>OY728137.1:2026111923-2028611923 GCA_963277665.1 Viscum album | reverse complement strand
TATTTTCAAAAAATTAAAATTTTTTATTTTAAATTTTCACATCAAAATTATCCAATAGTGAATTTTTCATAATTTTATGAGGCAATCGATTTTTTTTGTTAAACATTTAATACGGTATAAATATATGGGTTGTATTATGACATCATAAAGGAAAAAATTGAAGAATATATCACATAAAAGGTATAAATGACAAAATATATATTTTATATTTAAAATAAAGTGTTCTTAATGTTATTTTATTAATTTTCTAAAATCTTAATGAATCCTCCAAAACATATATTATATTTTAAGGTTTTAAAATAAACTATTTATTAACATGACTCACTTGCACATAAACAAGAGAATTATTTTAATATGTTTGGTTCATAGTCTTATAAAAGGATTAAAACCTCTCTTCTATGGTAGAAACCATGGGAAAAACTGTTATAAGGTTTTTTGTTTTGATTACATTATCATATAGATTAAAAAACATAAGTTTGAAAATTAATAATGAATTTTCCCCTCTTTTTCTACATAAACCCACCCAAACTATCATTACTCTTCACTAAAAACATTTATATCATTATTTTTATCTTTAATTCCCTCTTTATATCCCTCATATTGTTCCTCGAGATCTTAATAATCTCCTAAAAATCTTTTAGAAGCACCCTATCGAGGTAAGGGATCTCTCTCTCTCTCTCACTTTCTCTTCCTTAAATTCATGCACTTTCTTTGTATTAAGAATTTTTATTCCAAATATATCATGTTGAAATTAGTTTTTATATATAAATTTACTATAAAATTTATTTTATATGAATGTTAGATTATTTTTTCACTCTCATTATAACTTTTATCTAATCCCTTACCATGTCAAAGTAAGGGATCCTATCCTTATACTATTTATTAAAGCACATTATTTATGTCACACCATTTGATTTCCAATTTTTAAAGTTGGAATATTTATTTAAACATACATATGTATTTCCTCATTATTACCATGTAATTATATACCCCTTTCTATCTCATTTACCGCTTTTATAAACTTTTATACACACTTGTTTTGCTGCCAAAATTATCTTGAACTTTTCCACGGCAAACATTTTTATTCCGAATGCCTATATCCATTTACACTGAATAGAATTCATCTAGTTATATTTATACTTAATTTATTTTGTATTTACATGTATTTTATCAACCCTTATTTATCATGGAGATAAAATTTATGAAATTCATCCCTATTTTGTAGGATCTATGTGGAAAACTTATGCATGTACATGATAGGAATGTGATGGGTGAGAAAAAAATTATATATTCCTCTAATGCACTGGGTAATTTTTTTAAACCATGATATTCAATGTATGGTGCATGATAGGTTATCCTAAACACACTATGTTATGTTGTATTTTTAGTTATCCATGAATTATGCTTATTAGATCATGTTTTATGTTGTTTTAATATTCTTATATTGCCTTTTTGTTATCATGTTATATCATTCATCATTGATCAAGATGATTATTATAACCCCTCTCATGATACCTTGATATTACTACTGAATCTCATTTACTAGATTACCTTATTATATGTATTTATATTCCCTTACTGGTCTTTATAGATCACCCCTTTCTTATGTACATCCCAATGTTGTCCCATTAAGTTTTAGAATATACAAGTAATATAAGGGAATGTTTTAGAGTTTTTAAATAATAATGTTGTTCCCATGTTCTATGTAACTAATATACAAAATAAACTAGTATTCATGATCTAATGGGGTTTTATTAAGTGTATCCTTCTATAATAAATCATTAATTAAGGTGTAATAAAATATAGTCATAGTTTTCATCAAATAAATGTATAGCTATTTTTGAGGATTATGATTTGAAAACTATAGTTAAATTATCAAGGATAATACTACACATATAAAGAATCCATACATTTTTGTTAAAATATAGGGTAAGTGATTTATAAAAAAATACATCAATTTATGTATACTAAAAGTTGGTATGGATCTGGAAGAGTTATACCTAGAGGTAATAAACTTGAAAAGGGTGCATTGAACTGAAGTTTATCATCACCTAGATCATAATAAATGGGACTTTATACACACTAGGTTTGAAACTATATGATTTCATGACTTGGTAAATTCACAATCTTCTTATGAAACGTTATTATGGAAAAACAATGACAAATTTTTTTATTATGAAATAGATCATGGATAAACTTATATTGAAACCTATAATTTCATTGGTTAAAGAATATATGACATTTATTATTTATCCCATTAATGTTAATTATTTATCACTTATGTGTTCAGTCATTTAAAAATACTCACCACTAATTTACCATTTATTTTTAATGATTGGATGAAAATTTGAGATACTGAGTCAAGAACCAATGTGAGGGGAAATGTGATGACTACCCAAATGAGCTGATAAACCTAATGGGAGAATGAATTGGGAACATAATCAAAATACTTTCTCAATTGAATCATGTTTTTAATAGAAACTTGATTCAGGAGGAATGCCTAAATCCCCCTGGAAAAATCAAGTTGTAATTGAGACCATTTTGAGATAAAGGCCACTGACTTTAAGTGGGTATTTCGATCCCTTAACCATAGGTAAATATGTAAACTCTATTGAAAATATGTTCTCCCCAATTCAATGCTCTGAGAAATTTAATTCCATGATATATTTTTAGCATATAGATAAAAAGCTAATAAATGGTGTATATTGGTCAAAAATATGAATCTCAAGGAGGATATCGAAGTGATGGATTGAAAGGAATTATGGAAAAAAAATTAGAAAAATATTTTCCTCACACACTCTAAGATAAAATAGAGAGGTATTTCCATATTATATAGTAAAATTATGGTGAATCCATCTAGAAATATGAGGATAAATTTATAATAATTGTACAATACACCTTTGAATTTTTCATTAACCAAGAAAGTTATTTTGAAATCTCCTTCGGTGGGATAAAGTCAAATCAATGAAATGCATTTTCCATTCGAGACTTTGATAGCTATAAGGAAACTATTCGATGTAACCTCAAAGACAAAATAGAGATTGGTAAATATCAAGGGTATATTGGTAATGGATACAATAAGTGGATAATGTATTTTAATTTTAGTGGTGTGATAGGGAAATATCAAGAGGGTAAGAAATATTATCATCTCACTTGTTAAAATTTTGGGAATAAGCATCTAGAAAATTTCTCAGACAAGCCATAGAAATGATCTAGGTGTGGGAAAGAAGGGAACCTAGTTAGCGATTACTGATGGGAGAAACCCACAAATGTTATAGAATAAAGTAATGATCCAATCGAACCTCAACCTATCATCCAATGTTTCAACAATAAGGAGTACAGACACAATATGAATCAATTCCCTAATCCAAGGGTTGTCAATGATAACCAATAAAGAAACCCTCAATAGTATTTTGATCAAGGGTGAGTATATTCCATCACAACTACTAAGTTAGATCCAAACCATGATGTGGTGACATGTTTTATAGTTATTCATTCAAGGATAGCGAACAAATTTTTTTATTCTAGTTCTAGAATTTAATTAGTATCACAAATGTGTAGAAAAAATATTCAAACACCACCTCAAAATATAGAAGTTTAGTTGTCGATGAAAACATAAAATGGGTCAATTATTACTTCCCAAGCATATAAATCTTACTTTTTCTAAATTTCTGGGATAAATTTACTAGAAAATTTTTTGATTCTCCCCATAATGGAATTCAATTCTATTCATGTAATGGATTACATTTCCATATATAGAGCCAACATAAATTTTTGAGAGAAGGAAATCACTATATATATCACAAATATAATTTTAATTCTATATAATTGCATGAATGAGGATTAATATTATTAGGTACCAACATATCAAGAATGTATATTATTAGCTTTATAGAAAGAATGCCTAGATTAAATGATTTTTAATAAAGAAAATACTATCCTTGACGATATTACCACTGTAAGGGAAATTAATGGTGTGTTTCCTAAATAATTTCATGGTCTTCTCCCTAAATATGAGTTTGAGTTCTAAATTGATATTATACCCAAATATTTTACAATAACCAATAATCCACATATAATGGTCTTTATTGAACTTTAGGAAATGGTTAAACAATTATAATACAATCTAGACAAAGGGTTTATATGCCCAAGTGATTAACTATTTGGTGAACAGATCCTTTTTTCCTGAATAAGGATGTGTCAATTTCACTTTTCATTGATTATCATGAGTTCAAAAGGACCATGATAAATAACAAGTATCATCTTCCATGGATATATAACTTGTTTGATTAGCAACATGGAGGCCAGTAATTGTCTAAGTGGGATCTTTGGTCAGGATATCATTAAGTAAAGGTGTGGGAGGAGGATATCCTGAAGATATATTTTCATACAATGTATGATCACTATGAGTTCATAGTGATGAAATTTGGACTCACTATTGCTCTAGAAATATTAATGGAATTAATGAATAGAATATTCTTGGATAACCTCAATAAATTTATGGTTGTATTTATAAATGATATTATTATTTATGCGAAAAGAATGGAGGAACATTAGGATCATTTAAATATTATATATAATATAATATAGAAGAAAAGTTTATATTCAATGTATAATAAATATAAATTTTGATCAGAAAAAGTAACCTTGTTTGGGAATGTTATCACAAACAAAGGGATATATACAGATCCATCAACGATAAAGGAAATAAAAGGACAAACTAGTCTAATATCTATGAAGGAAATCTATATTTTTCTTGGATCTTGTGGGTTCTATCATCGTTTTTTTGATAAAATTCTCAAGATTTTCAATCCCACTAACCAAGCATACTCGAAAGGGATTTAAGTTTTTATGGTTTGATGAATGAAAAAAAAGGTTAAATGAGTTTAATAAGAGATTAATCTCTAAATTTAGTCTCACATTACCCTCCAATGGGGAAGGATTTTTTATCTAATGTGATGTGTCCATGAGGGGTTGGGTTTTGTACTCATGCTAGATTAAAAAGTGATAAACTATGTCTCTGGCCAATTAAGGATCCTTGAAAAAAACTACCCAACACATGATCTATAATTAGTATCCATGATCTTCATGTTTAATATTTAGATACTTTATCTCTATAGAGAAAAGTTTGACATATGTATGAATCATAAAAGTCTCAAGTATATATTCACACAAAACGAGATTAATATACACCAATGAAGGTGGTTAGAGATGATCAAGGATTATGATTTTTCAATCCACTGCCATATTACCAAGGCAAAAAAAAATAGGAATATTCTTAGATTTGAAGGGTTCCCACAACCCTATCTATGATTTGGATTGAATGGGATCCAATATTATTGGATGTGAAAATAATTTTTATGATAATTATTTAAGGATATTCATAATACCATGCTCATATAACTACTCAACCATTTATTCTTGAGAGGATTAAGGAGTTCCAAAAGATAATGAGTTTCTATAGAAGAAGGTGGTGAATATTTAGGAGTTAAAATTTTCTAAATATAGTGTTATAAGGATTGGATGCTAGATATGTTGTCCATAAGAACCAAAACTCAAGGGGGGACTTCTGAATGACAAACATATACAATCATTCTTTATTTATCTAGGAATCACTAAGGTGTATAAATATTTGAATAAAAAAATCTATTGGGATAACATAAAGTGGGATATTGAAGATTTTTTATATCAATGCTTGGTATGCCAACAAGTAAAGGTGGAATGATAAAAGTATAAGGGTATGATGAAAACATTTCCCATAATAGTATGGAAATGGAAAAACACATTCATGGATTTCATCATAGGACTAACTAGGATACCAAAAGTCAATAACTTCATCTAGGTGGTAGTTGATCACCTAAGAAAAAATAATCATTTCATGGTTATGAAGGAAGATTTATCTCTTAACCAAGTCACTAAGACATAAATAAGTGAAGTTTTAAGACTACATGGAGTTCCATTATCTATTGTATATAATGGAGATCCAAGGTTTACCTTAGGGTTTTCAAGAAGCATTTAATAATCATTGGATATTGAAATGAGCTTTAATACTTATCACCCTCTGATGGATGGTTTGTCAGAAAGAACCATTAAAAATCTAGAGTATATACTAAGATCATGTTGAATATATTTCCATGTATGTTAAGTGAAATACATTCCCCTAGTTGAGTTATCACATAACAATAGTTTCCATTCTAGCCATAAAATGGAACCTTATGAGGATCTATATAGTAATAGGTTTCAGAATAAAACATGTTGGGACAAAGTTGTAGATAATAAGATAATATGACCTCATATTATCCAAAAAATTATAGAGAAGTTTCAAACCATTCAATAATATATGAAATCCGTACAAAGTCATTAGAAAATAAATGTTGGAAATCATCGACGGAACTAGGAGGTTGATGTCAGAGATAGATTGTTTCTTCATATATCACTATATAATAAATTCATAATTTTGGGAATAAGGGAAATACTAGTCCTATATACAGTATCCCCTTTTAGATCCTTGATCGCATCAATGTGGTGGACTGTTGACTAGAACTCTAACCTAACCTATCTTAAGTACATGATATGTTACATATATCCTTTTTAAGGAAGTATATATAAGAACCCTCACATGTACTAAATCTAGAGTTTCTACCATTAGTGAATGTTATTTAATATGAGGAGTAGCTGATGAAGATCACAGATCCTAAAGAAAATGTTCTATGAAATAAGGAAAATCAGCAGGACAAAGTGTTATAGTGGAACCACAATTTTGAGGAAGTGACATGGGAAAAAAATGCCATGAAACATAAGTAACCTTATCTTTTTTAGTGTAGGAAATGAAGATTTATAGGGTGAAATTTTTGAAGGGGGAATAATGTAACGGTCAGAAATTTTATAAATGAAATTCTTTATTTAAATGAGTAAATGCATTATTAAGAAATGAAGTTATAGAAAACTCATGCACTAATTTTTTTTATCTTGGACCATTATATAGTCTCTAAAATTTAAAATATATTTAACAATAATATACATTCATAATATATCTATTGTAAAATGACCATTAATATTTGTATATTAAGGATTATGACAGGGTAAATTTTACATAGACAAAAGAAGCGATGACCTCAACCAGTTGGATCGTACCCTATAAAGCCCATTTATCAAAGACTCTAAGGGAGATAACATCCCTGGGATTTCTCCTTAATGAATCCCAATCAAATGTTCAATGAATAATTCACAAGAGAAACCATTTATTAGATAATTTCAAGCTCATGAAGTTCACAACACAAAACATGTTTGCCGAAGCACACCATGAAAATATCATGTTCTCTCTCCTTACCCTTAAAGAACCCTCTAGTGTAGTAATGAGATATGTATCTAGACCCTATAAATATGTTTTTATATGCATTATTTTTTTAATAAAACAATTATTATGTTTATGCCTTTTCAATATTATTTTTTTAATGATTAAATAATGAGTTTAATATAAATTATATTTTGATACAATGAAACACGAATTGTATTTTTGGGATATGTATAGTTTCAATCGAGACACCCTTTTTGATGGATTCAAGAAATTATTAAATAAATAATTTTTTAATAAAGAATAATTATTTAATAATAATTATTTAATATAAATGATAATATAATTTTATGAAGTTAAATTTAGTTTTTATAAGGGTCATAAAAATTGTTATAGTCAAAAAATCAATATTTTTCAATAATTGGGGTTTTGTTTTAAAAGTTTAAATTATAATATTTAGATAATTATTTTAATAAAATAAATATTATTTTTTAAATTATCATGTTTAAATTATCCAATGGTGAATTTTTTATAATTTTATGAGATAATATTTTTTTTGCAGAAATTACATATGTTATAAACATATGGTATGAATTATGAAATCAAAAGTACCAAAAAGTGTTATAATATATTAAATTAAAGGTATAAAATTATTAATATATATTTCCACCTTAAAATAATTTTTCTTGAATTGATTTTTCTAATTTTATAAATCCTTAATTAATCCTCTAAAACCAATATTATATATTAAGATTTTAAAACCAATTCTTTATAAATATGACTCACTTCCACATCACCAAAAGATTTATTTTAATGTGATAATTTCATAGAATTTAAAAAAATGAAAAACAACTTATATGGTAGAAACCATAGTAAGTTTTTTGGTTTTTATTACCTTATTTTATGGAGTCTAAAACCTATATTTGGAAATTAATAATGAATTCTCCACTCTTTTAATATATTAACTGACCCAAGCTCCCATTACTATTCACTCAAAACTCTTGTATCATGATGTAAATATTACATTTACTCTATATATCCATCCCAAGGCCCCCAAAAGATCTTAATATTCTCCTCCCAATATTTTAGAAGCCCACACTCAAGGAAAGGGATCTCTCTCTATTCATTTCCATTCAAGACCTTTCTTTGTATGAAGCCTTTTTATTCCCAATAAATATTAATGAAAAGTGATTGTATATATCCATTTTATTTCTAATTTTTGTTTTATGAATTGGATATTATTTACCCCTCTCATTATAACTTTTACCTCAACCCTTATTATGTTGAAGTAAGGAATCATCTCTTTCGCCTCTTTATTTATGCACCTTCTTTATGTCATCCCTTCTGATTACCAATTGCTCAAGTTGGGATATATTTTTACAAATACCTATTACATAATTTGGGATTAATAAGTAATTATATAACAATTACTCTCTCATTCAACACTTCTATAAAGCTTTATGTGCACTCGTTATGCTTCCAAAATTATCCTACGATTTTCCATGACAAAAATTTGTATAGTGAATGCCCATATACATTTACAATAAAGGGAATTCACCTATTTTTACCTATCAATTACTTATTGGGGTTTTAATTTATGTGACCAATAATTTTTAATCAATAGGTTAAAATTAATGAAAGTAATACTTGTGTTGTATGATCTATATGGCACACTTATGAATGAACATGATATGAAAGTGACGGGTTGGATGAGAATTATATAGCCCTCCAATGTATTGGGTAATGTTTTTATCTCATGAGATAAAATGTATGGTCACATGAGGCCATCCCATCAGTACTATGTTATGTTCCCTTGCTGTTTAGCCTTGAATTGTGTTTATTATTTCTTGTTTTATGTTGTTTCCACATTCCTATGTTTTCTTTATGTTATCATGTTATATCATTCCTCATTATTAAATATTATGATTCTAAGCCCTCTTATGTTACCTTTATATGCCTCTTGGATCTCATTTAAATATTTTCCTTATTCTATGTTTTGTTTATTCCCTTACTAGGCTTTATATCTCACCCATTTTAATGTATTTCCCTAATTTATCCCATGAAATTTTAGAAAATCCAAGGAATCTAATGGAAAGTTTCATATTTTTTAAATAATGATGTTATACCAATGTTCTATGTACCTACTTCTCCATAGACACTATCCCTCACAATATTATAGATTTTAATTTAGTGTTTATTTATGTAATAAATCATCAATTAAGGTGTAATTAAATATTGGTCATCGTAACGAGAGAGAGTCTATATTATGGATGATCCTCCCCCATTTTGTGATGAATAAAAAATAGTTTTTCTCAATCATCTACCAATCCTTCGACCTTTGTTTAATTTTTATTATCACTTCATATTAATTAGAGAAACCATGTGATGTAAATAAATATAACTTGAATCCTCCCAAATAATGAATTTTAAATGGATAAGATCAATCATTTTTTCAAAACACTTGAACCTATAAGATTTCATCTTGGGCATGGATCATAGAAGGCTATAAGCATATATATTATCACCATAACCCTAGAGTTGGTCCATTTAGATTCCTAAAATTGTTTCCTAATATGATTGGATCACATATATGTGTATTCAAAGATATTATCACCACAACACTATATTTGTTACATTTAGATATAAAATTATTTGACTCAACATGATGGGGATCATGAATGTGTAATCTTGAATGTGGATTCTGATGTTAAAAATGGATCAAATACTATTAAGAAACAATTTTATGAGTTTTGAATGAATTTATGAACCAATATATTAATATTATTTGAGTACTATAATTTTTAAATAGTATTTGGGGCCTAGTGATCACATAATGAATTTTTCTAGGGTCATATGGTAGAAATCACAAGCCCTGTGTATTTTACATATTTTCCTTAATTTTTTTACTATGTATCTTATGGGGATACTTATCTATAAGGGACTAATAATATTTTTTTATATCTACCTTTTTTGTTTTTTGATATGATAATTTTTATTCTTTTTCTTTTCATGCACTCAATTTTGTTTTGGTTATAATGTATGAAAACCCAGTGAGTAGAGACTCAACTTTTTTCCAAGACACCCTTTTCATGTTTTCAATTTGATGAGTTATATGACTATTTTATTGTGTAGTTTGATTCCTTTCAAGCTATATCAATTTGGATGGTTTTTATTTTCTAGTATCTTTAACTAAAATGTAAGGTTTCCTATATAGAAACATGGAAAAATTATACCCAGTGTGAATTAACAGTTTAATGTTCCTAACACATAAAATCTTAGGGAAAACTGCATATATTTGAGGTACATACTATTTAGGAAATAGGTTTTTAATGTTTAAGGTGAATAATATGAGTCTAAAATTTTTTTGGAGTTTAAGATGATACATCTTTAACCAAAATGAAATGATAACCTATGTAGTAGGAGTGAGGTAATATTATAACCTGAATAAAGATCCTAATAAAATTATAGATCATAATAAATAAAGGGGTGTATAGTTTGAGATCATGATTCTTATATGCATGAATCTCATTTCTTATTTGATGGGAAAACAAAGGCATGAGGGGTTAATATTGACCTGGAATCTTCTAGTGAATCTAGGTAAAATGTAAATCATAACCTTGAGTGTTCAAATTGATAGGATGTGGAATGGAACATGTGTTTAAAGGATTATCACTAAAGATATTTGTATGATAGGTTAAACTATAGTTCCATTGAATATATATTGGTTTAGAGTGCCTTTATTATTATGAGAAAAGTTCCTTTGGTTTGAAGGGAAATTTATGGAGGCACCAATACATTACCAAGAATAAGTATACTTTAGAATTTAATATATTTATTATCAACATCCTTGAATGATTGAAAAGAATTTAAGTACTCAGAATACAAAGTGAAATGTTTGGGATAATTTTTTTTAAAGGACCATCAAGAAATTTGGGTTTAGATGGTCAAAGGTAAGGCTAACATAGAATATAAAGAAGAAAATGTTTGTGAGTTGAAGAAAAACCCATTAGAGCCTTATAGATCCTTCTAAGAAAGGGGTAATTACCTAACTCAAGGTCTTTTTAATTAACATAATCCATGAATTTTAGGTTCACACAAGATATATCAAATGTCATGATGTTTAATTTTCTTCAATTATAAATTCAAGAGTCATGTGGTTTAATGTCATTCGATAGGGACCAAGAATGTCAAGCTTCTCAATTCAAAAATGGGTTTTATGTACAAGTATGTAATTTCAATGGCACTTATATATATTTGTATATTAGGGTTGTGTAATTCTTAAGTAATAACATGATGTTCATAAATTAGAAAAAAAATGTAATGGAATAAGAATTTCTAGTATGGACACTGAATATATTCAAGAAATTATCGATCTTTTGATATTGTTGGGGAATATGAAAATTTTGGGGCCCTTGTGTTAGTAAAAAAACTCTATTTTGGAAGGGTGTATATGGACGCACCAAAACATTACAAATTAGAGGTTCCATTTAGAGTTGGATAAATCTGTCACTAATTTCCATGAAATATTTATGGAGATTCAAGCAGTCTAGTAATGAATTGAGTTCAATGAGGAATTATAAACAAGGAGGTTTTAAGTAATTTAATGTCATTTTCATTGGGTATTGAATATATTTTTGTTCTAAATAAGCATGAAATAAAGTAAAAATTAAGGGTTTTGATCTTATTTTACCTAAAAATATATTTTTAGAGAGAACATCTATATTTTACTAGTTTTTAAAGGTCCCAGAACTTTTACAAAAAAAATTAGATGATTGATCTAGCCTGAACGAACCAATTAAGATCAGTGTGACCATTAATAGGGTGGGGAGGGGTGAATCTATGGTCATTTTTTTAATGTTTTTTTCAATTAAAATTACTTTCCCTTTTTATCAAAGATAAGTGACTCTTCTAAACAAAAAAATCACACCTATATGAACACAATAATTTTTTATTTTCACTACTCTATAAGAGTAGCTAGTCCTTGACATGATCTTAAAACAATTTGAGATCACTTATTCCACTAGAAAATAGCCCTTTTTGGATTACAACATTTAGGGTATATCCATCACTTTAATTTCACTATAGTACTTTGATAGTTCTTGTGATTATCACACAAATAATATGATAATAAATATTTTTCAACAATACTAAGAACCTTTACTAACAAGCTTCAACTCATCACTATGATAGTTAGTTGGATTCTTCACAATTTCCCCTATACAAGTTATAACTTCTTCCTCTTTTATTTCTAATACAACATTAGGAAAGAACATCTTCCACTCCTTTTTTTCTCTCTATTCTTATAAATTTTTTTCCGCTCCACCAATCTATAACAATTTTAAATTATATATCATAAAATAATGGTCACCTTTATCTTTTTTATTTATTCAAATATTTATGAAATTATGTAAATAATTTTTAATTAAAATTACCATAATTTTTAGAAATTTTATTTTCCATAACATCAATAAAAAATTCTTCCATAACTAATTTTAACTTCATCAATACATGAAGAAATATCATAGCCTCTTCATCATTTTTTAACCCAGTGTTTCTACCACATTAAATCCCCATATATGTAGTAATACATGCATTATGTAGAGATAAGATCATGTTAACTTCAATATTGGGATTCTTCCACATAAATTCCATCAAAACCACACCTCTTTCTATTTAGGATAATTTCATAATCCACCATATGAAATTATCCTTTTTATATGAATGCATGATGTCATACATTTCATACTTCATTCGCAGTGCAAGTATTTTCATGATATGTGAACTTCATGGCCAACTTAATAAATTTTCATTTAAAGAAAACGCCCATACATGGACCATTCTCATATGCGGTCTATCCATATACATAATAAATCTACCTATGAAACCAGTTCACCTTAGTGATTAAATCACATCTGTGGATAAATCATGTATGTGATCTTTTTATATATGTAGATTCATTTGAATATATTATCCATTTGAATATATAGTCCATTATTATACATGATCTATTCATATAAGCATATTCATTCTCATACATCACCAATCACATATCAAAATTTGTGTATGTAGATATTTTTTTTGGTGGAATCATATACATAGTACTATATTCAGAAACACAGTCCATTTGTATATGTAGATTTGAATATGTAATAAAACTTGTACATAGATATTTTCTTACACAAAGAACATTATGTAGATTTAGATACATGGCTCTACAATTATTGAACCTACATCCCAATAATCATCTATTTTCTTGCTCTATTATTATTTCTTTCTTCACACTTCATCCAAGAAACTTTTTTTTAGCATCACGATAGTTATTATCAGGATATTTAATCCTTATAATAATAATTTTCATAAAAATATATAACAATATCCCCTTTGAATTTTGTTTTCAATCTATTAACATAAAAAATTTATGATCTAAAACTCAAGATATGGGTCACTATCCAAAAATGTTATACCTATTTGAGAAAGCTCAGTGTAGAAAAGAAGAATCATTGAATAATAAAACAATGATGTCTATAAAGGTGTGATATTAAATCATTCCAACCCTCTTTTTCATCATATATTCACAATAAAAATAGACTTTAACATGTAAAGAAATAGTTTGTGTAACCAATTTGACAAACAATTAAAAATGTTCACACATTATGACATCACAGCTTACCATTTTGAAAAATTCCACTTAAATATATGCTCTCCCATGATAGGTAAAGAAGATATCAATTGTTAAATTTATTTTTTCATACTTTCTCCCCCATTAACAATAGTTTCCAGTGATTATAAGAGATAGGTGACAGAAATAACATACTTTATCCTTTGAAGTGGATGAGGTTGACACCCAATATCAATCTTAATTTATCAAATGTATCTCTTACTAGTTTTTTAGTGAAAATATCAAACATCATTTACTACATATGGAAAAAATCCATTTTTATTTCATTTATTTCCACAAGCTCCTCGATGAAGTGATACCTATTTATCATTTTTTATGTATATATTTCCATCTACACTTAATTTTCTGAAATTCAACTTTCTCAAACAAGTATAGTATTTATAAAACAAAGATATCAAAGAATTTTTCAACCCATATAAACCATTATTTAACCTTAAAATGAAATTATTGTCTTTAAAAAGAATAAAAACACATGGTTTCTCAATATATACCTCCTCTTCAAATTCACCACTGATAAATGATGATTTGAAATAAATTTAGAATACATTGTTTTTAATTTTTTCAGTAATAGAAAGAATGATTATAATGTTTTCAAAAATTAAAATAGGGGAAAATGTCTCATCAAAGTCCCCTCCTTATACCTTTGAATGAGATTTACACAAAAACCTTTATTTGTTTTTTACTACTTCACCTTTTTCATTTAATTTGTTTCAAAATACCAACTTTATCCCAATGACATTATTTTATTTAGGAATGGGTGCTAACTCTGAAGTGTCATTCATAAAAATATAATCCAGTTCATCATTCATGGAATCGATCCAAAATTTAATCTCTAATTATTATTCAACATCTCTTGAATCAACTTGTTAAAAAAATGGTATGTGAAATTTTCCTCAATGTTCTTCTAGTTTGAACCTATTGTACTCGATCTATAATGATATTTTGGACATCCACTTTCTTCATCATCCATTAATGGAATGAATGAAATTTTCCCTTATCAAATGAAATATATGAATCAATATCTCCATATTGTATCCATTATATATCATCACTTTTGACATAAAATTTACCATGTTGTTAAACAAAATAAAATTTATCTCACTTCCTCTTATATTTTTAATTGATTGTGAAACCCTTCTATCAGAATGTTTCATCACTTTAACATCATTAGAAATAATAATTATCCTTGTTTATTTGTTATATAGTCTATATACTCTTCCATTTGTAGGGTAACCAATGAAAATACCATCAAAACCTATTTGGAAAAAAAATTATGATTTTCACCAAATTTTTTGAAAATGCAGGGGATGGAAAACACCCTTAAGTACTTTAAAATTGGTGTCTTATTATAATAAATCACATATGGATAAATGTTTTAATTTTTTCTATAGAAGTACTTATTTTGAATTCAAAATAATTCACAAAAATATTTTCTCTAAAATTATTGATAAGTTTCATGTCCAATCAATATAGTTTGAGCTATCTCATCAAAGATTCCATTTTTTCTTTCCACAACACCATTTTATTATGGTGTGTATAGTGAACTAAGATCGTGATAAATGCTATTATTTTTTGGATATCTAATAAAAATTTTATTTGTGTATTCAATGTGAATATTTTTTCTAATCCTCTTTATTGAGTAGAAATTATAATTTTTTAACACTTCTCTTAAAACTTGTAAACATATTTAGAGCCTTTGATTTATTTTTTAAAAACATAATATGTATAATATAAGAAAAATAAAAAATGAAGGATATAAAAAAATTATCTCCATTTTTTTGTTTTCTCAGGGGCCCTCATACGTAAAAATGAATAAGCTCCAATGGATGAGAAGAATTTATCTTTACCTTCCTTTTTGATGAATTTTAAAATTTCCCACTATGGCATATGGGATAACACCAATACCTATTTATTATCAAATATGGGACAAAAAAAACACTTATTTTATTTGGTAACTTTTTCATGTTTATCAATCACATATTAAAAATACTTCTATTCCATAACAGATTTTATTCCTTCATACTTTAATATCATGAATTCTATGTATCTATATAATGAAAAATGGTTCCCTTTGTTCACTATACTCTTATAAACAATTCCCCATTTTCAAGACTTTTCAGAATAAAACCACCTCTTGTAATGATACCTTAATGTACCTCACCAAAAATATATAAAACACTCAATAGATTACATTTCATCCCATAAAAAAATAAGGCACTTATGGATTTCAATTTATCTTCTCCAATGTCGCCAGAACCAATGACTTTGATTCTAAGAGACTCGTTATTTCTGAAAGTCAATCTTCATTAATTTTAGATTTTAAAATTATTTAATAGATTAAAATATAAAATCATGGGTGAGGAAGATCTATATTCAAAAAAATCTTTTTTATTCTCCTTTAATAGACATGATTCAAGTTTCCACCACAAGGTAATTTTCTTTTCTATTTTCGCCCTCCATCTAATGCTTTTGAGTATGTCTTATTTGGGTGGGATGCCACCATCTCAAATTCTGCCTCTAATACCTACTGGATCCATTTTATTATTGATGATTTAACCAAATTGATTTCTATTTACTCCTAAAATAACCACAACACAAGTAATATCAATAAAAAGTATATTTCCCTTTATATCTTATATTATGTCTAGAACTATGTATATGTATTCCAATATCTTTCTAACCATAAATATTGGGGCCTTTTTTGTGTACAAAAATTTTGAATGACCCTTGAAATAATATTCTTAAAATTATAATTATTATTATCCTTAATATATTATTTAGTTTTAGTTGGTTTTTCTTCAATTATTTATTTTTAAGAAATTCTATAAATTTGGAATTCACTTATTTTAGCTACATACACAGACCTCTTGTATGGATTATTCTAATGTAACCCTTTACTAACATCTTTAGCCTTGTTATTAACCACTGAGGATGATATTTATTGTTTTGATAAGATTTAAACTTTATATATATTTCACCAACTTATGTAATTGAATTTTTAAAGCAATATATTTCTTCTCTAGATTCAACCAGTTTTTGTTGAACAAGTTCAAATTCCTTCTCCTTTTCCCTCATCTTTTCTTGAAGCTTATTGTTAAGAATTTTCTCTTCATCAAGTAACTTATTTATGTTATAAATATCTTTTAAAAATATGTATTTTTCTTATTGATGCATCATTTCTTGACTTTTAATAGGTTAAACATCACTCATGGACTTTATATTTTTTTTTCCAAGATTTTCAATTTTTTAGAGACATACTTTCAATTCCATTTTTATAATGAACTCTATCCAAGTTTACTCATCTGCTTATTTAGTATTACTAATTTTATCATTGGTAAAACTCTCATATTTTACCTTTAAAATAAGAAAATTATGAGCACATTTATCATTGTATTTCTCATTTCCATATCTTTACTATCAACATCTTGAACACATTTGGGAAAAACATTCTCTTTTTAAATATATATAACTTATTATTCCTCACTTTTGAATAGTACTTTGTTTTTTTTATTTAGTGGTTCTCTCGGTCTTCTATCTTATTTATCGCTACATTTAACTTTGTTTATTCTTGTAAATTTTACATCAAAATATACAGTGCCTCTATATTTAAATAACTCCAGTGCTAACTTTCTTTTATATTTTCCCATGGAACTTTTCACCTTTCTTGAATAATAAGATATAAATTTATAAAACTTCTTACTCATTTCATATTTTTAATTATATTCACTAAATTATTTCTCAAAAATATATTTCTTATAATTTTATTTATTATTGTATTTGAAGAGGATTTTATAATCAAACTTTCCCATTCTTTTGATGGAATTCCCTCTTCTCATACCATATGTAATGAAAATACTATTAAAATCGAAAAAATAGATGTTTTCAATCTCATAATATTCTAAAGATGAAACATTAGTATAAAATATATTAGGAATAGTTCTCCATTTATTTTGAACAATTTTATAGTCTTATAATTTGTCTCCATGGATTCTTAAGGTGCTGCAATATCATTATCTATTGTGAAGAACTCACCAATATATTCATAATCTCCCATTTTCAAATCTTTATATCTCAATCTTTAAATTTGTAAAAAAAATCTTAATTTCATGTTACCTATATAAATGATCTAAAACTTATCGTAGATGCCTTTATAAGTTTCAATTACTTTAACAAATAGAAATTCATTTTATAAGAGATAAAAAAAAGAATAACATTTTTGTATCATCTATTATTATCTAGATTCCTCTTGTCTATATATTATATGGTAATACGCTCATTAGTAGGAATAAAACTATCTAAAATATATTTTAGAACTTGATAGATATTAGATAACATATGGGGTAACATTTTATCCTAAAAAATATGATATTTATCTCCATAATTGATATGATTACCCTTTCTATTAACCGAGTTTTGAATATCCCATCCAATCTTCTTCTTCTTAAAACATTAATGATCCAATAGTTAATGAATGAAACTCACTATAAAAAAATTAAAATGACTAGTTAGGATCTGTATGACCAATGAGATGGGGGTATGGGGTGTCAATTAGTGTTATATATCTTCTATGTTTCAATGTTTTATTATTTTAGATCAACCTTATCCTCCTGTTAAAGATGAGTGAATCTTCTGAAAGCTTCAAACATGAACACACAAAAGAAGACAAGAATTTACAATGGTCACAACTCAATAATAATATCTAAGACTTTACATGATCTAGAGAAAATTTGAGATAAAATATTCTATAAGAAAACAATCCTTCCCCATTAATAGAAAGAAAGGCGCATTTATCACTTGAATTTCACTATAGTATTTTTGAGGTTCCCTAGGCCCAAAATCCTGGATTTTGTTCTAAAAAAACATAATTTACACACTATATTTCATATATACAATTAAGTATAATATCTCTTAAAAATAATTTTACATTTAAATTCCATATACCTTTTTAGTTTTATAGTTTTAGAGAGTTAGGAAAAATATTTTTACGAATAGAACTAATTATATTTGTATCAAATACACATATTTACCAAAAATTAATCCAAAATAAGTCTTCAAGAAATCCAAAAAATCATCTATATAATATTCTCTTCTAGGAACATATTATGTATTAATTTTCTTCACACCCTAGGTAAATGGAAATATAAACAATGAGTGAGCTTATTTTCTCATTTATGGTAAAAATAAGTTCTAATAGTCAAATATCATTAGTAATCATAAGATGAGCATGTGGGTATAATAAATTTACATAAGAAACTTATACCTAATAAAAATATAACATAAATCTTATAATAACATTAGAATAAATCATGTAAATTCCAAATATCATATAAACAAGTAATATTTGAGAATTTTTACACATCCACAAGCATAGAAATCATAACATAATAGACTAGGTATCAAAACCAATTTCCCTTAGTGAACCACAATTGAGTCACTTATTTACCTTGGTGGATTAGGTCTCAGTCACTTGTTTTCCTCAGTTGATCTGGATTCAATACCTATTCTCTATTTTTTTAGCATCCCTACTCATTTCACCATTATCTCATGTGATGTAAAGATTTATCAAATGCATTGTAGTTCCATATAGGGGCCACCCGTCACATAAATATTAACCCTAAACATGTGAGACATGTAAAATATATCAAAATCATGTCATAAATAAACTATATAAATGAAATGGGTTTCATATCTTTTTTAAATAGAATCACATAATAAAATTATTAGCATGATAAACCCATGGATTATAAATGGGTATCCAAAGTTATTCAATAACATTCTAGGTAAATACCATTTAATCAAGATAATTGGGAATATTGTATTTACACTATGGAGAAAAACGATATATGGTTACATCAATAATTTCCCTAATTAATCCATGTATGGAATATTGGGGGAAAACCTTCAATAAAATAATTAAATATAGAGAGTTAATAAATAAAATTAATTAGAAGAAAATTAATTACTATTCATGGTGGATGGTTAACAAGGAAAGGGTAGGGATGGATCATATCACTGATATAAAAGAATATAAAAACACTATCCAAATAAATAATTTGGATGGTTCAAAACACATGTCCCTAGTGTAACGAAGGAAACTTAGAAAGATATTAACACAAATGAAAAACATATTTACAAAATAATGCTTCAAAGGGTATTTGATAAGAAGGGATAAAAAATTGAATTGTTTTATACTGTGAGTTCAATCCCATAAATTATAAATGTATATATTTATTAAATATTAATGATGTAAAGAAAAATAATTAGTTTAAACCCTTTTGAACATGAAAATGAAAATGTAGGTAAAAACATAAAATAGATTTTAGAATTTTTTTTACAAAGACGTAAAACAAAAACTTTCATACCATTTTATAAAGTTAGTTTTTAAAATGTGAAGTGAATGATTTTGAAAAAATTTACTTTTAAAAATAATCTATAATAATATATCTATTAAAATGGAATAATTATTTACATAGGAAAAGTAGAGCAAAAAATATAGAACATTTTATTATAAAAAAAACTTTTTAATAATTTGAAATTACCTTTGTTAAAAACCACATTGAAAAAAGTAATAAAAACTTATTTTTATTAAAATATAATGTTCCAAAATAGGTGTATATAATAATATTTAATAATATATTAGGGTGGAAGAACCTAATAATGGAAGGAAAATGTTGAAGATAAAAATTTATAACTCAATGGATGGAGATTTGAGATATCAATATATCTTATGGAAAAAATTCTCCATAAATCATGAAATATTTGAAATGGATTTTATGTGATAAAATATAGAAAATTATAAAATACAACACGATAAAATAAAATGGTTGAATTTTCCATACTGATATAAAATAATTTCAAAATAACCATCATAACCCGATGAATGAAAATTTTGTTATAAAAAACTCTTACCACTAGGGTAACACTTGAGTTGAAAGATATTAGAAGAAAAGAACATGATTTGGATTATAATATCACAAGAATTACAGGGATATAAATTATATAAAATTAATAATATAGTAAATAAATTAAACACCATATAAGGGAAACATGGAGTAATCATCTAACATGTCTCAAAGAAGCATAATTAAGGCCAACAAAACCCTTTTGACAATAGAAGCTTTCCAGTAAAAAAAACCCTGAACGATAAAATTTCAAATGAAATTTTAAATATCAAGAATAATTATATAATCCTAATAAAAAATATTAAATCTCTATTAGATACATGATTCCAAATAAAACATGTTGAATAATTGGAATATGTCCCAATGGGTTAGCATCTGAGATAAGAAACCCTAACCTAATTTACCCTCTTAGTTAAATGAACTAAAATATCTTGAATAAAAAACATAAATATAATAATAACCTATTTAATATATTTATTTATATATACATGCTTTTATAAAATTAATTTATAATTATTATCTGTATGCATATTAGTTTTTTATTATCAATTTTCAATATCGTGTGTGAGTAATCTTGATCATTTTGAACTAGTTTCAAATTATCAGTGTTGTTCTTCAATTTTCATGCAAATTTCGTTATTAATAAACCATACTATTTATATTAATGGATGTTTTTTAATTATTTATATTGTCATAATTTCATTTTTTTTCCATTTTGGTTATGGACCATAAAATAAATTTGGCAGTGACCATGTTTCGATAATTCTTAGATAACAAAAGGTGTTTTATTAAATAATGAGTTAAATTTTTATATAAAAATACCATAAATAACTCATCATCCACTTATTTATATCATATATTACAAAAAATTAAATTTCCAAATACACCGATGAAATAAGTTTAAATCATTTTTAAGTAGGTGGTTAAACTAACCCAAACAAGAACATACCATAATTAATGGATGATTAGGAAGTGATTTACTTATAATATCATTATAATAGTAGCATAATGATATAATTTAGTGTTTTTAGTGTTATATTTTATAATTATAAAGAATTATTATAAAAATTAATGGATGTAAAACAATTACAAAGCGTGAAATATTTCATATTTCCTTTTAGGTTCGCTTTCTTAAGACAAATAATTTTATAATGTTTTTTTATAATTCACATAAATAATAGGTTATTAAATTTTTATCAACATAAAATATTTCTTATCATAAAATACTATTTTATCCAATATATCTATTTTCATTACCACCTATGTAAGATATTAATGAAAAGGAAAATGGAAATCCATCATTCCATGGTTGTGGTAGTCTATATGTATGCATGGATAATGATTTCATTTACCATATAATTAGTAAAATTATTAATATGTTTTATCATTTAAGATTATAAAATATGTCATAAATATGATACTAATATATTTAATTAACTATAATGACTGTCATTTTATGATGGTGAAGGAAAAGAAATCACAATGTGTCTCGAAGGTGGTAGTCCACACAAAGATTGAATGGCAGTTTCTATTTTTAATAATAGAAAGGAAAAGGTGGTTAATGATTATAAAATAATTAGAAAATATATAATAGTATGATAATGATATTCATGTTATCATTTTAATATGGTGTATCATAATTTTATGAATAATAAAAGACCATAAATAAATAGAAATAATAATATAGTGGTAAGAAATTCATACATAACATCTTGGATTATCTCTTTTATGAAGGGGTTAAACCTTTGAGGGATGGTATTTTTAGAAGAAAAGAAACTATTTAATGTATATGGTGGTGTTGAGGATATTATTGGGTAGGGTTTGAGCCAAAATTATTGGATTTTGGTGTGAGGAGAAGTGAGGAGAGGATTTCTCCTTTTATAAGTGAAAAGGGATGAAATTTCTACAAATACTTATTTTTTAATATAGGAAAGTCAATATCAAGGAATGTGGCAAGATAATTGAGAAATAATGTATAGGGAAAGAGATATGGTATATCAAGGAATCAAATACCCATTACAACATGTGTTTTAAACATGCTTGTCATCTTTCCCCCTTAGTTAACCCATTATACCACTTTTATTTTCTTACTAAGGTAACAAGTTTTTATAAAATTAATTTATCCTTTATGAATTAAAATAAATTGGATATTTTTAATTAATTTGGGCCAAATTATTTGAAATTTTAAATTAAATTTTTTTTCTTTAAAATATGGATATAAATTAATTTTAAAATACTAAATGTGTAATGTTTTAGAAATTAATTTTTTAAAATATAAAATAAGTTTTAAAATCTCAAATATTTGTATTTAAATTAAAAATAGTATTGTTAAAATTATAAATCCACTTATAAAACACATATTTGGTCTTATAAAAAGGTTTAATTACTAATTCATACTTATACAAATAATGTTATAAAAGTCATGTTATATTTAAGAATAGTTATTTTCACTATTCCCCAAATAAAATTATTATTATAAAAATTCCATAAAATAGTCATAAACTAATACTGAAACACACAATAAATAATGAAGTTTTTGTAAAATTAAATTTCTATATTTTGTGATTTTTACTTGTAAATATATCATAAAATATAATGAGAAACTGTTTTTATTGGGAAATAACTTTTAAAAATACCAATTTTTATTATTCTTAATTTATATAAAACACTAATAAAGGGATAATTAATCAATTAATACTATATTTTATTTAAAAAATCATTTAAAAATAATATAATTATTTATCATTAATAAAAAACAAAGAGAATAAAAGATAGATTTTTAAACAGAATATTGAATTAAATAAATTTGTATAGAATGGGGTATGTTCTCCGCACAAAGATAATATGGTAAAATATATTTTTCAACAATGAAACAAACTATCACCAATATGTATAGTTGAAATAATATGAAGAAAAAATAAGGGGAGAATTTTGTCCATTCATATATCTTGACAAAATAAAACTTAATCCCTTTATTGGATTTGAAATGATGGGTAACATTATTTTCTTTGAAAATATTTTAAAGAGGAAATATAAATAAGATAACTCAACTATTTTTATTGTGGTTCAATGCATAAATATCCCCTAGACCACTCCAACAACACTCTCTTAGAGAGATTGATGATTTTCACTAAACATGTCCTCTTATTTGAAAACCTAAACCACTGAGTAAAGGTAGTTTAAACCTTACAAAAAAATCAGGCTTTTTATAGGGAACCTTGATATACACCACTTAGTATGAAAAGATGAATCCCCACAAAGACTTAGTATAATTAGTCTAAACTTCTATATAAAAATATGAGGTGTTCAATGAATAATAGGTTCAACATAGATTTGTGACAGTAACAGACAAAAGATGGGTCTTATTCTTTAACAAATAAGTTATTTAAGTATTCCCCACTCTAAAGAAATATTATGTTGTGGCCTTGAAAATTTCTTTGGTGATATATAGAAAAAATATTGAAAACATTTGAGTAGAAGTAGCATGAAAAAAATAGCCACATATAATAATAGGTATGTATGTAAATTATATCCCTTCAGAGAACTAGAGACCATTATGTTCAGAAGATTTGACTTTCAGTATTTAACAAGATACTTGTTTTCCCCCAGGTCAAAAATAGATCCACAAATATCACCAGATAAAAAATTATATTCAAAATAATGGGTTTGATTTTTGTAAAACAACCACTAAAATCATAACATACATTATAAATAGGAAAATTTTCATTCATTGAATAAGGTTATTTGAATTAGTTTTAAAAAATATTTAAAATGATAATAATTATCGGAAGAAACCATTTCATAAATATCAAGAAATATCTCAAATTAAAATTTCACATATCAATGAGTCAAATTTAGGTTTTCACTACATAATTATAATCATTAAAAGCTTGGTAAAAACATATAGTTTATTTCAAATTTTTGGTTTATGAACAAAAAATTAATCAGAAAAGAGTTGGGTTTGTTAAAAATTCCAGGTTCCCAAACCTAGCATTTCATCCAGATGTTAGGTTCCAAATCCTAATGTTCACCTATAACAAAGTCTTGTAAATAATGATTCTATATTTTACTAAAATTTCTAAAATATTTTTTAAAAAACTCATCATCAATATTAAAACCAATGTAATAAAAACACAAAATTCACATAAATTAACTTCATTAATAACATAAATGTGATTTTTTGTGGGAATCAAAATTAATGAGAAATTAATGAAATTGTTGGACTAAAACATGCCAAAAAATAAGCACCATTCATATGATCACATAACCCATTGAAATATTTATAGCAATATAAACAAAAAGGTATAGGAATTTAATGAATAAACAAGTAAACAAATATTTAATGTTTGAGAAATTTTAAATTTCATGTTGATCAAAATTTCTCCCTAAATTTATAAAAAAAATATCAAAGAAATATGAGAACATAAAAATATTAATGAAGTCCAACTACTAAGGATAGGGAAAACCAATTTTGAATTTGTGCATACTTCTCCCCCTTTTTTGATATAAAAAAATAATTTCTCAAATATATTAAAAACACATTTTAGTTTATAAAAAAAATTGTATTATATTTTTATGTTATGTAAAATAAATAAATATAGATAAATGAATAGGCTAATAATAAAACTAAAATAATTAGTCAAATAAATAAATAATGAGGATACAAAATATAAAAAATCATTTAGGTATATTAAATATATTTGATTATAAATATTATTTTATTCAAAATATTTTTATTAGATAAGGGATATGATTTCAATTAGGGTTATGTATTGGTGCTTCATAAGAAGATTATAAGGTAAGACAACCAAAAATAGTTTGATGAACAGCCTTGATCTCTTCCATTAATAGTTTAAAATTATAATTCAATGACCCAAACCACTACTTCATCAACAAAATTAAATCATGACACATATTTAGGTCTTAAACAATTTTTATTTTATAAATTTATGAATTGATTCCACTGATTAAACATAATTGTATAGGTGGTCACCAAACAAGTTTACTAAGATCCAAAAACTATGTTCTGTAGAAGTTACATTTGCACCAAGTTTATTCTGATTATCAAATAAGGTGTGTAGTGGGATAATGTTACATTACAAGGAATGAATCTTGTCATTGATGACATATAATGTAGTTTTAAGAGAATAAAGTCTCCTCATCAAAGCTTGCAATGTTTTCTGGATGGAACTAGAGACCCTTTCTTGACTTGTATTTTCTCTTACAGATTCATATAAACTTCAAAAATATTTCTTAAAATATTTGAAATCAGAAATAGAAAATAATTCATCTATAAAGTTCTCAATCTAAAAACCTATTTCCCTTTTAAAATCATCAAAATATTTCTTAGAGATTGAATTTATTTATAGTTTATATCTTATCCTAGAGATATTCTGACTTTTTTCATGGAATAAATGGACTTATTAAATTTAAAAAATATTTATAACATTATAGCTATCCTTATAATGAAACATAAACTTACTTAATCTTATTGAATTTAGGAATCATATCCTTGATATAAGAATCAAGATAATTATAAGATTCCTTTTATAGTATACTAGACGGTTCACCTAAGTCAACTAAGGTAAGAGTTTATACTTTTATTCTCTCCCTGTATGGAGAAGAAAAATAACCAAGGAATTTAGTCTACTCACTAGCCACACTAATAGTTTTTTCCAAAGAATCATTAATAATAGAAATAGTGTATTCTCTAATCAGCTTAGATGACTCATCTAAAAGGGTGTGTACTTGTTCAACATCTTGAGCTTCCTTGATAACTTTCTGCTCTTCCTAAGCCACCTCTTTTTCTTTATGTTCCACACAATCATCTTGAATTTTAGATATTAATTCAATATAAGTTGTAATGCTAACTTATTCCATTATTCCTTCAACATTGGTAGAAACGTGTTCTTCCTTAATTCTTTATATAAAAATAGGTTAGTGTTTTTCTCTAACCTCAGTACTTACAACATGCCCAATAGGTGTTGGAGATATCAATTCAACCATTAGAACTAGTTTATAAGCTTATTTAATATTAGGAGGGACAAACTATTGAATATGATCTTATATTATTATTATCATAATAATAAAATCTTGAATGTTTTACTAAAGAGATGTTTCTTTAAAAGATCATGTGTGTGGAGGTAATACCCATTTAGTTTCTTGAACACATATATCCACTTTCAGTATTCTTCATGAGGTTACATGAATGTTATCTAGAAATTATTATATAACTTTAGTTGCTTTTATTAATCCTTCAACTCTAGATTTTTTAATTATTCAACATGAAAATTCACTAAACCAGTAGAATTTTGACTTTTATGCTACCCTTGAGCTCTATCACTATATTCTTATTCAACTTCATCACCCATGATCGTTATCTTACCCATTATTATTGTCCACAAAAATTTAAACTTACTCAATGTTCTAGAAGATACATTATTTTATGGTTACATTTTATGCTCTTCAAGTTGCCACTGATCTTACCTATTTTATACAAAAAAAAGATTTTATTCTTCCCTATGGATATAAATACATCCTCAAATCCTTTTGATTGTAATGATCCATATATGTCAAAATATATATACTAAAATTAAACTTAATATAACTCATCGGTAAGAACATTATCTACATATTATAAAATAAAATCTTTTCCATCCCTGATATCCACAACAATATTGTATATTGAAAAAATTTAACAAAAAAATTTTGATCTACCTCAATATATTTCAAAAATATTTTTATAATTTTGGGAGTTCCAAATAGAAATTTCATTTTTTATTCTAACCTCTAGACACTTTCCCCAATAAATCACAATCTAAAGTGATATTCTAATTCTTAGGGTCAATTGATAATTTTAGTGAGATCTACTATAAGAAAAAAACTCTTGGTCATTTACCTTTGAAGATATTAAATCCTTAGAATCTCAGAATCTCTAATAATTGTTTTGATAGAATTAATTTACTTCCTACTAAAAAATATATTATAAATATTCTCCATTAAATATGTACTCAAGACCTTTAAAAACTAGGTCTTACTTTAGCATGGATTTTGTTTAGAAAAACCATTTAAAATATACCAGTTTTCCTTAAAGAACATATTTTTTCTGATCTGGAACCTTTAGACTTCTTCAATATTCTAAGACTTGCTTCATCGATTCTTTTGGACTTCACTACTTCAGATATTTATAAGGTTTGAGGTTCAGAGGCTATGCTTCGAAGAGAAATTGAGAGTTCAGGAGGACGAAAGGGTGTGAGATTTAATGTGTGTGAGAGAGATTACATTTAATGTTTTTCAATCGATAGTTTGGGTTCTCGAGCCAAAAAAATAGAGTATAAAAAAAATTATTTTAAATTTGAAAAGGAAACTTTGAAATTATTAAATTAGATAACTAATATTTTAACTTTTAAATCGGATAATCAATAGTTTTTTTAAAAAAATAAATACAAAAAATTAAATGTTTCAAATAAAACATAAAAAAGATAAATTCTGTAAAATTAAAGACTTTACTTAATATTAAATATACCTAACTCCCCCTTGATAAAATCAAAACTAGAAGTGGGAAGTGGTTTAGTAAAAATATCTATAATTTGATATTAATTATTAACAAATTACAAATATATATCCTTTTTTAGAATATGATCACTCAGAAAATGATGCACTACATAAATATTCTTAGTCCTAGAGTGACTCCTAGTATTTTTTTAAAAATTTATAGTGCTGGTATTATCGCATTATATTAGAATATGATTAAAATTTAATCCAAATTCTAAAAGAGTTTATTTTATCTAAATAAAATTTTTCATAGAAATAGTGATTAGATATATAGTTGACCTAGACTATTGAAAATAAAATTGTGTGTTGGTTTTTACTAGACCATGAAACTAGGTACATTCCAAACAAGTGACAATTTCCTGAGGTACTTTTACTATCTAACCTACAGCCTTCAAAGTTATCATCCAAGTATAAAATTAAATTAAAAATAAAAAGTTTTTGGATAAATTAGAGATATAAAAACAATCCCTTTTAAATATCTAAATATTCTTTTAATAGGGTAAGATGAGATTATTTTGGTTTTATTATAAATTTTGTATAAAGACAAAAAAACACAATGTATAATATAATAACAATAAGATATAGAAAACTAACAATCACACTTCTATATTACTTGTTGTGAACTAGATTTATAACTTCATCCAAGTAAAGTTTCTTATTAATTCACTTGGATATTTTATAAGTATTACAATTTTCAACTCCAAACTTTTTCAATAAATCAATAATATAATTACATTGATCCCAAAAATGTACAAAATATATTTGATAAATTTGTAAACTAAGAATGAATTTTAATTCTCCAATCATACTCATTTCAAATTCCTTTTGCACAAGTTTTGAGAAATAATTATAAATATTTTCATTATTTAAACAAAAATAAATTGATATATATACACTAATTAAATACTAGAGAAAGAATGTTTCTTAAAAATAGTATGATCTTCCAATCCCACTGAAAAATAAATTTCCAACAGAAAAAAACATAATATTTCATACCAATCCCTTGGTTCTTGTTTAAGGTCATGTAGAGATTTAATGAAGTTCGAAAATATAATTTCATTGATGGGTGTTTTCAAAATCTAGAGGCTTCCAAACATAGAATTCTTCTTCTAAATTAACATTTTAAAAATAATATGTAACACCCATATGATATGTTTTAAAATTAATATATGATGCATAGGAAGAGAGCATTCTAATTGATTCTAAAATTAAAATAAGAGAAAAGGTTTCCTCATAATCTATTCCTTCTTCCTGGATATATTATTGATCTAGTAACCTAACCTTATTTATTTTAATTATACCTTGGCTATGTTTCTTATTTAAAAATACCCATTTATTTGCAATTACTTTATGGTTTTAGGGAGGATCAACTAATTTCCAATTTTCTTTATTTTGGACTGGCTTAGTATATAGTACATTTTTATTATCCAAATCTTATCTTCTATGTATTATTATACAGACTTAGGATTTAATTAGGATAGGAAGCCATAAAATTTAGCTAGGTTTCTAGAATTCCTTCTAGTCCTAACTCATTATTCTAGGTTTCATATAATAGTTTCTAAATGATAATCCTTTAGGGTTATAGGAATCCTAGGAAAGACAATTTCAATTATACCAATTCTATGTTATTTAGAACTAAATTTATTTTCATCATATTGAAATTGACTTTAAAAAATATATTAAGAATAATCAAGTCTCATGTTATTTAAAGTGTCAGTAACTTCATATTTTTGAATATTTTTGTGATCAAAAGGATCACATTCATCAAAATTCAAATGAATATATTCTTCAATTGTCCTAAAATTTTTATTAAACACGCTATAGGATATATATTTAGTAAAATATCCTAGAAATATCCCTTTATCTGGATTTTAATAAAACATACCATGGTTTTCACTAGTATTCAATATATACACCTTCATTTTAAATACATTATGTATCCAAATTTAATTGTTATGTTAACCCATAACTCATAGGGTTTCTTTTTAAGAAAGATTCTTATTAAAAATCTATTCATGATATATAAATCTATGAAAATAGATTCTATCCAAAAATATATAGGAATTATATATTCATCTAACATATATCTTCCCATTTATATAGACAATTATATTTACTACTTCTATAATTTCATTTTTATAATTTGTTCTTGGAGAATAGAAGTTATGATTAATACCCATGTTTTAGAAAAGAGAATTGAATTATTAATTCTCAAAATCTTCTCTGTGATTACTTCTCACTGAAAGGATTTTGTAATTATTTTTTTATTGAGAAATTTACAAAAAAATTGAAAATTTTAAAAGGCTTCACTATTAGATTTTAATAAATAAACCTTGGTAAATTTGAAAAAATCATCAAAAAAACATAAGATCTTCCAGCCAAAATCTATACACTTGATGGTCCAAAAAATCAATCTACATAAATTCTATATATTTAGATCTAGAAACCTCATTAAGCAATTTATAATACAACTTGTGTTTCTTGCCTATTTTTAATTCATGACAATGTTTTTTAAATCAAATTTAATTCTGGGAATATCAAAAAATATATTTTTCTTAGATAATTTTTTTGATTAAATATATTACATTGTCTAAATATCCTATGCCTAATATAAGATTTGTTTATATTAGTAGTTAAATAATTTACTTTGTGTTCAGACAAGATATTTATATCCAAGATATAGATATTATTATTTTTTGCTACTTTAAACATAAGTTGTATATCTAAAAAAATAGTAATTTTAAGAAAAATCAATATAGAAACCATTATCACAGAGTTGAGAAATACTCATCATATTCTAATTTGACCCTTGAATGTAGAAAACATTATTTATTTGGATTAACTTTATATTTCCAACTAATCCAACTATAATAAGTTTTTATTTAGAATTATCACCAAAGGAAACCAAGAATCCTTCTACTTTTGATAGTGTATGGAAATTGAAAAAATAACCACTCAGGTACCTTGAGAAGACACAATCTACATACCATATTTCACTTTTTCTTGTGTCCTTTAAACAAAAAAAAATTATATAATACTATTTTTGGTACCCAAATTCTCTTGGGTCTAGCTATACCTATAAGAAGGGATTAGGGTAACCAGATTTGGAAAATTCTAATAAAAATAATAAAAATATCTTTAAAGACATAGGAACTATTTATACCACTAATATGATGATTTTTCAGACAATAGTTATTAGTATAATTTCCAAAAAACCATAATTAAGAAATAATTCTATATATTATGTGTTTTATAAAATGAGTAAAATGGTTTTTACATAGTTTTGACTCTTATCCATTACTTCCATTTCCATATTTTTCTTTTTTAGGGAAAATTTTGAATAAGATTGTGATTTAAATATTTGTGTTTCTTAGTAATTATAATCAAAACACCTTTAATGTATTATAATTCAGCCAGCAAATAATTAATTCTAGTTTAATTCAAAGTAAAGTTTGAAGTAGTTCTTTTATTTTTTTCTTTCATTTTTAAATTCTATTTTATTAGTAAAATTTTTTCACTTAAAACCGCATTATGAACATTTTAAATATTTATTCTTTTTACTAGGGATTCATATTCTATTCAATAATAGAATAATAATAATCTAATTTTTTATTTGAGAAACTATCAGATGATAAGTAGAATAATTATAGTATTATAAAACTTTTTTTTTCATAGAGAACATGTTTTCCTTTATATTTTATGGATCCTTCTATAAATCAAAAATATGAAGAGTTTCTTGAGTATTCAAAAATATCCATGTAGCCTTCATATCCTTTTTACATTTAAGATGATAATCTAAATTCATTTGGTAATTTTATTATTTTCTTTCTTTTTGTCTTCTTTTAGCTGTGGGAACTTAGGTTTTATATTCCACATTTGTTTTCCTTAAAAAAATCTAACTTCTTTGAGTATGTGACTGTTTTTATTAAAATGATTTAAGGAATTTTTAAAGCCTCAATTATTTATATTAAACTTATAGATTATTCTAGCAAGATAAACTAGTTCCATTATAAAATTTGAACATTCTGAATCATTTGAGGATATAACATCCTTCTTATATTTCTTCTCATTTTTGAGTATTAATTTTGATAGTAGTGTTATACCTTATTATCATTATATGATCTTTTTATTTTGCTTGAATTTCAACTTCATACATCATTTTTGTTGTAATAAATTACTTTGTTGACATATTTTTTATAGGAGTGGGTTTTTTTATAGGAGTAGAAATTCCATTCCATTGGGAGGGTAAAACTCTAATCACTTTTAATGCCTAATTGAGTTCAGCAGTTGGAGCTCCCAATCAGTAATACCATTAATTACTTCAGTCAATAATCCATTCATTTGAGTGATGTTTTCACCATCATAAATTCTGAAAAAACATTAAATTTTAAATATTGTATATTTTTTTGAAATTCATAGTTCCTTTATAGGAAACAACTATAGTCTACTATATCTCAAAGTTAGTGCAAAATTGAGAAACATAATTAAACTCATCAGGACCAAGTCCAAAAATGATTTCTTTAATTTCTATTGAATTAACATTATAATCCACTACCTAGATAGAAACCACTTTTTAGGTCTTCTGAGATTTCATATGGTTTAATAATCATTATATAGATTTTGATACCAATATTCTTCAAATATATGATCATTCCAATTTTCTACCAAGAAAAAATTTTCACCACTGAAAAATGGTGCTTTGATTATGGAAATTACTTATTTATGTTCATCCATAAAAAACTTTCTTCATATAGAACTTCAAATAAATAATTTTATATCTTATCGAAATTATTCAAAGAGATATACCATTGATACTAGTTATTAGGTTGAAATAATATGAAGACACAAGATTGTATGGTGGGTGAATTGTTTCCTTTTAAAAATATTAGCAAAATAAAATTTAATCTAACTTTATGATTTTTAATGATATGTAGTGTTTTTTTATAGATTATATAGTGGAAATATAAGGAAGATGAATAAATAATTTTAATAGTGGTTCAGTGAACAAAGATCCCATAGTCCACTCCACAAACACTCTATCAACAATCATGTTGATTTTCACTAAGAATGATATCTTATCCAGATACCTCTACAACTATGTGTAGTTAGTTGAAACCTTATAAAAAATAGGTTCTTTTATAGGGAACCATGATATCCACATATTAGGACAAGAATTTTATACTCTTCCATGACTTATCACAAGGCATCGACACTTCAATAGAATAAGATGATTTTTTTGTTGAATAACAGCTTCAATATATAGTTTTAGTAGAAAATGATAAAATATGGATCTTCTTCAATATAGAATAAGTTATTAAATTATTCACTTATCCAAATCATTCTAATGTTACAATTAATCTTCACATAAATACAACTATATATAATAAACCATAAATAGTATTGAAAATAATGAAAAGATGATAATCATTTATGTCTCTAAATAGGAACTCCAAAATTTTCTTTGAAAAACTATAGAAAATAAATTAAGGAATATATATTTTCAGTTGTATGATTAATAAAAAGAAACTAATAAAAATATATATGTCTCTATAGTATATCTATTTATATAACTAGAGACTATTATATCCATAAGATATGATTCTCAGTGTTTAAAAGGATTCTTTTTTCTCCATTCCAAAAATATATCCATAAATATCTCCAGATAAATCATGATATTAAAAACCCTAAGCATGTTTGAAATTTGAATTAAAATTCCCACTAAAGTCCCAATATCCCTTAGAAATAGGAATAATTTATTTAATTGAATAGGGGCATTTGAATTGATCTTATATATTATTTAAAAATATAATAATACTCTAATGAAATCATTGTAATAATCTTGGGAAATAACTACAATTCAAATTTTTCAGTTGACCAAGTCAAATGTTGGGTTTTACTATGTATGGATAAGCTTTTTAAGTACAGTTGAAAATACATAGTTGATTTCAAATTTTGGTTTGATGAAACAAACATTAATCACAAAAAAATTTGGTTCCTTAAAATTTTTGTTCCTAAACCTAAAATTTTATCTAAGCATTGGGTTCTTAATCCTAACATTTAGTTCAAATGTAGGGTTATGAATAATGATTCCATATTTAACTAAAATGTCTAGAATATTTTAGAAATTACTCTTTAGGTGTATTAAAACCTAGGTAATAAGAACCTGAAATTCACTTAGATAAACAACATTAGTAACCCAAATGTGGGAATTTGTGAGCATAAAAAATATTAGGAAATTAATGAAATTGTTAGATTGACACATTCCCAACACAAAAGGATTCAACATGTTATCACTTTGTAGTTTGAATTCAAAATACTTTCCCTTATGGAAGTAATATTTATTCCTCTTAAATCTCTTTCATATTAGTAAGAAAGAACCTCTTTCTATTATTTATTTTCTCTCTATTCTTATAACCTTTTATCCCCTATATTAATCTATAACAATCGTAAATTATAAATCATGAAATGATATTTACCTTTCTCTTTATTATTTATTAATATATATACAATGACATAAAAATAATTTTGAATTCAAATTACTTGAATTCTTGGATCTTAACTTCTTCAAAACATCCATAATAAACCACTTCAAAAATTGATTATAACTACGTCGAAACATATAGAAATATCACAACATATTTTTTCATCTTTAAACCCACATTTCTTTCACATTAAATCCCAACATATATATTAATACATACATTGTATATTTAGGATATCATTACACCTTCATTATTGTAATTTATCCCTGTAAATACCATCAAAATATTACCTCTTAATTTATGTGATAATTTCACAATCAACAAATGAAATTATCATGCATATACACATACATAGAGTTAGGAATTATATATGTCATTCTTAGTGAAATTATTTCCATGAAATGTGAATATCATAACCAACTTTGGGAATTATTATTCATATCAAAAACCCACATGTGAACCATTATCCCACATGGTCAATTCACATACATAATAAATTTTTTATATGACAAGTTCACCCACGTAATCAAATCACCTCTATAGATGAATTACTTACATCATCCATTCACATATGAAAATTCATTTTCATAGGATTCCCATTCACATACGCATACCATTTTCATATGAAATTCATTTACATATAAAGATTCATTCACCTATGTAACCAATAACATATCTAATCTTTTGTACATGGAAATTCACTTTCATAGAATTAAATACAAAATAATCTATTCAAACAGGGGTCTATTAGCACATCCATATTATTCTTTATAAGAAAACCCATATTTGGATATTTATTTATATGGATCAAGTTATATAGATCCACATAGGTGGTTTTAAACTTATTAAACCATCATCTAGGTCATAATCTATTTTCTTGTTATACTGTTATTCCTTATTTCACTCATTATCCCAAAAAATATTCACAAGAATCATGATAGTCATTATAATGATATTGAATCCTTATAAGAACACTTTAATTTGAATCACCTTATTAAAAAACTCTTCTTGAAATCCAAAATGATTTATGTGTTGAGAATAATAGACAACACTATAAGACTTCCTGTATCTCATTCATTAGATTATTCACCAATAAAAATCCAAAATCACTTGGTTTCAACACAACTAGGTCAAGGAAGAACTGACATGAATCGGTTCCTTAGTACAAAATTATTCATACTAGAAATGGTGTTCACATAGTATAAGGTTTTTACGCTTGGACAAATAGGTCATATATTTTTAAATCATGAAATAAGGACTCCCATTTTAAAGTCATATAATGAGGTCATCCTCCATGTATTTTAGCATCATGTAGTTAGGACAATTTTCCATGTAGTTTAATGTGTTGTATCTAGTACATTAGCAATGATGTTTAACATCATGTTATAAAGATGTAGGTCCTCAAATTAATAAAGTGATTTGATGGCCATGTAAATCAAGGTTGGGTCTGGGATAATGGGTATGAGCATCACTATGTGTCCTATAGAATTAGAAGGGGATCCATACATAGTTATAGAAAATCCTCTTATTAAGATCTAACAATTAAATAGGTATAATGAACATTTTCATGTTATTAAAAGTATTTAAATAGGGGAAAAGGGGGAATAAACCCTAAAGTACTACATAGATCTGGATCACATTTAAGGAGGAAGGGGTTGAGGTTGTTTGGGATTCATGTTTGGCCCCAAGATAGGAGATCCCAGCATCACTACATATCTTGTATGATATTGAATCAAGCCACACGTAGTTTTAATTGGTGTCATTTCCCATATATATCAAACTAAAAGACATGAAATAGGGTATTTTATAGGAGACCGAAAACTCCAGGATATAATTCTATGAGAGGGTAATTGTTTGATATAGATTTTGATCATGAAAAAAATGAAACAAACCCCACAGTGATGTCAATTCTAGAGATAAAATCTAATGTGAATAAATAAATATTCAAATTCCAAGATAATTTAGGGATTTGGATGGTATTTGTGGCTATGTTTGATAATTTAAACATCCATATATATCCTAAAATTATGGAAATAAGGCTATATATAATTTTTAGAAATCTAATAACCTGGTCCATCCCTTACATAAGAGAGGAAAAGTATGTAGTTTATGTACATATAGGATGAACTATATGTCATGAAATTTAATTTCATGTCACTAGGATGTTTTGAAATATAGTTTAATGTTCTTTATTTTAGGATGTGTGTGTTGTGAAGTTTAAGGTCATGCAACCAATACTTGAAATGTGTAGTTTAATGTCTTGCAGAAGGGAAATAGATAACATAGTGTCATTGAATACCTGATGCACACTAATAAATAAAAACAAGATATTCACTCAGGACTCTCACACAGATATGAATATTATGATATGGGAAAGTGGTTGAGAGTGATGGGGATTTTTATTTGGTCCCATGATAGAAAATATAGGCATCATTACATATCCTATAGTAATAGGAATCAGTTCTCATGTAGTTCTTATGAAATCGGTCTCTCTATAAAGATCTAAATTATATACAAGATAAGGGAGGTGAAATGTATGAAGTGTCCATGACTTAATTCCAAGAAAGGATAAGTAATTTTACATTAATAGGATGAGATTCTGGGAATGAAGATAATGTTGTGGGTAATTTTATTTGATATTGTGGTTATTCCTAATAAGTTTAGATGTCTCTACATATCCTATCACAATAAGAATCAAGGTACACATTGTTTTTATATGGGGAATTTTATTTTAGTGATATAAACTAGATGAAGTAATGTAATACACAATAAAAAATCATATATATATATATATATATATATATCTTTCTCTCATTAAGGAAAATAAATCTCACAAACATTTCCGAAATAGTTCTGGAGGTCGGGTATAATAGAACATATGTTGATCAATTTCACATCATGTTAATGTGAATGTATTTATTTTCTATAGACATGTCAGATATCAATCATGATAATCAGAGTAATTTTCCTGAACATCTAAGCTCAATTGATTTATCCTCAAGGTGCGAAATAATGGAAATTGGAAGATTACTCACACCGCAATAGATAACAAGTGAGGGGTGTTTATAACACACATCATGTAGTTTTACATCATATGGAAAGGAATTAAGTGTTATGCAGTTTAACATCATACAGATATAAAGACTATAGTCTATATAGTTTAAAGTTATACTACCAAGACTATGAGCATTGAGTTGTTATGTCATGCATTGAGGACCTTGTCTTGTAGTTTTACATCATACAATAAGGATATAGGTGATGTACAGTTTCAATTCATTTGATTAGGACTAGGCTTCGAAGTTTAACATCGTATAACTAGGTAATTTTTTAAATGGAATGAATTTTATATAAATTAGTTTTTAATAAACCCCACATTGATGTGAGGGATACTACACTCTCCTTCCATCATTATCAAGGAGTATGATTTATTGGAGTAGACCTTGTTTGTGGCATAATTTCCCTCTCATTTTGGTTTTTGATTTATTAGATTCTTCCCTAGAATCATTAGATTTGAAAGATCTAACTGATTCTTGACATGAAGGAATGATAAGATGAAAAAATTCGTATATAATGATTATGCAACTCAATTTTTATAGACTTCTAGGTTGTGAAGTTCATGCAACCATTTCTCATCAAGTCATTCTGGATTATCCATCCAAATTTGAGACTTCTCATCTTTGGATAATTAGTTTAAATAGTAATAAAAATAATTAGAAATTGGACCTATAGAGATAGGATTGCCACTATTATATATACAATTAAATATTGGGTTTCTTATGTGGCAGTATGTTTTATAGTGCTATAAGACCACAAGGCATGAAAGAATTTATCAGGACAAGACTTCTTACCCTTATTTACCATCTTATAGAGTATATTTAATAAAGTATTTTTTATGGCCTCTCTCTACCCATTTTCCATTACATGGTAGTGAGAAGAATAGTTATCCTAAATTTTATATTCTTGATACTATATCTTCAATCAAGAGCCACAATAATTAGTTCCATTATTCATCAATATTGTGTTATGAACACTAAATATGGTAATTATGTTTCACTTTAAAAAGATTATTAGTTCCCTTATGATGAATTCATTAAGTGGTATAACCTCTGATGACTTAGTGAACAAATTTGTGGTTGTAAGGATCTACTTGAAATGCCTAGTTAGAGTGGGAGGATATTTCCCCATCACATCAACTACTAAGATGAAAAGTGACCAGGACTATTTTGATGTGTGAAATGTTTCAAGATGTTGGTGAATGAAGTTTACATGTGTCTAATAAAAATGAAAACTTTTGAAAATCATATTCATTACTGCATCATCAATAGTAGAAATACTAAAGTCTTCTGATCTGATAAGAGATATTTGTTCAGGACTGATGAGTGTTGTAAGCACCAGAATTAACCACCTATATAGAGAGAATAATATCACATCCTTAATTTCATTTGGACAAAATCTATTGAATCCCCACTTATAGTGTGTCTTCTAGGAGTTTGGACCGTTATGGAGGATGAAATTCACTACCAAATAAGTGATCTTCTCTGGTAATTATCTATTAGTGGGACTCTATTTTAGGGATAGTCAACTATGGGTAACATACCTATTACCATGGTTTTGGTTAGTGGAAATATGATATCACCTCAGTCTAGGGTATTGTTTACCTCACTGATCACATCAATTTTAAGCCCAATTAATAGAGAGATCGTTATGTGGTGTGCAATATGGATAAACATTTAACCTTAATACTGATTATATAGAATAGTGGATACATCAAAAAATGCATCAATGTGGGTTTTCCAAGGATGTATAATACGTAATTCCTCAAGCTTCTATAGTACGCTTCTCTTTGAATAATACAATAGCGTGTGTTGTACGCAACTTCGAGTTCTGACACAGCACAACCAATCAAACTAGCCATTATGAATAGTAATACCCACTTTTTGGAATTTTATAAATTTTATCTTTCAAAATGGAAATCATTTTTGGATTATGAATATCGAAATTAGCTTATGGTGAATTTTTGGTATCTTTTTGAAAACTTTCAATTTTTGATGAATAGTGAAAAACACTGGGTTATTGTTTAAAACAGAATTTTTATTTAAATAATTATTTATTTTATTTAAATTTATTTTAGGAAAAAATAGATACATAATACCTATATAAGTTCAATGTAATTCATTGGAGTCAGTTTAAAATAATTTTATATATATATATATAAATTATTGAACTTTTTACCGTTTTTTACCCACATCTTAGGAGAATTTATAAATTCACATAAAACTTAATTTTACCGCTTCTGTGAATGAAATTTAAAAAATCTAAGGGACATGGTTGATATCAATAAGTAAAATATGGTTCAATAAGATGAAAATATTTTTTGGTGAATAGTAACTTTTTACTTTTATTTACCATAGTTAAAAGTAAATAGGGTATTTAAGGGAAAAATGATATTAATATTACCTTAACACAAGTCCTAATTATATTGGATAAGTATAGTTTGACCAAAAACAACCTTAGGAATAAAATATGAACCTCTTTGGTCCACTTGGATTAGATTAGGACATTTATTATTATTTTATTCAAAGAAGAGTTAAAAGAGTTAAAATCAAATATTAATAACTAAAACATTTTTAATATAGGGTTATAGATAAGATAAATTAGATTATAAATATTCATTAGAAATATAAAAATATTTTCTACATAATGGTATTTTATTTATAATTTTTAGACATTAAATAATTTAATTTATTTATGACACAATGTTGATGTAGTAATTACCTTATTAATGAAATATTAAAATAATTGATATTTTAAATACCCAAATAAATGTAATTTGAGACTTTTAATGAATTACACTAATTTTATAGGTTACTATGACATGTTAGGGTTGATTAAATTAATTTTTTTTGAAGTAACAATTCTGTTATGAATTTAACAAAAACAAAATATCAAATAGTGTCAAAATTGACATAAAAGAGTTTTTAAAAAAATATATATTATTAATTAATATTCTATTCCTAAAAAACTAATGTTCGACCAAAAGACTTATATATTGATAGGTGTATCATTAATGAACCACTTGGGTTTCACTTGGAAGTATATAGTAAGTTTATTAACCATATAATATAAAAATACAAAGAGACATGGTAAATGTCAAACTATTTAACTAAGAGTTCAATATAGAAGATAAGGTTAATATAGTGACCCAAACCTGTCTAAAACCTATTGGTTGAGTGGTTTTAGACTCATACCCACCTTAGACTTTAAATAATCTACTTTGGAGTCATTAGAAACCAAAAATGATTTTATTTTAAAATAATATTTCTAGCTTTTCCTATGGTCACTACGAAAAAAAGACCACTATAGAAGGGGTTATTTTTGACTTCAGAAGGGGTTATAACCCCTTATAAAGACATTAGCGGCAGTTTTTAATAATCGCCGCTAATGTACCCGCCTACTATTAGTAGAGGCAGTTTTCAATAAGCATTGGTATATGTGTGATGAATTTAGCGGCGGTTATATTATAGGGGGTTTAAACCCCCTCTAATGTAGTCCAAAATGTACCAGAAATGGTTGCCATTAGAGGCAGTTGGGGTTATAACCGCCTCTAATAGAGGGATTAGGGGCGGTTCCAATCACCCCTAATTGTTATTTCATTAGGGGCGATTATAAAACTGCCCCAAATGCTCTATTTTTTTAAGAAAAACCTACGTGTTCCCCCCAATCCCCCAGGTCTCCACCCCTGGTCCCACGTGTGTGTCTATCCGTGTCCCGCCCAAGGTCATCCTGCGGGTCGCGTGTCTATCTCGGTCCCCCCACGGGTCTATCTATCTGTCCCCCTGGGGGCCCAGAGTCATCTCTCGCATGTCTGTATGTCCTCAGGTCATCTCCAGCGTGTCCGTGTCTGTCCCCAGGTCGCCCACCACCTATTGTCTGCATGTCCCCCCGCATGTGTCTCCCGATCCCCCAGTCGCATGTCTGTCTCCCGATCCCCCGGTCGCGTGTCTGTCTCCCAGTCGCCCCAGTGTGCCTATCTGTCCAGTCGGTCCAGCCCCTTCCTAAGTCCCCTTTCAGAGGTCTTGTAAAATTTATCTACTGAAGGGATTCGAACTCAGCTTCTCCAACGAACAGCGCCGAGAACTAAACCACTACGCCAAGTGGCTTATTGTTATTTTTGTACATATATGATTTTATTTATATATATCAATAAGTTTATTAAAATATAAATTATTTGCATAATATATTTAAATGTATATAATAAGTTTATTAAAATATGCATATATACATTAATAAACATATATATTATCATATTTACACATAATTTATATATTATTGTATTTATATATATTAATAAGTTTATTAAAATAAACATTATTAAAACAATATATTTAAATACATAAAATAAGTTTATTAAAATAAGCACATATATTAATAAACATATATATATTAACAAATTTACACATATAATTTATATATTATCGTATTTATATATATTAATAAGTTTATTAAGATAAAAATTATTTTCATAATATATTTAAATATATTAAATAAATAACATGTATCTATATTTATAAAAATATAAATATATATGTATATATATATTTTCTACACACCTCTATAAATTATATATTTACATATATTTAAATAAAATTATGTATGCATGTATTTATAAATACATTTATATCAAACAAACACAAATGCAAATGTGTATTTATATATTTATTTGTAATTGTTTATATTTATTTGAATACACAAATATATTATATAATTAATTTGTATTTATATTTATATTTTACCCAAATATATTATGCAAATATATATACATATTATATTTATACGCACATAATTAACATATATATAAGTATATATATATATATCACATATTTATATGAATATAATATATTATACATTTTATAAATACATTCATATATGTATACAATATATAATGTATATATTATGATTTTTTTTAAGAAAATGGTAGGGGTTCACAACCCCTCAAATCTCTTAAATTAAAGGGGGTTGTGAACCCCCTATAATGTAAGACAGTATAGGGGGTTTGACAACCCCCTCTAATGTAAGACGTTAGTGGGGATTAAAGAGTGTGTTTTGAACCCCCACTAATGTCTTACATTAGAGGGGGTTTTGAACCCCCACTAATGATTTTTATACCATTCATGGTTTATGGAGAAACTATTGAAATTTTGTATGCTAGTTTTAATACGAATGTTTATGTTATGTTCAAACCTATTCATGTGAGGAATGCATTGGACTTAATAAGTGACGGGTGGAGCCTGCTATAGCTCCTTGATGCATCGGTAGGTCTCATGAGACAAACTAGTGTCTTGGAACGAGGCCTTGACAAAATCTTATTTGTAGTCTTGGCATAAGGCCTTGACTATGTGGTTTTGAAAGTCTGGCATTATGCATTCTATCATTATGAAAGTGGTTATTGATATTTCATGTGATTATTTGACTTGTAGAATATCCATGTGAATAAGTAAATGGCATTATTTCATTTTATTTTTTCCATATTATGCTAAAGTTCAAGTTTAAAAGGCTTTTGTTTTATTTATACATTGCCTTAAATTTTTTTGCTTATTTATGAAAGTTTTCGCTATACTGTTATCCTTACTAAGCATCTGAGCTCACCCCTTTCTATGTTTTATTTCTCTCAGGATGCGAAGAAGTATTTTATGACTGACCTGTAGGGATAGTATGAGGGGATATGAGTGTGGTCTATGGAAATAATTTTGTTTTATTTTTTCATTTTATGATGTAATGTAAACCTTATGAATGTGTCTATTGTTTCCAAGGCTACTAAACTAATCGGTCCTTCGAGACTTGATCTTTTTTGATCATGCCAATGTTATGTAATAATGCACCGACTCTGGGTAACTGGGGTCGGGGCGTTACATAATAAGAGTAAATGTTGGTTTGAAGGGGAACTCCAACATTAAACCCTACATAGAATTAATAAATGGTCTAATTTCCTCCTTAATGGTGTTTTAACCATGAATTATCTTGATTAACTTCTTATAGTCACTATTAATGTTTAGGCATGCCATTAGTGCCTTTAGGGAAAACTTGATTATTATGATGAGTAAATTATATTTTAACTCATTATTAGTTTAACATTTTGATAGTAGAAATATGTATGGGAGAAAAACTTTAGTTGGATACATAAATACCACCCCCGTAACAAATTTCTTGAGTTTTGGGTTATCCATTATTGTTCCCCTTAGACTTCTTGAAGAGATTTTAAATTTAATATTGTAACGACCCAAAATTTCATTAATGGAAAATCCCTCTTGATACAGTTAAATGTTTCTTTATGAAAAATGTTTTTTTTTATAAGATGTCAACTTCTTTAGTTTAACGATAAGATTTGTGACCGTTACTTTTATAGCCGTTGAACAGCGATCATCTAGGTAGTTTAAATATAAGGCTTTAACGAACCAATTTTCTACTCAGACAAAGGAAGCAATGGCCTCATCCAGTAGAATTGCCCCTTACGAAGCCCATTTTTTGGAGCTCGGAAAGGAGGTGGCGTCTTTGGGCTTTTCCCTTGACCAAGCCCAAGCTGAGCTTCATCAAGTCAAGCTCGAACTTGATCGTCTACGGGAAAAATGGAAGTTGATAGAGATTACCACTCGAGCAATGTTATCCGAGCAACCCCAAGAGTCTTTCACCATCGCACACCTTACCCTTAGGTCTTATGCGGCTATTTTAAGGGGTTATGTAACAAATAAGTAGCACCATGTTCATGTACATTATTTTTGTATATAATAATGAATATAATTTCTAGTCATTTTTGATACTTTGTAATTAGTTTTTAAAGTACAAACGGTGTTTTTAGTTATTATTTAATTAAGAATTATATTTTATTAAATTAAAGGATTTTTTGAATTAAATAATATTTTAATAAAATATTATTATTAATATTAAATTAATTTTTATTAAATATAAATGATCTTATAATTTTATGAATGCAATTAAAATTTTTATTAAGGTTTGAAAGCCATTTCTGTCAAAACCCGTGAATTTTTTTATAAATGTCGGTTTTTATTTTAAAAGTGAAAATTCACATATTTAGAAAATTATTTAGATAAAATAAATATTATTTTTGGAATCAGGCCGTCGAAATTATCCAACGGTGAATTTTTCATAATTTTCTGAGACAGTCAAATTTTTGGGTAAAAATTAAATACCATTTAAATATATAATGTGTTTTATGACATCATAATGACCCAATGGTGATGTAATAAAATACCATAATCCTTATGTTCGGCCAATATATGTCTTATCATTAAAATAATGAGGTTTTGGGTTTGTTTGACTCACTTTTCAAAGCATTAATGGAGCCCTCAAGACTTATTCAACACTTTGCCTTTTTAAATTAATTTCCATGGGAGTGTGACTCACCTCCACATAAGCAACCCTAATTTTTTAATAAGTTCGGACCTTGGCCTTGTAAAATATTGTTTTCCTCTTTCCTTTTCCAGAAACCATGGGCAAATACCATGGGATGGTTTGTGGTTTGGATTATTTTAATATAAGGGGTCCCAAACCTAAATAATAAAGAATTCTCTCACCTTTCCTATATAAACCCACCCAAGCTCCCACTTCCTCCTCACTCAAAGCCCTTGAAGTTCGTCCAACCTCTGCCCTACTCTCTCTAGAATCCTCTCAAGGTGCCCCAATCTCCCAAGAAGCCTCTCACAAGCCTCTCTCTAGCCTTTGGAAGCACACTTCCAAGTAAGGGGTTTTCTTCCTTTCTCTTTTTTTTTTGTCAATTTTCTTTAAGTTGTATTTCCCTTTTTATTTCAATTATGAATGTTGGGGTATAGTTTTGCACCTCCCCCATACTGCCCTCTTATTGTTTGAATGATGGTAGAACCCTTTCTCTCTCATTAAATGCCTCCCATGTACACCCGTTACTATGCCGAAATTCCGAAAGGAACTTCTCTCTCTTCTTTTACATTCAAGCAATACTTTTGTATCATGAATCTAAATTCCATTTCTATTGTTGGGACATGTATATATATGATCTCCTTACTGTCCATTACATGTAAATATGATGAGGAACCCCTTTCTCTCTCATCAACCTTTTTTATGAATTCTTATGTCACGCCGTTACGCTGCCGAAATCGCACCGATTTTCTAAGCCAATGTCTTTGTGTAGTGAATACCATGCCCATTTCTCCATCAAGGGTATTCACCTTTATGCACATATACATATTGATTGTAAAGTTTCATGTATGAATTCCACATTCCTTTATCGTGGAAGAAATGATTATGTTTTATGAATCCATGTTTTATGATCCATGTGGCACACTTATGCATGAAATGAAATGTTTAAGAAGGGTGCGCCCTTTATAGCGCTCCAATGCATTGGGTAAAGTATAGTATCATGATACGTCATGTGCAATGAGTGTTGACTCATGCTAATTCAAGTGCAACTAGGTTTTACTCGTGCTTCAAGTGCAATGAGGGTTTACTCATGCTCCATGTGCAATGAGCCTTGGCTCATGCTAATTCAATGTTAAGTGTTGTTGCCACATTTCCATGTTATGATTATCATGCTTTATCATGCCTTTATGTTCATGTATCTCTTATGCTCTATTGATATTCCTATTGCCTAACATGTATTGTACTCCTCATGTTATTCATTGTGTACTCCCTTACTGGGCTTTATAGCTCACCCTTTTCTTATGCATGTCCTCAGGTTATCCCATGCAATGCTAAGTACGAAGGAATGTAGTGGTCATGTAAAGGAAGTTTTCAATAAGGATGTTGTATTTCAAGTTTAAAGTTTTTATGTAATGATCCTAAGCCCCAAAGACACTAAACCTCTCGATCTTCTTTGTTGTATCAAGTGAAGTTTTATGTAATAAATCATGTTTAAGTTGTAATAAAAAGCAGGGTTGTCATAGTTGGTATCAAAGGATAGGTTTAGTTATTTTTGGGATTAGGAAACCCTAGTAAAGCCTTAGATACAAGACTAAGCATAATAAAAACATCCCTAAGTTTTGGTAAATACTAAGTAAGTGTTTTATCAAACAAATACATCCCTGTCTGGATACGAGCAGGTAGAGGCGGCTCTGGCACAGATGTATCCTAGGGGTAAAACCTGAAAACACCGCTTTGAGCTAGACTCGAACGGGAACTGGTGCACGAAAACGGGCCTTGCTGCACTCTTGGTTACGACACTCCCGGGGGATATGTTTTGATAAATTCACAATCTTAGTATGAACCCTTATTAAGGGAAAAATGCCCCTAAGAATATATGTTAGAAGGAAGATCATGAAAAGCCTGGATTGAATCCTATAGACTCATGAGTTTAAGAGATTAAAGTTTATTTATAAGTCATAAACTTTTGTCTTTGGATTACCCTTTATGTGTTACCCCTAACTTTCCTTTTATTCCAGCCAATGGCCGGTAATAGGAGAACCCGGGCTAACAACCGTTGTGAAGATCAGTGTGATGATTGTACTTATGAGATGCCCAATCCAATGGGAGCGGGAATCGCGAACTTTTTCACGCTTCTCTCTCAGCTAACTCAAGTTTTGAATAGAAACACTGGTCAAGAGGAACGTTCAACCCCCCCCTAAGAAAGAACAAGTCGCTATTGAAAGCTTCATGAGACAAAGGCCTCCTACTTTTAGTGGATCATCTGATCCCACGATTGCTGAACAATGGATCAACTCCATTGAAAAGATATTCTCCATCCTCCAATGCTCTGAAAAAGAGAAGTTTCTCCTGGCGGCTTATCGTATGGAGGGTGAAGCTGATCAATGGTGGACGTTGATCAAAAATACGAAGCCTGAGGAGGAGATCGAGGCTTTGGAATGGAAGGTATTCCAGAAGATGTTTTTCGATAAATATTTTCCACGCACCCTCCGTCTTAAGATGGAAAGGGACTTCCTTTACCTCAAGCAGAAAGATGAGGAATCCATGGGAGCGTACGAGGCAAACTTCACAAGGCTTGCACGATACGCTTCCGGCTTTGTCGTTACCCCCGAATGCAAGGTTGACCGCTTCTTTGGTGGGCTGAAGCCTAGCTTGCGGAAAGCATTAGCGATCCGTGACTTCGACAGCTATGAGGAAATTGTCCGATGTGCCCTCAAGGTTGAAATGGAGATCAGAGAATCACAGGGGTATCATGGGGACAAGAAGCGTAAGGTGGACTTCAATGCTGGTGGTCCGATGGATAAATCCAACGGCGCTAAGAAATTCCAGCACCCCACTTGCCAAAAGTGTGGAAAAAAGCACCCTGGAAATTGCCTTAGGGGGACAAGAAAATGCTTCAAGTGTGGAAGAGAAGGGCACCTAGCTGTTAACTGTCAGCAAGAAGGACCAGTGGCTGCGACGGAGGGGAGGAACGCTCCGTTCGAACCTCAACGCGTTGTTCAATGCTTCAAATGCAAAGAACCGGGTCATTTTGCGAATCAGTGCCCTAATCCAAGGGTTATCGGAGGCAATCAACAACCTCCAAGACAGCAAGGAAGAGCTTTTGCCATCACTTCTGCCGAAGTGAACCCCGACAACGAAGTGGTGACAGGTACGCTAGTTATTCATTCAAGAATAGAGAACGTACTTTTTGATTCAGGTTCTACGCATTCTTTTATATCTCAAAAGTTTAGTAGAACAATCCCTGCACCACCACAAATCATGGAAGTAAATATGTCGGTGAGTACGGCAAATGGGGAAATCATTGCATCCCATGAGTATAAGTCCTCCCCTGTTATAATCTGTGGATTGAATTTCCCGGAGAACCTCGTCATACTCCCTTTGGTGGAATTTGATGCAATTCTTGGCATGGATTGGCTTTCCTTATATAGAGCCAACATAAATTGTCGGGAGAGGGAAATCACACTCCATATGGAGAATCGACCCCCGATTCTTTACAAGTGTCAGGAGGAAGATGAATCTCCTTTAGCTCCATCATCTCAAGCATGGATATTATTGCCTTATGAGCACGCATATCTGGCTCGGATGATTGAGTCCAAGGAAGAAACCACCCTTGAAGAAATGCCTATTGTGAGGGAATTCGCTGAAGTATTTCCCGAGGAACTTCCTGGTCTTCCTCCAAGAAGAGATGTTGAGTTCTCAATTGAACTTATACCTGGGGCGCTACCAATATCCAAGACTCTATATAGAATGGCTGTGGTTGAGCTTGAAGAACTGAAGAAACAACTACAGGAGAATCTGGATAAAGGGTTTATACGCCCAAGTGCATCACCATGGGGTGCACCAGTCCTCTTCGTCAAGAAGAAGGATGGGTCAATGCGGCTTTTCATCGATTATCGTGAACTTAACAAAATCACGATAAAGAACAAGTATCCTCTCCCAAGAATCGATGACTTGTTTGATCAGCTGCGTGGAGCACAATACTTCTCCAAGATCGACTTGCGGTCGGGATATTATCAAGTAAGGGTGAAGAAGGAAGATATCCCCAAGACTGCTTTTCGTACAAGGTACGGGCACTATGAATTCATAGTAATTCCTTTTGGACTCACCAATGCTCCAGCAATATTCATGGACTTGATGAATAGAGTCTTTAGAGATTACCTAGATAAATTTGTGGTAGTCTTTATAGATGATATTCTAATATACTCCAAAACCAAGGAGGACCATGAGGAGCATTTAAGAACTGTACTGGAGACTTTGCGCAAGGAGAAGCTCTATGCCAAGTACAGCAAGTGTGAGTTCTGGTTGAAGGAGGTCTCATTCTTGGGCCATATCATCACAAGCAATGGGATATCTGTGGACCCCTCCAAAACAGATGCAATTGAGGGATGGTCGAGGCCAACATCAGTAACTGATATCCGTAGCTTCTTGGGGTTAGCTGGATATTATCGACGATTTGTGAGAAACTTCTCATGATTGTCCAACCCTCTTACCAAGCTAACTCGAAAGGGAGTAAAGTTTGCTTGGAGTGATGAATGCGAAGAAAGCTTCAAGGAGTTGAAAAGGAGGCTTATCACTGCACCTGTGCTCACTTTACCCACAAGTGGGGAGCTTTTTGTGGTATTCAGTGATGCTTCGAAGAAGGGCTTAGGATGTGTGCTGATGCAGAATGATAAAGTGATATCCTATGCCTCAAGGCAGTTGAAAATCCATGAGCGAAACTATCCAACACATGATCTGGAGTTGGCGGCGGTGATCTTTGCCTTGAAAATCTGGCGGCATTATCTCTATGGAGAGAAATGTGAGATATATACTGACCACAAGAGTCTTAAATATATATTCACACAGAAAGAGCTTAATATGCGCCAGAGAAGATGGATATAGCTCATAAAGGATTATGACTGTTCAATACATTACCACCCTGGGAAGGCGAACAAGGTGGCGGATGCCCTAAGTAGAAAGGATCCAGCAATTCTATCAATGATGAGAATTGAAAAGGATCCAATCTTCTTAGACTTGATGAAGATGGACGTGGGAATCATAAAAAGGGAACATCATCAATCCTTTCACAAATTATTGCTCAACCATCTCTTTTGGGGAGGTTAAAGGATGCTCAAAAGGGTGATGCGAGAATCCAAGAAAAAGTGGAAGCTATCAAAAAGGGAAAATCCTCAGAGTTTAATGTTAATGAAGAAGGAATTGTGCGGTTTGGGAAAAAAATATGTGTTCCATCAAGTTCGGAGCTGAAGAAGGAACTTTTGGATGATGCACATAGTTCAAATTTCTCTATTCACCCAGGGAGCACAAAGATGTATCAAGATCTCCGAGAAAACTTTTGGTGGGATAATATGAAGAAGGAGATCGCTGAATATACATCAAAGTGCCTGGTGTGTCAGCAAGTGAAGGAAGAAAGGCAGAAGTCTAAGGGGATGATGCAACCATTGCCCATACCAGAATGGAAATGGGAGAACATCACCATGGACTTCGTCATTGGACTTCCAAGGACATCCAAAAGCAACAATGCAATCTGGGTTATTGTGGATCGTCTTACAAAGACTGCACACTTCATTGCTATTCGAGAGGATTTCTCTTTGGATCAACTAGCACGGATATATATCATGGAAGTGGTACGGTTGCATGGAGTACCACTATCTATTGTGTCTGACCGAAATCCAAGATTTACCTCTAAGTTTTGGAAGAGTCTTCAACATGCTCTGAATACTGAACTGAGCTTCAGTATGGCCTATCATCCTCAAACTGATGGCCAATCCGAGCGGACTATCCAAACACTTTAGGATATGTTGAGAGCGTGCTCAATGGACTTTAAAGGAGGATGGGATCAACATCTTCCTCTAGTTGAGTTCTCTTATAATAATAGTTTCCACTCGAGCATCCAAATGGCACCATATGAAGCCCTATATGGGAAAAGGTGTAGAACACCGGCATGTTGGGATGAGGTCGGTGAACGTAAGCTGCTTGGACCAGAAATGGTCGAAGAAATGGTGGAGAAGGTGAAAACCATTCAGCAGCATATCAAGGCAGCCCAAAGTCGACAGAAGAGTTATGCAGATAATCGTCGACGAGACCTTGAGTTTAAAGTCGGAGACATGGTGTTTTTACGCATATCTCCGTGGAAGAAGGTCATGAGGTTTGGAAAGAAAGGGAAGTTAAGTCCAAGGTACATCGGCCCCTTTGAGATTCTTCATCGTGTTGGGGTTGTGGCCTATCGACTAGCACTTCCACCTACTATGGCCAAGGTGCATGATGTCTTCCATGTATCCCTCTTAAGGAAGTACATACCAGACCCTTCACATGTACTCTCTTCCAAGGTGGTACAATTAGAAGACGATCTTTCTTATGAGGAGAAACCAGTGAAGATCTTAGATCGTAGAGAAAAAGTTCTACGAAATAAGACAATGCCCCTCGTCAAGGTGTTGTGGAGAAACCACAAGTTTGAAGAAGCAACTTGGGAGTCGGAGGATATGATGAAGCTAAGTTACCCACATTTGTTTTAGTGTGGGAAAAGGAAAATTTCGAGGGCGAAATTTCTTAAGGGGGGAATGTTGTAACGACCCAAAATTTCATTAATGGAAAATCCCTCTTGATACAGTTAAATGTTTCTTTATGAAAAATGTTTTTTTTTATAAGATGTCAACTTCTTTAGTTTAACGTTAAGATTTGTGACTGTTACTTTTATAGTTGTTGAACAGTGATCATCTGGGTAGTTTAAATATAAGGCTTTAACGAACCAATTTTCTACTCAGACAAAGGAAGTAATGGCCACATCCAGTAGAATTGCCCCTTACGAAGCCCATTTGTTGGAGCTCAGAAAGGAGGTGGCGTCTTTGGGCTTTGCCCTTGACCAAGCCCAAGCTGATCTTCATCAAGTCAAGCTCGAACGTGATCGTCTACGGGAAAAATGGAAGTTGATAGAGATTACCACTCGAGCAATGTTATCCGAGCAACCCCAAGAGTCTGTCACCATCGCACACCTTACCCTTAGGTCTTATGCGGCTATTTTAAGGGGTTATGTAACAAATAAGTAGCACCATGTTCATGTACATTATTTTTGTATATAATAATGAATATAATTTCTAGTCATTTTTTATACTTTGTAATTAGTTTTTAAAGTACAAACGGTGTTTTTAGTTATTATTTAATTAAGAATTATATTTTATTAAATTAAAGGATTTTTTGAATTAAATAATATTTTAATAAAATATTATTATTAATATTAAATTAATTTTTATTAAATATAAATGATCTTATAATTTTATGAATGCAATTAAAATTTTTATTAAGGTTTGAAAGCCATTTCTGTCAAAACCCGTGAATTTTTTTATAAATGTCGGTTTTTATTTTAAAAGTGAAAATTCACATATTTAGACAATTATTTAGATAAAATAAATATTATTTTTGGAATCAGGCCGTTGAAATTATCCAACGGTTAATTTTTCATAATTTTCTGAGACAGTCAAATTTTTGGGTAAAAATTAAATACCATTTAAATATATAATGTGTTTTATGACATCATAATGACCCAATGGTGATGTAATAAAATACCATAATCCTTATGTTCGGCCAATATATGTTTTATCATTAAAATAATGAGGTTTTGGGTTTGTTTGACTCACTTTTCAAAGCATTAATGGAGCCCTCAAGACTTCTTCAACACTTTTCCTTTTTAAATTAATTTCCATGGGAGTGTGACTCACCTCCACATAAGCAACCCTAATTTTTTAATAAGTTCGGACCTTGGCCTTGTAAAATATTGTTTTCCTCTTTCCTTTTCCAGAAACCATGGGCAAATACCATGGGATGGTTTGTGGTTTGGATTATTTTAATATAAGGGGTCCCAAACCTAAATAATAAAGAATTCTCTCACCTTTCCTATATAAACCCACCCAAGCTCCCACTTCCTCCTCACTCAAAGCCCTTTAAGTTCGTCCAACCTCTGCCCTACTCTCTCTAGAATCCTCTCAAGGTGCCCCAAGCTCCCAAGAAGCCTCTCACAAGCCTCTCTCTAGCCTTTGGAAGCACACTTCCAAGTAAGGGGTTTTCTTCCTTTCTCTTTTTTTTGTCAATTTTCTTTAAGTTGTATTTCCCTTTTTATTTCAATTATGAATGTTGGGGTATGGTTTCGCACCTCCCCCATACTGCCCTCTTATTGTTTGAATGATGGTAGAACCCTTTCTCTCTCATTAAATGCCTCCCATGTACACCCGTTACTATGCCGAAATTCCGAAAGGAACTTCTCTCTCTTCTTTTACATTCAAGCAATACTTTTGTATCATGAATCTAAATTCCATTTCTATTGTTGGGACATGTATATATATGATCTCCTTACTGTCCATTACATGTAAATATGATGAGGAACCCCTTTCTCTCTCATCAACCTTTTTTATGAATTCTTATGTCACGCCGTTACGCTGCCGAAATCGCACCGATTTTCTAAGCCAATGTCTTTGTGTAGTGAATACCATGCCCATTTCTCCATCAAGGGTATTCACCTTTATGCACATATACATATTGATTGTAAAGTTTCATGTATGAATTCCACATTCCTTTATCGTGGAAGAAATGATTATGTTTTATGAATCCATGTTTTATGATCCATGTGGCACACTTATGCATGAAATGAAATGTTTAAGAAGGGTGCGCCCTTTATAGCGCTCCAATGCATTGGGTAAAGTATAGTATCATGATACGTCATGTGCAATGAGTGTTGACTCATGCTAATTCAAGTGCAACGAGGGTTTACTCGTGCTTCAAGTGCAATGAGGGTTTACTCATGCTCTATGTGCAATGAGCCTTGGCTCATGCTAATTCAATGTTAAGTGTTGTTGCCACATTTCCATGTTATGATTATCATGCTTTATCATGCCTTTATGTTCATGTCTCTCTTATGCTCTATTGATATTCCTATTGCCTAACATGTATTGTACTCCTCATGTTATTCATTGTGTACTCCCTTACTGGGCTTTATAGCTCACCCTTTTCTTATGCATGTCCTCAGGTTATCCCATGCAATGCTAAGTACGAAGGAATGTAGTGGTCATGTAAAGGAAGTTTTCAATAAGGATGTTGTATTTCAAGTTTAAAGTTTTTATGTAATGATCCTAATCCCCAAAGACACTAAACCTCTCGATCTTCTTTGTTGTATCAAGTGAAGTTTTATGTAATAAAGCATGTTTAAGTTGTAATAAAAAGCAGGGTTGTCATAAATATCATATATATGGAATGTTTCTTGGAAAAATAATATTTCCTCATCGGGGAGCACTATATTCACTAGTACACTCTTTAATGTAGGATGTGCAGCTAAGAAATCGTCAAATGACTATCCTTTGAAAGATTCTTGGGACATGGACCAAATGTTGAACTATTAAAGGATAATTGACCATCATTCCAAAAATAAAGTTAATATAGTATTATTGAGGATGTATTTTAGCATATCCATGCAACAGATTAGGTGGAACTCATGATTTTTAAGGTAGTTCTTCATCTACTGAATAATCAATTTTAGCACAGGGTCATTCCTATTAATTCCATTATATGCAATACTACCATAAATCATTTTCTTCTTAATGTAATTCATATGATTCCATCTTATTTCACAATTTATCTAATAAATTAATGGCACTAATAGATCTGTATAGGTTTACTTCATATAAGATGAGGGGATTTCATACAATTGGAGGTATTAAGACCATTGGTTGTAAGATATATTTATTGAGATTTTCAAAATACTGTTGATAATTCTGATCCCATTTTAATCCATTTATTCTTCAATAATTTGAATGGTAAACACCAACCATGGAGGTTTTATATGAATCACCCTATATAGGGGATTCCTCCATAATATCCCCTCAACTATTTGAGATTTTTAGGAGGGGGGTTTCAATTCTTGTATTGGTCATTTTAATGTCTACTTATATTCCATGATTTCATACCATGATGATAAGAAATTTTCTAGATGTGACTCCAAAATTACACTACAAGGGGTTCATTTTTAAGTGATATTACTAAAGTTTGTTTAAAAATTTTACATATGAGACAAGAAATCAAAACTTCTATAGGATTTGACCACTATATTATCTACATAATACTCAAAAATATCTCCTAGAAAGGATTTGATGTTGTGATTCATAGAGTAATGAGATATAGTTTTTACTTTATTCAATAAAAAGGAAATATTAAACTCATTGTTGTTCCCTAAAGGTGGTGGATTCTTCATATTTTTGGGGCTACAAAAATTTTATTATATTCAGAGCATCCATCCATGAAGGAAAGGGATTAAAAGATAGTGGTTTTATTAATATATATATCCCTGATTGGAAGAGGAAATTATATTTTGGGAAGTGTTAATTGATATCCTTGAATTCAATTAAAACTTTGATATTCCCATTCTTATTTTTTAAATGGATGATATAGTGAAGTAATTTTGGGTATTGTTCCTCCCTGATGAAAATTACCTTAATCATATTATCAACTGTAGCTTCAACTTTGGAAGCATTATTAGGATCCATTTTCCTCATTTCTTGTTTAAAACAACATGTATCTAATGGAAATATGTTTTTACACTCAATAAAATGTATGAATTAGTATGTAGAAATAAGGTACATCAAACTTCCCCACACTTAGTAATTTTCTTGTCCTTAAGAAAAATATCAACAATAAATTAAAAGAATTTATACTCTGAAAAGGGAATTATTCCATTAATTATACATATAAATATTAAATTCATAGAAAAATATTTTAAAAGTCCACAAAAGATATTTTAATTTCAAATGTATTCTAATCATGCCTCATATATAATTTAATTAAATATTTTCATCCTCTTTTATTTAAATTTGTCAACTTTTCTTAAATATGAATACCACTTGATGATTTACCTCACCAAGAAAATGATACACTCATCACTCAAGATCATGTAATATGGGTTATGATCAATCTCAAGTATATGAACTCTATACATAATCTTGTGAGTAATATAATTCTCCACTAAGAAATTAAATCAAAAAAAACATGAGGTCTTTCAATAAGGTTTTGATGATTATGAGGCTAAGGTTAAGTAGGTAATTATGCGAAAATAATCTCAGAGTCTTGAAAAGGGAGGTTGAATTCGTTAAAAATAAAGCATGATATTCAATGAAAATGATTAATAAAAATTAATACCTATCAAAATCTCTCAAAGTTCAATATAACCATTATATTCCCTTTCCAACATGGGTTTGTAAACCATCTATGAGTGTAATGAATGAATTTGGTCCTCTTTTAAATTTATCAAAAAAATAATAATTGTACCACTTACGAATATAAGGAATTGTAGTTTTTTAACCCTTTTTCCCATATGAAAAAGAGATAAACTCCACCACACTTAATTTTATGGTTGATCACCAAAATATACCATGAATCTTCAAACACACTCTTTAAACCGCAAATGAATACTCATGTAGTATAATCAAGTATTTAGGGTAGGAAGCATAAATAGGCTTGTAATGTGGATTCCTATCAAGGTAGTTCATAATTTCTATGGGTTTCACAGGGATAAAATGTAAGGTGGGTATCAAAGTCAAAAGGAACTAAAAATATCGATCAAATTACTTGATCATTTTAAGGTGATTCAAAATCTTTATGTTTTGAAAAGAAAAACTTGCAAGTTATAGTCGTTATTCATATCCCAAGAATCTATCTAGAAATAGGGTATAAGGAAGAATATGAAAAGGGGTCCAGAATATCTCTTAGTAATGATTATGAAAATGGGTCGATTAGGTCATGACTTGAATATAAATGATCATTATAATAAATTAAAATGGCCAAGAATTAATATTAAAAATCAAACTATATCAGCAATCATTTTAAAATAGTTTAAAATTGAAATAATCATGTGGCTTTTAAAACAACCACCTATGACTTCATTATTTATAATTATAATTAATCAAAAAAATACAAATTTTAAATTATTTCATCTAAATAATGATGTATCTTATATTATTCAAAGGTAAAATACTAGTGTAACTGAGAGACTCTCCCCCACACTTAATATCACGCGTGGTCCTCTAAGTGCAAAACCAAGTAAGATAATAGGATGTGTAATGACATAATAAAACTAGTCTAAGGGAGATTAGTGGAATAATTGATCCAAATAAAGATAATGAAAATAAATTAAAAACTAATACTTCTCTAGTTTTGATCTCAAAACGTGGACAGAAGTTGAAAGTAGATGCCCATAACGTACTAGAGTACTTGTGACTATCTAGGAAATGGAAAAATTATTCTAAATACACACAAATAATGACATAAAAAACTGCCAAATATATATATATATATATATATATGAAATATAGTGTGTTGGATTAGTCACTGTGTGGCCTTGAGGGGGGATGAAAAATTCTGGGGGGAATGTTAAGGAGGGGGCAGCTAAAGCAGATATTGATTCAAGGTGGACCATGTACTGATGTGTAGGATTGGCTGAAAATGTTAGGTCCCTAATAGTGGAAGTTCCACTAAAACCATAAAATTAAAAAAACACATATTATATCATCGAGGTACGAAACTTAGGGATAGGGATGGTGGAAATTCTATACCCATGTGTCTCAAATGGATTCTTATCATACCCTACAGTATATTGGAGCATTGATCCAAAGCATCGAGTTGACAGTTGATGGCATGGGGTTGGAATAGTCTAGAAGAGTATCCAAGGGTGTGGGTGGAGTTTGGGTTTTTGTATGGTTTAGTAGATATAATGGTGGTGGATTATGGGTCAATAGAAGAAGTGGGTAGGGATGGAGAAGAAAGTTTCTTTGGTGGAGGTGGTATCCAGTTAGTATCCCCAGTAGGGGCAGGTGGGTCCTCTTTCAACACAATGGGTGTTGGGAGATCCTATAAGAAAAATTAGGTGTTCCCCTACTTCTATACTAGTCCCATGTGAATAATAATGAGATAGACCATCCACTGAATAGAACCTAATAGATTGTGAAGGAGTGAAATTTCAAAACCCCTAAATGGAATGGTGTGCCAATTGGGTGAATAAAAATTGTTTTTCAGGTTAACCTAATGTTTGGTGAACATGGAATGGAATTAGGAGGTAGTAAAGTAGGATATGTCAGGTTAATAATGTTAGATGATACAAGTAAGAAGATCCATGTCACATTTGGATACAACACCCATATCTTCATGGTGATGAATAAGGATATAACTCAAGCTATGGTGGATAAAGCGAATGGGAGGGGATATGATCAAGTTTATCTTCTATGAATAAGGATCATACCAAAAATTGGGTCTAGGAATCTCCCACCACACAGAAGGTAAGTCCAAGCAGTCAATATGGGAAAGGGAGATGACAGGGGGTGGAGTGGTTGTATGTGGGTAGAAGTTTCACCCTCGGTCGAACTCTATCATCCTCATATAGAAAAATATTCTACCAATAATTAATCTAACTAAATTCATTGTGTCCCTCAACATATTCTGATATGTCACACTATCAAACTCAAATATCACAAAAAATCCATAAATAAATATCAAAAAGTATGTGTTCTGACATGAAGAAAAGAAATGATATGGGTGTACCCTAGAAGCTCCTCAATATCCTACCAAAGTCCCAGTCACTATGGTATACTAATTTTGAGAAAACTGCTTCTCAGCTGGATCATCCATTGTAAAAATAATAGTAGTTGGTCACTCGCAGGGTGATTCACATCAAAGATTAGACAGGGGTGTGGCTAGGGCCATGCAATAGTGGGCGCTCTCTTTGGTGGTGGGCCATCCAATGGAGTGGAATGTGATGATTTCATGGAGGCTAGTGGATGGTCCATGGTGTCTAAGGGACTCGGTTCTAGGGAAGTCACAGAGCTGGGTGCCGCAGTAGCCATGGGATCTGGGGCTGTTGTGGAAGATGGAGTTGCTGGTACCAGTGGGGGTAGAGCTTCTAAAGCCAGCAGCTTTGTAATCAGAATGTCAGTCACAGAATACTTCCCTGGTGTCTCCTCGTGTACCTGAAGGGGAGTGGAATACTCCTCATTGGGAGAGAGCATGGGTCACCTCTCCCTCAATCCTTCCCCATTTTCTATGATATAAATTTGAAAAAAAAATTAAAAAGAAAAATTAAAATTATCATTTTAAAAATAAATGTCATGTATGTCTAGAGTGCACAGCTTGTAGTCTATTCGGTATAGAAACATGTGATCATTGGACACATTCCCCAGATCTTGTTATTTATCCTTCTTAAGTTGCATGGCGTGAACCAAAAGAACACTCTATGTAAGGTAACATGGGCATGCTTTCCATGTTTGTTCCCTTGCATGGCCTTATTATCATAGAAATAGTGCATTGTGTGTACTAAATACATATGTCGTCTGTGAAACAAGGTTATCCTGGATGTGTGGGAGTCATGACATGGGATCTTCCTAAGTGGGGTAGAGGCTTGGGTACATGGCATGTGTTGAACTCACATTCTGTGTGTTTTCAAATTTTGATGAATAAAAATGTGTGGTCGTGTACTATAATTACACAGTGTGTATTCTTTTTGGGTTCCCATGTACTATGTGTATTTTTTTGAACACCTCCCGGATCCAGAAATTTCCAAAAATTGGTCAAAAGTTTTGAAATAAAGGCAAAGAAACTATATACCTAGATTAGGGAGCTAGATGATCAAGAAATTTGAACCTAGATCATACTGAAATAGGAGATTAATATAGGAGTTCAAGTGGGGTATGATATAAGAGATGATAAAATGGGGTGAGGCATGGTGTTATGTCATATTACACTTTTGGATTTTATATATAGAACACATGGAATGTATAACCAAATACACACCATGTATATGTTTATATATATATATATAGAATATGTGTTTATTATTATAAAATATTTATTATTATTATTTAAAATTATAAATATACATATATAAACTTATAAATGAAGTTTATTATAAAAATACACATCATGTTTTCTAAAAATGGAAAAGAAGAACTACAAACTTTATTCTATTGCTTGGGGAAAGACTTGAATCGGTGACCAGTTTGGTTGAGGTGAGTCCCCTCAACCACTATAGCAAAGTTTGTAGTGATAAAAGTTTTATTATATTTTTATATTTTATAAATATTTTAAACACTACATGGTGAAATAAAGAATACAAGACATGTGTTTTTAATTATTTTAAGATTGGGATGATGTAGTGCAATTAACTGAATTTGAACCTGGGTATTTTGGACTGTGGGTTATGACTCTACCAATCAAACCACATCAGCCTCAGGTTATTTCTTATTCTTAAAGTATAGTTAATTTATTTATAGAAATTAAACATATACAACACAAGTCTTCTATATAAATATATGACCTGTGGTTTTATTTAAGTGGAAAGGGATAAAACTGAGTTAGCTAGAAGGACTCGAACTCGGGTCATTTAGACAATGGGTTATGAACCTGTCAGCTGGTTCAATCCCATAATTGGATTTATTTTCTTTGAAATGATTTTATTATTTATAAAAACATCACACAAATCATTTAATGAAACACAGGGTCAAAAATAATGAATCATGTTCCAAAGGACGATGTGGAGGGATTTGAACCGGTGATGGCTCGGATACACTCCAGCAACCTTTACATTAACATGGGCTTTATTCATGTTTATTGAATTAATCAGTTTTTATTTATACATAAATTACTATTATAATATATACTAAAAATAAAGGTAAATGTTGTGTATATTGATACACATGATGTTTAACCTCATTTTATTCATGTTTAAATAGTAGTTTCTAATAAAAGAAGAAAAGGATGTTACACGGCATGTGAAGGAGAAGTACACACCATGTATTTTTTAGAAATAAAAAGGAGAGATATAGAGAGAGAGAAAAGGAGGATGAGGAAGATGGTGTCTAGGTTTCCTCCTAGAAAGAGAATTTTTTTTAAATATTAGGCTCAAACCGAGTAAGATAACCTCCTCATGATTTAAGGGTCGATGTGGCTTCTTCTATGTGAACCACCACATGTGTGTGACACCCTCGTCTTGCAATAAATTTCCTTACATATCAGGTTTCCTAGGTTTAGTATTACAGTAACCTTACTTTGTTTCCATAAAATGTCAAAGGTGGGCTTTTATGTTGGTTAGGTCTTGTGGATCCACAACCTCCTTGGGTTCTTTCTTCAAGATATTGAAAACAGGAAAATGATAACATGAATCCTCTGGAGATGGTAAGAAATAAAATAAGGGTTCGAAATATAATAATTGATCAAATTTAATATTAACATGACATGACATGTTCCCATATTCATATTCAATGATTAGAAGATTATTTTCAGAAATTTTTAATCTAAAACAAGCATGGTCCATGTCATTACATGTTTCCTTATTCGATACAAAATAAGAACACCCAAATTCACACTCAACTAGATAACACATATTAGTAATTATCTCAAAAAATTTCTCTACAAAATTTCCAAGCATTTCCAACATTTCAGTTTGTTCTAAGTAGAAAATGGTAAGTTTTTCCATCATTGACAATGAATTTTTAGTGTTATTCGATATTGGAGCCAAAAGAGAAGAAATGGGTGGGGTAAAGGATTTACATGGGTATTCATCATACTAGAACTCATCACCCATGTGTGGAAAATATTATTCTAGATAAGAGTACAAAATTTTCAGATCATGTAGATGCAAATCCTCTCTAGGATAATTATACTAACCTCCAGTTTAATAAATATCCATGCAGATGTGAGGTTGAGGTTCCCAAGAAAATAATGAAATATAGAAAAATAAAAATTAACAACCAACCTTAACTTAGAACTCATGCTACTTTTTCCCCTCAGTTTTTTAGAAACGGAACCATAATTTGGCACGCACATAATTAGCCATTCTAAATTAGTTCCCTAAACCAATAAATTTCATATCTAGTAGAAGTCAGGTTTGGTACCATACTAAAATAGGGAAGAAAAAATTATAGTCTTAAGTCAATGATAATCATCTGATTATCTATTAAAAATATTTAATAGGAATAAAAAAATATAGTGGAATGATTTTTTAAAATAATTAAAGTTTTAAAAGGGAGAAGATAACCTAGAAAAAAAGCATGTAGGGGTTAGAATTTGATTAGGGTTAGTTATAAAATTCATTCTTTAGTATTTAAAATTATTTATAAAATATTTTACCATTAGGATTCAATTAAATTATTTTTTCTTGGTCTGATAAAAAAATTGGGTATTTAAAAGTTGAATCCTCTATCCCAATGATTGATTATATAAAAACATTTTTTCATATCATTATTTGTAAAACAATGGCAATAGTCTCACTCAAAAGTCATGTATTATTCAATTAAAAATCCTTTAGTTCTCATTGATAGTGTCATTCTTGGTCTGATACGACACCAATAGTGAATGGTAAATTAATTCATTAAATGGATGATAAAGCAGAATAATAATAAAATCAAACACACCATAAATTTAATTGCAATGCATCTAAACCTCATTAAAACCCCAACACAAAGAAATTATCATCTTATAACCATGTTCATTATGTGTGGATTGAGTATAAACTGAATCCATACCAAGGGTATAAAAGTTAGAGTGGATAAGATATCATTTAAAATAAAATAGAAAGAAAGATGAAGTAAATAATCCTACTAGATTTAGAAATGGATTGAATCAGTAGAGCGACAACACCTCCCCCTAGAATATCCAACCCTGAATTTAGAGGTATGCCTCTCTTTTTGTATATTTTGTAACTACATTAGGTATACCTAAAATTACTTGGTTTGTACTCTGTCCAACTAGAAATTTCTTAATGTTCTCTTCCAAATGGAGGAAAAGTGTACCACCCATTGAATTTCATGTATTGGTAGTCAGTTGGAGGAAGCACATGGCATGTGGTTCCTACATACATGGAATATAACCTCATTTTCAACTACCAACCACTTCTGTAAGGATGTACATGTCAGGTAATTAAGTACATAATGTGTGAAGTCTAATTCATGACCTAGGAATGTACTTGAGTTGGTCGAGTTGTGTCCCATGAAAATGTAAATGGCATGTGTTCATAAATTTCACACTGTGTATTTTCCCTTTTTCTCTATTTTGTATCAATGTGTGATTTCCACTAAAAACTCCTAAAAATCAACATGTCCACCAAAATAAAAAATTTGATCCATAAATAAACATTTTTGAGGTGAAAATTGGTTTTTATACTCATTAAAATTTATTAATTAGTATGCACAGATCGAGTACATCGCCTAGACTGGGGGAATAATGGTTATATGTGATTCAACCCATGAGACAATAGTGGGGTATAATGGTCTATGTGACCTAACCCATGAGGTAACTGTGAGGCATGGTTTTCTATGTGACCTTACCTCAGACATAGAGATAGGGTATGATAACCTATTTTACTCTAACCTATTGTACCAGGGCCTATACATCTATTGAGTAGATTCGATTTGGATCCTTCATTTTTGTTGTTCATGTGACTACTCTCTTGTTCTTCTAGCATGGAGACAAAGTAGGTACAATTGGGGTTTTTGGTAGCTTGGTTAATGCATGAACACTCATTATGGTTGGTTTCTTATGTGTTTATTTATTATCATAACTTTTACTATTATGCATGTGATCTCATGTTAAGTATTTATTGGTGGTGTCCTACTGAGTTTATTACTCCCACCATGCACAGTCATCTCTATATATATGCAAAATTCATATATAGGGATCCAAAAAAGGAAAATGGGATCATGGAAGATGGTTGAGCCAAGGATAATGGAGTTGGAGCAGTATTGGGACGTACCCTAGAAGAATCTATATTTTTATTTATTTATTTACTCTCACTATATATACTTTGGTTTTTCTTTTCAATCTTTGTGTTGTATTTTTTATTTTATTTCATGTGTTTTATTTGATATTACTTTTGATATTTATTTTTTTTCATGTTACACTGATTTTTATTTTTTGTATTTATTATTTATGGTTATGACATGATATTGAGAGTATAGTCACCCCTATGATTTTTCATAGACTCTTACTGCTAGTTAGTAGCCTCTTACATTTGGGGATCCATGCATCAATACATGTGGCACTCTTTCTTGGACCCAGTGGTTTGGGTTAGGGTGTTAAATACCAAAAGTTAAAAAGATCACTTACTCCAATTATAACATGATGACTTCCATCCATACTCTATACTTATGATGCTCATAGTTCATATCCCTTTCACTCAGCCACATAAAACATGAGATCATGAAAATTCATGCATAAGCATGCATATAATTTTGTATTATAGAGATAAACTACCTCAACCACAAATTTACCATCCCTGTGATACTCTGCTCCTCCTCGACCAAGCCCATCCACACCTCATTCAAGCTCATACCAACATCCAACATCATATTACTGCCCACAATATCCAAATGATTGGATATAAAAATTTATAATTGTTTATTTAATTTAATTAAACAAGGAATAAATTCTTAAAAACTCATTAGGAAATTTCACATCACCATAACTACCCAAAACCTATCACGTTCATCCTCCAAGGATATCCTCTAACCATCCTGAGAAAAATCACAATTACATCATACCAATTCTACCATTATATAGTATAATATGTGTCAAAACCCTATCTCAAATATACTGAAATATATATATAATATAAGGGAAGATAAATAATAGGAGGGATATGGATATTGTATCTCAAATATACTATGGAATCATCTCTAGAACTCCCCTTTCCAATAAGGTTCACATGGGAGGAAGGAAGTGAAGGTATTTGGGCATGCATTGGAAGAATATGGGTAGGGGATTCAAAAACAAATTCACTGATCCACATAACTATTTCATCTATAGTGATTTGAATCCTATTATTAAAGCTAAGGATCTCATGTAAAGGAATTAATCCTGAAAAAAATGAACCATTACCTCATTCAATATGAAGGTTCATCCTACAACCGCTCATTATCGGTGATTTTTGCTTCAAGGAACCAACATCAGATCCCTTAAGATCATCCAAACATGCTTTAAAATTCTTTGGTAATATTGAATTTCAATATTCAGGTGCTATCCTGGAGATATGACGATTCTTTTGATATTCATACGATCACCATAATGATGATACTTTGATTCATTCAGGACTTGGGTCAATCCATTGGATCGAATATATCTCTCTAGGATGTCATAGAGATGAGGTATAGGCTCTCAAATTCATAAAATTAATATTTTATCAAATTAGAGTATCCTCTCACTTATATAGTGAGGTATAAAATAAAAGGAAATGGATCCCTGACCCCCAAACATTTATTACCCACTACTTAATTCATAAATGACATGTTATGACCAATTAACTATGTCATAAACTTCATTAGTGTTTTTATAACTTACTTTTAATATAAACATTATATTATATGATAATAAATCTCTATTAACTCAATATTATATTCCTATAAATATTTAAAAAAAATTGAATATTAAAATAATATTCGGTCACAAAATATTTTTCCATGTATTCACTTAAATACTAGTAAATACATTAAATAAATAAATTCAACTCCAATTATTCTATAATCAAATAATAATAAATTTATTTATTAAGTGGTGGTCATTAAAATTCATACATCTCCTAGACCTCATGGTGGTTCCTTCCATGTCTTACACTCTTATTCATTTAGAATAGTCCAGACATTAAAATATTCTAAGTGTGTGGCCCTCTAGGCTCTTATCTCAATAGTAGTGAATATGATTCATAAACTAAGAGTATAATATAGAAACCCATGAATACACCTAATTATTTAATGAGTATTCATATCAATTTTAATCACTTATAAACACACATCGTGTACTATTATCTATTTGTTTCATGATATCTCATAAAGAAGGATGCACGCTTTATGTCATCATCCTTTCTTGATTTATTATTCATTGAACTTAATAGACAAACTTGCCATATTCTAACATGGCCATTGGTTTAGTAAAGGTACTACCAACTTATTTAACTAGGCCAGATATATCACTTCCTTTTGAAAGTGAAAATTTCTATCTTGATCATTCAATCAATTTCATTCCACTAATGGAACACCCAATGAAATCTACCTCTCCATGAAATAAATTCCATGGTTTTTTTCCTAAATCAAATTACATAATAAAACGGTATTAATTGATAATAATATCAAGTTGAGAGACCAATACACATGCTTGTAAATAGAAACTATCGATGACACTTGAAACATGTGGTGTTCCTGTTGGAAGGACAGTCCTCTTGATCTCCTCTTCCTGAGATCACTAATTGTGGACTTCATGAGAATAAATCTCAATAATTATGAGCCCTGAAATCCTAGTAGTCAGACATCACCTATTTCTAGTTAGTATAATATATCTAGACTATATGACATATGTTTAAGATTAATTTTACAGTATCTTGAGGTTTACATTATAGCTATGAACAGCTATAACATGTTGATATGAAAAATAATAAAAGGATGTTTCCATCTAAATAGTAGATGTAGAAATATCAACACTATTATATAAAGTATACATCATGAAAAAATTGTTGTATAAATGATATGGTAACTAAAAATTACTGTTTGAGTTGGGTCTAAGGAACCCACTATTATAACATTCCCACTTGTACTAGAACCAACTTGGTAACTATCCTTGTTAGATATCACATGATAAGGTCATGCTTCTATTGATTTATTATTTTAGTTTTTGGGACTTCCACATCTCCACTACATGAATACTCTACTATCTATGATTTCACCTCCTTGATCAAGACTCCTCAAGAGATGATATCCCCAAGTATATTCCTTTTTTCTCTTATTAAAATTTTATATCTTGGATATTACCATTATAGTAAGCTTATCATAATTTATATTATTATAATTCTTTACTTACTAGGTGAAAATTCTAAGAAATATAATAAATCATTCTGTATTTTATACTACTTCTTCAGCTGCATCAAAAGTTGAAACATACTCAGTATTTGTAGATATAGCAACAAATGGAATGAATGATTTTATCTTTCTCATTGCCTTATCTTGACTGCAATATTAGATCATATTGATCCAAATTAAGATTAGTTTGTGTCCCCTTATAACCAGTGTCTCTTCCTCTCCAAGTACCAAGAACATATCTCTTGTACTTTCTCAAGTAAGATTGGATAGTTCTGACTTCTTCCCATGCATTTCTCATATATTTTACTGATATTAACCTATCATAAAGTATATATTGACATTATAATTTCTTATACATAGAATGGAATGTGTGTTAGATCCATTTAAGACGTATATGGAATTATACTCACCACTTTAATCTCTTAATATGTCTCACACATGTCTTCTTAGAGATATTTATTTCAAGTGACATTGGTAACAATTCTCTCTTGAATTTTTCCAAATTGTATTTCTCAATACCTTGTCAGCAGATGTACTTTTACTTGCTCTAAGAAACCCATTATATCTAATTCAATAGATATCATTCCCAAGAACTTAGGTTTCTATTTTAATTTAATCTCTATATAGTTACTTTCATTCTGGTCTTAACTAAATATATAACCAATAGTTGTTTTCCATATGTTATCAAACATATTTTCCATATAAAACTATGGTTCTCTCACTAACCACCTATAGACACATGGGGAAAATTCATTCTAAATAAATATTCTATGTTCCTGTTTCTTACTTCAATCTAAAACTATATTTTAGTAACCCTCACCCCTTATTTTCATTCAATGGTTTCACCAAATCTTTTTAGTTGTATCATATTGAAACTTTCCAAGAAAGGTAGTCTTGACATCCAATTCCTAATATAATGATCATGGAATTTTATTATGACAAGTAAAATTAAAATGGATTTAATCATGATATTTAGTGAAAAGGTTTTTATATTAGACTATTTCTACACATTTCTTCTTAAATATCTCAGTTGTCTATCAAGAATCTTTGGTCTAAACTTGAAAATCTATGTATTATTGCTCTTTAATACCCACCACAGTATCAATGTTTTAAACTTTCAAAATACCAGGCACCGTAACATTAGTGTAGGGAATCCATTACTGAATTTCAATTAACTTCTAAATCATAATTGATTTCTCTTTACTTCTTTCATGTAGGATCTATTAATCTTGCTGAATAATGTATCACCCTCCATGGTGAATATAAAACCATGACTATATTTTTAAACTTCTTATACAATATGTGTGTCTAGAACATTCCTTTTCCACAAGATCTTTTTGAACTTATTCCAATTACAACAACTTGATCATCTATAGCATTGACTAAATCTAAGTTAATATTTCCCCCACTTTCTCAAATAGAGATGTGCATCCTTTTATAGAAATATATTTTATCACTTGAATATAAATTTTCTATCATTTTTATTTATAAAATATCTTATATGAACTTTAAGATACCAATAGAGATGTACTTTGTGTTTTTCTTGATGCAAGTTTGTTTATATTATTAACAAAAATTTTAAATATAAACACATTTTAATTATGACATAATGGATTTATATCATACTATAACTCATATGATATCCATTTTTTATCATATTTTGAATATAGTTATGGGATAACACTGTTATTTTTGAAGTATGTATTTCTACAATACATATGAGTCTCAATGTTGATTCACCTTTTACTTACATAGTGTCTCTAATGTGTATAAATAAATGTGAATTTAGGAATTACTCCATTATATATTTTAATGATCAATGTTTCCATTTAAAAATCATCAATGATCCTTCTTAGAAACATCAAATCTTTGATTTGTATAAGGAAATGTGGGTTTAAGAATAAATCTACTCTACATTTTATGATCTATGAATGCTTGTTCAAGATATTCTTTAGCACACAGTCCCAAATCAACTGATATATTTTAACCATTCGTATTCTATACCTAACTTTTAAATTCCTTAAAATTGTTAAATTAATATCATAAATTATATTAATTTACATTTTTATTAACCTTGTAATAGTTCACACTCTCTAGCTAAACTAATTCTATAAGATTTTTGGCTTACCTTTATTTCTAACAGTTTCTTTATCCAAAAATAGATAAGTAAATGTGTTAATAATACCAAAGGTCTTTAATTACAAAGAGTATAAAACCCATAATCAGTATATCCTTGATAACTACTTAGTTTTACTATAAAAATAATGATATTTCCAAAATTGGGTGTAACTAAGTCTTGTATTTTATACTCATCAATTAGTTCCAATGATTCAATTATTATTGAACTATTAGTTGAGTATGAGACACCATAAACAATATTCATCATAAAACTATAATAATTCATCCTTATTTTCAATGGACATATAATATAAATCATTTGGAAATACTTAACAAAAGTTTTACTAGAATCAGTAATCTTAGAAATTAGAAGTTGTATACTTCTCACCACTGACTTAATAATAACCCTTTCTCTGCTTCTTGGATAATTCACCTTACTAATTATAATGTTTATGTACTTACAAGTTAATTTTATTTGGATGAAAAATGTGAGAAACATATTTAGTATCTAATACCTAAAAATTAAAACAAAAACATCACATACAATGATGATTATAATTAAGGGGAATCAACTACTTACTTATATTTTAATTCATTTCATTTTATATTCCATAGACTTATCTCAGGACATTCAAGGAAAATAGACTTTTTATGATAATCTGCCACTTTTCTTTAAATTTAATTGTGAAGATTCCCTTGGAATCACACTTTTAATTAGCCTTTTCTACCTCTCTTTCAACTTGATCACTATAATAACTAAATATTAATCTTTCTTTAAGTTCTTATCAACTTGGAAAACATTACCCATAAGGTAATGAAGTATTTTTCTCCATATTTTTTTTATAATCCTAAACAAAACAATAGTAATTAAATTATAAAGATATAATAATGGGATGTATTGAAATGTTGTGATTCATCTTTCAATTAACACTTATTTAGTGTAATTATCATCTTATTCATTTCTCACTTCACTTTCTCCTTATAGGATTCTCGGAGATGGAATAACATGTGAAACCATCCACATCCTGATGTTTTTTTATAACTCATTATATATTGATCATAGCACCATTTTTTAATCATAAAATTAATCATACATGTGTCTTATGTGATAATATTTTCACCCTTTCTTCTTGAGGTGGCTCAATAGGTAGTGGGTACTTCATCACATAGAATTTCCTTTCATATCATAGTACTTTGAGAAAGCATCTATGATACACTTATAAATTCATGATGGTTGGACATATTATTTTTCTAGAATTAATTGCAGTGAGATTTTAGTATTACTTTCTATTCTTATACATAATAAAATATTATCATATTAGTGATTTATATTGATTACTAATTAGACATTACCGATTAAATAAATCATTAAATGTCTCCCACTATTTTATTAAACGTTAGTATCCCCCGCTACTAGATTTCGTATACCCGATCACTTGATTATTATTACTAAAAGGATCCTTTAATCCTATCCTCATAGTCAATGTTATGTATATGCCACTACTCGAAGAGCTTCAAGGTTAGATTTCGACTATCCAACCACATTGACTTTTCACTCCTTGAAGTATTGAGTGAAATCCCTTCTTATAAGAATCCTAACCATTATTTACTCAAAAATTCACCTATAAAGTGGAAAAAAGAGGGAGAAAGATACTTATTATTGGTCATATTTAGTTAAGTCAACCTATTTCTCTCATAATAACTCTCCAGTAGTAGGAGGTACCCTCAACCAGAGCTTATGATCACCCTGTACACCTAGTTTTGTCCAAATTCAAATGATAGAAGGTGTTGTGAATTAATATATTTCTTTGAGTGTTTTATTACTACTCTATGAATGAAATCATTTTCTATTTGGAATACTCATACTTAGTGATTTAAATCACGACTTGTAAATGAATTAAATAGTAAACATTCATCGCATCTAAATCTATTCATTTTATTTAATTATTTTATGTGATCACATAAACATGAGTATTCATAAAACAATAATAAATCATGCATAAATTAAATAAACAAAGCAACTCATCTTTAGAATTTACTATTGTTTGATCCATTGAGTGTAAATTGATCAACCATGACCCTAGGGGTTGCATACCTGAGTCATGTCTATCTCACAACGTAACTTGCACCCCTATCCAATGTAATCATTTCAATTCTAGAATACCACCTTGTCTCAGCAAGGTATATGTCTTATAACACCCTCTACATTATACATAAACACATGGTTATACACAGAATACATACATTAAAATATTGATGGATGTGCATGACCTTAAATATATAAATAGGGGAAAGGTGATTCTCATACCATCAAAAATAATTTAATTATTATATACATGGCATTAATTTCAATAATTAAATTTAAAAAAAAATAAATCTCAACATATATTGGTCGATTGATGCTTGAGATAATTCATCAAGTGATATACATGCTATATAAAAATAATTTTGCAATAAATTGGACTTGAGGGAAATTGAAATGAATTAGACTAATTTTATTAAATTTTAATTTATTAAATATTATTCACATGGTCCTTATAAATTTTTTAATTCATTCCAAAAAATTCTCAAATTTTAAAAAAAAAAATTGTGGGCCCTGAGTGGCCCAAAATCCCCTTAAAAGGGGTTTCGAACTATTTTTGGGCCCAGGATGGGCCAAGTGTGTTGGATAGTTCCCGACCCGGTCTAACTAATGGACTGGTTGGTAGGATGTTCCATGCACATCCATGCATAAGGAAGGAGTATGAGGTAGGTGGTGGTTCTTTCTTCTTCTATTTCGATTATAAAAAATAAAGAAAATTTGTTTTTTTTATAAACACCCACCCACACCACCTATTATGGGTCTTCAGTAAGTGTTTCCCCCTTTGTGGGGTACCTTAAACAAATCAACTCAAGTGGATTATCCACCCCCTAACTCAAATTTTTTTTTCAATTTAGATTATCTAGATGAAATCCCCCCCACCCCATTTTCAACTTTTCTTTCTTTCTTTTTTCCTATTTTGCCGGGACATCAACCCCACCCCCTCCCCTATTTCTATTTTTTATAAAAATTTATATTTTTAAAAAAAATAAAAAACCTACATTAATACACTTTTTTTCATTTCCAAAAACTTTTGGAAGGTCTACCTGGCCAAAAAAATAATTATGCCACCAGAAAACAAAACATATTATTGGGGACCTTTCAAAATTAGCCGCTTCCAACACCATGGGAAAAAATAACATATATAAATATAGGATCTTAATTTTTAAAACCCTCAAAAATCTATTTCAATCTAATTTAAATTTTCATATGGTCTTATCTTGGATGTATGGGATAGAATCAAAGCCTAGTCTGGTGTGATATGACTATTGTGATGACCTCTATATGAATTTAATGTAAATTTAATTTTTCCATGGCTTAAACCATCACACAATCGATTTGATACCAATTAATGGTATCGGGGTATGTATTATAATAATATGGGTTGAGGATTTAAAAATTTAAACATTGATCAATGTAACTAAGTCATCTCTAGTGATGTAGAGCTGAGTACAAAAGTTGATGATCTCGCGAGAAGGAATTACGCATGAAAATTAAATCAAACCATTGCCTTGTTCGATATGAAGGAGCATTTGACAACTGCTCATTTCCAGTGAATTTCTCTAGAAGGAACCAATATTGAATCCCTCTAGATCATCCACTTTCACTTTAATATTCTGTAGGAATATTGATCTTTGATATTTTGGTGCTAGCGTAGAGATCTGATGATACCTTTAACGTCCCAACGATCACTACAACACCGATCCTTTTATCCATAAAGAAGAACTTGGATTTATTGCTTGGATCAACTTATTCTCTCTCTATGATTCATGAGATATTATAGAGAGGCTCTAAAATTCATTCAATTAATAGTACACCAAATGAGAGACTTCTCTCACTTATATAATGTGGTATAAAATACATGTAAATAGATCCTCATCCCCTGAACATTTATTACCAACTACGTAAGTCATAAATGAAATTTTATAACCAATTAATTATGTTATAAGTGTAAATGATATTTTTATAAATTACATATAATATAATATAACATATTACATGATAAAAATAATCCATTAACTCAACTCTATATTCTTACAAATATTAAACATACCTTTAATATTAAAATAAAATTTGTTATTTAAATATTTTCCCATATGTTCTCCTGGTTACTAGTAAATATATTAAATAGATAAATTCAACTCTAATTATTCTATAATCTAATAATAATTAATTTAATTATTTCCTATAAATCATTAAAACTCGAATAACTCTCAGACCCTGTTTTGGGCCCCACCATGTCCTACACTCCTATTCATTTAGAATAGGCTATAATTTTGAATATATTGAGTGTGTGACCCTCTACGATATTATCTCTATAGAATTTAATATTATTAATAGACCATTATTAGAGTCTATCTACCCATCAAGACCCCTAAGGAGTTAAGTAATAATCATATCTATGAAAATTTCCTATGAATACACCATGTAATATTGTCTCTTTGTCTCCCAATATCTCATAAATCATGATTCACACTCCATGTAATCATCATTTATTTCTTTATTATTCATTTAAATTACTGGATGGAATTACCTTCTTCTTCCATGTCTATGGATTTAGTTAAGGTACTAATTTCTTGATCAACTAGGCCTAAAATATCGATTCCTTTTGAAAACCAAAAATTATATCTTGATCATTCAATCAATTTCATGCCACTAATGATGCACACAACACAAGCTACCTCTCCATGAAATAAATATAAATTTTTTTTTCTTTAATCAAAGTACATAATAAAATGTTATGCACTAATAGTAATATCAATTTGAGAGACCAATACACATGCTCATAAATAGGAACTAGCAATGACACCTGAAACATGTGGTGTTCCTATTGGACAGTAAGTCCTCATGATATCATCTTATTGAGATCACCAAGTGTGAAATTCATGGGAATAATTCTCAATGCTTATGATATCTAAGCACCAGATAGTCAGATATCATTTTTTCCCAATAAAAGGCACTATCATGGGTGCTCTCAAATGATGTTCGGTTTCAGGTTATTTAGGTGCAGTAGAGTGGCTGACCAAGGACGTCTCTCAAAGGAGAAAGTAATTTAAAAAAACATGTCAAAGGTATTTTTAAAATAAAATGAAATTACATAAATACACTACTTGAAATTATGTGTGTTGGGTTAATATTTTATAATACTAGAAGAAGTATGTTGGAAGAAGATTGTATTTTTTTGTTTTTGAAATGAGACTGAGAAAACCCAACAAGAAGATGGTTTTTTAGAAAATATTTTTAAAAGGAATAATATATCTAACTCTAACTATTAATTTACTTATTAATAATTATAATTTAAATTAATATTCACTTCATTATGATCATCTAATTTTTTAACCCTCTAACCCTATGAGAGTTAACGTAACCACAAAGATGAAATTAATTAAACCCTAAACTAGATTCGGAACATGAAATTGCAGCACCCTCATTTGATTGATGTTATAAGTAAATATTTTGGTAATTGGTAAATTAGGGCACATATTTTCTCTGTAAGTGAATATTAATTGAGTTTATGGGTCATATTTTAACACTAAAAATTGATCATGTGTGGTTTTGTATTACCAATTAAGATCGTGCTCTCACAATTCACACAATACTTGACCTCACGTGTTTTGTGTTAATTGTTCAATTTCTTTCTTAGTTTCATTTAAATTAAAAAATAAACTAATAGATCTTATTAATTGAATTAAATTATCTCATTGATTTAAAATAAATTAATTAAGAAGTTAATAGGTAGATCAATTACTAAAAATAATTACTCTTCCATGGGCAGTGTAGTCATCGTAGAAATGTATTGCATGTGCGAAGGTTTAGAAATAGTATAACCCAATCTCATTTATAATATTAATTTACAGCCCAAATATTATGATTAAATAATAATATAATTTAACAAAACAAAACAATATATAATAAATAAAATAGGAACTAATAAGTTTATTATGAAAACATAAACATTAAAACATGAGAAAGGGGGAAAGCTTCGAAGAAGGGATCCTTGATTCAAGAGATATCCCTATGATTATATAGAGTTACAGAACCTCCAAGATTATGATATTACTCCTCTATAAATCTAAAATAGCATCAATTCACTCCCTTGGTTGAACTCCCAAATGAGGTTCCCATGTTTTCCTTTTATAGTAAAAATGGGAAGTGGTTTTGGCCACCCAGAATTATTGATACCACTTGTGTCTCAGTTTTGGGTTGGTAAATGACATTATCTATACTTTAAAAAAATAAAAAAGGTGTTTAATGTAATATTTACTATCATTATGTCAAATTTTAGGGGCATTGTACATTTTTAATGAGAGATATATCCAAAATACCGAACCAAAATTTTGACTTCGTGTAGATTCAGTTTTCTAGACATATTAGTTCAGTTGGGACACTAGATGGATGAATTGGGCTTGGTTTTCTTGATATTATTTGTATACTAATGATTTCTAGATTAGATCACAAAATTTTATCCCATTTGGATGCACTTATTTATCATGACATGTAAAATAGTGGACATATTTCATTGGTATTCCATGCAGATTGGCCCATTTTCCTTCTACATCCTCTCTAACCCTCCAAATCACCTCCTACTACAACAAAATCACCAAAACAAATATAATTTCAATTTTTAGAAGTGATAAAATTTTAATAATTTAATCAAATAAGAAGTTAATTTTTTTCTTATATTTGTAATTTTCAATACAAAACAAGTTTAAAACAGTGATGTAAGGGTGAAATAATGTAGTGAATCGTGGTGTGATCACACACCCACACTTACCCTTTTTCTCTCCTCAGAAAAACCTCATATCATTTATTTCAAAAAAAAATGTGACAAGATATGAATTTTCATATTCTTTAATCTATATTGGAAATATAATAAATGTAATAATCCCATCAATATTCAATATCAATAAATTTGAAATTCATCATCTTATAAATTATATCAAAATAAAATCCAAAGAGATTAATGAAAATAATCATAGAGAAAAAAGTTGTGGGTCCATCGTGGAATTAATTCCCCTCATGTGTGTGTGTGCCAACCATTTCAAGATCATATATCCACCCTTTATTCGGTATATTCAAGTCCAGTGAAACAATTATTCTTACTAGGTTTAATTCACAGAACCTATTCTATATTCCTTTGCAGTCAAATTTCAAGACCCACTCACTTTAGAATTCTAGAAATTCAAACCATAATCCACAAACCTAGATATCCCCATGTGTTGTACATTTCATCACTACCATCATTTATTAATTTTATTTATTTTTTTCAAAATTTTCACTTGGAAAAAATCTCACACTCATCATTCAACCCTTGTTTGATCACCTCACGACACTGATTTTAATAGTTATAATAATATAAAATGCCAAGGAAGAGTGGGTTTTGACCTACCCAAGACACAACCCATGTTCTCTTATTTTATTTTGATTTTTGTAGGGTGTACAACAGTCGGATAACTGGTACACATCCATAGGTAAATTCGGTACAGTAATGAAATTGATCAGAAGAGAAATGAATGTATGGACCAACCATTGATATTAGATGATTTTTTTACCTAACTTGGATATACCTTCAATTGAGTAGGAAAATTTTCACAAGTCATGGTTGTATGAAAATTTGTGAAGATAAATCAATTAAATAATTCACCATAAAAAATATCACAAATAATGAGTCAATATCTAAAAGGTTTTATAATGACACAACCAATCATATCATCAAAGAATTATATTTTTACAAAAAATAAACCCTTGATGATGAAATTTTGCTCATACTTATCATTCTACCAATTAATTTTGAAAACATACATTTTACATATGTTCCAAATGTAAATTATCATGTTACATGATATATTTTTATTATTATTATTATTATTATTTGGTTTTTTTTTGGATTTTTTTTTGAAAAATTTAACCAAAAACTTAAAAGAAAAAATAAACAAAATACACAAATAAAAATATTAAATAACTATCCCAAAAAAAATTCCCCTCCCCCACACTTAAAATATTTCATTATCCTTAATGTGAACTTATGGGATGATATGTGCATATGAATTGAAAAATTTTAAATAGGAAAAATAATATAAAAGGGAAAGGGTTAGGAACAGATTGATATTCTCAATTGATGATAAGGTCATGCAGTGTTATGAAATCAACTACATGGGTGGGAATTCCTTCAATGTATTTTGTCAAACATTTCACATTGACTGTAAATCACCATTATGGTGTCCTCTTGTGTGATCTCCACTACAATATAAGGAAAGACATTAGACACAACATAAGGACCTAACCATCTGAAACGCAACTTACCAGGAATCAGCTTTAGTCGTTAACTATAGAGTATGAATTTATCTCCAACATGAAACTCCCTTTGTTGGATCATTCTATCATGAGTTTCTTTTGATCTTTCATTATAGATCCTTGAGTTATAATGTGATGACAATCAAATCTCCTCAAACTCTTGAATTTGAAGCTTCCTTTGAATTCCATCTTGGTCCAAATTCATGTTGCATTTATTTATAGCCCAATAATCCTGATACTTGACTTACACTGGAAGATGACATGCTTTCCCAAAAACAATCTGAAATGGGGACGTACCGATGGTTGTATTGTATGCTATCCTATAATCCCGAAGTGCATTATCAAAGTGCTTTCTTTAATCCCTCCATACTTTCTAAGAAGGGAATTCAAATTCTAATTGTAAAAACGTGTCCCTTAGTCATTGATGATGGCCTCGAGTACTCCAAACCTACAAAAAATTTGTGCCTTGAAAAAATCGACTACAACACGAGAATCATCAGTCTTGGTGGTCTTGGCCTCCACCCATTTTCTAACATAATCAATATAAACCAAAATGTACAAGAAAAAAAATGAACAAGGAAAATAAACCATAAAATCAATACCCCATACATCAAAAATTTCACAAAATAATATAGTCTTTTGAGGCATCTCATGTCACCTAGAAATGTTTCTCGTATTTTTTCTATATGGTCACGACTTAAAAAATAGATGAGCATTATGGAATAAGCTAGTACAATATAATCTAGATCCTAAAACATTCCTAGTTGTCTATTGGGGACCAAATTCTCCACTATAATAAATTGTATAATAAAAATGTAAAACAAACTCAAAATCATGATGAGGAATACACCTCCTAAAAATGTGGTCACTACACATGTGCCAGAGGTAAGGATCATCCCAAATATAAAACCTAGACTCACTTTTTAATTTTTTTACTTGATATTTATTTAAATTTGTAGGAACTTCATAGGAAACAAGGTAGCTCACTAAATCAGCATACCATGGATACATACCTGAGATTGAATAAAGATGCTCATCAGGGAAATTTTCCCAAAGTGGTACCTGGTCCATGGTGTTATCCTCTAGTGTGTGAGTAATCCTACTCATGTAGTCCACCACCAAGTTTTCTATCTACTTATTATCCTTTATCTCAATATAAAATTCTTGAAAAAGGATCATCCATCGGATGAGTCTAGGCTTTGTTCCTAGTATCTTCAAGAGGTACCTCAGAGCTACATGTTCAGAAAAAAGAACTACTTTAGAGCCCAATAAATATAAATGGAATTTATCTAAAGAAAATATGATGAAAAGAAAATTCTTTTTTCGTGGTTGTGTATTTTTATTGGGCTGAATCTAATGTCCTTAATGAATATGAAATAACAAGTGAATTTCCTTCCACCCTCTGAGATAATACTACTCCAACTGCAAAGTTAGACGTGTCACACATAAGCTCAAATAGAAGGTCCCACCATGGGGGTTGTAACGACCCAAAATTTCATTAATGAAAATTCCTCTTGATCTAATTAAATGTATTATTATGAATATATAAAATGTGAACTTCATCAGTTTTATGTTTCTAGATTTTAAAATATCGTTATGAATTGTGATTGTTGCTAATATAGTCATTGAACAGTGATCACATGATTAGTATAAATATAGGGATTTAACAAATCTAATTTACTCAGACAAAGGAAGCGATGGCCTCATCTAGTAGACTTGACCTGTATGAATCTCATTTGTTAGAGCTCAAAAATGAGGTGGTGTCATTGGGATTCACTCTTTACCAAGCCCAAGCTGAGCTTGAACATGTTAAGCTTGAGCAGAACTATTTACGGTAGAAGTGAAAGTTAATAGAGATTACCACCCGAACGATGTTATCCGAGCCACCCCAAGAGTCTGTCACCATCGCACACCTTACCCTTCAGTCTTATGCAGGTTTTATAATGGTTTATGTAACAAGACCCTAGCACTATGACTATGTACATTATTTTTTGTATAAAGAATGTGTATTCATTTTATTATTGTTACTTTGTAAATAGTTTTTAAATCACAAATAGTATTTTTAGTTAATATTAAACTAAGAAATATATTTTGATGAGGTAATGGATTTTTGAATTAAATAATATATTAATAAAATATTATTATTATTTAATTAATTTTTATTAAATATAAATTATTGTATAATTTTATGAATGCCATTGTAATTTTTATTAAGGTTTGAAAGCTATTTTTGTCAAAACCCATGAATTTTTTATAATTGTCGGTTTTTATTTTAAAAGTAAAAATTAACATATTTAGAAAATTATTTAGATAAAATTAAAAAAAAATGGAATCAGGATGTCGAAATTATTCAATGGTGAATTTTTTATAATTTTCTGAGACAATCGAATTTTTGGGTAAAAATTAAATACCGTTTAAATATATAATGTGTATTGTGACATCATAATGACCCATTAGTGATGTAATAAAATACTATAAACATTATATTCGGAAAATATATGTTTTACCATTAAAATAATGTGATTTTGGATTTGTTTCATTTATTTTACAACGCTTTAGTGGACCTTTCAAGGCTTATAAAACATTTTGTCTATTTAAATTGTTTTCCCTGAGAGTGTGACTCACCTCCACATAAGCAACCCTATTATTTTAAGAATTTAGACAATTAACTTTATAAAATATTCTTTTCCACTCCCCTTTAGCAAAAACCATGGTCAAAAACCATGGTATGGTTTGTGGTTTTGATTAGTTTAATGTGAGGTGTCCCAAACCTAAATAATAAATAATTCCCTCTCATTTCCTATATAAATCCACTCAAGCTCCCACTTCCTCTTTACTCAATGACTTTGGAGTTTGACCAACCCCTGACCTCATCTCTCTAGAATCTTCCCAAGGTTCCCAACTCTCCCAATAATCCTCTCTCAAGCCTCTCCCAAGCTTTTGGGATCGCACTTCCAAGTAAGGGGTTTCTTCCTTTTTCATTTTTGTCCAATTTTCATTAAGTTGTTATGCCCTTTTTTTCAATTAAAAATGTTGGGGTATGATTTCAAACCTACCCCATAATACCCTATTTATTTTTGGATGATGTTATACCCCTTTTTCTCTCATTAATGCCTCTGATGTACACTCGTTACCATGCTGAAATTCTATGAGGGATTTCTCTCTCCTCTTTTACATCCAAGTAATTATTTTGTATTATGCATCTAAATTCCATTAAGTCTATTGGTACATGTATCTATATTACCCCCTTACTTTCCATTTCATGTAAATATTATGAGACACCCCTTTCTCTCTCATCAACCATTTTTTATGAGTTCTTATTTCATATCGTTATGCTGCCGAAATTGCACTATGATTTTCCAAGCCAATGTCATTGTGTAGTGAATATCATTCCCATTTCTCTATCAAGGTTATTCACCTTTATAAACATTTAATTATAGATTATAAAGATTAATGTATGTATTCCACATCCCTTTATCATGGAATAAATGATGATGATTGATTCCATGTTGTATGATCTATGTGCCACATTTATGCATGAAATGAAATGTTTAAGAAGGGTGCGCCCTGATAGCACTACAATGCATTGGGTAAAGTATAGTATCATGATACATCATGTGAAATGGGTGTTAAATCAAGATAATTCAATTGAAACAAGGTTTTACTCATGCTTCATGTGCAATGAGGGTTTAATCATGCTCCATGTGTAATGATCCTTGGCTCATTCTAATTCCATGTTAAGTGTTGTTGCCACATTTCCATGTTATAATTATCATGTTTTATAATTTCTTTATGTTAATGTTTCTATTGTGCTCCATTTATATTCCTATTTTCTAACATGTATTGTATTTTTCATGTTATTCCATGTTTATTCCCTTACTGGGCTTTATATCTTACCCTTTTCTTATGCATATCCTCAGGTTATCCCATGCAATGCTAAGTATGAGGGAATGTAGTGGTCATGTAGAGGAAGTTTTCAATAAATATGTTTTATTTCATGTTTTAAGTTGTTATTTAATGATTATAATCCCCAAAGACACTATACCACTCTATTTTTCATGTTGTATCAAGTGAAGAGTTTATGTAATAAATCATGTTTAAGTGTGTAATAAAGAACAGGGTTGTCATAGGGGTTGTATGAACATTAAAGTGGTCATAAAATTATTTAGATCATAAAATGATACCCTATGTGAATCATCAAAAATGAAGTCAATATATTTTTGAAGCAGTCATGATAATGGTAGAGCGATCTTACTAAAATTTTCGATGAAGCGTTGATAAAATCCTCCATTCCCTAGGAATGATCTAACATATCTCACACATAAAGGATATGGTAAGGTTGAAATAATATCTACCATGGATCTATCAACATCTATTCCATGTTTTGACACTATATTCCCTAATACTATTCCATTCTCTACCATGAAATGAAACTTTTCAAAGTTCAATACTAGATTCTTCTCAATACAATGATTCAGAACCTTTACAAAACTAAAGATACATTCATCAAATGAATATCCATACACTATAAAATCATCCATACATACTTCCATGTGGTTCTCAATAAAATATGAAAAACAAATACTCACCATGCATCTCTGGAAGGTAACTAGAGAATTTCATAGTCCAAATTCCATCCTTTGGTAAGAAAATGTACCGAATGGACAAGTGAATGTTGTATTCTTATAATCCTTTAGAGCTATAGGAACTTGAAAATATTCAAAAAAATCTATCCAATAAACAATAGTGTGTTTTCCCAGCTAGTATCTCGAGCATTTGATCAATTAATGGGAGGGGTAAATGGTCCTTGCGAGTGGATTGATTTAGTTTCCTATAATCAATACACACACACCAACTGTTTTGCACCCTCATTGGAACTAACTCCTCTCTATCATTTCTAACAACAGTAACACCACTTTTCTTAGGCATAACCTGAATTGGACTCACCCACTAGGAATCTAAAATGGGATAAATTATACCTACCTCGAGCTATTTTTCAACTTATTTTTTAACAACTTCCCAAATAGTTGGATTCAGTCTCCTTTTTGGATGCCTAACTAGTTTATACCCATCCTCTAGAAGAATATTATACATGAAAATGGAGGCTCTAATACTGGATATGACATCCAAGTTCCACCTAATTTCTCTGATGTTCTCCCTAATAATATTCTAAATTTTTTCTTCATGTTCAAAAGGGATATTGCTAGCAATGATAATAGGTAATCACTTACCACTTAAAAAGTATGAGTATTTGAGATTTGGCAGTAATGGATGGAGTTCCAATGAAGGGGGTGTTATATGTATGGATACATTTAAGTAATTGAAATATTTTTATAATGAAATTTAGTACCAGAATAGACATCATCAAAATCAGAAAATAATTCATTAAATCCATCAGCATACTCAACAACCAAGTCATAATCAGAGTGAACATGATCAAATTCATAATATGAATCCATTTCAAAATCAAATATAAGAGAGTTTTGTGTATTATAAATAAGTTTGTAAGTGCTTTTAGACATTAAAATAGAACCAATGCTCATAATATCTCTTTGCATAGAATAATAAAATTCCATGGGGTTTTTACTTGGTGGTTCAAAATGGGAGATAAAAAAGGTATAATGGTCCTATGAGGGGTACTTCATGGAGTCCATAACATTAAATATTACAAATTCATCTCCAAAATCCATGGAAAGTATACCCTCATGTACATTTATGATAGTTTTTTAGTTTTTAGGAAGTGCCTACCTAATATAATGGGATCATGATAACTTACCTGATCATCCTTCATGTAAATAACATAGAAATATTCAAGAAAGATCATGTATCTTACATGAACAATTGAATCTTAAAGGACTCTCTCTGGATATTCTATAGCTTTATTCTCCAATTTCACCACTATAGTCATTGGCTTCAACTCACCAACCTGTAAATAAGAGAATACAGAGTGAGGCATCACATTTATAGAAGCTCCTAAATCACATAAAGCATCCTAAAAATGTAACTCCCCTATGGTTCATGGGATGGTGAATATCCCCAGATCCTTGCACTTTGTTGGAATTTCTAGATTTATTGTAATGAGTGCTGAAACATTCCTTTCAATATTGATCCTCTCATTTCCCTTGAACCCTCTTCTATTGGTAAAAAGTTCTTTTAAGAATTTTACACAACTTGGTATTTGTTTAATGGCTTCAAGTAGAGGTATGTTGATCTCAGCATACTTGAATGAATCCAAAACTTCTTGTTTCATCACCTCTTCATCCATCTTCTTAGTTTTTGAAACTTTATTTGGAAATGTAAGGGGTTTAGGAGGAATATCATCAATATTTTTCTTACCTTTTTCTTTCTCCTTGGGTTTCTCATCAGCTGGTCTTGAATGGGGATTTTCTAGAGTTGAGGTGAATCCCGGTGGAATAATAGGTGAAGATGTATCATTTTTTTACTTCCCACTTCTTAATGTGATGGCACTGACATTCCCATTAGTAATTGGAGTGGTTTGGGAAGGAATGTTTCCATAGTTCTTACTTACCAATTCATAGAGGTTTGTGTAAATCTATCTCATTTTCATCTTCAACTCTCTCAACTATGAACCTTCACTCTTCAGATCATTCTATTGATTAAGAACAATTTGTTTCAAAAGATCATCAGTATTAGAATCTACCTTAGGTTGATAATTCGATTATTGTTTAATTGTTATTTTTTAGGCTTCAAATCTCCTTTTAGGTTGTTGGAAACCCTATTGGTAAGGTAGAGGTTGCTGGAAGTTTTGTTGAAAATGGGTTCATTGTTGTTGTCTAGATCCATAAATCATGTCTTATTGATCCTTTCACCCTTGGTTGTATTTTGTTGTAAAGGAATAAAACTTTTTTGGGGGATGTGGTTGTTGTTTCTGCTCATATAGTCTCCCTATAAATACTGCTACACAATCTTCAGCCTCTTGTAGTTAGGGGAAATAATCAGTTGGGTGGTCTATTTCAGTGAAAATACCACAAACCCTTATTGAAGAGGGTTGGGATGTATTTTTATCCAAAGCAATATGTCTCACTATAGTGTTCAATTATTCGAACTTAGTATCAATTAAATTATTTTCAAGAGAAGAAGGAATTAACTGATGTACTTGTCTAACATGTGATATACCTCGATCACCAAATTGTTGGGATTTTTATGACATATTGTCAATCAATGCATGTGTATTTTTTGGTGTTTTTTCAACCAATTCCCTTCAATCTGTGTCATCTACAATTCTTCTCTATAGGTGTGAGACCTTTGTAGATTTATTGGATGAAGAGTTGCTTGCTAATTTGGTGATGTGGTTAGCATGTGCACAAATTCTTGAATCGCTCTTAGTTCTTATACATTGACTCCACTTATTCTTGTCTGATCCTTGAGATCTTCTTAATAATGGAAGTAGTCCTCAATTCTAGAAAATATATCTTCAAGAAAAGACATTTTAAATCATTCCAACATGTTATGTCTTCAGGTTGTAAATAATACATCCAGTCTTTTGTAGTTCCATCAAGTGAGAATTAGAAATCTCTTAGTTTTATTTGATCTTCAGAGACATTTCTTGGTTTTAGGGTTGAGAAAACCAAGTTAAATTCTTTGTAATGTTTCTGTGGATCGTCACCAAAAAATCCCTTAAATTTTTTAAGAAGGTTAATAAACCCATATTTCAATTCAAAATTCGATTCTAGGTTTGGGTATGCAGTACAATTTGGTTGATAGTTAATATCTGGTGTATCCAATTCTAGAATGGTTCTGTTAAGTTCATTATTATTATTTTCATACATTAGTTCTTCTTTTATATTTAAATTAGAATTTCTTCCAATTTCAATGTTACTATAATGGAGTAATTCTATAACTAGTTGAATGTTAAAACTTCCCATAGATTGAGAATGTCGGATTCGTGCCCTAAGGCTATGCTCAATCTCAAGGTCAAGATCTAAGAGATATTTAGAATTAGTTTATTTCATAAATAAAATAAAAATTAAATGAGGGAAGGTGAACTGTAAAAAAAAGATAATGAGTTTGAGTTTATGTTTCGATAAAAATAAAAGAAGATAAAAAAATGAAAATATGAGAAAGGGGAAAGAAGAAAGAAAGAGGATAAGACAATAATAAAATGGAAAATAAAATAAATACCTCTAATTTGTTGACAAATTACTTTCCTCCCCATAAATGGTTTAAATTTTAAAGTTACTATCGTGGGCACTCTTAAATGATGTTCAGTTTCAGGTTATTTAGGTACAATAGAGTGACTGACCAAGGTCGTCTCTCAAAGGAAGAAGTAATTTAAAACAACATGTTAAAGGTATTTTAAAAATAAAATGAAATTACATAAGCATACTACTTGAAAGGATGTGGGTTTATCATTTATAAAACTATAATAATTATGCTGGAAGAATATTTTATTTGTTTGTTTTTGAAATGTGACTGAGGAAATGAAACAGGGAGATGTTTTTTTTAGAAAATGTTTTTAAAAGTCATAATAGATCTAACTCAACATATACATTTAATTATTAATAATTATAATTTAAATTAATATCCACTTAATTATGATCCCCTAACTTGTTAATCCTCTAACACTACATGAGTTAACGTATCCACAAAGATGAAATTAATTAAACCCTAAGCTAACTGCAGAACATGCAATCACAGAACCCTTCTTTGATTGAATTTATAAGGCTAGATTATGGTCATTGATAAATTTGGTCACATATACTATCAATAAATGAGTATTAATTGAGATTATGGATTATATTTTAACTCTACAAATTGATCCCATGTGGTTTTGTATTACCGATTAAGATTACGCTCTCACAATTCACCTAATAATCGACCTCGCGTGTTTTGTGTTAATTTTTCAATTGATTTCTTAGTTAAATTTAAATTAAAAACTCAATTAACAGATCATATTAAGTTATTTAAAGTGTCTCATTTATTCAAAATAAATGAATGAATAATTTAAGAGGTATATCGATTACTAAAAATAATTACTCTTCCATGGGTGGTGTAGTCATTATAGAAATGTATTGCATATGCAAAGGTTTAGAAAGGGTAAAACCCAATCCCATTTCTACACTTGATTTCCAGCCCAAATAATATTAGTAAATAATAATATAATTGAACAAATCAAGATAAAATATAATAAATAAAAGAGGAACTAATAAGTTTAATATGAAAACAAAAACATTACAACATGAGAAAGGGAGGAAGGCTTCGATGAATTGATCCTTGATTAAAGAGCTCTACCTATGTGTATATAGAGTTACATAACATAAAATATGATTATAGGAATCCTCTATAACTCAAAATTGCATCAATTCACTCCTTTTTTTGAACTCCCAAATAAGGTGCCCTTGTTGTCCTTTTATAGTAAAAATGGGAAGTGGTTTTCGGCACCCATAATTCAATATACCACTTGTGTCTTGGTTTTGGGTTAGTAAATGAAATTATATAGACTTAGAAAAAATAAAAAAGTTTTTTTAGGAATCTTTAATATCACCATGTCAAATTTTACATCCATTGGACATCTATAATGAGAGATATATCCAAAATATCGAACCAAACTTTTGACTTTGTGTAGATTTAGTTCTCTAGATAAATCAGTTCGGTTGGGCCACCGAATGTATGAATTGGGCTTGGGTTTATTGAGATGATTTGTATCCCACTTATTTATAGATCATATCACAAAATTTTAACCCATTTTTATGCACTTATTTCTCAAGACATGTAAAATAGTGTACATGTTTCATTGGGCTTCCATGCAGATTAGCCCATTTTCCTTCTATATCATCTATGACACTCCAAATCACCTCCTCTTACAAAAAAAATCACCAAAAAACATAATTTCCATTTTAAAAAACTATAAACTTTGAATAATTTAATAAAATGGTAATTGTAATTTTTTATTATATTTGTAATTTTCAATACAAAACCAGTTTAAAACAATGATGTAGAGGTGAAATAATCTAGTGAATCACGGTACGATCATCCAGTCATTATGAAATATCTTGACCATAGAACATATGTTTATGATTAATTTCATAGTATATCAAGGATATAATTATATCTAGTAACTGTTATAACTAGTTTATATTATAGATAATCTAAGGATATTACCATGTAAATAGTAGATGCAAAAATATCAACACTATTATGGTAAGTATACATGAGGCATAACTCACTGTATACATGATATGGTAATACAAAGGTACTATTTAAGTTGGTTCTAGGGACCCTCTATTACAAAACTCCTACTTATATTAGATCAAACTTAGTAATTATCCTTATTATCTCTCACATGATAAGATTATGCTTCTACTGAGTTATGGATTTAGCCATTGGTCATTCCACGTCTCAGCTGAAAGGCCACTCTACTATATGTGACTTCAAATACTTGAGTAAGACTCCTTAAGAGATCAAAACCCCATAGTATATTTCTTTTTTTCTCTATTTAAACTTAACATATTTTCTATTACCATTATAGAAAGCTTATTATAATTTATATTATGATAATACTTTAATTACTAGGCATAATTCTAAGAACTGGAAAAAATCATCACATAATTCACATTGCTTCTTCAATGACATATGAAGACACAATTCACTCTGTATTTATAGATATATATTCCAATTGAATGAATGATATTCTATTTCTCATTACCTTAGCCTGACTGTGATATTATATCATATAAATCTAAAGTAAGACAAGTTTTTTCCCCTTATAACTAGTGTCTCTTCCTCTCTAATTACCAGTAACATATATCATGTACTCTCTCAAGTACAATTCGATAGTTCTAATTACTTCCCATGTAATTATTTTATATTTTATTGATATTCATATACCATAAAGTATATGTTTTCAACATCATATCTAGTACATAACATGTAATAGGTGATAAATCCATTGTAAAAGCATATGGAATTCTACTCACCACTTTAATCTCCTCGTGTGTATCATAAATTTATTCTTGGAGATATTTATTCCATGTGAAATTGGTAACAATTCTCTCTTAAATTGTTCTAACATGTATTTTTTAACACTTTTTTATCATATTTACTTTTACTTGGTATAATAAACTCATTATATCTACCTAAGTATATCTCAATACCTAGAACTTAGGTTGCAACTTTATGTCAATATCTCGAGAGTTACTTTAATTATAGTCTTACCAAATTGTAAGACCAATTATTGTTTTCTATATGTTATCAAACATATTTTCCTTGGAAAACTATGGAACTCTAACTAAAATCTTATAAACACATAGAGAAAATTATTTCTAAATGAGTATTCTATGATCTTATTTCTTACATTGACGTAAAAAATGGATTTCATTAACTTTCACCACTTATTGGAATTCTATTTTGTCACCAAATCTTTCTAGTTTTATCATATAGATACTTTAAAAAAAATTGTCTTGATATCCAATGAATAATATAATTATCAAATAAATTTAATATCACATGTGAAATTAAAGTTGAATTAAGAATGACATTTAGTTCAATGGTTTTTGTTTAGACTATGTCTAGACATTGCTTATTAAACCTATTAGTTGTCAATCATACCTCTTTGGTATGAACTTGACCATCCATGCATTATTTCTTTTAAATAACCACAGTGGTATGAAGATGTGAAACATTCAAAATACCAAGAACCTTAACTTTGGAAAATGGAATCTGATATTGAATTTTAATGAAATTGTCAATCATAACTGATTTCCATTTACTAATTTCTTATAGGATCCATTATTCTTATTGAATAATACATCACTTATCGTAGTGAATATAAAACCATCACTATGGTTTTAACCTACCTATATATTATGTTTCTATGGAACATTTATTTTACACAATCTCTTGTGAAACTTTTTCATATACCAAACACTTGTGCTTATCTGGAATTGAGTAAATCCAAGTAAATATTTCTACAGTTGTCCCAAATAGAGATATTCACCCATTTATAGAAATATAGTCTATCACTTGACTATAAATTTTTAATCATATGGATTTATATAATATCCTATATGAACTTTAGGATATTAATAGATATTCACTTTGTATTTTTCTAAATGCATGTTTTTTATACTCTTAACAAACTCTTTACATCTAAACGCATGTTAATTATAACCTAATGGATTTATATCATTATATCACTCACATGATATCCATTTTTCATCATATTTGTCATATATTTATGGGATAGTGCCTCTATTTGAGAATCATGTCTCAAAAATAATATATAATTTTGCAATGCATATGATTTTCAACATCGATGATCCTTTTAGTAACATTGTGACTCTGATGTGTATAAGGAAATGTAAATTTAAGAATTACGCCGTGATATATTTTAATGATATATTTTTTTATATAATACTCATAATCAATCCTTCTAAAAATCATCATATCTTTTATGTGTATAAGTAAATGTTCATTTAGGTATAAATCAACTCTATATTTTATGATCGATGAATGCTTGGTCAAGATATTATTCATCACATGGGCCCAGATAAAATAATATATTCTAACCATGAATATTTTTTACTTTACTTTTACATTCCATAAAACTCTTAATTGAATCTCGTGAAGTATATGAATTTAACTCTAGCTTAACCATGGAATAGTTCAGGCTCTCTGGATGAACTAATTTTGGAAGTTTTGTGGATTACCTTTATTTATAATGGTTTCTTTATTCAAAATAAAATAATTAAATGTATTGATAATACCTAAGGTCTTTAACTTAAAAGAGTCTAAAAAATATTGGGTATATCCTTGACAACTAATTAGTTTTACTAGAAACATAATTATCTTTCCAAAACTGGGTATAACTCAACCTTGCATTTTATACTCATCAGTTATTTCCAATGATTCAAGAATTACTGAATTATTAGTTGAGTATGATACACCACAAATAACATTCATTACAAAACGAGAATAATGTATCCTTGTGTCTAATGGACATGTGAGATATAAAATTTGGCAATATTTAACAAAATTTTAACTATAATATGTAAGCTCGGTAATTAGAAGTTTTATACTTCTCACCACTAATTTAGGAATTACACTTTCTCAGTCACTTGGAGAATTTACCTTTCTTCTTGTGATGTTTCTATACTTACTTGGTTTTTGTATTTGGATGAAAATTACTAATACACATTTAGTATTTAATACCCATAAAGTATAATAGAAACATCACATAAAATGATGAGTACAATTAAATTAAAGCATACACTTACTTCTACTTCAATTCATTGAATTTTATATTCCATAGAATTATATCAAGACATGCGAATAAAATAGCCTTATGTGTGACAATATTTGTCTTTTATTTAAAGGAAATTGTGAATTTTCCCTTAGTGTCACACTTTCTATTGGCCTTTTAACCTTCTCTTTCAACTTTTTCACCATAATAACTAAGGATTAATCTTTCTTTAAATTTGTGTCAACTTGGTAAACCTTACCCAAATGGTAATAAATCATTTTTCTTTTTACTATTTATTTTAAAATTATAATAAAAACTAGATTAATTCAGTGATAAATATATAATAATGGGATTTATTGAAATATCATGATCCATCATTTAATTTAAGTATATTCAGTGCAATCATTGTATAATTTATTTCTTGATTCACTTTCTCCTTATAAGATTATTAGAGATGAGACAAAATATGAAACCATCCATATATTAATTTTTTCTTACAACTAATTGAACATTGATAATATAATTATGTTGTAATAATCAAACACATCATACATGAGTCCCTTTTAAAAAAATCACCCTTATTTTCATAGGTTTCTCAACAGATAGTAGGGACTCTCGCACATAGAATTTCCTTTCATATCACAATAATTTGTAAAAGAATTTATTATACACTTGGAAATTCCTACAAGTTAGGACATGTTCATTGTATATAATTAATCATAGTGATCTTGTGGTATTAATTCTCATTCTTCTACAAAATCAAATATTCTTAGATTAATACTTTGTCTTGATTACTGTTTAAACATTACTGATTAATTAAATCATTTGATGTCTCCCACTATTTTATTAAACCCTAGTATCCCTCTCTAATAGATTCAGAATACCTGATCGCTTGATTTTTCTAGTGGAAAGGATCCCTAAAACCTCTCCTCATAGTCCAAGTTATGGATACTCCAATACTCTAAGACTTTCAAGGTCATTTTTTGATTGGACAACTATATTGACTAATGGATCCTCGAAATGTTGAGTAAAGTCCCCTCTTATAAGAATAATAACCTTGATTTACTCAAAAATTCACCTATAAAGTAGAAAATAGCTAGCCATGGATACTTATTTGTTGTCATATTTAGTTAAGTTGGCCAATATCTCTCATAAGAACTCACCATTAGTATGAGGCACCCTTAACTATAGCTGAAAAGAATCATGCACACTCGGTTTTGTTCAAATTAAAATGACTAAAGGTATTACAACTTAATATATTTCTTTGAGGGTTTTATTATTACCTGATCAATGAAATCATTTTCTATTTGATATGAATGCACTCAGTAATATCACTCACAACTTGAAAATACATTAAATATAAAACAATCATCATGTCTAAATCTATGTATTTTAGTTTATTATTTTATGTGATCATGTAAACTTTCATATTCACAAAACAACAATAAACCATGCATAAATTAAATAAATGATGTTATTTATCTTGATCATTTAATAATTATTAATTTATTGAGTGAAATGGGTCAAATGTGACCCTAGGGGTTGTATACCTAAGTCATACATGACTCTCATCATAACTCATCCTCTGTCTAATGTAATCATACATCGTCTAGAATGTCACCTCATCTTGGCATGGTATGTGTCTTATAACGTCCTCAACATTATATATAAACACTCAGGTATGCATAGAATACATGAAAAAAAAATATTGATGGATGAGCAAACCCTTATACATATAAAACGAGGAAATACGATGTGAAAAATTTTAAAAATAAATTAATTATTACATACATCACATGTATTTTAATAATTAAATTATATAAATTAAATCCAGAAATTCATCGGTATGTTGATGCTCATGATCGATCAGTAGGTAATTTACATGTCACATAAAATTAATTATGAAATAAATTCTACTCAAGGGTAATTTAAATGAATTAAAATAATTTTATATAATTTTAATTCATTAAATATTAATCATATTATTCCCAAAAAATCAACACATTCTAAAAAAATTATGAATTCTTGAAATTTATTAAATTTTTGGGGCCTTAGGTGGCCCAAAAACTCCTTAAAAGGGGTTTTAGGACATTTCTATGCCTATAATGGGCTGAGAAGGTTAGGTAGGGCCCGACCCGGTCCATCTACTGGATTGACTAGTAAGATCCACCCTATACGGGTGTGCATGGGGTGGGTGGAGGGGGGAGGTGGTGGTTCTTTCCTCTGCCATTTTGGTTATAGAAAAATCATTTTTTTATAAATAATCATCTATTTCCTGAAACAGATCTTCTATAGGAGCCACCCCCTTTATGGGGATTCTTAAACAAATCAATTAGTGTGGCTTAGTCACCCCACAAATCAATCATTCTTTTTTATTTAGGTTGACTAGTGAACCACCCCCACCCCCACACACACACACACTCCTTTTCAAATTATTTTTTTTGTTTTTTTTGTATGTCATTCCTGGATAGAATATCCCACTCCCCTTTTACAATTTTTTTTAATTTTATTTTTTAAAAAAAATTATAGAGCCTACATTAATAGGAATTTTTCATTTCCATAAATTTTTGGAAAGTTTACTTGGATGGAAAAAATTATTCCAGCCCTCAAAAAAATAACGAAGTGTCGGGGACCTTTCAAAATTATCTTTTATCACTAGAATAGGAAAAATTAACAGATATACACATATTTTCTTAATTTTTAAAACCCTCAAAAATTGATTTCAATCTAATTTAAATTTTCATATGGTCATAACTTGTTCATCCTGGATCAGATAAAATCTTGGTTAGGTGTGATGGAACCACTATGATTCCCTCTACATGAATTTAATGAAAATTTAATTTTTTTTCCTTGGATTAAAGTATCACAAGATCACTCTGATAGAAATTGATGGTACTGGGATGCATAGCCTAAGTATATGGGTCAAGGATTTAAAATTTTTATCCTCAATCAATGTAACTACATTTTCTACAGTGATGCGCATCCTGTAAAAAAATCCAAGGATCTCATGTGAAGGAATTGATCATGAAAAATAAATTGAACAATTACCTTGCTCAATACAAAGGTGTGTCCAAAAACTTATCATCATTTGTGACTATTTCTCAGAGAAACTAATGTCAAATCCCACTAGATCATCCACACATGATTCAAAAGTATATGGTAACATTTATCATTGATATTTGGGTGCTAGTGTGGAGATCTGATGATGCCTTCAATGTCCTGACAGTCACCACAGCACCAATCCTTCGATCTGTGAAGAATAAATTGGATCAATCATTTTTATCAGATGCTTCTATATCTAGGATATGGGAGAGATGAGAGGGATTCTCTCAAATTCATGAAATGAATATTTCATCAAATGAGAGTCTCATCTAACTTAGATAGTGAGGGATAAAATTCCCAGAAATGGATCCCCTATCCCCAAACATTTATCACTCACTACATAAGTTGTAAATGACATGTTATGACCAATTAATTATCACATAAACATCATTAATACTTTCATCACTTAATTTTAATATAATAAATATATTATGTGATAAAAATGATCTATTAAATCAACTTGATATTCCCAAAAATATTAAACAAACTTTGAATATTAAAATAATATTTGTTCATTTAATATTTTCCCATGTATTCACTTAAATACTAGTAAATACCTTAAATAAATAAATTTAACTCTAATTATTATATACTCAAATAATAAGGAAAATATTCATTACTTGGAAATCATTAAAACACAAACATCTCTCAAGCCCCATGGTGGTTCCTACCAAGTCCTATTCTCCTATTCATTTAGAATAAGTTGGACTTTCAAATATGTTGAGTGTGTGACCATCAATACCTTAATCTCAATAATAGTGAATACTATTCATAGACCAATAGTAGATTCTAGCAACTCATCAAGACCCATATAGAGTTAAGTAATATTCATAGTAACAAAAACCTCCTACAAACACACAATGAATAATATTATCTCTTTGTCTTGTGGTATTTAATAAAGTATGACACAAACTTTGTGTCAAAATCGTTTTTTTTTTCTTTATTATTTTTTGGACTTACTGAATGAAATTGACTTATTTTACCATGTCCAAGGATTTAGTGAAGGTACCATCATCCCAATCAACTAAGCCAGAGATATTACTTCATTTTATAAGCAAAAAAATCTATCTTGATCATTCAGTAAATGTCATGCCACTAATGGAACACCCAACACAAGATACCTCTCCACAACATAAATTTCATAGTTTTCATCTTGAATAAATGTATATAATCAAATGGTATACATTTATAATAATCTCATGTCAATATACCAATACACATTATCATAAATAGGAACAACCAATGACAACTGAAATATGTGGTATTCTAACTGGTAGGTCAGCCCTCAGGTTCTCCAATTCTTGAGATCACCAAGTATGAACTTCATGAGAAGAAGTCTATATACTTATTATCCCCCAACACCTGATACTAATAAATCATCTATTTCTAGTGAATATGATGTATCTAGACCATATGACATATATTTAAGATTAATGTCATGGTATATCAAGTTTCTCATTATAGCTAGGAACTATTATAACTTATTGATATGAAAAATAATCTAAGGATGTTACTATGTAAATAGTGGACATAGAAATATTGAAACTATTATGGTAACTATTCATTATGAAAAAATCACTACATACATGATATAGTGATTTAAAAGAGTTATTTAATTTGGCTCTATGGAACCCACTATGACAACATAATGTGTAATCTAGCTGAAAAGGACCTCTCAAGGTGCCCCTTCCCTCTAAATCTTAATAGGGGCCAATATAGAAAATATGGGACTACCCCTCAATTTTTTAAACTGCAAAAGGGACCAATCATGATGTGACCTATATGGGTCTTGACTTGACACCCTTCCCAAGTCACTCATCATAGTATAGACCCTTGATTCATGGAATTATGGAGCTCCCCCGACCAAAACCAAAATCCCCTTGGCCTACCCCTTACGATGTGACCTCTCTGGACATAGTGTGGTACATCCCTATCAAGAAGAACCAAAATCCTAGGATCCTGACCTTTATAGTGTGCCCTCATACACCATGGCATGGACTTAACCCTATGACCGTGAAATCTAGTCCTCATGCAATGACACCTCCCCTTGGATTATCCTTCATAGAATAATTTTCCTCCTCATGATAAAATTCACAATTCAAAAACATAAGTGTCCTTAACCCTATATGTAAGGGTCTTAAACATAGTGTAACACCCTCCTCCGTGATATGACACCCATGCATAAGGGTCTTCCCCAAATATGTAAATGTATACCTTTTCTCAAAAACCCACACAAAATCCACCATTCCATGGAACTCACTTATCAAACTGTGACCTGATGCCTCCATGTTGTGGTGCTCACCTACCCATGGAATCATCCTTCAATGAGCCCCTCTTCATGGTGTGACTTACACCCATCATGGTGTGACAATCTTCCTAGAAAAAAAAATCAATTTCAGAGCCACCCCAGCCCTACTATGACATTCACACAAGCACCTAAAGCACCTCTAAGTTCTCTAATCACATACAAAAATATCTTCTACAGATGTTCTAACCCTCATAATACCGATTCAAGTCCAGATTCATGAAATATACCTTCCATTTGGACTGAAAATTCAAATTTTCTCATATTATAATGATTGATAAATCTTTAAATTGTTATAATGTGGAATAATCATGATCAAAATTATAATTTACCAAATGTGAGTATAGTGGATTTTAGCACATAAACACACTACTGGTGTGTTGTCCTTTAATATATCCTAATATGAATGAATAAAGTAAATTCCTTATGTGATTTGTGATTCCCATTTATACAATCATTAGATTTCATTCAGTGAGATCTTTTTTAGGATGTGAGAAAAGATTAAACTATGTTCTTACACACATAGAAATAGAATCCTATAATAAAAGATTATAAAGGTAAATTTTTTAAATTGGTATACACCCTGATTCCCCCCCCCCCCTCAGGGTGTATTCTTCCAACCTCAATATAACAACTTATTGACATTCATGTATTTGGGTCAAAAAATTGAGTAATCATTGCTTTGTTTAACATTTACTCTCTTATTTTTATAATCCCAACCCTCATTTCATATATTTCTATTTTATTTCATAAATAATAAAATATTTTACAATGTATAAAATTGTAATTATAACTAATAAAAAATGAATCTTGTTTCCTAGATTTTAACCTATTATGAAATGATTTGGGAAGTAAGAAAAAATTTATAATAAAACATTTGGAATCAATAATTGAACTTATTAAGACATATTTTATGTCAGTGCTACAAATTGGGATTTTAAAAGTGCTATAAATATCTTTTATCAGTAATTAAAAATCACTAATTCTTTAAGCAGCTTTAAAAGCTAGTTACTTTTAACAATATTAAAAAAAAGCACTAAAAAAGCACTTTTTATCATCGTTGATAAAATCATCCTTTATCAGTGCTTTTTTAGCACTGATAAAACTCAAAAAATATTTAAAAACTTATTCTATGTCTAGAAAGCACATTTGGGTTGCAACAACCATGATGGTCCCCCCCTTCTTAGTGCTTATTCAAGCTAATATCAGTGGTAATTCAACAAATAAACTCTCTAAAAACCTTCTTAGCCATGTGTGCTCGTGAAGATTCAAACTTGTAACCACCTTGTGCATGGTGAATGATCTTACCACTGCTTCATCTTGTTTCCTTTAATATCTTATGATATATCTGTTTACTTATATATATTTACATACATCTTTTTTCTTTATATTTTTACTCATATAATTATATATATTTATATAATTATTTTTAAATACATTAATTAAATATGTTTATATATTTACATACATAATTATATATTAATATATTTACATATAATTGTATATTTACATATATATTTTTTATAATGTATTTATAAAATGAATATTTATTGTGAATACATTTGTGTGTGAGTGTGTGTTTGTATGTGTGTGTCTCTCTCTCTCTCTTTGTGTGTGTGTGTGTGTGTATGTGTGTGTGTGTGTGTGTGTGTGTGTGTGTGTGTGTGTGTGTGTGTGTGTGTGTATAGGTGCATGTGTGTGTGTCTACATATATGAATATATATATTTTTTAATATATATTTGTTGTAATGTATAAATATACATACATATATAGAGTCACACAACAAGCACACTTACCACTAGCCTAAAGGATTTTACTTGTTATATATTGACATATTTATATATATGTATATATATATTACAATATATTATTTTTTTAATATATATATATATATTAATATTTATTTACATATATTAGAATATATACATAAATATATGATTATTTATTAATACACACACACATATATTTATATATATAAATTATATATACATTTTTATATGCATATATATATATATATATTCAAAAAAATTATAAGGAAAATAAAATGGATAGATTTTTAATTTAAATAAAATGGATAAAAATGTTTTTTAAATATGGTTTATATATATATAAATACATTTTACATGTAAATATGTTTAAATATTTATTTATACAATTAAATTTTTATATGTGAATATATGAAAATATTTATATATATATATATTAAGTTATAAATAACACTATAATATGAAAAAACGTAAAATTTCAACACCATAATATTTATATGAATGTAATCCTAGGAATAAATTTAGTTTTCACTGAAAAAAAATAGGCAAGATAACCCTCTTAAACAAACCTTAAATTTCATAGAATGTTCTAAAATTAAGGTATCTAAACTAAAAACTCAGTTTTAGAGGTCTTTCAGACCTTTTTTGATAAAAAATAGTTACAAAGAAAATCTAGTATGAAACATTGTGTATCTTTTCTCAATATTTGATTTGATAGATTATAAATCCCAAATAGATATTTGGATCAAAAGTAATGGTCATTTGAAGTTCATGTCCTATTTTCAACTTATCTTAAGATATTAATTTATTTATTAAATATTTCTATCACCAAATTATTATTAAATGCATATTACTCAATACTAATTAGTAAAGTTTTAATTAATGTTAATTTTTAATTATTTTATAAATCATTTTTCACTAAATATATTAAATATTAAGTGTACATACAACCCCTCCTGGGGTGTTCTAGTGGTTTAGTCACTCCCTTGGCTACTCCAGGTCCGAGGGTTCAATTCCCAAAGGTTGTATGTATGGATCATAATTCTTCTCCAAAATATTTAATTCAGAGAGTTATGTAGGGGTGTTTTGTCATAGACAGTTTCACTTAGTTCACTCTGATAGGACAAAGTGTGATATTGGGGGATCAAATTTATGAAGGGGGGCCTACCCAATTGGAAACTGAGGAATATAAATGGGGGTGGGTTTTATACAAAAAAAAATTAAATACATATTTAGTATTATATAAATAATATTTAATAAAATATATTATATCTATATAAATATAAATATAGTTATATACAATAATATGATATTTAATAGTATATGAAGTTTTTTTATGAACTACACCTTTTATCATCACTGAAAAAAGTGATTTAGTGTAGATATAGTGAACACCATTATCAATGCTAAGAAAATAAATGATAAATGGGTACCTTTATATGCATTAAAAAAAGGTATGACAAATGATGTCATTTTACCAGCTATTTTTTTAGATCTCATAAATGTCACCTTTATCAACTCTTTTACTTAGCATTGATAAAAGTACCATCATTATCAGTTCCTTTTTTATCATTGATTGATGGTAACACTTAATATTGTGAAATATATAGTAGTGAGTATTGGAAATTTAAGATTTTGAAATTATCCTTGAAATAAAATCATTACCAAGGGGTTCCAACTCTGAATCCATAATAAAGAATAAATAAAAATTTTGGATTCATATAAATAAAAAATTGTCAATAATTCAATGTGTATTTGAAAATTAAAAAGGTGTGGAGATAAACAAAGTTGAAACAAAGAGTATATAGAATGGTGTGGTCTACATCATCAATATAGGTTATCCATAACACTTATATTCAAATTTTGAATTTAAGATATGTTAGTTAAATCTCCAAAGGATAATTTAAATCTATCCATTAATAATCCAATAAGATTCATAAATCACAATGTCAAAGATTAGTTGAATATTACAATAATTTCAATTCAAACTTCTACAACAACCAAAGATCAAGTCAAGGTTACACAAGATTCATGGAATAAATTTGGTAAAATATCATTTTTTTTAAAGATTTTATATTTTTTTATCTAATGGTTATATCTTTTAAAGGCATTAAAAATGGGAAGGGTGAACTAATTCAAAATAATATTAGATTAATGTGATTCATGGTAGCTAAATAGATTCATATTCTTACTTATGGATTCATAGGTTTCTCATTTCATAAAATTTTTGACCTATGCCTCAAATTTAAAATTTTCCATCATCTACACTTCTTATTGAGATTATATTTTTTGGTTGAGAAGAAAAATCTCCAAGATCATAACTTGTACATAAAAATATACTTCTCTTCATTCATTATGAATAATTGATCACTTCTTTTTCAATATAGTGGTTTTTAGTAGATATTTTTCATGTGTAGTTTTGAGTAGAATGGTTAAGGGGGTGAAAAAAAATCCAGTTATGAATATAAGAAAAATTACATGGGAAAGTGCATCATCATATTATTTTAAAGCATCATATAGTTTGGGAAATATTAAATGATAAAGAATAACCGATTGTGGATTATGTTGAAATTAACTCACTATAAATATTGTGTCTCTTAACTTTATATTTGTCTATTTACATTGACACTCAAGAACCATATATAATATATATGAAAATTCACTAAGTAATATTGAATAAAAAACTATCCTATACTCAAAGACTCTGGGTAGGGTTTCATACAAGTCTCTACTCATACTTGAAGATATAGGGGATGGTGTCTCACCAAATCCCAACCCATAACCAAATATGAAAGGTAGGGTGTCCATTAAGTCCTGACCACTAGCATCTCTTAGGGTAGGGTCCCTACCAAACCCTTCTCATTCAAGGTGAGGCCCTGAACCAAGTCACATTCAATAAGTGATCTGAGGAGGTCATATCAATATTCGAGCTCTCACACTATCCCAACCATCCCCCCAGGTAAAATTCCCTTTCCCATGTCATGTATCATAGTGCATACAAAAAGAAATATGAAGAGTTCATTTCAATAGAAACCCTCTCACACAAGCCAAACTATCCCCTCTGGGTAAAGTCCCATGGTTATGCCTCATATCACATCATAAAAAACAATAAATATGAGGAGGGTATCATAATAACCAACCTATCACATGAGTTAAACCACATGATCACTAGTTGGGTCCCATGGTAGATTACACGTCTCAATAATATGAGAATGGAATATCAATATTTAACCTCTCGCACAAGACAAACCATCCCCTCAGGTAAGGTTCCATAGCTAATCATACATCTCAAAACCTCTTGACACATTATCATAAAACAAGAAATCGAAGGAGGGATTCATGATAGACAACCTCTCTCATAAGTCAAACCACATCATCACTAGGTGGGTCTCAAGGCCAATCATATATCTCAATGAACTAAGGAGGGAATAATAATATGAAAACTCTCCAAAAAGTTGAATTATTCCTTTAGGTTAAGTCCCATGGATAATCATATATTTTAGTGATTTGAGGATGGAATCATAATAACCAACCTCTCACAAAAGCTGAACAACACCATCACTAGGTGGGTCCCATGGATGTTCACAATTCTTTTAAGCTAAATTCATACGGTATCCTAGGATCTTAGTTGGTTTGAGGTTTGACCATAGATGATAAAATTCATCATCCCTCTATCCTTTAAGGCTAGTATCTTAAAGATCATCTTAGTCATGCATGCACAATAATTCAATCATACTGACATTATCATATCTCCCCTGAGGTAATCTATTAGGTTTTTGAAACCCATATCAGTCATTATTCATCAGCACCAAGTTGTATCTAACACCTCAAGGTGTTATCTCTAACCAAAGGCCCTACCTAGCCCTGTTCTGGGGAGTTCGGTCAATTACTCTCTTTCTTATGCACCAAACTTAGTTCTACTAACCAAGGTCCATCTTGAGTTAACCCACACCAAGCTACATGGAATCACAAATCTAGGTTATCAAAAAAAATCCATGACCCTCACTTGGGTCATATATCACATCTCCCTAGGAGATATTACAACCCATGTTCTAAAGTAAAACCTCCATACCACACCACATCTATCCTTGGAGGGATTATCCCATTCATAGCACATTCTAATTCTTAATCCACCCTAAAGAGGGTGTTCCTCGTTCTATGTGAGATATAAAAACATATCATATATCATTCCTAGGACTAATAATCTCGTGTCTGTCCAACTATAATAAGTAATTATACTTTGGATACTCACAACTCATCCTGGATCTGAAGACCAACTTGGGATCTCTTGTAACTCAACTGGCACCTTCACCCCTTCATACCATAGTTACCAAGTGATCGCTAAATACTGAAAGTGTAAAATATTACTTATTATAATTCTAGGAGGCTCAATTTTATCCTATCTCTTTACCTATGGTGCTCTTAATCCTTATACCTTTCACTTTACTATATACAACATTCAATTGTGCACAGTCATGAATAAACATGCCTATTGTTTTTTATTAGAGGTCCAACTTACCTCAACCATAGATTTACCTTCCCAATGAAGCTTCATTCATCCTCTTCCAAGCTCATCCATTCCTTTTCCAATATCATACCAACACCCAAACTCATATATCATCCCATAACATCTAAATGATTAATTATAAAAAATTATAATTAATTATTTAATTTAATTCAACAAGTCATAATAACCTAAAAAATAACTAAGCAATGTCACATCACCAAAACCACCAAAAAAATCTTATTCATCCTCCAATGAAATACTCTAACAAATATGATTAAAATCCTAATTTAATCATCCCAATTCTACCATGATCTGGTATAATTACAATCAAACCCCTAGCCTGAAGATACTAAAATCAGTGGCTAATATAGGGGAAAGAAAACAGAAGTAGGGAGAGGAAGAGTGTACCTCAAATACATAATGGAATAATCCATGGAATTTCTCTTGCTAAGGGGGTTGAATATGACAAAAAGGGGAATACCCAGCTAAAAAGGCCTTATCCAGATGCCCCTTCCCTCTAAATACTGAGAGGGGATGGCTTGAAAAAGATGAGTATTCCCCTAATTTTTAAAAATTGGAAAAGGTATCAATCCCAACATGATCAATATAATCCATTTTTTTATTCCATTCCTTGGTAACCCATCGCGTTATGTCCCATTAAGTCATGACATGATGGATCTCCTTCTACCAAAACCAAATTCTCCTAGGCCTACCCTTTATAGTGTGACCCCTCTAGTCACAGTGTGCCACATCCCCATAGAGAAGAACCAAAATCCTAAGGCCTCATCCACCAAGGCATGTCCTCATCCTTCACAGTGTGGCCTTTTCCTCATGGTCATGACCTTCACACCCCACATTATGATACCTCCCCATAGACCATCCTTCATAGTACAACTTCCTCCTTCATAATAAATTTCATAATTGGGAAATGTAAGGTTCCACAACTCCATACGTAAGGGTCCACACCATAGCATGATTCCCTCCATCACGACATGACACCCATACATACAGTTCTTAAAAAAATATGTAAAAGTATAAGCTTTCTCAAAAACCCACAGAAAATACATCATTCCATGACACTCACATGTCACAGTATGACCCACTATCTCCATGTTTTGGAGCTCCCCTGTCCATGGAATGATCCATCAATAAACCCCTCATCATGATGTAACTTACACCCATCATAGTGTGACAAGCCATTTTCAGGAAAATTTAGTTTTAGGGCCACCCCAACACTACTCATACCATCACCCGAGCACCTAAAACCCCTCTTAGGCCTCTAATCACATCTAAAAAAACATATTCTTAAGATGTTACAGCCCTCATAATACCTATTTAGGTTTATATTCATGAAATTTATACTACCCAAGCACCTAAAACCCCTCTTAGGCCTCTAATAACATCTAAAAAACATCTTCTTAAGATGTTACAACCCTCAGAATACCTATTTAGGTTTCGAATCATAAAACGTACACTGTTATGGGATACTAAATTAAAATTTCCTAAGAAAATAATGACCCATAAATTTATGGGTTGTTAAAGTGTGGAGTGATTGTGACCAAACATTTAATCCACTAAATGTGAGTATAATGTATTTTTGCACATCAACACATTGTTGGTGTGTTCTCTTTGAACGTATCCAAGTGCAGGTGAACCAAGTAAAATCTTTGTTTACTTTGTTCTTCTCATTTACTAAATCATTTTATGTCATTCAGTGAGAGAATTTCTAGGGAGTGAGAAAAGATTAAATGATGATCTTGTTCACATAGGAACAAGATCCTAAGATAATATATTAAAGAAAAAAATTAAATTAGTATGAACCCTGATTCACCCCAACCCCACCCCATCCCACCCCCCTTAGGGTGTATCCCTCTGACCTTGTCCCAATATCTTTTTAGCATTCATGTATTTTTGTCGAAAAAAATAGAGCTATTGTGTCTTTATTTAACACCTAATATCTTGTTTTTATAGTTACAACTCACATTTCATATATTAAAAATTTATTTCATGAATTTGAAAATATTTTACAATGTGTAAAATTGTAATTATAATTAATAAAAAATAATGCTTGTTTACTTAATTTTAACCTACTATGAAATGATTTGGGAAGTAAGAAATAAAAATTTATAATAGAACATTTGGAATCAAGAGTTCAACTTCTTAAGACATATTTGAAGTCACTACTACAGATCAAGATTTTAGAAGCACTAGAAATCACTTTTTAATTGATTAAAAAATTTATGCTCCAAGTTCCTTTAAATGATGATTAATTTTATAAAAGATTTTTTTAATGCTGATAAATATTGTTTTTATTAGTGCTAATTTATATCACTTATAAAACTATAAAAATATTTCAAAAAATATTTTATGCCAAGAAAGCACATCCTTCCCACAACAACTATGATGGTCCCCCTATCAATGCTTTTTTCGTCCAATATCAACACTCATTACAAAAATAAACTTCCCAACAACTCGCTCAACCACACACACTCATTAAGATTCGAACATGTGACCTCATTGTGATGGTGAATTCTCTAACCACTAATTCATCTTTTTTTCTTAAATATTTTATGATATATCTATTTATTTATTTATATTTTCATACAAATTTTTTATTTATATATTTATTCATATAATTATATATATTTAAATAATTTTTTTAAATTAAATTTATAAAATATGTTTATATTTTTAAATATATATTCATATATTTAGATATAATTATATATTTAGATATAAATTTTTTAAATATATTTATAAAATGAATATTTATTGTAAATACATTTGTGTGTGTGTATTTGTATGTATCTCTCTCTTTCTCTGTCTATCTATATATATATATATATATTTGTGTGTGTGTTTTTTTATAGGTGTGTGTGTGTGTGTGTTTTAATATATATATATTTTAATATAAAAAGATGCATACATATATATATACACATAACAAGCACACTTACTTCTAGCCTATAGGATTTTACTTGCTATATATTGATATATTTATATATGTGTGTATATATTTTTCTATATATATTTATTTTTAATATATATATATATATATATTATCTATCACACTAGTAGGAAAAAGGTCTTTAGTGATTGTCAAAATCTGTCGCTAAAGGCATGTAGTGGCCACCCAGTAACCGTTAAATGGCCGACACTTTTGGGTCGTCGCTATTGCCTATAGTGACCACCAACTAGTGGCCACTATAGGAAATACTGGGGACCCTATAGTGACCATCATATGGTTATCACTATAGGGTCACACAATAGAGACCACCAATTGGCGGGTGCTATAGGTTGTCCGGACATTTTCTATAGCGACCGCCATATGGAGGTCGCTATAGCATGCATCAACCAAGTCTATAGTAACTTTCATATGGTGGCTGCTAAAAAAAATTTAAAAATTTAAAAAAATAAAATAAACTTGAATTTAAAATACCACAAAAAACTATGATAATAAACAAAATCATTACATATCTCCATAATATGTAATATCACAAGCTCATAAATCTTTTTCCATAATATGTAATAATCCAAGATCATAATATGTAATAATCCAAGCTTCGTGCCCATAATTGAATAAAAATGAATATAAAAAATAATAATTTGTGTTGGAAAAAAATCACAAAAAACTAATAACTGAAATGTAGCAGAATATTTCAATTAAAACTTAATAAAAAAGTCCAAGGTCATTTCATTTTGAATATATTAATCGTTCTATTAATTTTTTTTAATTTAAAACTACTTATTTGTTTGTTTCAAGCATACCTAATGTTCGATTGATGTTTCTTATACTCATAAACATTAAAAAAAATAACATAGTTTTCCTTTGATTTCACATCATTTTGAGCTATTTTTCTATGGATGTGACCCTTAAACACAAGTTTTGGTGTTTTAAAATCAAAATGTGTTTTGGGTCATCCTGACCAAATGGAACCTCGGATTGAAATTATTTCTATTATTATATTTAAAATTTCATTATATTTAAAATTTTATTATATGATTTTTTTTCTCTCATTCCATGGCATTCAGAGGTTATTAGATTGGTTTTGATCCCTAGACAAGTGTTTTTAAAAGGATCCAAGTCTTAAAAAACTGTATATTTGGTTGTTCTAGACAAATTGTACATCCAATTGAAATTTCATATACTTATACACATCAAAAATAATAATAACATGTTTTCCTATGATTTTATTTTATTCATGAGATCATTTTATATGGATCTATCCCTTAAATGCATGTTTTGGTCTTTTTAAAATAAAAAAAGTATGTTTCAGGTCATCCCAGCCAAACGACACCTCAGATTGATGTTTAGTATACTTGACCACTTCACATTTTATTGTACAATTTTTTTTCTGATTTCATAAAATTTAGAGGTTGTTAGGTTGGTTATAACCCCTTGAAAAATGTTTTTAAAGAGAGTTAAACCTTTAAAAACGCATAATTAGTCGTTTCGGGCTAATCTCATATTTTATTGATGTGTTTTATACTCATACACATCAAAAATAATAATAAAATATTTTTACTCTTATTTAACCACATTATGAGTTCTTTTTTTTTGGATCTGATCTTTAAATGCAAGTTATGGTGTTTCAAAACAACAAAAATGAGTTTCGAGTCATCCTAGTCAAAAAGCACCTTGGATTGAGGTTTTGTCTACTCAAAAATTTCACATTTAATTGTATGGTTTTTTTCGTCTAATTCCATAGTATTCAAAGGTCATTCAATTTGTTTTGACCCCCATATACACACTTTTAAATGGCGTCAAAACTTTAAAAACTACATATTTGGTCATTCTGGGAAAACCACACATCTAATTGACATTTAATATACTTGTATATATCAAAAATAATAATAACACAATTATCTTATGGTTTTACCTCATTCTAAGTTCATTTTCTATGGATATAACAATTAAATGCACGTTTTGGTGTTTTAAAACAACAATAGTGTGTTTTAGGTCATCTCAGTCAAAAGACACCTCGAATTATTATTCCATTTACTCGATCATTTCACATTTCACTATACAGTTTTTTTCTAATTCCATGTCATTATAGGTCATTTAGTTGGTTTTGACCCACAAACACATGTTTTTAAAGGGAATCAAACCTTTAAAACCCGCATAGTTAGTCGTTATGGATAGACCACACATTCGATTGAAATTTTGATGCTTATCCACAAAAAAATATAATAATAATATGGTTTTTATGTGATTTCACATAATTCTAATGTTGTTTTTTATTTAATCTAGCTGTTAAATTTATGTTTTGATGTTTTAAAACAACAAAGTGTGTTTTTAGTCATCCTAAACAAATGGAATCTTTGATTGATATTTCTTTTTCTTAACCATTTAACATTTCCCTATATGGTTTTTTTCATCTAATTTAACAGAATTTGAAGGTCGCTCGGTGGGTTTTGACCCCCGGATGCACATTTTTAAAGGTCATCATACCTTTTAAAATCGAATATTCAATCATTCTAGGAAGACTGCGCATATGATTAACGTTTTTTCTTCTCTTACACATCACAAATAATAACAACACGGTTTTACTATGATTTCACATCATTCTGAGATCATTTTCTTTGGATCTTATCCTTAAGTGTATTTTTTGGTGTTTTAAAATAATAAAATTGTGTTTTGGGTCATCCCAATCAAAAATAACCTTATATTGACATTCCATCTACTCGACCATTTCACATTTCACAGTATGATTTTTTTCACCAAATATTGCAGCATTCGAAGGTCGTTTGGTTGGTTTTGAACCCAAAAACACATTTTTAAAGGACACTAAACCTTTAAAAAGCACATATCCAATAATTTCAAGTAGAATGTACATCCAATTTATGTTTTTATGCTTATACAGATCACAAATAAGAATAAAATAGTTTTCTTATGATTTCATGTCATTTTGAGATCATTTGCTATGCATCTGACCCTTAAAAGCATGTTTTGGTGTTTTAAAACAACAAAAGTTCATTTTGGGTCATCAAAACCAAACAGAACCTTGGATTAATGCTATATATACTTAACCATTTCACTATATAGTTATTTTTGTTTGATTTTATGGAATTAAAAGGTCTTTTGGTTGGTTTTAACCCACAAACGCACATTTTTAAAGGGAATCAAACCTTCAAAAACTGCATATTCAGTCGTTATGGATAGATTTAATTTCTGATTGATATGTCATCTACTCATACACATCAAAAATTATAATTATATGGTTTTCCTATGATTTTACATCATTCTGAGATCATTTTATATGGATTTGATCGTTAAAAGCACATTTTGGTGTTTTAAAACAACAAAAGTGTGTTTTGGTTCATCCTAGAAAAATGACACCTCATGTTGAAATTTTGTCTAATAAAAAATTTTACATTTCATTGTATGGTTTTCATATTCTGATTTCACAAGATTCAGAGGTATTTTAGTTGGTTTAGACCCATAGGCACATGTTTTTTAAAGGGCGTCAAACATTTAAAAACCACAAATTTGATCATTTCGGGTAGACTGCACATCCAAATGAAATTTTGTTAGCTCATACACATCAAAAATAAAAATAAAATAGTTTTCCTATAATTTCACTTCATTATGAGATCATTTTCTATGGATATGACCCTTAAATTCATGTTTTAGTGTTTTAAAACAATAAAAATGTGTTTCAGGTCATCCTGAAAAAATGGAACCTCGGATTGATATTTTGTCTACTTGACCATTTCAAATTTTATTGTTCAGTTATTTTCATCTGATTTTATGGCATTCAAAGGTCGTTTTTTTGGTTTCGACTCCTGGATGCATGTTTTTAAAGGGCTTCAAAACTTTAAAAATATTTTCTGTTGTTTTGGGAAAACTGCATGTACGATTGCTGTTTTATCTTTTTATACACATAAAAAATAATAACAAAACAATTTTACTATGATTTCACATCATTCAGAGCTCATTTTTTTTGGATCTAACCCTTAAATGCAGGTTTTCGTGTTTTAAAACAACAAAATTGTGTTTCAGGTCATCCCAGACAAACGACACCTCAAATTGATGTTCCATTCACTTGAGCATTTCAAATTTCATTATATAGTTATTTTATTATAATTTAATGGAATTAATAGGTTTTTTGGTTTGTTTTAACCCCCCAGATGCACATTTTTAAATGGCGTCAAACCTTTAAAAACCACATATTCAGTCGTTCCAGACAAACTGCATGTCCAATTGACATTCTGTCTTCTTGTGCATGTCAAAAATAATAACAACATATTTTTTCTTTTATTTTAATTATTTTTTATATCATTTTCTATAAATATAACCCTTAAATTTAATTTTTGGTGTTTTAAAACAACAAAAGTGTATTTTGGGTCATCCCGACCAAACAACACCTCGAATTGATATTCCATCTACTCGACCATTTCACATTTCACTATAAGATTTTTTTTTCATCTGATTTAATGGAATTTAGAGTTCATTCTATTTGTTTTGACCCCCGAACACACATTTTTAAATGGCGTCAACCCTTTAAAAGTCACATATTTGGTAGTTCCGTGCAGACCTCACATTTGATTGATATTATGTCTACTCATACATGTCACAAATAAAAAAAACACAATTTTTATATAATTTCATATCATTTTGAGAACATTTTCTGTGGATCTGACCCTTAAACTATAACACCACGAGATTTTGTGAAATTTTTTTTAATTAATTTAATCTTTTTTATATTTTTCATTTCATGAAACACTAAAAATAGTTATTTTATATATATATTAAAGCATTATGTTTGTCTTGCATTAGACACAATGCCAAGTTAATCATGCACTGCATGAAATATAATGGTTATCTTCCTCTATAAAGAATACTGAGGTAATCTTATATTTCACACAAGACAGACTTACCTCGATGGCTTGTATAACACGCATGACTGAGTGTTACCAAATAGTAATATATTATTTTAAATATATATATATATAAATAGATAACCTAACTGTTAAGTTAGATTTTATGAATATTATTAACTATATTATTAAAAAATATGGTTTTCACAAATTATAAAATTAATTAATCAGTTAAAAATTATTTAGAAATGAATATAAGAACCAATTGAATATAATGGCAATATTTTTATAGAAAATTATTATTATGCTCACAAAGTTATTTTGATACTAATAAATTAAATTAAATATGATTAGTAAGTAATTTTAATGTAATATATGTTTTATATATCTAAGTAAATATTTTTGATATTCATCCAATACATTTTATAAACATAAGATAAGAATAAAACCAATTTAACTCATAAAACCCAATATTTTTATTAAGGTCATCTTTTAATGGAAAACCTATTTTAAATCTAAATTTTGGAACTTTTATAAATCTTATATGTCAAAATAAACTTTATATTTTAAATTGTATAATAAAAATTATGTTATGGTGGATTTTTGGTATTTTTCTGTGAAGTTTTATTTTTTAATGAATAGTGAAAAATACTGTATTTTAGTTCAAAACTGCTTTTTCATCTAATTTATTTATAAGGTTAAATTACATTTTAAATTGGTTTGAATGATTAATTAGATAATATTTTTATTAATTAATCCAATTTATGTCATTAGAACCTATTCTATATTGATATTTTATATAAAAACCTAGCAAACTTTTGATCATTTTTACTTTAAAATCTCGCATTGTCGACCCGACTACGGGATTAAATTTAAATTAATTTCTACCACTTATGTATTTATAATTTGTAAAAATGGATTCTACATTTTTAATAATCATAATTTATAATTTCTAATAAGTTTAACTTGGTTTTTTATCAAAAATATTAGTGAAGTAAATAAAATTAATTACAATAATTAAGGTTAAATTAAGCTTAATAAGGGACTAAACCATAACCTTAAGGCCCAAAAAGACCTATACACTTGTCCAAAATCCATTATGTGGATATATTTATACCCTATCCTATTTTTTCTATAATTTTTACTATTATTGGATCCACTTTCAAAAAAATGTGGGTGGTGTTCCTTTCTTTTAAAATATTACAAGAGTGCAACTCCTCCTCCATTATAAAAGGCCTCCTATCTTCCCACTTCCTCACACCTCTAAGCCCACTTAAGTTCATCCAAAATCTTCCAAAATATCTTTCTAATATCCCTCACTTCCTCCTTGAATCCTTTTTTGGGCATAAATCCTTCCAATGAATCCCTTTGGTGCAAACAAAAGTAGTTACCCGATTTAAGAGGTAACACCCTCCCAAAAACTCTTTTCTTTTATTTTCTTTCTCCACTCCATAAAATATTCTTATTACATGATTTTATAACAAAAACAGTATAATAAATATACTAGGATGTTTTTATACCAATTATTTTACCTACACTTACACACACTTCCATCTAATGGGTAACGAACATATTGTTTACGTGTATGGCGGACTACCACCTCACTAAACGATGATTGTTCATTTTTATTTTACCAACTCTCATGGTGGAAATTATGATTAAAACTATGTTTATATATGTTATATATTATATTTATTATGTCTTTAATATTCTGTAATTCTTTTACAACACATATCTTCATACTTTCCATTTTTTGTTAAAACGATAATTTCGTTTAAGGAAGTGTGGACTATCGCCCCCTCAAAGCGATGCGATTCATTCATACACTACATGGAATGTATTAAGGATGGATTTAGTGAATAAATATGATATATATGTTATAATAAATATAATTTAATATTTATATACATATATATATATATATCTGTGTCTATGTGTGTGTGTGTTTTACTTTCTTTCTTGCAACATGAAAATTAAACAGAAATAACGTTCATACGTATGTACGGCTTAAAGCCTCCATGAATAGTGTATTCTATTTTATACTTATATATTATATGAATTATTATAATAAAAATATACTTAATATAAATTATATTTAAATCATGGTTTACTATCTTGAAATCATGATATAAGTATAAAGATCAAAGATATAACAAATTAAGACACATGTGAAAAACAAAGTGGATATTACCCAAAGTGAAACCTTAACAAAGAATTGTTAACAAGAAAATAATATAATCCCATAATAAAATTTTTTATGGTATTATAATTAGTAATATGGTTATTTTATAGGTTTTTAATAAATTTATATTTATTGTACATGATTTTTGAATGAGTACGATGAGATTCAAGACACAAGGTGAGGTAATTTCATCTCACTTCTTATTTCTATGAGATACATGACTTATTCACCACTCACTTAGTTTTTGTGTTGTATATAATGAAAATTAATTTATTATATTCCTATTATAATTAAATATATAGGTATTTATATAACTATTTTATGATCTTTCTATCACGGGTTTTAAGTTTCAAAAAGTTATTGAATCGATAATGTAATTTTTGTCTCAATTAGCCTTCTGAGATACATGTCATGTTATGAACCTATATTTTTATATGAGGTGTATATAATGACTTTTAAATTTTATATCATGAATATATTTCCTTTCATGATATTTTATGCTTCATGTAATTTTATTTTCTTACATGGGATGTATGGTTCAAAGTTTCCAAGTTATAAGAGTTTATTGAAATAATCTCATCACTTCTCAAGATTGTTTATGATTATTATCTCTTTGATGAAATATTATGATCCATATCTCAAGAAAACTCATGAGTTTTATTGTCCTATGGTTATTCATGATATATTCATGTATTGGTACAATTTTTTTAATCTTTGGTACATAAAATAGTTAAGAAAGTGTTTTTAATAAAGTTTGATTTTACCTCTCTCTTTAGTCAAAAATATGTGTTCATTCTAAACCATGTCTTCTAAAAGGTTTCCAAAAATGTTCTATTATTATCCTATGATATTTAAAATAAATTTTTACCCAAGTTTTACCTTTTTTAAAGAAAATTTTTTTTAATAAATAATATTCTTGTCATTTTTTAGTCGAGGCACCTTTCTAAACTTTTTATGGTGTAAAAGGAATGTTCAACATGTTTAGGTTTATCTATCATAATTATCACCATTCCCTTGAAGATTCCTTTAAAAGATTAAAAATTTATTTTCTTTTAAAAAATAAATTTTTTTCCTAATATTCTGAAAATTAATTGTTTTAATCTATTTTAAAAGAAAGAGGTTTTCAAAATGCTTTAAAACTATTTTATATGTTTTCAAGGAAAATGGATTTCAAAATATTTTCAAGATTATTTTATAAGTTTTCAAGTAAAATGTTGTCAAAATGTTTTCTAGATTAATTTAAAAATTTTAAATTATATTTAAAATGAAAATATTTTTCAAAAGTTTTTATGTTTTAAAAATAATGTTTCAAAGAATAGGGATATTTTCCTCAAGAAATTTTTTTAAAAGTTCTTTTAAAATTATTTCCCATCTAAGATGACATTTGTTGGTGTAAATCATGAATTTATAGGAAAATGATTCAATGTTTCCATTAAAATTATTTATCTGAATGGTTTATTTTTTTATGGCATCATGTTTATGAAACCCGTTTCTCTTTCACAGGTTATATGCTTTTGAAACTCGCTTCTTTTAAAGGGTTATGTAAATGATGAAATTATTATTGATCCTATATCTTTTTTCACAAGTTATTATATGATTACATGTTTATAATAACCATTTTATTTCATGGGTTATGATTTTATTGTTTATGATTTTGTGTCAAAAGTATGTATGATTTTATTTTGAGATGTGTGGGACCTATATCTCCCTCTAATTCATTGGGTAAATATTTATATCACATGATATAGGATAAGATGATATTGGGAGTGAACCTTGACTACTAAGATGGTCATGGGAGTAAACCATGACTACCAAGATGGAAAGAGGAGTGAACTCATGCTACTAAGATGGTCATGGGAGTGAACCATGACTACCAAGAAGGTATGAGGAGTTAAATCATACTAATAATATGGTATTGTTAGTGATGCCTTGGCTACTATGGAAATCATGTTATATGATTATGTGTTTGCCATAATTCCTGCCTAAATGGCCTGAAGGCCTTCTTTTTTATTTATTTTTGATAATCCCCTTTTAAGGGATGATGGGGAACCCTTACATGGCCCATAGGCTTAGATATTAAAATGCCCATAGCCTTGGAGACATTACAGGACCCATAGGTCTTAAGGAAATCAAACAAACTATGACTACTAGAAATCGCCCCTCCCCTAGCATCTGCATCGTGATCAGCTCTCCACCTTTGCATGGTTGTTCGGCTAGCTTTCCTGTGCAGAGATGCATAGTCCTGGTACCGATGCCAATGACATACCCTCTCATTCTTCCAAATCCATTAGCCCTGCTTTGGTGAATGTGTCTTGCTCTTCCTCCTCTAGGGCTGGTTCCTTTGTAGAATCTGTCTGGACATCTGCATATCAAGTGGCCCTAAAGGCCTTTGAGGTGGCCCAAAGACCTTGAGGTGTCCCGAAGGCCTTAAAGGTGGCCTAAAATCTTTACTAACCCGAAGGCCTGGGTGGCCCGAAGGCCTTAAGGACTCCAAGCCCAAACTGGTGGCCTAAGGTGAATAGTTCATGTTGCTACAGTACCCACACAGTACTGTTATAGTGCCTGCTACAGTAATGCTACAGTGCCCAGAATTATGCCTCCACCTGGTTTCGAACCTGGGTCTCGTGGATGCACTTAGAGAGCCCTCACCAACTGGGATGAGGCTCATATGCATGTTTTCCATAATTCAATGTTTTATTTCTATGTTATCCTTTCATGGATTATGTTCTTTATTTCTTTATGATTCATTTCTTATGAACTATTATGCTTTATGATATGATTCATGTTTATGATCTTTGATATGTGGGGTATGATCTTCTATTTTCATGATCACATTCTCTTACCCATATGGTCATGTATATGCTTACATGTCTCCCTTGTTTACACTTACTGAGAATCTGAGCTCACCCCTTTTTATGTTTCCTTCCCTAGGTTATGAAGATATGTATTATTTTTTATGTATTTAAGAAGAGTGTTAGTCAAAAAGAACCTAGTGGGAGATAATATATCTCACTTATATACTAGTTTTAATCTTTCTAAGTTTCCAAAGGCACTAAACTAATACGGTCTTTGGGCATCTATTTTTGTAATTTTTTTAATTATTTCGCAAAAGTGATGTAATTTCTATGTATGTGAAGACTGGTTCATTATATAAATGCACATTTTGGTGTTTTAAAACAAAAAAAGTGCATTTGAGGTCATACTGACCAAAAGAATCTTGGATTAGCATTCCATCCACTTGACCATTTCAAATTTCATTGTATGGTTATTGTTTTCTAATTTCTTAACATTTGGAGGTCATTTGGTTGGTTTTGACCTCCAAACACATATTTTTTAAGGGAACCAAACCTTTAAAACCTGAATATTGGGTCATTATAGGTAGACCACATCCAATTTACATGTATTCTACTCATACATGTTACAAATAATAAAAACACAGTTCCACTATAATTTTATATCATTCCAAGATTTTTTAATATTTGATCTGATAGTTAAACACGCATTTGACATTTTAAAACAAAAAAAGTGTGTTTCAGGTCATCCCAGCCAAATAGAAACTCAAATTTACATTATTTCTACTAAAACATTTCAAATTTTATTATACATTTGTTTTCATATAATTTAACATCATTTGGAGGTCATTCAATTGGTTTTGACCCCCGGAAACACATTTTTAAAGGGCATCAAACCTTTAAAAACCACATATTCGGTTGTTCTAGGTAGACCGTGCATCCTATTAATGTTTCTCATTCTCATAAACATAAAAAATAATAATATCATAGTTTTCCTATGATTTCACATCACTGTGAGAATTTTTTTCTATAGATTTGTCCCTTAAACACAAGTTTTGGTATTTTAAAACAAAAAAAAGTCTATTTCAGATCATCCCAACCAAATGGAACCTTATATTTATGTTTCATCTACTCAAATATTTTACATTTAACTATGTTGTTATTTTTTTATAATTTCATGGTATTTTGAGGTCATTTAGTTGGTTTTGACCTTCAGAAGCTCGTTTTAAAAGGGTGTTGAACCTTTAAAAACTACATATTTTGTCATTCTGGATAAAATGCATGTATGATTGACATGTTGTATGCTCATACATGTAACAAATAATAATAATAATAGAGAATTTTTCCTTTGATTATACACCATTCTGAGACCGTTTTCTATGAATTTGATCGCCAAACACCTCTTTTTGTTTTTTAAAACAACTAAAGTAAGTTTCAAGTCATCCCGGCTAAATGAAACCTCAAATTCATGTTTTTTCTACACAACCATTTTAAATTTCACTATATGGTTGTGTTCATATGATTTTATTGCATTTTTATGTCATTCATTTGGTTTTGACCCCCAAACACGTGAATTTAAAGAGCATCAAACCTTTAAAAACTGCATATTCAATCATTCCAAGAAGACCGCACATCTGATTAATGTTTTTTCTACTTGTACACATCAAAAATAATAATAACATGGTTTTCCTATGATTTTATGTCATTCTTATCTCATTTCCTATCGATCTAACCCTTAAACATGCGTTTTAGTGTTTTAAAATAACAAAACTATGTTTTGGGTCATCCCAATAAAACAAAAGCTTAAATTGATGTTATATCTACTCAACCATTTCACATTTAACTATATGGATGTTTTATTCTAATTACATGGAATTAATAGGTCATTCGGTTGGTTTTGTATCACAAATGCATGTTTTTAAAGGATGTTAAACCTTTAAAAACCACATATTCGGTCATTTCGGGAAAAATACAGTTTGGTTGATGTTTCATCTACTCATACACATCAAAAATAATTATAACACATTTTTCCTTTGATTTAATGTCATTATGAGATTATTTTATATGGATAAGACCCTAAAATTCATGTTTTGGTGTTTTAAAAAAATAAAAGTATGTTTCGGATCATCCCGGAAAAACAAAACCTCATATTGATATTCTATCTACTCAACCATTTTACATTTCACTATATGGTTGTTTTTGTAAAATTTCATGGCATTCAAAGGACGTTCGGTTGGTTTTGACCCATAGAATTATCTTTTCAAAGGGAGTCAAACCTTTAAAAACTGCATATTCGGTCATTTCGGGCATACAGCATTTTTGATCGACATTTTTTCTGATCTTACATGTCAAAGATAATAATAATATTATTTTCCTATGATTTCACATAATTATGAGATCATTTTCTATGGATATAACCTTTAAACACACATTTTGGTGTTTTAAAACAATAATGGTGTGTTTCAGGTCATCTCGGCCAAATAACAGCTTGAATTGATGTTTCGTCTGTTCAATAATTTCACATTTCACTGTACAGATATTTTCATCTGATTTTACATCATTCAAAGGTCGTTCAATTAGTTTTAAACCCTAGACACATGTTTTTAAAGGGCGTCAAATCTTTAAAAATAGCATATTTGGTTATTCCAGTTAGACCGCATGTCCTATTGATGTGTCGTCTACTCATACACATCAAAAATTATAATAACATGGTTTTCCTATTATTTCACGTCATTTTGAGCTCATTTTCTATGGACCTAACCCTTAAACACATGTTTTTGTGTTTTAAAACAATAAAAGTATGTTTCAGGTCATCCCATCCAAACGGCATCTCAGACTGGCTTTTCTTCTCCTTAAACATTTCAAATTTTACTCTATGGTTGTTTTCATATGATTTCATGATATTCTGAGGTTGTTTGGTTGGGTTTGACCCCCCGACACACATTTTTAAAGGATGTCAAACCTTTAAAAACTGCTTATTTAGTTTTTATAGAAATAACGCATGTCCGATTAACATTTCATCTTCTCTTAGATATCAAAAATAATACTAATATAGTTTTCCTATATATCATGTAATTATGGGGTCATTTTATATGGATCTAACTATTAAATGCACATTTTGTTGCTCTAAAACAATAAAAGTACATTTTTTGTCATCTTGGGTAAACAAAACCTCAGATTATCATTCTTTCTAATCAGACATTTCAAAAATCACAATATGGTTATTAGCATCTAATTTCATAGCATTCATAGGTCGTTTTGTTGATTTTGACCTGCTGATGCATGTTTTTAAAGGACGTCAGACCTTTAAAAATTGTTTATTCAGTCATTTCAGGCATACCTCATGTCCAATTGGTGTGGTGTATACTCATACATGTGACACATAATACTAATAAGTTTTTCCTATGATTTCATGTCATTCCAAGGATGTATTATATGGATTTGAATATTAAATGCACGTTTTGGTGTTTTAAAATAATAAAAGTGTGTTTTCAGTTGTCCCAAGAAACCGACACTTCAAATTGATGTTTTTTCCAACTCGACTATTTTAAAAATCATAGTATAATTGTTTTCATATGATTTCAAAGCATTCATAGGTCATTCTTTAGGTTTTGACCCTCTGAAGTATGTTATTAAAGGGCATCAAGCATTTAAAAACAACTTATTCTGTCATTTTGAGAATACTGCATGTCCGATTGATGTGTATCCAACTCATACACATCATAAATAATACTAATACATTTTTACTATAGTTTCACATCATTCTGAGGTTTTTATCTATTTATCTCACTCTTAAACATATGTTTTAATGTTTTAAAATTAAAAAAAACACATTTCCAATCATCTCGGGAAAACAAAACATTGGATTTATGTTCTGTCTACTTGAATATTTCACAATTCATTGTATGATTATAGTTGTCTAATTTTACGGCATTCAGAGGTCTTCCATTTGATTTTTACCCTCTAACACATATTTTTTAAGGCAAAAAACCTTTAAAAAATGCTTATTTAGTCATTTTGGGCATACCACATGTCATATTGACGTTTTATCATCTTTTACATGTCAAAAATAATAATCATATATTTTTTATATGATTTCACCTCATTTTAAGGTTGTTTACTATGGATCTGGCCATTAAATGCATGTTTTAGTATTTTAAAACAATAAAAGTGTGTTTCAGGTTATCTTGGGAAAACAAAACCTCATATTGATGCTCTTTCTACCTGACCATTTCATAATTAATTAAACTGTTTTTATCCTATGATTTCACGGCATTCAAAGGCTTGGTTGGTTTTGAAAACCTACCATGCATTTTTAAAAGGGGTTCAACCTTTAAAAACTACTTATTTGATTATTCTAGGTAGAATGCACGTCGATTCATATATCGTCTACTCATACACATAATAAATAATACAAATATGGTATTCATATGATTTCACATCCTTTTGAGGTCATTTTCTTGGGTTTTGACCATTACACGCATGTTTTAGTGATTTTAAAACACTAAAAGTGTATTTTCAATCATCTTGGAAAAAATAAACGTCTGATTGATGTGTCATCTACTCCAACATTTCACAAATAACTCTACTTTTGTTTTCATTTGATTTCAAAATAGTTTAGCATCATCTATTGAGTTTTGAATATCGCATTATAATGTAAGGCACATTTTTTTATTCATTATAACAATTTAGAAATATAAAACACATTTAAATTATTCATCTAAAATTAAATTTTAAATATTAAAATGGTAACAATAAATACCTTATACATTAGGTACATTATCATATGGGTCACACAAGAATTCACGGTGATTTCATCGAAGTCACTTCCTGGAAAACAAATATGTTAAACCTGGTTTAAAAAATAGATCTTGATCTCTATATCGGATGTAAAAAAATCACTTAGGATCAACCCAAAAGGAATTTTTATACATTTTAGGAACTATGAGAGTGGAATTAAAGTTCCTTGAAATTTTAACCATGTCTCAAATATTTAAAAAAATAAAATATATAAAATTAATCAACAAATGCATATAGTAACATAATAACAGAAGGATGACGAATCTATAAAAAATACTGAGTAATGGTAGTAACTTACAACTATTTATATTTGATTCAAATATAAATTACATGAAACCATAAAATAGTCTCTATTATTTTAAATTATTGAAAAATTACATGATTAGGTTTACCAAATTGAAAAAAGAAGGTACTTTCAGCTCAACATCAAAATAAAAATATATAAGGAGATTTTTATCTAAATACAGTTAGAAGAATTCATTGAAGAGAGAATGTAATTGTGTCTTGGATAATACTGATCTCCATCATTCATCATTTTTGAGTAACCCAAATATTAATATAGTTAGTTCATTTATAAGGATAAATCAATAGAGCGTCTATCATGATTATTAAATAATATTAAAAATAAAAAGGTTCAAATGTTACTAATTGAATAATCAAGAAAAAATATTAATTCATCAAAAAAATATAATAAATTTACTAATGACTAAATTTGGACATGGTACTCTACCTCTATAACACATCCTACTATGATAACCCCAATATTAGACTTGTATTTAAAATAATTTTCAATGAAGTAAAAATATATTTTTTTAATTATGGAAAAGGGAAAAGGTCATGTAAATCGCATAAAGAAACAAATATTAATTAAATAAAATCAATTATCTAGCTCATGGTTATCGTTAAATATAGTAGTCAGTGCAACATTTATTTTATGAATGATATTAACATGTAAAATACATATTCAATAACAAATGTAGAGTAAGTTTAAAACAGTGTCTTTGAAAAAATTTGAAGTGATAATTAATACACTTCTAACTGAAAAAATAAAGACCTGGTATCTAAATAGAAATTGAAGTTGACAATGTCTAACAATAATATAGATATTCACTTTAACATCATGAAAAAGGGACTTTAATTGCACTAAAAAAATTTTGTTCTCAGCATCGTTAAAGGGGGGTCCCCATTATCAGTGCTTTCATTTTCGCTAATAAAGGTCCAACACGCTGCAGTGTTCTATTTGTATAACAGCACACTATAGAAAATATTTATAACTAGTACGAAAAATATATAATTTAATTGAAATAAATTTTACATTAAAAATAAAAAAACACTACTATATATATTTCAAACAATGTTTTTATAATTACATCTACAATTACTATCCATAAACATTTAAAAACATTAATGTTTCATCACCTTTGGCACCCATTATCCCCTCTCAAAAAATCATATCCATGGTATCAGTTGCTAAAAAATTCACCACAGCCCAAGAAAAATAATACACTTATATAAGAAAACAAAAATTATGTTAGTAATACTATAATAAATAAATTAAACATTAATATGAAAGAATACATTAATAAAATGTCTATTTTAAATAAAAATAAACACTTGGAGTTATACTGGTCACATCATGCATCGTATTGAGGTTTGGTTGATTCCTACACTTCAAAATGAGTTATGGATCATTGTCCTAAAGTATCAAAACAATCTGAATGAATTTTCTCAGTTTTTAGTATGTCACTTGTGATTTTTACTAAAATGTCATTTCAAACTGGAAACACACACTTTGATTCATACCAATCACACCGTTCATAGGATTGATGTTCAATTGATTCCTACATATCAAAAATGACTCACGGATCATTTTCCTAAAGTATCAAAACAATCCAAATGTGTTTTCTTGGTTTCTAGTATGTCACTTGTCCTTTTTACTAAAATTAATGCCAATTTTAAATAAAAAGACACACTTGGAATCATATCGGTCACACTGTGCATCGGATTGAGGTGTGGTTGATTACTTCACATCATAAATGACTTATGGATCATTTTTCTAAATTTAAAAAATAATATGAAAAAAATTTCTCATTTTTCAGTATGTCACTTCTTATTTTTACTAAAATTAATGTCAATTTTAAAATAAAAAGACACACTTGGAGTTATATCGGTTGCACTGTGCATCATATTGAGGTGCGGCTAATTCCTATATGTCAAAAATGGATTATGAATCATTTTCCTAAAGTATCAAAACAATATGAATGCATTTTATCGATTTTCAGTATGTCACTTGTTCTTTTTTCTAAAATTAATGTTAATTTTAAATAAATAGACACACTTGGAATTATACCGGTCACACTATGCATTGTATTGAGGTAAGGATGATTATTACTTATCAAAAATGACTTATAGATCATTTTCATAAAGTATCAAAATAATCTGAATGTTTTTTATTGGTTTTGAGTATGACACTTGTGTTTTTTATTAAAATATCATTTGAAAATGGAAACACAAACTTTGATTCATATTCATCATATCGTGTATCATTTTGAGGTGATACTTCTTCCTGCATGTCACAACTGACTTATGAATATTTTTACTAAATTATCAAGACAATAATAGGCCATTTCTTGGTTTTTATTGAGTGAAATGTTTTGAACTAAAATGTCAATTTTAAATTGATAATGGAAATTTTTAGTCATATCGATCATAGCATGCGTCGAATTGAGATTCCATTAATTTTTAAACATCAAAAATGACATATATATCATTTTCCTAAATTATCAAAATAATATGAATATATTTTCTTTGTTTTCAATATGTCACTTGTTCTTTTTACTAAAATTAATGTCAATTTTAAATAAGAAGATACACTTGGAGTTATACCGGTCACACCATGCATAATATTCAGGTGTGGTTGATTCCTACATGTCACAAATGACTTATGGATCTTTTTTCTAAAGTATCAAAATAATATGAATGTGTTCTCTTGGTTTTCAGTATGTCACTTATTCTTTTTACTAAAATTAATTCCAATTTTAAATAAATAGACACACTTGGAATTATACCAGTCACATCGTGGTTAGATTTAGGTGAGTCTGATTTATACACATCATAAATGACTTATGGATCGTTTTCCTAAAATATCAAAAAAATATGAATGTGTTTTCTTGGTTTTGAGTATGTCACTTGTGTTTTTTATTAAAATATCATTTGAAACTAGAAACACACACTTTGAGTCATATTTGTCGCATCATGTTTCATTTTTATATGAGATAGATTCTTACGTGTCACAACTGACTTATGAATTGTTTTCCTAAATTATCAAGACAATAGGAGGGTTTTTGTTTTGTTTTTAGTGAGTGACACTTTTTAAACTAAAATGTCGATTTTAAACTGATAATGGACATTTAATTCATATCTATCACATTGAACATCAGATTTATATTATTTTGATTTATACACATCAAAAATGACTTATAGATCATTTTACTAAAGTATCAAAACAATTAGAATTTTTTTCTCAGTTTTTAGTATGTCACTTGTTCTTTTTACTAAAATTAATGTCAATTTTAAATAAAAAGGCACACTTAGAGTTATATCGGTCACACCATGCATTAAATTGAGGTAGGTTTGATTCCTAAATTTCATAAATGGATTATGAATCATTTTTCTAAATTATCAAAACAATATAGATGTGTTTTCTCATTTTTTAGTATGTCACTTGTTCTTTTTACTAAAATGTCATTTGAAACTAGAAACACACACTTTGATTCATATAGGTCACATCGTGTGTCGGTTTGACATGAGACTTCTTCTTACATGTCGCAACTAACTTATTAATCATTTTACTAAATTATTAATACAATCAGAGATTGTTTGGTTAGTTTCCAGTGAGTGACACACATTTTGAACTAAAATGACAATTTTAAACTGATAACAGACGCTTTGAGTCATACCAGTCATACTGTGTATTGGTTTGAGGGGAGGTTGATTATTAATCATCACAAATGACTAATAGATCATTTTCATAAAGTATAAAAATAATATGAATGTTTTTACTCAGTCTTTAGTATGGCACTTATTCTTTTTACTAAAATTAATGTCAATTTTAAATAAAAATACATACTTTGAGTCATTCTAGACACATTCTCTGTTGGATTGAGGTGAGATTAATTCCTACACATCATGAATGACTTTTGGATAATTTTAATAAAGTTTCAAATTATCCAAATTCATTTTATTGGTTTTTAGTAGTTCACTTGTTATTTCTACTAAAATTAATGTCAATTTTAAATATAAAGACACACTTGGAGTCATACAGGCCAAAATGTGCATCATATTGAGGTGTGGTTGATTCCTATACATCAAAAATGACTTATGGTAATTTTACTAATGTATCAAAATAATATTAATGTATTTTATTTATATTGAGTATGTTTCCTATTCTTTTTACTAAAATTAATGTCAGTTTTAAATCAAAAGACACACTTTGAGTCATATAGGTCACACTGTGCATCGGATTAAGGTTAGGTTGATTCTTACACATCACAAATGACTTATGGATCATTTTTATAGAGTATAAAAACAATCCGAATGTATTTTCTCAGTTTTTAGTATGTTAGTTGTATTTTTTACTAAAGTTAATGTCAATTATAGATAAAAAGACACACCTAGAGTCATATCAGTCACATCGTGTGTCTGATTGAGGTGCGTATTATTCCTACACATCCCAAATGACTTATTGATCAATTTTCTAAAGTATCAAACCAATGCTAACTACCAATGTTACCATTATTCCCATTATCTTTCTTTGTCAAACTTCTAACACTATATATTGAGTCAATGTTCTTAGCTAAAAAAACCTTCCTCTACTCTTTTGGTTTTCAATAACAAGAAAGGTTTTTCGGCTAATAGAATAAACTAAATATGTAGTGGTTTTAGTTTAAAAAATAAAAACAATGGAAATAATGGTAACATTGGTATAAAGAAACATGTTATATCTTTTGTGGCTTGTTTCAGATAGTTGAAATAAAAATATGACTTCCTAAAAGACCTATGAAAAACACTAAATAAGTATTAGATAAAAATTATAAGGAAATTAACTTAAAAATAGTAGGTAAAATGATGAAAAAATTAATTAAATGATTAGTAGTAATTCACCTTTTCATGATGGTTATATACATTCTTGACCCATTTTCTTATTTTTATTGTCTCAATTGCAGCCTCAAAGTCCAATCTCTCACAAGCATGAGAAGCTTCGAACAAACCACCATAACTTGAACAAAAGAATCCACTTGTATAAGAAGAAGAAAAAATTATGTGATTAATACTAAAAATAAATAAATTAAACAAAAATATGAAACAACCCATTACTTATATAGAAGTCACGTCTTCATGATTTATGTTTACATTCTTACATTAGGTACATTACCCATTCATTTCTAAAAAAATCTATATCATCTTGTGAATATGAGAATTTTCAATAGTCATAGTAGTTCTATAAAAATATAAATACACAAAGGATTGATAAATATTTTAAATTAAATAGTAATTATCTTCAAAAATACCTTTTGGGGGATGCTAGTTTGTTGATGATATATGATATCTATCATAAATTTACCAACATAATAACGACAATGTTTTCCATTTTTTTGTTTTAGACAATTCAAAAACATTGATAAAAATAAGTAATTTGTTTTGATATGTGTTTATATAGTGAAATATTATTATATATACACGGATACTTGTCCACTTGTAGAACTTGTCCGGATCCTTGTGTGCATGGAATGTCCTCATGCCATGATTTTCATGATATTTAAACACCTCCTTGTCATTATAGAATTATCATTAAAACATAATATAAAATATATATCTTGAAGTTTATTTCTAAAACGTTGGATGTAGTGTATTACAAATTGAAAATTTTCATCATGTGTGGTCAATTTTTTTGGGTATCCATGTATTGAATCCGGGAAATAAATCCTTGGAGTATCTAAATTGACTGCAATGAGCATCCAATGTTTCCTAAAAAGTCAAAAATAAATAAGTGATGAAATAAATGAAAATATATATTATATGATTAAATTGTAGAGTTTTACCTCTATATTGTTGGTATTAATAAGATTCTATCATCTATAATTTTTCTTTCAAATTATTTGGCCAATTTTTTCACTATTTCATTTGATTTTGTTGATTCTATTTCTCTTTGGTCTATAGAAGTAACATGAGAACTAATGAGTCCAAATTTATGTTCATGGGGTAATCCATTCCATTGGTATTCATATATATTTCTGCAAAAAAATATGAAATGTATTTAGTCATAATTAACATAGTATATCAGCTATTGAAAAAAAATCATGAAAACACACCTCATGTATACATTTATAGTTGAGACTCCTAGCCATTCATACTTGAGGATTTCATTTACATTCTCAAGAGAAATGTAGTTTGTAATGGCCTCTCCATGCATTTTCTCTTCAAAATCAACTATATGAGTACTACCACTTTATAACTTTGTATCTACATAAACCTTCAATGTTAGTAAATATAGATATTGAATGGGAGGAGTAAAAGTTCTTTCTAAAGATCTTTTTGATTGGTTGGTTGATCCTTTAAATGGTTTTGATTCAACCTTTCATTTCACCCCATTCCCTTTGTCCGTATGTAATAACATTCATCAGTTCATGACTTTTTTTATTAATTTTTAAAGGTTTAGAATGAAAAATAAATTGGAAATGAATACCTCATTTTTTATATGTTTTTTACAAGATCTGACGGCCATGCTATGAATGTTCCAACAGCTTGGCTGACTGGATGAATATCTACATCATCAGGTGGAACAGGTAGCTCGGTGCTCGGCTCATGATCTAGACTAATCACCACTCTCACATGATCTGTTGTAAGCGGTCTATTGTGTAGACTGTTCTCTTGGATATTGAACATAGTATCCCTCGCAAAAAGGTGATGGGTGGGTGTTGATAGATATAAATCACAGCCATTTTCACCCTGTATAATTTTAGTATATGAAAGGTATTAGTGTCTTTCTGATTCACATTCCATGGAAACAGTTATGAGAATATTTATTACCTCATATAAGAAATCTATTTTAGGGAATGGCTCACCTCAAAGCTGGTGGGGTGGGTGGGTGGATATTCATGAATTGGTTGATATTGAGTTGTTTCTTCTCTTTTCTCCACCCCCCATAACATTTTATAGTAACTCATATTGCCAATGAATTTTTTTTTCAAGGGAAGCTACTCTTACTTTCATCTCTTCCATTTCTTTATCTTTATCCTTATGTTGTTTTATTTTCCCAAAATATGTTCGGGGTGTCACCCAAAACCCACACCTCTAACATAGACAAACTATTCTATCTTCTTCAAGACCATAGATAGTAGGTGTTTATCTGGTACAGGTGTTGATGATTTCTGTGTCTAATTCAGATAGAACATATAGGAAAATATGTAATAATTTTTAAGTAATTTAGATAAAAAGAAAAACAAATTTTTATTATGTCATACTTGAACATGTTTCTTATACTTTTTTTGTTTTCATCTATTAGTATTACATCTTTATTTACACGTGCCTCCTTCCATAGCACATGATGTGGGATGGAAGTGGATTTGGATTTGTATTCATCAATCTGCATATAAACAGAGGAATGTAATTATGTTTTTGTTTCATGTCACATAAAAGTATTACAGAAGATTTAAAATACATACCATTTTTTTCAAGTGAATCATACCTCATCCTTACTTTATCGTAGGGGTACATTGGTTTTGCAAACTATTCCTTATTTTTAGCACCTAATTTTTTTTCATAAATAAAAAATTCTCAATCAAAGTGATAAATACCTGTATTGTCAAACAATGTATTACCAGCCATAATGTGCCTGAAAATATATCTCCCCATGATGTCCAATAAACACATCCCATGCTTCTTGTCTTATCTACTGTGCATATATATGCAGTGGGTGTAGGTTTATTTTACCTTCAGCATCTTTAAGAAGAAATTTCATTAGAATTATTTGAAAGCCTCTTTAAATCCTTCCATCATTCATTAATATATATTTCTTGTGGAATTAATAAACTATAAATTAACTCTTCAAGGGATTATGAAGAGTAAGTAAATGTTTCATTATTTTATTTTATTAGTAAAATAAAGAAGGTATGTCATAATTTTACTATAATATCTTCCCAAATCAATGTCTTAAGCATTGGAACAACCTAGTTCCCTGAATCTACTTCAATCGTCATGTGATGTCGAGTGATGAGCCCAATGTGACTATTGAACATGGCCTTGTTAGGGTTAACAGGATGGTTGTGTGCATTCTATCTAACCTCAAATTTAATGCCTTTGCTTTTCACCTTAATATTTTTTGCTAACTTCTTCACGCTATGGTTGTAACGACCCAATGTTTTTCAATGGAAATTTTGTTCTTATAAATATGTCATAAAATCACATGAAAACACAACATAATGAACTACTAAGTGCTAAGTGACCTTTAAACATAAGTTTGTCACTTCTGTATCTGGAATTTTGAAAATCCGACATACACGATTGCAATCAATAAGTTATTTGGAGTCCGATAAGCAAAACTTAATTTTTGGTGAATAGTAATATACCCTTATGAATAGTAACATACCCTTATGAATAGTTATATACCTTAATGAATAGTAACCTTATCTATGATAATATATAAATATTATTCAAGTTGAAAGTACAATATACCTATATTTTAGGATAAGTAAATGAATGTTTTAAAACTGGTTTTTGATAATAAATTATGATTTTAATTAAATATTAAAATAATCATATTTAAAAAATTATTTTTGAAAAATTGACTTCATTTTTGGATTCTACACGTAGAAAAATGGTTGTGGTGAATTTTTTGGATTTTTTTGAAATACTTGAATTTTTATGAATAGTAAAATACGATAATTTACAATAAATGTTAAATAATGGGTTTATTGAGTCATTGATGATTTTATGCTGATGTAAGACCAATTGGTTTGGGATCACATGATAAAATTACTATTCTTGTTCAAGGAAGACTCATTATTCCTTGTCTTGTGGGGAAATAATAAATTAATGAATTTTATATTGAGAAATCCCCTCTCTCCTCCACTATAAAAACCCCCTTTCACTCTCTCTTCTCTTCATTCCTCTCAAGCCTTGTTCCCTACCAATATTCTGCCCAAATCTTTACCCAAGGTCCTCCCTCATGTCTAAAAGCTCCCACCCCCTTCAAAATACCAAAACCTCTCCCCTTAAGATGTTTTCAAAGAAGGAAGTCTCAAGAGGTAAATTCCTCTTTCCAATTCCTTCATTTCTTTTAATTTCTTTTATTTTTATTTCTTTCCTCACCTCCCTTCACCATAATAGTATGATAAATCTAGTAACATACATGTACTGGAATTTTTTCATGCTAATGGTATATTTCATTATCTTCTCGCCTTTCCCCAACTTTTATTTGAAAGAAATGAAAGCACCATTTGAGATGTGCTAATTTAGCCCATTCAAGGACAACGGTTTGTCAATTTCTATTATAATATTTAATTTTGGTCATGAAAAAATTTGTGTTATGGTTGAACCAGATTATTATATATGTAATATATCCTATTTTTAGTTCTGTAATCCTTTTGTACAAATGGTATTAAGTTATAAATCAAAACATGTTCTTTGTAATCAAACCCACCGATTAACAAAAATAGTTGTCACTATGGTTTTATATAATAGTTTGACTTCAATATAAGTAACCAAATTAAATTTAAAACCATTTAATATCATGTATTTTCACTAATAGCATATAAATTTATTTCTGGACAACCACTTCCATCTTTCAAGTTTATTCGAACTTGAATATAAGTGAAACGATATTTTAAAACCAAGTAAATAAATGAGCCCAAACAATGAAATTGAACCTTATAAAAAATCAAAAGGGCCTTGAATGAACTAAAAAGGGTTATAATAAATCAATTAAATATATAAGAGTTTCTGGACTTATGAATTAATAAGCCTAATTTGTTTATTCAGGTATTTAATAAAAAGTGGAGAACACCAGCGAATTTAAGGTGAGGGATCCTCCCCATTTCTCTCTTAATCAATATTTTCCTCTATGCTATGATTTTTATGTGTAATCCCAAATGATAGGGTACATTTTTGCACCTCACCCATACTTCTCTAATGTTTTATAAGTGATGATAAACCCCTTATCTCTCTCATCAAGCCCTCTTGGTTACACCTGATACCATGCCAATAAACCGTAATGAATTTTACCCGAACTTCTTTTATTCCTTCGGGTTGCTCTATATTTCTTTTTACCAAAATGTAGTTATCTTTTCATTTTATGTAAAACTTATAAATTCTGTTTATATGCTCCAAACTCATGTTCCAATATACATCTCTCATTCTCTTTTGGGGATATACATGCTTTTAAGTGAATCCCTCCTCGATACTTCCTAATATGCACACTCATTTTAAAGGAACTTCCCGGATTTTTACCCAATTTCAAGTGCACTATATCCTATGCTTTAAGACACCATTGTCTTTATAAAATCAGTATTTTTATTATTAAAACCTTCTTGGTTCAATTCTGGTTTTATATAAAATAATGTTCTCTTTTCTATTTGAAAAGCTCTATAGTATTTTTCCTTAAAACCGCACAAAAATGTTTTAATGCTAATGTTTCTACAATACATTTCTTATATGTTTTCACTTATATTTGAAACCAATTACCATGTTATATACCTATTTTACCCTATGAACTTCCATGTATGTTCTAATCCTTTCCTTTCATGGACACTTTCATGATACGCCCATTGGTCATGATTCTGGTACCCAATTCTTTCCATGGGTACCCTTATGTTTATGTATGGTTGATTATGTATGATTATCTATGTGGTAAGAATATTTATGTGTCAATAATGTTCATGAAAATTTTGATATTGGTGCACCCAGATAGCACTCCAATGCATTCGGTAAGGTTAAGTCTCATGAGATGCGATGTGAAACGGGATTGGCAGTTAGCCTTGACCCGTACTAAAATGGGAAACGGGATTGGCGGTTAGCATTGACCCGTACCAAAGAAATGTTTTATGATTCTGCCACATTTATATGATTCCATGTTTATATGAACTCATGCTTATATGATATGATTTCATATGTTCCATTCTTTGGATATCTTTATGTCATGCCTTCTAACTCATGTGCTTAAGAGGTATCCTTATGTTCATTCCCTTACTAGGATTTTTAGCTCATCCCTTTATTCATGTGTTTCCCAGGGTACCCTATGCAGATATAAGGGATCAAAGGATGTTATGAGCTCTTTATGGAGATTAAATAAAGAAGTGTTTTTTTTCATGTTTTATGTTATATGTACCTAGTCTTCCAAGATAGTAGACTTAACGATCCTTGGATTGTACTCTGATGTATAATTATGCTTAAAATCATGCAATGTTATATGTAAAAGGTTTGGGTCACTATAATGGCGCTCTAATTTTTTTTCCAGCATCAGTTCTTCATCATCTACCATTTCCTCATATCTAATGTTGTCAATATATAGTTCCTCTAGATTAGTAGCAACAGTATATGTGGAAGGTCGTTGTTCCTATATATTGGTAGCATCAGCACGTGCAGAAGTCATTATCTACAGAAGTGGTTTAACATTTAATTTAGATTTCATAAATGTAGCAATGAACAAATAATAACATGAGGTAATGCAATGTATATTAAAAATATATATATAACCTGATTATTGAACTCTCTTTTTATTTTAAAGGTTAAAGGTATTTGAACCCTATATTGAGTATCCATATCCCTTCATGTGGTCTCCTTTGACATAAAAAACCCCGTCTACATTGGGAATACTATGAAATGAATGTGACGTCCCAATGAAAGGGTCATCCTCAGTTGAATTTTTCTCTTACTCTTCAGTGGTTTTGATCGATAATAGAAAAATTGACCACTTTCAATTTGCAAGATTTGGAACATAGAATACTTGTATTGTATGTGATTCCATTATAAACAGTTCATCTTTGTACCCTACCTTATTGAAATCCACTTTTATGAATCTCAATTCATCTATTTTAACAGCACTCCTATCATCAACCCACTTTCATTGAAAAATCAGCACTTGGAATGTTTTATAATCCAACTCCCGTATTTTTTTGATCATACCAAAGTATAACATATTCACATAAATTGGATTTTTTTCCTCAGTACCAGAAACATTCATCGCTTAATACATAAGTGTAAATCCACTATTTTTCATGGTACTATCTTTATCATATTTATTTGTGTAGAATGTATAACCATTAATTAAATAACCATTGTAAGATAATACATACACACTTGGTCCTCTGGCTAGCCATCGAAATCATTCTGAAATTGAATCTGGATTTTAATATAACTTCTTAAAAATATGGTCTTGAAACCATCCTATAAACTATTGATCATGTGTATTTGATATCCAACTTTCAACCCCCTATGGATTCAAATGCCTAATTTAAACAACACAGATGATGTTGGGTGCAAAGTAGGTTTAGGAGTTGCAATGGGGTTAAACATTAATTCACCTTTTTCAAGAGTGAGGTCACGATGGATATCTTATGGGTTGGATCGAGTTAGTGGCATACCATTTCTATAGTGTTATTATAAATCTATATTATATATGATGTGAGATTTTGTGTGTCTAGGAGGTCTCTGAAAGTTAATATGATCATATAAATATAGATAACACCTTTTATGAGTAAACTGTGGTATACCGATGCAATTATAAAAATGAATTGAATAAGTTCCTCCTTAGATACATTATTGAACATGAAATCCAAAAAAAACAAATCTAATTTTGAAACTCATTCAACACTCAATTAAAATCACACATCCAACTTCTATCTGTTGTGATTTCAAACATAAAATATTTCATATAATAAAATAAATCTTAATTATCCAAATGAATTTGTTGAAAAAATAATAATCGTATTAGAAAATTATAAAAATATAAAATTATAATTTATAGAAAAAAAATTATGAAAGTATAAAAGTATTAAACTATTGATAAATTGAAAAAAAAAGTATGCAGGTATAAAAGTATAAATTACAAATATATATATCATTATATAAAATTATAGAAGTATATAGAAGAATAAAATTATATATTTTTTATAAAATAATATATATTTTAAAGAAATATACATAATTTATAAATGTATATAAATTTATAAAACTATATAAAGGTATATATATGTTATAAAAGTATACATAATTTATAGAAGTATATAGTTTTACAAATTTATAAAATTATAGAATTATAATATATAAAAGTAGAATTTATGAAAGTATAAAGGTATAATAATTTATAATAAATAAAATTATAATTTCATATTAATTTATAAATCTAGAAAACTATAAAAGTATAAATAATTAATAAAATTTTATATTTAAACTATATATGAAAATATGATATAGTATAAAATTTATAAATTTATATATATTTATAAATGAATAAAACTATAAAAGTATAAATATTTAATAAAAACTATTATTAAATTATATGAGTATAATACAATATACTATAAAATTTATAAAAGTATGTAAATTTAAAATCATATAAAACTATAAAATTATAAACTTGAAACACTTTGAATATGTCAAAAGACATTTGCATACCATGCATTTTTAGTGCTTCCTATAATTTTTTTAAAAAAACTGATAGATGGTCTATAGACTAATTATTAATGTTTTTCCTTATTAAATGCATATGAAATACTTTAATAGAAAATCGGTTGTTGTAAAAAATTACTTCATTTAATATAAAATGTGTTTTTTATGAATTATGGATAATGAAAATATATTCATTATAACTAAACACTATATCATTAATAAAAAATTATAAAATAACAATATTATATATATTGAATTTTCATCCTTCAAAATATCTATATTAAATACTCTTTTAAAGAGAGAGTGATATTTTTAATGAACTATATAAAATACACGGGTTCATTATAAATTTAAATATAAATTATATTTTTAATGATTTTCATTATTGAAATTTCATATTTTGTTTTATTGGGCCCTCAAGATATATTTAAATTTAAAAAATCCCAGGATTTATAATAATGAAAAAAAATATTTGTATAAATATTTAAAATTTAGTAAATTTATCTATAAAATTATATGATACATATTTTAGTCATTTTTCATTATCAATTTTTTTTGTAATAAAACAAATTTCTATCCTTTGAAAATACATGTATAATCCATTTTTTTATTATAAATCACAATCACATTCATATAACTATTCCTTGGAATATTATGAAATTTTTATTTGTTATATTGTGTCAAAGGGAAGTTCTATCAGACCCATGAAGGGGTTCTACTTAATGTCACACATGCTACATATTCACCATACATTAAATACTAGGACTGTCTATTTAAATCAATACCATTAGAGAGAGAAATAACCTAATATGGTATAAAAATGAATGAATAAATATAGGAAAACATAAAAATGAGAATAATTACATATATTTAACACATTTAGAATCATTAGAAATGTCCAAAAATGAAAATAAGAAAACAACACATAGGAAAAAATGGAATGATAAGAACTACAAGTCAAAATGTTAAAAAACACTACTTAAGTTGTTCTTTCAAATGCTAAAATTTAGTCTCTCGGGACTAATTAGCTGTAAGGAGAAGTGATCTAACTGAGTGTAATGACTAGAACTTCAAATTTTAGGACTAGTTTAGGGAATGATGTGTCTGAGGAGGAGTAGAGAAAGTTTGAGCTATCCGGCTAGAGGGCCACTTACTATGCCATGGTTCCTCAAAGGCAAGAGTCTCCTAACATGCTATAAGACATGGCTAACAAAAAATAAGTAGAACCATATTTAAGAAAAAAAACTATATTTGAAGTGGAGATGGTCCCACACACCACTTTCGAAGACCTTTGACTCCAAACTAGTGTCATAGGCAATAAAATTTCCATTGGATTTGAAGCTAGGGCACCGAGAAAGCAAATACAAGAGAAGGAGGAATATAAGAGACTCTTACTCAAACCAGATACAACAAGGATGAAAAGTATAGATCATAAAAAATGATTCATCACATACATGGAAGCATGAATTATAAGGGTTTCAATGTATAAATGAACATTTCATGAGTCATGAATACATAACATATGCATGTTTCATCATAAGAATATAGGTAATCTAACATTTGGAACATATATAGAAACTCACAATCATGTCCACAAATAAACTTATGATCAGAGCTAGTGTCAATTATACTCACTTGTCAATATATGGACATAAACATTTCCATGAATATCATCATTATCTCATGATATATATTTATTTATTTATTTATTTATTTATTTATTTATTTATTTATTTATTTATTTATTGACCCAATTCATTAGAGACAAATATTTATTTATATATATATATATTTATTTATTTATTTATTTATTTATTTATAATTATAAATAAATATATTTAAATATTATTTATATATAATTATAAATATAATAAATATATTTATTATTTTAAAAAAAATATCATAATTTTATAATTATTTAAATATATACATATAAATTTATTTATAATCTTATAAATACTTTTTTTTAAACATTATATATATATATATATATTTAAATTATTAAAAAATATATATTAATATATCATATTTATATTAATTATAAACATGTGTTTTTAAATTAATTTACATAAATAAATGTAATTTTCGAACATAAATATAATAATTTTATATATATTAATAAAAAAAATTATTAAAAACTTTTATCATCTCTAAAAAACATTGATAAATGATACACCTTTATCAGCGCTTTAAGCTAGCACTGATAAAGGTGATACTTTTATCAGCGCTTTCTGTTTACTGCTGATAAAAGCAGGTGATTTCCTTGCGCCGATGTGTGATAGTGTAACATGAATTTCAATAAGAGATATGGAATTGGTTTAACATTAATTTACAGGGAGGGAATATACACTACCATAGATTGACGCAAGGGTAGCGCTGGATTTTATCAACACTAAGAAAAAAGCGCTAATAAAAGCCATACCTTTATCAGCGCTAGCTAAAAGCACTGATAAATATGTACCCTTTATTAGCGCTTTTTTTAGCACCATAAACAACAGATTTATCAGCTCTATTCTTAGCACTGATAAAAGTTTTTAATAAAAAATATTATTAATTTATATAAAAATATTATATTTATATTCAAAAATAATGTTTATTATATACATTAAATAAAAAACGTATGTTTATAATTAATATTTTTTTAATAATTTATATATAGATATAATTTTTTAGAAAATTATTTATAAGATTATAATTAAATATATATATATATATTTAAATAATTATAAAATTATAATAAATTTTATTAAATAATAAATATATTTATTATATTTATAATTATATATTTATAATTATATATTTATAATTATATATTTATAATTATAGATTTACTCAAAAGGTTCAGGAGACAGGTGACCACGCTCCTAAAAAAATTATTAGAAAAATAAAGATGACAAAAAGACAAGGAAGGATGAGGTCAAACAAAGAGGCATGGCCTCATCCAAAAGGGAAAACTACAAATCAAGAACAGGATCATTCTCATAATCATGGTTAGAGTCATCACTGTCATCAGCAGATTCACACTCTGATTGCGAGTTCCTTTGGTTGAAGATTACAGAGTACTTCTCTTTGATCTTTTCCTGCTCTAGAGTGAGCTAGCTCTTAGCTTCCTTAGAAGAAGGTCTGGTAGACACATTTCGGCCACACCCTCGTACAACAGCTCAATCGTCTCATCTATGTCCTCGGCTATGACCTTTTGGATGCCTACCTAGTCTCCATGATTTTTGGTGTCAGGTACCATCAAGTTCTTCCTTCTCAATGTCCATATTGTCCGCCACCAGATCAGGATTTGATGGAATAGTGGCAATGTTTTTCTCCATCCCACTTGATGCTAAGTCACTAGGGGCCTCCTCATTACCAGCTTCTTCACCCTTGCCTGATTCCTTGCTTGCAAGGGATAGACTATATTTTCAATGGGTAACATTAACCAAAATGTTTTTGTCTTTGCTCAAAGATTTCTCCTCCTGGGATAAAACATTAATAGAATGATGAACATCCACAGGTGCTGTAAAAAACAAAAATATTAATATGAGAGGAAACAAGAGTTTCTCCCTACATATTGGAGTATTATTGTCCACCATCAACATCACCTGCCTGAGCATGCTTGTCCAGACCAACCATGTCAGGCTTATCCCTACCAACATGTTCATATGACTCATGCTACACTAGAGGAGAAGTTTTATCACCTGTGAGAGCCTGGAGAAAGGATTTAGCTCCATTAACTGTAGTATTGTCATCATTAGAGACATGCTGAATTGTTTCCCCCTGGACAGTGGCATGACCATGGTTTACCAGACCATATCAATCAAGACATTTCATTGGTTCACAATTTTCTTGCTGTTGGGAAACAGTTTCCCTTGCCTTGTCAATTCCCTGGTCTGGAATTCCATGGGGGGGTCATATTGGAGGGGCTCGACTTTTCCTACTTTTTTGAAGAAGTTGTCCCTCCCTTCCAAGTAATCCCTTCCCTACCCCCTTGACATGCTTGGATTGAAGCTTCTGCACCTGCCTGCAATTGGTGACCTCATGTCCAACAAGTTTGCAAAAGTTGCGGAAATTTGGCAAGAACTCATATTCAGTTTCTACAACAATTTTTTCTCTATTGGCAATAAGAATGACACTGTGAGGCCTAGAATTTAAAAAAACAATATCAATCAAAATCCTAGCATAATAACCAAACTTCCCTTGAATGAAATTGTCATTGAATTTGAGAAATAATTATATATTTATAATTATATATAAATACTTTATATATATATATAATTATAAATATATTTATTTATTTATTTATTTATTTATTTATTTATAATTATATATATTTTTAAATAAATATAAATCTTCAATGAATTTGGCCAATAAATATATCGATGGGTGAGTATAATTGGCGTATACATATGTTATGTATTCAGCATGAATGTTTGTTTATACATTACACCCTTAATATTATTCATGTTGTCCATATATGTGATGACTATGATCTATACTTTACTAGGTATGTGATTCATTCATGTTAAACCCATGAATCTATTATGTCCTCATAAATACTTATAAAATTACAATAAATATATTAAATAATAAATATATTTATTATATTTATAATTATAAATTTTTAATTATAAATAAATTCTTTTTAAATATATTTATTTATAATTATTATTATAACTATATATATGTATTTAAATAATTATAAAATTAAATACATATATTATAATTTTATATATATATTTATAATTATATTTATAATTATATACAAATATTTATAAATATATGTATTTATAATTATAATTATAAATATATGTATTTATAATTATAATTATAAATATATATAATTAAATAAATATATTTATAAATATATACAAATATTTATAATTATAATTATATATATATATATATATTTAAATAATTATAAAATTATAATAAATATATTAATTATATATATTTATAAAATTATAAATATAATAAGTATATTTATTATAATTTAATAAATATTTAAATATATATATATGTGTGTGATTATAACTATAAATAAATATATATTTATTATAATTTTTTAATTATAAATAATTATATATTTATTTATAGTTATAACCATAAATAAATATTTATTTATTTAAATAATTATAAAATTATAATAAATATATTTATTATATTTATAATTTTATAAATATATATAATAAATATATTAATTATATATATTTATAAAATTATAAATATAAGAAATACAATTATTATAATTTTATAATTATTTAAATATATATATATAAATTTATAATTATAAATATATATATATATATATTTATTTATTTATTTAAATAATTATAAAATTATAATAAATGTCAATATTATATAGTCGGCTTCTCTCTCACACACCTTCAAGCTTTCACGGAACCCTTCATCTGTCATGCCACCGCTATCGTCGTCGCTGCTTAATCTTCCATGCTCGTCGTCGCCGCTCTAGCCGCCCCGCTCGTCATCACCGCTCTACCCTCCTCTTCTAGTTGTCACTATGCTACCCACCTATCTCGCCGTCGCCCCTCTCATTGTCACCTACTTCATAGGTGCTCTCGCTGCCACCAGTCTCACCACCATCACTCCCTGCCTTGCTCTCACCGCTCTACCATTGTTTCGCCTTTATGGGTGAACCCAAAGGTAAGGGTTAACCCTTTTTCTTGTGATTTCAATGTTTCTAGGGCATTTGAATAATTTTTTGAACTCCTTTCATCCTATATTTGAATTTACGGATCATTCATCATTGATTTGTGATAGGTTACCCCATGTGTTTGCCATTGAATTTGAGAATCATGATTGTTTTCATGTTTAAATCAATGTTTTGAATCACATGTTACATTTTCAATAATGTGACACTATTATTCATGGGTCAAAGGATAAGAAAGGAAAAAGAGGAGGGTGGGTGAGGTTTGGTCTATCCACACCACAAAAATCCATTTGGAAATATGTTTTTAACATTTTTGTGTCATTTCCTCTTAGTAAATCAAATTTTACCATTTTTTACTTTTACTCAGGTAATTAATTTTAAAACTAAGTAATTAATTTTAATGATAAAAATTAAAATTGATATTTTTACCTAATTTGAACCTATTGGTTTAAAATTTTAAAATCATTTTATTAAATAAAATTTTTAACGATGTGAAACATTCATTTTAAAATAATCACACGTAATGCGTAAAAATAGTTTTTGGGAAAAGTGTTTTTTCAAGCATAAAATTTATGTGTAAGAGATATTTATAAATATTGTCAATTTTCATAAAATAAAATGGTTTATTATAAAAAAGGGTGTAGCTTTAAAAACAATCCAAAATATAATTTTACCTTTAAAATACTTAATTAAAATAAAAGATCAAAAATAGTTTTTATTATAATTAAATTAATAATTTTTTATAATGTTAAACATAAGTTTTATAAATTTTAAATAATATATTTAAAATATGATACTTTATTCATTAAATAAATATTTTATCAATTTACTAAAAATATTGTTCTTTATTATATACTGATAATGTAATGAAAGTCATCATTTCAGAAAAAACTATATTTTTATCTATTCATCTAAAAATCTATTATTTTAGAAAAATCCCCCAAAATCATATTAATATAATTTTGATATTTGGAATTAAAAAATATAGTTAATTATATAAAATCAAGTTTCTAATTGTGATAGAAATTAATTTTAATAAAAAAATCATGAGTGGAAAATAATAATATTTTAAAGAAATGAATCTTATATTAATATATCTTTTTTACATCATTTTTCATAGGGTGGTTACTTCTATTTCAAGAAATACTTGAAATTCCAAGCATTGATAAAATATTTCAAGATTTCTTTAAAATAAAATGTGAGGTTTAAAGAATGTTTTTGGTTTTAAAATTAGTGGTAATCACCGACTTGATATTTTAAGAATTATTCTTATGCTAGTTGGATTTCAAACAAAGATTTTGGGTGATTTGAATGTGTTAAAAATGTCAAAAAATTTTGTTTTATTTTTATAGTGGTGAGTTAACCATTTTGGTCTATATTTAAAACTACCTTTTTAGCCTTGGTTAATTTTTATAAATGATAAAATGGCTTGGCATTCCAAGAATGTTTTGAAAATAGAAGACCCATTTGAAATTTTATAAAAAATGAGTTTTCATATAAGGTGTGATGACCTCTTAAGCCCCTTTGATTCTTGTATGAGCATTGTAGCTTGTGATCTCATGTGGGGATATTTATTATTAATGAATTTTATATGTTGTTTAAGTTTGATGTATATGGTGATACATCTTATAAGGGTGGAAGGTGAGGCCTGAGATATTTTAAATGCTTTGCACATGATGAATATAGTTTGTTGATTATCATCACCTCCATTTGACTCATAATGGGAGTCTTAGGTAGATACTATGTGAGCTTTGAGTGTGGAAAACCTAGTGTGATGGTGGGATAACTGGGGAAACGTTTCCTAAATACTCCAATATGGTTAGAGTCAAAGGAATATGAGGCCCTTATGTTATAAACTCTTTTTATATGATCTCATGGGTGAAGGAATCCTAGGTAAATTATCTTTATTGATCCTATGGATGAATACATTCTAGGGATAACACCATCCCTTTCATTTTCCCCATGTTGTGCAACTTGACATAGTGGTGCTTGATCATGTGATTTCTTCCTTCTTTGTATAGTTTGCTTTTCATATTTTTGAAAAGGTGTTGTGAAAGGTTTTTAAAGAAGGAATAAAGGAAAGCATGATTTTGAAGTGTTTTCAAACTATTTTAATAATGAGTTTGAAAAGTGTTCTCAAATGATAAAAGTTAAAATGGTTTGTATTGGCCGAGGAAAATTTTTTCCAAGTGATTATTTTTATTTAATGAAAATCTTAGAAAAAGAGTTTTAAAACACTTTTTTTGTTACTACTTATTTGGTAAAACTTTATAGAAAATGATTATTTTTATAATGTTTTTAAAACTAGATTTTTTACGATTTAATACAAAAGTGATCTCTTAATTTCATATTTTGTGGTGACCTACTGGGTTTTAGATCACGCCTATATTTTATAGGTTCAGGTTTGTTCCATCTTGTTTTTCTTAATTTGGATCTTCTGAGAGGTATATATGGTTGGATGGTAACCCAAGTTGAACATCTTTTGTGTGTTTATTTTGTTAAATATTAATATTACCGAATCAAATAGGATGTACATGAATAAATAATGGATGTATGGTAATCATATGACAAAATATTATGAAGATGGAGTGAAATATTTCATCAAATTTGAAAAAGATCATGCATATGATCCTTCTCAAAACATTTTTCTATGTTTACGCTGTTTTTATTCAAGACTAATTAGTCTAGAGGAGTTGGAAGAACACTTGATCTATCATAGAATAGATCAAAGTTATAAATGTTGGAATAAACATGAGGAAAAAGTGAATGTTGCTAGTGGTTGGGATAGCACTACATTTTATGAATCATCTGATATAATTAAAAGTGTCGATAATAAAGAAGATTGTATTGAGGATGTGATTACAGATGTGAATGATGATAAAGATCATATTGAGTAAACTAAAAAGACAGTTGAATATGAACTTCATGATTATCAAAAATTGTTTGAGAAGTTAAAGAGGAGTGAAAAGACTCTATTGTATGTTGGTTGCAATAAATATACAACATTGTCAGTCGTACTGAAGATGTATAATTTAAAATAATTCAATGGATGGAGTGACACTAGTTTTATGAAACTACTTGGTCTCTTGAATGACATGCTCCTAGAAGATATTGAGCTACCTAGCCAAACAAATGATTCCAAATGAATGCTACGCTCAATGGGTATGATCTCTGAAAGAATACACACCTTCCTGAATGACTATATATAGTTTCTCAAGGACCAAAAATCACTTACATAATTCCCAAAGTGTGGTGCTTCTCGATACAAGAAAGATGAATCCAGTCTTACAAAATTCGTATGATACTTTCCAATCATTCCAAGGTTTAAGAGCCTACATGGAAGTATATTTCATGGAAATTAACATGGAATGTAGATACATGAAATAAAGATGGGAAACTATATCACCCATCAGAATCTACTCAATAGAAGAGAACTGATCATGAGTATCCTGAATTTGGAAACGAGCTAAGAAAACTTCATCTTGCATTATTTATAGATGAAGTGAATCCTTTTGGTTTTCAAAATATCACTCATAGTACATGGTTAGTTATGTTGGTAAATTATAACTTGACACTGTGGTTATGCATGAAACAAAAATACATCATGTTGTATATGCTTATATTAGGACCAAAACAACTGGGTAATGATATTCATGTTTATATGCTAGTTATAGAAATTAAAATTTTACATTGAGATTTGTGTTGTATGAGACGATAAATGACCTTCCTTCTTATGAAATTTTGTCAGGATATAAAATTAAAGGAACTCAAGGGTGTCTCATTTGTGAACAAGGTACCCAGTCAATTAGGTTCAAACTTTCATTGAAGATTGTGTTTCTAGGATGTCGTGGATTTTTACCTTGACAGAATAAATACTGATCTTGGATGACATCATTCGATTGAAGTTTAGAAGAATGTACAGCATTGTCTCTACTAATAGGTGATCAACTATTTGAGAAAGTAAAATACACATAAATTTCTTTTAGTGAACCTTTTTCAAAAAAACTTATGAAAACCGATTGAAAAAAGAGATCATTTTTTTTAATTACCATACTGAAATTTTCTATGCATCAGACATTTTCTTGATGTTATGCGTGTTGAAAAAATGTATGTAATAGTGTCATTGGAAAATTTCTAAATGCACCCAAAAAAACAAAGGATGGAATTAAGGCTAGGTTATACATGGTTGACATGGGAATACGAGAAGATTTGGCACTAGTGAAAGGTGAAAAATGAAATTTTATTCCTTTAGTTGCTTACACTCTTTCTAAGAAATAGAGATATCAGTTTTACAACTTCTTGAATGACATAAAGGTTTTAAAAGGTTATTCATCGAATATGAAGAATATTGTGTTAATGAATGATTTAAAGTTAAAGGGTATGAAATCACATGACTGTCATGTTTTGATGCAAGATCAAGTTCTTCTAGCTTTACCTTGCATTTTTCCCAAAAATATTCATCATACTTTAACCAAACTCTGTTTCTTCTTCAAATCTATATGTAGAAAATTCATAGACCCAGAGAAATTTCTGACTATGGAAAGAGAAATTGTCATCAAATTATATGAATTGTAAATGTTCTTCCTACCACCATTCTTTGATATGATGGTTCACTTTATTGTTCACTTGGTGAGAGAGATTTGACTATATGGTCCTATACACTATAGATGGGTGTACCCCATTGAACAGTGTATGAAGATTTTGAAAGGGTATGTCAAAAATCAATTTCGATCATAGGGTTGTATTGCGGAGTGATATATTGTTAAGAAAGTCATTGAATTATGTACTGAATACCTATCTGGTGTGAAAAGCATTGGTTTACCAAAATCTCATCACGCTGGGTGGCTTTCGGGTGAAGAAATTTTTGAAATAGATATCATCACAATCAATATTATAGATCTAGAGTAAGCCCACTTTTACATTTTTTATAAAATTTTGGAGGTTTCCCCATATGTTGAAACCCACAAATAAGTTCTTAGGCATTTTAATCCATCTATGGATGAAATATGGATATCAAATACACATAATCAATAGTTTATAGGATGGTTTTGGGACCATATTTTTAAGGATTCAGATGAAAATATGGATTCAATTTCAGAATGACTTTGATGACTAACTATAGGACTAAGTGTGTATGTATTATATTACAATGGTTATGTAATTAAGGGTTATACATTCTATATAAATTAATATGATGAAGACGGTACCATGAAAAATAGTAGGGTTACACTTGTGGCTGAAGCGATACATATATCTGGTAATAAGGATAGAAATCCAATTTGCATGAATATTTCATACTTTGGAATCATCAAACAAATATGGGAGTTGGATTATACAACATTCCAAGTGTTTATTTTTCAATACAAGTGGGTTTATAATAGGAGTGTTGTTAAAATAGATGAATTGGGATTCATGAAAGTGGATTTCAGTAAAGAAGGATACAAAGATGTACCATTTATAATGGCATCACAGGGAGTAAAAGTATTTTATATTCTAGATCCTACAAACCGAAAGTGGTTAATGGTTCTATTATCGACCAAAACCACTTAAGGGTCGGATGAAAATTTAACTAAGGACAACACTTTCATTGGGACATCACAATCATTTCGCAACGGTCCTAATTTAGATAGGGTCTTGTATGTCATAGGAGACCACAATGAATGGATTTGGATACTCGATAGAGGGTTCAAATCCCTTCATTATTTAAAAAAAAGAGTTCAATAACCATGTTATATTTTTTATAATATACATTGTGTTACCTCATGTTATTATTTATTCACTACTGCATTTATGTAGTCTAAATTAAATATAAAACCACTTCTACATATAATAACTTCTTCACATGTTGATTCTCTCAATCCTGAGGAATAATAAGTCACTCAAGTTATTTTTTCTCCTAGTATAGAGGAACAACAACCTTCTTCACATGCTGATGCTACCACACCAGAGAAACAATAGGTTTATCAACCTGTTGTTTCTCCCAGTTCAGAGGTACAATGACCTTTTTCATATACTGATGCTACCACTCTAGAGAAACAAAAGGTTTCTCAGCATTTTGTTTCTCTCATTGTATAGGAAAAACATGTTAACGATGTTGAATCCAAGAAAATGGTAGCCGAAAAAGGACCGGCGATGCAGAAAAAACAGGAGTGTCGTAGTTTTACGGTGTTAGCAAAAATCATTAAGGTGAAAAGAAAATGCATCAAATATGAGGTCATATGGAATGTGTGGGTCCAGCATGTTAACCCCAACAAGGCCATTTTCAGTAGTTGCATTGGAATCGTCACTTAGAAATGCGTGTCGATTGATATAGATTTGTGGAACCATGTTGTTTCCATTCTAATACACTAATGTGGGAAGAGATTATGGTAACAATATGATATCATTTCTTTATTTTACTAAAAAATAAAATAATAAAACATTGACTTACTCTTTTTCATCCCTTTTAGAGTGAATTTATAGTAGATGAATCGCATAAGAAATATGTATTAATTCTTTCTAGAAGGATTCACAGATCCTTCCACACAATTCTAATGAGACATCATCTTAATGATACCGAAGGGAAAATAAACATGCACCCATCGCTTATGTATGCACACCTAATAACCCAAGGAGAGTGGGATGCATTTATTGGTCATTGTAGCGGGCTATCTTTTTAGGTACACTATGGATGGTAATACATTGTTTGAAAATATGTGTATTAATCACTTTGATTGAGAATTTTTTATTTATGAAATAGTAAATGAGTACTAAAAATAAGGAACAAGCAGCAAAAACAATGTACCACTACCATAATGCAAGGATGGGGTACACTTCACTTGAAAAAAAAATTGTATGTATTTTAAATCTACCTTAATACTTTTATGTGACATGAAACAAAAGCATAATTATATTCCTCTATTTATTTTCAAATAGATGAATCCAAATCCAAAGACACTTCCATCCCATGTCATGTGCTATGGAATGAGGCACGTGTAAATAAAGATGGGATACTAATATATGAAAACACACAAAAAGTGTAGAAAACATGTGTAAGTATGAAGTAATAAAAAAATGTTTTAAATCACTATTACATAATAATGATTACTTATTTTCTTATATTTTCTATCCGAAATAGTCACAGGAATCATAAACACCTATGTTAGATGAACGCCTACTATCGGTGGTCTTGAAGCGACTAGAATGGTATGGTCACATGAGAGGTGTGGGTTTTGGGGTGACACCTTGAATATATTTTGAGAAAAAAACAACAGGAGGATCAAGAAATAAAAAGGGTACATATGAAAGCAAAAATAGCTACCCTTGATGAAAAATTTCTTTGGCAGTATGAGTTGATATAAAATGTTATGTAGGGGAATAAAATAGAAGTAGAAACTCAATAACAACCATTGTGTAAAGATCCCCCCCCCCCCCACTACCACCAACTTTGAGGTGAGTCATTAACCTCAAAGAGTTTTCTTAGTCGAGGTAATCAATATTCAAATAATTGTTTCTATGAAATGTGAATCAAACGGACACTAATACCTTTCCTGTACTAATAATATATAGGATGAAAATAATTTTTTTATATCAATCAACACCCACCAATCTCCTTGTAGCGAGGGCTATGGTGTTCAATATCAAAGGTGACATGCTACATAGTAGACCACTTCCAATAGGTCATCTGAGAGTGGTGATTAGCATAGCTCATGAACTGATCACTGAGCTATCTATTCCACTTGATTATGGAGATATTCATAAGGTAGACCAAGTTGTTGGAACATTCATCACATGGCTATCAGATCTTGTAAAAACACATGTCAACAAGGAGGTATTCATTTCCAATTTATTTTTCATGTTAAACCTTTAACAATTAATGAAAAAAGGTCTGAACCGAAGAATGTTATTACAGATGGACAAAGGGAAGGGGTGAAATGAAAGTTTGACTCAAAATCATTTAAAGGATCAACCAACCGATCAAAAAGATCTTCTGAAAGCACCTTTACCCTACCCATTGAATATCCACATTTACTAAAATTGATGGTTCATGTGGATAAAAATTTATAAAGTGGTAGTAGCCAGGTAGTTGATTTTGAAGAAAAAAAATTAGAGAGGAAGGTACTGAATACATTGCTTTTGAGAATGTAAATGAAATCCTCAACTATGAATGGTTGGGATCCTTAGTTGTAAATGTATACATGAGGTATGTTTTCATGATTTAATTTTCCAAAAGCTGATATACTATGTTAATTATGAATGAATACATTTCATATTTTTTGCAGGTGTATATATCAATACTAATTGAAGGGGTGTCCTCATGAAATTTTTTTGGACTCGTTAGTCCTCACACCACCTCTACAGAATAAAAAAAGATAAAATCTAAAAAATGTATGAAATAGTGGAAAACCTGGACAAATCATTTGAAATAAAACTTGGGGATGACATACTCTTCTTAATACCAACAATGCAGACGTAAAATGCTATAATTTAATCATATCAAATATATTTTCATTTCTTTCATTACTTATTCCTTTTTGTGTTTTTAGGAAGCATTGGATGCTCATTGCAGTCAATTTGGATACTCCAAATATTTATTTCTTGGATTCATTGTATGGATTACCAAAAAACCAACCACACGTGATAGAGTTTTTCAATCTGTAATACAATACATCAAATTTTTTAGAACTAAAATTCAAGTTATATAATTTATATTATAGTTTAATGGGGATTTTGTTATTATAGGGCGGTGTGTAAATATCATTTAAATCATGTCATGAGGACAAACATTGTGCACAAGGACCCTGACAAGTTCTACAATTAGATAAGTATCAGGATATATATAATAAGATTTCACTATCCAAACACATATCAAAACAAATTACTTATTTTATTCAATGTTTCTATAGTGTATGAAACAAGAAGATGGATGTAAATTTATGAGAGAGATCATATTTCATCAAAAAACACATATACCTGAAGAGGTATTTTCAAAGTTAATTAATATTTAATTTAGAATATTTATTAATACTTTGTGTATTTATATTTTTCCAGTACTACTATGACTTTCAAAAAAAATTTATTCACAAGACAATATACATTTTCTTAGAAACGAATGGGCATTATACCTAATCGCATAATATACACAAATAGAATGAATATGTGACTTCTATAGAAGTAATTGATTGTTTCGTATTTATGTTTAATTTATTTATTTTTAGTATTACTCACATAAGAATTGTTTTCTTATATAGGTAGATTCCCTTTATATTTATGAATCAAGAATATATACAACCATCATGAAAAGATGAATTCCTACTACTTATTTAATTAATTTTGTCATCATTTTATCTACTATTTGTAAGTTATTTTACCTGCCATATTTATCTAATACTTATTTAGTTGTTTTCATAGACCTTTTGGGAAGTCGTATTCTGCAAATGTTACCACACTTTTCATTGCTTTTCTTTATTGAACTTCTAACGATGCATATTGATTCGATGTTCTTAGCCGAAAAACTTTTCTCGAATCAATATGCAGTGTTTGAAGTTTGAAAAATAAATATAATGGTAATCATGGTAACATTAGAATTTATAATTTTTTTGATACTTTGGGATGTGTAGGAATCAACGACATCTCAATCTGATACATAGTGTGACCGATACGAGTCAAAGTGTGTGTTTCTAGTTTAAAGTAAAATTTTAGTAAAAAAGATAAGTGACATATTGAAAACTGATAAAACATATTTGGATTGTTTTTATAATTTATGACAATGATCCATGAGTCATTTAAGACGTGTTGGAATCAGTCACACCTCAATCTGATGCAAGGTGTGACCGTTATGACTCCAAGTGCATCTTTTTATTTAAAATTAACATCAAATTTAGTAAAAAGAAACAAGTGACATACTAAAAAACAAGAAATCACATTCGGATTATTTTGATACTTTAGGGAAACGATCCATGAGTCATTTAAGACATGTACGAATCAGATGAACCTCAATCTGAGGCACGGTGTGATCGGTATGACTCCAAGTGTGTCTTTTTTATTTAAAAATTACATCAATTTTAGTAAAAAGAAAAATTGGCCTACTCAAAACTAAGAAAATGCATTTAGATTGTTTTGATACTATAGTAAAACAATCCATAAGTCATTTGAGAGATGTAGGAATCATTCACACCTCAATCTAATGCATAGTGTGACCGATATGACTCATAGTGTGTCTTTTTATTTATAATTGACATCAATTTTAGTAAAAAGAAAAAAGTAACGTACTGAAAACCAAACAAACACATTTGAATTATTTTGATACTTTAGATAATTGATACATGAGTCATTTGGGATGTATAGGAATTAGTTGTACCTCAATCAGATGCATGGTGAGTGTGACTATAAGTGCATCTTTTTTATTTAAATTTTACATCAATTTTAGTAAAAAGGACAAGTGACATAATGAAAACCGAGAAAATCTATTCTTATTTTTTTGATACTTTGGGGAAATAATCCATGAGTCATTTTGGACATGAAGAAATCAGTCACACCTCAATCTGATGCACGGTGTGACCGGCATGACTCTAAGTGCGTCTTTTTATTTAAAATTAACATCAATTTTAGTAAAAGGGAACAAGTGACGTACTAAAAATTGAGAAAACGCATTAGATTATTTTAATACTTTGGGGAAATTATACATGGGTAATTTGGGATGTGTAGGAATCAGCATCATCTCAATCTGAGGCATGGTGTGACTGGTATAACTACAAGTGCGTCTTTTTTATTTAAAATTTACATGAATTTTAGTAAAAAGGGAAAGTGACGTACTAAAAACTGAGAAAAAATATTTGGATTGTTTTGATACTTTATGAAAAATATCCATGAGTCATTTGGAATGTGTAGGAATTAGTCTCACCTCAATCTGACACACAGTGTAACCGGTATGACTCCAAGTGCATCTTTTTATTTAAAATTAACATCAATTTTTGCAAAAGGAATAAGTATCATGCTAAAAACCAAGAAAATGTGTTCAGATTATTTTGATACTTTATAAAAAAAATCCATGAGTCATTTGAGATGTGTAGAAATCAGTCTCACCTCAATTTGATGCACGGTGTGACCGGTATGACTCCAAGTGTGTCTTTTTATTTAAAATTGACATCAATTTTAGTAAAAAGGACAACTGACCTACTCAAAACTGAGAAAACACATTCAGATTGTTTTGATACTTTAAGATAATGATTCATCAGTCATTTGAGATGTATAGAAATCAGTCTCACCTCAATCCGACGCATGGTGTGACCGGTATGACTCAAAGTGCATCTTTTTATTTAAAATTGACATCAATTTTAGTAAAAATGACAACTCACCTACTCAAAGCTGAGAAAATACATTCGAATTATTTTCATACTTTAAGAAAATTATCCATAAGTCATTTTTTATGTGTATGAATCAACTGAACCTCAATCCGACGCACGGTGTGATCGGTATGACTCCAAGTGCGTCATTTTATTTTAAATTGACATTAATTTTAGCAAAAAAAACAAGTGACATACTGAAAACTGAGCAAACACATTCAGATTGTTTTGATAATTTAGGCCAACATTCCATGAGTCATTTTTGACATATATGAATCATCCGCACCTCAATCTGACACACGGTGTAAATGGTATGACTCAAAGTGCCCGATATTAGTTTAAAATTAAAATTTTAGTTCAAAAACATGTGTCACTTACTGAAAACCAAGAAAATGTGCTCTGTACGGGGTTTTTATTACAACGCATGCAAGAAGAAAACAGGACCCGGGACTCGACCCCGCGACCTCCGTCCCAAACCCCCAAATCCCCCCAACCTCCACAGCCGACTGCGTGGGGCTAAGAAAATGCGCTCTGATTGTCTTAATAATTTAGGAAATCAATTCATAAGTCATTTGTGACATGTAGGAAGAAGTCTCACATTAAACTAACACATGATGTGACCTGTATGACTCAAAGTATGTGTTTTTAGTTTGAAATGACATTTTAGTAAAAAACACGAGTGACATTCTAAAAACTGAGCAAACGCATTCGGGTTTTTTTGATACTTTAGGAAAACTATTATTAAGTAATTTGTGACGTATAGGAATCAGTCACACCTCAATCTCACGTTTGGTGTGACCGGTATAACTCCAAATATGTCTTTATTTAAAATTGACATTAATTTCATTAAAAAGAACAAATGACATACTCAAAACCGAGAAAACGCATTCGAAATGTTTTGATACTTTAGGGCAATGATCCGCACCTCATTTGTGACGTGTTGGAATTAATTTCACCTCATTACAACGCACGATGTGACCGGTATAACTCAAAGCGTGTCTTTTTTATTTAAAGTTGACATTTTTTAATGTATTCATTCATATTAATATTTAATTTATTTCTTTATAATATTACTAGCATAAGATTTGTTTTCTTATATAGATGGATTCTTTTGCTCTGTTTGAGGTGATTTGTTCGGCAACGGATACCATAGGCAGACCTTTTTTAGAGGGGATCACGGGTGCCAAAGACAAACATTAATGTTTTAAATTGTTTGTAGATAGTAATTATAAATGTAATTATACAAAACATTGTTTTGAAATTTATATAGTAGTATTTTTTTCTTTTTTTTGTATTCGTGATGTAAAATTTATTTCAATTAAATTATATATTTTGTGTACAGGTTACAGGAGGTTGTTGCAGTGTGCTTTTATATAAACAGCACATTGCAGCAGATGGGGCATTTATCAAGACTATTTCTAGCGCTGATAAAGAAGGACCTTTATCATCTCTAGAAATAGCGTTGATAAAGGGCGGTCTTTATCAACGCTTCGATTAATAGCTTTTTTTAGCGCTGTTAAAAACCTTTTTACGCACTGATAAAAGGCATATTTGTAGTAGTGATAAATGACGAGGTTCGCCTGATGCTTAGAATAGTTTAATAGAAAGGGATTTAAAAATCAATGATGAAAATTTTAATCAAAATAAAAAGAAGGTGAGGATAGTGCCTCAACTCATTGAAGAATGTGAAGTTCGTCTCACCATTGTGTTGTAAGCAATAGTGAGTGCTTGGTGTGTCGTATACCAATTCAGAGTGAGAATAATAAGATCATACTTGGCTTGAAGATATGTTGAAGTGTCATGGAACAAAAAAAATTACTATTTCATTAAACAAATCCACAAATATAACATCACATCTGCAATCATCAATGCAACAACCTGCATATGCAAACATCATTTTACTTGCTCCCCCTTTGCTACTTAAGACAGGTTAGGTTTCTCAGCGTCTGGAATTTCATGAACTTCTCTCATGATTAGAGCTAAATTGTGTGTAAAAGATGGCATAGCTTCTTCCCTGTATATCGAAGATGGATGAAGGTTTGTTTGCTCTGTATGCAACATATGACAGATTACATACTGGTATATATTATTATATGGCATACAAAACCTAGCCTTCTTGAAGTAACAAAGGATTATGAAATATAAAACATACAGATGAAGCCGAAATTCATAATAGTCTTCTCTAATATTTGGGTAATTATGGGAATGTATTCAATTTAATTAACCTAGTCGATTTGTAGCAAAATTCATAAAAGTTATGCAATGACTTAAGAAATAAAACAAATATCGACAAAAATCTAAATTTATGTTAGGAAATGCATGGATTGCATACTGAAATAGGAATAATATGGATAGAACATGTAAAAAGCATACTGCTATGTAGAATTTTGTGTATTCTGTAAAATTGGTAAAATGAGAAGCATAATATATTGAAATTGGTACATTTTATTTTCTTTAACCATGTTGAATCTATCTAGAATTGTTTCACCTAACGGAAACTGAAGTTACAATACGACTCATTGAAGAATTGGTTAACACACCTACCTCGGTGGTGCAGGGGGTGACGGCGGGGCGGGGCGTCTCGACGACCCAAGGAGTTGAAGGCACGGGAGGGAGGTGGGGGGGGCTTTATGGAGGGGACGGGGGAGGGGGTAACAGTGGGGGAAGGGGGCTTGACAGGTAAGGGCGGGGAGGGACAGGGGCTTGACGGTGGGGGAGGGGGACTCGACGGGAGTGGGGGAGTGGGGGCGCTCGACGACGAGCAAGGGTGGTGTGGTGGAGGGGAGTGGGGAGGGATGCTCGACATCAGGGGGCGTAATCGACGACGGGCAACGGTGGGGGGTGCTTGACGATGGGCAAGGGTGGTGCAGGTGGGGGGTGGTGGGGGTCATGTGGAAGGGGAAACAATGGCGATGCGAGAGGGAAAAGGTGGGGACGTGGGAAAGAAAAGAGGTGAAGGGGGAAATTTTGATCAACCTTCGTTTAGCATTCGTTAATACCATCAATAACGACCGCCAAACGATGGTCTCTCAAATCTTTCCTCCATGAATACTCATATTTCTACTGGTGTTAATACACACACATATATTTATATATAAACATTATATAGACATTTTTATAAGTATATATATATATACACACACATAAAAAAATAAGGTAAATAAAATGGATAAATTTTATTTTAAATAAAATGGATAATGAACGTTTCTTCCATATGATTTATATATATTTAAAAATACCTTTTACATGTAAATATGTTCAAATATTTATTTATACAACTAAATTTTTATATGTAAGTATATGCAAATATGCATATGTATATTTATATTTTAATTTATAACATTACAAGATGAAAAACGTTAAAATTTCAACATTGCAATATCTATATGAATGTAAGGTCTGAGAATAAATCCAATCTCCACTAAAAAAAGATAAGTAGATCCTCTTAAACGAAGTTGATTTTTTTTAATATTCGAAAATTAAGGTATTTTTGTTTAAATGTCAATTACTCAATACTAATTAATAAAATTTTAATTAATATTGTTTTTTATTTATTTTATAAAGCACTTTTCACTAAAACTATTATATATTAAGTGTAAATACACCCCCTCCCCCATGGTGTTATGGTGGTTTGGTTAGTCCACTCCTTGAAGTTGGGGGTTCGATTCCCAACAGTTGTTTGTATGGACTGTAATCCCTCTCCAAAAGATTTAATTTGGCACGTTGTGTAGGGGTGCGTGACTGCTTGCAGTTTTACCCGGCTCACTTCAGCAGGACGACGTGTGAGACCAGGGGCTCAACTTTGCGAAGGAGGGCTTACTCAACTGGAAGCCAAAGATTGTCATTGAGGGGTTGTTGTTTTCGGTACAAAAAAAGTGTAAATACATTTTTAGTATTATATAAATCATATTTAATAATGTTCATATACTAAAATATGATATTTAATAGAATATAGTGTTTTTTTATGAACTACACCGTTTATTAAAGCTAAAAAAACAATGTGCACATTTTTATGTATGTTAAAAAAAACATTGATAAAAGGGTGTGTTTTTAAGCGTTAAAAAACGCTGATAAAATATGTAATTTCATCAAAATTTATCCCGGTTTTAGTTACTATAAATACTGTTTTTTTTATTATCATTTTATGATTTAGTTTTAGAAAACTTAGGATATTGAATAACACGATCCACTTTGATTATTGAAATTCCCACCATAATAGATTCGATCAAGTTTAAAATGGTTTTAGTTGGGGCCCTGAAGCTCTCTTTTGCATGCTTTTGTACGTGGCCTTTGGCTTTTGACTCGCCTGTAGGATAATAATTGGAAGGCAGTGGGGGCCGCAGGGGATCCCCATCCTGTCCTGTATGTGAGAGTAGTTGGCGTAAATTCGGACGGCGAAGGTTCGAGTGAGCCTAACCCACCGACACAGCCTGTGGCATTCACGCACCCGACGCCCCCAATCCATGCCACGCCACTGCTCCTTTACCATTGGATCGTTCAAATATAAATATGATATTTAAATTTTAATCGAATTTGAAGTTTAAATTGGAATTCGAATTTTAAAATAAAAAATTAGAAATTTTAATTAATATGAATAAATAAATTTTACAAATTTATATATGTTATAAATAAGTATAATATATATAATACATATACATTTATGTTTATGAATATATATATATATATATATATTGTTAATGGATCAACATCCAGTGGTTAGGGTGGTCCATCGCCATCTCGCTAACAAGGGTTCGACCTTGTCGCTTACCTGTAATTTCTCCCATATTTTGAAGCTGCTTGTGACATGTTTGAGTGTAACGATCCAGGTTTTTCTTCTCAAATAATTATTATGTTCTATGGTTTTCTCCACGCGCAACATCAAAAACAAAACCAATATAAAACGTCTTAAGGTAGCCATAGAATTAGCAAGTACAAGTAGTGATAACAAGAATTATGGAACACACACACACATATATTAGAACAAAGCAAACTAAATTTGCCTTAAACATCAAACTCAATTAGTACAACTAAACAACTAATAAAATCTATTTTTATGCTTAAAATGTATTTTATAAAATGAATATTTTTCAAGTTTGATATATTTATGACAAGCACTTGGTTTAGAAAGGAAAGTTGACATTTTTCGTGATATCATATGATTTTATTTTAATGTTAAATTTATAACTTTATGATGTGAATTTGAAAAAATTAACATCATTTTTTTATTTATCATGGTCATATTAGTTTAAGATGAATTTTTAAAATTCTTTTAAAATAATCGATTTTTAGGTGAATAGTTCAAAATATCGTTTTTGAAAATACTATGACGTTCAATATATCAATTGGATATAACCATTACCTAAAACTTAAGAAATCTTTTTTTATTAAATATATGTCTTTTAAATAACATTATATATTTTAAATATCATGTTTGAATTACAAACTTGTAACTGATATTTTAGATCATAAGTAATATTTTCTCAAAAATTGGTTTAATTACATTATACATTAGTATTTTTAAAATTAGTTTTTATCAATAAAATCAAATGAAATGGATTTTAAATTTAAAATGAGTGGGTCTAAATTATCTAATAAGGGTCATTTTATTTTTAGGCATAAAGATTAAGTTACCCCGGGTAAATATTAGTTACATGGTAAAACCATTATTTTTCAAGGAATAATACTTTTCTAAATATTGTGTATTTTTTAAATTAAATAAATCAATTTTAAAATTAAACTCTAATATGATTTTTAAACATATATACAAATGAATTAACACTCAATTAACGAGTAATCAATTACAAATATGATTAAGACCACTTAATGATCAAAACAACATTTTTCTGAAGGAAAAAAAACAGTTTTTCAACATATCATATGCTTTGATTTAAGTCAATTTTATACTATTTAGAAATTGAATTAGGTTAAATGGAACTCAAATTTGGATTCAACACATCAAAATTTGTTAATAAGTGTTGCTATCACAACTCCCTCACCCCAAAAGGCACACCTCCTAGGTCGTCAATGAATGAAGGGAGATGATAACTGCCCGAGTCCCGCCTCCAGTAGGCCCTGGATTGACGTCTAGCACCGAGAATATAACAAGCATACATATGGGAGACATCACCCTCTAAGAGAACATGCAGAAGAGAGAGATGAGAGAGATACAACAATCAACACCTGCTCAGACATATATGTATAAATAAAATCGAAGTGCAAACATGCAATGTCATACAATAACAAACAACTAAAAGAAAAACTACAAATACCAAAAAGGTAAAAACGACCATGAAGCCCAAATAGTCCCCGCAAAACTATGAGCTAGTAATATATAATCCGATCTCCAACCTATTCCGATTAACCGAAAAACAGTTTTACATACGTAGGGTGAACATAATAGTATACTTAGTAGGATCCTCCTCAGAGCCACTACACCAAAGTAAGCATTTAACAACGGTTTAAACCGATGTTAAATCATGTGTTGACAATCATTTAGCGACGATTTTTTAAAACTGTTGCAGAACGATTTAGCGGCAATATCTTTTTTAAACCGGGAGAATCGTTTCACAACGGTTTAAACCGCTGCTAAATTATTTCACGACGGTTTATTTTTTATTTTTCGTAATTAAATTTTCTATTTATTATTTTTAATATTTTGATTATTTATTATTATCTATTATTTACCACCATACACACACACATACACATGTCATGCATGCATATGCCATATATGTCATAAATTATGCATTGGATGAGATTTGAACTCCTCACCTCTTGATTATTCTGCAAAGACTTTAGCGCTCTCTTCATGTGGTGAGTAAACAGAAATTAATATACTTATATATATATATATATATCGATAAAAAAACAAATAATACATAACAAATATATACAAACTAAATAATTAATAATTAATAATTAATAATTAATAATCAATAAATGACAAATAAATGAATACTAAATAAATAATACGGTAATAAATAGTAAATAGTAAATAATAAATAGTAAATAATAAATACTAAATACTAAATAATAAATAATCACTAATAATTAGTAAGTAATAAACAAATAAATAATAAATAATATATAAGTAATGAATAAAAAATAAATAAATATATGGTAAATAAATAATAAATTATGAACAAATAAATAATAAATATATAATGAATATATAATAAATACGTAATAAATAACACGTTAATAATAAATCAATAATAAAATAATACTAACTTAAAAATAAATTAATAATTAATGTATAAACAATAAACAAATAATAAATAAATAAATAAAAAATAAATAAGAAATATATAATAAAATAATAATGAAAAATAAATAAATAATAATTAAGAGGCTAATAATAAATTAATAATAAAATTAATAATTAATGTATAAATAATATCTAAATAACAAATAAGTAATAAACAAATAAATTAAAACTAAAAAATAAAAAAATAATGAAAAATAAATAAATAACAAGTAAATAATAAATAATAAATAAATTATAAATAAATTATAAATAAATAAATTATAAATAAATAAATTATAAATAAATAAATTATAAACAATAAATTATAAATATATAAATTATAAATAAGTAATAAATAATAAGTAATAAGTAATAAATAATAAATAATAGATAATAAATAATAGATAATAAATAATAAATAATAAATAATAAATAATAAATAATAAATAATAAATAATAAATAATAAATAATAAATAATAAATAATAAATGATAAATGATAAATAAATTAATAAATAATAAATTAATAAATAATAACTACTAAATAAATAATAAATAAAATGTCAATTATAAATTAATAATAAATAATAATTAAATAATAAATTTAAAATAATATGTAATAATATACAATAATAAATAAATAATAAATAAATATTAAATATTAATTTAACGTTAATTCAATAATAAAAAATAAATCAATAAATAATAAATCTTTAATAAATAAATATTAAAATAGTAAATAATAAATAATAAATAATAAATAATAAATAATAAATAATAAATAATAAATAATAAATGAATAAATAATAAATAATAAATGAATATAAATATCTATAAATATATATACATATAACAAAATTTACATAAATATATATAAACACACATTTATGTTATATATATATATAAACACACACAGATATATAATTGCATATTAACACACACACACACACACATAAACACAAGTGAATATAAATATCTCTATATACATTTACACATATAACATATACAAATATATAAACATAAATATGTATAAATTTTTTCAAATGTATATAGATATACACAAATATTCACAAACACAAATAAATCACCAAAAGAGGGGAAACCACAATAGTTGCAACACCATCAAATTAATAGAAATGTAAATCAATGGAATAAAATCATAAACGACACATGAGCCTTAGCCTGGTTGGTAAGGACTCCGTAAGTGCATCCAAGCGACCGAGGACCAAATCCAGGTGGAGGCATAATTTATGGGCACTGTAGCAGTACTGTAGCAGGTACTGTAGTGGGAATTGTAGCAGATACTGTTTGGCATTGTAGCAGTCGAAAATATGCCCCCGTTTGGGCCTTCGGGCCACCGATTTGGTCCCCGAGTCCTTTAAGGCATTCGGGCTACCCAGGCCTTTGGGTCAGTAAGGCCTTTGGACCACCTCAAGGCCTTCGGGCCACCTTAAGTGCAGATTCAAACCAGACAACCTACAAGGAACAAGTTCTACACGGAGGATGAGCAAAGAAGCTTTCACCACAACAGAAGCTAAACGGATTGCAAGAATGAGAGAGTTTGACACCTGCCATCGGGACAAGCCTGTGCATGCATGGGAATGCCTAGCTGAACAGCCATGCGAAGGTGGAGAGCTGATTTCACGATGAAGATGCCGGGGAGGAGCAGTTCCAAGTAGTTAGTCTGAGTTGTATGTAATGTTTGAAGTCTACGAGCAATGAATTCCTCTAAGGCCTACGAGCCATGTAATACTTACACTCACGAGCTTTGTAAGGGTTCCACCTCACCCCTTGAAAGGTGGATTATCAAAAATCAATAAAAAACAAAGGCCTTCGGGCCATTGGATGAATTAAAATCATAAACGACATAAAAAGCATATGAAGACACTCTTAAATAAGATGAAATCTCATGGAATGTTCAAAAATATATAAAAATGAATTAACACTCATTTAATGAGTAGTCAATGTTAAATATTATTAAGAACACTTAATGATTAAAATAACATTTTTTCTAAAAAACAGCTTTTCAACACATTATATGTTTTGATTCAAAAGTCAAATTTCTCCCATTTAGAAATTGAATTAGGTTAAATGGAGACAAAATTCAGATTCATCACATCAAAATTTGGTAATAAAGGTAGCTTTATATTTTTAGTAATAAAATAATTGGCATGATTAATATTTAATTAAGAGTAATAAGTGTTTAAAAGAAAAATCTAAGGTGGCACAAATTTTCCAAAATTAACATGACCTTTAATGTCACGATCCGACCCGTGCCAGGCCTCGAGCCCAACTACCCCAAGCCCGCTTCCATAGGCCAGGGGTGGAGACAAGCGTCAAAGACACAACAAACTCGGGGAGACCTTTTCTTAAGAACCTGTACACACACATGCAACCAACTCAATGCAAACGTGCAGAGGAAAGAGAACAAAAGATACAACACTGCTATAAAAGGGAAACAAACATGCATCGAGCCCTAATCAATACAAGTACAGAAAAATAAACTGAATGAGAAAAGGGGAAAATACACGCCCAACCAGAAAAGTGCCCGCAACCTGGCAGTAACTTAAAAATAAAACAGCTAAGAGAGCCCCGCTCCTGGATCCCAAGCTACGACTACCATACGTAGTCCAAACACCCCGTATCGCTAAACTCCTCTGAAGTCATGATCAACCTGTTCATCGGCTGCATATGGCATGATACATGTGGGAAAATCCCATATAGAGATGAGTATAAACATACTCAGTAGGATGCCCCGAAAATGAGAAGGGGGAGTAGTAAGAGAAATACTAAAGAAGAAAGTAGTAGAGAGAACAAGGTATAGTAAAGAGTACAACTCAACCCAACAAGATAGTGAAAGAAAGCTCATCCAAACACAAGGAGCTCGACACGGTGAGAAGATAAACTTCTCATCGAGTCTTCGCTACCTATAGTAGGAGAGTAGACTCATCCAAACATGAGAAGCTAGACACGGAAAGCACGCGGCATACCCTGCGCATCTTTGCCTCTCATGGAAGGAGAGTAACCAAAACCCAAGGAGTGGGTACTAAAACATGAGATATATATATATATATATACTCGATCAAAGAAACCCAAACGATAGAGTAAGGGGATCTCCATATCACAACTCAGCCCAAGAAAAGAGTCTCTAACATTTCTAGAAGTAACCATCAATGATGCCCAACATCCCACATGTCTGCCCTAAACATGCAAGTCAGAGGGGCTCAATCACCACACCTTGATATTATCTGCTTTGGGTGGAACTGACTTTCCTGCACGGTTTTAGGTCGCATCACAAGGATGCGTCTTGGTGGGGAAAACGTCCCTCTTCCTTGTGAGTCCAAAGTTACGTCAAACCATGTATCATCACTAATTCACATAGTCAAGGTCGAGGACCCATGCCCAACCCAGCTGGAGGGTTCCACTCTAGTCATCAGGTATCCACGCCCTAGTATGTCAGGGGGGATCATCACCTAGAAGTCAACGGGGACCCACTTCCCAGCCCCGTTGAAGGGTAATCTGCTGGAGGGTAATACCCAAAAAGTGTCTTCGATGAGACCCACTTCCCATCCTTACTGAAGGGTAGTATGCTAAAGGGTACCTGGAACTGCCATTGGGGAACCCACTACCTAACCCAGTTGGAGGGTAAGCCCGGAACTGCCGTTGGGGAACCCACTGCCCAACCCAGCTGGAGGGTAAGCCCCGAACTGCTGTCAGGGAACCCACTACCCAGCCCAACTGGAAGGTAAGCCCAGAACTACTCTGGCCATCCCAGCTGGATGGTACCTCTTAGAAAGTATCGAGGAACAACACCGACCATCCCTGTTGGATGGTAAGCCTGAGATACTCTAATGATACTGTAAGATCACTGTCATCATCGGGTGTCTCCCCAGATAGGCGTCAAACCTGGAACATCTCTCATCGTATCTCATAAGACACTATAGAGGATACCATCATGTTATATGCGAAAAAACACTCAGGATAGGCTACTCACATGCCAAAATCCAAGTTTAGAAGAAGGAGATATGAGAGGTAAAAGATTTATTAAGTAGTACAAGATGCATGTTGGGCCCACATGATGTGTGACCCCGCCTCATTACCTGGCTGTGTACCTAGCCATTCTCAGGTACTAAACTACGAACACATACCCCTAGGCGTTCCAGTGTACTCCCAGAGTACATGACACCTCTATCCAAAAGGCTGATGAGCGCACGACGCTCGTCATTGGTTCAAAGGGTAAAAACATACTTTTATTTGCATGCCTACTCAAAATGTCCCTGGGTAACTAAACAGATCATGCTGTTACAATCCTTGCATAAAAGTGCACAGGATTGACTATTCATTCGCCTGAAATGGACACCCAGTGAAGAAACTGCATCTCTCAACATCGTACATGAACAGTGCTTCATGGGGCCCGCACCTCGATTTTAGAACACATCAAACACATCGCACCATTTTGATCCTCTCGGAAAACACATGGGATTGACTACTCATTCATCCCAAAAGGACAACCGGTGAAGAAGTCACATTTCACCGCAAATGCCCAAAGTGGACCTTATGGGGCCCACACATCAAGTTTGGTTTAAGTACTCAAAATTAGTCTTAAAACATCTTCCTCAAATTCAGGGTCGCAATGCCGCTGACAGTGCGTCAATTGGATGTCAGATGTAGGAGATACGTTCGTTTCAAGAATCCTCAAATAATAATAATAATTATATTATTATTATTAAAATTGGGGGTTTTGTGCCCCCAAACCTCATGCCCGTAACATAAAATTTCCAATCTGACCTCAAAAGGCCCTCCTTAAAGAGAGTATCACATTTCCGCAGACGGCGCAAAAAACGGGCGCCTAGTTTGAAAGATACAGGGGTTTGAAGTCCCCCAGGCTCGACCCAGCCCACTTTGGCTGGACCAGCCCGCTCTACCTGGGCTCGCCCAATCCGGCCAACCCAACCCATCTCTCTGCACCCCACCTCACCATCCCACTCCTCCGGCCCACCGCTGCAGCTCGTTGGCCTCACCGGCCCCCGGTGCTCCACCGCGCGCCCCGCACGACCGGACCGCCACCTTCCACGACTGGACCGCTGCCGGACCACCTGCACTGGTGGTCCCTTCCGTGGACCACCAGGATCACTATAGTGATCAAAAATGCGAACCAAGACCATATCTGGGATCATCGAGACCCGATCTATATAGACATGTGCTTTTCTCGAAGATTCGTCGACGTTTCGACGTGACGAAAAGTAGCCGTCGCTTCTGCTAGCCGTCGTGCCTCCTCCGACACCCGAAACTCAAAAACATCGTAGATCTGAAATTATTGAATCATGAACTTCATAGATATATGCTTCGCTCGATTTTTGGATGTTGTTTCAACAAGGACAAAAGTTAACGCTGAAGAATGACAAAGAACGATGAAGAATCGACGATCCAAAAACGAATCGGCCAATGGCCGTGTTAGTATGGCCACCGGCGAAGGTTTTCAAAGTAGTGATGAAAACCATAAATCAACTTTGAAAAACAAAACTCCAATCAGAGGATATAGAATCCTAAAGAATAATCCTACCAGGATTTTGGATCCTCCATTGCGTTCGCTGCACTCTGATCTACTCGGATCTGAAGTTTCGTCACGATCCGTCAAGAATTCGGCATCGAATCACCATCGGAAGGAGAGGATGGAGCTTCACTGGTCATGGGAGGAAATGATCCAAACCCTTTATCATTTCCTTAAACTCCTATTTATAGGAAACCACCAGCGGTCGCAGAATCCGAACCTCTTGCGCCCTCTCACCTGAGGTCGCCTCCAGGGTAAACATAGCGCTACAAACCCAATAGTGGTCTCGTATTTCCAATCCGACTCTCTATTAACAAGTTATTCTAATTAACGTTTGAGATAAAATAAATTTATTTAATTATTTTATTTATGGTTTCTCCCTCTGTGGCATTTTCTACAGAAGGCCTGTACAGACCCAAGTTATGTCTCTCCTAGGGTAAACGCCACACTACAGACTCACCATGCCCTCAGATTTCTGATCAGAGCTACTTTTTAAGAGATATCCCATTTCCTTCATTTACATAGTATAAAGTATACTTAATATTTTTGTAAAATTTATTCTGGGCACACTGAGTCTCAGAATCGCACGCCATCTCAGTACCTGGCTCTGGAAATATATGTAGAAATATTCCAAAGTCTTACAAGGAAAAAACTAGTTCTCTACATTTAGACATTCTAGAAGTATTTTATTAGGTTTTGAAGTCTTACCTACATGTCTTACCAACCTTAATTCACCTAACTTACCTAAATTTCATGACATTTCATTCTTACCCCTTTCTCAACATTCATTTCCATGAAAATGTCCCTCTTCCTCACTTATAAAAGGGGGATCACTTCCACCCTTTCAATACTCCAATATTATTTAGAAATTTCCTTAAAACCCTTACCAAAATTTAATCTCCTTTAAGCCCTTTATATTCCCTAATAGCCATGGTCACAAAAAATTATCCCAATTCCCTCAAATCTAAGGCCTTCTCCAAGAGGAAGTTTAAGGTATCAATGTAGGTAACACATATTTCTTAACGTTTCTTTCTTATTATTTCCATTCTAAAACAAACATAACCATAATATAATAATAACCTCAACATCATTAGTGTGTTGATATATTATTATAATAATGGAAAAACTATTATTTATTATCTTTCATCTATAAAAATACAAGAATCATCATTAGTGCACGTGTATGGATTACCGCCTCAACAAAGTGACACTTTCAGTTTTTCATCACCACCTTTCATGGTTGGTTTAAAAAGATTATTTACTAAGATAATATAATATTTATAATATTTTAATGATTATATTAAGATAATATATTTTATTTTTTACATTTTTTCCATTCTATGAAAATAGGAGTGTTGTCCGTGTGTACATGTAGACTACCACCTCTATGAGATGATGTATCTATTTCATTTTCCATTATCACCTAACATGGATGATTTTTTAAATTTTTTTGATGCATAAAAATGATATTTTTAACTATATTTATATTTTGGAGGTTTTGAATTTATTTTTAAGATAAAATTAATCATGTTCAACATGTCAATAGAATCACTTAATTCACAACCTCCAATTATATAGTAAGTTAAGTACAAGTGAAAAATGATTTTAGCCATAAATTTAAGAGAATTTTGTCTCAAACTCCCTTAGTTGAGACACATTTTACTTTATACACTGATTTACTTTTATATGGTGTATATGATGACCAATTGTTATGTTATTATGAAATATCTTTTATTCATGGCATTTGAAGTTTATTTTCCAGCTCTTCCTCCTTCAAGGGTTTTGATTTATAATTTTACTCAAGTCATGTTTTTTTTCTTGACTCAAGTATTTTTTCCCTTGAGTCATGAAATATTTTCTTGATTTTGATATTCTAAGCCTCTTTTTCCTACCATTATATTTTCAAAAGGTAAATTTATCTTTTATCTGGAGATATTACATCTCCTCATCAATATCCTCCCCTTTGATGAAACGCTCCTTCAAATAAAATCACGATGTTGAAAAGAATAAATACTATACTTTCCAATGGATATTTTTCATCCACATCCATGTTTTACCTATCAAAATTATTTTCTATAATGTTGAAAGTGACCTTCATACTTCTATTTACTTATCATTCATGAAAAGTTTTATTATCCTTTTTGCGACGTGGGTTTCACTTAATGGTTTTTTAAAATGCCTCATTTCCAAATTATTTTAAAAATGGAATTTTTAGCTACCTTTATTTTTTTAATAAATGTTTTTTTAAAAGAATTTTTTTAAATATTTCAATATGAGAAATTTTAGACCCAAAAAAACCTCTTACACATTTCTTCATGAACACATCTTTTCGCAACCTTTTTCATTTTCTAAGGCACTTCCTATCTATGCTTTCAAGTTTTCAAAAAAAAAAAAAATCTTATTCTCATGGTTTAATAAAATTTTCCTTTTTAAGTGTTTTCAAATGACTATGGAAATTATTATATTCAAGGAAATTTTCCTAGTGCTTCTAAGAGTGTTGTTCATCTATGTCATATGCTTGATCAAGGGTATTCTTAAAATGATATCATCCACCCTATTTATCTGTATGGTTTATGAAATTATCTTTTACATATATGATATGACTCATCACTACTTTTTAATTTTCTAATCATCCATTTTTATAGGAATGATTTAATTCCAATTCCTTTCCTCTATGAATAACCTATTTTCTATTACTTGATTGAAGGGTGTTCACCTAGATGCCCAATACATTGATCTATTTCATAAATTATTGCCTAAACCATATACCCATTTCCTATATCATGTAAATACCATATGCTTAATCATCTTTATTGAGTGGTATTTACCTAGAATTATGCTTAAAGTCATAGGACACCAATTTATTTTCCATGGGTTTTCATGTCATGTTTATTGATAAAATCATGAATTCTTCCTTAGGAAAACACTTTAAAAGAATATAAACCCATTTTATTTCATTGGGGTTTTATGATATACTAATTGAAACCATGTAACACCCCAAATTCGCACATCGGTAATGATTTTAATTTTTACCTTTATCTGACAATTTTATTTGATTTAATTGTTTTGTTGAGGTGCATGCCTGGCACAATGAGAGTTTTTGTGTTTTGCTGATAAACGAGCGTTTTGGCGTCGTAATGTTTGCACACGCGCACGACACGAAGGAAGCCATGTGGCTTTGCCTGATCAACGTGCAACTTTCCCGACGCGTGCATAACTAATTAATTAACAAGTTGAATAATAATTTAAGAACAAAAATGAAATAATAAAAATGATTAAATAATTCAAGAATTTTTTAATAATAACAATGATAATAATATTGGGATCATTTATCTTATTTTATTATTTCAGTTAATATTTTAATTAGTTAGATAATATTAAAATTATTATAATTGTTATAAAATTATTAGCTTGTTAATTTTAATTTTATTACTATTATTAATTTTGTTAAGATTTTAATTAGGTTGTAATTATTTATAAGTTATTGTTATAATATTTTTTTAGGTTTTATTTTATTTTGTTTTATTTATTTACTTTTTTTTCTTTCTCTCCTCCCTCACCCTTTCTGTCCGTCGCGCAAGACCCCCCCATCCCTTGGATTTTTGCGGAGAAGATCCCTCTTAGCCCTAGCTGCAGCCGCAACGCCCCTCCCCTTGCTTTCCCCTCCGGCGTGGACCGCCCTCTCCCTTTCAGGCGAACCGAAGTAGCGTGACCCGCCGGTCCTGCTCCCATCCGGCACTGCCCCGTCAGCCTCCCCGTCCAGCCACTTCCGGCTCTCCGAACCCTCCTACGCCTCTCCCCTTTTTCGCTCCTCTGACGATTCGGACTGGTGGCCCTCCTTTGTTATGGCTCCCTTCCATTCGGATGCTCGTTCCCTCCTCCTTCTGGTCGAATATCCGCGACCAATGTCCCTGCCGAACTGCCTTCTAGCCGCGCCCCTCCTGTTCCCATCCAGCGACGCCCCGTCGCCCTCCCGCTCCTATTCGGAATAGCCCTGCCGGCCTCCTCCAGTCGGATACCCGCACCCCCCTAAACTGACACCCCGACATCCGGCGAGCCTCCTGTCCAGCACACCGCACGCGGCGCCCTGCTATTCTTGCCTCGTACTGAGACCCCCCAGTGTGGATTCCCCGGTTGTGACTCCCTTGGCCGCGACTTCTTCCGGTGAGGCTCTAGCTGGCATGACACCTTCCGACACCCTCCATCGTGCTCGAACAACTTCTCGGACTCCTTTCCATAGGTGCGCTATACCTCAGTTCGTCCATTTATTTTGGTTAAGTTTCAATTTGGGTTTTAGATTTGCGTTTGGTCTGATAATGGTGTAAGTGGTCTGATGTTTTGTTTTTAGGTTTTAAGTGTATCAATCATGGTGCGTTGGCATGCAGAGGAAGTTTCTCACTGAAATTTTGTAGTTGGTCTACACTGAGGTAGGTGGTTCCATGTATATTTATTGTTTGATGAATTAATTTGTGAGTTTGGTTGGTTTAGCACATTTATTTATTAGTTCTCCTGTTGCGAATTTGGTTTTTGTTGGGATCTAATGCTCATTTGGTTTGGTAGTAACATGTTTGTGCTGTATGTGAGTAATTCTTTTTGTGGGAAACTAATGCTGAACTATTTAATAGTGTTTTATAAATTGTGAAATTTATTTGTTAGAATGTTCAAAGGGTGTGAGTGGTGTTTTGGATTGGAGTCTATATGCGTCTTGTCACAAATGAACATTTGAGTGGATTTTTGGTGTTTAAATTTGGGCGGCGTATTTTGGAATGGTTTGGTAAATTTTTCTGATGGCGGGTTTAACCATAGAAATAACGTTTTTTTAACTATGGGTTAGTTTGGTGGGTAAAGTGGTGTCATGCTCCTTAAAATTTATTTATGAAAGTTTCAAATGTTTAATTAAATAATTATTAAGGGTGAAAAATTGTTTTGGTTGAGTTGTGAAGTGGTTTTTTGTGTTTAAATTCATGCGATGTGTGTTGAAATTGTTTGATAAAGTCTTTTAATGGTGTGTCTATCGATGAAATTGATTCTTTGACCATGTAGTCATTTTAATTGGTTGTGCAAGTAGTGCAAATTCAGTTTTAAAATATTCTCAGTGTGCGTATTCTTTCAAAATGGTTTTTTTGAGCGAGAGTTGTGGTTTTGGAATGTGTAGTGTCTTGTTTATTTGGGTGCATAAATATGACCTATGATATAAAATTGGAACTTGTTTGATCACAAAGCGGGAAGTTTGGGTAGCTAAGAGGGTGGACTAGACTAGTGGGCTAGTGTTCCAAAGGTGACTTGACCCGGTTTCACTGGAAGGACTGACAATTGCAACACTAACTAAACATATGCTTTTTTGAGGGTCGTGCCCTTCTAAGCCACATTTTTTGAGGGTTGTGGCATTCTAATCCAAGTTTCACTGAGACACGAAGATCTAGGGGCCCAAGCTAGCTAACACCCACAAGGCATCTCCCATATTTGATGCTCATTGGTTACTTTACGCTCATCAGTGTGACACATTGGTTATTTTAAAAAGTGAGTGTGCGTATTTTAATTTAAGTTGTTCCATTTGAAACTATTTTATTTAATTCCATTTTCTTTTAAACTGTTCAATCATTCATTTCTTTTCTTTAGTTAATATTGTAAATGTATTTGTCATTTAATAATTATGCGTGGAACCTTTTCTCAGTGGCGTCCTACTAGGCTTTATCTCACACCCTACATACACCTTTGGGTATATGTAGACTTGGTTTCTTTTTTATTCCAGGTCGAGGCATTGGGATTAGTGATGATGGTTCGAGTTGTATTGGTTTCCCCGTGCAGGTTGGTGGTGGCAGCTTGAGGATGTGACTCCTCATGTCGCACGGAGGTTTGTGTTGGAGTTTTAGTTTTTCCTTGATGTAGTCTCTTTTGGGTTTTTAGTTCAAGTTGATAAACTTAAATTTGAACTTGGTATAAGGGTCTGTTTGGTTGTCTGTTTTTAGTTTCAATTTATTTAGCTTGTTTTTTGTTTTATGTTTATTTGTTCGGGTAAATAGTTCCCATGTTTTATTTTGATACCCGGGCACTTGTGCTAGCCCGTGGGGATCGGGAACGCCCCTCGGGCCTTGCCACGTACTAGGTCGGGCGGCGGGTCGGATGACGACCCGACCTGGTTCGTGAAAAAATGGTATCAGAGCAGGTTTTGTTCTTGTTATTTGGGGTGTCTAGTAGATTGGGGATAGGACTGTCGGTACTCGAGGGGTAGGTGTGAGAAGAGCATCGCGAACTCTTTCTCGTTTCAATCCTCGAGTAACCAGGGGTAGTCCAGGATTTATGTTTTTTGTCGATGGGGGATGAAAATAGGAGTAAACCGGTACTACGCACAACCTCACTTGGAGTAGCGACCCACGTGATTCCTGAGAGTACGGTTCAACACTTTTAGTGGTTGGTGCTTGCCTAGGGCATGGTCTCCTAAACCATGTATCCGGGTTAGACACGACCAATGGTCCTCCGCCCAGGTGCTTTAATGTTTGTGATGTCTTTCTTTAGTTTTGGGTTGGCGCAAAAGTGTTTTCTTTAAGGAAAGTGGACCTTGGGGTTGCTCATATTTTATTTTTGGTGTGAGTTTGGCATGCTTTTTGGAGGGCATTTATTTTAAACCTTGTTTTTGGAAGTTGGTGTTTGATTTGTCAAAAATAAATTTCTAAAATAATGTATTGGGTTATTTGAAATCAAAGTGAGTTATTTTGGAAATGGGAATCATTTTTAAAGCATGTCTTGAATTTTTGAAATGGTTTGGAAAAAATGTATTTTCAGAATAATGGAAATGTTTTGTTTTGAAAGCGGAAGACCCTTATTTCATCCAGTGGTATTCGTATGGGTTCTTGCGTGTGAATGTGGACGTGATTAATGGATAATTGGTGGATTATGTGGATGGGTGCGTGAGTGGCACAAAAATGCATATCTACGAGGCATCCAGGAATATCAGTGGTGAGTGATTGATTTTTAAAGTTGCTTCTTATTTCCTGAAAAGTGGGGGTTTCTCTAAAATGGGGTTTTGTGCTTAAATGGTTTTTGAAATTGGAAAATGGTTTTGATTCCGGGGTGAAAGCGATGAGTTCAAAAGAGTTTTTGGGTTTTATTGTACTGTGCTTGGTTTTTCAAGCGAGTGTTTTTATTGAAGAATGAATTGATGTTTTAAATTGAAATTGTTTGATTTGTGTTCGGTATATGGATGTTTGTTTTGTGATGTGTTTGGATTTGTGAAATAATGTTTTGTGTTCTTGTTCGGGATATTCCCCCTAGAAACGTCCCATGGGTTTCCAACAGGTCTCTTGGTTCTTGGCTCAGACCAGACTTCCAGTGGAATGACGGAGTTGGGTTCTGCTCGGTTGTGTCGACTGTCTGTAGACGTCGAGGTCGGTTGTATATCATTTAATTCTTCGAGAAAGTTAAGTGTGTGTCCGGTTTTTGAGGAACTCTAAATGTTTTGTAGGCGTAAGTTGTCTCGAGTGTGGTTGGAGGAGTGAGACTAGACCAGTAAATGATGATCATCTCGTTTCGCTATGAATGAGGATGTCTTGAGCGATCCTCAAGACTACCATCATCATGAGGTTGCACCTAAATAAGTGAAGGAGAGGGAAAGTGGTTGATCTCATAGGTGCTCGGCCAGTCAACTGGCGGCGAAGGAGTTGTGTTGACCTTTCTGATGAGCTAGTTCCATGCTCCCCATAGGCAGTGTGGAACCACCAGTTTAAAACACGTCCAAGTTATTGGTCCTGTTTATAATGTGGTAAGTGAAGGTTCCTTATCTGATGAGGAGTGTGAACCAATGAGACCTGTTCTTGGAGTGCCCCTTCCATCAGTTTGCGTCGTGCATTTAACAAACCACTTAATCTCTTGCCTCTAGTATGGTCAGTAGGACACTCTAAGTCATTCACTGCAATTCTCAGTTGTTATGTTGATAGAGTTTCCACTTGGGACACAAGGAGAAGTATGTAGGTTGATTTTTCAGCGAAGGAAGTTCCAGTCAGAGGTGGTCAGCTTATGACTGCGAGGCAGTAGATGTTTCAGACATCAGGGCCCCAGCCATAGGTCTCGGGGTGAAGCTTTCACACAGTCAAAACTCATCAGACGTGGGATGGGCTTGATCCGACTGAAGTCCGCAATGACAGGATGGGGACGGCTTAAATTTCTTTATTGCAGTATCGCCTCTGAAGGCTTCATTTTTGTTGTGATGGGTATGAAGGTCATGTATCCTTATTGCAGTCTTTGTTTGTGGGAGTTCTTCTTGGGCCTTAAAGAGGTCTGAAGAATCAGTATTCTTGTAAAGCTGGCGGGCGTGCTCCATGAACCTTCTTGTGGTCTGTTATGGATCAGAATTTTACTCATCCAGGAGATGCTTTTGTCTTGTGGGATTAACGCACGCCTGTTTAGTTTTCCGCTAGGTTAGGAGTTTTTGGTATCAAAACAATCTCATGTGGTGGAGTGTTGTTCACTGTGGGATTTTTTTCCGTGCAAGTCGGCCTATGTTGGTGGGTTTGTGATGAAGAGTTCAGTCTGTATTGCTTAAAGTAAATTGGGAATGCCAGTGCGGTTTCCGTGGTGTTTAGAAATTTTAAAATGGCGGGGAGACCCAGTGCGGGTCTCGCTGGAATCCTCTCTTGTGTTGGTTGGTTAAACTTAGGGAGTTTGGAAGGTCAATCCAGTGTTATAGGTTTGTCTGGGTTGAGAGTCGTTTTGGTCTGGAGAACCAATGTTTAACAACAATCCTAATATGGTGGGGAGACCACCATAGGAATAACTTGGGGGAGACTTTATTTTGAAAGTGCACTTGGTGGGGCAACTCCCTTACTTCCGCTCTGTCCGACCTCGACCATGCTAATTGGGTATCTCGGGTAATGGGTCGCTTGACAAGTGTTCTTGGAGATCTCGAGTGACCATAGCGATCCTTAAGATAGGGGTTGGGGTGTTCCATGCTGTAGCGTGTTCAGAGTTGAATTCTTTGCTGTTGGTTGTTTTTCTTGGTGATTCTATTTTTGAGATATTTGGAGTTTCAGGTCACAGACATTTTGAATACCGTGTCTTTGGGTGATTGAGGTTTTGTTTTAAGTGTCTTCGTGGTCTTGCTTGGAACCCTTGGTTGACCTAGTCTTTTGGGACTTTCTGGGGGCAGAAAGTGTCATGGTGGGGAGAATTGTCACACCCCGACTTCGCACATCAGTAATGATTTTAATTTTTACCTTTATCTGATAATTTTATTTGATTTAATTGTTTTGTTGAGGTTCATGCCAGGAACAACGAGAGTTTTTGCGTTTTACTGATAAACGAGCATTTTGGCGTCGTAATGTTTACACATGCGCACAACACGAATGAAGCCATGTGGATTTGCCTGATCAAAATGAAACTTTCCCAACGCATTCATAATTAATTAATTAATGAGTTGAATAATAATTTAAGAACAAAAATTAAATAAGAAAAATGATTAAATAATTCAAGAGTTGTTTAATAATAACAATGATAATAATATTGGGATTATTTATCTTATTTTATTATTTCAGTTAATATTTTAATTAGTTAGATAATATTAAAATTATTATAATTGTTATAAAATTATTAGCTTATTAATTTTAATTTTATTACTATTATTAATTTTGTTAAGATTTTAATTAGGTTGTAATTATTTATAAGTTATTGTTATAAGATTTTTTTAGGTTTTATTTTATTTTGTTTTATTTATTTACTTTTTTTTCTTTCTCTCCTCCCTCACCCTTTCTTTTCATCGAGAAAGACCCCCCATCCCCTGGGTTTTTGCAAAGAAGATCCCTCCTAGCCCTAGCCGCAGCCGTAGTGCCACTCCCCTTACTTTCCCCTCCAGCGTGGACCACCCTCTCCCTTTCCGGCGAACTGAAGTAGCGCGACCCGCCGGTCCTGCTCCCATCCAGCACTGCCCCATCAGCCTCCCTGTCCAGCCACTTCCATCTTTCCAAACCCTCATGCGCCTCTCCCCCGTTTTCCTCCTCCGATGATTCGGACCGGCGACCCTCCTTTCTTCCGACTCCCTTCCAGTCAGATTCTTGTGCCCTCCTCCTTCCGGTCGAATATCCGCGACCAATGTCCCTACCGAACTACCTTCTAGCCGTGCCCCTTCTATTCCCATCCAGAAATGCCCCGTCGCCCTCCCACTCCTGTTCGGCACAACCCCGCCGTCCTCCTCCGGTCGGATACCCGCACCCCCCTAAACAGACTAACCCCGACATCCGACGAGCCTCCTGTCAAGCACACCGCACGCGCCGCCCTTATATTCTTGCCTCACACTGAGACCCCCCCAACGTGGATTCCCCGGTCGTGACTCCCTTGGCCGTGCCTTCTTCCGGTGAGGCTCCAACTGGCGCGACACCTTCCGACACCCTTTATCGCGCTCGAACAGCTTCTCAGACTCCTTTCCATAGGTGCGCTGTACCTCAGTTCATCCATTTATTTTGGTTAAGTTTCAATTTGGGTTTTGGATTTGCGTTTGGTCCGATAATGGTGTAAGTGGTCTGATGTTTTGTTTTTAGGTTCTAAGTGTGTCACTCATGGTGCGTTAGCATGCGGTGGTAGTTTCTCACCGAAATCTTGTGGTTGGTCTACACTGAGGTAGGTGGTTCCATGTATATTTATTGTTTGACGAATTAATTTGTGAGTTTGGTTGGTTTAGCACATTTATTTATTAGTTCTCCTGTTACAAATTTGGTTTTTGTTGGGATCTAATGCGCATTTGGTTTGGTAGTAACATGTTTATGCTGTATGTGAGTAATTATTTTTATGGGAAACTCATGATGAACTATTTAATAGTGTTTTATAAATTGTGAAAATTATTTGTTAGAATGTGAAAAGGGTGAGAGTGGTGTTTTGTCTTAGAGTCTATATGCGTCTTGTCACAAATGAACATTTGAGTGGATTTTTGGTGTTTAAATTCGGGCGGCGTATTTTGGAATGGTTTGGTAAATTTTTCTGACGGCGGGTTTAACCATAGAAATGACCCTTTTTTTAACTATGGGTTGGTTTGGTGGGTAAATTGGCGTCATGATCCTTAAAATTTATTTATGAAAGTTTCAAATGTTTAATTAAATAATTATTAAGGGTGAAAAATTGTTTTAGTTGAGTTGTGAAGTGGTTTTTGGTGTTTAAAGTCATGCGACGTGTGTTGAAATTGTTTGATAAAGTCTTTTAATGGTGTGTCTGATGATGAAATTGATTCTTTGACCATGTAGTTGTTTTAATTGGTTGTGAAAGTAGTGAAAATTCAGTTTTGAAATATTCTTAGTGTGCGTATTCTTTCAAAATGGTTTTTTCTGAGCGAGTGTAGTGGTTTTGGCATGTGTAGTGTCTTGTTTATTTGGGTGCATAAATATGACCTGTGACATGAACTTGGAACTTGTTTGAGCATAAAGCGGGAATCCTGGGTAGCTAGGAGGGTGGACTAGACTAGTGGGCTAGTGTTCCGGAGGTGACTCGACCCGGTTTCACTGACAAGATTGATGATTGCAACACTAACTAAACATATGCTTTTCTAAGGGTCATGGCCTTCTAAGACACATTTTCTGAGGGTCGTGGCCTTCTAAGACGCGTTTCATGAAGACATGAATATCTAGGGGCCCAAGCTAGCTAACACCCATGAGGCATCTCCTGTATTTGATGCTCATTGGTTACTTTATGCTCATTAGTGTGACACATTGGTTATTTTAAAAAGTGAGTGTGTGTATTTTAATTTAAGTTGTTCAATTTGAAACTGTTTTCTTTAATTCTGTTTTCTTTTATGCTGTTCAAGCATTCATTTATTTTCTTTAGTTAATATTACAAATGTATTTTTCATTTTATAATTATGTGTGGAACCTTTTCTTGGTGGCGTCCTACTGGGATTTAGCTCACACCCTATATACACCTTTGGGTGTATGTAGACTCTGTTTCTTTTGTATTCTAGGTCGAGGCATTGGGATTAGTGATGATGGTTCGAGTTGTATTGGTTTCCCCATGCAGGTTGGTGGCAGCAGGTTGAGGATGTGACTCCTCATGTCGCACGGAGGTTTGTGTTGGAGTTTTAGTTTTTCCTTGATGTAGTCTCTTTTGGGTTTTTAGTTCAAGTTGATAACCTTAGATCTGAACTTGGTATAAGGGTCTATTTGGTTGTCTGTTTTTAGTTTCAATTTATTTAGCTTGTTGTTTGTTTTATTTTTATTTGTTCAGGTAAATTGTTCCCATGTTTTATTTTGATACCCAAGCACTTGTGCCAGCCCGTGGGGATCTGGAACGCCCCTCAGGCCTTGCCGCGGACCGGGTCGGGCACCGGGTCGGATGACGACCTGGCCTGGTTCATGACAAACCATATGGCACACATTAGTATGTTTTTTATTATACGATCGGTGGATCCAAAATTTTATAGCCCTCCAATGTATTCGGTAATGTCTCCATCTCATGAGATATTATGGTGCGTGGGAAGTGAACCTAGCCAACTATGGGAGTGAGCCATTAGCCTTTCCAACTATGTTATGTTAACGAGGTATGGATCCTTGACTTGTGATTATGATATCTTGTTTATATTGTTTCCACATTCCTATGAAGTCATGCTCTTATGATATGATCATACTTACTCCATGCTATTATGTTATCATTTCTTTATGCCATGATTCCATGCTTATGATCATTCTATTTATGATATCAGGTCATGCCCTTGATTTTATACCCCTTTACCATGTTTATTCTCTTACCAAGATTTCTAGGTCACACTTTTCATTATGTATTTCCCAAGGTTATCCTATGTAGTATTAAGAGGACCTATGGGAGTTTGGATCACTCTAAGGATATTATATAAAGACAACGATGTTATGTTTTAAAATGTTGTATTCATGTGTCTAATCCTCCAAAGATACTAGACCCTATATCCTCAGCGTTTATCTTCTACAAACTATGTTAAAAGTTATGAAATAATATTTATTTAATGCTTGGGTTATTATATCTAGACCCACTAGGGCCCCAACCGAGTTGGATAAAAGCTAATCATGCCACCCCAAGATCTTCTCTAATAGGATTGAGGCTACTTATTAGCACTAAATAGGCACATCACACGGTATGAGATGAATTAGCCTATAATAACCTAAAATAGACATATATATCTAAATACCCAATAATAAACATTAAAACCTACAATATATATATATATATATGTTTGTGTATATATATATAAACAACTAAAATGTATACAATGCATGCATGAAACAAAAAAATATAAGAACAACACCACATTGGAAAATACCAAAGGACCTGTACATCCGACCAACCTTCGAATTTGATAGGTGCATGATTCCAAATTCTTCTCCTCACTATATGTACTTTTGAATTGATCTCTAGCCACAATGGTCACCACCACCATCATGAACCACCATTCTCCATCATGCATCATCAACTATCACCAAGAATAAGCTCTTAACAAGCCACAAAAACTCCACAACCTCAAAGACCACTTTCAAACCATGTTTCTTCCACATATACACAACTCATGTGGCCACAAAACTTTTTTATAGGTGAGTATAAACATACTCAGTATGATGCACTGAAACCAAGAAGGAAAAAAAGCAATAAGTTATCCCAAAGCTCCAAGTACATGACGGTAACCCAAAGGAAGACAATAAGACATCTAGATATTCTCAACCTCTATAATTCTCAAGGATGAAAATAATTCATATATATTTTTAGCTACAATACTCAATGAATTTACCACATGAGAAACCAAGGGTGCTCAGAGAACTGAAAATCCCATAAAGTCTAAAGTTGACATCCCAAATATATATCACATCTCAAAGGAAACCCAAGAGTGCCTAAGGAGTCAAAAGTCTTGAAGTATCTGATATTCTACACCACTACAACTCCCAAATTTCTATTGGAAACCATAAATGGCTACTCAATCCTTTCTTAGGTAAAAATTTCAGTTGAGAAATATTGGTCCATATTACCCACCACATCTGTTTCACTGATCTAGAAACTCATAGGGGAACCCAAACCTTTTCAAAGAATAAATATTGGTTAAGGGGGTACTGACCCCTACTATCATAACCACCCATATATACTACAATGAGGAGAAACCATAACATAGGGAAGATATATTCCCTCTCTATACAACCTAGATGTACGAGAAATCAGCACAAGTACCATGAATTAATTTACCCAAACTAAGAAACTCGCATTTCCTATCTAGAATTGTAGTAGAGGATCTCACACCCTAGGTAGGTGGGGGGGGGGGGGGATACCAACTACACTAATGGAGGATCTCATTCCCTGAATGAAATCCTAGATGGAGAGATACCATCTTTGTAGATAGAGGATCCCATGCCCTTAGTATGTATGGGTGGTTATGATAGTAGGGGTCAATACCCCCTTAACCAAGATCTTTTTTTTGAAAAGGTTCAGGTTACCCTACGAGTTTCTAGATCGGTGAAACATATGTGGTGGGTAATATGGAACATTATTTCTCAACTAAAATTCTTACCTGAGAAAGGATCAAGTACCCCTTTATGGTTTCCAATGGAAATTTGGGCACATATAACCCATGTACGTCACGTGTCTCATGCACATCCACCTCCCTTACCTAGATCAGGTTGGATGTACTTGACTTGGTAGGGCTTCTCAGGATGGCATGAACCGATCCACATATGTTAGGGCCCCGTGTTGGGTTGGCCTGGCTGGAAAACCCATGTCACTAGGCCCAACCAACTATTATGTGGTAGGTAAGATGTCGTCTGATTCCATGAGGGGATCATACCATCGAGGCAAGTTGAGGCCACCCCCACCATCCCACTACACACCATAACTACCACAATGATTCCCTCTACTCAACTCTCTGAATGTTGATACGACCATCCGTCACCTCACACCAAGGTGTCACCACCCTTTTTCTACACCACTCTTCCACCGACGAGCTATGCCACCTCCCAACACTTCCTCTCTTGCTAAGTCATGCCTCTGCCACATCCACTGTCACTGAATTACCACATTATCACCTTCTCCCTCACACTGACTGCCATCTTGGACAAGCCTTATTCCATGGAAAATGCCCTACTTCCCCTCATTTCCTCCAACCACCACTAGGACTAGTGACCAACCATCCACACTCAAAGAGAGAGAGATATAAAGGGAGAGATAGAGAGATAGGGGACACATAGAGAGAAGAACACCCTCTTCTTTGTTGATCTGCCATAATTTTTTTTCAATCACTGAGAAAGAAGTCAGGGGAAAAATTACTTTACCCTATAAATACCATGGCATAGGGATTATGAATTCCTAAAATATAAATCTAATATACACATAGGGGATTATAAAAAAAGAATACAAATTATTCACCCTGAACTAAATACATAGAATGAGGGTTTCAAATCCCAATTTCAACATGGAATTTATAAATAATTGGGAAATTCAAAAATATAAATGTTATACCTTGATATAATATCCCCATCCCTACAATCCATTTTCATGGCCACATGATCTTCTCATTGATGTCACTAAAAATATGATTTTTCCTTTGATCCAACGTTGTTTCCACTAAAGTTTAATTGCTCTATCTTCCTCTAAATCTTGGTTTATGTCAAGCAATGAGGATGAACCAAAGAAAGTCTATAACAAGGTATTAAATAGGGATCCCATTGGGGTCACCATAATTGAAATAATATAATAAAATAAATAAAATAAATTAATTCCATTAATTTATTTCCACCCCCAATTATCCAAACTCGAAAACCATGATGAAAAGTTAAATAATAGCACTCTTAGGGTAACACCCTCATTTTGGATGTAATTATAGTCTCATATTTTCTATTAAAGGATTATTTTTAAAGGAAAAATATCTTTCCCATTAATGAACACAAATAGACTAAAAACAATACATTATACTTAATATATTATTCTAGAGGATCTTCAATGCCTAAAATTCCACATTGAATTATCCAGAGGGTAAACACCGCACCTTGGGATGAACAAAACCATTAAAACATCTTTTGAGGTATTCTACAATGAAAAATTTACCTTTTTACTCTCAAAGAGTCCATGAGACTTAGAAACCTAAAAATTTAGTTAAGTATTGATCGTGAAAAACCTAGGTCACTGCACCTTTCATATCTACACGGATGTCGATTCCTTCACATGAAAGTCCATAACAGCTTTGTGCGCTTGAAATTTTTCACCATCTCTGTCTTCTTGAAGGCCCTTTCTTTATCCACATGAATGTTCATAGTGGTTCTATTCACCTGAAATCAGATCTATTTTCCTTAAGTGTAACACCCTAGCATGGTCCTACTGAATAAATATAGAGCCTATGGCACTACATGAACTCAAACGTGCCTCTACATACACTATAGGATATTGTATAGTGGTGAGATACTGAGATATATATGGTGAGAATATTTTATAAAATATAAATAATAATATACATGAGTAAATATACCGATAATCCAACATAACACATCTATATAAAAAATATATCCAAAACCTGTAATCATAAAACATAAAGCCGAGTGGGAATCTCTCTATCTAGAATATTATATAGTAAATGGTCTATATGATGAATAAAATGTAACAGAGAAATAATAACAGAATATAAATATCAAGAATCATTAGAACATAATAAAAAAGGAGGCACACTATTCAATACATATACAATATAATTTAAAAAGTAAATATACAATGGCCTCCATACGAACTCACATGTCTAACTCCTATAAAATCATTAGCCTATGATATGGTACTCATCCCAATCCTTATATCCATATCTAAGTCAATAATTATTCCTATAATAAAACATGAAATCAACCCATGTACATCGAAACCCATACCATGTGAAGGGGTAGGGGGTGTGTCCAATAACCCAGTAGGATTCCCCCTCCTGCCTTGACATATTGAGTGTTAACGATCAAGTAGATATACAAGAAAATATTAGGAGAAAGGTCAAATTTGCACTCAGTGAAACTCACTCACTAGGAAACATAATTGATCACATGGTTTTCATGGGCCATGGTCAAACATAATTTATCAACCTAGAATGTAGCATAAGGCTAACCATGGTTATTTTCTAAGGAGTTTATATGGGTTAGATCTTTACTATTCTCAATCAATTATTATTATTTTTATTATTTTCTCAAAATTAATAACCAATAGATTGAGGGTGTGATTTTTTTGGTGAGTGCATGCAAATAAAATAAAATGATAAATAACCTAATAAAATGTTAGTGGGGAGAAGGATCAGTCCAAGGTTAGGCACAAGTGAGTTATTCACTGTCCTAATGAATTTCTTAAGATCTATTGAAAATTAATTTAATACAATTCATAAATCACCACCATCAACATTATTTGTGAGACTTGGTGCACTTTTAGAAATCTCTTAGGCACACCAAGTATCACCTCCTCCATAGTTTCAAGTAATATAAAATCCACAATCACAAATAGTCTATCATCCTTCACCCATTCCAAATCATATAACATTCATACCTATATCTTCATGACTCCACTTGAATGAAGTTTGAATCGAGAAAAGGGATGGTAATTGATTTGATTGAGATTGGAATGTGTCTGTGATAATTACCAAGAGAATTTGATAATTCTATTCACGATCCTTGAGAAAATACAATGCCTCATCATAATATAATAAAAAAAATTAAATAAATAAATGAAAAAGTATTTGGAGAACCCTGAGATCTCCCCCGAGACTTTTCCATAGGTTAGTACTCTATGATCATGGAGTTGAGAGTTTATTTTCATATCAAAGAGGAAGATCAAAAACATAAAAAATAACTAGCTGATTTCTCTCCATATTCATACTCATTTAAGATCCCATGATTTAAAACCACACTTATACATGAAGAATGAAAGGTGATTTGCTTCACTACTTCATGGTGACAGTGGAAACTAGGTGCTCGAAGGAGTTTCCAATGCATGTGAAAGTTGAGTGAAAATGGACTAGGTAGGATCCTACACTTTAATCAGAATACAAGATTTAATTTTGGGCTTGGTTCAGTGGGTCTTTATGCTTGGACTCAAAATTAGTGGGCCTCACAATTGAGTGCTATGTATGTGTGGACTGGTGTAATCCTGCTTGGTTTCAGATACGTTCATGACAGACTGGACTTTGGTTTGAAGTGATTCATGAGAGTAGTGGTTGGGTGTGGAGGTATGAATGGGGTATCCAAGGAGATGAATTTGAGGTGGATATTGTGAGGTGGAAAATGCCGATGAAGAACTTGGAAGAGTGGAGCCCCCCCATTTTCATACTTGCATAGGGAACAAGGGAAAAAAAATGCAATCCAATACAAATATTCATTTTGAACTCTGCTTATATCAGATTCTCCAAACTGAGGATTTAGGATTCTTCACTTATTTGATTTCAGCATTATATTTATCTTAGAAATCAAGATCCATTCATCATTTGGATGAGCATTCAGTTTTGTTTAGTTCATTCAGGTGTGGATAAGTGAGAAAAAGATATTGTATGCTTCAATTGAACCAAGAAGTGAGCTCATTATTTTCAATAGAGGGAGTCATACAGAGATGAAATTACTTGATTGACCATGATTTAGAAGTGAGACAACTTGAGTGATAGAGTGTGGTAGCTCATTACTTTACCCTTTCAGTTAGTTGAATGATGCATGAAAGGTAGGCACGGTAGGTTGAAGAGTTGTGGTTGGTTTGGCCTGGCTGGTCATGTGGTTGGTTGAGCGCAGGGTCGACCATGATGTATTCACGTGGTAGATCATCCTTTATTATAGTGTTATCTTTAAATATCAAACTAACCTAGAAGAACTTTAATCCTAATATCCCATCTCTATCCAGTGATGATATTTCCCTAGACAACTTGAAGCCAAACTCATTGAACTAGTAACATGATAAAACAACACCCCGATTACATTCTAGCTTAACACTAGGGTTCCTGAAGCAAACAGTTTGATGCATATCATTATTAAATCTATTGGGAATTAATTTGGATTGACCCAACAACATCCTTAAACAAAACAAGTATTTACACTTAAAAACATATAATTAAAAATATTTAAAATTAAATTCCATATGTACTTTTATAATTTAAATCATCATAATCAACAAAATTGCACTTATACATAATTAAATGCAATAATGTGAATCCTATTAGTTTTTAATATAAAATGAGTGACTTTAAGGAGTGATTTATAGTTAAAATTTAGTCAAATTTAACCTATAATCACCCCTTGCACATAGAACATTGAACTCTTGGGAAATTATCAATAATGAAATTCTAAAATCATGATCAACAGTTCAAAAATAAAATATTCACATATTATCCACTCCTAGAAAAAATATTTTTTTTTCAGAAACATAGTGTATAGCTCAAAAATAATAATTTTTTAGAGAATACTTCTAATGAGTATTTTTACTTTCAGCCAGATTTATTCAAGTATTTATAGATCTTCATAACTCAAACATATTTTGAAATTTAAGCTTCATTTTGAAATTTAATCAATGAATAGGAAAATATAAACTATTTTTTTTCAAAAAACTAAGTGAATCGTGAGAAAAAATATTGGGTTTTTTCCCAAAAAAAAATCACATCATGATTTATGCATGAATTTAATCTAATACTTTTACTTCAATCGAGAAAAAATTTTAGTACTAAGAGTGAAACAAATTAGATCTGAGTGGAATTAAAAATTTAACAAGTGTCACTTCTAGTTATCCCTCTTTACAAAGTTTCTTAATCAAGGGATTCAAATTCCATTATATTTATACAACTCATATAAAATTGTTATAAGTCAATTTCCCATTTCTTCATCCTTGTTTAATATTCCCCTCACCTAAATTATTTATTTTTTAAAAATTTGTAACTTATTTAATTTTTCTAGACATTCTTGTGAAAAACACTTATTGAATTTTCGAATGGAATTTAGTACTCACACAGTCAATGCCTAATATCTTAGTGCTTTTTTTTGGATCTCAATTGCTCATTTTACTGTAGTTTCAAAATTTATTTTTTTTACTTGGCTCCTTGAGGTTTTAATTTTCACAAAGGTAAATTTACCTTGAATTAAGTTCAAAATTACATTTTCCTCATGTTATAATTTAAATCCCTAAAGATATTTTCACTCACACTCCTTTACTTAGTTCTAAAACTATATTTCCATGAAAACAATGAGAAAAATCATTTAGAAATAATTTTAGATTTTAAAGTTAACTAATATGATCAAATTACTCATAATATATATAGATTTTAAAAGTGATTAGAGTTTTCCAATTCATCCCAAATAAATTTTGAAAACACAAAAAACTATAAAAAAACAACTTTTTACTAAGTATAATTTTTTATGTTTTTATGTATTTTTTGGGGTTTTCAAAAAAATTCACTAAAAAAAATAAAAATAGCAAGAAATAAAAGAGAAAAGAGTAAAAATAAATAATCCATGAGTTACGCCTCCCCCACAATTAATCTCAACTATATCCTTAAAGAAACTCAATAATTATCATGTATTTTTCAAATATATTTTAATTCTAAAACATGAGAAAAAATATTTTGGAAGGAGACAACTTGACTTTAATTATTCCATTTCAAGTGGAAATCTTTGGTGGGATATGATTCCCACTTTTATTGGCTTTATATGTTCTTCAATCAACTCTAGTAGGTGCGATCTACTTGTGTCCTGCATAAAAAAATAACTAGGAATTAGTTATTTTTATTAAAAAGTAAAATATAGAATTGAAAATAAATTAAAAGTGGATAAAATGTAAATAAATATTGGGTAATAACAACCCAAAAAGTGATGAAATTTATCCTGTTCATAACCAGACAATCTTAGGATTATCCCCAATGCAACGACACAAAAATTTATAAGTGAAACCTCCCTTTTAAATGAATATATACCACATTTAGAAATGTAGTATAACATATAAAACACAAACCATGAAATAATAATCATTAACACTTTATTTTTATCATAAAATATATCCATACTATGATATTTGGGCATAATAAACATTAATACTTACAACCATTGGTAATTTAGTGATTATGAAGTGACCGTTAAGATTAGTAAATATAGGGAAATAATAAAATCTAATTGATTCAAAAGGAAGAAGCAATGACCTTAACCAATATGATCATACCATACAAGGCTTATTTATCAAAGATTCTAAGGGAGATGGAATCACTAGGGTTTTTCCCTGACCAAGTACAATCCTAGATTCAACAACTATGATTTGAGTGAAATCAATTACAGGAGAAGTTCAAGGTTATAGAAGTCACTACCAAATCTATGTTCACTAAACTACCCTATTAAATTACTACCATTTCACAACTTACCCTTAGAGAATATGCTGGTGTAATAAGGGGTTATGTATCTAGATCTTAGTAATATAAAGGTATAAATTTTCTTTTAGAAATGAAATAGTTTTTTATTCAATCCCATTTCTTTTATTATTTTATTTAATATAAAATTCACATTAATAAAATATGAATATGATAAATATATTTCTAGATACAAAGAAAAACAAAATTCTGTTTTTTGGAAAATATATAATTTTAATTACAATAGACTTCTTACAATAAAATCTAGAATTTTAAATAAAATTTATTTCCATGAAATAGACTTATAAGACACTATTTATTTAAATATACTTGATAATATAATTTTATGCGGTCCTAAGTAATTTTTATAAGGGTTAGAAAGTTAAATATGTCATAAAAAATATTATTTTTCAATAAAAATGATTCTTTATTTAAAAATTAATCTTTTCATACTTAGAAAATTACTTTGATAAAATAAATTTCATTTTTGTAATCATTAAATTTAAATGATCTAATAGTTTTTTTTCTTTATTTGATGAGAAAGTTGAATTTTTGGGTAAAAATAAACATGATATAAATATATGACAAGAATTATGGCATCATAATGGATTAAAAGTGATGTAATAAATATTATAAAGGTCTTGGTTGATGAAAAATAATAATATTAATTAAAATAATGTATTTTATACTGATAATATTAATTTTACAAACCTATAATTAATCTTACAAAACCTAATGTATATTCTAAAGGTTTTAAAATAATTTTTTTATGAAAAGAAAACCATACATCCCCTAAAATGGTATTATTTAAAGTATTTTTGTGATTAATCTATTAAAATGTTAAACAAAACTTACCCTTTATAGAAACCATTGGATAAAACCTTGGTAAGGCTAATGATTTTGAATTTTTTACAACATAGAGTAAAAAACATATGTTTAGAAATTAATAAATAATTCCACCTCTTTCTCTATAAATATCCACCCATTATCCCATTACTATTCACTACAAAGACTTTGATAAAAAATTTCCTCTCATTATCCCTCTTTATATCCCTCCCATGTAGTTTCTAAGTCTATAAGGAGTTCCTCCCAAGCTTTAAGAAGTTTCCAAGCAAGGTAAGGGGTTCTCCCCCTATTTTCAATTGAAGCACTTCCTTTATTATAATACTTTTGATTTACAAGTGGTCATGTTCTCATGTGTTCATAACCATCCATTAATATCCAAATTACTCCCTATTAATGAGATACTACCCCTATCTCTCATTAACCCCTTCCATGAACTTTTATGTACACCTGTTATGTTGCAAAAAATTATCCCTTTTCCATGACATAACTTTGTGTTGTGAATAGCCAAACCTATTTTCATTCATGGTTATTAACTAAGATATAAATATAATTCATTTATTGGGTAATTCCATGTATTAAACCCACATTAATTAATCTTGGGATTAAAATTATGAGATACATTCCCATGTTATATGATCAATGTGGCACATGTAAATTTAGACACATGAAGGGTGTGCCCTGATAGAAATTCAATGCATTGGGTAATGTTTTCATCTCATGAGATACCATGTATGAGAATGGGTGGTTAGACTATGCACACTATATTATTATGCCTTAGTATTTATACTTTACTTATGTTTATGATGTCATGTTTTATGTTGTTTCCACATTCTTATGATGCCTTGATCTAATTATATCATCCTCTCATGTCATGATTCAATGTTTATGTATATTATTATTACCTTTTTTAGGTTATCATGATTTATACCTTGAATCATTAATTTTCATCAAGTTATGATTTATTATTCCCTTATTAGGCTTTATGGAGAACCCCTTTTCTTATATATGTCCTTCGGTTATTCTGTTAAGTACTAAGAGTTAAAAGGAAACTAAAATAACTTTATGAAGATTTGAAATAATGTTGTTGTTTTATATTATATGTTAATGAATTAGGTATCTAATTTCATAAAGTAACCAAACTTCTAGATTTATAGGATTGTATTATATGGATATTTTTAAAAAAAATCATGAAATAAAATGTATTATAAATAAGGCTTGTTATAGTTAGTATTAGAAAAAGGTTTAGTTATTTTTTGGGGATTAGGATTATAAATCATTAGTGAAAACCCTATGGAAAAGTTTAAGTATAGTAATCATCTTAAATTTTGGTAAAATAATGAGTGTCTAGTCTCTAACAAATTAAATCCTTGTCTTGATACTACAAGAGGATGCAGTTTTGGCATAGATTCACCTGAGGGTAATAGCCCCAAAAGGGTTGGTTGGGTATTAACCCAATATTCACCCTAGGCATGAGTAGTGGTCCTTATTGCACACTTAGTTTAATACTCCCATGGGATATTCTTTGATATATCCACATGATCTTTACAAATCATTATAAATGATTTGAACTTCTGGATATAAAAATTAATAGGAAATAGACCATGGATAACCAAGATCTAAACTTAGAAATTTATAAGCAAGGGTACATATGTCATTCATTATAAGTTAAGTAGTTAATCTTTTTATATGGTCATGCATCCTCATCCCAAAAATTCCTTTATTTTAGAAAATGGATTGAAATAGAAGAGATTGTGTCAAAAAAAAATTTCAATGAGAAATGCGATGATTTATCAAATGAAATAAATAATATGCCGAAGAAGGATTTGAGAACCTCATGGTAGTACAATCAAAATTGACTCAAGTTATGATTAATAAAATGAATCATATCTAATTCCATCCTTTTACTAATAGAGAAAAAGTTTCAGTTGAATCATTTATGTGAAAAATTCCTGCTAATTTTTGTGGATCTTATGATCTACTAATCACGGATCAATGGATTAATTCTGCTGAGAATATATTTTCTATCATCAAATGATTTAATTAATAGAATGTTATACTAATTTTTTTTAATTAGAGGGTGAAGCCAATAAGTGGTGTACACTGATCAAGAATATGAATCCCATGGAATAAATTGAATCAATAGAGTGGTATGGATTCAATAAAATATTTTTCAATAAATATTTTCCTCACAATCACTATATTAAAATGGATAGAGGGTTACTTGGACTCAAGAAAAATGAGGATAAATCAATTGGGGATTATAAATCAAACTTCCCAAGTATTGAACAATATGCCACCATCTTTTTCATAGATTCTAAAAGTAAGGTTGATCGCTTCTTTAGTAGACTAAAGATGAGTATTCAAAAATCATTAGAAATTCAAGACTTATATATCTATGAGGATTTTTTTTTGATGTTCCCTCAAAGTCAATATATATATTGACAATTCTTACTGGTCTCATGGGATTGGAGATAAGAAGCAAAGAATAGAGTTTAACACTGGTGGATCATCAGATAATCCTCATGGTGGTAGGATAATCCAATTACCAACATGAAATAAGTGTGAGAAGAGTCATACTAGGAACTTTATCAAGGGGATATATAAGTGATTCAAGTGTGGAAAGATTAAATTTATGGGTCACACATCTGCTCCCCCCTACCCATGCCAGCTTGGTCTGATGGCTCCCTTCAGAGCATGGCTTGAAATTGAATATTGACGGGTCTTGTTCACAAGGATATATATAGGGAGGCATGGTAGTACGTGATCCTAATGATCGTGTTGTCGTGACACATAAAATTTATTATGTTTTTAAAGTTGATTTATAGTATAGGGAAGACCCTAGGCCGTCTCTCAAGGAGCATTGATAGGTTTAGAGTATGAGTTTTTGATAAAAAGTACTAAAAATGGGGGTGATTTTGAAAACAATCTTAAGAAAATAACTTGATTTAAAGAGATTAATAGTTGATAGATAAAGGTGATGATTTAAGAATTATGAGAGAAAGGGGTTATTGTGATTTTACTACACACATTTCAAGTTCATTGTTCTTATATATTCAATTAGGTTTGGAGTAATTCTTTGTTTGAAATTAATTGGAATCCCGATTAATTCCTAAGCCTTTATTTCATTGCTTGAAGAACCAAACCTTGACATAACAATCGTATTGTCAAGGTCCAAAAATTATGCATGAAATAAGAGATTCCAAAGAATATTGAAATCTCAAGTAAGTGGGTAAGAAAAGGTTTCTTGTGTTGTCCAATCAGAACAACACAAGTCACACACTCAAAACCTCACATCGATTGGTTAGAAATTAAGAGAAAATCAATCACATGCATCAAAAAAAGTATTCAAATAATAAATAATTTAAGATACATGGAAATAAATGTTTTAACACCCAAATAACTCCAAAATAGTAGCTAATATATGTGTCGGAAATCCCTTTACATGTGTGTAGTTCCCTCACAATAAACACCCACTGTTTAGCTCGACATCGGGAGGAGGAGAAAGCTCGGGTGGAACTCCTTCTTCATTATTGACCCCCCTATGAGGATAGGGTCCTACAGAACTACAAGGATATGGAGGAGAATCCTCCAGGACTCTAAAATGACAGAGCTTCACTTCTGATTCTAACTTACAAATGGGGATCCCAATGTTCCATTTTATAAGAAAATGGGAAGGTGGTTTTGAGCACTCAAATTTCTTAAAACCACTTGTCACATGATTTTTGACCTCCAGACAACCTTATCTCGCTTTTGAGAAAATAAAAAGATGTATTCACACCTCTTTAATGTCTCCACCTAAAGTTTGGAACCACTTGGACAAGTGGAGCCTGAGATATGGACAGATCACAGCACACCACTTTTGACTTCGTGAAAATTCGGTTTGCTGGAAAGATCAGGTCAGTTGGGCCACCAGATGGACGAATGAGTCTTGAGTTTCTTCAGATGCAATGTAGCCCAATGAATTTTGGACTAGAAAAAAAATTTCATCCCATTTGGATGTATGGTTCAGTATCAGTGTGCGTATGAGTCCACTGGTGTGCATGGATCCTACGTAGTTTGGCCCATTTTTCTTGGATATCATCATGGGCCCACCAAATCACCTCTTCCTGCAATGGAATTATCAAAAAAAGTAACATTTCCCTTTTTATCAGTTATAAACACAAAATAAATGATTCAAAAATGTAATTCAATTTGTTATTATTTTTTATAATTTTCAATATAAAATAAGTTTAGCACAGTGGTGTAAGGGTGAAAATGAAACAGTGAATCGCGGTGCGATCACACCCTCACACCTAAACATTTTCACTCCTGGGAAAAGTCATAATTCCAAAAATTATGCATGTAGATATTTACAACTTCATAAAGATTTAATATTCAATGAAAATTTAATTACTGATAGAAATGTGAAAAATCACACCGAGGAGTTATTCTCAGTGATCATGGAAAAAGACGTCTCAAAAATTGTATCCAAATGAAATTCCAAGAGATGCATGATACCAATCAAAGAAAATAATTCAAAAGTTAATCATGTCACTAATTCTCCATGTGTGTGTGTGACAACTATTTCATGCTATTCTTTCCACTTTTTATTGAGTAAATATAAGTTATTTTAATAATTGTCTACTTACAAGATCCTTTCCATTGAACATTCCCAAAATCTTTGGAAATCAAATTTCAAGACCCACTCACTTAATCATTCCCAGAAGTCAAACCATAAGCTATCAACCTAGATATCCCCATACGTTGTATATTTCATCACTCCACACATTTATTAATTTTTCAAAAGTTGCACTTGGAAAAAATCTCTCACTCTTCACCCAACCCATGTTTGATCTCCTCATGACACTAATTGTAATAGTTATCACAAGATCAAAGGTCGAGGAAGGGTGGTTTTTGACCTACCTAATATACAACCCATTTTTTTGTTTTTTTGTGGGCGTACAATAGTCAGATAATAGGTACACATGCATAGGTCAATTTGGTACAGTAATAAAATAGACCGGATAAGGAACAAATGTATGGAAAAATGATTTTTGAAAGTAGATAAAAATCAACCAAACTTATATTTACCTTCCATTAAGTAAGAAATTTTCACACATCATGGTTAGGTGTAAAAATGTGTGGAGAGATTAAGTGACACAATTTTCCATTAAACTATTCACAAAAAGGGCACCATTCTTCTCAAAGGTTTCAAAATAATACAACCATTTATATCATTGAAAAAAACCAAATTTTAAAAGAAAGTCACACCACAATATTGAATTCTTACTGAAATGCACATTTCATCAAAAAAAATTTGAATTTTAAAAAAACATGAAATATGGATATTCTAAATGCATTTTCAATAACTTCCATGATTAAACGGGCATCATTTTTCATAATAAAGCGGGCATACAAAAAAATAATATTCTGACCCAAAGGTGAGGGGATTGGAAGGGGGGAAAGCAACAATACAATTCAACAATCTAAAAAGAGAAAAAGGAAAAAATGATGAAAATTCCTAACTAAACTAGGAATATACCCATCCCCCCACACCTAAAGTGTGTAGTGTCCTCACTGTAATAAAAGAAAATGTGGGAAGGAAGGATAAAACCTGGTGAGTTTAATTCATAGATTGCTTCTTGAACATCGAGTTCCTCCATTGGGGACTTTGAAATGGATTCATGGAAGTGCTTCAGACACTGCCCATTGATAGTGAAGGTTTGCTTGGTTTCATCATTTTGAACCTGGAAAACACCAAATGGAGAGACATTAGTAATAGTGTATGGTTCAAACCAGTGGGAATGAAGCTTACTTGGATGCAAATTTAGCCTTTCATTATAGAGGAGGACCGTATTCCCAATGTGTAACTGACGATGAAGTATGAGACAGTCATGGGAATCCTTGGTTTGCTCCTTATAAATCCTTGAGTTCTTATAGGCATCTCTTCTTATTTCCTCCATCTCCTGAATCTGCAACTTCCTTTGAGAACCTGCACTATAAAGACTAGAATTTAATTGTTTAATAGCCCAGTAGGTCCGATGCTCAATCTCAACAGGGAGGTGATAAATCTTTCCAAACACTAACCAATATGGTGACATTCCAATGGGAGTCTTGAAAGTAGTACGGTAAGCCCATAATGAATCATCGAGTCTAAAACTCCAATATTTTCTATTGGGTTGAGCAGTTTTTTCAAGAATCTATTTTACTTCTTTATTTGACACCTCAGCTTGACCATTAGTCTGTAGGTTATATGCAGTAGACACTTGATGATTGACCCCATACCAACGCAAAAGTTATTTCATTGTTCGGTTGTTGAAATGAGAACCCTGGTCACTGATGATGAACCTAGGTAAGCCAAAACTACAGAAGATTTGGGTTCTCAAAAACTCTATAACTACCTTAGAATCATTAGTCCTTGTATCTCATACCACTACCCATTTTGACACGTAATCAACTGCCAGAAGAATGTACAAGTTTCCAAAGGAATTGGGAAATGACCCCATAAAGTCAATACCCCAAACATAAAAAATTCCATGAAAGAGAAATGATTGTTGTGGCATTTCTTTTCTTTTAGAAACATTACCCATTATTTGACAACAAGGATAAAATTTACAAAAATCATGGGCATCCTTAAAAAGTGTTGGCCAAAAGAGACCAGATTCAAGGATTTTTCAAGTAGTCCGTTGGGGACCAAAGTGGCCCCCACAAGCAATAGTGTGACAGAATCTAAGGACGGACTGAAACTCATTATCGGGGATAGAACGCCTAAGTACTTGATCACTGCATGTGGGCCAGAGGTAGGGGTCATCCCAAATGTACCAATGAGACTCATGTTTTAGACGAATGGATTGGTTCTTGTTGAAATCAGTAGGAATGCAAGATACTACCAAATAATTTACAATTTTGGCACACCAAGGAATAACATCTTGCACTTGGTACAATTTTTCATCAGGAAACATTTCATTTATGGGAATAAAATGGGATGAGTCAATGTTCGAGGATGGGTGGATCCTATTGATATGGTCAGCCACCACATTCTATGCTCCTTTTTTATCTCTAATTTCTAAATTGAATTCCTGAAGGAGGAGCATCCAATGAATGAAACGTGGTTCGACTTATGGTTTCTTAAGGAGATACCGGAGGGCTGCATGGTCTGAGAAAACAATGACTTTGGACCCTAAAAGATATGACTTGAATTTATCCAAGGCAAACATAATGGAAAGAAATTATTTTTCAGTTGTGGTGTAGTTTTCTTGGGCAGGGTCCAGTGTACGTGAGGCATAGGCAATGACATGTGGAGCTCGATCAACCCTTTATGACAAAAAATCCCCAATTGTATAGTTAGAGGCGTCACACATGAGCTTAAATGGTAAATCCCATCGATGTGGTTGGATTATTGGGGGTGACATGAGACTCCATTTTAACTTATTAAAAGCTTCATCACATTCTTTATGAAAAACAAATTCTTTTTTTTGGAGTAATTGGAAGAGGGGGAGTGTGATTTTACTAAAGTCATGAATGAAACGACGGTAAAATCCATCATGACCTAGGAAAGACTACACATCCCATACATTTTTGGGGAATGGTAAGGAAGAAATGACATCCAATTTTGATTTATCTACTTGGATAACATCCTCATAAATGAAATACCCCAAAACTATACCTTGTCGCACCATGAAATGACATGTCTCATAATTTAATACGAGATTCTTTTCAATACAACAATGTAGGAATGAAGAAATACTACTCAAACATTAATCAAAATAGGAGCCATAAACAGTAAAATCACCCATGAATACTTCCCCATACAATTCTCCAGGTAATCATAAAAAATACTAACCATGCATCGTTGGAAAGTACCTGGAGCATTACACAGACCTAATGGCATCCTCCTATATGCAAATGTGCCAAAGGGGAAAGTGAAGGTTGTATTTTATTGATCCTCAGGGGAAATATGGATTTGAAAGTATCCAGAATACCCATCAAGGAAACAATAGTGGTACTTACCCAATATCCTCTCTAACATTTGGTCAATGAATGGTAAAGGGAAATGGTCCTTCCTAGTGTGTTGGTTTAGTCAGCGATAGTCTATGCAGACACACCGACTATTCTTCACATGAGTTGGAACTAATTCATTATTTTCATTTTTGATTACTGTAAGGCCAGTTTTTTTAGGAACCACTTGAATGGGACTGACTTATTGGCTGTCAGAGATGGGGTAAATGATTCCAGCAGCCAATAATTTTATTACCTTCTTTTTCACAACTTCTAAGATGTTTGGGTTCAGTCGACGTTGTGCCTGGCTCACTAGTTTAGCCTCATCATTTAATAAAATATGATGTGTATACACTAACGGGATAATACCAGGAATTTACACAAGTGTACATCCTAATTCTTGTTTATACTCCCTCAAAAGTTCAAGCAGTCGCAATTCATGCTCAGGAGGGAGTGAACTAGCATTGATGACAGGCAAATTTTTTCTGTTCTCAAGATATGCATATTTTAAATCTTGAGGCGGTTTTTTAAGTTCCAATTCAGGTGGATTTTGGATTTATGGGAGTGTGTGTGAAATTGAGAGATCACTAATCTCATCTAACTACTCAATGGTATCATCCTCAAATGAGTAATGAGATTTTACAATCTTAGCAGTATCATCGATGGTCAGTGGATCCTCAATGTTCAAGAAATCGTTAATTAATAAACATGCATTACATTTTTCTAATCCACTACAACAATTATTGCATGAATAATTTCCTATAATTTAAATCAATGAAGAAAAATTATAAAGGGGATCAGGGGAAAGAAATTTTGTTTTTTCAGGGGTAGGGAGTACATCAATTGAATTAATAGAGAGAGGAATGCTCTTCTGAGGGGTGCTTCATGAAATTAAGGATGTTGAAATGGACTATATCACCACCAAATTCCATAGAAAATGTACCATTATAAACATTAATTATGGTTTTGGTGGTTTTCAAGAAGGGTCTCCCCAATATAATTGGGGCATGTTCATTCATCCTACCATCTTCCATTTTTAGCACATAAAAATCAGCTGGAAAAATTAAAATTTTCACCCTCATAAGAGCATCCTCTAACACACCAAAAGGGTGTGCAGTACTCCGGTTGTCTAGTTGAACAAAAATTCTAGTGGGCTTCAGTTCCCCTACATACAATGAAGAGTAAATGGAGCGAGGAATCACATTTATAAAAGCACCTAAATCAAGCATAGCATTGGAAAATGAATACTCCCCTATGGTGCATGGAATCGAGAATGTCCCAGGATCGTTTCACTTGGTGGGAAGTGATGGATCTATTAATAATTATATGTTTCTCCCTAATATCACCTTTTCATCTCCACAAAGTTGTCTTCAGTGTGTACACATCTCCTTCAGAAACTTGGCGTATCTTGGAATTTTCTTCACAACATCAATCAAAGTAATGTTAACCTGCACTTTTTTAAAAGTTTCCAATATTTAATTATCAAGATCAGTTTATTTTTGTTTTATTGGTTGGGTGGAACTTTGTGGAAATGGAAGATAAATGGTTGAGATATGAGACTCATCTACATACACACTCTTTCCTTTGGAAGGTCTTCTCTCAAGACATGGTTTTTCAATATTTGGAACATTTTCAGCAGTTGGGATGGTGGTTTCCTCAGGAGTGGATGAATCTAATGGAGGGTTCCTTTGGGTTTTAAGTTGTTTCCCACTCCTAAGGGTGGTGGCACTAACATTTCCCTTATCCCATAGGGTTAACTACTGGTTGTGAGGGTAGTTTACCCGACCCATGACTTTGAATTTCCCCCACCTCGTTAGCTAGTTGGCCTAATTGGGTTTTTAGGTCTTGTATGGAAGCTTGTGTGGTTTTTTGGAATTGGATATTGTTGGTAGCCATTTGTTTCATAATATCTTTTAGTATAGGCTCAGGTTTGGGAGGGGTAGTTGGAAAGGCTTTTGGGGTGGTTGAGGATTTCTGGGTGGTGGTGGTAGATGACTACTCTGCCCTTGTTGGTTCTATGGTTGATGAGGTTGGTTTGAATAACCCCTTTCTTATAGGCTTAGTTTTCTTTCCACCCAGGGTTGGATGGATAGTAAGGTTCTTTCCTAAAGGGTTGGTTATAGGGGTGGCCTGGAAATATTGACCCACAACTCTCAGAAGTTTCTCTCAATTGAGGACATTGGTCAGAGTAGAGGGTATCAGAAGAGCAGATTCCACAATGGATGGGAGGAGGAGATTGAGATTTCCCTTGGGAGAGAGCGAGTTATCATAAAAGGGTACTTACCTATTCAAGCTTTGTATCCACCTTTGTCTCAAATTCAGTACTTTTCACCTCATGGACACCTCGAATGGGTACACTAGACCTTGTACCGAATTGTTGAGTGTTTTACGCCATGTTCTCAATCAAAGTTCTTGTAGCGATTGGGGTTTTATCTACTAGTACACCACCTGCAGCAACATCAATCATGTTACGATCAATTGGAATTAAACCTTCATAAAAATATTGAATTAAATGTTGATCACTTATTTGGTGGTGTGGACAACTTGAACATAATATTTTAAATATTTGAAAATATTCATGAAGTGTTTCCCCTTGAGATTGTCTTATCCCACAAATTTCTTTCCTTATTGTTGCAGTTCGAGAGGCTAGGAAATATTTTTCAAGAAAAAGGCGTTTCATGTCTGCCCAGCCTCTTATTGGTGAATTAACATAATAAAGCCAATATTTTGTAGTATATTCTAATGAAAATAGAAATCCCCTAATCTTTACTTGTTCTTCATCCACATTAGCAGGTTTTAAATTATAACACACAGTATGAAAATTTTTTAAGTTCTTATGTGGATCTTCTTCCGTGAGTCCATGAAATCTTGGTAATAAATGAATTAAACCGGATTTTAGTTCAAAATTGGGTGCCTCGCCTTGCATTTGAATATAGGTGGGGTGGATATCAATATCAGGTGAGGTTAGTTATTTTAATATTTAGTTGTTTTAATCCATATTATGAAAGTTTATTTCAGTTTTTATATTGGTTTTAGAAGAAGAATATGAAGGATCAAGAAGAGTGTCGATGTTTTGTGTGTCCTCCTTCGATGGGTTCTCTTGTGCGTCTCGAGGTTGCTATCGTAAGATCCTCTTTAGTTCAGGTTCGAAAGGTGATAAATCTCCTGGATTAGAATGCATCATGCACAAAATCTACACAAGAAATAAATCAGAACACAAAAATTTAGGTAAAGGTATAATATAAGACAAATAAATATTCACAAAATTTACAAAAATATTATAAAAAACACGCACTAAAAACCAAAGCGCTCCACGGAAATAGCGCTAAAATTTGACCATTTTGTCATAACACGTCAATTTGATTATGTTTTTAAGGTTGATTTATAGTCTAGGGAAGACCCTAGGTCATCTCTGAAAGAGCCTTGATAGGTTTAGAGTATGTGTTTTTAATAAAAAGTGCTAAAAATGGGGGTGATTTTGAAAACAATTTTAAGAAAATAACTTGATTTAAAGAGATTAATAGTTGATAGATAAAGTTTCTGATTTAATAATTATGAGATAAAGGGGTCATTTTTATTTTACTACAAAAATTTTAAGTTCATTGTTCTTAGATATTCAATGAGGTTTGGAGTAATTCTTTGGTTGAAATTAATTGGAATCCCGATTAATTCATAATCCTTTATTTCATTACTTAAAGTACCAAACCTTGACATAACAATCATATTGTCAAGGTCCAAAACTTATGCATGTAATAAGATCTTAAAAATAAGATTTAAATCTCAAGTAATTGGGTAAGAAAAGGTTTCTTGTGTTGTCCAATCAGAACAACACAAGTCACACACTCAAAACCTCACACCGATCGGTTAGAAATTAAGAGAAAATCAATCACATGCATTAAAACAAGTATTCAAATAAGAAATAATTTAAGAGACATGGAAAGAAATGTTTTAAAACCCAAATCAATCCAAAATAGTAGCTAATATATGTGTCTGAACTCCCTTGACATGTGTGTAGTTCCCTTACAACGAACGCCCACCGTTTAGCTCAACATTGGGAGGAGGAGGAAGTTCAGGTGGAACTCCTTCTTCATTATTGGTCCCCTTATGAGGATAGGGTCCTACAGAACTTAAATTATGAGGAGGAGACTCCTATAGGACTCCAAAATTGTAGATATTCACTTCTAGATCTAACTTACAAATGGGGAGCCCAACGTTCCATTTTATAGGAAAATGGGAAGGTGGTTTTGAGCACACAAATTTCTTAAAACCACTTGTCACATGGGTTTCAACCTCCAGACAGACTTATCTATCTTTTGAGAAAATAAAAATTTTATATCCCCACATCTTGAATATCTTCACCAAAATTTTTGCACCATTTGGAAAAGTAGATCCCGAGATATGGATAGATCACAACACACCACTTTTGACTTCGTTCAGATTCAGTGTGCTGGACAGATCATGTCGGTTGGGCCACCATATGGACGAACGAGTCTTGGGTTTCTTCAGATTAAATGTATCCCAACGAATTTTAGACCAGAACAAAAAATTTAATCCCATTTGGATGCATGTTTTAGTAGAAGTGTGCAGATGAGTCCACTGGTGTGCGTGGATCCTGCACAGTTTGGCCCATTTTTATTAGATATCATCATGGACCCTTCAAATCACCTCCTCCTACAATGGAATCATCAAAACAAGTAACGTTGCCCTTTTTATCAGTGATAAAAACAAAATAAATGATTAAAACATGGAATTAAATTTGTTATTATTTTTATAATTTTCAATATAAAACAAGTTTAGCACAATGGTGTAAGGGTGAAAATGAAACAGTGAATCGCGGTGCGATCACCTAACAACTTGATGGTTTTTGAATTTAGTGTTTGGCATGTTCAAGGTGATCAAATCACGGAAGAGGCAGCTAAAATGATCAAAGGGTTAACATTTTTATACTCTCATGGTATTATCCTTAAGTAGGTGGAATCAGACTCTTCAATCCTCCTCAAATCCATACAAGGTGTGATATCTACCCCTTAGATTGTCATTTCTATTGTTAAAAAATTCAAGGACTTTATCACAAATAGAATTAATCTCACTCACACTTTGAGGGAGGGAAATATGGTCATATACTTCTTGTAAACTTGGTATACTTTTGACAACCCATGTACCATCCTTAATTTTATTGGGTCCCTTCCCCCTGAGTGTGTGAATCTGGTCCAGGATGACGCCCTCACTCTTCATTACTTTCGACCCCCGTAACTTATTTTGGGGCATTTCCCCCTTAATTTTAATATTTTTTTTTATATTTGGATGTATTCATAGTATAATATTTTATTTTTAAGGAACAAAAACACTATAAAAACCATTACTCGAATCCAAGCATTGAAAAAGATAAATGACAACAACAACCTCCAAGGCTAAGAGTGTAGAGACATGCTTATTCTATCACTACTACTAAGGTGTATATTGAAAATAAAGTGGTGATAGTTACACTAGTGGTTCATTAAAGAATACATAACCTAATATTAGTTTCTGGTTTTACACATTCTTTCATATCATGTAAGTTTAGTAGAACTATTCAAACACCACCTCAAAACATGGAGGTTGAGTTATTGGTGAAAATAAAAAACAAGGAAGTTACTACATCTCAAGAATATAACTTCCCCCAACCAATATTTATGGGATAAATCTTATAGAAAACCATTTCACACTCTATTTAGTAGAATTAAATTCTATACTAGTTTTGGATTGATTGTCCTTATAGAGAGCCACCATCAACTGTCGGGAGAATGACATCACCTTCCATGTCCCAACTTATCCTTCGATTCTATACAAGTTCAAGGAGTAGGATAATTATCCTTTGGAAACTTGTTATCAAGAAAAGATATTAATTCATTATGATCAAGGATATCTACCTCAAATGATTGATATAAAGGAGAGTATCACTCTTGAAGACATGCCCATTATAAGGGAATATGTTGATGTATTCCTTAAAGAGTTTCCATGTAACAATTGGGAATATCTTTCTCTTATTAGTAAAATAACTCATTTTTCACAATATCTATTTTATTATGAATCCTATATAAATAATTTTACATAATAAAATCACATATAATAAAATAATATTAACTATAATATCTATAAATAATATAGGGATATAAACAAAAAGGAATAATTTACACACTAATGTAAACTCTATAGGCCTTAATTCTCCCATGAAGATCACCCCTTCTATATAGAATGTAAAAATAAAAAGAATCATCGGGACTATGATAGACATTATCAAGGGAATTGAAAAATCATTGTAAGTGAAGTAGTGAATGATGGGGTATGATAATGGTTTAGTATATAGGGGGTGTAAAGAGTAATGTGACCATTAGGATCTGATTGTCACCTGACCGTTACCTAACCATTGCAATGTGACCGTTATATGGATGTTGGAATAATAATAATACCCAATAGAGGAATAAAATACCAGTTTAAAAGTAAATTCAAATGTATCATAAATAATAATTATATTGTAATATACTTTTAAGAATCAATATTTATGATATTATAAAATTTTGAAATATTTAAAGTGAATAAATAATGTGTTTTCCTTTAAAAATAGTATTTTATAAGAAATATATATATATATTTCAAATAATTATATCTCATACTTAGGAATTTATTTTTATAAAATAAACATTATATTTGAAATTAGAATGTCGAAATTAGGTCATGGTGAAATTTTGAGAATTTTATAAAGTACTTTTTTTCCAGTGAATTGTAAAAATATAGTTTTATGTTTTAAACATGTTTTATGAATTTATATGTAAAAATTAAAATTATTGAATACATGAAAAAATAATTTATTTTATTCATATAATGTATTTTTATGAATTTATATTACTTTATAAACCTATAAACATCTTTCCAAAATCTAAAGAGGAAATCAAATTTTTAAAAACATTATTTTGTGGAAAAATTATTCTCTCATGACAAACATATTGTAAAAAATGATGTTTAGTTCTCAAACTAAAAAATTTCAAAAAATACCTTCTTTATTTCCTAAAACATGATCCAAAACCATGATTTTCCCATGAGAATTTTTTTCAAAGACCTAAAATTCCAAGGGCTATATTTGAAAAATAATAAATAATTCTCCCAACTTTGCAATAAATTCCCACCTATGCACCTAATTTCATTTACTCCCAAGAAATTGAGCATGAAATCCAACACATCATCCCTATCTATATCCTTTACAAGGAGTTTCTAAGGTTCCAAGTAACTCTTCTCAAGTTTTAAGAATCTATCTCACAAGTTAAGGGATTATCAACCTCTGCCTTTTTTACCCAAGCCTTTGTAGTTAGTATTCTAAATTCAAAGTTATTATTTTATCATGAACTTATGATAATTAAATTACTATAAAAATGTTTTTATAAATGATATAATTCCATTATTTATCATTAAAACCATTCTATAAATCATTATGTATACCTATTATTCTTCCAAAATCATTCTTTGATTTTCCATGACTCCCTTTTTATGTAGTGAATACCAAAAAATATTTTTATTCAAGGTTTTTCATGTATATGTAACTACACTTAATTTATTTGTGATTTACATTTATGAAACCGAAATTTCTTTCACATGGGTTAGAAATGCTGAAATTTTTATGTATTTAAACACTTTTGTACTCAATGATTTTATATGAAACTCGTTCCTTATTCTCCATGGGTTATTAATGAAATGATTTATTATGATCTATATGGAACACATGAATTAATATATATTAAGGGTTATCCTTGATAACTCTATAATTTATTGGGTAAATAATTAATCTCTAGAGATGACATGTTTTATGATACCTTGGTGAATAACCTTGGTAATATGTTTTATGATACCTTGGTAGTCAACCTTGGTGATATACTTATGAATATCTCATTTTAATGTTGTAGCCACATTTCCAAGTTATGTATCATATAATTATGATTATTATATCATATTATGACTAATGTTTTATCCATGATAACTTATCATATTTTATTTCTTTTGTTTATCCCTTACCAAGATTTATGCTCACCCTTTTCTATTAATGTATGTCCAAAGGTAATAACACATAGTGAAATAACCTAGGATGAATTTTTAAAGAAGTATTTAAATAGAATTAAATAAAGTTCACATTTTTTTTATGATATATGTACTTCATGTATTATATACTTAGTTTCCAAGACAAAAATCCTCAAAAGTTCCTTTAAAGTTATTAAAGTAATATTTTTATAAGGAATAATTTTAAAAATCATATGTGAAAAAGGTGGGTCTCCATAGTTGATATCAAAGTCAAGGTTTTGTTATTTATGGAAAGTAGGACTAGAAAATATTAGTAAAAACCCTAGGGGATAAGTCTAAGAATAATAAAACATCTTTAAATTTTTTTAAAGTGGAGAGAGATTGGTTTCAAAGTAATGAAATCCCTATCTGGATACTACATGTGGATGTGGATTTGGCCTAGATATACCTTGGGGTAATAAACCTGAAAGGGATTGTTTGGTGTTAACTAAAACTATACCTAGTGCATGATAAATAGGCCTTGATGCACACATTTTTTTATACTCTCAAGGGATATGATTTGGTTAATTGCATGCTTTTTACAAACCATTATAAAGGATATATAGATAATATAATTTTTATTAAAGATTTAAGTATAACATCATGAAATCATGATATTATAAAATATTGTTAGAATTATTATTATAATATTTAAAATTGTAATAAAATTATCACTTAAGGTTTTCTTCAACTAGAAAAATGTAAGGAAATAGAAGGGTTTATGTAAATAACGAATGCGATGGACAATGCACCAACAATATTTCAAATATTATGGAAGATATAGTTAAAAACTTCACGATGATGATGAATCAATTAACCTAGGTCCTAAATAACACTCTAAAACATGTGGATCATATGGATTCACCAAATAAGGAATAACTACATATTGAATCCTTCATGAATTAAAAACCACATGTTTTTAGTGGAACCTCTGATCCACTTATCATAGAATAATGGATCAATATTATAGAAAATATATTTTTATAACTCCATTGTTCTAATCAAGAGAAATTTATGTTGTATTTATATCTCTTAGATGGAGAAGATAATAAATGGTGGACATTTATCAAGAACATGGATCCAAAAAAGTTGTAATATATAAAGTGGTAAGACTTTTAAAAAATATTTTTCAAAAAATATTTTTCTCATACACTTCAAATAAGAATGGAAAAGAAATTAATTGAATTAAAACAAGGTAAAAATGAATTAGTGTGGAGTTATGTGATGAAATTTACAAGTCTTACATGTTTAGGATTTTTCATTGATTCATATGGGAATATCAATTGATTCTTTGGTGGTCTAAGACCTCATCTATGGAAAGTTCTTGTAATTAAAGACATTGAGAGTTATGAGAAGATAATACTGTGTGCACTCAAATTGGAAATGGAGTTTGGAGATATATAGTGGTCTCATGGGATGAATAATAAGATGAGGAGGTTAGATCCAAATATTAGAAATAATTTTGAACATGAAAGAGAAGGTAAGAAACAAAAACTACCCATGTGAAACATGCGTGGGAAAAAAATTTAGGGAATTGTCTACAAGGAAGTGTGATGAGGTGATATGTTATTGACAAGCACTAAGTCAAGTTAATTATTTTAAAAAGCTACCATAACTACATAGTATATTGACGAGTGGGTTTCATATCTATAGGGAAGGTGAATAGTGATTTCATGACCAAACTAAAAAAAAAACTTCCAGAATGTAAAGATTAACAAAAGAAGTGATGAAGATGAATATGAATTGTGTGTGAGTGAAAATTGTAGAAGAAAATGGTAGGGAAGAAATAATAGAGCTAAGTAATATTCTAAAAAATATATCATATTAGGGTTTTCAAATTTTTTTCAACTAATTAATATTATTCTTAGATCTTACTCATGTCAACTAAAAATATTTAGTGCTTAGAGAAAAATTTTAGATTCGCTGAGCTCTTGCTTTAGTGAAATTTCAAATATCGATGATCTTTCTTTAGTCTTGATCTCTCGATAAAAACTGAAGAATAGTTATGTTCATTATAGATAAGATATACATATTACTTTTCTAATTTTTGATACTTCGATCAATGATCAAGGGTCAAATGATGTTTTACCACAACTCATCAGTTCTTGAGCAGTGTGAATTGATACTCATAATTGAATGAAAAGAGAACACTGATCTTAAATTGAAATGAATAGTTTTATTAAAAACAAGTAGAATTTATTTAAAAGTTTCAATTCATAAATGTTGAATCCCCTAAAAAATCTAGTTACACATGTTCGTAGTAACAAAAATCAAAGAGCAAGAAGAAAGAGAAGAACAAACTTCTCTGGAAAGATTGTCACCTTTTTTAAGATCCAAATCCTAGTCCATGTACTACTGCTATACCATTTGTATCCTCTACTATATTTGATCCCAATAATGGATGATTTATCCCCCATTTTTATATATGGTGCTCTAATTTTATTCATTTTTCTGCTCACTGCCTTAAGCACTAACTTAAACATGGTCTTTGCCTCAATAAACTCCATGTGGAATATTTAACCGAAAATTATTCTCTTTACATGACTTGAAAAAAAGTCACCTAAAAAATTATGATCCTATATGTGGTCTTACTTAGGAACTAAGAAAATTGAATTTGGGAATTTTACAAGATCAGTGCATTTTAATCGTCTCCAGAAATAAATTCTAGAAGCTTTCCATTTAAAATTTTTGTGATGCTGGATGAAATTGAATTTATTTTCCTCTTCCTTCATGAAAACATGTTGATGACCCTCACATGACTAATATAACCTTTATTCAACAAGTTAGTGACCTTTGGATTTTATCATTTCATATATCATTCCTTATAAAATTTTCAAGGTTTTTCTTGGCATGAATTATTCTTGTTTCTGCAATCCAAATTGGGAAACAACTACCTTCATCACTATTTAAACATAGAAATACAACACCCAAGCTCCTACTAGACTTCCATTCATCAACGAATAATATGTATGAAGTTGGAGACCATAACATAAGTCCCTAAATCCATTTCCATCCTCAGATCAACTTTGGTTTCAGTGTGATGTACATGCACATGAGACCATCCTTGTATGTTTGGGATTATTTGAAACCTTATTTCAAGTAGATGGTGTGAATTTCTTTCAAAACTATAAGCCTCAATACTTGGGAATTTTGAATACATCATCCTTGTAATTTTTTTCTTGCACAGTGAACAATGAAAATAAAAAATCTACTCATAAAATCAATTGTGGATTAGTTATTAATCTAAGATTACTAATTTATAGAATATTAATGCTTTGGTCTAGACCAGGTCATCATCCCCACTAGTTAAATTTCACCCACAGTGATCTTCCATGTTCTAGATATCAACTTCATTAGGCACGACTACTCAAATCCTAAGATCAACTTTTTATGAAAACTTTAATTCTTCAAATGATATCTAATTTTATTAGAGACAAGAATGGATGAGAATGACCAAATATTCATCCTATATGCATTTTAACTTAATGATTCCTTTGATCTGCCTATCAACACATAACTGATATTGATATCTGTAACTTAGTAACAATATGAGAGTTCGATCAGTTCGGTTCATCAGTGGGTTATCTTCGATAACTCAGTTGGTTCTCTATCTCAACTTGGCATATCCTCCATTTTCAATAAGCTTACTAGAAGCACAATGGGTACTAATGCCATGTGGTAAGTTTATCTAATCATGCGCAATCACTTAAACTTCCAAGGTGTAGTAGGTTGAAGATGAAATTCACGGTAGCTTAGATTCCTCAGGCACAGTCACTTATGTTACTATGGTGCTTCAACTTGTGGCCACTTCATGTGGCATGTTTGAAAATACAGGCATAGGGACACTTTAAATTTGGGGTGCAATCACTTCTATCCTTTACTAAGAATGGTCACTTAAGTGACCATGGATGCTTCAAAATTTTTCATGCAACCACTTCATGCGACCACTTCGACTCTTCCAAGTAGTAAGTAAACTAACCACAAGAGCATCTTGCGGTCACTTTGAAATTTCTCCTAAAAAATAAATAATAAAAAACAATAAATTGAATTAAAAATACAAAAATATTAAAATGAGAAATCAAATTCAAATATTAAAACATTAATAAATTAAATAATTAAAAAAAACAAAAATAAATAATGAATTTATTAAACACAAATATTAAATTAAAATAATTAAATTTATTATTTTGAAATACATAAAATAAATAAAATATTAAAATAATAATAGTCCATAATTTAAATATAAAAGTAAGAATAAAAATGATGGTTTACAATAATTACTCATTTAACTATAACCTAATCAAAAAACTAATTTTAAATTATTAAAGACATATTTTAACATAAAATTAATAGAATAAATAATTTGAAAAAAATTAATAACACCTCTAAATTATTAAATAAAAACATGATTTTGACAATAAAAACACAATTAACTACAAGAAAGTATATGTAAAAATATACCAAATTAAAATCCATATCAAATTTCCCCACACTCAGCACTTTTCTTATCCCTAAGAAACCATTTAGTCAAATTCAATGGTAGAAAATAAAAATTCCACTAAGAATTGATTTTGAAAATTATTTTCCCTCATCGATTATCTCAAGTAGTAAAATTTGAATTCCCTATCAAAACTAAATATTCCTGGTGGAAACATGGTAACTATTTTAAGAAAATGATTAAAACTGAAAAATTTAAATAGAATTTAAGAAAGATAAATTTTCACTAAAATAAACGTCCAAACACATCTTTACCTCTAGGAGAAAAGTATCAGATAATTTAAGATTTCATAATAAATAAAAAAACTATTGAATGGGGTGGAGTGAAAATTTATTAGAGGAATAAATAACTTATCCAATATTTTATAAATAAAGAATAAAAAGAATAAAAGAATAAGGAGTTCAAAGTGGATTGTAATTTTCATCTCATAATCCATTTGGATTCATATATTATGAGTTAAATTCAAATTTAAATATTCAAAGATAATAATTATTGTATAAAGTTTTCCCAAAATTTTAACAAAATCCATTCTTTCAAAAAGTGTAAGAAATATGATTTACCCAATTAAATCTATGAGGTAATAAATATTAATCTTCTAAAATTGGCATCACAACTTTCAATTTTAATAAAACCTTTTACCCACTGAAAATGTTTATGTGATAATTGAAAACTCAAAATTTCGAAATTTTTTATAATTTTTTGATGGGTTAACAATTAATTACAACTCAAATCAATTTAAACCCCTCCCACACACTTAAAATCCCACAATGTTCCCATTATTGAACCCTAAGGTAGAATAAATATAAAAACATAATGTTAAAAAATATTTGGAAATACTGTAAAGAAAAAAATTGAGAGCTGATAGGAAAGTTCAAAAATATTTTTTCCATAGTTCAATTGATCAATAACTAGACAATTCAAGTCATACATAAATACACTATTTTTCACCACCTAATAGCTAAGTCAATAAAAATAATTTCAAAAGTTTGCATGCTACTAGTGAAGTGTTGTAACCAAGGCTATTCTTTGTTGGAAATGAAGTATGGTTTGTGTTTGTTTTCAATCATCTCATGGAAGATCAGGGAGTTTGTAAGGAAAGAGATATTTTAGTTCAAGAAGAAATTAGTATTGAAGGTGGCGTCGTTCCCATTGTTTTCCAAATATTCATGGTCCAAAATTTGGAAGTTTTCATGCATCGCGAAAAGTGTATTTCCTTGAAGTCCTTATGAAAATATGGAAAAGTCACGAGTTTCACAAAGAATGGATACGTGATTTGTGTTTCGTGAAGGATTTATGAATTCTGATAGTGTACTCCATGATTACGATGATCATCACGAAAGATAGTTTTTTGGAATCAACATTTCATAAATATGGTAAAGGCATGAGTTTTGTGAAGCCTGGCATTATGTTTGTGAAGATGAAGAGCATCACGAATAGAGATAGTGTATCTACACAATTATGAGAAGAGGAACATCGCGACTCCGTGATGTTTTAATGTAAGGCTCTGTGACTATGACGAGCATCACGAACAATGAATTTCATTAGAGCATCATGAAGGGAGGAGCACCACAAATATGTTTTTGAAAGATATGAGAATAATGCTGGAGGCGTTGGAGCTTTGCTATCGACTGAGCCTATAAATAAGAGGCTACCCCTCTTCAGTCAACACGAAGAGTTCATAGAAAATCCGGAATCACTCTTATTTCGCAAAGAAAGGGGATCTCCATGAAACTGGGACTCTACAAAGGCTTGATCATCATGAAAATACTGTCTCAGTCTTGATTGATTCCAATGATTCTAAGTATTTAATGCTTCGTGACGATGGTATGCTTTACATTAGTTTAGTGAGATTCATGAAGGTGTTTTGTTCCATAAAGGTAGATGTGCTTCGTGAAGGAGTGAGATTCGCAAATGAACTTCATGACAGGAAGTTTTGAGCTTCAGTTTATCAGTGAATAGGGATTTCAGTGTGCATAAACTCATGTTTTTGGTGCAAGTAACGCTAAGTCAGGGACAAAGTCTTTAATGTTAATCCATTGAAGTTAACTTCAAGTCGATAAACTGTGTTTGAATTATCTCAAAGTAGTGAGATAAGGGAAGTCAATGAAAGTTTTCTGAGGGATGCAGTGAACTATCCCTAAAATATTATAAATGCAGTGATCTTGTCACATAGTGTCTATGTCTGAACTTTTTATTCCATAAATAGTGATGATTAGCGGATTTAGGTATGACTGAAAATTTGTCAGTGTATGCTACTTGGACTAGCCCTTAGTGGTGAACCAAGTAAAAATTTTCATGTTGTCTTACTGCATGTGAATGTTCTAATTGATTCTCATTACCATCAAATATGTTTAATAGGTTTCTACTAACATGGGAACAAGATCTGTCACTTTATGAAGAAAAAGTTGACATCCTAATTCACCCCTCCCATATCAGGGTGTTTCGGGGTCCTACAAGTGGTATCAAAAGGAGGTTAAATGTTTTTGTGTTAAATATTTCCTTATTTGTTGTCATAGAGAATTTATTTAATGTCAGGGGAGTCCCCCTCTTTGATGGAAGTAACTTTCAAATACAGAATAACATGATGAGATCTCATCTAATATCTCTTGGAATAGAAGTACTCTTTGCTTCTGCATAAGGAATACAGGTCACCGATACAATAGGGATGTCTATGACTGATACATATAGGAAAATTATTGATGCAGATGCTAAAGCATAGAATTCCATAACTGCGTCTCTTTATAATCAAATCTATCTAAAGGTGATGAGTTGTACTTTAGAAAAGTCTATGTAGGAACCAATGAAGAATATTTATGAAGGAGACGACAAGATAAAGGAGGAAAAACTACAAGTCCTACACAATAGATTTTATGATCTAAAGATGCATCCTGATGAAAATGCAGATTCCTTCTTCAATCGAATTACTGAAGTTGTAGGAGTAATTTGAGGGTTTGGAAAAGTACTCAAAGATATTGACATTGTGAAGAAATTTTTTAGAAGGATTCCATCTCTCTATAATCCAAAAGTTTAACCCTTGATAAAATGGATCTCTCTAATATCTATTTGGATGATCTACTCAGTAGTCTGGTGACATATAAAATGAGGGTCAAACCTGAAGAAGCAACGACTCGAGTAAGCAAGGAAATGGAATTCAAAGCTGTGTAAAAACTGGAAATGTTAGGAGATAGTGTTGATGAATATAATGAGGAAAAATAACCTCTTTCTCTCATTTCTAATAAATTCATGAAGGGAAAAGGGAAATTTGAAGGTAAGTTACCTCCAGCTTGTTTTCTTTGTGGCAGAGTTGGGAACATTGCCTCTCGGTGCTCAATAAAGTTCGATGATGAAGAAAGTGAAACTCAAAACATGGATAAGCCTCAGAAAAGGTTTTTCAAAAAGGGATACTTCAAATATATAAACAAATTATATATGAAGAGTTTTTTTTGAATAAGGAGATGATGATAATGAATTATTTAAGGAAGAAGAACTGGAATTTAAATCTAGAACACATGCTTCCATGATAGATACCATCGAAAAGTTAAAACCATCAGGAGATAAAGATAGAGTTAATTAGTTGACCACATATGCAGATATCAATTTTTAACTAAAGGATGCTCTTGGTAAGATTTATATTCAAAGTAACATATTAAAAAATTGGAAAGTTGTTACAGAATAATCATCAGAATATGTTGATCAGCTTAAAGCTGAAATTTAACAACTGGAAGAAGTAGTGAAAGAATAGTCAACAACCTTTGGAAACACAGAAGATGTAGTGGAACTAACACTCATAATTTAAGAACATGAAAAGTTCATTAATGACCTTACCTATAAATTAGAGGATACGTTCAGGACTATTGAGGGACTGGAAGAAGAAGTTGTTACTCTTAGAAGTAAACTCGAAAGTGAATCAAATTCAAAATAAGGAAAGAATAAAATATAGTTTGGAAAATTAATATATGATGATTTTATATAGAGATCTAATCATGGTTCTGATGGAGTTGAAAATGTTTTTAATGATCAAAGATCCACATGCATGTAAAATAGTGGAATTAGCTATGATTCTGAAACATAAAATGATGTAAATAAAATGGGACAAAATAAAGTAAAGCTGAAAGTTTGAAATATTGAAAAGTCACATGAAGTTCTAGAAAAAAACCCTCAAATAAAACTGAAAGGAGAACTAAAAACCGTCTTTAAGCATCGAGAAATGATAGGAAACCAAAATATATTCCTAAGGAATGATAGATGAGGATAAATAGAAATAAGAATACTTTTACAATCATGAAATTTCAATTCTGTGGCTATCCATTCCATACCATTTCATAATACAAAGAAGTAAAGAGATATTTGAATGGGGGAAGATCTAAGAAGTCAAGAATAGAGAAAACATTCATATCCTACTTATTATATATGAAATAATTTCTATGTATATTGTTTCCTTTGTTCTAACTTTGGTCATGAAGCTATTTATTGTAGGTAGAGTAAAGACATGAATAATTCTTACAAAACTCAAATACAAGTCAATACTCATCAACTAGATAGTATTGCTCTTAAAAATAGGTTTTATCCTCTAGAAGAAGAGTATGAGTATGAAGAACCTTCCCACATGTAAGATAGATATAAAATTCCATCTTTATCCTTAACTCATCCTAATATTTCATGGAAGGAAAATAAGAAAATTGAAAAATCCAACCTTGCAGAAGTATCCCTCAAAGCTACTAAAAGAAATAACACCTGGATCCTTGATAGCGAATGTTTGTCCCATATGATGGGTAGTGTAGAATTTTTAATGAATGTTAATAAAAGGGTTAATGAAACAGTAATGTTCGGTAATAATGATTCTTTAAAGATCAAAGGAAGTGGAAGTACCAAACTGGCTAATGGCGAGCTAAAGAAAACTGAAGTTCTTTTTGTGGATGGTTTGCGTCAAAATCTCTTAAGTGTGATTCAACTCTCTAAATCAGGAATTATAGTATCTTTTAATAAAAAAGGATGCACTATAAAGATAAATACACAGAATTCTATCATGAAAGGTTTCATAATAGATGAAAACTTATATCAAGTTGACAGTAAAGAGAACATTTTTTATCTGACAGTTGAAGAAGAAAAAAACTTATGGCATCAAATGTTGGGTCACATTAATCAATAAGACACAGAAAGATATCTAATATGAAGATAGTCTTGGATATCACCAATCTAAAGCATGAATGGGAAAATACTTTTTATTCTTGTGTATAAGAGAAATTGGTCTGTAGTTTATATCAACCAAAGAAGAAAAGGGCATCAAATCTTCTTAATATCATCCATAAAAATGTATGTGTTCTGATAAATGTTTCTGGAAATAATGGATAAATGTACTTCATCCTTTTCATTGATGATTATAGTAGAATGGATTGTGTGATGGTTATACATAAGAAAAGAAAAGTTCTTTTTCCCGAATGGACCGAAGGCCTTCTTTTTTATTTTTATTATGGATAATCCCTCTTTTAAGGGTTTAAGGGGAACCCATACATGACCCATAGGCCCAAGGCATAAGGCCCAAAAAACCTGCAATACATTATATTGGACAGACAACAAAAGTTATACAGTCTGACAATGGTGGAGAATATACATCTCTTGAGTTTAAAAACTACCTGGAGAAGCATGGGATAAAACATGAGGTGACTCCTGTGAGAACCACATAGAAAAATAGAGTTGTTGGGCGAAGGAACCAACATGTGAACAATATAGCTATAACTATGATGATTGAGAGTCATATCCCTTGACATTATTAGAAATAGGTTGTTCAAGCTATGGTGTATATTAAAAATCGAATAGGAATTTATATGGGTGTAACCAAGACACCGTATGAGTTGTGGCATGGAAGGAATCCCTCTTTAAATAATTTTAGTGTTTTTGGAAGTAAATGTTTTATCAAAAACAAATAAGGAAATCAAGGAAAGTATGGTGGTGTAGAAGATGAAGGAATATTCCTTGGATATTTAATGAATAAAAAATCCTACAAGTGTTTCAATAAGAATCTCAGAAAAATTGTGGAAAGCAGTGATGTTAAGATAGTTGAAGATAAGACCACAAATACCATGAGGGGATCATATGCTGATGTGAATAAAGATGTAGAATACAGTGAACACATAACATATTTAAATGCAGATGTTGAGGAAGTAGTGAAAAACATTTAGAGGTCACAACAAGATGTTGATTCAGAACAATACTTAGAAGATGAAACTGTGGCTGAAGAAAATTCTTCTAAACCTCACAGGATAAATCAAAGAGCATAAGTTGATCAATCAAACATTATTGTGGGTTGGACAACACCCAAAAAAATAATGAGAATGAGTAATAATGTAAAATCTTTTTTCCTATTAGTTTTAGAACAATCCTCATTTGAAGAAGATGCAAAGGATGAATCATGGGTTAAAGTCATGAATGAAGAGCTGGATCAAATCGACAAGAACCAAACATGGGATCTAGTTAAGAGACCAGAAAATCACAATATTATTGGTATGAAGTGTATTTTTAAGAATAAATTCAATGAGCATGGTAATGTTATCAGAAACAAAGCATGATTGGTCTGTAAAGGATATTCATAGATTGAAGGTGTTGATGTTGAAGAAACATTTGATCTGATGGCTAGACTAGAGTCAATAAAACTTTTTCTTGCCATGAAAATTCAAAGGGGATAAAAAGTGTATCAAATGTATGTCAAAAAATCATTATTAAATGGATTTCTTGAAGAATAATTCTACATAGAACAACCAAAGGGATTTTTTCTTGGTAATGATGAGATAAAGGTTTGAAAATTAAAGAAGGCTCTCAATGGATTAAAATAGGAACCATGAGCGCGATATTCCTGATTGGATTATTATATGAAGAATCTTGAGTTTAAAATAGGAGGATTATATCAAAATCTCTATGTGAAGAATTATCAGAAAGATCAATTCATGGTGATGGTGTATATAGATGATATTATATTTGTTGGCAACCAACATGGATTAGTGGATGAATTTTACAACCAAATGAAATCATAATTTGAAATGTCTATGATTGGGGTACTCATGTATTTCTTGGGGATTCAAGTGATTCAAAGAAAATAATTCACTTTTATTTCTTAGGAAAAGTATGAAAGGGAGTTACTGAAGAAATTCAATATGCATGACTCCAAACCAATGTTGACTCCAATTGCAGTTGGGAAAAAACTGGGAAATCATGAGGATGAGACATTTGTAGATCCCATTATGTATAGGAGAATCATTGGAATATTACTATACTTGAAGTGACACATCCATATATTATATTTAAAACATGCTTAGTGGATCTCTTTAAAAGTAATCCAAAATAATAACATATGTCTATAGTGAAAAGAATCACAAGGTACATTCAAGGTACACACAATTATGGCTTATACTTTGCTGTAGGAAGATATAGTGAACTATCATCATTTTATGATGCCGAATAGGATGGAGATGTTTTTGATAGAAAGTCTACATATGGTGGAGAATTCTTTATTGGCAAGAAATGTGTGGTCTGGTTGAGTAAGAAATAAGAAATAACTTCTCTCATTACTATTGAAGTTGATTATATCTCTTTTAAAAATTCATGCACTCAACTATTATGGATGAAGAAAAAACTAACCGATATCAGCGATGAGGTGAAACAACCAATGGTGAGTCATTGTGATAAAAAGAGTGTGATTGATCTTAAGAAGAATCATGTTCATTATTCTCATATGAAACATATTAAAATCAAGTATCACTTTGTCAAGGAAAAAGTGGAACAAGGTGTAATTAAAATGGATCATGTTTGAACTGGTGATCAAGTGGCTAACGTACTGAAAAAGCCATTGTCAGCACATGTGTTCAAGAATCATCGGTTGAACCTAGTTGTTCAGCCACCTCCCACTGCATGAGGAGGTTATGAAAATCCCCTCTCCTCAATTGGGTTAACTATTTTAATCTATTTGAGGATATAATATAGGTTTATGGAGGAGATACGATCTAGGGGGAGTCTTTCTTGAGCTATATAAGTCAAAATAAGTTCTTTGGGTTTATTACCAATGGGGGAAAATGGATAAATTAAATGGCACAATAGAGGAGAATGAAATGTTTTTATGGATAAAGGAATATAGGATGAAGGAATATAGAGAATAGACAAATTAAAAAAGGTTACAATATAGGAAAATAATGAGTTACAAAGGGTGAAAATAAAGGAAAAAAATGAGAATGGAGAAAACAATTCGGTGTTATGAGGAACCACTTAGAGATTTGATTGGACATATTTAAGCATTCCAAAACATGAGAACCTAATTCACATATTACCTCTTTTTTTCCACACCAAGTATTTATCATGTAGACTTAGAGTGTTGGCTGAGTTGTTTCTTGTGTATCAGGTGTTGATTATGACTGGTGATCTATTGAATTTATCTGTAGATTTCCAACAAACCCGATGGTAGAGATTGTTGGAACCAAGGATTTTCTTTGTTGGAAATTGAGTATAGTTTGTGTTTTTTTGTCAATCCTCACATGTAAGATCAAGGAGTTTGGAAGGAAAGGGATATTACATTTCAATAAGACATTAGTATTGAAGGTGGCATTGTTTATTAGTGTTTTACAATTTTTTTGGTGTCCAAAATTTGGAAGCTGGCTTGCATTGTGAAAAGTGAATTTCATTTAAGGCCTTATGAAAATATGGAAAAGGCATGATTTTTAAAAATTAGGGTTACATGAGTTGTGTTTTATGAAGTATATATGAATTATGATGATGTTATCCGTGATTACAATGAGCATCGCGAAAGGTATTTTTCTGGAATCAATATTTCATAAATATGGAAAAGGTATGGGTTTTGTGAAGCCTGATATTATGTTTTCAAATATTATTCACATCATGAAAATATATTGTGTTTCTACATGATTACGAGAAGAGGAGCATCGCGACTCCGTGATATTTTGAAGGAAGGCTTCATGACTACGACGAGCATCGAGAATAGTGAATTTCATTAGAGCATTGCAAAGGGAGGAGTGTCACGAAGGTGTTTTTGAAATATCCAATAATCCCACTGGAGGCGGTGGAGCTTTGAGAATGATTGAGCTTATAAATAAGAGGCTTTCCCTCTTCACTCAACATGAAGAGTTTATAGAAAATATGGAATCACTATATTTTTATGAAGCAAGGGGAGCTCTGTGAAACTTGGATTCTACATGAGCTTGATCATCATGAAAAGACTATCTTAGTATTATCTTTTTCCAATGCTTCTAAGTGTCGATTGCTTTGTGATTATGGGATGCTTCATGTTGGTTTAGTGAGATTTGAAAAGGTGGTTTGTTCCGTGAAGGCAGAGGTACTTTGGGAAGGATTGAGGTTCACAAAGGAGCTTCACTAAAGGAAATTTTGAGATTTAGTTTTTCAGTGAATAGTGATTTTAGTGTTAATCAACTCAGGTTTTCAGTGCAAGTAGAGTCTTGTTCTAAGTTAGGGATAAAGTCTTTAATTCCAAACCATTTAAGCGACCTTCAAGTCGATAAACCGAGTTTGACTTCTCTTAAAGCAGTGAGCTAGGAGGAGTCAATAGAAGTGTTTCGAGGGACGTAGCGAGCTATCCATAAAATCTTGTAAAGGCTACGAGCCTGGAATAGAGTGACTATGTCTGAACTTTATATTCCAAAACTAGTGATGATTAGTGGATTTAGGTATGACTGACAATCTTTCGGCTTATGCTCCCAGGACCACCTCTTAGTGGTGAACCAAGTAAATTTTTTTGTGTTGTATTGCTATGTGTGAGTGTTTTAATTGCTTCTCATTATCATCAGATAGGTTTAATAGGTTCCTACCAATGTGGGAATAAGATCTGTCACTTTAGGAAGAAGAAGTTGACACCCTGATTCACCCCTCCCCTCTCAGGGTGTTCCAGGGTCGTTCATGAAGAACAAGAATGATTTTAAAATGAGTATAAAAATTTATCATGCAATTAAATAATAAATAGAGGCAATTTGAACAATAACACTCACTCATAGGTATTTAACACATATTTTAGTATGTAATAAATAACTTTAGACATTAATTTTAAGTAGTTAATTCTATGAAACTAGTAGCAACATTAAAAATATTATGAAAAATTAGAAATTATAAAATAAATTTAAAAAATTACTCCCTAGATATAGAATATTTTCAAGATAGTGTACAACCAATGTATCCTCCCTTTAAGACATTATAAAATCTCTTTGGTTGCATGTTCAAGCTCTTAAAAAATGAACAAGTCAAAATGATTATCCAAAATTTTAAATTCAAAAAAGAATAAAAAAGTTAGAGTTGAGTGAAATTTAATCCATCTAGAAGCTCCTTCTGGACTTGAAGATAAAAATGACTCTAGTACTAGTAAGAAGATATCACAACCAACTATGCCCTATTCTTGTGGTCACTTGGCCTAATACATGACCACATATCATGATAATTTGACCTATCAAAAAACAATTTCACCTCATGGTCAGTTGACCCCATCACTTTCAAACAAAAAGAAACAAAGAATGTGTAAGAGTATCCAAAAAAAATCTATAAACTTTTGTTCACCAAGTTAGGAATACACATAATAGAGCAAGAAGTATTTATTTAAATAAAAATAAAAAGGTAAAAATTAGAAAATCATGGGTTTCCTCTCATACAACAATAACTTTAAATTCTTCAGCCCAAAATACCCACATAAAGTTTATATCCATGATAATTTAAATGGTAAGATTCATCATTAATCAAGATTTGAATATTTTGTTCAGAAAGTACAACATCTTCACTCAATAGATATAACTCCACAATAACTCACAAAACATACACTAAATAAACCAAACATCTAATACAAATATGTTCAACCTTAATGGATTAAAATCCCAAAATTTCACTTACAAAACTTAATATGGATGTTGGTATCTCAGAATCATTAACAAAATAAATATATTTTGTCCACACTTGTCCCCCTATACTTAGGGTATGCACATGTTCAGACAATGATACAAAATTTTGAACATACTTAGCGGTTTGTTCACCGATATTAGTACTTTTAGATTCTATACCCTTATATAAAACATTAGAAATCTCATTAATATTACATAAAAATCACATAATCTAAGGGAAAACAAATTTATCATCAAAGAAACTCATAGAAATAGGGATAATACTACTACCCTTATCCAATAAACTATTAATAAATTCTCTTATCACACTCTTTTCTAACCAGGAAAACTCATTTTCAACTCAAATATGAAAAAAATTACACAAAAACTCATTCACAACTTTCAAAAATTCATTTTCATCTAATGAAGAAACAAAAAAATAATATCCCCTCCCAGGTTGTAAAGAACTAGAAGCAGAATCAGGGTTGGGAATAGGGGTGGGTGGTAAACTTTTAACAACAACATGAGAAAAAATTTCAACTAGGAATATTGGATTTGGATGGAACACTTCATGAACCTTAGAAATATATACCCTAATCTGGATCTCAAGATACTCTAACCTTTCCATCTCCTGTATATAATTAGATTTAATAAAGAAAACATTAAAATTCTCATTGACAGATTCATTGATCAGGTCATAAAAATGATATTGTTTTTCTCTCCTTGATTCATATCTAAAAACCTCCTTAGAAACATCTATTATCTTTGAAATTGTCACAAGTGGAATATTTAAAAACATGGAATTCCCCTTGATCCTCACCAGCTTGAAGGGCGAGATTACCATTTGATATATTGATCACAACCCCAAAAGTGGATAAAAACAGACTTCCTAGGATGATTAAAACTTTGTTATCACACTCTATCTCAAGAATTCGGAATTATGTAGGAAAAGATAATTTCCCTACATCAACTAATAGGTCATATAGCCTCCCATAAGGATAAGTAAGTCAAATGTTAGCTAATTATAGGGACACAAATGTCAGTTTGAGATCCCTAAGGCTAATCTTTTTAAACAAGGAGTGGGGAATAAGGTTAATACTAGCTTCTAGATCACACAAGAACCTAATATTCTTACTTTCACCTATTCTACAATAAATAAAAAAAGGATATAATGTCTTTTAATTTTGGAGAAATATGTTTTTGAGAAATGAAACTACAATCCTCATTAATAATAATGGTTAAAATCTCAACCCAAACCCGTTTATTATCCATAAATATTTTGAATAATTTAAAATAAAAAAATATCTCATTAAAGTATTTCATAATGGGAATATTGATATTGAAACTTATAAAAATTTAAAGGAATTTCATGTAATATAATTCTTTGTTCTTTTCATCCTTTAAGGAAAGGAATGGGAGGGGCACAATTTTTCGAAATAGGTTGTTCAATCTCCTCAACCTCGAACCTCACTTTCTTCTTTACCTCTTTGATTACTTCCCATTTCATTTTATTTTGTTCTTGTGCTTTTTCATATGAAGAATACTCATTTTTCTCATGTTGTTTAATTATTTATAGATTTCTAGTTTTGGGATTGTTTACATTTTCATTTCTAGTTTTAGATTGACCTTCAGTTTTTATTCCCTTGGTTGTTCCCTAACATGTTCATGAGTTTTAAGGAATGATATATTGGTTAGAAACATCAAATTTTCTATAGGATTCTGTTATTTTATAATAGGAAGCTTACCTTTTTATCTTCCACCTAAATACCTATTCATTTAACAAAGTTTAACTTAAAAATTATTGATGCTAGAATATTGTTAATATACATTAGTGATAAACTACCTAACTGATCCATCTAAATTAGAATTGAAATTTTAAGGTCCAACATTATTTTGAAATTGATTTATGGGTTGATTTGAGTAACCAGGGAAAAAAATAGGGTTCAACACCCCTTTCTCCTTCTAAAATATATTTGGGTGGTTTTTATATCTGAAATTATACTAATTATAAAATAGATCTAGATCACCCTAATTCATTTCCATATAATAAAAAAATAGAGCACTCTCACTAGACTAAACAAGGAGATCAATGTTGTGAATTTTTTTGATCATGTCCAAACACCCCGCAATGATAACAATGATCCCTAAGTATTCTATAATTAACTATAATATCTTGGGTGTTTGTTTCATCCCTATATATTTTTCTATTCCCATTGTACTTATGTTGTGAATTTTTTGACAACTTATCAAATGTTTTCTTAATTTTATCAGTATTTGAATTAGTGAAATCACCAAAACAGGATTAATAAACTAAATTATAGTTATATAGTGTGAAGTAATTGTAAAATATATCTATGAGAATATGGGGAGATAAATAATGGTTGGTATTATATCTAAGAATATTTCTAAACCTATCCCAAGATTTATAAAATAACTCTCCCACATATTGGAAAAACCCTAGAATTTTATTTCTAACCTCTATGGTAGTGTACGTAAGATATAATTTGGAGAAAAAATCATTGAAAAGATCATCCTAGATAACAAATATTTCCTCACATAAGTTCTAAAACCATTTCTTAGCCCTACCCTTGAGACAAAAAGGGAATAGTCTCAATATCAACTCTTCCCCACTCAAACCTCGTAGAGGCAGCTATTATAAAAAACTATAAAAATATACAATAAACTCTAATGAATCCTCTGTAGAAAAACCATTAAATAAAGGATGTATAGATAGAGGAGACTAATTAATCTCATAGTTTCTTATTCTAGGAGATAACTTAATGCATGAAGGATTGTTAGACACTGAAGGTAGTTGGAACTCCCTAAGTCTAGGTCACTCTGGGGATAATACTATGGGATGTGGTATATTCATATTTTGATTTTTTTATATTCCTAAATCTATGTTTTTTGAATTTTAGATTTATATTATATTTTTATTTCGAAGTATAAAACAATTTTTATTGATTTTAGTAATTGGTGTTTCATCTTTGACTTGGATTCTCGAGTGTCCATGCAGATTCAAATTTAGTAAAAAAGACGAAACACACAACATCACTCATAAATTTTCGAACTAATTTTTTTATATATGATTTTTTAAATAGTTTTTAGTATATTTTATTTCAATTTTTTATATAATTTTTTTATGTTTTTTTAATTTAATTTATTTTGATTCACTTTCCATCCCCGAAAGAGATGCTAAAATTGGATGAGGTGCTAAGTCATTGACTAGAAATGAGTCAAATTAATTATTTAAAAACCCTAATATAATTACTACAGTGATTAGTGGGTGTCATATCCACAAGTAATGTGAATGGTGACTATCTAAACAAAATAAAACAAAGCAATCTTAAAACAAATAAACAAAAACTTCTAGAAAGTAATATTAACAAAATAAGAATGAAGATGAAGGTGAATTGTGCATGAGTGGAAATTGATGAAGAAAATGGCAGGGAAGAAAAAAAATACCTGAGGAAGAGTTTAGAAACTAATGATATTTGGGTTTTTAGATAGTTTTGAACTGATTAAAATTGTCCTCCAATCCTACTCAGGTTAATTATAATTATTCACTGCTTAGAGAAAAAGTGAAGATTCACTGAGCTCCCTTTTAGTGAACTTTCACATCCTGAAGATCTTTCTTTTGTCTTGATCTCTTGATCAAAACTTTAGAAAAATACTTTTAATTATGGAGAATATATATATATATATATATATATATATATATTCCTTTTTAATTTTTGGAACTTCAGTCGATGATCAAGGGTCAATTGATTCACTACCATCACCCTTCGGTTCTTGAGTAGTGTGAATTGATACTCATATAATTGAATGAAAACAGAACACTGATCTTAAATTATAATGAACAATTATATTGAAAAAATATGAATAGATTTAAAAGTTACAATTCATATAGAGATAATATACTAAGAAAATTAGTTGCACATATTCATAGTAACAAAAATCAAGAATCGAGAAGAAATAGAAGAGAAAATATATTTGGTGATACTGTCTCCTTTCTCAAGATCCAGTTCTTGGTTTAGGTACTACTCCCAGATCAGTCATCTCCTATTATATGTGTTCTCACAATGATGGATGAGTGATCCACCCATTTTTTTGTTTGTGATGCTCTATTTTTATTCCTTTTTATGCTCACTTCCTTGAGCACTAACTTAAAGTTGGTCTTTTCCTCAACAACCTCCATGCAGAAACATTAAATGAAAATTATTCTATTCAAATTAATCAATAAAAAATCACATAAAAAATTATGTTCCTTTAAGTGTTATTACATAGGCATTGAGGAAAGTTAATCTATACATTTTCCAGGAATAGTGCATTTTTCATCATCTATAGAAATGAATTCTAGAATCATACAAATTGAAATTTTAGGGATACCACATGAAATTGAATTTATTTTCCCATTCCATGAATAAAATTGGTTGATGAACCTCATGTGTTTCTTATCACCTTTATGTAATAATTTAGTGACATTTGGATTTTATCCTTCCATAACATTCATCATATTTCTATTTTAGGTTTATCTTGGAATGAATTCTTCTTACTTGAGTAGCCAAAATTGGGAATCACCTACCTTTATCACCATTAAAATATAGAAAGAAAACACCTGATCTTTTACTAGTCCTCCATTCATTAATGATGAACATGTATGAAGTTGGAGAATATAGAACCTATACTTTAATCCCTTTACAGCCTCAGATCAACTTTGGATTTAGTGTGACACATAGACACATGAGATCATCCCTACATGTTTAGTATTTTTTAAGAATTTACTTCAAATAGATAGTGTGTATTACTTCTAGAACTAGAATCCAGAATACATGGGAACTTCATTATCCTCATAATTTTGTGCTAGCATAGTGAAAAAGGACATCAACAAATCTGGTCATCAACTCAATTATAGATCAGTTATTAATATTATACGTTGAATCCATGGTGTATGAATGCTTATTTATATAACAGGTTGTCACCCCCACTAGTTAATGTTCATCCATAGTGAGATCCCATTTTCTGGAAATCTACTTTCATTAGGTGAGGCTCCTCAAATCCTAAGCTTGATTTTCCATGAAAAAATTGATTCTTAAAATGATATCTACTCTGCTTAGAGAAAATAATGGATGAAAATGACCAACTATTCATACTCTATGTGTTTTATTTCCACAATTACTTTGATATACCTATTAACACATAAATGAGCCCAATAACTATAACAAAGTCACAAGATGAGAGTTCAACCAGTTTGGTTCATCAGTGGGAAATCTTTGGTAGTTTTTTTCATTATCCATCTCAACTCAGCAACTCATCTATTTACTGTAGGAAGACTAGGATCACAATGGGTACTAATACCATGTGGTAAGTTTTTCTCCTCATGTATATCACTTAAACTTCCAAGGTGTGTTAGGTTAAAGATGAACTTTATGATAGCTTGGACGCAATATCTTGGATTTATTAGGCATGCTAACTTAAGTGACCGTGGCTCTTCATCTTATGTCCAATTCATGCAGCATGTTTGGAAATATAGGCACACAATCAGTTTAAATTTGGTATGTGGTTACTTATATCCTTTACCAATTTTATAGGCACAATCACTTAAGTAACTGTGGAAGCTTTAAATTTTTTGACTATGGAAGATTAAATTTTTTTCATGTGACCACTTCATGTGGCCACTTCTACTTTCCTATGTGGATATTAAACCTACTACAGGAGTGTCTTGCAGTCACTTGGAAATTTCTCCTAAAAAATAAATAATAAAAAACTATAAATTAAACTCAAAATACAAAAACACTAATACAAGAAATTTAATTAAAATATTAAAACATTAATAAATTAATTATTAACAAAAAAAATGAATAATAAATTTATGAAACAAAAATATTAAATTAAAACAATTAAAATTATTATTAAAAAAATAAAAAAAATTAAAAATTAAAATAATTAAAGTCCATAATTTTAACATAAAAAAGAATAAAATTAAGGTTTTATAATAATTTCTCATTCAACTATAAATAGACCAAAAAAATAAATTTAATAATTAAATACATATTTTAATAAAAAATAAAGAGATTAAATATTTTGAAAAAAACAGCACTTATAAATTATTAAATAAAAACAGAATTTATATAATAAAAACACAATTAATTACAAGAAATGATGTAAAAAATATACCAAAGTTAAAGACACATCAAAGTAGAAAGTAATACAAGTGTGGAAGAGATGGACATATAGCTCAAAAACTATTTCGAGGATGTAATGCCCCAACATATGAATACCAATGAAAAAGGGAATATGATACAAGTATAACCCATGGTATAATGATTATAGTGTGGGGGAGAATGGTCATTTTTCTAATCAATGTCCAAATCAAAAGATAATATAGGGAAACCTCTACCAACCCCAATAGAGGCTGAGGGAGAGATGTCATTCATTTTCAATCACGACAGTGCAAGTCACAACTCCAAATGATATTTTAGTAGGTACACTCATCGTACACTCAAAGCTAGATAATAAATTATTTGATTTCATTTCTATGTGTTCTTTTATTCTATTTAAGTTTGTAAAGAACATGAAGTTAATCCTTGAACTACTAGTGGTATAGTTTTCGATTAAAACTCATATTGGAACTATTCAAGCATCAAATATATATAGGGATTTTCTTATTAACTTTGGTGAGTAAAATCTCTCTGAAAGCCTAGTAATCATTCCAATGGTGGAATTTGATATAATACTAGGTATGGATTTTATGTCAAGGTATAATGCCAATATCAACTGTATAAGAAAGGAAATTATAGTTATTTTTAAGGGACAACCCATAATTATCTTAAAAGGAGTGATATCCCAAATTGATCCTTATTAAGAACCACATCCTATTACCTTATTTATAGACATGATTAGTGAATAAGGGGAAGAAAGTGAAAGTATAAATATTTGAGATATACCCATTATTTGGAAATACGTTGATGTATTTTCTAAATAATTACTTGGACCTTTCCTAGAAAGAGAGGTAGAGTTTTCAATTGAAATTATACTTGACTCCAAGTAAATATTAAAGACCCTATATAGAATGACATATATAGAGTTAGAATAATTAAAGAAGAAACTTAAAAATATTTTAGAAGATTTTTTTTATTTATCCGAGTGTATCGCCTTGGGGATAACTTCTTCTCTTTGTGAATAATAAGTATGTATCAATGCGACCATGCATTGATTATAGAGAACTTAATAGAATCACAATGAAGAAAAAATAACCTCTTCCAAAGATTAAGGATTTGTTCAAACAACATCAAGAGACTCAATCATTCTCCATTAGTGACCTTCGATTTGGGTATCATCACCAGAGGGAGAAGAAATAAGATACCCTGAAGACTAGTTTCTGAACAAGATATAGACACTATGAGTTTGTGGTTATGCCAATTTTCCTAACTAATACTCCTACCATATTTATGTATTTGATTAATAGAGTGTTTCAGTACTACCTAAATAAATTTTCATTGGTATTTATTGATTATATTATGATATATTCCAAAATTCATGTGGAGTATGAGGATCATCTAAGTTTTATATTACAAACTCTAAGGAAAGAGATTTTTTTGGTAAATTTAAAAAAGTTGAGTTATGGTTACAAATAGTCATATTATTTGGATACATTATAACCAGTGAAGGAATATTAATTGCTATAGAAAATAAAAATGTTGTATATGAGTTTCCTTGACGTATAAAAATAACAGAGGTTCATAGTTTCCTAGGTATAGAAATATAATATAAATGGTTTGTGAAAAACTTTTCATGGATTTCTAATCTACTAAAAAAGTTAACTCAAAAGGGTTTTATGTTTATCTAGACAAAGGAATGTGAATAAAGTTTCCAAGAATCAAAGAATAGGTTGGTTAATTCACCCATGATAACAATACCCTCTAATGGGGAAATATTTTTCATTTATAGAAATGCATCCTTGAAAGGAATTAAATGTGTACACATAAAAATGACAAAGTGATTGCCTATGAATTTGAATAGTTAAATCCTCATGAATAGAATTATCCCACCCATGATTTGTATTTAATTGCATTTATATTTGATTTAAATATATTAACTCACTATCTTTATATAGAGAAGTGTGATATATACATATACCACCAAAGTATGAATAATATATTCACAAAAAGGAATTGAACATGGGATATATCAGATGTTTGAAACCTCTTAAGGACCATGATTTTTTATTCATTATCACCATAGGAAAGAAAATAAAGTCACTAATGCATTGATAAGGAGGTACCCTATAGTTATTTTAAGGATGAGGATTGAAGAATATACATTGATCTAGGACTTAGTAAATATGGACATGGAATTAATAGGGGAAGAGACATAATTAATACAATACCAAATGATTTCCCAACCATCATTACTAGATAAGTTAAATAAATCACAATGAGATAATCCTAAGTTACAAAATAATATAAAATATATGAAATATGGAAATTATTTTGAGTTAATTATTGATTAATAGGGAGTAATGAGGTTTGGTACATGTTTATATATTCCATCTATTATAGAGTTAAAGAAAGATCTGATGGATAAAGGTCAATGATCTATATTCTCTATACATCACGGAGGCACAAAAATGTATATAGATCCATGATATGATTATTAGTGGGATTAAATAAAAATGGAGAGTGATTATTATACTACAAAATTTTTGGTCTACTAGAAAGTGAGGGTAGAGTGCCAACTACCCAAAGGAGTACTGCAAACATTGCCTATACCTATCTTGAAGTGGGGCAAAATTACTATGGAATTTGTTACTGAACTTCCTAAGGAATCCAAGGGAAGAAATTCCATATGTGTAATCATTGATAGAGTAATAAGGTCCTCTAATTTTATTGATATATGATAGGATTTATCCCTTGAGCACATTTCTCATCTTTATATTCAATAAGTGATGAGACTTCATGGGGTACTACTATCCATTATTTAATATCGTGATCCAATATTTATTTTTACATTATATAGGATCCTTAAAATGTCCATGAATAAAAAATTAAATATAAACACAAACTATCATCCTCAAACCGATGGTCCGTTTAAGAGAACTATTCAAATACCGAAAGACATGTTTAGGGATGACTCACTTGATTTTCAATGGAGTTTGTATCAATATCTTCTACTTGTTGAATTTTCCTATAATAACACTTTTCAATCTATTATTCAAATGTATTTTTATGAATAAATCTATAGAAAACTTTTTATAACTCAAGCATATTGGGATGAAGTTGGAGAAGGAAAACTATTGGGACCCGACACTGTGAAAGACACTACATAGAAGATACATGTGATCAAGAAACATATCAAGGATTCTCGGAGTTGAAAAAGGGTTATACTAACAATAGAAGGAAGGTATTATAGATTCATTTCAAGGATCATGTATTTATCAAAATATCACCATAGAAATGGGTTATAAGATTTGTAAAGAAGGGGAAACTGAGTCCAAGGTACACTGAACCATTTGAGATTATAGAGCATGTTAGAGTTTTTTCCTATCGGTTAGCACCACATAAAAATAATTCCAAGGTCAATGATGTATTCCAAACATTCCTTTTAAAAGATTATTTGTTAGAACCAACACATATAGTTGACACAAATTGTGTATAATTAGAACATGACCTTCCATATAAATAAGAACAAATCCAAATTCTTGATGAAAGGGAAAAAGTGATGAGAAACATGATAATATAACTCATGAAAGTATCGTGGATAAATCAAAGGTGTTGGTCGGAGTGGACACTCAATAGGGGGGGGGGGTGAATTGAGTTCCAATTAAAAATTTCTGTTAAAAATATTTCTATAAAAATCCCCCAATTTAAATAACAAGCTAAACTGTAGTGAATTTGTAATACAGTAAAGGTTCGGTTAGGTTCTCAAGAGATTGATTATTTCTCAGTTAACTTAATCTAAAGATTAATTACCTTTTGAAACTAACATAATGCTTTATAATAAATACAAACACTTTCTAGTTTAACTATCAGAGTAACTTTAAAATAGATTTGTATTTCAAAGTACTTAGCAGCGGAAAATAAGATATAGTTTTAAAACAAAATAAACAAGCACAACAGTTTTAACCAAGAGGTTCAGTCTCAAGCTGAGACTTAGTCCTCTCAAATAGTTTTATATAAACTATGATCTATACCCTAGATCGGGGTTTACAACAGTACTCAGACATTCCAGGTCCTCATACCTCTACCACAGTTCTTCATGAGAAAAACAAAACAATAGCACATAGGCTATCCAAGTCACACTTGACCTCTACCACTATCCACAGTGGGATATAAGAGTATAAGGGAAATATTGAGTGAGAATTTATAAATCCTCCAGTTCATCACATGAGACAGTGTGTGTCTAAAAATACAGAGCACACACACTGCTCAAAATGTAAATAAATGAAACACAATAGAGCTAAATAGATAGAGATGAGTTTAGAATGCTATATGTGTTTTAAGTGAAGATCTTGACTCCTTGGATTGATGCAGATGAGGCTTTGAGTCCTTCTCTGGGTTTTGTCAAGAAACATAGTTTCGTTTTTGTATTTGACTTCCAGGTCCAGGTTGATCAGCCTTTATCATCTTGAGTTCAAGTGAAATTGTTGAAGCTCTTTTCTCCTTGAATGTTCATGGTTTTCAGATTCAGTATGTATTCTTACTTCTTCTTCTATGCATGAAAGCCCTTGAGTATCTCCAGAATATTGTCTCGTATGTGCATAGAAATACTGACTGACCACCACACGTCTTTAGTAGTTCGAGGTTCCCTCATATAGCTTTAGCTTCGACAATAGGAATGATTACCTTTTTACAAGTATGAGGTACAATTCCTGAAATGAAAACCACTTTAATTAATTAATAGCAGGTGTATTAAAAACATCAAATATGACCGTTTCTAAATAAACAAATAGAAATAGAGTATAGATAAACTGTGACTGATTTCCATCGGTAGCTCTTAGTATCAGCGATCTTATATTAGTAGCTCTTCTGTATCAGTAGTTGTTATCCTTTATAATGGTAGCTCGCAGGAATCAGTAGCTTCTCCTATCGGTATCTCTATGTATATGTATCTCTTTCCATAGGTAGATATTTCTATCGGTAGCTCTGTTTTACTGGTGGCATTCTTGTATCGGTAGACTTTGTAGTGGTAGTTGTTTGTCTGTATCAGCAGACTTGTATCAGTAGCTATCTATCTGTATCGATGGACTTTGTATTTGTATTGGTGGACTTCATATCAGTAGCTATCTGTCTGTTTGTTTGTATCGGTAGATTGTATCGGTAACTATGTACCAGTGACCTTGTGTATTGATAACTTTATATATATATATATCAGTGGCTCTGGTAGACTTCATCGGTAACTCGCCAATATCAGTAGCTGCCTTCTATCGGTAGCTGTTATGCATATCGATGACCTTATCCATATCGGTAGACTATATACCGGTAGGTCTATATTAGTGACTCAACACTTAATACTTATCTGTTCTATGCAAATCATATTCAAATTGAGTTAGTGTTATTTCAAAACATGTATAACCATATATAAACATTGACTAACATATTCCAATGATTATTTTGATATTTTTGTCAACAAAATTTAACATATATATAGGATTATAAACACATATTAAAGCATAATTGAGATTATCAAAACATATTAAATCATGATTGGGATTATCAAAATAGGCGAGGTGAACAATCTCCCCCTTTTTGATAATCACAAATTATGGTATTATAATAAAAAATAAGCAGTAATGTATCAGTGTAAAATACATTGGGTCTCATGACATTTTCAAATGTATTAGAGAATAGAGTATTACATGCAAATGGGTCAGAGGTAAAATTATAAAATAAATGTACCAGAGGTATGAAACAACTGTATCATAAGTAGAATATATGATTCTCATATTCCTTATTTTGCATATTTCTCCCCCTTTCTTATGCTCATATGTCTCATATATATTATGCTCATATTTTTCTCCCTTGTTCTTATATTTCTCCCCCTTTGTGATTAGAAAAAATTAGTAAATAAAGGATGAGAGAAGTAAAAAATGGTAAAAGAAAGTAAGATCATATATATTTAGTGGGGCAAAAAGATACAGAGAAATACAAAATTAATACAAGTGATTCCTATCAAATTTCCTAGCCACTATTCAATCCAACTCCTCAGCATGTGATTTTCCATTGGGATCAGAAGAGGAGTCAGGTTTGGTGGATGAAGGTGGAAGCTTAGGAACACCAGAGATGATCAATGGAGGATGAGCTACTGATATAGTGCCTGGCCTATACTGTGTAGCTCCCTGGGTGATCATAGGAGTGAGGTTCCAGATTGCTTGAGATGGAGTCATCTGAGGAATGGAGGCAAACTGAGCAGAGGAAGGCAGAGCTAGAGGTACAATGATTGGAGTACTGTCTACATGCAAAAATGGCAACAAAAGATTCCGAAAGTCCATTATGATTCATCCCCCTCTCTCCATAGCAGAGATAAAGTCATCCTTGTTCTCCATAATTTTTTCTAGAGTAGGAGTCAACTCCCTGAGCTTCCTCACTTGTTCTCTGAAGGCCTAATTGAATAGAGGAAGTTTTAGGTTTTCTAATAGAAGCTTGAAATGATTGTTCAACTGATGCTTAGTGTAGATCCTTTGGAAATAGAAATCCACTTTTTCTTTGACCTCTTTTTGAGAAGCAGTGGCCTCTCTCATAAAATTCTGAACAATTTTCCCTATATCCCTAGTGGTAGTCACCACTTGGGTGAAAGCAGTAGAGTCTACAGATCCATTGGTAGAAGACTGTCCAATCTATTCTCTCATCACAACTCGAATCTGATCAATATCCAAAGAAGGCTTGGTAAGACTCAGTGGTGAAACAGTAAAGGTGACTATTTCCTTATAAAATTTGCATACTTAATAGTGTAGGTATTTAATCTCATTTCTTTAACATTGGTTGTTCCCTCATGGGAAATAACCAAAGTATCCCAAATTTCATAAGCAGTTTTATAGGCAGACATTCGATTAAATTCTTAATCTTATAAAGCACAATACAGAGCATTCATTTATTTACAATTATTATTGTAAGATGTTTTCATAGGTTCATCCCAAACAGTTCTTTCAGTTTCTGGAATCATATACTGAGTCTCTATAGTAGTCCAGATGTCAAATCCCATACTTTCTAAATGAATTTTCATTTTCAGTTTCCATTGGGCATAATTAACACCATTAAAGAAAGGTGTCCTATTGGTAGCAACACCTTCTAGTCTATTATCCATAATAATATTTTAGAAAATATATTTAAACAGATAAAATTTATAACTAAAATTTTTTTAAGATCTTTAAGATACAACTAAAATCACAGTTGAAAAAAAGAGTATTTGTAAATCCTTTAAAAATAACAACCCTATGATACCAAATGTTGGTCGGAGTGGACACTCAAGAAGGGGGGTGAATTGAGTTCCAATTAAAAATTTCTGTTAAAAATATTTCTATTAAAATCCCCCAATTTAAATAACAAGCTAAACTATAGTGAATTTGTAATACAGTAAAGGTTCGGTTAGGTTCTCAAGAGATTGATTATTTCTCAGTTAACTTAATCTAAAGATTAATTAACTTTTGAAACTAACCTAATGCTTTAAAATAAATACAAACACTTGCTAGTTTAACTATCAGAGTAACTTTAAAATAGATTTTTATTTTGAAGTACTTAGCAGCAGAAAATAAGATATAGTTTTAAAACAAAATAAAAAAGCATAGTAGTTTTAACCAAGAGGTTCAGTCTCAAGATGGGACTTAGTCCTCTCAAACAATTTTATATAAACTATGATCCACACCCTGGATCGGGGTTTACAACAGTACTTAGATTATCCAGGTCCTCAGACCTCTAACATAGTTCTTCGTGGGAAAAACAAAACAATATCACACAGGATATCCAGGCCACACTTGACCTCTACCACTATCCACAGTGGGATATAAGAGTATAAGGGAAATATTGAGTGAGAATTTATAAATCCTCTAGTTCAGCACATGAGACAGTGTGTGTCTAAAAATACAGAGCACACACACTGCTCAAAATGTAAATAAATGAAACACAATAGAGCTAAACAGATAGAGATGAGTTTAGAATGATCTATGTGTTTTGAGTGAAGCTCTGGACTCCTTGGATTGATGCATATGAGGCTTTGAGTACTTCTCTAGGTTTTGTCAAGAAACAGAGTGTTGTTTTTGTATTTGACTTCCAGGTCCAGGTTGATCAGCCTTGATCAGCTTGAGTGCAAGTGAAATTGTTGAAGCTCTTTTCTCCTTGAATGTTCAGGGTTTTCAGATTCAATATGTATTCTTCCTTCTTCTTCTATGCATGCAAGCCCTTGAGTATCTCCAGAATATTGTCTCGTATGTGCATGGAAAGACTGACTGACCACCACACGTCTTTAGTAGTTCGAGGTTCCCTTATATAGCCTTAGCTCCGGCAATAGGAATGATTACCTTTTTACAGCTATGAGGTACGGTTCCTGAAATGCCAACCACTATCATTAATTAATAGCAGGTGTATTAAAAACATCAAATATGACCGTTTCTAAATAAACAAATAGAAATAGAGTATAGAGAAACTGTGATTGATTTCCATCGGTAGCTCTTAGTATCTGTGAGCTTATATCAGTATCTCTTCTGTATCAGTAGTTGTTATCCTTTATAATGGTAGCTTGTAGGAATGAGTAGCTTCTCCTATCGGTAGCTCTATGTATCAATAGCTCTTTCTATCAGTAGCTCTTTCTATCAGTAACTCTGTTGTACTGGTGGAATTCTTGTATCGGTAGACTTTGTAGTGGTAGTTGTCTGTCTGTATCATCAGACTTGTATCGGTAGCTGTCTGTCTGTATCGGTGGAATTTGTATTTGTATTGGTGGAATTCATATCGGTAGCTGTCTGTCTGTCTGTTTGTATCGGTAGTTTGTATCAGTAACTATGTACCAGTGGCCTTGTGTATTAGTAACTGTTTATATATATATATCAGTGGCTCTGGTAGACTTCATCGGTAACTCGCCTATATCAGTAGTTGCCTTCTATCAGTAGCTGTTATGCATATCGGTGACCTTATCCATATCGGTAGACTATATACTGGTAGGTCTATATCAGTGACTCAACACTTAATACTTATCTGTTCTATGCAAATCATATTCAGATTGAGTTAGTGTTATTTCAAAACATGTATAACCATATATAAACATGGACTAACATATTCCAATGATTATTTTGATATTTTTGTCAACATAATTTAACATATATATAGGATTATAAACACATATTAAATTATAATTGAGACTATCAAAACATATTAAAACATGATTGGGATTATCAAAACAGGTGAGGTCAATAAAATGTTTGAAGAATCAAAATGGGAACCTGAATAAGAAATGAAGGATAAATACCCCCATTTGTTTTGTGGAAGGGTACAGATTTTAGGGATGGAATTTCTTAGGGGGGATGTAACAACTTTAAATTTAATTCTATTATTATTTAAAAACTCATGCTTGATAATGAGTATTTTATTATGAATCCCATAGAAATAATTTTAAATAAGAAAATTAAATATGATGAAATAATATTTAATTTGATATCTAGAAATAATACTAAGACATGGAAAAAAATAACAATGAAAACATTAATAAAAATTCCATAGGACCAAATTTACCCATAAATATCACTCCTAGCACAAAGACTATAAATAGAAAGATAAGCATCAAGAATATGATAGTTATTATTAATGGAAGTGTAAAACTATTGTAAGTGAAGTAATTAATTATAAGGTATGATAATAGTGGAGTATATATAGGGTGTAAAGGGAAATGTGACCATTGGTATCTAACCTTCACTTAACCATTACCTGACCATTGTAATGTGACTGTTATATGATAATTAAAATAGTAATAATACCCAATAGAATAGTAAAATAACAGTTTCAAAGTAAATTCAAATGTATTATAAATAATAATTAGATTTCAATATACACTTCATGGATTAATATTTATTATATTATAAAATTTAAAATTATTTAAAGTTAATAAATAATGTGTTTTCCTTTAAAAATAGTATTTTATAGGAAATATGTATTTTTTATTTTAAATATTTATTTCTTATACTTAGGGATTTTTTTTTGAAAAAATAAACATTATATTTTAAATTACCAAATCAAAATTTAGTGATGGGGAATTTTTGAGAATTTTATAAAATAATTTATTTTTTAGTGAATAGTATAAATATAGTTATGTGTTTTTGGTGTGTTTTATGACTTCATAAATATGTATTAATGATTTCATAATTAAAATAAGTGAATAAAAAACAAAAAATAAGTTATTTTATTAATACAATGTATTTTAATGGATTTATATAACTTTCAAAACTTATAAACAACATTCCAAAATCTAAAGTGGAAATTAAGTTTTAAAAAATAATTTTGTGGAAAAATTATTTTCCCTCGAAAAAAGTATTATAAAAAATTATTTTGAGTTATCAAAATAAATTTTTTTAAAAAAATTATTTATTTCATTAACCATGAGCCAAAACCATGGGGGGCCTGTGGGAAATTTATTTTCTACAACCTAGAATTTCAAGGGTTATATTTAAAAAATAATAAACAATTATTCTCAATTTGATATAAATACCCACCTTTTCACCCAATTTCATTAACTCCCAAGAATTGGAGCAAGAATTTCCCCTAATTTCCCCTCTCCATATCCTTTACAATGAGTTTTTGTGGTTCCAAATAACTCTCCTCAAGATTTATGAAGCTATCTCACAAGGTAAGCGATTATCTTCATCTCCCTTTTTATCCAAGTATTTCCTTTGTAGTTAGTCTTATAATTTCAAATTTATTATTTTCTCATGAAATTATTATCATTAAATTAATTCAATTTTTTTTCTATTAATAAGACACTTCCATTCTCTCTCATTAAGCTCATCCCATAAATCACTTTTTATACAAGTTATGCTACTGAAATTATTCATTGACTTTCCATGAATCCCTTTTTATATTGTGAATACCGAAACATATTTTTATTAAAGGGTATTAATTTATATGTAATTATAATTAATTTATTGGTTATTTACATTCATGAAACCCACATTTCCTACTTTTGGGTTAAAAATGATGAAAGTTCAATTCTTTAAACACTTATGTACTCAATGATTTTATATGAAACTCATTCCTTATTCTCCGTGGGTTATTGATGAAATGATTTATTAATATATTTATGTCATACATGAATTAAGACACATGAAGGGTTTACCCTGATAGTGATCTAATTCATTGGGTAAATAATTGACCTCTAGATATGACATGTTTTACGACACCTTGGCAAATATACTTTGTTATATGTTTTATGACACCTTAGTATTGAACCTAGGTGATATAATTTTGACTATCTCATTTTTATGTTGTATCCAAATTTCCATGTTGTGTTTCATATACTTATTATTAGTATCTCTTGTTATGACCCATGTTTTATCCATGATAATCTCTCACGTTCTATTTTATTTGTTTATCCCTTACTAGGATTTATGCTCACCCTTTTCTATTGATTTTTGTCCCTAGGAAATCATATGTAGTGAAGTGACATAATATGGTTTTTTAAATATATATTTCAAGAGAATTAAATAAAGTTTTTGTGTTTTTATGATCTATGTACTTCATGTATTATGTACCTAGTTTCTAATACACTAAACATAAAAAGGTCCTTAAAAGTTATTAATGTAATATTTTGTCACAGAATTATTATAAAAATCATGAATGAAAAAGGTGGGCCACCATATGCTTGACCTTTCTCCTAATAGAGATGCTGAGTTCTCAACTAAACTTATACCTGGACATTTTTTGATATTTAGGACTCCATATATAATGTCTACTATTGATCTAGAAGAACTAAATAAGCAACTATAAGAGAATCTAAATTATATATTTAAATGCCCAAGTGCTTCACCATGGGATGCACTAGTCCTATTAATCTAGAAGAAGGATGGGTCAATGCATCTCTGCAATTATTATCATCAATTGAACAATATCATGATAAAGAACAAGTATCCCTTTTCATTGATTGATTACTTATTTGATCAGTTATATGGTGACCGATATTTCTCTAAAGTGGACCTTTGGTCAAGTTATCATCAGTTAAAGGTGAGAAAGGAGGATATACCCAAAACATACATTCATTCAAGGTATGAAAACCATGAATTCATAGTGATTCCAATCATACTAACCAATTCTCCAACAATGTTTATGGATTTTATGATTAGAGTCTCTAGATATTATCTCTAAAAATTTTTGGTATTCTTTATAGATTATATTTTTATTTACTCTAAAAGTAAGGAGGAATATGAGGATCATTTGAGTACTATGTTTAAAACTTTGAGAAAGTATAATTAATATGTAATATATAGTAAATGTGAGTTTTATATGAATCAAGTAACAATCATGGGGTATGTTATCATCAGTAAAGGTATATATAAGGATCCTTCAAAGAAAAAGGTGATTGAGGAATGAACCAGAAAAAAATATATAATGGACATTCGTAACTTCCATAGATTAATTGGTTATTATTGGAAATTTCTAAGAGACCTATCACATTTTTTAAACCATCTAACCAAGATAACCTAGAAGAGAGTAAATTTTATATATATTGATGAATGTGAAGATATATTCAATGGGTTAAAGAAGATTCTAATCAATACACATGTACTCATACTACCCACCAACAATGATGGATTTCTGATCTAGAGTGATAAACCCAATAAAGACTTGGGTGGATTACTTATAAAAAATGATAAAGTAATAGCTTGTACCACTCAATAGTTGAATATCCACGAGTATATGTATCCAACACATTATATGAAGTTGGTTGAGATAATCTTCCAATTGAATATTTGGCCGTATTACCGCAATGTAGAGAATTATGACATATATTCAGATCATAAGAGCCTCAAGTAAATATTCACATAAAAAGATCTCAACATGAACCAATGAATGTGGTTAGAGCTAATAAAGGATTATAACTATTCAATCCATTACCATATTGGTAAGGAAAATAAATTTGAAGATGCTCTGAGTATAATGGATCCTGAAATGTTATCTATGATGAGGATTGAGAGGGATACAATATTATTTGACATAAAAATGATAGACATGGGAATCAAAATGGAAGGGACATCATCCTACCTTTCTAAAATAACTTTTTAACCATCTATTTATGTAAAGAACAAATAGGCTTATAGATATGATATAGATCTATGTAGAAAGATATAAAATATTATGGAGTTCAACTTTGATAAATATGGATTTCTAAGATTTAGAACTTGGATATGTGTCCCATAAAAACTAGAACTGAAGAGGGGGTTTTTGGATGATTCATATATCATCCTTATCTATTAATTTTGAGAGTACTAATATGTATAGAGATCCAAAGAAAAACTTCTTGTGGGATAACATGATGAGGTATATTATAGAGTTTGTATCATGATGATGGGTATGAATAAAAGTTAAGGATGAATAACAGAAGTATAATGATATAATGAAACCATTACCCATACCTATATATAAATGGAAAACATGACCATTTATTTTTTAGGACTCTCTAGGACATCAAAATTCCATAAATCTATTTGGGTTGTAGTTAATCAACTTACTAATACATAACATTTCATTACCACCAATGAGGATTTATTTCTTGACTAACTCACCAAGATATACATAAGAGAAGTGGAAAGGCTGTATAGAGTGCCACTGTCAATTGTATTTGATTGAGATCCAAGTTTTACCTTGACGTTATAGATTAGTATACAATGATTATTTTAAATTGAGATATGTTTTATCACTTATTATCACCCTCAGATAGATATTAAATCCGAAAGAACCATTTAAAATTTGGAGGATATGCCGAGATTATGTTCAATGGATTTACAAGGATGTTGGGATCAACACCTTTCCATAATAGAGTTCTTATATAACAATAGTTTCCATTATAACATTCAAATGGAACCTTATGAGGCACCATATGGGAAGAGGTGTATAAATCCAACATGATGGGATGAATTTGGAGAAATGAAGATGATAAGATCTAATTTTCCAAGAGATTATAGATAAGGTTTAAGCCATTAAAATCAATATGAAATAAGCAAAAATTTGACAGAAAATCTACACTCACAATAATTGAAAAAACCTATAGATTATGGTTAGAGATAAGGAGATCCTTTTCATATCACCATAGAAAAAATTAATGAGGTTTGAGATGAGAAAATCCATGTCCTAAATACATTGACCCCTTTGATGTTCTTTATTGCATCAAATCTACAACCTATCGACCAACACTCCCACATAACCTATCTCAAGTACATGATGTGTTTCACGTATCACTCTCAAGAAAGTACATACCAGACCTATAAAATATACTAAATCACATGGTGGTACCATTAGAAAATGTTCTTTATTATGGGTATCGTCCAGTGAATATCTGAGATCACAGTGAAAAAGTTCTATGAAGCAAGATAACTTACCTAGTCAATGTACTATAGCAGAACCATAAGTATGATGGGGAAATATGGGAACCCAAAGAAGTAATGAAATAGAAGTACCCACATCTATTTTAGGGTATGAAATGGAATTTATAGGGTGAAATTTCTTAAGGGGGGTAATAATATAAAAACTCAAGAATTTAAAAATGAAATTTCATTTTTTAATGAATATATGTCCCATTTAGTAATGTAATATAATATTTAACACAGACACACCAAAAAATAAAAATATACAACACCTTTTTATAATCATAAAATATTTCCATAATTTGAATGTTTGGAATAATGACCATTAATATTTACATCCATAGATAATGTAGCTGTTTTAAAGTAACTTTTATGATTAATATATATAAGGTAAAAATAAAATCTAATTGATGTAGAAGGAAGAGTTGATAGCCTCAACCAAAAGGATCAAAACTCATGAGGCTCATTTATCAGAGCTTCCAAGGAAGATGACATCATTAGGATTCACCCTTGACTAAGACCAAGCTGATATTCAACAAATAAGACTTGAGAAGAATTGATTACGGGATAAGTTCAATCTTATAGATGTCACCTCCCCATATATGTTCATTGAACTACCCTATGAAAGTACTAGCATCGCACACCTTACCCTTAGGGTGTATGCCGATGTAATATGGAGTTATGTACCTAGAACTTAGTAATAAAAGGTGTAAAATTTCTTTTAGAAATTAAATAGTGGTTTCTTCAATCCAATTACTACAATTATTTTATTTATTATAAAATTAACATGAATAAAATATGAATATGATAAATATATTTTTAGATACAAAGAAAAATAGAATATTGTTTTTCGAAAAATATTTGATTTCAATCATAATACACTTTTACGATAAAATCAATTATTTTAAATAAAATTTATTTCTATAAAATTCTCTTATAATACTATATTTATTTAAATATAAATGATAATAGAATTTTATGAGGTCCCAAGTAATTTTTATAAGGGTCCAAAAGTTTAATATATCATAAAAACTATTATTTTTTATTAAATAAAAATTTATACTTAAAAATTAAATTTATCACATTTAGAAAATTATTTTGAAAAAAATAAATTTCATTTTTGAAATTGTAATTTCAAAATTATCTAATATTTTTTTAAAATAAATTTCAAATACAACCAGTTTTTTTGGTAAAAATAAATACTATATAAATATACGGTAAGTATTATGACATCATAATGGCTTAAAAGTGATGTAATAAATACTATAAAGGTACTTATTGATTAAAAATAGTGTTATTATTTAGAATAAGTTATTTTAAAGTGACAAGATTAGGTTTTCCAAATTTATAATGAATCATCCAAAACCTAATGTATATTTTAAAGGTTTTTAAAACAATTCTTCATGAAAGGAAATCCATTTGCCCACAAATGGTATTACTTAAATTATTTCATCTTGTAAGCTATTAAAATATTAAAACCCAATTTCCATTTTTGATAAAACCTATGTTAAAACCATGGGAAGACCAACGGTTTTGAATTTTTATAACATAGATTCGAAAACCTATGTTTAGAAATTAATAAATAATCAACCCTCATTTTCTATAAATAACCACCCATTATCCCATTTATCATAACTACAAATACTTTAAGAAAACATTTCATCTCATTTTAACTCTCTAGATCCCTCCAAATTATTTTCTATTCTTATAAGTGGATCCTCCCAATCTTTAAGAAGCTACCAAAAAATATAATTGGTTCTCTCCCTCCCTTTTTCAATTCAGGCACTTCCTTTGTTATAAACCTTTTTATTTCCAAGTGGTCATGTTCTCATGTGTTCATAACCATACCTTATTATCCAAATGATCCCCTATTAATGATATACAACCCCTATCTCATTAATCCCTTCCATAAAATTTTATGTACACCTGTTATGCTTTAAAAATTATCCCTCTATTTTTACATTCCTTGATTTTGTATTTTGAGTACCCAACCCTATTTTAATTCCAGGTTATACACCTAGATATAACTATCCTTCACTTATTTTGTACTTTAATATATTATAGCCATATTCATTAATCATTATATTTGAATAATGAAATACATTATTATGTTATATGATCAATATGGAACATGTAAAGTTATACATATATGGGGTGCGCCCTGATTGTTATCAATACATTGGGTAATGTTTTCATCTCATGGGATACCATGTATATTGTATAAGTGGTTATCCTAAGAACACTATGTTATGATGTATTGGCAATTAGCCTCAAATTATTCTTATGATATAAAATTTTATGTTGTTTCAACATTCTTATGATGCCTCAATCTTATGATATCATCCTCTCATGTCATGTTTCAATGTTTATGTATATGATTTTCACCTTTTTATGTTATCATGATATGTCTCTAGAATAATTTATTTTCATCTTATTAAACTTTATTATTCCCTCAATAAGATTTATAGTTCACCCTTTTTCTTATGTATAGCTAGATTATCCTGTGCAATACTAGGAGTTCAAAGGAAACTGTAGGATGAAAGGAAAAAAATATGAGGCCTCCAATTGGCCTTTTATGCCTCTTTATATTTTATCCTTTTTATACCCTTGATTAGGATCTTCATTTTTAACTTATAATATATATATTTCTTTAAATATGTCTACCTTCACTTTTATGGAAGTCTCTTTCAGATCCTCCTAGTCCTATGATAAAGGGGATATTTCTATATAGTGAAAAAAGGGGAAATTAGATTGTAATTCAGAATTTTTTAAAATTAACAAATGAAATAAAAGTATATTCTTCTAACTACATTTCATAAACCTTAAGATCATAATCCTTACACAATTTTCATGATAATTCATTTAGTGTTCTTGAAATTTTCAGTTCTTCAAGCCTATCTTAAAAAAATCCCTATATTTATTTCTTATCATCATCTAAGAGAGGCATAAATTGGGATGAATATTATATTATAGAATAATGAAGGTCATATTGTAAATAACTATGACTACAATGTGAAAAAGATAAATCTAGTTTAGGATCAACTTCCTCTTTAGTTTCAATATATATTTCACCCACTAGGTGTAATTCCTAATTTAAATATTCTAGTGTTGGTGGGGGAAGTAGTGAGAATTCTATATTTTATTTAAAATAAATCCCTTAAACTTCATATTTTTCTTCATAACATAGGTTTTACTATTGTCCTCTTTATTTTTCATTTACAATATAAGTGAGATAATTATATTTTTTAGGTTTAATTAAATAAGAGATATAAAATTTCAAATAAGAGTCTCCCTTAATTATTTCATCCTTTAATTCCTATTCAAAGTGAAATGCCACTGTGTAGATGAGTTTAAAATTAAATAATGGCACTTCATCCTCTTCTTTAAGCTCTTCAAGTTCTCCCTCCACCTTGGTTGTTATGATAATCAAGAACTTCAATTATGGTTCTTTTTTTATTTACTACCTGATCCATAACTTTTAATCTTTTATAATCTATCTTTAATTGATTATATAGTTATAACAAGTTATCTAGAGTGATTTATTTTTCAATATGTTCAACCTAATCAATATGGTGCATATTCTGAACTATATATTTGTTATTAAATATTTATTTTCCACAATAGTAAGTGAATTAATCATTCTAGATAGTGCCTTCATTATTTTTTTTTATATTTTAAATTTAGTTTGAAAACAATAAATTATTTACAAAGTGATAAAGCAAAAAAATGATTTTCTGACTTAAATCTCCAGAAACAGTTCCAATTTGATCATGTTATTTTAGTGGGAAACATAAAAATATAATTTATTAATTTAGGATATAAAACAAGGCTAACCAGGTTCATTTCCCAAGGTGTGTATGTGGGATAGTTCTTCATTATTTTCAATCAATTATTAATATTTTTATTGCTTTCTCAATATAAAATCCAATTAATTTTGGGTTTGATTTTTTGGATAGTGCATGAAAATAAAATGAAATGAAAAAGAACCTAAACAAATGTTAGTGGTGATAGAGGTTAGTACAAGGTTATGAAAATTCATTGCCTTCACTGTCTTAATGAATTGATTAAGATATATTGATAAATCACTCAATAAAATTCATGAATCACCACTATAAACTTGATCTATAAGGTGTATTAATATTTTATAAATCTTCTAATAACACCAAGTATGACCTCTTCCATAGCGTCAAGTGATGAAAATGCCACAATCACAGACAATCCATCACCCTTCACCCATTACCAATTATACAACATTCATACCTAGATCCACATAACTCCAATTGTATGAAGTATGGATAGAGATAAGGGAGGGGAATTGAATTTTTTTTGATATTGGAATAAGAATGTGATGATTACCTTGAGACGATGAGAATTCTCTTCACAATCCATTGGAAAATACACTACCTCACAACAACATAATTAAAAACTTAAATAATTAAATCAAAATTACTTGGGAACACCATGAGACCTCCCCCTAGAAATTTTACTCTGGTCAATACTCCATGATCATGTTGTTGAGAGTTTACATTTAGATCATAGAGTAAGATAAAAAACATAAAAATAATAGATAGGGGAATAGAGTTTTTCTTAACACAACAGAATTTAAAATTACATAAGAAAAAGAAGAATAATAATAGTCATCCCAATAGAGGTGGGGGATCCTATTCTCTTTCTCAACCCATTACCTTAAATAACTAGCCATGTTATCTCCTCTCTAACATAATTATAAAAAGATTCATATTTAGTTTAGGTCCCATGAACAAAATCCATAATTGTTATAAAATAATCATAGGTGATATGATTTAATACCTTTTAGATCCAATAGAAATCATATGCTCGAAGGAGTTTCTAAGGTAAGTGAGATTTGAGTAAAGATGAACAGAGTATGCTGTTGGAATTTTAACAAAATATAGTATTTAATTTTGGTTTCATTCTAGTGGGTCATCATGTTGGGCCTCAAAATCAATGCTCCTAGTAAATTGAGATTTAAAAGTGTTGGATAGAGGCTAGATAAATTGGATTGTCCAGATATTTTTTGGTATCATTATTAGTTTATCTAGTAACATATGTAATTAGGAGTAGGTTTGGTTGAGAATTACATTGATAATATATTGCACATTGATCAAGCTGGTACCTTGACAGAATCCTGAATGAGTGTCATACTTAGAATAGTGTGATCCCTCTTGGTTTTAGATATGTTCTTCAAAGGATGGACTTTTATTTGAAGTGATTTAGGAGAGTGGTTCTTGGGAATGGATGCAATGAATCTATTTTTGATGTGTACGAATTTGGAATATTTAAAGTAGTTTTTTTATAAATCCAGGATCTGAGTCGACGTGGAATTATGGGGATTGGGGATGCCCGATATGGATATAATAAAAATATTAAATATATTTTATCACACGCGAGTAGTTTTTCAAAAATAATGGAATAACTCTTCAACAGAGTCTTGGATCAAAAATTAGATACCTCCCTTAAATCCAAAATATGGGTTTTACCTTAGGCACGATTTAACCTTTATCATTCTTGTGTTTTTTAGCTTAAGTACGCTTGTAAGAACCCGGGTTTTTAGAATGTGTCAAAATTCCAACCCTCTTTGAATTTTTGACTTGTTTTTGAGAAAACTGGGAAAAGATGGGAAGTTCTAAAAATTTCCAAATTACACGCCATGTACTCTAAAGTACATGCTGTGTATGGGTTAGGCATGTACCAGCCGCATGCTCACTGAGTAAATGGCATGTGATGACTGTGTAATAATTTCCTACTTCACGGCATGTAGTGTTTCTTGACACACCGTGTATTCTTCTTTTCATGTGCCGACTGAGTTCTAGTCATGTGTCAACCCATGTGGTGCATCCAAACCGTGTGGCTACCTCTTCTTAAGTAGGAGTACCGACAAGGATAATAAATGGTTTTTAGTCCTTTATACATGCCGTGTATTTTTATTTTCATTCACTTAAATGAAATAGTGTCACGTCTTATTTCAGAAAACATATTCTTCTTCCCCAACTTCAGAACAATCCTATTCTGAAATCCCAAACTACATACCTTGCCCTAGATTATTCATATGAAGTCCGTTCTTTGATCTATTGGTGGCTGCGGGATTGCATCAGTAAGGCCAAACCCGCACACCCTATTTCGTTCCAATTTCCTTACCACACACACCGCAGATTCCATCTGAGAGGAATTTCAGGGATTTGACATAAACATAGATCTATTAAGATCATCTTGGAATTGGAGCTTAATATTAAACGTGCCTACGTCTACGAGTATCAGGTAGGTGGTTCATACCTCTTTTTATATTTTTGTGGTCATTTGGGTGGCGTGAGATTTAGCTCATATTTGGGTATTTTGATCATGAACCTATTTTACCTTCCATTCCATATTAAATTGTTAATTTGACCTATGAGATGCCTTTGAGTATAAACTGTTACCTGTTTTGCTTAAGTGGTGTCGGGTGAGGGGCCATTGTTCAATTGGAGCATTTTGGTCGGGTATGCCAAAATGTGTTAAAATGAATTTTTTATTTTAAACTATAGAGTTTAATTTGTTAAGGTATGATATGAATTGTTAGAGGATTTAAAGACCTCAGTGCTGGTATGGGACAACACTTGGTTAGTGAATTTCAACTGTTTAGTTTTTTTTTTCTGTTTAAAAGTGATTCTTTTGATTATATATGTAATTTCTAAATTTTATGTGCTGGAACCCCTTTGGGTTATGTTGGGAATGGACTGGATATTCTTGAGTGATGTTGATCACAGGTTGGGATTGACTCAGGTTACATTGGGTGGTTTTGACCACAATATTTGGCGTCATGGGAATCTGCTTGAGGTAGTGTGACTGTCAGGTTGGGCATAGCCTGGGTTACTTGGATGGTGAGGCCATCAGACTTGAGTGACATGGTCGCAGGGGAATGAGGTGTCAGAGATGTTGTGGCTTGGGTACTATTTTGGTGATTACTTCTCACCCAAAACTTTGAGTAGTGTGTACATAAAAAGAATCCGTGATGAGGTGGTTTTGACCACTCCTGTGGGTAGATACCCCCATTAGTTGCAGTTTGGGTACTATTGGTTTGGGGGTTCTTTCCATAGGAAGCCACATGTAAGGTTAGGATCCTTCAGGGGATTGCATTGAGGCTATCAGGTTGGGGGTAAAGGCTCACCATTATTTGAGGGCAGACATCGATGTCCCTCCGGTTACTTTATTTGAGGGCAGACATCGATGTCCCTCTGGTTACTTGTTTGAGGACATACATCATTGTTCCTCCGAGTTATTACTTCTTAGGTGTGCCTTCGGGACATCAGTACTTGAGACACGTGGTGTTAGGGGGTATATGGTGCCGGGTTTCATGATAGAGATTCCGACATTGGCCGGAGCAGGTGACACTCCATGGTGGTTGCTGAGAGTTTGTGTTTATTTGTGCATCATACTATTTACTGTTTTCCTTATAAATTCATGTTATCTTAAACACTTATATTAGGTATGAACCATAGGGTGGTATCCTATAGAGATTTGTCTCACACCCTGCACGGGCCCTTCGAGATGCGTGTAGAATTTATGGATTTGTGTGTAGGAAAGATATTAGCTTTAAGAGTTGGATTCTATTAACTATCGCATGGGGATGGTATGGACCTTGATGTCTTACCTAGTTGGAGTTTACTTTGTTTTTCTTTCTTTCCTATACCAGCATGTTTACCTTGTTTATTTTAGCTACTTTTAGTTATCCATTGGCGCCCTTTTATATATTGACTTGCTATGGATGCATGATTTGTTTGTTCTAATAGTTGTTACAAGTGGTTCAGCATGATGTTGTGTTTACATTACACTGCTGTTGGTTATATGTATTGCTTCCACTGTTTATTGCTATTGATTGTGCTTCCTCTATGTGGGTATAGTTTGAGTATGTAGAGTCTTCTAATTTTATATTATGATTGGAACAGTACCATTATTATCCTCCGAGAGGGTATAGCATCCCCACTATACCTATAAGACCCTCGATGCTAGTCGACTGCCTTTGGCATTCGGGGAGGTGCCCCTAAGGTAGTAACACCTGACCCGTATCACACTGTTTGAGTGGCTATTTGGGTCCAGGTCATTACAAAGTGGTATCAGAGGGGTTCTTGATAGGGATTTAGTAGCAGTGTTTTTTTGGATACTAATGAGATTGAGACTAATCTTTTTATTTATACTGGTTTTACTATTTGGGATATGGTAGACTGAAGATAGTTTGTTGTTGGAACTGGGTTTCTAGCTTGTGCTTGGGTGCCTGCAGCCCCAGGTGTGAGGGATGAACCAAGTTTCCATGGGTGAGAATTGATGTTTTATTTTTTCTCAGATTACAGTTTATATGATTTCCACCTTGGTGGATCACTTGGTGTGTGATGTAATTGATTGAGATATGTAACCCTTGACTCGGTGTGGTAAGGGAGAATTGGACCTTGGCCCGGTATAGAAAGGCGTGATTGTTTGGATTTTGATAGGTACAATTTTAGGGTATTTCAATTTCATAACTGTACGTATGATTTGTGAAGTGATAATTCCACGTGAATAATATCAATTTCCATGCTTTGTATGATTTGAAATGTGAATAGGTGAAATTATTGATATAATTTCTTGGTTATTTTAATGTGTTATTCCATGATTTATATATTTGTAGAATTTCATGTGGAAGGTTATTTGGGTTTGGATCTTATAAGAGAAGGCAGGTACTATGGTTGAGGTGATTTTTATCATTAGGATTGGGTGACTCGGTCATCGGTTTGAGGAAACTTTGGTTGTCAGGATAGGCATAGCCCAAGGTACTTTTGATACTTGGCTCTGTTGAGGGCGAGTAAGGAGACCATGAGGCCGAGATGCCGTGGGCATGGGTTGTGGTGGGGGAGACTAATGGTAAGAGTTATGTGCTACATTGTACTACTTTTCCTATCTCTGTGAACATATATATATATATATATGGGTTGTCTGACCATTTACGATATTCATAGGGTTCATTTTAGATGACTCAGATGAAGCGTCAAGCGGGAGATGGTATAGTTCCGCAGGATCAGGATCAGGTTCAGGATCTGGTGTAGGTAGAGAAAGAGCTGCAGGTATAGGATTAGGGACAAGATCAGGTTCAGGATCTAGTGCAGAAAGGACGACAACTGGGTTTGGCAGTGTTCAGGCCATGGGTCGACGAGCAGCTCTGAGCTATCCTGGTACGTGTCTTGCAGGGGATCGACAGAGGTGCGCAGGGTACAGATCCATCTATGGAATATCTGACGCGGGAGTTCTTGTCAAAGAACCCACCTCTTTTTCAGGGTGAGGGTGGTTTGTAGGCAGCTAAGAGCTAGATAGAGAGCATGAATATGATCTTCGAGCAGCTCGAGACTCCTCCAGGGTGGAGGGTCAAGCTGGCGACGTACATGCTGTGAGGACTAGAGAAGCACTGGTGGGATGTTCAGGTTTAGGCTTGCAGGCATGAGGGACTAGCATAGAAAGACTTAAAGGATAGGTTCTTCGAGCACTTTTACCCAGAAACACTGAGGGTAGAGAGATCTCAGGAGTTCTTGAGCCTTCACCTGGAAGACATGTCTGTCATGGACTATGAAGATACTTTCACTGAGCTGTCTTGCTTTGCACCTAGTATGGTAAGCGATGACGCAACAAGGGTGAGGCGCTTCGAGGATGGATTACAACAAGACATTCAAATCTAGGTGAATATCTTTAGGATGGGTTCATTCTCAGAGGTGGTGAATCAGGCGCTCATAGCGGAGGGTAACCAGAGGGATAGGCCCCAGGTTGGCCAGGTGAAAACTTCAGGTGATGGTTCAAACAATAGGAAGCGAGGACGGAATGAGTTCCAATAGAGAATTCAAGCCAAGGACTCAGTTAGACCCCCCTCATAGCTGTTCAGAAGTGTTTTTCTTTTAGTGTGGGCATCTAGGACATGTTCAGACTCAGTGTGATAGGCCTCCAAAGGAGTGCCGAGCATGTGGACAGGTTGAGCATCTGGAGAGGTTCTACAGGAAGCCTTCTCAGACAGCTGGCAGGTAGGGACCAAAACACACTATAGCATCTGGAGTTGGTTTAGGTTCGGTATTAGGAAAGGGTATCCGAGTTTCAGCTGCACACGGAGGATGTGATAGAGACAACGTGACCTAGTTGAGGGGTCAGTGGCCGGTGACTGGAGCAGCACCGTAGGGAGGTCAGGCATCAGGAAGCCGTACTTTTAGCCAGGTGTACGCCGTGGATCTTCCAATGGCTGAGCAGACTGGTGATCCAAAGACGGTTAGAGGTACTCCACAAGTGCTGCTATGAATTTCTTGTTTTCTTTTTGTCATGACCTGTTGAGGCATGTCTATTTTGAGTGAAAGTGGTGCACAATATTTATGTAGACTGACTAGATGCTGGTCAGGGGGATTGGCATCATATCAGGTGCGTGATATATTTATATATATGTATGAGATGTGTGGAATTGGGGCATAGAGGATGCAGGTTACTTGAGGTGCCTTGGGAATCGGGGCATCGAGGATGCGGGTTACTTGAGGTGCATGACATCAGGTTTTATTTTGAGTAACCATGGGATGCAGGACCTTGTGGATGCAGACATCGATGTGGTGTGGGATATGTTTGGGGTGTCGGGAATGACACTAGAGCACCAATGAGGTGCAGGGGTGACAATGCGTCATGATAGGACCATAAGTTCAGAAACAGGTTAGTGAACCTATGCTTTATTGAGTTTTGTAGGGTTGAGACCGAGTTAGGAAATTCCTAAAGTGGGGATCCCCTAGAAAAATTTATCCAGAAACATTGAGACTAGGGGAGTTAGAGTTAATTTGATTAGGGTGGTATGTTCAACGACATCTCTGGTTTTTTCTTGATAGCTCGGGGATGAGCTATGTTAAGGTGGGGAGACTGTAAGAACCCGGGATTTTAGAACGGGTCAAAATTCCAACCCTATTTTAATTTTTTACTTTTTCTTGAGAAAACTAGGAAAAGCTGGGAAGTTATGAAAATTTACAGATTACACGCTGTGTACTCTAAAGTACATGCCGTGTATGGGTTAGGCATGTACCAGCCGCATGGTCACCGAGTACATGCTGTGTGATGACTGTGTAAGAATTTTCTACTACAAAACATGTAGTGTTTCTTGACACTTCGTGTATTATCCTTTCCACATGCTGATTGAGTTCTAGCCGTGTGTCGACCCGTGTGGCGCATCCAAGCCTTGTGACTACCTCCGCTGAAGTAGGAGTACGAACAAGGATACTACATGACGTGTAGTCCTTTATACACGTCATGTATTTTTATTTTTATTCTCTTAAATGAAAGAGCATCATGTCTTATTTCAGAAAACAACTTCTTCCTCCCCAACTTCATAATAGTCCCATTTCGAAATCCCGAACTACATAGCTTACCCTAGATTCTTCATAAGAAGTCCATTCTTCAATCTGTTGGTGGCTGCGGGATCGCATTAGCAAGGCTAAACCCACGAACCCTATTTCGTTCCAGTTTCCTTACCTCACACACCACAGATTTCATTCGAGAGGAATTGCCAGGATTTGACAGAAACATAGATCTACGAAGATCAGATTTGAATTGTAGCTTAATATCAGACGTGCCTGTGTCTAAGAGTCTTAGGTAGGTGGTGCATACCTCTTTTTGTGTTTTCATGGTCATTTGGGTGGTGTGACCTTTAGCTCATATTAGGGTATTTTGAGCATGACCCTATTTTTACTGATATTTCATATTAAATTGTTTATTTGACCTATGGGATCCCTTTGAGTATTCACTGTTACCTATTTTTCTTGAGTAGGGCTGGGTGAGGGGTCGTTGCTCAATTGGGTCATTTTGGCCGATTATGCCAAAATGTATTAAAATGAATTGTTTAGTTTAAAATTATGAGTTTAATTTGTTAAGGTATGATATGAATTCTTAGAGGCTTTAAATACCTCAGTGATGGTATGGGAAAACACTTAGTTAGTGCATTTCAACTATTTATTTTGGTATGCCTGTTTAAAAGTGATTCTTTTGATTATATTTATAACTGTGGAATTGCATGTGCTGGAACCCCTTTGGGTTGTGTTGGGTGTAGTCCGAATGTTATTGAGTGATGTTGATCATAGGTTGGGCATGACCTGGGTTATATTGGGTGGTTTTGACCACGGGATTGGGCGTCATGGGTGTCAGGTTGAGGCAGTGTTATTTTCAGGTTGGGCATGACCCATGTTACTTTGATGGTGAGGCCATCAGACTTGAGTGACATAGTCGTAGGGGAACAAGGTGTCAGAGATGTTGTGGCTTGGGTACTATTTTGGTGATTACCACTCACCCAGAACTTTGAGTAGTGTGCACACAGAGAGATTTTGTGATAAGGTGGTTTTGACCACTCGTGTGGGTAGAGGCCCCTGTTAGTTGTGGTTAAAGTACTATTGGTTTGGGGGTGCTTGTCGTAGGAAGCCATGTGGAAGGTGAGAAGACTTCAGGGGATAACATTGAGGCTATCAGGTTGGGGGAATAGGATTGCCGTTATTTGAGGGAAGACATCGCTGTCCCTCTGGTTACTTATTTGAGGGAAGACATCGTTGTTCCTCCGAGTTACTACTTCTTGGGTATGCCTTCAAGATATTGGTACTTGAGACACACAGTGTGAGGGGGCATATGGTTTTAGGTTACATGACAGAGATTCTAGAATTGGCTGAAGTAGGTGACACTCCATGGTGGCTACTGAGCACCAGTGGAGTTTGTGTTTATTTGTGCATCGTACTGTTTAATATTTTCCTTATAAATGCATTTATACTTAAAAACTTATATTAGGTATGCACTATTGGGTGGTATCCTACTGAGATTCATCTCACACCCTACACGGGCCCTTCGGGGCACGTGCAGACTTTATGGATTTGCATGTTGGAAAGAGATCAGCTTTAGGAGCTAGATTGTATTAGCTGTCACATGGGAATGGTATGGAACTTGAGGTTTTTCCTAGCTGGAGTTTACTTTATTTTGGTTTCTTTCCTGTATCAGCATGCTTACCTTGTTTATTGATGCTACTTTTGGTTATCCATTGGTTTCCTTTTATATATTGAGTTACTATAGATGCATGATTTGTCTGTTCTAGTAGTTTTTACAAGTGGTTCATCATGCTGTTGTGTTTACATTCCGCTACTATTGGTTATATTTATTACTTCCGCTGTTTATTGCGATTGATTGTGCTTCCGCTATGCGGGTCTGGTTCGAGTATGAAGAGTCTTCTAATTTTATACTATGCTCAGACCAGTACCATAATTATCCTCCAAGAGGGTATAGCCTCTCTACTATACCTATAAGACCCTCACTTCTAGTCAGCAAACTTCGGTGTTCGGGGAGGTGTGCTTAAGGTAGTAACACCTGACCCATATCGCACTGTTCGGGTGGATATTTGGGTCCGGTTCATTACAACGGTCATGGGAGAATGATAATTTAATAATTAAATTATTAATTTATTATTCCAAATTTTCCATGACCTAGATCCTCCCCCTATTTAAACCCAGTTATGGGAAAATTCTAGGGTTAGCTGCATAACCTTAGGGAGTTGAGGAGGAGTCATGGAGAAGAGCTCGATGGCTATTATAGATTGTGGTCCATCGTATCATTACCACTAGGATATTCTATGCCAATAGGGTGTGTGGATCTTGCCAATACCTACAACATTTGAATATTCTTCATTATCAATCGATCCAAACCTGGGGTAGGATGCTATTCTATGAATTTCATCCCCATTTTTTTATCCCATACTAAATGTGAGTTAATCCCTCTAACAAGATTGATTCACAGATCGATGGTTGATTTATGGTATTGTTTTATCTTCCTAGTGCTAGAAATTGATGATATTTAATTAGTGTTATTCATTCTTCATTCTAGAAGAAAAAATCGAGTCTAACTTGAATAAAGTCCAAGGTTCGTTCCTCATGTTCTTGTTTTTTGCATTTATCCCATCATTATTCACATGTTCATTATTGGTATTACCTTTGTACAACAGGTTGATGATTACCTAGGAACCAATCTTTGCACAATTGGTCTTTAGAGTGATAGTTTATTTCTAAAGGATTGAATATGAGATTGATAGCATGATCAAGATGAGTTTTGGTGTAATGGGTGATTCATGTGATGGATCAAATGAGTACATTCATGGGTTTTGTAATTATTTGGTATGATGCATTGGAGGATGTTTTTTGGAGATTGGGTGGATGGAATCCAACCACCAGTGATAGATCAGGAATGGTTAGCCCTATATCCACACTCCTCAGTGCGATTGAAGGTAGATTCATCGATGGAGGTGGCATGAGAGGATGACATGTAAAGTTTATATATTTATTGATAAATCCTAACTACAAGATGTGTAGTTTAGGAAGACACTCCATGTAGTCCCCTTAGAGCATTAGATAGGGTTTTTGTAGGGAGATAAGTATCACAAGCCGTGTGGTGGTTCTGTATACCATGTACTACCTTAACTGACCAACTCAATGTGTATAAAGAGTATATTCTTAGGAATCCATGTGGTGTTACATGCCGTGTGTTCCCAGACACACATCATCCCCTAGAGGATGGCTTGGAATATACAGAGTGTACATGCCCGGGGGACTAAGTGGCCCCACTCCATATATAGTGGGTAACCTTCCATGTACTTCATATGGTACACAACCATGTCCAGAAGGCACACACTGAGTTCCGGACTATCCATATATGTCATGTGAAGTGGGGAACACATTGTGTAATTCAAAAAAGTACTTAGGCATAGCCTGATTACATGGGTCTTTCCTTAGTACATGGGCACAAGACATTGTGCATAGTCTGGACAAGATAGCCCATGTTGAGTGCTGACCAACCTCCACACACCATGTACCACTAATGGACACACCATGTATATAGTGTGTTACATACAATGTGATATAGAGATACAAGAGAAGTGATAGAATCAGAGAGACACACCGCGTTCCAAATGGTACATTTCATGTACTCCTTTTAGGGTAATTTGGAGCAATTTATTTTCCACCTTATGTATCTCTTTCCTCAAAAATTAGATTTAGGCCCATGAGTTGTTATGTACCAGACCCAAATGCCACTCAATGGGTTCTTCGATCTCAGTGGGCCACATAAACTCAAGCGAATCTTCCCAAAATCCAGAGGCTTCTGACTAACAGTGAGGGCCTAGGGTGTGTCCATGCAGAGACTATTCCCTCATTTTCAAAGTGCAGCATAATAGATGAAAGTAAACGTAGGTAAATAGAAGAAGTAATATAAGTAAATAGAAGGAACAACATAAAATAGAGACAAAAATAAAAATAACTGAAATAACTGGAATAACATCCAAGCATACACCAACTGATGATGATATGTCATTTCACTAGAAAATTGGAAAACATGTATACAAGACAGCAAGCATAACATGTTACACAAAAGTATAAAGGAAATCAAAAGATTATCCCAAGCATCCCAAGCTCTAGCTCGATCGTCTTCTATCAAGATCCATACTAAACAGTAATCATTCAAGTGTTTGAAGCTGTATGCTTCCCTTTGTCAACACCTGCAATCATGTAATCTGCCCTGGGTACCAAAAATCATTAGGATAGGGTGTGAGAAAAATATTAGTGGTCCACCACCAACGATCTCTATAACACTTGGCCCGTGTAATGGGAATGTAATAGTGTGAAAGCTTGCATGTATAAAGTAAAGTAGTACAATGTAACTAAATACCCAAGTACCTGCTTCATCCCTAAGATAGTGTATGGACATGTAACCAATCAATTATTTGATTGTTACTAGTTTATAACATATTATATATTAAGAATAGTGAAGGTTCCAAGTTATAATAAAGAAACCTATAATGATATTTAATAATGAAGTTCCAAGGTAATCACCAAGGTAATGTAGACCTCAAGGGTCTCCAACTCAGTAATAACTATAGTTTGGCTAAGGGTAAGAGTTTAATCCAAGGATCATATTCCAAGGAATTCCACAATAAGGTGCCTACTGAATACAAGGTGATCATATAAGGTAAAACGAGGCTAATTAGAGACAGGGTCCTATGGGTTGTAACCATGGAACCTACTTATCAATGTCGGATCCAAGGATTGTATACAAGGAATTCTATGATGATCTGTAAAGGATCCTACAGTGTCATATTGGGAATCCAAAGAGTAGAAAAGCATTAGTATCTAGGTGAGTCTCAACCTATGAAAGCCGTGTCCTTGAATCAGAGTGGGGTTCCCAAGTGCTCATAGAATTCTCTGATCATAATCCTTGGAGGGCTTGAGTAATTCCATTCTGGTTTAAGTATGAAATCATTTAATATTTCATTTTGTTCAAGACTTTCTTTTCATTAGTGTGATAAGGTCAAGTAGCAAGAAAACTTTATTAATCAATAAGTCCATTTTGTCCAAGCCTTTCCCTTCATTAGTGAAACAAGGCCATGTAGAATGCAACCTTTATTAATTCCATTTTAGGCATATTCAATAATTAAGGTTCATTATACTACCTTCCATTAATGTTATAAGGGGTTCTATGGTTATGAAACCTACTATTAATTTACATTTATGGCCATGTCATATACTTAGTATACTTTCTAAATAACATTACACCTTTCATTGTCAAATTGAATTACTTACCATAGGTGGGTTAAGTAGTGAGCATACATGGTACTTGACATTATGAAATTATCAATTTAAATCAATCTGTTTAATATAAAAAATCTTACCCTTAGAATTTTCAAGCCAAGGAACACCCGAACGGTGGCACAAATGTGTCAAAACACTAAAGAACAATTATGGCATAACCTTCAACATGGAAAGGATTGTTTTTTGGGTGTAAATACTAAAAAATAATCACATATTTGGAAAGAGAATAACTATACAGTTCTAATGATTATAAACATGGCATATAAATTATATAAACAACACCAAATGAATTTGACGGGTCCTACACAACAATTCCAAAATCAACGAACTTTAGGGATGAGTTACAGACCACCCACCTTAGGTTTGTATAACTATCCTCCTCTGGTATTGGCCCTTGAATTGTTTTGGATCAGATTAAATCTAAGAAAAAGATAAGAATGATCATACCCCAATAACTCGGTTGAGAGAAAGAGAGAAGGAGAATGGATCAAGAAGACTTGAGTACTTACTATTACCCATCCAACGTGATGAACGAAATCTTGATCTGATCCCAAACGAAGGAGATATCTTGATTCATAACTTAGATATTCAAAGGGATCCAAAATGAGAGAAATTTAGGTTAGTCCCTTGGTTTTATTATTAGGAGGAATAAGGAGGGTTAATATATCATTAAGGGAAGAATTGGAAAATTACTCTAAAAAATGTACTGTGCATGGTTTGTCCGCATGGTTTGAAAAACTGTGCATGGTTTTCTTGGTATAAGGGGAACATTTCGTTGTTAATATGTACAGCCGTGTGCAAACCACGTTAAGTGGTTTTGTCCAGAAATTTCAATCTGCATGGTTAGCTAAACTGTGCTCCAACCGTGTGCTGACCGTACAACCTATATAGTTTTCCCAAAAAGATGGGTTTCGGGCTCCAAAATTTCCCCAGAAACCCCTGATACCTTTACTAAATCAAAAGGAATTAATATTAAGTCCAAAGTAAATAGTTAGACCAAAATTTAAAGGACCCATACATGTGAAAAAAACCAGGTTCTTATAATCTTCCCCCCTTAAAATAACTCATCACTGATTTCAACTTCAAAGGGTGGAGAAACATTGTCTAAGAACAATTTTGGCCACATAGCATGTATGTCGGCTTCCCTCTCCCAAGACTCTTCCTGTATCTGGCCATGCTACCACAACACCCATACCAGAGGGACAGACCGACCTTAGAGAGGCTTCGTGCTCCAGTCAACAATGTGTACTGGATACTCCTCAAAAGTACCATCATTACCTAACTCAACTTCCTCGAGATAAAAAGTATGAGACACATCAACATGATACTAGAAAAGTTATGAGATGTGGAAGATTTCATGTATGGAACAATAACTCTATGGTAGTATCAACCGATAGGCTACCAGACTGAATCTCTCTAGAATCTCAAATAGACCTATGTAATGAGTCAATATATTTCCCTACTTTAGTAACCGTTTATTCCATAGCCTGGGAGATACTTGAAAGAAAACAAAATCCCCAACCTCAAACTCTAGAGGTTGTCGACGACGATCTGGATAAGATTTCTAGATAGACTAAGCAGTAGTCATACACTTCCTAATCAGATAAACCTTCTTTGAAGTATCCTAAATGAGATGAGGACCTAGTAGGGATTCCTCACCCACCTCTATATAGGAAAGGGTTGAACGACATGGCTTACCATATAATTCCTCAAAAGGATCCATCTGAATCATCTCTTGAAAGCTGTTATTATAGGAAAAATTGATGATAGGGATATGATTTTCCCATGAACCACCAAAATAAATAACACATGCTTGAAGCATATCCTCTTTAACCTATATCGACCGTTCTGATTGTCCATCGGTCTGAGGGTGAAAAGATGTGATTAGAATCACATGAGTTCCCATAGCCGTTTTCCAACCCTGCCAGAACCATTATGTGAAATGAGAATACCTATCTAAAATAATAGTACGATGGACCCTATGGAGTCATATGATTTCACATACATTCAGTTTTCAAAGCTCATACACTAAGAAAGTATCCCGAATTTGAATGAAGTGGGGTGATTTTGTTAGTCGGTCAATAATTACCCAAATAGCATCGATACCCCTTGGTAACCTTGGTAAACTGACAAAAAAATCCTTGGAAAAGTCTTTCCATTTCCATTCCGGTACTGGAAGAGGTAGTAACAATCCTACATGTCTCTGGTGCTCCACCTTCACCTGCTGACAGGTGGAACACCTAGTGATAAATCCTACTATCTGACGTTTCATCCCAGACCACCAATATTGGCATCACATATCTCTATACATATTGGAGATGCCTAGATGAACTACCCACAAATAATTATGGGAATATTTCATCTAATTCTCTATGATATCTATAGAAACCCAAATATGTCCACGTAGAAGAAGGATATCATCTCTATCCACAAACCAATCTAGAGGTGGGTCCTGATATACTCTCATAGAGAATCAAGCTTTCAGGATCTGAAAACTATATACTCTTCACTTTATCAAGGAGGGAATAGGTAACAGTCAAGGATGAGAGGTAAGACTACTCGTGACTGTTATGAAACTCTAATTGCAGCTCAGAAAAGAGGGCCATTAACTTCAATTCATCACTAGATTCTCATACTGCTTGTGCCTGTGTTTTCTGAATCAGTGCATCTAAAACTATGTTTCCCATCCCAAGAATATAGTCAAGATTAAAATCAAAGTATTTTAGATAATCATTCCATATTTTCTATCTGAGGTTCAAGTCATGTTGAGAAAATATATATTTTAGGATCTTGTTGTTTATGTACACCAAAAATCGCTCACCTAATAGATAATGTATCCAGCACCATAAGGCATAGACAACAGCTGCTAGATCAAGGTTGTGCGTTGGGTAATTCCTCTCATGATGCCTCAAATGTTGAGATACATACATAGTGACTTTTTACTTCTACATCAACACTACTCCTAGGCTGATTCCTGATGCATCACATAAGAGGGTATAACCTATACCTGGATCTATAAGAGTCCGAATAGGTGCTGGTACAAGCCTCCATTTCAGCTCCTGAAAGGATTTCTCACATGCTTCTGACCAACAGAACTTGACACCCTTCTTTATAAGTCTAGTAAGAGGTGAAGCAAGGCATGAGAAGTCCTGTATAAAATTTTTGTAGTATCTAGACATCCCTAAGAAACTCTATATGTAAAACACATTATTAGGTTGCTCCAATGAAACCATAACACTAAACTTTTTAGTGTCAACATATAATACTGATTCTGATATTATATGACCCAAGAAGTGAACTTTGTCGATCCAAAAGCAGCACTTATCAAGCTTGGCATAAAGATGATGCTCTCTCAGTGTACTCAGAACGATCTAAATATGTTTGGCATGGTCGTTACGAGTGTGAGAATACACTAAGATGTCATCCATAAAGACCATGGAAAAAAATCCAAATAGGGGTGGAACACCCTTTTAATCATATCCACGGAAATTACAGGCATGTTCGTAAGACCTAAATACATAACAAGGTACTCATATAGAACATACATGCTACAAAAAGCTGTATGAGGTATGCCTGATGGTACGACTTGTACCTAATGATGACCTGATCTCAGGTCGATCTTAGAGAATACCTTTTCTCCTGAGAGCTGGTCAAAGATATCATCTATTTGAGGAAGTGGATATCAGTTCTTGACCATAATCTAGTTTAACATTCTGTAATACACACATATACACAATTTTCCATCCTCTTTCTTGGAAAAAATCATGGTCGAACCCCAAGAGGATGTACTGATCCAAATAAATCATTTGGCCTCTAGATCCTCTAACTACCACTTGAGCTCCTGAAGCTCTGTAGGTTACATCCTATATGGAGTAATGGACACTAGAGATGATCCTAGAATAAGATGAATTATAAACTATACCTCTCTATGAGGAGGTAAGCCATAAAAATTACTTGGAAATACATCCCTGAAATGATCCACTATTGAAGGGAAGTAAAATTGTTATAAACCCTAACCCTCCATGAAGAGATTTCAAATATGGGTGGTCACTCCACCTATCCCATGATGCTGTAGTCTAGATCTACCAGCCTAGACATCCCACTCAACATTATGTAGATAATTGCTAGCCTATGGTGATGTAAAAGACACCCAATGGTGATAGCAGTCTACAAAAGCGTGCTAGTAAACCAACCATTCCATCCTGAAAATGACATCAAATTCCATCATCTCGAGAACAATGATGTTCTATAAGAAATTTTAACTTTCTACCTCAAAGGGGTAGTCCCTGTACTGGCGTATTCCCTCTTTTCGTACCCCTAATGGAATATCTAGGGTCATTACACCATAGTAATACTGTATCTCTAGTTAGAGACTTTCCATAATAGATATAGAGATAAGAGAGTTTGAAACACCCATATCAAATAAGAAAGATACTATAGTAGATTCCAGAAGAATAGCGACTCGTACTGTAGATGGTCACATAGTCTGATCCTTGGGTATCAGTTGTAGTGAATTCAACTGGCCTAATCCACAGCCCTATCCAATAGATAGAATACCATGATCAAAACTTCTCTATTGGTGCTGCTAGTGATCAGGGGTCCAGCTAACATGGCCACAACCTCCCCTTCGGCTACTCCTATAAGTTATATTCCAAATCCCCACATTATGTGGTGTGAAAGAAATCACTCTTGAAGGTGGACCTGGTGTAGATACTTTTCCACTTGAGGTTGGTGGAAAATTCCTACAAAAAGGTTTGAGATGACCCATACGACCACAAGCTCGACACTCCATTGGGTCTCTATCACATTGAGGCTTCTTGTTCCCCCATCATCCACACTAATTACACTCTATAGAGATATCAAAATGGGCACTCTGGTTGTCATTGCACTGATGAGAAACCTCGAGGGAATGTTTCCTTCCACCAGAAGAACTACTAGCCTGACACAACACTAATCCTTTAAACCCGATACAATTTCCATACCTCAGGTTATGCTCAGTTATAAGAGCCTAATTGACTATATTAGAAAAATTAGGCTGGAGAAATACATTAACCTGTGTACATATGGCATACTGGAGCCCATCCTCAAAGTGTCTAGCACCTGAAAGATCATCACTGTCTAGAAGTGGTGTAAAGTTCTGCAACTCTGTGAAATGTGATTAATACTCCAAAACTGACATAAAACCCTACTCTAGATGCATAAACTCTATGTCTTTGTCAGCTCTTAGCGTATGAGGAAATAACTAATCATATAAGGTAGTTTGGAAATCAACCCATAACTTGCCCCTATGAAGACTGGCCTGGGAAATCACATCCCACCAATGATTGGCCAAATCCTGAATAATGTACATGGAAAGATTGACTCTATGCTCTAGAGGTGTCTCAAAATGCTCAAAGATAGAAAGGGTGTCTTCTAGTAAAGGCTCAAAATCCTAAATACCTCCATTCCCTAAAAAGGTAGGAGGATGCTGATGCTGGAACTCATGAGTCAGATCAGCCATCGTAGGTGAAAGCCGTGGAGCACCATGCATGGACTACATCAAACATAATAAGCTATCATGAACTTTTGAATTAGTTCCTATATTAGGTATAAAAGGTGGTACCTCAAGTGGAACTCCAAGAGGTAAGGCTGCCAGCTTAGGGCCCACCATGTATGGAGCATGGTCGTTACCACTTTTCTAACATACGATATGAGGGCGTCAGGGTGACATTGGTCTAAAAATGCCATGCACACACCTCAGAACAAGCTCAAGAAGAAAGATAGAATCCCTATAAGAAGCTGAAGGTAAGAAAACTCACTACCCAAGGTATAATACCCAAACTACCCGCTTAGATGACCAAGTATCGGTAAGTGATCAAGTATAAGTTTCATTTCATTTTTCATTTAATTACCAGGTTCACTTATTTACCTTTCATAAACTTGAAAACATGGGATAAGGATGTGATTCCATTTCATTTTAGATGTCATGATTCACTTTATAATGTATAAAAATCTCTGGTGAATCAGTGCCCATACACCTATCACTGGAAAAAACACCCATTTATTTATAGAATAATGGGTAAACTCGGTAAATTACTCATCCCAACCCATGAGGGCCCATACACCTCATGAATTGAAACAGAAAATCAATCAATCACAACCAAGAATAATACATGTACAAGAAAACTATCAGAATATCACTCAACAATCACAGGCATATCAAGCAATGAAAATCCGTGAAATTCAACTATATGGCATGGAAATATGCATGACATGCAATTTCTAAGTGACTATAATGATGCATGTAACAATGATTCTTTCCCTTATATCACTGGGCCAAGGATGAAAGAAAATCCTCAAACAGTGTAATAATCAATAACTACACACAACCTGTGCATCACTCAATGGTGAAATAATATCAATTGTAATAGGAAAAAGCAGAATAATAATTTTAATTTAGGAAACTTGGTTTTTACCCTGAACATGGGTTCGTGACACCCAAACACGACTTTTGACCAAGTCCTAGGAATTTATAGTATTTAATATATTGTCTCCAAATGGTAAAGCAATAAAGAAATAGCCTCTGATACCCCTTTGTAACGTACCAGACCCGGATGCCACTCAATGGGTGCCCTGAGCCCGGTGGTCCACATGAACTCAAGCACATCTCCCCAAACACCAGAGGATGCCAACTAGTAGTGAGGGCCTATGGTGGTTCTATGGGGAGACTATGCCCTCATTACCAAAGTGTAGCAAAATGAATGAAAGTAAACATAGGTAAATAGAGGAAGAAATATAATTAAATAAACAATAATAATAACTAAAATAAATGGAATAAAATCCAAGAATACAACAACTGATGATGATATTTCATGTCACTAGAAAGCTGGAAAACATGGATACAAGATAGAGGCATAACATGTTCCACAAAAGTATAAAGGAAATAAAAATACTATCCCAAGCATCCCTAGCCGTGGCTCGGTCATCTGCTATCAAGCTCCATCCTAAATAGAATAATTCAAGTGTTTGAAGCCGTATGCTTCCCTTTGTCAACTCTTACAACCATGTAATCTTCTCTAGATACCAAACGATGCTAGGAGAGGGTGTGAGATAAATCTCAGTGGACCACCACAAATGGTGTCTATAACATCCGACCTGTGTAATGGGAATGTAACAGTGTGCAAGAATGCATGTATAAAGTAAAGCAGTACAATGTAACTAAATACCCAAGAACCTGATTTGGCCCTCAACTAGTGTTTGAACATGTAATTAATTCATTATTTGATTGTTACCAGTTTATAACATATTACATGTTAAGAATTGTGAAGGTTCCAAGTTATAATAAGTCAACCTGTAATGATATTTAATAAGAAAGTTCCAAGGTAATCACCAAGGCAACCTAGACCTCAAGGGTCACCAAATCAGTAATAACTATAGCCTGGATAAGGGTAAGATTATAATCCAAGGATCATATTCCAAGGAATTCCACAATAACATGCCTACCGAATCCAAGGTGATCGTCCAAGGTAAAACAGGGCTAAGAAGAGACAGGGCCCTATGGGATGTAACCATGGAACCTACTTGTCAATTCTAGATCCAAGGAGTGTATCTGAGGCATCCTATGATGATATGTAAGGGATCCTACAATGTCATACTGGGCATCCAAAGAATAGACAAGAATAAGGATCTTGGTGAGTCTCAACCTATGTAAGCTGTGTCCTTGAATCAGAGTGGGGTTCCCAAGTGCTCATGGAATTCTTTGATTAGAATCGAAGTCGTGCTTGAGTCAGTCCATTCTTGTTTAAGTATGAAGTCATGTAATATTTCATTTGGTTAAATCCTTTCCTTTTATTAGTGTAATAAGGTCAAGTAGCAAGCAACCTTTGTTAATCAATAATTCCATTTGGTCCAAGACTTGCCTTTCATTAGTGTGACAAGGCCAAGTAACATGAAACATTTATTAATCCCATTTCAGGCATATTCAATAATTAAAGTTCATTCTGATACCTTCCGTTAATGTGGTAAAGGGTGCTACAGATATGCAACCTACTATTCATTTACATTTAAGGCCAAGTCATATACTTAGTATACTTTCCAAATCACATTTCACCTTTCATTGTCAAATCGAAGCTCTTACCTTAGGTGGGTCAAGTGGTGAGTATACATGGTACTTGACATTATTCAATTCACAATTTAAATCAATCCATTTAATATATAAAATCTTACCCTTAGAATGGTCAAGCTAAGGTACACCCGAACGGTGGCGCAAATGTGTCAAAACACTAAACAACAATTATGGAATAACCTTCAACATGGAAATGATTGAGTTGTGGGTGTAACCACTTAAAAATAATCACATATTTGGAAATATAATAACCATATAGTTCTAATGATTATAAACATAACTTATAAATTCTATAAATGGAACCCGATGAAATCGGTGGGCCCCACACGACAATTCCAAAATCAACAAACTTTAGGGATGAGTTAGAGACCACCCAACTTAGGCTTGTATGAATCTACTACTCCAGTATTGACCCTTGATTTGTCTTGGATCAGATTAGATCTAATAGAAATAGAAAAATTATCATACCCTGATAACTCAGTCGATAGAAAGAGAGAAGGAGAACAACTTAAGAGGATTCGAGTACTTACCGTTATGAATCCAACGTGATGAACGAAAGATCGATCAGATCCTGAATTAAGGAGATATATGGATTCCTACCTTAGATCTTCAAAGGGCTTCAAAAGAAGATAAATTTAGGTTAATCCCACTGGTTCTCATATTAGGAGGAAGAAGGAGGGTTAATAGATCATTAAGGGTAAAACTAGAAAATTACCTTGGAAAATGGTATGTGCATGGTTTTTCCACAAAGTTCGACAAAACATGCACAAACCATGCATGATTTTATAGGTAGAAGGGGAACATTTCATGGTTAGACTGCACAAACGTGCACAAACCATGAAAAGTGGTTCTTTCTAGAAAATTCAATCTGCATGGTTACCCAAACTGTGCGCCAACCATGCACTAACCGTGAAACCTTTCTAGTTTTCCCAAAAAGATGGGTTTGGGGCTTTGAACATTCCTCAAACATCCCTGATACCATTAATAACTCAAAAATGAATCTATATCAGGTCCAAATTAAATATTTAGACCGAAATTTAAAGAACCCATACCTGGGTGAAAAATTGGGTTCTTACATGAGTAGCCTATAATGATAAGTTTTACACATGGGACACAATGGCGACCTCTGTTTTGGAATCAGAGATATGATACAATGTGTTATGAGTGTTCCGCTTCTTCCAATTATGCTTGAATGATTACAGTGACTGGGAGTGATCATTAGAGATATTTCATGGTCAGTACTCCCTTGTCACGCCATTATATGAGCCCCCCATACTCTTTACATAGGTAGAGTTGGTAATCCCTTATACTACATTGGGCTTGGGTCCTCTATCTATGGAGTGGTACTCCACCATATTCGAGCTTAGGTGGGGAGAAGGTCCTCCATTGAAGTTGTTGGTCCCTTGGCAGTGGAGCACAGTAGTGGGGTGCATAACCATACACTTAGATTCTTATAATTTTTTTTTATGTTGCTAGGAATAAGTGATAGACCTTTAGAGATACAAGAAGACTCATAATTCTTATATGAGATATTAAAATAAAGATCCCCTTTATCTCTTATTTGGTCTTCTTTTTGAGAATATCTGGGTTATTATTATGGTTTCTATCTCATTTTATAATTAAAATGCCTTTTTTTATAATATGACTACTCTCTTTTGATGATTTGTTCTTTGTGATTCTGGGGTGTCCTACTGGGTATGTATATACTCACCTCTACATCAAATTTTTATACACGTGTTTTGTATTATGATGATGATAGATAGATTAACAATGATTATGGTGGACCTGGTATTAGTGGATCTTTGTAGTATGTGGTGGAAATGACTGTGTTTGGTGGTCATACTCTAGGATCTAGAGTTGGGATGACACGACCCATCCCAATGGGGCCCGTTCTGCAACTCCCCAATCCTACCTCCAATAGTCCAGAGGCTAGTGACTAGTGATGAGTAGGCATATCACTAACATGGTAGGCCTTATCCTAAATTACCTATACACATGCACAAATCTCCAAGACCATATAACACTGAAATGTAAAATAACTGATAAAATATGCATGAATACATCTAAATCCCACAACTAGAGTGTGACAATAAGTAATGAAAATTAAATAGGAAAAAATACAATCCCACCAAAAAGAATATGAAAACAAGTCTGACCAAAAAGTAAATATGGGGACTGCTCTCCAGATACTGCAGGAACACACCCCAGTCTGTCTGGATCACTAAGAACTGCCAAGTCCTAGCCTCTTTAGGACTCTTTCAAAAGTTAGATTGTCTACAAAATACATAACATATGTGGGAAAATCCTATACAGGGGTGAGTATAAAAACACAAAATAGGACACCCCAAAACCACAAAGCATATAACAAAAGAATAATAGTCATATCTACAAAGGTATCTGTGTACAAAAAATATAATAAGAATATTAAGATATAATAAAAAAGGGAACATAATCTCAAAGTATAGTCACAACCATGATTCCAGCCTAGGATTCCTACTCAAGGGTTCACATAGCACTCGTCTAGGAGAAAAAACTCTACGAGATAGATATCATTGATGAAATCCATCTGAGAGGTCATTCTCATTGGGTATCATCATAGAAAGGATACACTTGAAGTCTGAATAGATATTATACATAAATGAGGATAACTCTCAAGGTTATGGGGTATACTAAAAAATCAATCTAGATAACCTGATATGTAGATGATCAACACCTACATAGTGTTGGTTATGATGATATGAACAACTCCACCTAGGGAAAGAAGATTATTGAGGATATCACTTCGATCCTCATAGAAGAATTCCAAAAACTCTATCCAAGAATTACTATTGAAGGGATCACCATCCTATATGTAGGATGTGATTCCATACTAACCCTTAGGGAAATGATATTTGAAACAGAACCTAAATTTTTTTCCAATATACAAAGGGTAATGGATCCAAGCCAACTTTGAAAGAGTACACAAAATATACCAGGAGTACATTGTGTGTCCCCTCGATACTGGGTCTTGCCCATGTAAACACCCTGTGACCATGTCCATGTGGAAGTACACAACATGCCCATTCCTATTTACTTCTGTCCATGTCCCAATATGTGTCTATGCCTATGTACATCTGGCCTAGTCATTTCTATTTCAGAGTACACGAATTTCCCTTGTCCATGTACTCCTAGACGTGTCCATGTACCCTCCAATGTACATGCTGAGCTATCAATAAAGGAGTCAAATGGCATGTGATTGGGGCCACACTCCCTGTGATCCTTAAATTCATCCCAAAACCCTATCCACCAATATGAGGGCTCCACACATCATGTAGCTCTGAAGTACATTCAATGTTGATTGGAATTTTCTTGAAACCAAGTTCTTACTCCCGCATATTCTCATGACACTGTTGCTTCATATTTTAGCCTCAATATCACCAAGAACCATGGATCTACTCCAGCTAAAAATTTCAACCATCAATCACCATATTCTAGCCACCAAAACTGCATAGAAAACATCAACATGCATCTTCCACTGTTAAACTCTAAAGAATATGAAATCGAGTATTAAAAACAGTCTGATATGATGTTTCTTTTATCATATCATAGTTTTCATGTTGTACCAAGCCCGGATCTTTGATATCAAATTGTTGTAGAATGAAACGGGCGAACAATGTTCGATTTCATTAGTATTCATTGAACTGCGAACCAAAGGATCTCCCATAACGAATGAAGAAATAGGTAAGAAAAGAACAAACACATACAAAATGAATGAACACCAAACAATATTATTGTTTTCCTCAATTAATTTCCATTAGAACAACAGAAAATAGATAAATAATTAATCATAAGTAATTTCCCCAATTCTTGGATAAAAATATCCTATACACGCAATACCCATGATCTGTGAATCAAGTTGTTAGTTGATTGATTAACGTTCGTCATAAGAATTATAAAATGGGAAGAAATTCAAATAAAAAATGTCCTACCTTGATCTATATCCATTGATGACGATGAATGAATCTACTTCATATTCATTGGAGAAATTGTAACAACCTGACCCTAGTTACCCGGAGCTGGTGCATTATTTTAATACATTGGCATGATACAAGGAATCATGTCCCAAAAGACCGATTATTTTAGCAGTCTTGGAAAATAGATTACATACATGAACGTTACATTACATTTTATAACAAACAACAAAGCACAAATAATCCTTTGAGAATGTCATTATTCCCTTAGCTTAACCCTACATATCAATCATAATACACTTCTTGGAATCTTATGAAAATAAAATATAAGAAAGGGGTGAGATCAGATGCTTAGTAAGGGAAATAATTTAGCGGAAGCTATAAAATTTTAAGGAAAGATGTGTAATAAAAACAACAACCTTATTACCATATAAACATGCACATAGATAATATACTAGTCGAATAATCACATGTAATACCTAATTTCATAAGGAGGGAATGCATAATGCTGGACATCATAACCACATAGTCAAGGCCGTGTGCCAAGACTACAAATAAAACTTTTGTCAAGGCCTTGTTCCAAGACACTAGTTTGTATCATGAGACCTACCGATGCATCGAGGAGCTATAGTGGGCTCCAATAATCACTTACTATGTCCAATGAATTCCTCATATGAAAATGTAGAAATATAATAGAAACATTCATATTAAAACTAGGATATGAAATGTCAATACTTTAACCATAAACCATGAATGGTATAAAAACAGCACATCCACAGTCAAACATATCATAACTCATTTAATACAATATGGAATATTGTATTATAATAAATCAACCTTAATCAAGAATAATATCCAGTAAAGGATGTTGACATAGTTGAAAATGATTAGTAAAACTCTTTGAGAGAAATATTTCTTTTTGTGAAATCATTTAAAAGTCATGAATTTATAAAGGAAGTAATTTAAAAGAGATTTTTGAATCAAAGTGTCCCATACCACTTTGAAACTTTTTAAAGTAATTAACATTTTAAAACAGTCATGTACATATAAATAAATCCTTAAAAATCATTTTTAAAACATGGACATTAATTAAAAAATTTTAGGAAAATAAATCATTAAAACATTTAAAATGCTGATCTTGATAAAGATTCCATTCCAAAAAACCATTAAATTTTCATTTTGAAAATATTTTTATGAAACATGGACATGGATGATAAAAATTACATAGTAAATACTTACACATAAACAATCTCGGATAATAATGAGATTGAGGAATTAACCATTACCTTGTACTTTCCTTTAGTCGAGGGTACATTTAATCTCTTGTATAATGACCATAGTATGTTATTAAATTATAACATAACCATATTAATATTTATGATATCATATATTATTTATTTATTACTTTATACTACCCATTTAATAATAATTTCCATGTTAAAGTAACATTTCGAGTAATAATCGCTTTGTTTATTGTATGTGTTTTAACTGGTTATTCTTGATCATATCACTTAGATCATGATTTAAATACTTCCATAATATAAAACATGATTTATATATCATATATATTAAGAATATAAATATTTATAATAGATATATATATGAAATGGAAACACCGTTCATGGAGACGGTAGTCCGTACGTATGCATGAACGTTGTTTCTATTTTCTTATCATATAGTATAGAATTAAGTAATCGACATATATTTATCTGCATAAATATATTTTATTCCAGTAGAAATATTATTTCATATATATCATAATTAATCAATATATATATATATATATATATATAAATTCTCGAATGGTGATCGTTGAAGATGAATCTCATCGCGTCGTGGATACGGTAAGCCGTACGTACGCACGAGCGACGATATCATTATATAGATGATAAAAAGTGTTTAATTGGATAGTATATTATATATACATAATAATTAATATATTATATTTATTATTTACATAAATTATACTCATTATTATACACATAAAAATAATTAAGTGTTGAATAACAAACTACACCACGACGTGGAGACAGTAAGCCGCACGTACACACATATGGTGACTTTGTCATTTATAGAATGGATAGAATAATGAATATGGTTGTAACATATTTATAATAACATCATAGTATGTAGAAGTTATTGGAGTTATTATTTTGGCATGGAAACTACAAAGAAAGAGGAAGTGGAATAAGAAAAGAACATTGAAAGAGGTGATGAAATAATTACCTTTTCTTCAGGTTATTCCTTTTGATTTGAACAAAAGGGATCCTTAGGCTGGCTTTATGATCAAAGTAATGCATCTAGGATGAATTGAGAGTAGTTTCAAATAGATTTTAGTAGTGTTTTTTGAGCAAAATGGATTAAGATGTGTGAAATTAAGAGAAGGGTAAGTATGCTTTTATAAGAGAGGTGAGGGTCACTTTAGGAAAATCTTGAAATATTATTTTGTTATAAAATCATTTTCGGTTTCTAATGGCTCAAAAAATATTTATTTCGAGTATAAGGTGGGTATGGGTTGAAATAAGCTCAACCAATATGTTTTAGACAAGTTTAGGTCTCCATATTAACCTTATCATTTAGATTTAACCCTTTGTTAAATAGTTTAACTTTTACCATGTGTTCTAGTATTATTATAATACATGGTTAATAAACTTACTATAAAATTTTAATAGAACCTCAAGTGGTTCATTAATATCATATATATCATTATATAAGTCCTTTGGACGAACCTTATATTTTTAGGAATATTATATTATTTAATAATATTGTATTTGTTTTAAAAACTCATTTATGTCAATTTTGACACTATTTAGTAATTGATTTTTGTTTGTCCTAAAAACTTGATGAATTTGAAAAAAATACATTGAATCATCCCTAAAATGTAATATTAACCTAGAAAATTAGTTTATGGCTTCAAAAGTTTCAATTTACATTTATTTTAATATTTATAATATCAATTATTTTAATATTTCATTAAGAAGGTAATTATTGCATCATCATTGTGTCATAATTTTTTTTATTATTTGATGTATAAAAATTATAAATTAAATACCATGATGTAGGAAATAGTTTTATATTTCTAATTAATTTTTATAGTCTAATTTATCTTACGTGTAACCCTATGTTAAAAATAGTTTAGTTATTAAACACTGAATTTAACACTTTTAACTCTACTTTAAATAAAATATAATAAATGTCCTAATCTAACCAAAATGGTTTAAAAGGATATTATTTTTGTCTTAAGGTTTATTTTGGTCGAAATAAACTTTTTCAATAGAATTAGGACATGTTTTGGGGTAATTTTAATATTATTTTTACCTTTAATTACCTTGTTTACTTTTAAGCGTGGTAAAAAAATTCAAAAGTTACTATTCACCAAAAAATTATTTTCATCCTATTGAACCACATTTTACTTATGGATTTCAACCGTGTCTCTTGGATTTTTGAAATTCAGTTCACAGAAGCAGTAAAATTACGTTTTATTCAAATGTGTGCGGAAGGTGGGTAAATGTGCCTAAAAGGTGGGTAAAAGACGTTAAAAAGTTCAATAAAATTTTATATATCTAATATTATTATAAAATGAATCTAATGAATTAAATTATACTAATATATGTATTATGTATCTATTTTAAGACAAATATTTAATTAAAAATAATTATTTAAATGAAAAAGTCGGGTTTTATGTACTATGCAGTATTTTTCATTATTCATAAAAAATTGAATGTTTTCAGAAAAATGCCAAAAATTAACCCTAATATAATTTTGATATTATGAATTCAAAAATTATGTATATTTTACCAAATTAAAAACATATAAGTTGAATTAATTAGTTTTAAATTAATTCCTATTGTCAAAACTAGAGAGCGGGTTTTTGAGAAGTAAAAACTATCAAAAGATTGATATGTGTTTATATCCAATTTGAATGTAAAATTACTTCCAATGACGAATATTGGATTAAATGATATAAATATAATATAATTATACTTCAAAACCATTCAATTTTATAATTTTACACTATAAATTATTTCGATTAAAAAAGTTTTTTTCAATTAAAATTTAGTATTTTTCACTATTCATCAAAATATGAAAGTTATCATAAAAACACAAAAAAATATATCCAAAATAAATTTTTATGTCCCTCTTATAAATTAGAAGTTTATTTTGTCAAATTAAATATATAAAAGTGTCAAATATTGGATTTAAAAAGGGTTCTCCATTAAGAGGGGGTATAATTGCATTTTTTTTTGAAAAACACTTCTTTTATTTGAAAAATTTGATTTTTTCTTATATTAGGTCTAAAAAACACATGATATGGATTTTAAAATTATATGGAGTATATAAAATTCAAAATGAAGTTAATACTATTCATAAACGCTGTTTAAACGGCTAGTTGGGTAAGTCGTGGTGCGCTCGAACTCAGTGTTGCATGTGGCGTAATCTATTGAATTACTTCAAATAGATAATGTATTATGAAATACTAGGGTTTTACATTCTCCCCTTCTTCAATAAATTGTGTCCTATAAATTTTAAATTGTTATTTGAAAATAAAAGGTTGAAAATAGAAAATACCTTTGTGGAAAACCCACATCGAAAATTGGGTTACTAAAATTTAGTCTTAATAAGAGGGAAAGGGAAATGAAAAAATCGCCACCAAATTATGATCTCGAATAGAGGAACATTGGTGGAAATTGGAGACACATAATTGGAGGAAAAATTTAAATATTTATAGGGAGTGATTGAGGTCATCAATCACAAACAAGTGAATACTAAATGGGATATTGAGGGTCTCAAAGCCATAAATCTATGATGATTTAAATATCACCGGTTAAAAAAAACATAAGGTATTAGGATAAAACATTTTTGGTTTTAAGATCCCTTCCCTAAAGTTTAAGAATTAATTTATTTATAGAATTGGAGGAAAAAAATACTCGACAAGTAGAGTTCCATCCTTGAACTAATTTCTACCACAAAATCATCTTTCACTCCAAAAGACAATAGAACTCAAAAATCTTTTATTTGTCCTAATCATATAGGGTTCTTAAAATAATGAATTTATAATTCATCTGTCATACCATTTTAAAAAAACTATATTATACAAACCAGTACATCACGTAGGCTAGTGGTAGGTGATGCACCCTTATCACCCTTCAGTTGCAGGTTCAAGTCTCGCGGCCTTGCCGAATGCGATGTGTTGTCTCTTGACCTCCAGGTTGTCCTTTTTATAACAATCCAAAAATAAACTTAAGAAATGTTTTAACCTTAAATAATATTATCCAAATTTCAACTTAATTCATTCCAACCTTTAGACTTATCCAAAATACTTCTGTCTAAACTCACAGTCCAAAATTTATAAGAAAGGTAAACATAATGAAGATCTATTTTTCCACATAATAACATGTGAATAACTTCATCATGTATTCTCTTAAAACATGGTAACACCCTAAATTACCATAAAACCTTATTGAATACATTCATTCTCTCCTTTTCCTTATAGAATACTAGATATAATCCTTAAATCCAAACATTTTTAATACTTCAACAATGATGGAATAAAAAAACCATAAATCAGTTCCAAATATGTCAATAATAACAAATATACTTTATCCAAATCAATTATCTCTTATTCCAAAATCACTACCTCAATATCAGGACCATATTAAGGTTTATATTTCTCTCAACCATATATTTTCCAAAATGTTTAAATTGAAACCGTGTCACCTTACTTGGTACCATAAAATCTCAAAGCCTTGATGAAAACTTACTGCAGTACAATCCTCATATACTTTATAATTTTTATAACTTATACATCATTAATACAATACTCAAATGAAACAATTATTTAATAACGAAATAAGATCACTAATCATTCCTCTTCATTTGTTGGTAATATCCCAACTTGATTATTATCCAATAGAATCATTTCGGGTATACTATGATGATTGGAACATTGATTCGCACAGTGTACCAACTCCTTGTAGATGAAGCATTGTAAATTTGAAACCTTTTTCTTACCCTTGCAATCACAAACTTGGTGTCCTTTTTCTACACACTTATAACAAACTCCAATTCCTTTCAAACACTTTTTAAGGTGATTCTTTCCATAGTTATCACATATGGGAAAATCCTTATTTCCCTTGTTCCCTTTATCCATCTTTCTCTCTACCACTCTCTTCTTCTCTGACTTCCCTTCAAAGCCATACAAATTAGATAATTCTTTACTTATATTATTAATACATGATATTATTTCTTCATATGATGAGAATATGTTGGAGAATATTTACCTTCTAAATTTTGGCTTTAGACCATGAAAGATATGATCATTCTTACTCTTTGGATCATGCATATTCCTGGAGTTCTCATTCCTTCTATTAGGGACCATTTATAAGTGACGACACACACTAGGTTAGATCATATCATACTGTATAATCCAAAAACTAGAAAAATTATCAACATTAATTGAATATTTTCACAAATCTAGTCTCATAATCATAAAAATGGTTTCTTTGCTGACAGATTTACTCATAAATCCTTCATAATGATTTTATAAAGAAAATGTGAATTATCCTAAGCATATCCCTTGGGAGTGTCGTAACCAATAGTGCACCAAGGCCCATTGTCATGCATTAGTTCCTGTTTGAGTTTATCTCAAAGCAGTGTTTTTGGGTTTTACCCTTAGATAAATCTGTGCCAGATCCACCTCTACCTACTCGTATCCAAACATGGATGTATTGTTTGGAAAATTCACAATACATTACCAAAAATCTAGAAAGTTTTTATATGATAATCCTCAAATTCTATCTTAGGTTAATGTTTCAAAATCAGAGTTTATCTAAATCTATTTCCAAGGTTGTTGCTAAACTTCCTCTGATACCAACTGTGACGCCCCAACCCTAGTTACTCGGAGCTGGTGCATTATTTTAATACATTGGCATGATACAAGGAATCATGTCCCAAAAGACCGATTAGTTTAGCAGTCTTGGAAAATAGATTACATACATGAATGTTACATTACACTTTCTAACATAAAACACAGCATGAATAATCCTTTGATAATTCCATTATTCCATTAGCTTAACCCTGCATATCAATCATAATACACTTCTTATAATCCTGGGAAAATAAAACATAAGAAAGGGGTGAGCTCAGATACTTAGTAAGGGTAAATAATTTAGCGGAAGCTATAAACTTTTAAGGAAAGATGTGTAATAAAAACAATAGCCTTTTTGAACATAAACATGAACATAATATGGCATAAATAAATCAAACATTACCATATAAACATGAACATGGATATTATACTAGTCGAATAATCACATGTAATAACTAATTTCATAATGAGGGAATGCATAATGCTAGACATCATAACCACACAGTCAAGGCCTCCTCCCAAGACTAAAAATAATTTTTTTCAAGGCCTTGTTCCAAGACACTAGTTTGTCTCATGAGACCTACTAATGCATCAATGAGCTATAGTGGGATCCACCCATCACTTACTAAGTCTAATTCATTCCTCATATGAGAATGTTGAAACATAACATAAACATTCGTATTAAAACTAGCATACGAAATGTCAATAATTTAACCATAAACTATGAATGGTATAAAAATAGAACATCCAAAGTCAAACATATCATAAATGATTCAATATAATATGGAAGATTGTATTATAATAAATAAACCTCAATCAAGAATAATATCCATTAAAGGATGTTGACATAGTTGAAAATGATCAGTAAAACTATTTGATAGAAATAACACTTTTTGTAAAATCATTTAAAAGTCAGGCATTTATAAAGGAAGTAATTTAAAAGATATTTTTGAATGAAAGTGTCCCATACCACTTTGAAACTTTTTAAAGGAATTAGAATTTGAAAACAATCATGTCCATGTAAATAAATCCTTAAAATAATTTTTAAAACATGGAAATTAATTAAAAAGATTTAGAAAAATAAACCAGTAAAACATTTAATATAATGATCTTGCTAAAGAGTCCCTTAAAAAAACCCTTAAAATATTCATTTTGAAAACATTTTTTTGAAACATGGACATGGATGATAAAAATGTCCCAGTAAATACTTACACATAAACAATATCAGATAATAATGATATTAAGAAATTAACCGTTACCTTGTACTTTCCTTTAGTCGATGGCACATTTAACCTCTTGTATAATGACCATAGTATGTTATTAAATTATACCATAACCATATTAATATTTATGATATCATATATTATTCATTTATTACTTTATACTACCCATTTAATAATAATTTCCATGTTAAAGTAACATTTCGGGTAATAATCACTTTCTTTATCGTATGTGTTTTAACTTTTTATTCTTGATTGTATCACTTATATCATGATTTAAAAACTCAAATAATATAAAACATGATTTATATATCATATATATTCAGAATATAAATATTTATAATAGATAACTGTATAAAATGGAAGCACCGTTCATGGAGACGGTATTCCGTACGCACGCACGAACGTTGTTTTTGTTTTCTTATCGTATAGTATGGAAGTAAGTAATCGACATATATTTATCTACATAAATATATATTATTCCAGTATAAATATTATTTCATATATCTCATACTTAATCAATATATATATATATATTTTAAAAAAAATTCTTGAATGGTGATCATTGAAGATGAATCTCATCGCGTCGTGGAGACGGTAAGCCGTACGAACGCAGGAGTGAAAATATCATTCTATCGATGGTAAAACAGTGTTTAATTGGATGGTATATTATATATACATAATAATTAACATATTATATTTATTACTTACATCAATTATACTCATTATTATACCCATACAAATAATGAAGTGTTGAATAACAAACTACACCACGACGTGGAGACGGTAAGCCGTACGTATGCAAGTATGGTGAATTTTTCATTCATTGGATGGATATAATAATGAATATGGTTGCACCATATTTATAATAACATCAAATTATGTAGAAGGCAATTTAGTTATTATTTTTCTTCGGGTTATTCCTTTTGATTTGAACAAAATGGATTCTTAGGATAGATTTATAATCAAATTAATGCCTCTAGGATTAATTTAGTATAGTTATAAGGATATTTGAGTAGGGTTTGGCCGATCCAAATGGATTGGGAGGTGTGAAATTAAGAGAAGGGGAAGTACCCTTTTATAAGAGAGGTGAGGGTCACTTTAGGAAAAACTTGAAATATTATTTTATTATAAAATAATTTTCGGTTTATAATGGCTCCAAATTTTTTTTTGAGGATAAGGTGGGTATGGGTCTAAAGCTTATATTTTTAAGAATATTATATCATTTAATAATATAGTATTTGTTTTAAAAACTCATTTATGTCAATTTCGACACTATTTAGTAATTGATTTTTTAAAGTAATAAAAACTTGATGACTTTGAAAATAATAAATTGAAACATTCCTAACATTCCATAGTCACCTTTGAAATTAGTTTATGCATTCAAAAGTTTCAATTTACATTTATTTTAATATTTATAATATCAATTATTTTAATATTTAATTAAGAAGGTAATTACTGCATCATCATTGTGTCATAAATAAATTTAATTATTTTATTTCTAAAAATTATAAATAAAATACCATGATTTATGAAATATTTTTATCTTTATAATAAATATTTATAGTCTAATTTATCTTATGTGTAATCCTATATTAAAAATGGTTTAGTTATTAAACATTTAATTTAACACTTTTAACTCTACTTTAAATAAAATATAATAAATGTCCTAATCTAACCCAAATGGATCAAAAGGATATTATTGTTTTTCCTATGGTTTATTTTGGTCTAAATAAACTTATAAAATAGAATTAGGAAATGTGTTGGGGTAGTTTTAATATTATTTTTACCTTTAATCACCTGTTTATTTTCAACTGTGGTAAATAAAATTCAAAAGTTACTATTCGCCAAAAATTATTTTCATCCAATCGAACCACATTTTTCTTACTGATGTCAAAAATTTCTCTCATATTTTTTAAATTCAGTTCAAAAAATTGGTAAAATTATGTTTTATGCAAATTTGAAAATGTGTCTAGAAGGTGGGTAAATGTTCCTAGAAGGTGGGTAAAAGATGTTAAAAAGTTCAATAAAATTTTATATATCTAATCTTATTATAAAATGAAAAAATGACTTAAAATTTAATAATATATGTATTATGTATCTATTTTAAGATAAATTTTTAATTAAAAATAACTATTTTAATGAAAAAGTTGGTTTTTATGTACTATGCAGTATTTTTCACTATTCATAAAAAAATTGTATGTTTTCAGAAAAATACCAAAACTTCACCCAAAGATAATTTTGATATTATGAATTCAGAAATGATTTCTATTTTACCAAATTCAAACCATAGAAGTTTCTTTAATTAATTTAAAATTAATTCCCGTTGTCAAAACCAGACAACGAGTTTTTGAGAAGTAAAAACTATCAAAAGATTGATATGTGTTTATGTCCAAATTGATTGTAAAATTACTTCTAATGACCAAATTTGGATTCAATGATAATAATATAATCTAATTATTTTTCAAAACCATTCAAATTTATAGTTTAACACTATAAATTATTTTGATTAAAAAAGTTATTTTTAATTAAAATTTAGTATTTTTCACTATTCATCAAAATATGAAAGTTATCAAAAAAACACCAAAAATATATCCAAAATAAATTTTTATGTATCGCTTCTAAAGAATAAGTTTATTTTTTCAAATTTAATATATAAAAGTTTCAAATATTGTATTTAAAAAGGGTTCTCCATTAAAAGGTGGTAAAATTGCATTTTTTTTGAAAAACACCTCTTTTATCCAAAAATTTGGATTTGTTCTTATATTATGTCTATAAAACACATAATATGGATGTTAAAATTATATGGATTATATAGAATTCAAAATGCAGTTAATGCTATTCATAACCGCTTTTTAAACGGCTAGTTGGGTAAGTCGTGGTGCGCTCGAACTCGGTGTTGTGTGTGGCACTAGCTATTGAATTACTTTAAAAAGATAACGTATTATGAAATACCGGGGTGTTATAGATATCCCCTAATTCCGTTCTGAATTGATCACCGAACTATGATCCAAATATCGTTCATCTGATAGAGATCCTCTAACACTCTCTCCAATGGTTCTCAAAGAGCTCTAGGGTTATGTGGATAACCCTAGAATTCCATCATAATAGTTTACTTATAGATGAAATTTGGTCACCACGTTAATTAAAAAATAAATAAATAACTTTAATTTATTTTATTCATTTTCCCTCTCATGATGATTTTTTCATAAACGCCTCACACAAACAAATATCTTGTCATGCCTAAGGTAAAATGAACATTCTAAACCCAAATATGCCCTCATATTTTTGATCTAGGCCCATTTTTGGTGTTATTATACTTTTTTAGGAAAAATTTGTGTGCATGCTATTTAATATATTTCAAACATTTTTTTGGGCACAATGGGCCTCAAAATAACACGTCGACTCAGTTCCTAGTCTCCAAAATAATCCATACAATATCCAAAAATAATACATGGAAAAATACTTGTCTTTACATTCTCTCCACCTTGGGGATTTATGTCGCAAAAATCTAAAACAAGGGGCTATACAAAAAGATGTTTGTTCCAAGCATGCATTTGAGTCTCCCACTCCTAGGTTCTCTCCTAAATATTCTCGTGCTTCCATAAAAAATGAACTAAAGAATCCATCACCTATGATATATTCTATCCTTCCAATCCTCGATCTCCACTGGGTACTCAGTAAATGTTTCTCTATCCTTGGTGTCTAGATCTCCATAGTCGATAACATGCAAGGGGTCATGCACGTACCTCCTCAGCTGCGAAACATGGAAGATGTCATATACCTATTCTAACTTTGGAGGTAGATCTAAGTGTTATTCCACCTCGTCAACTCTATGAAGTATCTATAAAGTGATAATGAATCTCATAGATAGATTTCTACCCTAGAAAAACCTCTCTAATCCACATTGAGGTGAAACCCGTAAGAATACATGGTCTTCCTCCTCAAACTCCAAAGGCATCCATCTCCTGTCCCCATAGGACTTTTGACAGATATTTTTAGTTTTCATCCTCTCTTGGATGATCTTCACCTTCTTAGTAATCACTCACACCAACTCTAGGTCCATGAGTGATTACTCACCTGGGTCGGTCCAAAAAAGCGGTGACCTATAAGTTTTACTATACAAGTCCTTGAATGGTTCCATGAAAATGGTGGAATGGAATCTATTATTGTAAAAAAACTCCACCAAGGGTAGATGATCCTCCCATGTATGGAAAAATTCCAACATGAAATCTCACATCATTTCCTCTAGAACCTGAATGGTCTGCTTAGTTTGTTCATTAGTTTGGGGGTGAAATGCTGTACTCAAGCATAACCGAGTCCCAAAAGCCTCCTAAAATACCTTACTTAACCAATATGTGAAGACATTATCACAGTCAGAAACAATTTTCCAGGAAAATCCATAGAGTCATACTATCTCTTGCATATAGAGGTGTCCCATGCTCTCTACTAAACTCTACTTCTGAATAGCTAGAAAGTGGGCTGACTTGGTGAGTTGGTCTACGATTACCCAGATAACATCGTTCCCCCTAGATATACACATTAATCCTATCATTAAGTCCATAGATCTCCCATCCCCCTTACACTTGGGTACATCATGGGGTTGTGCTAAACCCATCGAAACCTGGTGCTTAGCCTTAACATTTTGAAAAGTAAGGCATCGAGAGAAAAACACTAAAACTGCCTTCTTCATACTTAACCACTAAAACTAATGTAAGAGGTCCTGATACATATCTTCCATACTTGGATATACTGCCACAAGAGATGTATGAAATTATCTCAGAACCTCCTCCCACAATGTCAGTGGTACCATCGTGCATCCTCTAAAAAGAACGACATGATCTCCACCTTCAAAAAATACATCAGAAGAATGTCTGGAGGATATGTGAGTATGTAGGGTATCACAATAAGTATCTGCAATTCAGGCCCCCCATACTCACTATAAAATCAAAGGGGTAACAACCATTGACAAGCATAAAGATTCTCCATCACCATCCACAAAGGATACCTACAATAAGGCCAGCTGCTTCGACACCTCATTCAGCAGTTGCAAACAATATCTCCTACTGAGAGAATCTTCCACCACATCCCCATTCTCAGGAGTATAGAAAATCTCAAAGTCATAATCTTGTAGAAAATCTATCCACCACCTTTGTCTCAATTGACATGAACCATAGAAAATCACCACCTTCCTATACATCAGAACATGAAAAATCCTGATTTCTGATGCATTGTCGGACACTAAGTACTGGGCACCCTCATTTGGAAATATCAAGATTGGAGTCCTCATAAATATCTTTCTTAACTCATGAAAATTCTATAGGAAAATCTCCATCCACACAAAAGTACACCCCTTTTAGGTCAAAAATTTCATGGGTTTTGATATCATGAATAAGTCAGGTATGAATCCCCGATAATTTCCTACCAACCCAAGGAATCTCCGCACCTATATCATGATCTTAGGTGGATCCCAAGATAACACTACCTCGACCTTCACTAGGTCCAATGCCACTCCATCTGTTGAGATAACATGCCTCAAAAAGTGGGACTTCTGAATCTAGAACTGAAACTTCAAGAGCTTCACATAAAATTGGTGCTCTTGGAGTATGTCCAAAACCATCCTCAAGTGTCTCACATGCTTCTCCTTGAATTCCTAGTACACAAGGATATCATTGATGAAGAATAGAATGAACCGGTATAATAAAGGTTGAAAGATCCAATTCATGAGTTCCATGAACACTACTAGGGCATTCTTCATGCCAAAGGGAATCTCCAAGTACTCATAATGACCATATTAACATTAGAATATAGTCTTTGGTATATCCTCATCCTGTAATCACAACTGGTCATAGACTAATCCGAGGTTAACCTTCGAGAACCATTGTGCCTATATCATTAGATCAAAGAGGTCATCAATCCTCAGTAGTGGATACATGTTCTTCACGGTCACCTGATTGAAGTGTCGATAGTCCAAACATAACCTCAATATTCCATCCACCTTCTTGGTAAACAATACTAGGGATACCCAGGGTGAAACACTGGGTCTAAAAAATCCCTTCCTCTACAAGTTCTCTAGCTGAACACTCAATTCAAGAACCTCTACAAGATCTATATGATATATTGGTGCAGATATCAATACCATCCTGGGGTGTAGATAAATTCATAAGTCTATCTCTCGATGGGGAGGTAATCTCAAAACATCCTTAAGAAGAATGTCCTCATACTCCACCACCACTTCCAGGAATTGTAAACTCATAAAATCCACTACAATAAGGTTAATTATATCTATCTTGTGAGTAATAAACTATAGAATTCTATGCATGAGTCCATACTATGCCGCATGGGTTTCCTTTTTCACCCAGAGAGGATAATCTAGTCCCATCACTTTGGACGTACCATATCCTCTACTTGAAATAGTTAACTTGGGCACAAACTGTAGATAGAAATTCCATAACTAAGATTAAATCATAAGGCCTCAACACTAATACAAAGATATACAAATAGAAACTCTCATCTCCATGAGTTAGGTAACACTGTTAGCATAAGTGTGTGATCACTGAGTTATCTTTTATAAGAGCCTCTAAGAATAAGGGTCGAGCAAATGACTCAACCAAAATCTTTAATTCATGAACCAGATATGTGGAAATATAGGAATGACTATAAACTGTGTCTATCTGTACTTTAGATAAGGTATAAAAGACAAATATTGTACCTTGTATCATCCCTGAAACCTCTAGGTCATAAGCCTTAACTGCCTGTAGCTACCCTGACCCTTTCCTCCAGTTCCCCGAGCTTAGAATGGACCACCTGATGGTGGTGGTGGTAATAAGTCGAAGCATATACCACCTCCAGCTTCTCTCCCAGCTCCTCTTTCACGTCTTCCACCCTAAGGACTTTTCTGATCCTATCAATTTCTCTTCCTTGACATTCCATCCAATATCTCCCTTTCATCTATACAATGGGTTGGAGAATGACTTGTGAGATGCACCCTACCATGAAATGTGTAGCTCTGCCTCTCCCTAGGATAACTAGAACTATATTTTGAGGCATGAACCATAGAACATCTGTCTTAATACATCCTCCTAAAATTCATTGTACATCCAAGTCCCTAATACTATCATCGGCTCCATGATGGCAAAAGTATCTACTCTTGCATGCCGATTGCTTGCAACCACTACCTACGTATACCGAAAAAGGAAACTCTAAACCACCAAAGCTTGATCTAGAACACCAAAATAGGTAATAATTCACATAGGTATAACAATGGATCATATGTCTCTATAAAGTCCTATCTTGAAGGCTCAAGACCGAAAGAACTGATCGATAACCATATCCATTGAGTACTTAGAGAGGTTTGTAAACCTTGATGAATACTCAACTACTATTGTGCTACCCTACTAAAAATTTATAAGCTTCCGGATGCATATATCCCTCATAATAGATGAATATAACTCCTATCTGAAAAGGTTCTCAAACTCTAACCATGATAGAGTCACTTTGTTGTATAAATAGGTTAATAAACTTCATAATTGTCCTATTGAGCCATGGAGAAGGCTCACTTCTAGGACCACCATCTAATATTCTGGTGTTTTGAAAATATGAAAAAATCATTTCACTATCTCAAGATAGTCCTCATCCACCTGTGGATTGGGCTCACCTTGGTACCTGAGTGGTAGCTACCATTTAAACTTGTAAAGTGCGTTCATTCTACGCATCTCATATGATGGTACTACGAGTACCATATACTGCTCTGTAGGTGGTGGTATAGATAAAACACAACATGGAGGTAAAATCTATGTAATTGGTCCCTGTATCGATGCCTCATCACTGAGGGGATCATCCCTATGATCCTGATGTTGAATCCTAACTAGTATATGTTGTGGAGGCAACCCAAAATAGACAATATGAACAATGATCAATGAGTATATTTGGAGAGCTAACTCAAGAAGGAAATGTAAACCAAAACCCATTCCTATATGATTCATGTACCATTTTTTCCCTACAACTAGTTTTATCATGTACCGAGTGCTAAGATAGGTGATCATATACCTAGTTTATAGATATGTCGGCTGACACACCAACATTGGAGTCCCTGACCTAAAATATGAGCTCAAAACACTTAACACTATTTCCCCAAACCAATATCATAGAATCTAGTCCTAAGGTATAAACGAGTACTCTAATACCACTCTGTCACAACTTTTCCCAATGGGGCCCATTCTGTAAATCCCTAAGTCCACCTATAATAGGGTAAGGGATAGATACTAGCACCAAGTAGGCATATCACTAACTTGGTAGGCCTTTTCCTAAAGTACCTACACACACACACATATCCAAGACCATACAATGGTGATACGTAAAATATATGATAAACTATGCATACATACACCTAAATCCCACAATAAGAGTGTGACAATAAGAAATAGTAATTAAACAGGATGAAATACAAACCCACAACAGAGAGTCTAAAAACAAGTCTGAACTGAAAGTATTATGGGGACTACTGTCAAGATACCATAGGAACACACCCCAGTCTATCCAGCTCACTATGAACCACCTGGTTCTGGTCCCTCTAGGACTGTGTCAAAAGGTTGATCATCTGCATAAGATACAAAATGTGCAGGAAAATCCCATGAAGGGGTGAGTATAACAATACATAGTTGGACACCCCAAAACTATAAATCATATAACAAAAGAATAAAATTCAACTCTACATATGTATATGTACACAACATATATAATAAGAATATCTTGATATACTCAACAAGGACACGTAGACTCTAGTTAAATTCATAACTGTGATTCCATCCTAGTATTACTTCTTGAATATTCCATATAGCACTCATCTAGGATAAAAAACTCCATGAGCTAGATAACACTATTGACATCCATCCAAGAGGCCAGGCTCATTGGGTCTCATTATAGAAATAATACAATATAAGTGTGAATAGATATGATACACAGATGAAAATCACTCCTAAGGCCATAGGGTATACCAACAACTAAATTTGGATTAACCAGTTAAGTAGAGGATCAGTTCCCGCATAGTGTTTGTCACGATGATACTAAGAAATCCACCTAAGAAAAAAATATGACAGATGATCTCACTACGGGACTCACAGAAGGATTCCAACAACTCTATCCAATAAGTCCTACCAAGGGATCACCATCCTATTTGTAGGATGTGATTCCATACTAACCCTTAGGGAAAGGATATAGGGAACACAACCTAATGAAACTTTTCAAAGATAAAAAGGACAATGGATCTAAGACAACTTTAAACAAGTACAAAATATTTAATAGGTGTACATGATGTTTCCCCTCTAATATAGGTCCTTCTCTTATAAATAGACCATGCCTTTATCCATGTGGAAGTACACGACATGCCCATACCTATGCACTTATGTCTGTGTCCCAATACATGATTATGCCTATGTACATCTAGCCTGGTCTTGTTTGTGTTAGAGTACACGATGTGACCATGTCTGTGTACTCCTAGTCATGTCTGTGTAACCTCTAAGGTACATTTCAAGCTATCTATAAAGGGTTAACATGCTGTTTGATAGGGTCCATATTCCATGTGACAGGGGACACACATCGTGTGATCCTTAACGTCATCTCGAAACCCTATCCACTACTGTGAGGGCCCCACATGATTTGTAGCTCCGCATTACACACCGTGTTGATCAAAATTTTCTAGAAACCAAGTTTCTCCTCCCATGTAGTCCAACACCACAGTATCCAAGGATTTTGGAATCAATCTCATTGGGAACCATGGATCTAATTCGGCCGAGCCTTGTCTCTATAAATTACCGGATTCCGACTAAAAAAAGTTCTTGAAAAACATCCACACGTGTCGTCTGCCGTTGTACACCAAAGAACACAAAATCAGGTATAAAAAACCATTCGATCCACTGCTAATTTTGTCATCACAATATCTTCATGTCATTACAAGTCCATATCTATGATATATCTTGGGAACACTAGGCCTCAGAATCACACACCATCTTAGAGCCTGGTCTTGAAAACTATCCATATAATATCTACAAATAATACATGAAAAATTATAAGCTGCTCCATGTGATATCCCTCCCTCTACTCTTTACAATTGTTGTCAGTTTGGGTACCCCCTGTATTTCTCTTTGGGCATGTATTTTTAACCATTATCATTTGTATTAAACTATTGTACTTTGGTTAATATTTTTTATGGAGGTTATTACATGTATGGTTATACTATAGATGTTGTATTTTTTTTATTATTCTTATGAATTTTTTCATAGATATTTGTGTGTGTGTGTGTATAGGTACATTAGACTAAGGCCTCCCTTTTAGTTTATGACTACTTTGCGCTAGTCACCAGCCCCAAGCATATTGGATGTGGGCTTGGGGCCGTCACACCCAGCTTACTGTTGACTAGGAGGGTCCATGTGGGTTAGTTCATGATAGTTTGGCATTAAAGAAGTTTTTCCTAGGAACATAGTTTGGAGATGGTCTAGTTATGAGGGATTGTTTTGGAAATAGTGAAAGGCTATTTAAGTGTTTTGAGTTCCTATATTAGGATATGGACTCTAGTGGTGGTGTAGAAGCCAATTTATCCATTCACTAGGAGTTTTATAAACTACATGTTGACTTAGAACATGTATACTTTTTTTACAGGGAAAAAATTTGTACATGCATCATATAGGAATGGGTTATGGTTTCCATGTCCTTTTTGAGTGAGTTCCCCAAATATGATATTTAAATATGGTACATATTGATAACATTGAATATATCCATGATGTTATTAAGTAATGATTCTGAGATAGTTTCTTGAAAATGACCACTTTATTGGAGAGTCCTTAGTTCAGGGACCCATTCATGGGGTGTTTCTTCCAGGGGAATAGAGTAGTGCTTCAACCTGTTGAGAAGTGCATGGACCCTCCTCCAGTGGTCCATGATGATGATGATACCCCTACTAAGAATTTTATTTATCCTGCAATATAAGACTATGGTATGTACAATCTTAGCATGTTATAAAATTTATAGAGGTAAGGACTGATGTGGAACTGTGGAAAACCATACCCTCAGGCAGAGGATGATTATCTTGAGGTAGTGGTCTAGGTTTTCTGGCTTGTGAGGACCCTAAATGATGATATTTCCACATTGGAGACTTTTCTTAATCATGGAGGCACATTTTTATCTAGTGGTAGTAGTGGATAAAACACCTGTGTTGTGTGTTCTTTTCAAGTTTCATAGATAGAGACCACCTAGGTTTTATGGTGAGCCAGACCCCCTTATCGGGTGGTAGAGGATTGACACGAACCTGTGGTATGAGGGTCCCACTTGATTATGACCCCTCTCGATAGTGTTTCACATGGATATACATCTATAGGGTCACACTGGGAATTAATATAGCCTTGTATTGGTGATGTTTTACATGGATTTAAGCATGTAAGGAAGATATAAACTTCCCCCACTAAGATGTGTTCATTTGACGTGATCCAAAACTGTGAAGGCGATTTAGTTCCACCCAAATGAGGATATTGTCGAGGTGTGGTTAATGAGTTCCTTTGACTTGCATGTTTGGGGTTTTTTAATGTTATAAGGTGTTGGAGTGGGCCCTATTTAAGGAGGACAGGTGGGTAAGGGAAAAATGGCTTCAAGCAGTAGAGGCTTGTGACCTTGAGCCTCTAGCTATGATCAAGGTATGTCCTGTGTCTTCTCTACTCTAGTTGTAGTTTTAGTACATGGTCACAAGATACTTTACCATGAACATAGCTCTTGTTTGAGGCCTTGTGATACCATTGGATCCTTTTATATCAACCCTTGTGTTTGAGGTTCCTGCATAAAGGATCATTGATCACAAAATTTTACTGATAGTGTGACATGACTCTAGAAGGAGAGATAGCCTCACATGGAATCTTTCCATAGTTGGCGGAGGGGAATTATTATGATTTACTTAGTATGAATTTTTTTTCCGACTACCCATGCCCAGATTATGGTCAACTATGACAGTTACCATGTACCCGAGGTAGCGGTGCATAATTTTCCTTCTTGAGTGAGAAGGAATCTCAGGTTTACCAGGATGAGATTATATACAAAAGGATACATCTGATTCCTTATTATTTGGATAGTAATACCCTTGTAGTTATGAATACTAAAATCTTTAAGTTAATATGATTTTGGAGAGGTAATATTACGTTTTACCTATTTATATTTTAGCTTTAACTCCCTATTGAGAGTTTTTTTCTTATATAGACTTACTCTAGGGATGTACATATATATGTTCTAGCATATCATATGACCCCATGTATCTGTGAGAGCTAGAGTTGTGGTTAGAGGAGTCTACAAAGTAGGGGATTGTTAGACCTAGCATGTTCATCTAGGTAACCTTGTGTTGTTCTCTTAGTAGGTAGATGATATTTTGAGGTTAGGTGTGGATTGATTTCACCTAAATTAGGCGACTGTCAGGAAGGAGTTCCCACCCCTGAGAATTGATGAAATATTGGAATGGTGTGTTGGATTTGGTTCCCTATAACCAAAATATGGGAACCTTATGAAAACATTAATTTATTGTTTTTAACATTAATAAACTCCTTATCGCATACTTATTATTATTATATATGTCATAGTATGTGATAATGTCATAAGAGTAGCTGTTGCACTAAAAGTTTATAATAGTTCCTTTCCATGATGAGAACCTAAAAGTGCCAAGACAGTATTCATAAATATATGTTCTATAATCAGATGAAATAATTTTAGGGACACAAATGATTCAAGCTATTAGGGATGGAGACTCATAAGAATTTGAGGTACCTTCTCATTGTAACACCCCGACCCCAGTTACCCAGAGTTGGTGGATTATTACGTAACATTGGCATGATCACAAAAGATCAAGTCTCGGAAGACCGATTAGTTTAGTAGCCTTGGAAAACACTATATACATTCATAAATGTTACATTACATCATAAAGTGAAAAACTACAATAACACGGTCTCCATATTCCACACTAATATCCCCTTCATACTATCCCTACAGGTCAGTAATAAAATATTTCTTCACATCCTGGAAAAAAAACATAGAAAGGGGTGAGCTCATATGCTCAGTAAGGATAAAAATATAGCGGAAACTTTTATAAATAAACATAAACATTTAAGGCAATGTATAACTAAAACAAAAGTATTTTAAACTTGAACTTCAGCATAATATGGAAAAAGAAAAATGAAATAATTCCATTTACTTAATCACATGGATATTCTATTAGTCGAATAATCTCATGCAATATCAATAACCACTTTCATAATGATGGAATGCATAATGCCAGACTATCATAACCACGTAGCCAAGGCCTCGTGCCAAGACTACAAATAATATTTTGTCAATGCCTCGTGCCAAGACACTAGTTTGTCTCATGAGACCTACCGATGCATCTAGGAACTATAGCGGGCTCCACCCGCCACTTATTAAGTCCAATGTATTCCTTATATGAAAAGGTTTAAACATATCATAAACCATAACATAATCGTATCATATAAAACATGCATAAAGGAAACATAAAATTTCCACATTTCAATCACAAGATATAAATACAACACATTGATATAATAAAACCATTTTCAATATCAAATAAAATAAAAGTAAAACATGGTATTTATTTTTCATTTTAAAAAAAGTTATGGCTTGTAGAGGAAGCCGAAGCTCAAATAATGGTCACGGCGGCAGAGAAGTCGCTTTCCCCGCATACGTATGACAAAAAAACATTCCCTTTTGTCGTTTTGTAAAATGCTTCATACAAAAAAGATTCCTTTTGAATAAAAGTAAAAGTCAAAGGGGTTTATACACCGTATAAAATAAAGTTGTGTATAAAACAAAATATGCCTCAATGAAAGGAGATTGAGACGAAGTCCCTTTACCTTGTGTCCAACTTGAATCGATCATTCTTTAACCTCCTGAATAATAAACTAGAGTTAATTTCTACTTGATTAAGAACCTTTTTCAAGTTCATTATTCCTTTTATATCACTTATTACCATGTTACGGACATTATGTAATTATTTAAGTTAATAACGGTCGTTTTGTCGATATTTGGTACTTGATTCAAAAATAAACTTCTTATAATTACAAGTTGTTCATGTGGTAAAATATCCATTATATCAAGAATTATATTCATGATGTATATATCATATATATAATATATATTCAGTATATATATGCATTTATAATATTACATAACATTTAGAGGTAAGAAATGAAATGCACCGTTCATGGAGACTGTAAGCCGTACGTATGCATGAACGCTACTTTCATTTATATTTCATATTTAATGGAATGAAATCATAATGATATAAAGGTATATTATAATTCCATTATAATATCATGTATAATATCATTTACTCCATCCTTTATACATCCCACATATGGCATTAATGATTCAAATTACTTTGAGGGGGCGGTAGTCCACACTTCCTAAAATGAATTTATCGCGTTTACCCATAATGGAAATCATTAAGGTATGAAATAAATGAAAAATAAATAATCATAAGGAAAACATAAACATAATATATATCATATATAAATATAGTGACATCTTAATGTCCACCATGATTGGTGTTAAAAGAAGATTGAACAATCATCGTTTCGTGAGGCAGTAATTCTCCACCCACAGTAACAATATGTTCTTTAACCATTAGACGAAGGTGTGTGTAAGTGTAAATCAAATAATTCTCATAAAAACATCCTAGTATATTCAAGATACAAGTTTTGTCACAAAATAAAGGAATAAAAAGAGTTTAAGGGGTTGGAGAAGCAAAATAAAACAAAAGAACATAAGAGAAGACATTACCTTAAAATCGGGTAACTCTTTTTGATTTAAGCCAAAGGATTCCTTGGGAAGACTTCTGCCCAAAGTGAGGATTCTAGGAGTAATAGAGGGAATTTGGGAGAGTATTTGGGTAGAGTTTGGCCGATAAAAATTTCTTGAAGGTGTGAATAAGGTGGTAGAGGTGGGGGCCTTTTATAGGAGGAGAGGAGGAGCACTCTTGGAAAGTCCTGAAATGTTACATTATTATGAAGTGATTTTCGGATTTCAAAGGTCCCACAATTATATATTTAGAGGATAAGGTGATAAGGGTTCGAAATATACTCATACAATAGGTTTTTGACAAGTTTAAGTTTTATATTTTACATTATCTTTTCATTTTATTTAAATCGTTAATTAATGAGGTAATCGCTGCATCATCATGGTGTCATAGAAAATTAATTTATTTAATGACTAAAAATTATAAAAAAAATAACGTGATGTAGGAAATATCTTTATATTTACAATTAATATTTATAGTAAAAAATACGACATGTATAACCCCATGTAAAAATTGTTTTAGTAAAACAATACATGTTTGTGACACTTTTTTTTTACTTTAAATAAAATGTTATTATTGTCATTTTCTTACCCAAGTGGCTCCATGGGGCCCCCAAGTTGACCCATAGATTTTATTGGTCGGACACGACTCATACAATAAGTGTAGGATAAGTGTAAAGGTAATTTCATATTATTATATCATTATATTTACCTTAAATTACACTAATTACCTTTAATCACGATTAATAAAACTTAAAAGTTACTATTCACAAAAAAATATTTTAATCTTATTGAACCACATTTTACTTCCTAATGAAAATGATGTATGTTGTATTTTTTAAATTCAAATCACAGAGGTGGTAAAATTTCATTTAAACGAAAAATCTGTTTTTTAACTACCACTTAATGGTTTCACTATTCATCAAAAATCGATGTTTTTCAGAAAAATACCAAAAATTCACTCTAAGATATATTTGATATTCCAAATTAAAAAATGATATCCATTTTACCAAATTAAAAACATAAAAGTTGAATTAATTATTTTTATAATTAATTCCCGTTGTCAAAACAAATAGCGTGTTTTTAAGAAAGAATATCAATCAAAAGATTGGCAATTGTTTATGTCCAATTTCAAAGTGAAATTAATTATAATGAACACCATTGGATAAAATGGTAAAAGTATATTATAATTATACCTTAAAACCAATCAATAGTATAATTTATCACTATAAATTATTTTTATTTAAAAAGTTGTTTTTAATTATTTTTCACTATTCATCGAAAATTGGAAGTTCTCGGAAAAATACCAAAAATTCAACATAGGATAATTCCAATATTACGAATCCAAAAATTATGTCCATTTTGAAATATAAAATCTATATAATTTCAAAAAGTGGGTATTACTATTCATACGACTACTTTGATTGGTCGCGGTGTTTTAGTATCTCGAACTTGCATACAATGCAAGCCATTGCATTATTGAAAGAGAAGTGTACCATGGAAGCTTGGGGTTTTACATTATCCCCTCCTTCAATAAATTCCATGCTCGCAATTTGAAAATGTTCTTTGAAAATAAAAGGTTGAAAATATGAAATACCATTGTTGAAAACCCACATCAGAAATAGGGTTAATAAAAATATAACTTTAAAAGAAAGAAAGAGAAGTACAAAGGTCACACGAGATAGACCATACTAGGATTCTATGAAAACATGTATATGGAGGAGAAAAAAACCATCAAGGTCTGGTGGAGAGTTGTAGAAAATAGGATTAGGAGAAAGTTAACTACAAGAAAATCACAAACTTGTGATTGGTTAAACAATCATTAATTCCCCAGTTGGAAAAGTTTACCAACAAAATTTTTGTTTTAAGATACCCTTCATAAAGATGAGAATTTATTTATGAGATTTACTAAGAACATAATGAAATAAACTTACTTGTCATGTAGACATTCATTCCTTACTAAATTTTTACCATAAACCCATCTTTCACTCCAAAAGGTAATAGAACTCAAAAATATTCTATTTATCCTAATTGTATATGGTTCCAAATATTAACACATATCATTTAGATTATGAAAACTATTTTTTAATAACCAGGGACTTCCTTTAGGCTAGTGGTAGGTAATAAAGGCCTGTCACACTATGGTTGTGGGTTCGATTCCTGTAGCTTTGTCCAACGCGACGGGTTATCGCCCGACCCGTAGGTTTTTATTTACCTAAAACTATAGTATTATAATATTCCAAAAATAATATTCATTAATGTTTTAACCTTAATTATATACAAATTTCAACTTAATCCATTCCAACCTTTATAGTTATCCAAAACTCACAATCCAAATTTTATAAGGAAGGTAAACACAATGAAGATCCTTTTTTGCCGCATAATAACATGTGAATACCTTCATCATGTATTCTTTTAAAACACTGCAACATCCTGAATTACCATAAATCCTTATTGATTACATTCATGATCCCTTATTCCTTATAGAATACTAAATATACTCCTTCTATCAAAAAATTTATACAAATAATTAATCATCTTCATGGAAGTCAAGAATATCCAATGTAATTTATCCAAATCAATCATGTATTATTCCAAAATCACTATCTCGGTATCAAAACCATATTATGGTTTGTATTTCTCTAAACCATATATTTTCCAAAAATTTAACCTGCTATTGAGTCACTTTTCTTGGTTCCACACAATCTCAAGTCCTTAATAAAATAGTACTTCAGTACAATCCTTATATACTCCATAATTATTATAACCAATACATCGTTGATACAACACTCAAATGACATAATTCTTTAATAACAACATAATAACTCTAATCATTCCTCCTCATCTCTGGTAGTACCATAACTTGATTATTATCCAATATCATCATTTGGGGCATACTCTGATGATTTGGACATTGGTTTTCGTAGTGTCGCCACTCCTTAAAGATGAAGCATTGTACAATAGAAACCTTTTTCTTACCCTTGCAGTCACGCACTTGGTGTCCTTTTTCTCCACACTTATAACGAACTCCCATTCCCTTAAGGCAAGTTCCAAGGTGTTTCTTCCCACAGTTATCACATATTAGAAAATTCTTCTTTTCCCTCTTCCCTTTATCCATCTTTCTCTCTTCCATCCTTTTATTCTCTTGCTTCCCTTCAAATCCATAGGACTCAGAGAATTATTTACTTATCTTATTAACACATGATACTATTTCTTTATATGTTGAGAATACATGGGAGAATATTTCCCTTCTAAATGTTGGCTAAATACCATGAAAGATATGATCCTTCTTACTCTTTGGATCATACGTATTGCTGGAGTTCACATTCCTTCTACTGGGGGCCATTTCTATACAATGGAATCAACTAGGTCAGTTTATGAATTGCAATGAATAATTCCAAACTTGTAAAATACTTAACGTAAATTGAACGGTTTATGGATATAATCCATAATCATAAAGATGTTTTCTTTGAGGAAGTATATACTCATAAACCCTTCATAATGGTTTGTAAGGAAAATGAGAATTATCCTAAGCATATCCCCGAGATTGTTGTAACCAAGAGTATAGCAAGGCCCGTTGTTATGCACCAGTTCCCATTCGAGTCTATCTCAAAGCGGTGTTTTCGGGTTTTACCCCTAGGTACATCTGTTCTAGAGCCGACTCTACCTTCTTGTATCCAGACAGGGATGTATTAATCAGAAAGCTCACAAAATCTCTATAATACCAAAATTCTTGGAATTTCTTCTATACTAATCCTCAAAGTATATCTTAGGGCTATGTTCTCTAATCAAAGTTTTTCTAAATCTAGCTTCCAAGGTTAGTACTAAACTTCCTTTGATACCAACTGTAACGCCCCGACCCCAGTTACCCAGAGTCGATGTATTATTACGTAACATTGGCATGATCACAAAAGATCAAGTCTCAGAAGACCGATTAGTTTAGTAGCCTTGGGAAACACTAGATACATTCATAAATGTTACATTACATCATAAATTGAAAAACAAAAATAACATGGTCTCCATATTCCACACTCATATCCCCTTCAGACTATCCCTGCAGGTCAGTCATAAAATATTTCTTCACATCCTGGGAAAAATAAAACATAGAAAGGGGTGAGCTTAGATGCTCAGTAAGGATAAAAATATAGCAGAAACTTTCATAAATAAACATAAACATTTAAATCAATGTATAACTAAAACAAAAACCTTTTAAACTTGAACTTCAACATAATATGGAAAAAGAAAAATGAAATAATGCCATTTACTTATTCACATGGATATTCTACTAGTCAAATAATCACATGAAATATCAATAACCACTTTCACAATGATGGAATACATAATACCAGACTATCATAACCACATAGCCAAGGCCTCGTGACAAGACTAAAAATAAGATTTTGTCAAGGTCTCGTGCCACTACAACACATCCGCTGTTTAGCGGCGGTTCTAAGAACCACCGCTAAACCTGTTTTAAAAAAGGTTTCATGGCGGTTTATAATAAACTGCTGTGAAACCCTGGTTTTTTTACAGCCGGCCCTTCCCCCCACCCTGACCCTCCTCACATTTCCCCCGCCCCCCCGCTTCCCTCGCGACCCTGCCCCCTCGCTTCCCCCAGCGACCCGATGACCCCGCGACCCCGACGACCCCGCGACCTCGGCGACCCCAACCCCCCACGACCCCGGCGACCCCGTGACCCCGGTGACGCTGCTTCCCTGGTGACCTATACAAAACCCTAATGTTGGTTTTTTAAATTCAAACCAGAGGTCTCTCAAAGAAATTTTCAAGTAACCCATTTATCTTTCATGGGTTAATAATGTTTTGGAAACAATAATGGTTGTTTCATTGTGTTTATCATTCCATGAATGATCTATATAAATTATTATTTAATGGTATATTTATATTATTCATGATCATGGGTGTTCCCATATAGCTCCGGGTGAGCCAGTTATAGGTTATACGATGAGTGCTCCTTGGTTTCACTGTAATGGATTAGGTAATGATTATTTTATCTGGATAATACTTTTCGAAGTCTGCTATATAGTTATTCTAATTGTAAGGGTTCTATATGGGTTCTTTGATGGAAATTTTCTAGGATATAAATAATATTTCATTATGATTTATATTGTGATAAATGTTTCCTTTGATCAAGATTGATTTCACTTGGCTCAGGATTATTGATTCTTATGTATCTTACCTTTCTTGAAATCTTTACACCATGTTTTCATGTTTTATGACCTAGGTTTTCATGGTTATAAATATTATAATTTTATGCTCATTCAATCTGATTATGTCATCATATTCATATAATATTTTATACTCACTAGAAAGATTTTATTTTTAATGCAAATGTTTACCTTTTATGAGAATTTTAGATCAACCTTATTATGATTTATTTTCCCCAGCTCCCCCTGGCTGGAAAACCCCTCTGATGGAGCCCACCCCCTGGCTGGACATCCCCCTAGCTCCCCCCCTGGCTGGACAACCTCCCCTTCTGGAGCCCTTCTTCCCTGGCTGGACAGCCCCCAGCCCCCTTGGCTGGACAACCCCCCATCTCCCCCCTGGCTGATCATCCCCCATCCCCCCCGGATGGACAGCCCCCCAACCCCCCTGGATGGAACCCCCCCCCCCCCTGACTGGACAACCCCCCATCTTCCCCTGGCTAGACAACACCCCCCTACTGGAGCCCCTCCCCCTTGGCTAGACAGCCCCCCGGACTAGACAACCCCCAGACTGGACAGCCCCCCAACCCCCCCGGCTAGACAACCCCTCCCCCATAGCTGGACAACCCCCCTATTGGAGCCCCGAACACACATACAATCATAATCATCACATCATTCATGTCAATACAAAGCATCCCCCATAAGGTCAAAATCCATAACTATAAAATATAACAAATGAGGCTCATAGAGTACTCACACATTCATTAAACTTGATGTTTAAATTTGGCCTTTAAATGTTCCAAGAATGAATGCAATGAAATATATCGACTCAAATAAATCCTTAATGTGGTGTTCTTATATTTGACCCTAGATTAATGGTAGTTTAAACATTTCTTAAGTAGTTTTCTTGAAATGGGGTTATAATCATTACCTGTAGGCCTATTTTTCTATTGCTTGGACCGAAATGATAAGACCTTAATCCTAGGGAACTTTTAGGCATTACCCCCTTATAGGGTCGATGCTGTATGTTTTTGTAATGGGCTTTCCAAAGGTAGGTAATTCCATTATTACTTAAAATCTGTGATAAATTTTTATAAGGAGTTTCAGACATGAGGTGCATTTCTGGTGAAATTTGGTCTTAATTATAACACATAGTTTCTAAAATGACACCTAGGTAGGATAGGTGGTCATGAAAAAATTTGACCCTTTTTTCAGGAATGTTCATCATGTAACGACTAGTTTCTATCGGATTGAAATTCCTAGGTAATGTTAAACCATATATAAGGTTTTTTGACCATTATTCTTCACTTTCATCAGTGTTGGATGACTCAAGGGTTTATTAGAATGCTTTATAGTCATACAGGACAATACAAATCTACACAAGTATTTCTTATGGACCATTGAATACCAAGATTCATAGGTTTGATAATACAATGGATAGTATAAAGTATTTTCCATTTTGATTTTGAAAGCTCAGGGCACTATATGTTGATACATGTGGTAGCCGTCACGTTTAAAAAATGGATTATGAAACCATATGTATTCATTGGAAATAGTTCAATCAATGATCATCTATGATTTAATCTCCACTTATCTATGAGGTTGAGATACCCAGGTGTTAATAAAAATCTATGTTATTCCAAATCTCTGGATGATTTCATAAAAATGATCAAGTGACTTGATATACTAATATGTTATTATTGGCTTATATACTTTATGTCATAGAACATGTTGATATAACTTAGAGGAGTGTCATGTGTACATTCCAATTTGAATCTAATCTAGAATGAATTTTAGAATATAGTTTTTATCTCTTCAATATAATGATGGTTAAAGTCTGTTGGACACATCCAAAACCTGCGTTCAATGATCTGTGTAGAGTGCTCCATAGTATGAGATCCATTTTCAAAAAATGATGACTAGGAAACTCCCATAGTGTGAAGTGTTATTCCATGTAGGTTAGCGTGTCCTTCTGAGTATAAGGAACACAACTGGGGAGGACCATTTGATATTGGTTGATGTTTATTTTGAATTACCATGGGGGGTGTATACATTAGAACGTGTCGGTGCTTGCAATGTAACACACTGATGGAATGATTGGCTATGCATGCCACCTATTTAGACATCATTAGTTAGTGATGCAATGAAATGGTTGTTCTTGAGGAATAAAAATACACATCTTATGGTAAACCCATCATATTCAGGTAGTGATGATTATTATGTGGGAGCAGTGGATCTCTTCTAATGAGGTCAACCTATTGTTGTTTTATTTTCCTTCCCTTTGCGTAGTTTGACATAATTGGTTTTAAATCCATTATAAACCAAAAAAGTTATGTTATAGAATTATAAATTCAATAAAAACATTACTAACCACTTTAAACAATTTTAAATGGCCACATGGGCATTTTCATAAGCACTTGTCATGTGGGTTCCTTCAAATGAGAGGGATGAAAGGGAGAACGAGTTTGTTTAATGGGGGGGGGGGTCAATGGACTATTTTTATTTTGGAAGGTATGGATTTCCTTAGGATTGAGTCTGGGATAATTCCTTTGAGTGGTGACTAGGGTTACACATACATGGTTGATAGTGTTCTAGGTTTGGTTTTATTTTTGGGGATGTTTAGGTTTCAGCCTATCCAACCTTTTTATTATGTTGGTCATCATGTTCTATAATGTACTCGATTAATTTATATTTATTTTATGTGATGGTATGGTTCATGATTTTTTTATTATTCTTACTGCATTTTAATTTATCTAGATGTTTCATTTTTATTGAAACTATCTATTTTGAGCATGGGAATCTGATATAAGGATGGGTGATACTGGATTTTCCATTTGGAATATGTGATGTCACTACAACAAAACCGCTGTTTAGCGGCGGTTCTTTGAATATATTTATTGATTGTTTTAATTCTATTTTATGAAATTACTTGTTTTTTGTGTACGCAAATTGTGATATACATGGATAAAAGCTGGATCACATTACCAAGGAACACACCTCAGTATGTTAAGGGTTTGAATGAGTTTTTAGATTTTTAAATTTCTAATCGATGCGTTGAAGGGAGAATAAAATGTCCATGTCCTAAATGTAAATTTACAACATGTTTGAATAGAGATGAGGTTTATGGACATTTAATACTGAAGCAATTCCCTTCTCAATATTTGTGTTGGATTTGGCATGGAGAATCGAACGTTACAGAAAGATTGAGCACTGATGTTAATCCGCAAAATGAGGTCCCAAGTTCATCGACAATGGAAAATGAAATGCAAAACCTAATAAATGATGCATTCGACACTGCAAGACACCACTATCAGCATCAAAACATATCAAAACAACCAGAAGAGGGTGATACAAATTGCAGCGTGACAAGTGATGTTTTTGAGAGTGTAACACAGGCATATCAAGATTGTCACATATCATTGGATCCTCCTCTTGATTCTGTGGATCCAAATGTAAGAGGAAACTTCACTGAGGAAAATGTGTTTCATGATTTTGTTGATGATGAAAATCAAGAGTTGTATAGTGGGTGTTTGAAATATTTAAAGCTTTCATTTCTGCTGAAGTTCTACCATATCAAATGTCTATGTGGAATTAAAAATAAGGCAATGTCCATGATATTGGAATTGATTCATGATGAATTTTCTGAAGCAAAAATCTCAGAATATTTTTATGATATGAAAAATGTTGTTAACAAGCTTGGTCTGAAATATACAAAAATACATGCGTGTCCCTATGATTGTATACTTTATTGGGGAGAGGATTCAAGTAGACAGAATTGCAAGAAATGTTCTTCTTCTAGATGGAAGGCAAAAGGTGATGTTGGAAGTCTGAATGAACATAATTTCATGGAGAAGAAGAAAAGGATCACACCTGCAAAGGTTTTGCGTTACTTTCTTTTGAAACCTCGATTGCAAAGATTATTCATGTCATCAAAAACCGTCGAACACATGAAGTGGAATTCTGTAGATAATAACAATGATGGGTTAATGAGACATCCACAAGATTCCCAATCGTGGAAGAAATTTGATTCATTACATATCGATTTCTCAGCTGATCCTAGGAATGTTCGATTGGGATTGGCTGTTAATGGATTCAACCCATTTGGGACTTTGAGTACCAATTATAGCATTTGGCTAGTTGTTTTGATCCCTTATAATCTGCCTCTGTGGATGTGTATGAAACAAACATCTTTTATCCTTTTGATGATTATTACTGGAAAAAAAATTCCTGGAAATGATATTGATGTATACTTGCAGCCTTTGATTGATGAATTGCAGGAGTTATGGAGCAACAGTGTTGAGACATTTGATACTTCTTCTAAAACAATGTTCAAAATGCATGCTGCTTTAATGTGGACCATTAGTGACTTCCCTAGGCTTGAGAATTTATCTGGTTGGAATACTTACACGGGTTTGGCTTGTCCCGTTTGTAACTTTTATTTTGAGCCCAAACGGCTACCTCACAGTAGAAAATGGTGCTTCTTGTGTCATCAAAGATTTCTCGATGCATCTCATAGATTTTGGCTGAACAGATCAAAATTTAATGGTTCTATTGATCTTATACCACCTCAAAAGTTGTTAAATGGTTTTGAAATATTGAAACAGCTTGAAAATGTTGAAATAGAATTTGGGAAGGTTCATCATTTGAATGATAGCAGAGAACGGGTCCCAAGTGCATCATCAAGCGAAACCAGAACACAAAAATGGAAGAAAAAAAGTATATTCTTCAAACTTCCGTATTGGGAATTTAATTTGTTGCACCATAATCTTGATGTGATGCATATTGAGAATAATGTCTGTGACAATTTGATTTTCACATTGCTTAATGAGCATGGAAAGTCGAAATATAATCTCAATGCTTGCAAAGACTTACAAGCAATGAACATAAAACACGATCTCTGGCTAGATGAGAATGAAAAGTATCCTCCAGCAATTTTTTCAATGAAAAATAGGGATAAAGATACATTCCTTCGAATGTTAAAGAATGTTAAGGTATCTGATGGGTATTCAAGTAACATCTCGAGGTGTGTTGACTTGAAGAATCGAAATTTACATGGATTGAAAAGCCACGATTCACATATTTTGTTACAACAGTTACTACCATTGGCACTGCGTACATTATTACCTGAAAAAATTACTGCTGCTGTACTCCAGTTCTGTACATTTTTCAGAAAACTATGTGAGAAATCTCTACATCCATTTCATCTTGACAACCTCCAGGAGAGGTTGGTATTAACCCTTTGCGCAATGTAGATGATATTTCCTCCTTCCTTTTTTACTGTAATGATGCATTTAACTGTGCATTTGGTTGAGGAAGTTAAATTAGGAGGCCCCGTTCATTATCGATGGATGTATCCAATTGAGAGGTACTTTATTTATATGTTTTCCAGTTAAGTAAACAATTTTTGGTACTTAATTAAATGCATAATTATTTTTATTTTATTTCACAAATATCTTGGGCATTTGAAATCATACGTGAGAAATAAAGATAAATCAGAAGGCTCAATTGTTGAAGTCTATGTGGCTGAGGAGTGTCTTACCTTTTGTTCTCAATACTTGGATGATATTGAGACAATATTTAATCGAGTTGGACGTGTTGACAACACATTGACTCAATCTCAAATACATCAGAAATCCAAAATATTTCCTTCTATTGGCCGATCAGTTGGGAGGACTTCAAATGTGACACTGACTGAATTGGAATTATTACAGGCACATAGATATGTGTTTCTGAATAGTGAAATTGTAGATCCATTTATTGAAGAGTTGATGATACGAACAAAGAGACGAATGAGAGGCCAAACACAAAATGAGAATGATATAATGAAAGCTGTTAATAAAGAGCTTGTAGAATGGTTTGCATGACGCGTAAGTTCATAAATATTTCAATAAATACGAATATTAGTTTGACACATACATTTTATAAGTCTAATAAAGTATATTTCTTTTTTCAGATCATTAATACTGATACTCGAGTAGAGGTGTCAGAAGATTTGAAGTTTCTTGCTAGAGGTCCTCTAAAAAAAGTTAGAAAGTTCGACGCTTATAATATGAATGGCTTTAGATTTCATACAGTCGATCGAGAAGTGGGTTTGAGAACATAGAATAATGGTATATTTACATTTTCTGAAGTGAAATACTATGGAAAGCTACATGATATTATTGAATTAAACTACCACAGACATTTTTTAGTTGTTTTATTCAAATGAAAAAGGGTCAATATAATCAGAGGTGTTAAAAGAGATTCCTTGCAATTTACTTCTGTGAAATTATCTCGCTTGGTGGATGTTGGTGATCGTGAACTACATGATCCATATATCTTAGCATCGCAAGCAAAAATGGTATATTATGTGAATGATGTTACCGATAAAGGTTGGAGTGTAGCTGCTCACATAATACAAAGAGATCTGTATGATATGGGTGATGAAGTGGAAAATTTGACCTCTGAAATTGAATTTAATCAGCAACAGGAAGCATAATTATTTTTCCATCATGACATTGAAAATATTAGTCTAGAAAGGATGAATGAAGTGGATGAAGCAATGGAGTAGGGAACCGACATGATTGAAGGGGAAAATGATTGTATGTACAATTATTTATTTATTCAGCAACCACTTGTTTCATTTCTGCAGTCATTCATTATCATTTTTATATATATTTTGTCTGTTAGTACTCCATCTATTATCATTTTTAATTTTTTTTCTGCATAATTTTTTTGAAATATATATTCTGAACATAATTTTATTTGATTAAATGACAGGAATCCCAAGGAAGAAGCGGTACATTATTTCATCCAGTTCATCAATAGATGACGATCCATCTGGCTCCCTCCCCATGACATCTGAGGCACCAGCTGCCGACACCCCTGCACTATCTCCCCCTGTACCATCTCTCACACCATCTTTGGATGTCCCAGTAGAGGGTGAGTCATCGACTCCCCCTTCAGAAGCCTCAGCAGTGGGGCAGCGACACACCCCTTCCAGTTCATCCCGGTCATACTGGAGTGTCACTGTCATAGGTACAAATTTTAATTAAATAAATTTATTGCATTTTATTTATACTAATTGTTTGCTCATTGAAGATGACAAAAATGCAACCGTGGAGAAAAACATAAAAAGTTCAGATTTTTGGAATCTGAATGGCGAGAATATTGTTGTGCCATTTGATTCTTACGGTGTCCCTATAGATGATGCTGTGGGGTTACTTGGCCAGATTCTAGGCCAGCTGGCAGCAGAGCCCATTTCCCTTCCCATTTCATATGACGATTGGAGACATATTCCTCCAAGCTAGAAAAATGAAGTGTTTAATTCTAAAATTAAGGTAAATTTATTACATTATGGTTTAATTGAATGTCATGTTACTAATATGTTCAAAATGAATTTCTGTCTACAGATGTTCTTCCAATTTACCTTTGCTGATGTGATAGCACGGAAGTGGACGTTGAAAAATCTAGGTAAGAATTGGAAAGATTTTAAATGGAGATTATGGTGTGATGTCAACGATGCTTCATTGATCGCGCTGCAAATATATGAGAAGCTACCCAGTGGGGTACCAAAAGAGCATTGGAAAGTGTTTTTTGATAGGCATCAGGATCAGAAGTGGATGGTATTGAAATATATATATTATTATATTATCCTCATTTTACATTTATACATGTATATGAAAAGGACATGACATTCAATACATCTTTCCTTAAATTGCATTTTATTTATTTCAGGACCTCTCAAGACAGAATGCGTCAAACCGAGTGAAGCAAGTTATCCCGCACACTGCGGGCTCAAAAAGTTTTTCTCGAAGGTGAATGACATTGGTAATATTTTAATTAGTTTATATTTATAAGACAATATTATCTGTTTAATATATTGAATTGTTGATTTATCTTTGATTAATGTAGTCACAGAGTTTAGGCCATGAGGCATTCAGAACTAAACTATGGTTGGAAGTTCACAAGAAATCAGATGGATGTTTTGTTAATGAGCCTGCTAAAGAAGTTGGGGTATGAAGTCAATTTTTTATCATAATAACTTATTATCAGTTTTTAATGTGTTAATATATATTGATATTTTATTTATATGTCAAAATTAAAGAACTATGGGATGCCAATACTGCGCATTCCTACTCTGTCTCCCAGGATGACCCCGTTACTAAAGTCCTTGGGAAGGAGCATCTTGGGAGAGTGCGCGGGATGGGTTTGGGACCCGTTCCATTTGAGGTTTTTAGCAGGACATCGGGGATAGCTGCTGAATCTACTCCTGACTTTAGTCATCCCATACCCGGAGATGCTAAGAAAGAGATTGTTTCTTTACGAAACACAGTTCACCAGCAAGGGGATCAGATATCTGTATTGCAGAAAGAGTTGACTGAAATACGTCAGCAGATGAGAAGATATGCCCCCAGTGGGAGTGCATCGATTGGTGGTATGTAGGTAAATCATAGAAAATCAAAATGATTTAGTTTTCTAAATTTCATTGGTTTTAAGTTTTAATATAAATATGAAACCGTATTTACTTTTCAATATAATGTTATTACATGTGACAACACAAAGTAGAAATGAAGGTGGGGAGGGTGACGACGCTTCATCGGACCCGAAGTAGTTGTTTTGTTGATGTGTAATATGGAAACAGTTGATTTTTAGATGTAACATTTGTGGCACATAGTTTCCACCACACATTTTCATGTCCTAAAATTTCCTTGATTTCTCATTTTAGTTTTATGCATTTTATTGATTTTTGATGTTTCTTTTTATTTCCTGATTTCTCAAGTGTGGTATAAATCATTCCATTTAGGCCTGTGTTTGAATTGGTAGTCGAGATTTTGGATGATTAGGACTTAAACCCATTGTTGATGTGTTTAAAAAATTGGGTCATTTCATAGTGATCAAGGGGATAGTGTTCTGGACACTTTGGTGAGGTAGAATATTTCTAAACTTATCTTCTATATTTAGGAATAAATTGTTTGACTAGCCTACTAAGAACTTTTCTAAGGTTCCTATATTATTATTTTTATATGTGTTTGGTTATGAATACTTTATTACTTATGGTTATGAGGAATGGGAACATGGGGGAACACTCTTTAAAGAAGAACAAACTAAATAAAGATAGTAAACTAGTTAAGAGTAAATTAGAAGGAAAAAGTGAGTCACTTGTACTTTATGGATTTTCATGATATTACTATTCATTGAATCTTATTGATTGATAAGTGATGATATGGTTTACTTATTGTTTTTATCATTTAAGAAACTCTCGACCATTATAATAAGATAAATTTTTAATGATGGTAGTAAAAAGAAATTTTTTGGAAACTAGAATATAATAATTTATATTACTATTGATCATTGAGGTTTAATGTTGTACTTGTTGTTTTATAGACTTCAAGTGATTTGGGGTGAACTTTTTTGGGTTTAATTGGTGAGGATAAGAATGGATTTTTAGTGTGTAATTCTCTAATTCATCCTGGTATCTATCCCTAAGAATACTATTCTCATCTATCTCACTTCACCTAGAAACAACAGTCTCAATACCTTAAATGAAATTCTTGAAGTTCTTTGAATATTTTTCAAAAAAAAGTTTATTATTCCTGAAGGTATCCACATGAATGGTCTAGGTATCATGAAGTTTCTCTCATGGAATTAGAAGTCAGGTAAGAGTAATGTATCACAAGCACTGAGGATAAAAATATTATCAATGTGTAAAATTCATGTCATATTTGAAAAGATAGGTACAAAGAATCATACATGAAAGGTTAGTATCCCCCTCAAAAACCCTCTGCCTATTTATATGCCTAGGTTATAGAAGAGTTTCATGAGAAGGAGGCCCATATTTCTAGTTTTTAGCATTTCCTGTCCTTCATCAACTCTCATTATGAGGGAAAAATTATTTGACATCAAATAACTCACTCATTATAGGAGATATTATGGAATAAATTGAAATATTGAGGTAAATCCATGAAAAAAATGGATCAAAATCAACATAATAATTAATGAAGGACTAAACCTTCACACACAAAATGGTTCTTTATGATGGTATATAAGGCATCATAAAAGATGACACACATAAATGATGACAACCATTTCACAATGTATGTCTACTCGTGAAGGTCTCCATCATTCATGAAACGTACCTCATAGGTGGTAACATTCATTAAAAGTATCTTATCACCTCAAAATCACATATAAATACCTAACATCATTTGACATTTAATGGAATTAAAACATTGAAGTTTTTTTAGAAGCTCTAAAATTTTTAAACTTAAACCATCTTGAGGAAAACAGATGATTGACCCCTATATGTAGTTATATTTCATGAACAACCACCCTTGAGCTCTTGAAACTCAACACCATGGTTGTTATAACTCTCACAATGGTTGATGATATTTGTGATATTGGTAATACCCCTTACACTTCTTATGGTTTTGTGGGACATTTTTCATTCACAAAACATGTCCTATAGGAACTAAGGAATTACCCCAAGGCTGGGGAACCCAGTTTCACAAATCTCTAACCTTCAAGAAATAGCTAAACTTTAAAAAACACTTTCACTTCATGTAACCATCCATATTCATGAAAATCACATAACACTTCCAAACTTTATTCCTCCTTTCATCAAACCCATCATCATGAATGTTGATTTCTCAATTGTCTTATACCATTAAAATTTGGTTCATTCATGGCCAGATCTTCCACATGACTAGTATCATCAACCCTTATTTCTGGTTTGATTTGTTTTTCAGGGTAGTGGTGCAGCAGAAACAGAAAATATATTTTTTTTGTTTCTGGGCAGTTTTTAATGGCGGTTTAAACCGCCACTAAATCATAATTGGCGGTGGTTTCAACTGCCGCTAAATGGTGAAAACCGCTGCTAAACGTGAATTTTAATTTACCTTTAGCGGCGGTTATAACCGCCGCTAAATAGTCGCATCGGCTGCCTCATACCGCAGCGGTTCCGATGGCTTTAGTGGCGGTTTTATGGCGGCTGGATTTTAGTTTATTCGCGGTGGTTATAACCGCCGCAAATAAAGGGATACCGACTGCTCTTAAAACCGCCGTTAAATTCAGAAAAACCACCGCGAAATGAGACATCTACTGCACTTTCCTCAAACTGCTGAGAAATGAAAATAACCGCCGCTAATAGATTGCTGACGCCTTATTTGGCGGCGGTTTATAAAAACTGCCACCAAACGGTTTAGCAGTGGTTAAAACCGCTGCTAAATGTAAAAAAAACAGCCGCTAAATGGCAGTTCTGCTATAGTGTTCCAAGACACTAGTTTGTCTAATGATACCTACCGATACATCGAGAAGCTATAGCGGGTTCCACCAATCACTTATTAAGTCCAATGCATTCCTTATATGAAAAGGTTTAAACATATCATAAACCATAACATAATCATATCATATAAAACATGCATAAAGGAAACATAACATTTTCAAATTTCAATCACAAGATATCAATACAACACATTGATATAATAAAACCATTTTGAATACCAAATAAAAGAAAAGTAAAACATGGTATTTATTTTTCATTTAAAAAATTTTATGTCTTGTAGAGGAAGCCAAAACTCAAATAATGGTCACAGCGGAGGATAAGTCATTGTCGCCGCATACATATGACAAAAAACATTCCCTTTTTTTGTTTAGTAAAACACTTCGTATAAAAAAGATTCCTTTTGAATAAACATAAAAGTCAAAGGGGTTTATACACCGTATAAAATAAAGTTGTGTATAAAACAAAATATGCCTCAATGAAAGGATATTGAGACGAAGTCCCTTACCTTGTGTCCAACTTGACTCGATAGTTCTTTAACCTCCTGAATAATAAACTAGAGTTAATTTCTACTTGCTTAAGAACCTTTTTCAAGTTCATTATTCCTTTTATATCACTTATTACCATGTTATGAACATTATGTAATTATTTAAGTTAATAACGGTCGTTTTGTTGATCTTTGGTACTTGATTCAAAAATAAACTTCTTATAATTACAAGTTGTTCATGTGGTAAAATATACATTATATAAATAATTATATTCATGATGTAGATATCATATATATCATATATATCCAGTACATATATGCATTTATAATATTACATAACATTTAGAGGTAAGAAATGAAATGCACCGTTCATAGAGATGGTAAGCCGTACGTAAGCATGAACGCTACTTTCATTTATATTTCGTATTTAATGGAATGAAATCATAATGATATTAAAGTATATTATAATTCCAGTATAATATCATATATAATATCATTTACTCCATTCCTTATACATCCCAAATATGGCATTAACGATTCAAATCACTTTGAGGGGGCGGTAGTCCGCACTTCCTAAAATGAAATTATCGTGTTTACCCATAATGGAAATCATTAAGGTATGCCATAAATAAAAAATACAGAATCATAAGGAAAACATAAACATAATATATATCATATATAAATATAGTTACATCTTAATGGACACCACAATAGGTGTTAAAAGAAGATTGAACAATCATCGTTTCGTGAGGCAGTAATTCGCCACCCACAGAAACAATATGTTCTTTAACCATTAGGTGAAGGTGTGTGTAAGTGTAAATCAAATACTTCTCATAAAAAAATCCTATTATATTTAAGATACTGGTGTTTTCACAAAATAAAGGAATAAAAATAGTTTAAGGGGTTGGAGAAGAAAAATAAAACAAAAGAACATAAGCGAAGAAATTACCTTAAAATAGGGTAACTCTTTTTGATTTGAGCCAAAGGCTTCCTTGGGAATACTTCTGCCCAAAGTGATGCTTCTAGGAGTAATATATGGAAGTTGGTAGAGTATTTGGGTATAGGTTGGCTGATCCAAATGGATTAAAGGTGTGAATAAGGTGGTAGAGGTGGGAGCCTTTTATAAGAGGAGAGGAGGGGCACTCTTGGAAAGTCATGAAATGTTGCATTATTATGAAGTGATTTTCGGATTTCAAAGTTCCCACAATTATATATTTCTAGGATAAGGTGATAAGAGTTATAAATATACTCATACAATAGGTTTTTTACAAGTTTAATTCTTATATTTTATATTATCTTTTCATTTTATTTAAATCGTTAATTAATTAGGTAATCAATGAATCATCATATTTTCATAAAAAATTTAATTTATTTAATGTCTAAAAATTATAAAAAAATACCATGATTTAGGAAATCTTTTTATCTTTCCAATTACTATTTATAGTAAAAAATATGACTTGTATAACCCCATGTAAAAATTGTTTTAGTAAAACAATACATGTTTGTGACACTTTTATTTTTACTTTAAATAAAATGTTATTAATGTCATTTTCTTACCCAAGTGGATCCATGGGGCCCCCAAGTTGACCCATGGATTGTCTTGGTCGTCCATGACTCATAAAATAAGTGTAGGACAAGTGTAAAGGTAATTTCATATTACTATATCATTATATTTACCTTAAATTACACTAATTACCTTTAATCGCAATTAATAAAACTTAAAAGTTATTAGTCACCAAAAATTATTTTAATCCCATTAAACCACATTTTGCTTCCTAATGACAATGATTTATGTTGGATTTTTGAAATTAAAATCACAGAGGTGGTAAAATTTCATTTAAACGAAAAATCAGTTTTTTAACTACCACTTAGTAGTTTCACTATTCATAAAAAATCGATGTTTTTCAGAAAAATACCAAAAATTCACTCTAAGATATATTTGACATTACAAATTCAAAAATGATATTGATTTTACCAAATTCAAAACATAAAAGTTGCATTAATTATTTTTATAAATAATTTCTGTTGTCAAAACAAATAGCGTGTTTTTAAGAAAGAATATCAATCAAAAGATTGATAATTGTTTATGTCCAATTTCAAAGTGAAATTAATTATAATGAACACAATTGGATAAAATTGTAAAATTATATTATAATTATACTTTAAAACCACTCAATAGTATAATTTATCACTATAAATTATTTTGATTAAAAAAGTTGTTTTTAAGTATTTTTCACTATTCATCAAAAATTAGAAGTTCTCGGAAAAATACCAAAAATTGAACATAGGCTAATTCTGATATTCCGAATCAAAAAATGAAGTCCATTTTGAAATAGAAAATTTATATAATTTCAAAAAGTGGGTATTACTATTCATACGACTACTTTGATTGGTCGCGGTGTGTTAGTATCTCGAACTTGCGTACAATGCAAGCCATTGCGTTATTAAAAGAGAAGCGTACCATGGAATCTTGGGGTGTTACACTCATGGTGTACACCCTTGGTAATATATAGGGTAGAATATTATGAGAATGAGACCAACTATTAGGAAATAAACATTTATATGTGTCATTGTATGTTCCTGTCTACGAAAATGTGTATAGATCCTTAGACTTTAATAATAATATTATTGAGTGTTATAAGTCACGTACTTTGATGTATTAATGAAAACTATGATGGTATATGTTTGCAGTGAGGCTGGATACATTGGGTGCCTCATGTGTAATATTAAATTAATGAATAATGTGATAAAGGATTTTTCCTTTCTATTATTTAACAGAAGTTGATATATGAGGCCCTGTTATGGAAATGGTATATCCTAAATAAATCGATGTCCATGGTGTTCAGTAGGGAAGTTTGATTTCTAAAAAGATAAAGAAAGTAACATCGAGCACATAGGTTGATGACACCAACATGAAACATTCTTGATTATAGATATCATTATAAAGGAATTATATTACATAGTAAGTGTCTATATGAGGTATTATGTCATTTAGGTATTAATTTTTTTCTATATGGGTGCCATGTCATGTTTCTAGATGGTAACCTTGTAATTTAGACTACTTCTCCTAATACTACTAAGAAAGAGTCTCAGAGGGTCACACACTAAGTGTATCTAGAATATATGTTAAATAATATATTATTATTTTTTATTTAACAAGTTCAATGGATATTATTATTACACATAGTTTAATAATTATTCATGTTTTCTTAATTTCATACATTCCTTATCTAGTTATTTGAGAGAATATTATGTGAGTAGAATATTTAATATATATTTATTTCTCTATTTAGTGAATATAATATTTATTTATTTATTTACAAATAATATAGTGATGTTTATTTATTAAATAAATAGTCATTATTCAAGGCCCGATAAATATTAAGGAGGAAGGGAAGACTGAATTTAATGGTCTGGTGAGAAATAATACATATTGAATATTATTTTTTTAAATAATATTTAATTTAATTCACGAGTTCAGCGCATATAAAGAAATAATAATAATAATATTATTATATACTTGGGGTTCTATAGGGATTAAATAAATAAGAAATAGAACTCACACAATTATTTATTTCTAACACTAGTGGTATATAAATCAAATTATATATTTTTTTTCAAATGAAATCCAATTCATTTTGTTGTGAAAAAAAACATCCGGAGAGAATCCTCTCAATCCCTAAAGATCTCCCTCTAGAATAACGCTCGCAAGAATAGAGAGCGATATTACTCTACCTTCCACTCTTGAGTTGAGAGAGATCAAGGAGAATCCTTTGGAAGTGATTCTCAGGGTGATCAAAGGTGAACGACGCAAGTGATAGGATTTGCTATGTTAGCAACCGAATATTCCTATAATGACATTAAATGATTTGTGGACCACATATGGATCACCAATAGAGGTAATCTAATCATGATTCCTATAATTAAATAATTGTATGGCATAGATTTGTTGTTAGATTCATCAATGAAGAAATAATTTCACATAAGATAATTCTTTAATTGATTAAATTAATTAAAAATAATATTTGATGATCCAACTCTTTATTTTCAAAATTTATCCTTTGTCTATATCATTTGATTACATTTCTCTGATCATGATGTTAATCATCATATAAATCTTGGATTTATTATCAATCATGAAAAAAGTAGAGTTGGGCATAACCCATCCAAGGATTCCGCTGTGCCAGGAACCTTCAAGTAGTATCAGAGTGAGGTCACATAATTATTTATTATTATTTAAAAATCATTGATTTATTTGAAAATTTATTACTGGTTTTCAATTATAGTTTATTCATTCCTTAATATATATTGAGAAATATTCTTCTTTCCTCTTCATTTATTATAAATATAATCAAATAAAATAATTTTCTAAATGAAATAAATTTAAATATCTCATCCAGAGGTTCCAAGGAGTCTAGATGGATAACACAAGATAACAGACCATGTAACTTGGAGGTACACACCATGGAATAGTGTTTAATTCAACAAGAATTAATTCAGAATTAATTCAAGCCATGTGAATTTAGTACACACGGTGAATATAATTATACACTATATGTTGACCTGGACAGCTTGATGCACTATCAATCAGAGCACTCACTGTGTAACCTCAGTTCACAATGTGTAGTCCCTTAGTTATAAATGGGTTGTGCATTATTTTACATGACCTACATGACTGGTGGCTGTGTAACTCAATGACCACACACTATGTATCCCATGTATATGCCTTATAATCCAACATTTTCTATGGCATAGTTTTATGATGATTCCCTAGGTGTGTGCTGCTTATAGATAGTGAGAATAATATACACCATGTATCTTAAATGTACAAGTCGTGTACTTTGAAAAAATTATGAAAAATTAAAAATTAATTTATTATATTATGAAAACATTATCAATATGGGCTTTTATGTGGTCATTAAGTTGATAGGACACACCATGTGATGCTTTATATGTATATATAAATATCTAATTAATTTTTTGTGTAATGTTCAGATCCACGTATCATGTATAAGTCATATTACATTTTTTACTCTACATGAATTGAATCATTACATGTAACATAAATACCATGTGTTATTTGTGGTCATTAAGTTTATAGTACATCCCTTGAAAATATTTGATAATTCGTGTATGCTACAAGTTGAAAAAGTAAATAGTATATGAGTATAATTCACATTGGGTAGTTCAGATAGGTACTCACCGTGTTTCCTTGAAGGTACATTTTTGCACGTAGTTAATTTTAAATAAATTTATTTAATTTGATTAAATTTGTAATGGATGATAATATTAATAAAATATGGATTAGAATTAAGATAAATAATTGATTAATTAAAGAATATAATTAATTGGTTTGAGTGTGATTTATATTAAATAAGAATGATTATAATTCAATGATAATTTTATTAATACATAATTTGTTTCATGCATGAAGATAATCATGATCCTAGTACATAACTTTTTGTGTGATTGGTTTCATTTAATTTACTATTAAATTAAATTGTTGGCTTGCATTTCATCTATCCTATCATTATGTAAGGGCACATGTGCCCATGGTTTCTTTTATGTAAACTCCTTAACTAATCCTTTGGTTACCCTAACCTACATGTGAGTAAAAGCATATGTAATGGATGGATCTCCCATGCTAGTTGAGGTGGTTCTAGTTTGGATCTGAGGTGAAACCAATCTAAGAGAAATACATTGGTGGATAGATGGAAAACTACAACATGAACCATAAATGGTTCAAACTGTTTTCACCCTTGGTTGATGGTTAGTTTATAATCTTCTAGATAAACTAACCATTAGTAAAATCTAATTATCATACCACTTTATTATTTAATTTCTATCAAGTTGTATGGTTATTTCATTATGGATGTTTTTTCATGATCACATGAATTAATGAATTAACAAGCATGTAAGATAGAACTAAAATAAATTGGATTATGTGTAAATATTATGTGAGACATGGTTAATCACTTAAGTAAATGCACTTAATATTAATGAGGATGTAATAAATATAATAATTATCAATTTACAAATAAAAGATAAAATCCCTCAATAATATATATTTAGTCAGTATAGCCTTCCACTAATTTAGTTAAAATCAAACCATAGTTCAACGTACTTGACCAGCCAAAGTTGGGGTGATTTTAATTATTAGGGAATTCTAACTTGATGTTTTGGGTTGAATTAACTTAGTTCACATAAAGTGTTGATTTAGAAAGTAGGAATTGTTGTAACTAAGAGGAAAAGGGTTGAAAAAAAAAATTAAATTTAAGGATTTTAGGATTGGGGAGTCCACTCAACTGATCAAGGAACTATGAGTTAATGCAGTTTACATTTTTAATTCCTACCTAAAAACCTTCAAATTTCTTGACCAACCAAAGTTATGGTGATGAAAAGGAGAATATGGATCCTTTTCATTATAATATCAAAGAAACGTGTTATTCCAAATCCAATAGTGAGGTATATTGGGTTTTCATAAAATTACAGAAGATTAATAAATATAATGCTCATTTATTTTTCTAAATTTTATCAGGTAAAGTACTAAGTTTCACACCCGGACTTTTCACTGTGTCATGTTTTTAATATTTATTTTCACCTTATAATTTTTATCTCTTTTGATTAGTATTATTCTTTTGATATGAAATACGGGCCGAGCCCGACTAAGACTTTTCTCTGATAAATGAGCATTTTGGCCTTGACAACGTTTCAGCGCACTGCTGTCGAAGACTTGCATCCTCGCCTAGGTCACCGCGCAGCCTTGCTCAGTTCCCCGCTCGCTGGCCCGATTTGCAACTAATTAAATAAAAGAAATTAATAATAAATGTATAAAATAAAATGAGTTTTTTAGGTATTTTCATCATGCAGTACACACACGAAGCATAATTTCAAAGCCGTGTGGCTTCGCGAGGGCCGTCGTATGACCCTGATCGATGGTCAACCAATTAAATAAATGAGCTAATAATAATAATAATGAAATAAAATTAATTTGTGAAAAAAATGATAGTAATGCGTCGATTTAATAAATTGTATTTTAATGATAGTAATATTATTATTCTCATGGTTTTGGTTTAAGAATATCATTATTAACTTGTTAATAATTAACATTGGTATTATTATTACTACTATTATTATTAGTTTTTGTTTTATTCCATTTTTTATTTCTTCTTATTAATTTTTTTGTTACTTACTTATTCTTCCTTTTGATTAGGGTTTCATCCCTTTTTTTTTTGTTTCGGCACACCCTTCTCCCCCTTCACCAGGCCGCCGCCGACTCCACCCCTACTTCCCTCGACCTTTCATCCTCTCACCTCCCTCGCCCATGCGTCGTAGCCTTCTCCTCCCACGCCGGACCGTGCACGGTGCCTCCCTTGACGGCCAACCCCATCACAGTGTCTCCCCCAAGCCATTGCGCCCCCTGCTACTGCCCCCAGCCCCATCGTGCAGCTGCCCTTCTCTCCCTCTCGGCCAGCCCAAATCGTTGCCCCCCTTCTGCCCCTGGCCAAAATTCGTCGGGAGAATTCCGGCCGACACCCTCCCCCCTACCAGCGCACCCACTCCATTGCATTTTATCCCTTGTCCGAGTGCCCCCGGCCAGTCCAATTGCCCGCTTCTTTCTAGCTTGAGGCTTCGCCACATCAGCCTCCCCTTACAGCCGGCTTCCCCCCCTATTCCGGTGAGTAGCCCCGACGAATCACCACCTCCTCCTTCCGTGCGCACCACCCATTTAGATGAGTCTCTTCCCATTCAATTTGAGTTTTGTTGTTTTGGTTTGTTTTTTCGACGGATATAAGGTCCGATTATATGGTTCTAACTTGAAGTTTTTAATTTGAATTAGTGTTTTGGGTTCGCGCTAGGTTCGTTTGAGGGGCGGTTGACTCGCGATGGTCGTTGTGCACCATGGTTGTGAAGTCTCCTATGACAAGGTAGGTGGTTACCCGTCTAATTATTATCCAATGAATTAATTTGAAATGTTTATTTTGTTTTGCATATTTTTAATTAATTATTGTTTTGCGAATTAAGTTTTATTTAAAGTTTTATTTTCATTGAAATTGTTTAGTATATTGTTCATATTATTGGGTGTTTTTTGCTGAGAACTCTATTAATGACTTTGGAATTGTGCGATTATCTTATTAAGTCGTGTAAGTGGTGCGAACTGTTTTTTTACATGGCGTCAGGTGCGTTTGGTCATAAAAGATGTTTTTGCGTGAGCTTAGTGGTTAACGTTAAGTGATTTATTTTAAATTGTTTTATAAACATTTATTTTTGGCATGTTAAACTATGTGGTTTATACAATAGTGTTTTTGATATGGTGTAAGGGTTTTCCATCAAAACTTTTGGTGGTGCAGGTCACACTTTTTATTGTATTTGAGTGCGTGTGGTGTTGGAATGTGTTTTGGATTTCTAAGTGGTTACCTTTGTGTGTGTAAAACCATGTGACACTCCTTTGCTGTTGTTTTATAAACATTTTAAGTGGTTTATTAGATTATGTCAATAGTGTGAAGCGTGTTTTGAAAACGTTTTTAGAGAGTGTGTTATTTCAAATGGTTTTTTGTGTGTGTGAAAATGGTTGTTTTGGAATGTGTAGTATCTTATTGGGTTTGAGTGTATGACTATGACATGTGGCATGAACTTTGAATTACTTGAGCACAAACGGGAAGCCTGGGTACTAGGTGGGTGGACTAGACTATCGTGCTAGTGATACGGGAGTGGCATCGGCCCAGTTTCACTTAGCGAGATTGACACTTACAACACTAACTAAACATTTGATGACGACTGGAGACCACTATGGTAGGAGGTGTTTCCCTACCAGTGGTTCATGCACGGGAATGTGTGATATGGTTCACCGAGACGTGAGGTTCTAGGGTCCCACTTCTCGCTAGTATCTTTAGGGTCTCTCATGTATTGTGCTCTTCCTCTGCTTGCTGCTCACCGTCGGCACATGGTGTGACATTGGGGTTACCAAGAAAAGTGTGTGTGCGTGTGTACATGTCTGCCTGCGCCTGTGTGTGTGCGTGCGTGTGTGTGGGTGTGCGTGCGTGTGTGTAAGTTAACTTAAGTTGTTTTCCTTTTAGAGAAGTCCCCTTAAAAACCGTTTTCATTAAAAATTATTTAAACAATTATTTATTTTTATTCTGTTAAATTGAAAATGTATTTGTCTTTTAATAATTATGCGTGGAACCTTTTTCTCAGTGGCATCCTCTTGGGATTTTAGCTCACACCCTACATACACCCTTGGGTGTATGTATATTTTGTTTCTTCTGTATTCCAGGTTGTGACTTCGTGCTCAGCGATGGTGGTTCAGGTTGTAGTTGGTATTTTCATGCAGAGTGGTGCTGATGTGGTCTCTCTTTTTCCGGGAGGTTTGAGTATGAGTTTTAGTTTCCACTGTCGTATTTTCTTTTTAGTTCTTGGTTCGAGTTGTAGACTTAAAAAAAATGTTCACAGTTTAAAGATGTGTTTGGTTGTCTTTTTCCAGTTTCATTTTATTTACCTGGATCGTTGTTTTTCTGTCTTTTATTTCGGGTAAAATCGTTCCCACTTGTTACTTACGATACTCGGGAACTTGTGCCAGCCCGTGGGGATCGGGAACGCCCTTCGGGTCTTGCCGCAGACCGGGTCGGGCACCGGGTCAAATCGCGACCCGGTCTGGTTCGTGACAATATGGTATCAGAGCGCAAGGTTTGCTCTCTTGGGTCATTTTATTTTGGGATAGAGTCACGGTAGACTTGAGTTAAAGTTGTCAGGACTCGACGTCCTGGCTACGAGTAAGGTGCCTGGCCAGCACACCTCGTGGTGGGACTCAAGTTACCAAATTATGTTGAGGTTTGTCCGAGTCTTTGGTCCTCTCGGTTAAACTTGTCTAAGGGAAATGAAAATGGGTATGTTCAGTGGTCTTAGTGAGCTCGCAGGGTCCGGCAAGCCTTGTGGATCCAGGGACACTGTCCTAAAATACTCTCTATGTCCAGTGGCGTGATCAACGTATGGCCACCAACCATATGTTCCAATCATCCACTGACCCTTGTTTCCTCCTACATTGCTTCCCGTATCACTGTTTTGGAATTGTGAGAATTTTATTTTTAAGTGAAAATGATTTGGTCTTCGAAAACGTTTTGAAATAAAGCGCTTTAAAAATAAAATTATTTGAAAGGTTTGGAAAGTGTGGGTTGGATGTCTTGGTTTTGAAAAAAATGGAAAGATTTGGTTTTTATCCTTGGTGTTCTCGTGGGAAACCACATGCATGAGTGTATATGGAAAGAGAAAGGATAAATGGCACGAGTGGATGAGTGCCTTGATGAACATGAGGTGGGTGCTAGTGTGGCACATGAACATGTATGTGCGAGGTCCATGGGACACCTTTGGTGTTTGTGAAACCCACTGGCTTTGCTTATTCTCAAAATGTTTTGTTAAAGGAAAATTTGGTGTTTTTAAATAACCAGTGATTGTGTGGTGTGTCCTTGTAATTTTTAAAGGTTGGATGTGAGACGTTTTGAGCTGAGAAACCTTTTTGACTAATTTGTGTCTTGAGTTTGAATTCTTGTTGGTCATTTGGTGTGAAAGCGTGTGGTTGATGGTCTCTTTTGAAGAGTACGTCGGGGATCCCTTGCAGTGGTTTCCCCTGCACGTTTGGTGTTTGCTTGTGGTATGTCCTGACCATTGGACCAGTTCGGTTGGGTCCATGGTTTTCTTTCTTGATTAGTGTATGCCCCCCATAAAGTGTTGACATGTGATTAATGTGTGGCCATGGGTAATTCACCATTGGTCAACCCTCCAGTTGATCAGAGGAACCTCTTCTTGAATTCTAGAATTGAACCCACCTCTCCTTTTTACAACTAAGTAAATCCTCTTGCTGTGGGATGACAGGTGTGAGGGGAGTTGAATAGAGTTTTTTTTGTCTCTTTGATTTATCTGAGTCATCGGGTTTGAAATTTGACATCGTTGCGTCTGATGGTTTCCCCTAGAAGTGGTGAATGAAATTCAAGTGGGGAAGGGTGAAGGCGGTTCAAAATTTTCAGTGTTAAACAGTGTCTTGAAGGGTTTTGTAGTGTTTACCTCAGCTGCAAGGGTCATGTTCGGTGATGTCTTGCAGCGTGAGGTCCCTTTGATAGTCAACAGTGGTTTAGAAGTGGTAAAGGAGACTCCTATTGGAAAAAGGTGGAAGCAGCCCTAATTTGTTGGTGCGGTATATCGTTCTAAATGACCTCTGGTCTTTGGTTTGTTTCGTTTAAGGAAAGGTTCGTGTTAGGCTATTAGTTTGGCAGACCTAGTCATATGTGGCTGCTATGGTCATTTGCAGGAATCACGTGTTGTTGAAGACGCGGTTTAAAGTCTTTATCAGCATAAAGTTCCTCTCAAAAGCAACGGTCATGTTCATGTGATGATTGGTGGTGTCGTGTTCTCATTCAGTGTGATGAAGGGTGATGCGCATGCACCATTTCAACTCTGGTGTTCGTGAATGTTCCGCGTATGATCAGTCAGATGCTGTAATGTGTTGTGTTTTATGGTGTTGCCTTGGGTGCAATATGATTGCGTGTGGCACCAAAATGAGAAGCTCCGCTCGGGAGTCTTCAATGCCTGACTGCGAGGCAGAAGATGGTTCAAACATTAGGGCTCCAGCCATAGGCCTCAGAGTGAAGCTGGCGCGTGGTCAGAAACCCCAGGAGTTTATGGGACCCTGACTTTATTTTCTTTCACCAGTGTTAAAAGTAGAGGCAGTTTAAATTGTTTCCAAGGTTGTTCCGCTCCGAATGATCCATCTGGTTGCATAAGGTTTTTGCGACCATGTGGAGGCATGTTTGTCTCATTGCCTTAAAGTCTTGGGGATTGCGTCCCATTGGATGCAATCATTTTAGTGGTCCTTATAGGAGTTTGTTGAGTAAATCTGTCTCAAATATGAATAATGCTCATCTAGGAATGTGGAAATGCTGGTTTTTCTTGGTTCTTGCTTTTGACGCCCGGTAGTCAGGGGCCCTCCCTCCCCGCCCCTAGTGGTGGGTTGTTTGGTCACCATCGAGAATTTCTCAAAGTTCTGCATCCTCTGTTCGTTCTGATGGTGGCGAGATCCACGATGGGTCTCGCACAAAGGTTTCTGGAATAAATCGGTGTTGGCCTTTCCTTAATGGTGGGGAGTCCACCCAGACTTCCCCATGTTGGTTTTCTAATCTCGCCTTGGGTGTTGGTAGGTTCTTAATAGTGGGGAGACCCACATTGGGTCTCGTACGAATGTATCTAGAATTAATCAGTGTTGGACTTTTCTTTAATGGTGGGGAGTCCATTCGGACCTACCGATGTCGATTTTCCAAACCCATCTTGGTTCTTATGGTGGGGAGTCCGCCCAGGCCTCCTCGTGTCGATTTTCTAGTCTTGTCTCGGGCGTCGGAAGGTTTTTAATGGTGGAGAGCCCCATCAGGCTTTCTCGCGATGATCCATTCAGTTTTGTTCCTAGATATGGTTCAGTGGTAGGTTATTGAAGTATTCTTTAGATGTGGGTTGGTCTTGTATCTTCGTTCCAGTAAAATGGTGTGTTTTTCATTCAATGATGCTTGAGGTGTTTTGGTTTATGAGGCTGGTTTCCGCAGGTGCGAGAGTTGCTTTCCTAGATCAGTCAACTGGAGACGTTCTAGCTATTTGGGTCGGGCGACACATATCAGAAAGTCTTTATTTGAGTTTTTGAAGTTGTCTTTGAGTCACTCTCTCTAAGCATGAAGCTTTTTCCACTTTTCACCTGATGTTTGTGGTTATCCCCTTTTAACCTTAAGGGAGTGTGGTTTTCTTCTTTGGGTTTCAGCCTTAGTTGTGGCTTTCCGGGGACGGAAAGCTTTATGGTGGGGAGAATTGTCACACCCGGACTTTGCACTGTGTCATGTTTCGAATTTTTATTTTTACCTTATATTTTTTATCTCTTCTGATTATTATTATTCTTTTGATATGAAATAAGGGCCGAGACCGACTGAGACTTTGCTCTGATAAATGAGCATTTTGGCCTTGACAACGTTTCAGCGCACCGCTGTCGAAGACGGGCGTCCTCGCCTAGGTCACCGCACAGCCTCGCTCGGTTCCCCGCTCGCCGGTCCGATTTTCAACTAATTAAATAAAATAAATTAATAATAAATTTATAAAATTAAATGAGTTTTTTAGGGATTTTCATCATGCGGCGCACAGATGAAGCATAATTGCAAAGCCGTGCGGCTTCGCCAGGGCCGTCGTATGACCATGCTCAATGGTCAACCAATTAAATAAATGAGCTAATAATAATAATAATGAAATAAAATTAATGTGTGAAAAAAATGATAGTAATACGTTGATTTAATAAATTGTATTTTAATGATTGTAATATTATTATTCTCATGGTTTTGGTTTAAGAATATCATTATTAACTTGTTAATAATTAACATTGGTATTATTATTACTACTATTATTATTAGTTTTTGTTTTATTCCATTTTTTTCTTCTTATTAATTTTTTTGTTACTTACTTATTCTTCCTTTTGATTAGGGTTTCATCCCTTTTTTTTGTTTCGGAACATCCTTCTCCCCCTTCACCAGGCCGCCGCCGACTCCACCCATGGTTCCCTCGACCTTTCATCGTCTCACCTCCCTCGCCCATGCATCGTAGCCTTCTCCTCCCACGCCAGACCATGCACGCTGCCTACCTTGACGACCAGCCCCATCGCAGCGTCTCTCCCAAGCCGTCGCGCCCCCTGCTACTGCCCCCGGCCCCGTCATGCAACTTCCCTTCTCTCCCTCCCGGCCAGCCCAAATCGCTGCCCCCCTTCTGCCCCTGGCCAAAATTCGACGAGATAATTCCGGCCGGCACCCTCCCCCCTGCCAGCGCACCCACTCCATTGCATTTTCTCCCTTGTCCGAGTGCCCCCGGCCAGTCCGATTGGCCACTTCTTTCCAACTCGAGGCTTCGCCACATCAGCCTCCCCTTGCAGCCAGCTTTCCCCTCCCCCCTATTTTGGTGAGCAGCCCTGACGAATCACCACCTCTTCCTTCCGTGCGCACCACCCATTTAGACGTGTCTCTTCCCATTCAATTTGAGTTTTGTTGTTTTGGTTTGTTTTTCTGATGGATATATGGTCCGATTATATGGTTCTAACTTGAAGTTTTTAATTTGAATTCATGTTTTGGGTTCGCGCTAGGTTCGTTTGAGGTGCGGTTGACGCGCGATGGTCGTTTCGCAACATGGTTGTGAAGTCTCCTATGACAAGGTAGGTGGTTCCCCATCTAATTATTATCCGATGAATTAATTTTCAATGTTTATTTTGTTTTTCATATTTTTAATTAATTATTATTGTGCGAATTAAGTTTTATTTGAAGTTTGATTTGCATTGAAATTGTTTAGTATATTATTCAAATTATTGGGTGTTTTCTGCTGAGAACTCTATTTGTGACTTTGTAATTGTGTGGTTATCTTATTAAGTCGTGTTAGTGGTGCGAACTGTTTCTTTTACATGGAGTCGGGTGCGTTTGGTCGTAAAAGATGTTTTTGCATGAGCTTAGTGGTTAACGTTAAGCGATTTCTTCTAAATTGTTTTATAAACATTTATTTTTGGCATGTTAAACTATGTGGTTTAGATAATGGTGTTTTTGATATGGTGTAAGGGTCTTCCATCAAAACTTTTGGTGGTGCAGGTCACACTTTTTATTGTATTTGAGTGCATGCGGTGTTGCAATGTGTTTTGGATTTCTAAGTGGTTACCTTTGTGTGTGTAAAACCTTGTGACACTCCTTTTCTGTTGTTTTATAAAGTTTTTAAGTGGTTTAATAGATTATGTCAATAGTGTGAAGCGTGTTTTGAAAATGTTTTTAGAGAGTGTATTGTTTGAAATGGTTTTTGTGTGTGTGAAAATGGTTGTTTTGGCGTGTGTAGTATCTTATTGTGTTTGAGTGTATGAATATGACATGTGGCATGAACTTTGAATTACTTGATCACAAACCGGAAGCCTGGGTACTAGGTGGGTGGACTAGACTAGCGTTCTAGTGATACAGGAGTGGCATCGACCCAATTTCACTTAGCGGGTTTGACACTTACAACACTAACTAAACATTGGATGATGACTGGAGATCACTATGGTAGGAGGCATTTACCTACCAGTGGCTCGTACACAGGAATGTGTGATACGGTTCACCGAGACGTGAGGTTCTAGGGTCCCACTTCTCGCTAGTATCTTTAGGGTCTCCCATGTATTTTGCTCTTCCTCTGCTTGCTGCTCACCGTCGGCACACGGTGTGACGTTGGGGTTACCAAGAAAAGTGTGTGTGCGTGTGTACATATGTGCGTGCGCCTGTGTGTGTGCGTGCGTGTGTGTGGGTGTGCATGCGTGTGTGTAAGTTAACTTAAGTTGTTTTCATTTTAGAGAAGTCCCCTTAAAAACCGTTTTCATTAAAAATTCTTTAAACACTTATTTATTTTTATTCTGTTAAATTTCAAATGTATTTGTATTTTAATAATTATGCATGGAACCTTTTTCTCGGTGGCATCCTATTGGGCTTTTAGCTCACACCCTACATCCACCCTTGGGTGTATGTAGATTTTGTTTCTTCTGCATTCCATGTTGTGACTTCGTGCTCAATGATGGTGGTTCAGGTTGCAGTTGGTCTTTTCATGCAGAGTGGTGCTGATGTGGTCTCTCTTTTTCTGGGAGGTTTGAGCATGAGTTTTAGTTTCCACTGTCGTATTTTCTTTTTAGTTCTTGGTTTGAGTTGTAGACTTAAAAAATGTTCATAGTTTAAAGACGTGTTTGGTTGTCTTTTTCCAGTTTCAGTTTATTTACCTGGCTAGTTGTTTTTATGTATTTTATTTCGGGTAAAATCATTCCCACTTGTTACTTACGATACACGGGCACTTGTTCCAGCCCGTGGGGATTAGGAACGCCCTTCGGGTCTTGCCGCGGACCGGGTCGGCCGCCGGGTTGGATGGCGACCCGGCCTGGTTCGTGACACTAAGACTATGAACATATTATTTGTAGAAAAAATAATTAAAATGAATTTAAACATATCACTATAATCTATAATTGAGAAGGATATCCTTCTCACTGGAAGAAATTTCCAAGAATAGAAAAGGCACCTATAGGTTATCCTACGTCATGAAAGAAAATTTTATGTTCAAAAAGAACATATTCTTAATACTCCTGGTAAGGAGTCTCACGAGGAAGGGTTATCTCCCTATGAGAAAAATTTGAAAAAATGATACATATGTTTAGTTTTTTATGATATCATCCATGATCAATTATCTTTTGAAGAAACATGAGTACATAGATGTGTATAACATGATATCTCACCTTTGAGATCTCTATCAAGAGAAGGCGAGATAAGAGAGATATGAGATCACCAATGCTTTGTTTACAAATAATCTTGGAGAGTCACCCCCATGAGGGCTTTATATAGTCAATATTATTGGATACATTTAATGCTTATGCATCTTAGAGATGAAATTCCTAAATGAGTTTCACATAGATCTCATAACTTTCTCACTACCCAAGACCTTCTTTAGTTTTATTGTTAATTATAACATGAGAAGTAATTAGAAGAGTCTTAAATATGTTGTTACTATAATTATCCAAGTGGATAAGGACACAGGGCATGAAAAACCCACATTTCTTATGGTGAATAAGAAAAGTAAGAAGAAGGAGACTCATAATAAGACTAAATCACATAAGCACCATCCTTTAAAGAATAGAAATATCCAGAGATAGGGAAAGGAAAATGAGGCATTATGTTTTTCATATGGAAAACATGGCCAATGGAAGAAGAACTACACCCAGAAGTAAGGGGAAGCTAAAGGTGCATTTTTTATCAAATGTAATTTTTAAATATCTATACATTGGGTATTAGATATAGCTCGTGGTTCTTGCAACTGTATCCAAATATAGGAATCAGGTATATTTTAAAATATTTCTAGAGGATAGGTGGATTTGCGAGCTACCAATGGGGAGAGGATAGCTACTCTAGCCATTGGACACTACTACCTTTCATTGAAAACATGAATGACACTGGTTTTAAGATATTGTTATTATGTACCAACTGTTACCAATACCATAATTTCTTTTTGATTCCCAAATACAGATGGTTTTATTTTCATGTTTGGGAATAAAAGTTGTTTATTTTATAAATAAAACATATGTTATGGTATGAAGAATTTAAATAATGGTGATTATTTATTAAAATATGAAAACCAAGTATTGGAAATAGATAACGAATCATGTTCACATGAGTCATATAATACCTAGGTGTGGCATCACCATATTGGTCATGTAAATGAGAATCATTTTACAAAGCTCTATCAAGATGGTTATCTATATACCATAGTGGAATGGTGTTAGTGAAAGGAGGAACCATAACTTATTAGACATGGTAAGGTCAATGATGATTCATGTAGATATTCCATTATCCTTTTGGGGATATTCATTAAAAACTGTGAAATTCACACTAAACTAATTACAAACTAAAGAGGAAAATTGAATTCCCTTTGAGTTATTGAGTATAAATAAACCCGTTTTCCACATACACATGTATCGGGCTATGATTCATTTGTTAAGGATTTTTATAGAAAAAAACTATTACCCTGGGGAACAATGTTTATTTTTATATGGTATCCTATAGAACCAAAGAGATACTTCCTACACAATCCCTCAAACAAGAATGTTTCCAAAAAACAATTCATTCCTAAGAGGGAGAATATCCTCAAAAATTATGGTGGGATAAATATTTACTCCAATTAAGTTAATGCTCAAGATACACAAGAGTTGGTATAGGAACAGATTCCATAGGTCCCCTTGTAATAATTAGTTACTGAAACATAAATACCACATAGGAGCACTAGAGAGGTAATAGAACTAGAAAATATGGTTTTTGAGTCACCAAGGATGGTGACTCATTATTGGTTGATAATGATGATCCTCTCTCCTATAAAGAGAATGTAGAGAGATTAGAATCTCCAAGATAGAAAGAATCCATGAATTCTAAAATGGATTCTATGTATCAGAACCAAGTTTGGGTTCTGGTAGATACTCCCGCTGATATAAATCCTATAGGGTGAAAATGGGTATTCAAGAGAAAACTATATATGAAAGGTAAGGTAAATACCTATGAAGGAAGGATATTGGCTAAAGGGTTGAAGAAAAATCCAAGAATTGAATATGATGAAACCTTTTCACCAATTTCTATGTTTAAATCTATCATAATTCTACTTGCTATAGTATCTTACCATGACTATGAGTTTGGAAGATGGATGTCAATACATATTTACTTAATGAGAACCTTTAGGAAGATGTATACATGACACTAACATAAGTTTTTTTTACTCTTGGTGATGCTTAAAAGATTTTTAAGTTTCATATATCCATTTATGGATTGAAACAATCATTTAGGTCATGGATCATTTGATTAGATGAAGCTATAAAAGAATTTGGTTTCGTTAATAATGGATGTGAGACATGTGTTTACAAGAGTTTTAGTGGGAATGCAGTCCTTATCCTAGTAGTATATATTGATGACATATCACTTATTGGAAACTATATACCAGTCTTATAGTCTATTAAGGGAAATTTAAACAAGTTTTTCTCCATGAAAGACTTAGGTGAATAATCTTATATTCTAGGGATAAAGATCATTCATGATAGATCCAAGAGGTTTATTAGAATAATTCAAAGCACATATATTGAACAGATATTAAAGAAATTTAGTATGGAACAATCCAAGAAGGTATTGGTTCTAGTGTCACATGGTATACATATTTCAAAGAAAATGTGTCCTCAGACACAACAGGAGAAAGATTGAATGAGTTAGATCCCATGAAATTTATTGATAGGATCAATCATGTATGCCATGTTATATAATAGAATTAATGTTTCCTATGAATTGAGAATGGTTGAAAGATATCAAACAGATACAAGAGAACATCATTGGTTTAATGTTAAGGCTATCCTCAAGTATCTGAGAAGAACTAAGGATATGTTATTAGTGTTTAGAGTAGATGAGGAGCTGATCATCAAGGGTTATGATGATGTGAATTTTCAAAATAGATCATAATGATCTGAATTCATTATTAGGATATGTTTTCTCTCTAAAAGGAGGAGTTAGGATCTGGAAAAGTTCAAAGTATCCAGTTTTATATGATTCTATAATGGATTTTGAGTATATAGTGGTTTTTAATATATCCAAGGAATCCATTTGGATATGAAACTTTATCCAGGATGTTTATGTGGTACCTAGTAGTAAAGAACCTATAAAAATGTATTGTGATAATAAAATAGCGGTGGATCTTCCAAAAGATCCAAGGTTACACAAAAAAAGCACATACTTTATAAGTATCACCTATTGAGGTATTTTTATCAAAGGGGTGAAGTTGTAGTAAGAATATTTACCACAGAAAAAAACATGGAAGACCCCTTTATTAAAGTATTATCTTAGTAGAAGCATGAGTATCATGTGAGAGCTAGTGGAATGAAGGTTTTTAGTAGTTTTATCTAGTTCAAGTGGGAGTCTATTAGAGTTGTTTCCTGAGAACCAAATTTTTTATACTTTATGATAACCTATATTCATTATTTTGAATATTAATAAACTCTACGTCACTTCATTATTTTTCTTCTGCATGACCTGGTATGTGATATTGTCCTAAGAGTAGCTATCGCACTAAAAGGTCATAGAATTTCCCCACCATGATGAGAACCTATAAGTTCTATGACATTATTCTTAAATATATGTTTTATAGCCATATGAAATCATTTTAGGGACACAAATGATTCAGGATATCAAGGGTGGAGACTCATATGACTTTGAGGCACCTTCTCATGGTGTATGCCCTTAGTAATATTTAGTGTAGGATATTATGAGAACAAGAACCACCAGTATAAAAATCCATATTTATCTGTGTCATTGGATGTTCCTATCTATGGACATGTGTATTGTTTCTTACACTTTAATATTATTATTAATGAGTGTTATAAGTGGCATACTTTTATGTATTGATGGAAACTGTGAAGATATATGTTCACAGTGAGGTAGGATATGTTGGGTGCACCATGAGTAATATTTAATTAATGAATAACATGAGAAATGATTTTTCCCTTATATTATTTAATGGAAGCTAATATCTTTGGGACTTTGATAGAAATTATGTAGCCTAAATAAATATATTTCCATAGTGTTCAATAAGAAAGTTCGATTTCTAGAAAGTCAAAGAAAGAGACATTGAGCACATAGGTTGTTATAACCGGCATGCAATTTTCTTGATTATAGATGTTGTGATAAATGGATTATATTATAAAGTAAGAATATGTATGAGGTATTATGTTGTTTTGGAATTAACTTTCTTCTCTGTGGGTGCCTTGGTGTATTTCTAGACTCCAACCTTTTACTTTAGGCTGCTTCACCAAATGACAAAGAGAAGTAGATCTAGAGGGTCATACACTATGTGTATCGAGAATCTCAATTAAAAAATATATTATTATTTATTATTTAACAGGGTGAATGAATATTATTCCCGCAAGTGGTTTAATAATTATTCTTGTTTTCTTGATGAAATATATTCCATCAACAATTATACTAGATAATATTACTTGAGAATAATATTTAATAAATACTTATTTTCTATTTAGTGAACATAATATTTATTTATTTATTGGAGAATAATGCAATGATATTTATTTATTAAATAAATAGTCATTATTCATGGCTCGATAAATATTAATGTGGAATGGAGGACCAAGTTTAATGATCCGGTGAGAAATAATATATATTGAATAAAATTTGATTAAATAATATTTAATTTAAGTCATGAGTTTCACACATGTAAATAAATAATAATAATAATAATAATAATATTATAGATAAGGGGTTCCACAAGGATTAAATAAATAATAAATTAAACTTGTGAAATTATTTATTTCTAACCCTAGTGGTATATAAACCCAATTATATTATTTTTCAAATATAGCCATTTTTTTTTGTGAAAAAAACATCCAGAGAGAATCCTCTAAATCCATATAGAGCTCCCACTCTAATAACACTCTCAAGAATAGAGAGCGATCTTCATCCACATTCCACTCTTGAGTCTAGATATATAAAAAATAATCCTTTTGAAGTGATTCTTGGGGATATCAAAGGTGAACAATGCATGTGATAGGATCTACCGTGATAACACCCAGATATTCCTATGACAATGTTTAGTGATTCATGGACCATGTGTGGATCACTGATAGAGGGAATCTAATCTTGATTCCTATAACACAATGACGTTATAATGTAGATCCATTGTTATATCCATCAAAAAATAAATAATATCATGTAAGTTTATTATTTAATTTAATAAATTAATTATAAATAATATGTGACAATCCCGCATGTCAGTTCTGGAATTTATCATTTGTTGATATTATTTAATTCAATTCCATTGATCACGACATTCATTATCATGTAAATCTTGGATTAATCATCAATAATGATAAAAAGTAAAGTTAATAATGAATCATATGATTCTTTTTATATGAACAAAACCTTCACAGTGGTTGGGATGAAGTGGTTCTCAAAGACTAACCTCAGGATAGGTTATCACAAACTTCAACTTTGAGCGGTAGGTGTACCGAGTGTGGTTTCTTAGAGCTGCTATATTTACCTTGAGTTCTTAGTGATACTCTTCGGTGTGTTGAATACCCCAATAGAGTTTTTGAAACTTATGAACTATATCCCTAACCCTTCTAGGATCAGTTTGTGGTAGTACTATTTGATGGAACCCTCACGCACTCAGTGTTAAAGGCAGAAAACCTGATATAATTGAGGATGGTTTGGGACATTATTAGAGAGTTATAACTTTATGGAGATCTCTAAAAGATATAGTTATAGATTTAAGAGGCCCATTTATTATGATATGCCTTCTCAGACATGGGAGTGATAGTAGACCCAAAAAACATTGTGGTAGTGATAGCTTGAGATCTGCCCAAACATGTGGTCTTAAAAGAAAGTGCTCATAGTGAAGTTTTCATACAACGTTATTGAGAGAGGTTATTGAGAATGTGACCTCCTTATAGTTGGAAATTCAGGATGGAGATGGGATAGATTACCTCCAGTGGATGGTTGTTACCCTATCATTTAGTCAGTGTGTTATAGAGGTACATCTTGGAGATACCAAATATGAGATCTTTTATGAACAAATATTTACTAGACATGATCTTGATGGATTTTATAAAGGTGGGGAACACATCATCCTTGTTAAAGGAAGGACTATGACACTATTCATGTTATTTTTGGAGGTGTTGAGGAGGTTTTTACCCATAGTTCTACATCCAGGAGAGGTGAGGATTTACCGAGGTCCTTTGGCATTAGGTTGGGTATCCAAGGATATTTTAATGTGTTGTTGAGTTTCTTTCCTGATGCCTCACTTATTAGTAGGTGAATGATGAGGTTCCAGGATAGAAGTAGTAATGGGAATATGTCCTTGTGGTTTTCATGATAGAGCCTCCAAAATTTGTGATAGGTTATGACACTATCTAGATGATCGTAGACAAACTCACCAAGTTAACCCACTTCTTAACCACATGAGAGAAGAGATTAGTAGAGATTTTGGGATACCTGTGCATACAGAAGGTAGTCCAAATTCATAGAATTCCCTCGATGATCATTTTTGAACATGATTCTCACTTTACGTAATGATTTTTAAGAGGATGTAAGAGCCCTTTGGGGCTCAGTTTCAATTGTGAAATGTGTTTCTACCCCAAACATTTGGATAGGTATTGCAAATCACTTAGTTTCTAGAGAATATGATTTTTATTGCATGTTGGTTTTGGGACATAGTTGGTTGGACCGTCTACCATCGGGGGAATTTTTATATTGCAACAGGTACCACTACACCATCGAGGTAGTACCATTTGAGGTCATGTATGGGGGACCTTGTAGGATAGTGCTATGCTAGTCATAGCGAGTGGAAGACCATACTTATAGGCTTAAAGTTAGAGTTAGTGATGGTTATGAATGGTGTAGTTCATCCATGGGAGAATGAGGACTACTCAGTGATTTTAGGAGTCTTTTTCAGACTAATGATGATACTGGCCTTTGGAGTTCTATGAGAAGATCATGTGTTTCAAGAGATCTCACATCATCTAGGTTTATAGGGATTTGACTAAGATAAAAATATATCTTCGAGGTTTTTAGGCCCTTTTTCCAATTATTGTATGGGGTTAGCAAGGTGCCATACCTCTTGAACCTTTGACCATAATTATGCCTAGTGATTAGATTTTTCTATATTTTTCAGTTGTAGAGATACATGCATGAATCATTTCCAGATTTTTACTAGGTTTAGATAGAAATCGAGGGTGGAGTAAATTTTTTTAAGGTACCTGTTAGAGTTTGAGAAATAGAAGGAGAAGTCCCTTTGTGGGCAAGTATTTCCCCTGGGTTCATGTTTGTTGACAGCATGAGAACCTTTAAGAGAGCCTATGGGAGTGGGAAACCCAGTTGAGAGCTCAGTATCCTCACCCGTGGGTAGGTTTTCTCTTTTCAGGATGAAAATACATGAATTTGGGGTGATTTTAATGACTCCTTATTTTCGTGTACAACTTTTGAATATTTATAAGATTTTTTTTCAAATCCAAGAGTAGAGTCAATGTAGAATTATGGTGCCCAAGGAGGCCCGATTTATATATAATGGAAATATTAAATATATTATATCACATATGAGAAGTTTTTCAAACATAATGTAATAACTCCCGAATAGTGTCTCAGATCATAAATATGAGACAACCATTAAATCAATAATATGGGTTTTACCTTAGGTGCGACATAACCTTTATCGACATCAAGTTTTTGGCTTAAGTGTGGTCCTCACTGAATGATAATTAAATAAATTAAATTATTAGTTCATTAGTTATTATTTTCCATGACTGTAAATACCCTGACCCTAATAGCCCATATTCAGTGGTTACTTTGTTACATTAGCACTAGATATGATCATTCACTTCCCAAAGGATAAAATAGTTTAGTTATCTTAGTAAATTAGATAAATATATGAATATTTCATTATATTTAAAATATAAACATACAATATAGTATTTTTTTCAATAACTCCATTATTTCTTTGAGTATATCCTTGCATATAAACCATAAAACACTTATTAGTATCCCGAGGAAAAGAAAAAAATAAAAGGGTGTGGTCAGATGCATAGTAAGGGTATGTGTAAAACTAAAGCTATCATGTGTAAATAAGGGTAAACAATATAGAAAGTTAAATAATTGAAATAGATTCCATTTAAACAGTAACTTGTTCATAATATATTTGGAATAAAGGATGATCAAATAAGCCATATAAACAATTACATGAGCTTGAAACTTATCCATGGATATTAAAACTAATTAAATAATCCATGGAAATCATTAAATGATTTCATAATTATGGAATTCATAACCAGACATTTGAAACATACCATCAAGGCCTCTTCCAAGACATCTGAAAATACCACCAAGGCTTTGTGCCATGACATTTATACAAATGGGTAAGTCCTAGGGCAAAAGCCAAGAAATTTGTCTCATTAGAACTACCAATACATCAAGGGTCTATAGAGGTCCCCGCCCACCACTTACGAAATCCAATTAATTCCTCATATAAATAAATAATACAATTGAGTCAACATGCCTTAAAAAAATCAATCACTGTCCATATTGGAAGAACTAGTCATCCAGAATATCAATAATTTCCCCATTAAAATGGATTATAAACCATAAAAATAGATATTATGAATGGTATAATTATATTAAATCCTCAACATAATATTAAAAAATTATATTAACATAGATGAAAATACTTTAAAGATATTACTAAAATATTTCTTCAGGAAAATACCCTTTTTACTTTGAAAATATAATTTTTCAAATATACAAACCATGCATGTAATGAAGAAAAAATTTTCTCTGAAAATAACCTTATAAAATTTTAAAGGAAGGATGAAATCATTTAGGTTTCATGATGGTGGGAAATTCTATTTATACTATATAAGTAAAAAAATCATTCCTTTCACACTTTTGTAAGAAAAATTAAAAATTACGTTGTTTGAAAAAAATAGTAAGATTCCTTTAAAATGTTTTTTAAAAAGTAAAAAAAGGTAAAAATAACTTTAAAAAATCATTGGAGAATATTAAAAACATTTTTGAAAACATTTTTAGAAAATATAAACATGTAAGAGTAAAATTCATTAGTTGAGACTTAAAATAAAAAATCCTGAATGATAATGAGATTGTGAAATAAATCCTTACCACTTAGGTTTACTTTGAATCGCAAGCCTCATGAAATAAATAACTTCAAATTAAACTTTAAATACCATGAATTAAAATAAATTCATGATATTATATATCAAAGGTTCATTATATACACCACAAAAAATACATAAGTGGTGAATATGACATATGTCTCACGGAAGTAAAAGTGAGACGAGAAACCGTTACCTTAGGTCTGAATTTCCTTGTAAGTTCTTGTAAAATTCTATATAATAATTTTAGATTTATTATAATTATATAAAAATATATATAATTTTATATATGATCAATTTATAACATTTTATTACCCATTTGTTAATGGTCCTTTTATTATTATCATTATTTCGTTTGTTAACAACTTTGTTTTTCATGTTTGTTTTGATTCGGTAGTTCTAGTCCTTGTAATTTATTCTAGTTCCATCATATTAAGAATTTTATTCTTGGTATAAATATAATATATAATAAATATATAGATAATTTTTGTCATCTATAAAATATAGATATAGAAAAATGAATTACATTGTTCTTGTAGATGGCAAGCTGTAGGTACGCATGAATGATGTTTTCATTTTTCGATGGATAGAAAGAAATAAAGGTAAATAATAAATATATTTTATAGAATAAATATTATATGATATAAATCATATATATTCATAAAATCCATACTTATTACCATAAAAGTAAAATATAAATGAAAATCTAATCACATCAATTTGTGGAGGTGGTAGTCCACTCGTACACACGAGAGACGTTATTGTTTACCAATGGTTTTGAAGATAAAAATGTAGATATGATATAATTATTTAATAAGTATAATTATGTTATAAAAATAATAAATAAATATTATATATATAATAATTCCCATCTATAAAATATGGTAATAAAAAATTAATTATATTGCTACGTGGATACGGTAAGTCGTAAGTACACACGAGCGATACTTTCACTTCCCATTTGATGGGGAAAAGTGTGGGCAGTAGTGGTTTCATAATAATAATAACATTTTAGTATATTTAGGATCCTGAATTAATTATTTTATGATAACTTACATACATTTATAATAGGTATATGAAGAAATAAATTGAAAGTGGCCGGGTAAGACAATTACATCTTCTTCGAGATACATTCTTTAGATATATTCTTAAAGGTCCTTGTGTTAATATTTTGGAAGCACAGGAGCCTAAAAAATAGATATGAATGTTTAGAATAGAAATTTACCAGGTTTGGTTGATTTATATGGGTCAAATTTGTGTAAATAAGGGAATGGGTTCACTTTTATAATTGCGAGGAGGTGCATTCTTGGACTATTTTAAAATATTAAATTAATATAAATTATTTATCTTGTAAAAATAACTGAAAATTGATATAATTAAAATATAAGGTGAATATAAGTTTAAATAATTTAATTAAATGAAATATGGAGAAGTTTTTGATAAGTTTTCACCCTTATATTTTATTTTTAACCCCATGTTAACATTTTTGAAAATTACCATACTATTAAAGTGTTATACACTCTAAGGGTCAATAATGTTTCTGTAAAACAAAAAAAAGACCCATAAATGGAAAATTTTAGATGTAATTAACCACATCCTATTAATTTGGAAAAATATAATACTTTTAGGAATTTTATATAATTTAATAAAATATTATTTATTATAAAATATCTATATTGTCAATTTTTGAAACTATAGATTACTTTGACTCCAATATTATCAATACAACACTTAAAACTAGAAGAAAATATTTTATTATATATATAACATGTCATTATAAACTATAAAACTCTTGGAACACATTAGTAATATAAAATTATATTAATTTAAATATTTTAAATATCATTTAATCGATTTCCATTAATTGAATAATTATCGTGTTAGTGTTGTGTAATAATTTTAAGTAAATATTTATTCACCAAAAATTAAAAATAAATTACCATGATTATGATAAATATTTTATATTTAAAAATATTATTTATAGTCCAACATATTCTATGGATTACCACATAATAAAAATATTATAGTTATTAAAAATAAGAGCGTGACATGTTTGACTTTTCTTGAAATAAAATAATATAAATTCCATTATCCAAATGGACAAAAAATTCCATATAACTTAATATTGGATGATTAAAAATGAAATATTCTCATATAATAATATTAATTCAAGGTTTATGGTCATTTTATAGTTCTCATTATCTATTTTTGATGTCAATCACCCAATTTACCTTTTATTGTGGTAACCAAAATTACTAAGGTTACTATTCATTTTGACCAAAAATAAAAGTGAACTATTTAATAAATTTGAAAAATCTGAATTTAAATATTGTATCCATTTTTTCAAAATTTAATACACATAATTGGTATAATTTAATTTAAAATTAAACAGACAAACGCAACGAAAAAGAATTTTTCAGAAAAATGTCCCTTTTAAGTATAAAAATATTTTTATACTAAATTAAACCATAAAATTGATTCCAATGAACTTACTTAGAATATTCATAATATAATATAACTAATTTTACTTTTAAACCATTTTTAAATAAAATGCATCTTTTCAAATGGTTGAAAAAATACAGTTTTCAATAAAAATCGGTATTTTTCACTATTCACTAGAAAATAAATATTTTTAGAAAAATCTGAAAGTTTTACCCAAAATTAATTTTGACATGATGATTTAAAGAATGAAATTATTTTTATAAAATAATATTTATATAAATTATATTATTTAATTATAATATTTTCTCAATAAAAATCATTTTTTAAGAAAACATGTTTTTGAATTATAAAATAACTTTACTAAAAATTGAGTACTTATTTCATAAGAATTAATCAATTAATTTGTGTTGAGTTGGAAATTTATGTATATATATTTAATAATTTGGTTAATATCATTCATAACTGGTAATTTAATGGGTAGGTTATAATGGTCATATTTAAATAATATTTCACAGTTTTTTGAAGCTCGGTGTCATGTGTTGTATACGTGATCGAACATAGTGTTTTTTTTAAAATATTAGGGTTGAGTACAGCTTAAGGCATCCAAGTTATTAAATTTATTTAAAAATAAATATTCTCTAAAATCATGGGGTTTTTCAGTCTCTTATAATCTTGGTGTTTTGTGTCATATATACTATTGAATATGATGTTCCTCTTTTAAAATATCAGGGTGTCACATTCTACCCCCTTAAATAAATTACATCCTCAAAATCTAATCTTGATTAAATAAAAAATGGTTTGACATTTGAAAATACCCTTTTTAAATACCACATCTTGATAAGGGTTAATAAAACATACTCTTGATATGTGAGAAAGGGAAGTATGAAGGTCATCTGAAATAACCGGATTACTAGGTTTCCAATTAGGAGAACATAGGTGGGAAGTGAAGATACAAATATGAAAAAATATTAATACCCAAATAAAGATGGAGGGTGATATCGGTCAATGATCACAAGAAAGTGAATTATCAATAGAAATCCAATAACCAAAAAACCATAAATATGTTATTATTCAAAAGACCATTGATTCATCAGATTCGAAGGTTATTGGATGATTTTTTTTCAAGATACTTTTCCTATATTTGAGGAATTACTTTTCCATTTAGACTAATAACATTACAAAATATAGATTATTTATATATTTATATTTTATATCCACAATTTTATCCTTTGGATGTGCCTATATCAATTCCTACTTCATCTCTTACTCTAATAAATGAATATCAAATATGAGTTTTTATGCTTGAAGTAGTAAAATTGAAATTTAACCCATCATTAGATCAATAAAATAATGAAAAATTATTACTCCTATCTCTAGATATCATCAATGAAAAAAATGGTTAACAATTTTTTTTCCAAATCACCTATAGTTTAATGTAATCCATTCCATAAATGATTAACATTAGGGCTCATACAAAATATTTCTGTCCAAATTCAAAGTCCAAAAAATTTGGAATGAAGGTGACCAAATTTCTAAAATCAACTTAACATTGGATCCCCCCCAAAAAATAATGTATCTCTTAATGTCACATAAAAAATATTTGAATAACTTTATCACATTAATTTTTTTTGAAAACATGCATGCTTCCATTTTTAAAATCTCAGGTTGTCAAATGTATTCCTTAGATCCAAATATGTAGTAAACTCTAGAAAATATAACATAAACCATCAAATCTCTAACCAATTACATGTTCACCAACACTATCCCATAAACATATCTTTATCATTATTATCTCCACATCAAGAACATATTAAGGTTTATCTTCTCTCAATCATGTGTTTTCTAAAAATATAAACTTTCCAATGAATCAATTTTCATGTTCATCGGTACCATTCAACATATGCTCTCAAATCCTTAAAGAAAAAGTACTGAAATACGATCCTTATACATTTCATAATTTCTATAACCAGAATTTCATTGATAAAATACTCCTATAACATAATTATTTAATCCAAGCATTAGAAAATTAATCATTACAATTAATTTTTAAAACATTAATTAGGATTAATTATATTATTCCTTAATACCTCCTTCCTTTCGTAGGTCATTTTTAGTCTCATCATCATAAAAAATATAACCATTACTCATACAACCTTCTGAAGTCTATTCACTTGTTTTCTCCCTAGGGCATTGATTTTCATAATTCCCGTAATTTCTATGATTAAAATATTAAATCATTGACAATACCTTATGGATACCATTATTCTCATCCATCACATTAACCAAACTTTTAATTTTTATTATGCAATTACATTCTTTATATCCTTATTTTCCACACATAAAACATTTTCATGCACCTTTGAGACACTTTCTTGGGTGTCTCTTTCCACATTTCTGACATGAATAAAATCAAGCCTTCTTTTCCTTCATGGTCTCCACTATTCAAGATCTTAGTGGACTCCATCCTTTTCTTCTTTGGTGGGTCTAAAAGTAGGTTAAAGTGCATGTTTTCAATGATATATAATGAAAAATGATTATTCATGATCACAATATTCTTCGCCCCAATAATCATCCCCCTTTGTTTCTTATAAATACATTATCTATCTTATTAAATGTTAAAACAGTTCCTTCTGGTTCTATCCATTTACTAAAACCAAAAAGCATCGTGTGAGAAATAATCATCATAGTAGTAAAGCACATAGTCAGCAAGAATCATTTATAGGATGTCTAAATCATGTAAAATTATTTTTAATACAATCCACCATACATTTAAAATAGGCTATTCATGGTTATTATCTATTCAAATCATTCATGATGGTTCATAAAGAAAATGTGAAATAACCAAAGCATATTCCTTAGGAGTATCAAATCAGGTACCTAGTAAAGCATATTTTCATGCACCAGATAACACTCAAGTTAAGTCTGACATGCATTTTTTGAAGTTATTACCCCTAGGAACATATATGTAGGAATCAAGTCCACTTTTATTTTCTAGATAGCGATGCACTGATAAGAAAAACCACATAATCTCTATCTTACCAATACTTTAGGATGTTCTTCAATAATTATCCTCAATATCTATCACAGGATTATATTCCATAATCTATGTTTTCATAAATCAATTACCCAAGGTTTCTAATAAATATTCTATGATACCAACTATAAATACACCAACCCCAATAGCCTATATTTAGTGGTTAGTTTATTACTTTGGCACAAGATATAAGCATTCATATCCCAAAGGACTGAATATTTGAGTAGTCTTGTTAAATTAGATACATATGGGAAATTATCATTATATTTAAAATCCTAAAATACAACATAGTATTTTCATTGAGAATGAAATTATTCTCCTTAGAATATCCCGACATATCAATTATAAAACACTTCATAGTATCCTGGGTAAAAGAAAACAAATAAAAGGGTGAGATCAGATACTTAGTAAGGGTATGCATACAATAAAAGCTATCCTAAATAAATAAGGATAAACAATATATAAAGGTGAATAACTTAAACACATATATTTTAAACACTAACTTGAGCATAATATTTTAGGAATAAAGGATGATCCAATAAGACATATAAAAAATTACATGAGATCAAAACTTATCCATGGATATTCTAACTTATCAAATAATCACATGGACATAAATAACTAATTTCATAATGATGAAATGTTTAATGATGGAAATCCTAATATACATTAAATAAATTGGTCAATACATCTTAAAATACTGTCAAGGGCTTGTGCCATGACATCTATAAAAATTGGTAAGTCCTTAGCCAAAACCCAAACTAGTTTGTCTCATGAGATCTACCGATGAATCTAGAGGCTATAATGATATTATAACATCAATTACTAAGTCAAATGAATCCTTAATATGAAAAAATAATACAACTGAATCAACATGCATTAACAAGATCAATAATTGTCAATATTGGAAGAACTATTCATACAGAATATCAATACTTTCCCTAGTCAAAATGATCAGAAACTATCTAAATAAATATTATTAATGGTATTATTAGATTAAATCCTCAAAAATAAGATTCAAAAAATTATTTTTACATAGATGAAAATACTTTAAAGAGTTTACAAGTATATTCTTGAAGAAAATACCCTTTTTTTACTTTGAAAATATATATTTTTTAAATATAAAAACTGTGCATGCATTAAAGAAATAATTTTATTTGAGAATAACCTTATAAAATTATAATGTTAGATTTAAAAAATTGATTTTTCATGATATTGTGAATTTTTTTTCATGTTGTATAAGTTAAAAAAATACCCCTTTCACAATTTTCCAAGAAAAATAAAAAGTACAATTTTTGATAAGAAATTAGAAGATTCCATTTAAAATATTTTGTAAAAAGTTAAAAAGGGTAAAAATGACTTTAAAAAATCATTGAAGAAAATTAAAATCAATTTTATAAATATTTTTACAACCCATGAACATGGAATAGAAATATTCCTCGACTGATAATTAAAAATGAACAATCACGAATAATGATGAGATTGTGAAATAAATCCTTACCACTTGGGTTTTTTTGAATCGTAATCCCTATGAAATAAATAACTTAAATTCAAAATTTTAATACCAATAATACAAATATATTCATGTTATAATATATCAAATGGGTATTATATACACCACACACAAGAAATAAGTGGTGAATATGACATACGACTCATGAAAGTAAAAGTGAGATGGGAAACCGTTACCTCTAGTCCAACTTGTCTCATAAGTGATTTTGGACTCTGATATAATAAATTTAGATTTATTATAATTATATATACATATGTTTAATTTCATATATTATCCATTTATGGCATTTTATTACCTATATGTTAATGATATTTTTTCTATTATTATCATTATTTTGGGTGTTAACTGCTTTGTTTTTAATGCACGTTTTGATTCAGTAGTTCTCATACCTGTACTTTTATTATGGTCTCCTCATATCTAGAATAATTTTAATTTTATAAATATTTTATATATTCAATATATATATAATTATAGTCATATATAAAATAAAGATATAGAAAAAAGAATTAGACAGTTCACAGAGACAGTTGGCCATACGTACACATGAATGATATTTTCATTTTTTGATGGATAGAATGAAAGAAAGTAAAATAATATTTATCATTCATAGAATATATATTATATAATATAAAAAAATATCCATTAAATCCATACTTATGACCATACATGTAAAATATAAATGAAAAACGAATCACATCACTTCGTGGAGGTGATAGTCCACACGTACGCACAAGCGACATTATTGTTTACCAATATTTTGGAAGGTAAGAAGTTAGATATTATATTATTATTTAGAAAGTTTAATTATGTTATAAATATTATATATAAATAATAAATCTATCATAATTTCCATCCATAAAATTTGGTAATGAAAAATGAATTGTATCACTACATGGAGACAATAAGCCGTACGTACGTAGGAGCTATACTTTCACTTTCCATTTGGTGGGAAAGAGTGTGAGTAATGATGGTTTCGTTATAATAATAAAATTTCAGTATATTTAGGACACTGAATTTGTTATTTTATAATAACTTCCAGATATTTAGAGTAGGTATAATAAGGAATAAATTGAAAGAGGTCGGGTAAGACGATTACCTCTTCTTCCAGAGACATTCTTTAGATCCATTCTTAAGGGACCTATGATTAATATTTTGGATGGAAAAGAACCCCAAGAAATTTGATAAGTATTTTTAGAAAATTAATGGATATGGGTTGGTTGAGCTATATGGATCAAATTGGTGTAAATAAGTAAAGGGGTGAACTTTTATTATTGAGGGGCAGAACGTTCTTGGAATTTATTAAAATATTAAATTAATATAAATTATTTATCATTTCTAAATGAATAAAAATTGATATAATTATAATATATGGTGATTATAATTTTAAATCATTTGATTAAATAAATTATTTACATGTTTTGGATATATTTTAGCCCTTCTCATTTTTAACCCCTAGTTAAGATTTTTTACAATTACCATACTATTAAAATATTATACTCTCTAAGGGTCAATAATGTTACTATAGAATTCCAAAAGAGCCATAAATGGATAAATAAATATTTCATTAACCATATACCATTAATTTTAAAAAATATAATATTTTTAGTAATTTTATATCACTTAATAAAATATTAGTTATTATAAAATGTAAATATTGTCAATTTTTAGAACTATTCATTATTTTGACTTTAATAATATCAAGAAAAAACTTATAATTAAAAAAATTATTTTATTATATCCATAAAATGTGATGGTAACCTATAAAATTATTAGATCACATTATTTATTACATATGATATTGATTTTAATATTTTAAATATCATTTATTTTATTTTTCCATTAATTGAATAATTACTGTGGCAGCGTTATGTAAGAATTTAATGTAATTATTCCATCACTAAAAAATAAAAATAAATTACCATGATTAAAATAAATATTTTATATTTAAAAATATTATTTATATTTGAATATATCCTCTGGATAAACCCATATTAAAAATATTATATTTTTTAAAAATAAGTGTGTGATATGTTTAACTTTTCTTGAAATAAAATAATATAAGGTCACAATCTCATCCAAATGGACAAAAAATTATATATAAAAGAATATTGGATGATTATGGATGAAATGGAATGATAAAATAATATAAATTAAAGTTTTAGGCTCATTTTATAATCCTTATCATTTAATTTTTAACTTTAATTACCCAATTTACGGTTTACCGTGGTAACAAAAATTATTAATGTTGTAATTCATATTGACCAAAAATAAAAGGGTACTAATTAATAAATTATGAAATAATAAATAAAAATATGGATTCCACTTTTCACAATAAAAAACACATAATTTTTGGAATTAAATTTAAAATTAAACCAGAAAACATAACAAAAAACAATTTTTCAGAAAAATGTCCTTTTTAAGTATAAAAATATTTTATTACAAAATTCAAATATCAAGTTGTTTACAATAAAATTTATTGTATTATTAATAATATAATATAAATTATTTTAATTTTAAAACATTTTAAAATGAAATGTAACTTTAAAAATGGTTGAAACAAAAATTCAGTTTTCAATAAAAATCGATATTTTTTAAATATTCTAAGGAAAATAAATCTTTTCAGAAAAATCCAAAATTTATACCCTAATATAATTTTAAAATTATTATTGAAAAAATTATATTATTTTTATAAAATATATTTTATATTCATTCCAAAATTTAATTATAATATTTTCTCAAGAAAAATTATTCTTGAAGAAAACTTATTTCTGAAGCATAAAATAACTTTACAGTAAATTGAGTACTTATTTCATAAGAATTAATCAATAAATTTTTATTGTGTAGGTCCTATATATATATATATAAATTTCATAATTTTTCTAATACTATTCATACCTTCCAATTTAACATTTAGTTTATAACGGTTATATTTAAATAACATTTCTCAGTTTCTTGAAGCTCATTGTTGTGTGTTGTATATGTTGTTGAACATAGTGTTCTTTTAAAGTATTAGGGTTTCGTACACCAAAATATATAAAATAGATTAAGTTGATTTAAAAATAAACATTTCTTAAAATCATGGGGTGTTACATTCTCTTCTAAACTTGGTGTTGTGTGTCATATCTGCTATTGAATATGAGGTTCCTCTATTAAAATCCTAGGGTGTTACAACGACCTAACTCCCCCTATTTAAACCTGGTTATGGGAGAATACTATGGTTATACACATAAAACTATGGAGTTTTGGAGGTTCCTTAGAGGATGGTATGGTGGTGAAGAAGTATCATGATCCATCAGATCAGTATTGTTAGGATCATCTACACCAATAGGGTATATAGACCACACCAATGATTACGATGTGTGACTATTCCTCATGAGCGATTGATCCAACCCAAAGGTAGGAATTTTTTGTGGATTTTCCGTATTTTTTAATCACATAATAAAGGTTATTAAGTCCCTCTAACAAGATTCATTCTTGGATATATGGATTTATGGGTACCATTTTATCTTCTTTTGACTAGGAATTGATGATATATAATTCTTACTCTTCATTCATTGTTCTAATGACTCCAAATCTTAGAAAACCTAAACCATGGATAACGTTTGTTCCTTATGTTCATGATTACTAAATTTCTCCCATTTTCTCCACACATTCATCATTGAAATTCCATATGGACGATGGGTTGATGATTACCTGAGAATAGATTTTTTCACAGCCTGTCTTTGGCGATATAGTTCATTTTTATGGGTCCAAATTCAGGATCGAGAGAATGATCGAGGTTTGTTTTAGTGAAATGAAACATTTGGGGTGCTGGATCAAAGGTGGAAGTTTATGGGGTTTTTAATTCTATGGTGTGATGCATTGGAGGATACCCACGAGTAGATCGGGTCACCAGAATATAGCCATAGATGATAGATCAAGCACGGTCAACCCTATATCTGCACTCCTCAGTGCGATTGGAGGTGGATTCATCGACAAAGGAGGCTTGAGTATTTGATACATGAAGTTTTTATATTTCTATAGAAATACTTACAATATGGTCTGTAGTTCAGTAACACACACCGTGTAGTCCCTTCGGAGCGGGAGTTAGGGTCTCCATAGGAAGATAAGTATCACACGTCGTGTAGTGGTCCACATGCCATATACATGCTTAATAAGCCAGCTTGGCATGTATAGAGAGTAAAAACCTATGAATCCATGTGGTGTTACACTCCATGTGTTCCATGTCACATACCATGTAACCCTTGGTGTACACATCGACATTTACAGGGAGTACACACCCAAGAGTCCAATTGGCTCCACATTCCGTGTATGCCGTATAATTAGGTTAGTACACCAACATGTATAAATGACACACACCAAGTGAATTATTGTCCCTACACACCATGTGATGTGAGGAACATTCCATGTAATTTAAAAAATTACCTTGGAACATCCTGATTACATGGTCACACCTTCAGTACATGGGCACAAACCATTGTACATGGTCTGGACCAGACGACACATGCCAAGTGACGAACTACCTCCACATGGTGTGTACCCCTTATGGACATTATATGTATCTAGAGGATTACATTCCATGTGAGATGATGATAAATGGGTATTTCCAAACTCATATACACACACCATGTACCACATTGTACATGTTGTGTACTTATTTTAGGGGAATTTAAAGACCTATATCTTCCACCTTCTATATCCCCTTCCTACAAACTTAGATTCAGGCCCAAGATTAGACTATAATGATTCATTTTCCAAGTGGGATGTGATGGTGGCCTTTGTTTTGGCATAAAATATATGAAATAAGGTTTTATGAGCATGAGGATTCTTTTAATGATGCTTGAATGATGGTTGTGATCGGGTGTGATCATCAAAGAGTTGTTAGGGTTTATACTCCCCTATCATGTCAGGGCCATGTCCCCCATACTATTTACACAAGTAAATTCACTACTCCTATATACTACATTGGGAGCAAGTCCACTATCTATAGAGTGTCACTCCCTCCTTTTTGAGATTTGGAAGGGAGTGGGTCCTCAACTGGAGTTGTGGATCCCTTAGTTGTGGAGTGAAATAATAAGGTATGGGCCCCTACACTTGAATTCTTGTATGATTGAATATGATTATAGTAATCAGAGATGAAACTTTGGAGATATAGGTTGACTCATCCTTATTAAATTATATTTGGAGATAAAGATCCCATTTCTCTCTCAGTTGGGATTTTTGTTGAGCATATATGGGTTATCGTTATGTTTTTTTGTCTCATTTTATTATTGGCATTCCTTCTTTGTGATGAGGTGAACACTCCCTCTTTATGATTTATGCTTGGTGATTTCAGGGAATCCTACTGGGTATGTATATACTTTCCCCTACATGTTATTTTCCCACATGTTTTGTGTCTTATACAAATGAAAAAAAGATTAATAGTGACTATTGTAGATCTGGTACTAGTGGAGCTTATCAGTATGTGGTAAAACTGACCATTTTTGGTGGTCAAACTCTAGGATTTGGATCTGGGATCTCCCCAACTATACTCTTTACAATTTATTTCAGTATGGGTATCCCACCTGTATTTCTAGTTGGGAATGTATTTTTCCCTTTACAATTTCTATTATACTACTATAATTTTATTGTTGTATTATCTAAAGCTTATTACATGTTTGGTTATACTTTAGATGCTATAGAATTTTATTATTCCTATGCACTTTTTCATGGATATAATTATGTGAGTACATATAAGTACATTAGGATAAGGCCTTCCATTTTGGTTTATGCCTACTCGGTGCTAGTCTCTAGCCCATGGACTATTAGAGACTGGATTGAGGTTGTCACACTCAGCTTACCACCATACAATTAGGCCCCAATGGGCTAGGTCATGATAATAGAGATCATTATGTGGGTTTTTAGAAGATTGATTTTTAGTGGCTGTTGTGTGATGGAAAATGCTGTTGCTTCCGCTGGTGTCAATGAGGACCTGGTCTGAACTAATACCTAATCAAATTTGCAATAATAGTTCTATTTAATGTATTTCATCAAATACATTGTGTTTTATTTTACAAAATATTTAAATTAGAGTACTTATAAGAGTCAAGGTCTCTCCATTTTCAATCCATCATAGGGAACAATCACAACAAAATGAAAACAAACAAACATCTTTATTTGTGTCCATCATATTCTTTAAAAATGGGCTCAATGATTTTCACTAATTTGAATTAAACATTCTATTATTCTTCTTCATTCTTGATATCCTCTTGAAATTTGGACAAGGATATAGTTCTTGTTGGTGTGATCAGGTGTTAAGTGGTGAATGAGCTAGATATTTTATGCTTAGTTCAGTCCAAAGAGGGTGTTTGGTTTTTACAATGAGGGAAGTCATGTGAAGATGTAGAAACACTATAAAACATTAATTTTTAATGTGAAACCTTTAGTGACCATTCCTTTAGAGTGTGTTATCTCATACCTTTAACCTTATGACTGGTTTAGTGAGGTAAGGAAGACAAGAACTATTGGTTGAAGAGATGAGATAGTTTCGACTTGGTTGGTCATGAGGTAGGTTGAGTGCATGGTCGACTGTGAGGTATTCATGTCGTTGATCAAACTTTCTCATGGAAACAAATGACATATCAATACTAACCTAAACAAACTCGAAGACTAATATCCCATATTTAGATAGAGATGATGTTTACCTGGAGAGATCAAAGATAAATTCATTAAACTTGTATGGTCCTATATTTCTAAAAACTTTTCCATTATATTTTCCCAGGACTAGTGGAGTCAAGAGGGTTCTTGGATTCATTTCCCTATTTTTTTCTAAGTTTATTCTAATAGTCACTTGACTGACCATGATAGGTGACATTTTGTCATGTGGTCAATCTTTTCATTCAAGTGGTCAATTGTTTCCTTCTCATAGTCAGGTGGTTTTTTCATACTTTTTGTTATCATGATCACTTTACTAACCATGTAACTCCAGTTAGTTCATACAGTCAGTTATTTTCCTCATGTGATTGATTGATTCTATCTTTCATCCAATTTCATCGTTCATGAAACCAATTGTTCATTAGAGGTCATTTGGCATGGTTCCTTGGATCCTTCTTATAATAAGTACTTTCCTTCATGTGTTAAGTGTTTTGGTTATACGTTCAGTTGAAATGGTCAGTTCTTTGTTCATATATTTAGTTGGTGGGTACAGTTCAAGATGTAGCCAAATTTGTGAAAATTTAAAATCTTCATAGTTTCACCCAAAATAAAATTTAAATGATTTTTCATTATAAATATGGTTTAAAATACTTAAATAAGGTTCAAATAGGATAATTATAACATTGAATTTTTAAAAGTGTGAAGCCTTTAATGGGTCTTTCCAAAAGAATTTAATAAGATCCACATTAATATTTAATTAATGTTTGACTTGTGATATAAAATATTGATGGTTTTTTATTTTTAATTATAAAAGGATGATCTTTACTTTATTATTTCATGATTGATTTATCTCAAGACCAGAGGTTACAAATATTTTTCCTTAGAGTCATGGAACCCTTATACCATTGGTCTGAGTTCTTTCTATGGCGATTCTATCTTATGCACACAACCCCTATTTTGGTGTAGAAAATCATGCGAAGCTTCTTTCTTCTAGCCAGGGGATCAGTTTACTTATCATTTATTTATGAAAGTGTGATCATATCATGTGTTATCATACTTTTGTTAAATGGATGTGATTACCCATAAGAAGAAAATAATTTTTTTTATATGAAAGGTGAGTATATATGAAAATAGAAATTATATAGGAATAATAGAAAGATAACCTTACATGTTGTGGAATATTTCAAATACATTATTTTTTATTATTTTAATAATTGAAATAGGTGTATATCACTTGCAATAGTTGTCTCCCTCTTTCATTAATTAAATCATGAAGAGAAGGAATTTTATTTTTACTTATTTAGAGTACACATACTATAGATGAACATATTTATCTCAATAACCTATAAATCACATGTTATTAATTTTAATTAAATAATAACCAAGAATCTATATTGTATATAGTGAAAATATTATTTCATAATACATGGATTATTCATGATATAGAAAATAACAATAGAATGCAGTAGTATAAAACTACTTAATAAATTGAGATAATTTTTTTATATAATTATGGATATATTAATTGAAATGAGAATTATCCAAAGATAAGGTTAATTGATATTTCATAATGTGGGAATTAAATGAATGGTTGGTTTTGTGATCACATTTTTCTTTTAATGTTATTGATTCTACCCTTGTTATTTACAAATATTGTGTTATATGTATGGAAATTTTGGTTGTGTTATTATTACTATGTAGTATGATTTTATATAATTACAATTTATTAATAGCTTGAAGTATAAATAATAAAGGAATTTATTAAATGGAAGAGGTGTAGGTAGAATGATTACTTATCATATTAGAATATATATTGATATATATATATGAAAATAATTCTTGGAAGCATGTTTATGATATCTATTAGCAATGGATAACTACTTCCTTAGGCTGCCTTGATGCAGAGTATCTAAGTTCAATAAACAGGTTAATTGAAGATATAATTAAAATGGTTTCTTGTTGGAATTAATGTTTGTGGATGAGTGAGCCTATTTTATTGTTTGGTAGGCCTTGTTGCCTCGAATATCTAGCATTAGTGCCTTCTTCCTGTGTGCAGAGTTATATATTTAACTTGTATGTGTACTCTATCGATTTTGAGACTTCTTTGTGATTGTTGAAATCTTTTATGTGGTTATGAATCTTTTATAAGATATGGGATAGAGGCCATGTTATCTTTTGATGATGATCAACTTGATTAATGAGATGGGATCCTAAGGTTGTATTGATTATATCATGGGTTGGGAGTCTAGGAATGTTGTGATGGTCAATGTTGACAATGTTATGAAAGATGATATTATTATGTTTAATGGTAAGGGACACTGGGAAGTCAATACTAGTTCAGAGTGGGGCTTTCTCATCGATTTTCATTTTTTCTTCCTAATGATTTCACAATTTATGGATGTATAGATGTTATTTATATGATATTTTTACAACTACTAAATGTAGTTTAGTGATATGCACTATGAGTGACTCTTTTAAGTGGTATATTAGGTTGATTCCTAGAATTCCCAGATAACTATGAAATGATAAAAAAATTAATAAATGAATGATTTTGTTTCATGGTGATTTCTGATGATGATTATGTATTGATGTTATATTAATAAAATTAATAGTTCCACCAACATTGGTTTGAAATATTATAGACTTAATCTTGAAAATTTAACATGGAGTAATAATATTAATTAATATCTAATGAATTAATTAATATTGAGTTTTATTCTTGCATGATTATTGATACCTAGACCTTAGCAGCAGTATCTAGGGGTCCTGTATGATGATAGTGGCAGATGAGTCTAAGGATAATTAGTTTACCTTAGTGTGGATTGTTCATGATATATTGTATATTTTATACTTTAATAAGATTCCACACAAAATTAGGCAGGGACAACGACTCCCAAATGTTTGAGGGAGGGGGTATTCTCTCTAACATCCATGATAGCGAGGGAAAATATAGATGGATTATACCTCAATCATTCTATCTATAGTGACTCATGTTTTGGCCCTGTTAGACTTTGGAATATTCCTTTGAATAATTCCAGAGCTAGGTGCAAAGACGGCGTGCGATTCCGAGGCCCGGTGTGCCCAGAATTAATTTTATAAAAAAATTAAGTTTTTTATACTATGCATGAGGCATGAACAAGTTATATCTTAAAAAGTAGCTCAGATTAGAAATCCGAGGGCACGATTGCATCCAAAGCATTACATTTACCTTAGGCGGGGTGTAAAAGTTACGGGCGCAGGTCTATTGTGAGAGAAGTCACCCCGGGGAAAAATCATCATTTTGAAATAATGACTTAGTGATTTTTGTCACTGACATTATTTTTGAATAAATTTCGAATGAAGTCTCATAATGAAAATTTGAGACTTCCTGTTGAGTTCGAAATGGGGTGTTTTTCCTAGGCGTGATATAAAATAAGCAGGCACGAAGGTTTTGGAATCCGCAACCGTTGACGGAGTTTCAGTGAATTTGTATAAATTCACTTAAGTGTTGGAATTAAGGGAAAACCCACAATTTATCTTCTCTCTCTCTCTCTCAACCGTTATTTGGCGTTCTTCACCATTCTATGCTGGATTGAGGAGTGAACTCCGATGGATTGAAGTGGGATCGCAGCGGGCGCTTCGCCAACAACAAACAACCAGATCGAAGTAGGTTTTTCTGTTGATTTTCCATCCTTCATCGATTTCTTGAGTTTTCAACAAACCTATAATTTAAATTATATAATTTTATAATTAGGATGATGGCCAAACAAACACGACCATCGTCCGAGCCCCGTTTTAAATTCCATGTTCGAGGCGTTCTTCGTCGTTCTTCGTCAAAATTTTTAGATGCGCCAATCGACCGTCAGATCATTGATAAGAGGTAGGAGTTGCGAGGGTTGCATTACAGGGATCAAAAAGATGTATCCCGATCTGAAATTGGGGATTCGTTCGAGTTACGGTGTTCTGCCTAAAGAACCACCCGATCACCATCGGCAGTAGTGGCTGGCGGCTGCGCGCGGCGGCTACGGTATGTCGCACGATAGAGAATTTTCAGAGGTGTGATGTTGGAAGAAACCAACGGCGGAGTGTGGGTGTGCGGTGACCATTGGATGAGGGGAGTTTAGGGGGGAGGGGGGGTTTTGGAGTCAGACGGGGTGGCCGGGAGTGCGATGCTCAGATGAAGAGCAGGCCATGGCTTCAGCACGGCGCAACAGGCAGGGGCAGACGCGCGGAGGTGCGGTGGACCGTCTGAAAGAGGAGTGGGGAGCCTAGGCGGCCACAGTGCGGGTGACCGGTGTCATGGAGATGTACTCCATAGGCGGGAGCGATGACTTCGTCCTATCACAGTCAGGGGGGAGCCCCGAGGTCAGTGCCTCAGGGGGAGCTGCGAAAAGGACCCGCATCCCACGGGTCTAGTTGGTGCGGCTTGCAGACAGAGACCAACCGCACAACTGGTTTGATTAGAAGAACCAGAACCTTGGGTCCGGTGGTGTTGGAGCAGGCTGCGGCGAGATGGGGGGGGGGACTCATGGCTAGGCCGTGGGCCGATGGTCTGGATTGAGTCGGCAGGGATGGACCGGCCCAATTGGGCCTCTTATGTTCAAAGGGGCGTATCTTCTAAACGACGTGTCCGTTTGATGCGCCGTTGGTGGCCATGGGTTCATATCAGCAAGACAGAATTTTTGAAATAGGTTTTGGGGTTTTTGAGTTCTGCACTCGAAGGTGGGTGATCCGAAACTATTTAATTTAATAATATTAAATTATTATTAAAGCTTGCAACATACGTACCTCGCGAACCGGACGTCCGATTGACGCGCCGTCAGCGGCAACATGACCCTAGTCCCCGTGAAAACTTTTTAAGATTCTCCTTCGAGTGTTTGAGCTACAGACAAGGTGCAGTCCCCATATGGCCCGATTTTCACTTTTTACGGTGAAATGTCACTTTTTCACCTGACATCCGTTGGGAGTGTTTAAGCACTCATTTCTGTGTGTTTTTCTGAGAGGGTTTCAATGGTGAAATATTCCCACCTAAATTTGAGGCCTAGTCATGGGTCCCATGAGGTGGATTCCAGGAATACGATGCATTTTTTACGAATTATACTTCATAAGTCTATTCTGGGAAAATGAATAACCCACCATGCATGTTTTTTTCCTCCTAGATCGTGATGGTGTCCCCGGTATAGGCCTAGGAGGTGCGTAATGTGGAGATAATGTGGGTCACTTTGGTTAGTGAAGTTTGGACTAGCAGTGGTTTAGTGTACTCCCTTGGTTCATTACGATGAGGGTTCGTGTGGAATTATGACCTTACTATAGGTTTGTGATCCCCTCGATAGGATGATTTTCTGATAGAGTTTTGGCATCCCTTTGGTGGGTTCGGAGTGAGATCCTCTAGATTTTCTTCCCTATAATGGGTTATTGGTATCGATGGGACCTCTTATCCATGGGAAGTGATCCCCTATCTAGCAGGTTAACCCCGTAGTGTTTGAGGCATCATCAGAAATATGATCCTCTATGCAGTGGGCCATTCAGTAGGGTTACAGAATCACCAATTAAATGATCCCCTACTCAGCGTGTGTTTTCGGTAGGGTTAGTGCATATTCGGTTCGATCCCCTACATCGCGAGTTATACCAGATGGGGTTTCCGACATCGTCATGACCATCTTCACATGGGAAACAATCCTCTATCTGAGTGATGTGATATGTGGAGAACCAGATTGGGTTGTCGTATCCCCCAACAGTTCCTGGGAGTGATCCCCTATCTATGAGATCAATGAGTTACCGGAGTGGGTTCTTGTATCCCCTAGCGGAGCCTAAGAGTGATCCCATATCTGAGAAGTTTGGTATTTTTCTCGTGTTTCAGCATGAGTTTATCAGTGATTATATCTGACGAGCATATACCTCTTGGAAAAGTGCCATTTGGGATGACAGAGCTCATGGACTGTGTTCTCCTAGTTATTTACCTATCACAGGTTATGAGGATGGAACCTCATGTGGCTTGGAGCATGAAATGAGTATATCTAGTTGTTCATGGTATATGTATGGACATATACCTAAGCATATGTTCATGGTGTATGTATCGGCGTACAACTGAGCTGATCTGACTAGTCATGTTAGACAAGGATGGTCTTAAGATGGAGTTTCTCTCACATTTGGGTTCCCTCTGGCTGGGATAAGCTGACTGTTGTTTTTCAGTTTCTCCTTTTTATTTTGGGGTTTTTGGGGTGTCTATTGAGTATTTTATATACTCACCACTGCAAGGGATTTTCCCACACATGTTTGTGGATTGTGCAGAACACATGCTTTTCGACGGAGTTCCAGGAGGACCCGAAGCAGGCGGAGCTTAGTGAGAAAGACTGACCAGGGTGTTTACCAGAGCTCTACTGAGGAGCTTACCGACAGGTGTATTTGGAAGTGTTTTCCCTCCTTCTGAGCAGGTTGGACGCTTTTGTAGTTTTCCTTTGGTGGGCCCTGTTTTGCCTTTTTGTACTTCTGTTGCACTTTGGTTTGGGATATATGTATGCATGAATTTCCTTTTTATTTTTTATATTTATATATCTGCACTGTTTCATGGAGGCGTATGTGGGTGAATGTGTATAGGTTACTTAGGCTAATGCCTCCCATGTGTGTGATATCCTACTCAGTGCTAGTCGCCAGCCCCTGGCCTATTGGAGGCGGGCTTGGGGAGTTACGGCTCGAGCCCCATTGGGTTAGGTCGTGACAGAGTGGTATCAGATGAGGTTCCACCTTTGGGATCTCAGAGCGTAGATTGTCTAGATGTGAGATTAGTTTGGGTTGTATAGTGGAAGTGTTATGTTGTTTTGAGTTCGGATTTTAGGCCAGGGACTCTAGTGTTGGTGCGACGACCGACATATCCATTCACTAGGACTCTGATAACCTTCTTTTCGACTTGGGACATTTGGATACTAGTCGCAGGGACATAATAGTACATGCATCATCTAGGACTGGGTTTTGGGTTTCCATTGTTCTTCTCGAGTCAGATCCCCAGATATACTCTTTGAATTTGGTGTGTCTTGATTGTATTTCTTGATGCCTCCATGACGACAGCAAGAGAGGGTTCCACATCAAGATTGTGGTGACGATACGCCCCGTGTAGAAGCTGTGGACCAGGGTGCAGGTTCTGAGGCTGGACCTCTAGGTGGTCCTCCAGTTGAGCCACCACCTGTTGAGAAGATGGTCGTGATGGTAGTGCAGGATGAGGTTGCACGTAGGCTGAGTGAATTGCACGAGTTCCAGAGGCAGCGACCTCTGAGGTTTAGGGGTGATCCAGACCCTCAGGCAGCTGATGACTAGCTCGAAGCAGTCACCCGAGTTTTCAGCCTGGTGGGGACACCTCCAGATCAGATGGGGTTCCTAGTGGCGAGCCTTCTGCATGGTTCGGCCGAGTGATGGTGGAGTTTGGTGACGCAATCCCACGTTGAGGAAATGCTCACGCGAGAAGAGTTTGAGAAACTCCTCCGAGAAGAGTTCTATCCAGTGACGCTGTGGTTAGTGAGGATTCAGAAGCTTCTATAGCTTCGATAGAAGGGAATGAATATGTCGGAGTATTATGCGAGGTTTATAGACCTGTCATGCTACTCCCTGAATATGGTTTGAGACCCATTCTTTAGGGATCAGACCTTCGAACATGGGTTATACAGGGAAATTCGGAGAGGTGTGGTTTCCTTGTGCCTACCCACTTATAATGGAGTGCTGGAGCGAGCCTCGATGGAGGAGAGATTTTTGGATGAGCAGATTTAGCCCGTTAGTGTTGGGAACGTGGAAGATGAGACATCGGCAGCTGGTAGCTGGTGGCAGGTGTAGGGGTCTAGACGTGGCCGACATTTTAGGAGGAGACCCCAGGATTGAGGATCTGAGGATCATGGATCACAGGGCTTGCTGGCCAGTTTTGGTCAGCCGTAGGAGAGGCAGTGTTACACTTGCAATGATCGGAGACATCTTGCTAGAGTTTTTCCGAATCATCGTGCTGCTGAGAGGGAGCCGGTCGATAGGCCACCTTGGAAGTGAAAACTTCTTGAGTTTGGAGGTCCGCAGGGCGCTGAATGTGGCAACGATGCCAGTACAACAACGGGAGGAGGTAGGTGGTATTAGATGCCTCCACCACCACCCTCAGGTGATCCACGTCAAGCTCAGGGAGTTGGAGGGCGAGGGTGAGGAGAACTGCAAGCCTTAGAGGCTGTTAACCCAGAGGCTCTGTGGATGGATAGAGGTACGCCTTGTGTCCTTTATACTTTCTGCAGTAGTTTTAATAGACACTATTTAGCAGTACTCTTTTCTTTCCGTTGCTTGATCGATTTTTGTTTAGGGAATTGGTAAGACCCTGCATGGGTGTTGTTCAGAATGATTCAAATGCAAGAGGATGAGGGATCATTTCCCCACTGAGTTGTTTTTTTGTGATGCGATTAAAACCGTGTGGGCGAGTCAGTGCCACCCAAAGAGGATAGTGTTGAGGTGTGGTGAACGAGTCGTTCTGACATATGCATTCGGGCAGGGGTGTGTGTTGGCGAACTCACTAGCATGGGAGACCCAGTTGAGAGTTATTTTTTTTCCTTATGCTTATGGATTTTCAGGTATGGAAAGTTCTAAGGTGTGGAGGATGTAGAGACTCGGGTTTTGGCAGTGTCAGACTTCGGAATATTCCTATGAATAATTCCAAAGCTAGGCGCGAAGACGGTGTGCGATTCCGAGGTCTGGTGTTCCCATGATTAATTTTATAAAAATATTAAGTTTTTTATACTATGCATGAGGTGGGAAAAATTTATCTCTTAAACGGTACCTCAGATCAGAAATCTGAGGTCACAATTGCCTTCGAAGTGTTCTATTTACCTTAGGCGGGGTGTAAAAGTTACGGGCGTGGGCCTGCTGTGAGAGAAGTCACCCAAGGGAAAAATCATCATTTTGAAATAATGAATTATTGATTTTTATCATTGGAATTATTTTTGAATAATGTTAAGATGAAGTCTTGGAATGGAAATTCGATACTTCTTTTGAGTTCAGAATGGGGTGTTTTTCCTAGGCGTGATATAAAATAAGCAGGCATAGAGGTTTTGGAATCCGCGACCGCCGGAGGAGTTTCAGTGAGTTTATATAAATTCACATAAGTGTTAGGATTAAGGGAAAACCCATAATTTACCTTCTCTCTCTATCTCAACTGTTATTCGGCATTTTTCACCCTTCTTCGCCAGATTGAGGAGTGAACTCCGATGGATTGAAGTTGTATCGCAGCGGGCGCGTCACCAACAAAAAACGGCCAGATCGAAGTAGGTTTTTCTGTTGATTTTCACTCCTTCATCGATTTCTTGAGTTTTTGAAAAACCCATCATTGAAATTATATAATTTTAGAATTAGTACGATGGACAAACAAACAAGGACATCGTCCGAGCCCCATTCTAAATCCCATGTTCGATGTGTTCTTTGTCATTCTTCGTCCGAATTTTCGAATGCGCCAATCGACTGTTGGATAGTTGATAAGAGGTAGGCGTTGTGAGGGTGACATTGCAGGGATCACAAAGATGTATCTCAATTTGAAATCATGCATCTGTTCGAGTTATGGTGGTCCACCGAAAGAACCACCAGATCAACACTAGCAGTAGTGGCCAGCGGCTGCGCACGACAACCCCGATATGTTGAGCGAAAGAGCATCTTCGGAGGTGTGGTGTCGACAGAACTCAGCGGAAGAGCATGGGTGTGCGGTGACCATCGGACGAGAGGAGTTTGGGGGGGGGGGGGGGGGGTTGGGAGTCAGACGGGGTGGCTAGGATCATGACACTCAGGCGAAGAGCTGGCCAGGGCTTCAACGTAGTGCAACAGGCTGGGGCGGATGCTTGGATGTGTGACAGACCGTCCGGAAGTGGAGCAGGGAGCCTAGGTGGCTACGGTGTGGGCGGACAATGTCCTGGAGATGAACTCCATAGGTGGGAGCAATGGCTTCAACCTGTCGTGGTCAGGGGGAATCCACGAGGTCAGCACCTTGGGGGGAGCTACGGACAAGGACCCGCATCCTGCAGGTCCTGTTGGTGCGGCGTGCAAATAGAGATCGACCGCACGAACGAATTTATTGGAAGAACCGGACCCTAAGGTCCAGTTGTGTTGGAGAGGGCCATGTACAGCGGGCCTTGGCGAGCCTGGCCGAACCCACGACTGGGCCGCGGGTCGGTTTTCTGGACCGGGCCAGCCGGGACGGACAGGCCCAGTTGGGCCCCTTATGTTCAAAGGGGCGTATCTTCTAAACGGTGCGTCCGTTTGATGTGCCGTTAGCAGACATGGGTTCTTATTAGTGAGAAAAACTTTTAGAAATGGGTTTAGGGGTTTTTGAGTTCTGTGCTTGATGGTGGGTGATCTGAAACACTTTAATTTAATAATATTAAATTATTATTAAAGCTTGCAAAGGACATAACTCGTGAACCGGACGTCCGATTGGTTCGCCGTCAGCGGCAGCATGACCCTAGTCCTCGTGCAGACATTTTGAGATTATCCTTCGAGTGTTTGAGCTACAGATAAGGTGAGGGCCCCGTAGGGACTGGTTTACACATTTACGGTGATATGTCACTTTTTCACCCGACATCCGTTGGGAGTGTTTGAGCACTCATTTCTCTGTGTTTTTCCGAGAGGATTACAATGGTGGAATCTGACCACCTAAATTTAGGGCCGAGTCATGGGCCCCATAAGGAAGATTCTAGGTTTACATCGCATTTTTTATGACTTATGCTTCATAAGTCTGTTCGAGGAAAATGAATAGCCCACTATGCATGTTTTTTTTCCACATAGATCGTGATGGTGGCCCCAGTATAGGCCTAGGAGGTGCGCAATGTGGAGATGATGGGGGTCGCTCGGGTTAGCAACGTTTGGACCAGCAGTGGTTGAGTGTACTCCCTTGGTTCATTCCTATGAGGGTTTGTGTGGCATTATGACCTCAGTATAGGTTTGAGATCCCCTTGATATGATGGTTTTCTAATAGAGTTGTGGAATCCCTCCAGTGGGTTCAGAGTGGGATCCTCTAGCTTCGCTTCCCTAGATCGGGTTCTTGGTATCGCTGTGACCGCTTATCCATGGGCGGTGATCCCCAATCTAGCAGGTTAACCCCATAGGGTTTGAGGAATCATCAGAAATATGATCCCCTATGCAGTGGTCTGTTCAGTCGGGTTGTGGAATCGTCGGTTAAACAATCCCCTACTCAGCTTGTGGTTTCCGCAGGGTTAGTGCATCATCGGTTCGATCCCCTACATTGCGAGTTATACCAGATGGGGTTTCCGGCATCGTTTTAACCATCTTCGCATGGGCGACGATCCACTATCTGATTGATGTGATATGTGGATCACCCGATTGGGTTGTGGTATCCCCCAACAGTTCCTCAGAGTGATCCCCTATCTGTGAGATCTACGAGTTACCAGAGTGGGTTCTTGTATCCCCTATAAGATCCTAGGAGTGATCCCCTATCCGAGGAGTTTGGTATTTTTCTACTGTTTCAGCATGAGGTTCTCAGTGATTATATCTGACGAGCATATACCTCTCAAATGAGTTCCATCTGGGATGACAGAGCTCATGGACTGTGTTCTCCTAGTTATGTACCTATCGTAGGTTATGAGGTCAGAACCTCATGTGGCTTGGAGTGTGAGATAAGTGTATCTGGATTTTCATGGTATATGTATGGGCATATACCTAAGTAGATGTTCATGGTGTATGTTTGGGAATACACTTGAGCTGAGCTGACTAGTCATGTTAGCCAAGTATGGTCTCGAGGTGGAGTTTCTATCTCGTTTGGGTTCCCTCTGGCTGGGATGAGCCGACTGTTTTTTTACAGTTTCTCCCTTTTATTTTGGAGTTTTTGGGATGCCTACTGAGTATTTTATATACACACCCCTACATGGGCTTTTCCCACACATGTTTGTGTCTTGTTCAGACCATCGGCCTTTCGACGGAGTTCCAGGAGGACCCGGAGCAGGCAGAGCTTAGTGAGCGAGACTGACCAGGGTGTTTACCAGAGCTATGCTGAGGAGCTTACTAGCGGGTGTATTTGGAAGTTTTTTCTCTCCTTCTGAGCAGGGTGGGCACTTTTGTAGTTTTTCTTTGGTGGGCCCTATTTTTCCCTTTTGTACTTCTATTACACTCTAGTTTGGGATAGATGTATGCATGAATTTCCTTTTCAGTTTTTATATGCATATATCTGCACTGTTGCATGGAGGTGTATGTGGGTGTGTGTGTACAGGTACCTTAGGATAATGCCTCCCATGTGTGTGATAGCCTACTCAACGCTATTCACCAGCCCCTGGCCTATTAGAGGTGGGCTTGGGGAGTTATGGCTCAATCCCTGTTGGTTCGAGTTGTGACACTATCCCTCTATACATTGATGAGTAGGAGTATCCCGAGCTATAATGGCTTATGGTACATGGTTCATTACTATAAGGGTTGGGATATACCATTGGTTTACACAAAATTTATGTTTTATATGTAATGGATTTAGGTATAACACATACTTTTATCCATATTTGATAGCTATGGATTCACATTGGTGTGCATGCATGTGATGTGATGGCTTGAGTTATAATGCATGTACACATGTTATAGTGGATTCCAGGAATACACATGGTTATGGGTGGAATTATGATAATTAAATGGATATTTGGACTAGTTACAACACAAGACATTGGTCCCTATGTGAGACTAAGGTAGGTTGGGTTGATAATCTACTCACATTGTAGATTATTTACTTATAAAAGGGATGAGATTAGGATGTGTGGTATTGGGGCGTGAGAGATTCAAACCAATAGGGAAGTATAAGCAAGGTACCTTCATATATATATTTATATATTCTTTTGATATAGAATGGTTTAAATCTATGATTCATATGCTGAGTGATCCATCTCAAGGATGGAAAACTATTATTACATATTCAGGAGATAAGTTTGTTTCATTTGTTTATTCAATAGGATTTAGTACCATTCTATCACATTTTTTACATCAGTTTTCAAGGTGGATCTTTCTTAGTATAAATTTTATGCTTTACCTACATCCATATGAACTTTATTTTAGGTTAGAATGGAATGGTTGGTGAATAGACTGGATGATATTAGCTCGAAAGTGTTGTTGAGTAGCTATTAGGAGTTATTAGTGTTCATGGTTTTCCTTGGGGTTTATTTTGGTATATCCATATTTATTTCAACTGTATCAGTATATGTATTACATTGCATGTGTTGAGAATTATTATTATATTTATTCATTAGAGTTAGTTAGTGGTTCTCTCATCTTATCTTTTACTCTTTAACTATATTGTGGGTTATGCCTCCCATGTGTGTGATTGATATACCCTTGGTGTTAGTAGCTAACCCATGGACTATTGGTGGTAGGATTTGGGTTACATTTTATCCATTTGTTCATATTCAGCCACAGAGGGGTTCTTTTGGAGGAAGGGAATCATGGTAGAGTGGTATCAAAGGTTGGTTAAGAGATATGATGGAGTCTAAAGTTAGTCATTGGCAAGGATGCATGGGTTATTAGGGAAGTAGTGTCTCCTAAGCTTAGCACGTGATATAAAAAAGGGAAATCAACTAAGAAATAATATTTTAAATGTAAAATGTTCATTTTCTTTAGGTATTATTGTTACTAACATTTTTTATTTTATAGATATAACCTGAGCTCTATATACATGTTAGGTTCATGAAAAATAAATACAACAAGATGTTCCAGCGGATCACTGTAGAGTAGAGGTTAAAACTGATGACACTAAGAGGAGGGTACTCCAAGAGTTTTAGTTCTAGGTTATGAAAAAGTATGAGGGCTTTGTTTCATATTACGAGATAGAGGATTCACTAGAGTATGTGGATATAATCATAAGTTCTATACATAATTAGAAGGATAATTGGGTTTTTTTAGCTATGATGATACTTTTTTGGTTCGCTCGATAGTGGTGGGTTTTGTTCCTATGGGATCATGAGGAGTCCAATTTTGCATGGGATAATTTCATGTATTAGTTGCAGGATGAGTTTTTATGTTTGATAGTTCAAGTGACTTATCAGAAAGATATTCTTACCCTTAAATATGGTAGTTATAGTGTTCATGATTTTAGTATTCACTATAAGAACTTTCTACAATATGATTTGGTATTTTTCCAGATGAGGAGGCTAGGGAGAGGTATTTTAATGAGAATTTTCATTCATAGATATAGTATTTTCACCCCTTTTATATTGAAGTCATGTGATAAGGTACTGGTTAAAGTGGAGGTTATTGAGAATAATTTGGATAGAACCAGATCCTCATAATATGGGAGTCACAAAGACATTTAATAGAGAAGAGCAGTGATCGATATTTCTATATTTTATATCCAAAAGAAGTTTTAGTCATCAAGGATCATGTTTCAGCCTTCTTCAACTCATTTATATATATATATAAATGTTATCATACCCAAGATAGTGGATCAATCATTTTTTTATTATGGAGGTCATGTAAATCATAAGAGAGAGTGTCCAAACTTACTTAGTATTTAGCATATGGAATGTGGCCCATTTCAGCACCATCCTTTATAGTTGTATCAGTTGAGGAAGCTATAATAGTCGGTAATTTCATATCATGGTTAGTGGATGGTGTATGGGGTAGGAATAGGATATCCCTTTGATATTCACCACCCCCTAAGATAGTAGGCGGAGCACGACTATGGAGGTGGTCTCCATTAGGTCCAGTGGGGCCATGTAGATTTGTATGGTTAGATGCATGGTTTAGCATTTCCAGGGCTAGGTGATCCAAAAATCATTCAAGGTATTATTTTCCTATTTTATAAATGGGTTTATTCATTACTTGATTTAGGAGCTACACACTCCTTTATTTCACCTGCATTTTTTCCATTATTTGGGACATGAGGTGGTAAGGCTTCCAGTTCCCTTGGAATTGACAATATTAGTTAGTGGTTGAGCCTATTCGCAAGATTTATATAGAGATTTTGAGATAGTTATAGGGAATCCCCACTCTTTGGGAAGTTTCTTATGTTTTCAAATATAACCATACAACATCAACGTCTATATGAATTTGATGTATTCTTTGTAATATATCTTGGATTACTTCAGTAGCTGTGTTATATTATATGATGATGATGGATACCAGATGATATTATTTTGAGAGAGAGATCCTAAAATGGGTTTTAGGTGTATTGAGTCTCTATCTTCTTTTATGGAAAGTTCATGGTGAACTCAATAGTAGTTAATATAATAGTGTTTCCCAAGGTTGTTGAATAATTTCCTGATATTTTCCTGAATAGTTTATTTTGTTATCCCCTCAATAAGAGATTGAGTTTTGGATAGAGTTATAGTTGAGTGCTTCAATTTTATCAATATCTCTATATAGGATTACACCTTTTGATTTGTGAGAGTTGTAGATTCATATTGATTATCCTTTTTATTATGGTTTTATTTGGTCTAGTGTGTCTCTATGGGGGGATCCAATATTATTTATGAAGAAGGTAGAGGGAATCCTATGGTTTTGTTTCAGTTATCATCACCTAAATCAAGTGATAATGAATAACAGATCTTATTTTCCATAGATTGAAGATGTATTAGATCAGTTAGATAGAGAAAAATAGTTCTCAATGATTGATTTTTGGTCTAGATATCATTAGATGCGGGTGGATAAATGAGGATATTATAAATTTCTGACATAGTTATGGTAATTAAAAGTTTTTTTGATTCCATTTGGTGTATTTAGTGAGTTAACCATATTCACGGGACTAATGAATGCTATTTTCTAAGAGTTCTTAGACCATTTAAGGTGTTTTTATTGATGAAATCCTTATGTTTTTTGTATCGGAGGAGTAGAATACATAGTATCAATGAGCTATGTTGGGAGTTATTCATTTTTATTAGTTTTTTAGGAACCTTAAGAATTTTAAAATCTGGGACCATGAGGTCTATTTATTGGGGCATTTATATCTCAACATGGAGTAGTTATAAATCCTTTGAATATTGAGTTAGTGGTTTCTTGGGTAGTTCTCGATAATTTTGCGAAGGTGAAAAGTTTCCTTTTTCTTTCTTATCATTATAGGAGGTTAATACAAGACTTATCCTAGATTGTGACTCTTATGACAACATTTACTTAGAAGGATAAAGAATTTGTATATATTAGATAGTTCCAAGATGATTTTGACTATTTTAAGGATATTTTTTCAATGCTCTGGTTATTCACTTTCTAGAGGAGGGAATTTCCTTTTAGTTTCATTATGATGGTTCTCATATTATATTTGGTTGTTTATTGATGTAGTAGTGGGATGTTATCTCATATGGGTCTCGAAATTTATTACCTTAGGAATATAACTATACCACCCATGATCTTGATCTTGCTGTGGTGGTGTTCATTTTGAAGCTATGGCGATACTAACTCATCAGTGGGAACTTTGTGGTATTCAAATATCATAAGATATTGAATGATATTTTCTCCTAGTGTGATTTCAATTTGAGTTAAATATGATGGATGGAGTTCTTATAGGACTACACCTTTGATATTTCTTTTACCCATGGTAAAGGTAATGTTATGGCTGATGTCTTGAGTAGGAAGTCAAATTGTGGTGCTACATGTGAGTCTAGAGACTCTTGGAGAGTAATGTAGGAGTTGGAAGCATTTCACCTTGATATGGGATCAGTTGATGGTAGTGGTTGTTTGTATCTAATGATAGTTCAATCATATTTTTTGAAATAGGTGGAGGAATCCCAGATTGGAAATTATGAGGAAGAGGTTTGGCATGATCAAGTTATTTTTAGCGATCACTACTACAAAGTAGGCCTTTAACAATGGTAAAAATGGTCTTTATCTATGATAGAGAAGCACTAAATATCAGAGTGAGATTAAAAGACCTTATCTTTTATTAGTGCTAAAAAGGAAATGATAAAGGACCAATTTATCAATGCTTTTATTTATCTCTGAAAAAGGGTACTTTTATCACCATTCTTAAAAGCACTAATAAAGGATGAATTTACTAGGGCTTTCAAAATAATTGATAAAGGTATAATTTATCAGTGCTTTCAAAAGTGATGATAAAGGACCCATTTATCAGCGGTTTCAAAAGTGCTGATAAAGGGGAACACTATAGTGTGCTGTAACAACACACTGCAACACCAATGCAATGTGCTGTAATAGCATGACAGAACACCAAAAACACCACCAAATATCATCAAAATCAATTACAAATATATAAGTTAAATTAAATTAAATTTACAATATAAATACAAACAAACACTATATTAAAGACATTTAAAATATTAGTTTATACAATTACATAAGTAAAAATTGTTACATACATTCAAAAACATCAATGTTACTTTATCTTTTTATCCTAAACCCAAATCATTCTATTTTCAAACAAAAAAACTCTTCTCGATAAAAAAATAAACCTGTATAAGAAAATAATTATTATAATAGTAATAATATAAATAAAAAAATTAACAGAAAGTGTTAATTTTAAACTAAAATTTGAGTCATACCTGGAAAACTGTGTATTATATTGAGTTTTTGTTGATTCTTACACGTCACACCATTTCTTGTTCATATTTAAGAGTTATATCTATGAAAATTTATTAAACAAGTACAAGATAAATCTACATGGATGCACTCTAGTAGTTGTGTCATGTGGTGGTGTTTGGGAGGTCTCGGTTTGCAGCGTCCCCATGTGCCTTTAATAGGTTTTCATATTTTTATTCCCCCTCCACTTAATGATTTAACATAATAAGTATAATATAAAAAAATAAGGAAATAAATTAAGTAATAGTAGATAGAATGATGATAAAACAATCTAGGCTAGTTTGCTCAGTTTTGGTGATGTGATGCACGTTTTGAACTAAAATGACACATATAAAAGACATACTTGGAGTCATATTGGTCAAACCATGTGTCATATTGAGGTGAGGTTGGTTCCTACACATCTCAAATGTATTATGGAATATTTTTCTAAAGTATTAAAACAATACGAATGCATTTTCTCTGTTTGAGCATGTCACTTGTCTTTTTACTAAAATATATTTTTATACTAGAAACACACACTTTGAATCACCCCAATCACATCATGTGTCAGTTTGAAAGAAGACCAATTCTTACACATCAAAAATGAATTATTAATTATTTTCCTAAATTATCATGAAAATATGAGTGCATTTTATTAGTTTTTAGTGAGTGAAACTTTTTGAGCTAAAATGTCAATTTTAAACTGATAAGGGACACTTTGTGTCAAACCGTGTAGATTGTTTGTTGTATTAAGGGGTTTCTAATACTTACATTTCAAAAATGGATTTTTGATCATTTTAATAAATTATAAAAATAATTTGAATGTTTTTTCTCAGTTTTGAGCCGGTCAGTTGTCCATTATACTAAAACTGATGTCAATTTTAAATAAAAAGATGCACTTGGAGTCTTACCAGTCACACCATGTGTCAGATTGAGGCAAGTCTAATTAATAAATGTCTTAAATGAATTATGGATCATTTATATAAAGTTTCAAAACAATTGAAATGTATTTTCTCACTTTTGAGTATGTCACTTTTCATTTTTACTAAAATTTCATTTTAAAATAGAAATAGGCACTTTGACCCATACCGATCACATAATGTATCATTTTGAAATGATACTGATTCCTATATGTTACAAATTAATTATAAATATTTTTCTTAAATTATCAATAGAATCCAATCAAATTTGACCAGTTCTCAGTGAATGAAACTTTTTGAACTAAAATATTGATTTTAAACTGATAACAATCACTTTGAGTCATACCAGACACATCGTGTATTAGATTGAGTTGAGGATGATTCCTAGACATAAAAAATTACTTCTGGACCATTTTCATATAGTATCAAAAAAATGAAAATGTTTTTGTTCGGTTTTGAGTAGGTCAGTTGTCCATTTTACTAAAATGGATGTCTATTTTAAATAAAAATACACACTTGGAGTTATATCTAGAACACCGTACATTGTATTGAAGTTTGGATGAATCATACACATCTCAAATGACTTATGTATCATTTTACTAAAGTATAAAAACAATCTAAATGCGTTTTCTTGATTTTGAGTACGTCACTTGTCTTTTTTTAATAAAATGTCATTTTAAACTGGAAACACGTAATTTGACTCATATCGATCACATAATATATCATTCTGACCCAATACCAATTATTACACATCAAAAATTACTTATGAATTGTTTTCAAAAATTATCAAGAAAACTCGAGAACATTTGGCTACTTTCTAGTGAGTGACACTTTTTGAACTAAAATGTCAATTTTAAACTTATAATGAACAATTTGAGTCATACTGGGCTCATCGTGTATCAGATTGATGTTAGGATGATTCATACACATTAAAAATGACTTATGGATCACTTTTTTAGAGTATCAAACCTATCTGAAAGTATTTTCTTGGTTTTGAGTAGGTCATTTTTCCATTTTACTAAAATTATTGTCAATTTTAAATAAAAAGATGCACTTGGAGTCATATTGGTCACACCTTGTATTGGATTGAGATGAGGTAGATTCCAAGACATCTTAAATGAATTATGTATCATTTTACTAAAGTATAAAAACAATATAAATGCATTTTATTGGTTTTGATTAAATCACTTGTAGTTTTTACTAAAATGTCATTTTAAAATGGAAACACGCACTTTGAATCATATCAATCACATCATGTGTCGGTTTGATGTGAGACTAATTCCTATATATAAAAAATTACTTATGAATAGTTTTCCTAAATTATAAAAAATATCCAAGTGTGATTGATTGGTTTTTAGTGAGTGATAGTTTTTAAACTAAAATGTTTATTTTAAACTGTTAATGGACACATTGAGTCATATCAGGCACATCAAATATCAGATTGAGGTGAGGATGGTTCTTACACCTAAAAAATTACTTATAAATAATTTATTTAAATTAACAAAACAATACAAACTCATTTTCTTGGTTTTGAGTAGGCCAGTTGTCCATTTTACAAAAATTGATGTCAATTTTAGATAAGAAGATGCACTTTGAGTCATACCAGTCACAACGTGCATCGATTTGGGGTTTGACTGATTTCTACTTGTCTCGAATGACTTATGGAATATTTTATATAAAGTATAAAAACAATACAAATGTGTTTACTTGATTTTTATTATGTCACTTTTCTTTTTTACTAAAATTCCATTTTAAATTGAAAACACACACTTTGACTAATACCGATCACATCTTGTATCATTTTTATGTGGGACCAATTCACACATGTCAAAAATAAATTATAAATTATTTTCATAATTTTTCAAGAAAATATTAGTGCATTTTATTAGTTTTCATTGAGTGAAATGTTTTGAACTAAAATTTCAATTTTAAATTGATAACGGACACATTGAGTCATATCTGGCACATCATGTATCAGATTGAGGTAAGGATGTTTCCTACACATCAAAAATGACTTATGGAATAGTTTCTTAAATTATCAAAATAATTTGAATATGTTTTCTTGGTTTTGAGCATATTAATTGTCTTTTTTACTAAAATTAATGTCACTTTTAAATAAAAAGAAGCACTTGGAGTCATACCATTCACACCATGTGTTAGATTGAGGTACGATTGATTCCTAGATGTCCAAAAGTCTCAAAAAAAATCCTAATTTCCAATGTTTCAATTATTTCCTTTTACTTTATTTTTATAACTACCAACACTCTATATTTACTCAATGTTCTTAGCTGAAAAACCTTTCTTGTTGTTGAAATCCAAACCATGCGCCCCTAAAATTATTTAGAAAAATTACTAAAATTCCCTTAAATGTTTAATAATATTATCCCTTCATCCCTATTGGATTTACAATGCTAGGAGATCCCTCCTTTCTCCCATAAGAAGCTTAAAAGACCTATTCGATAGATCTTGATTGCATTCATTCATCCAGTGTCTAATAAAAGCTCCATTGGTCTTGTTGAATTCCTCCTGGTAAGATCTTTGATCCTTTATCTTGGTTCTTCATTCTTCATTCCCTCAACAAAAATATGTATATGTAGGATCATATGACCTATTTTCAGGGTGTTGATTCATTCTTCCATTTTCTCTTAATATAGACCAAATAATGGGTCGATATTGGATGAGGAGAGTTGTATGAGCATGAGGTAGGAGGTATAGTTACTATCCATCATGTCTTGATGTTTTATAATATGCTATATTAATATGCACACCAGTTTCACCCTACATTGCACCAAATTTGAACCTATCCTAAATTGGTTTCCTTGCTTTGAACCTAATGACTTGTTTGAGCCTAAATTCATATTGAGAATGCTAACCTCAGAGTGATCCATTCCCTTGGGTGTTCCCTCTTGTTGAACTCTCTGTGGAATGGTTATTTTAATAATCACAAATCTTAGTTTTATTTATTTCCTTTTAATATCTTGTTCAACTTGTTCTAAATATGTTTAAATCATATCTACAATTGTTTATCAATGATCAATGTATGGTTATGGTTGACCAGGAAGTATTCTGGATTGAACATACACTTTGTAAGAATTCCTTATCTTGACTCACTGATAGTCATTTTCCTGAGTCACCGATGATGAACGGTCGCACCGATAGCTACCGAAGATCTAAAGAGATTCCAATGATCATGTGTCACCGATACCGACAATCACGTGTCACTGATACCGACGATCATGAGACACCGATGTTGAGACACCGATGCTGAGACACCGATACTGAGACACCGATGTTGAGACACCGATGCTGAGACACCTATGCTGATGCTACCGAAACCAATACAGATTCAAAATTTCTCACCGATCACATGACTCACTAATAGTCATGAAAACTGTTTGAATTTCTATAAATTCGTATTTAATTATAACGGTCATTTTTGATGTTTTTAATGAAATTAATGTTATTTAATGTTGATTGTTTGAATGTCAGAGGACCGTACCTCATACCTCTGAAAAGGTAATAATTACTAATGCCGGAACTCGTGGAATAAAAGGAATATCGAGCTACAGTAAAGATACACACAAAAAGATACACATAGATATACAACAGATGCGAAGATAAAAAAAGATAGATAATTCTTATATAAACATACATGAAAAGAAGAACTTTAAGAACATTGATATACATAAAGAACAAAATTTCAAAGAAGAAGACCAAGAGATATAACGACTACACATACCTGAGATGAACACCTACACTGGAAGTGAAGTAAGTGAATCATGATAATTTTTTTTCAATGGAAAAACCAGAGAAGGACTTAGAAGTATTTTTTCTGAATACAAAGAGTCTAGAGCTGCACTGCCAATCACTAGAGCTTTCTACACTCTGATACATTCTCTCTTAGTGATTATTTTACTTAAATTTTTGAGCTGTGTGTATACTCTATATATCTTACACACACTGAATACTATTCTAAACTGGAGGATATCAAAATCCTAAAACCACAATTGTTTACTATTGTTTACCCACGAAAACTGTAGAAGAGGTCCTTGTGTAGCCTGGTCATTGTTTTTGTTTCCCAGAAAGAACTATGGTAGAGGTCCCTGTGTGGCATGGACAGTTGTTCACTGTTGTTAACCCCGATCCAGGGTGTGGATCAATTTCTATAAATTGTTGAGAGGACTAAGTCTCGGCTTGAGACTGAACCTCTTGGTTAACTCTGCTGTGCATTTTAATTTAAATCTATAATTAAACTATTTACTTATTCTGCTGCTATTACTTTGAAATACAAAAATATTTTAAAGCTACTTTGATAGTAAAATTCTCAAGTGTTTATACTTATTGTAAATCAGTAAGTCAGTTTCAAAAGTTAATTTAATCTTCAGATTAAGTCAACTGAGACCTAATGAATCTTTGAGAAACTGATTGAACTTTTACAATCTGTATAGATTCACTATATTTTAACTTTGTTTTTAAATTGGGGGACTTTAAGATAAATATCTTTAACAGAAATTTTTAATTGGAACTCAATTCACCCCCCTCTTAATTATCCACTCCGACCAACATTTGGTATCAGAGGATTTGTTTTTGTTTAAATATTTTTGAAACACTCTGTTTTTCAACTGTGATTTTAGTTGCATATTTAAAGATCCTAAAAATCTGTTAGTTCTAAATTTTATCTCTTTGAATTATCTTTCTAAAATCTAGCTATGGACAATAGACTAGAGGGTGATACTACTAACATGACACCTTTCTTCAATGGTATAAACTATGCTCAGTGGAAACTTAAAATGAAAATTCATTTAGAGAGTATAGGTTTTGATATCTGGACTACTATAGAGTCTCAATATAAAATTCCAGAAACTGAACGAACAACTTGGGATGAACCTACAAATACTGCTTACAATAATAACTGTAAAGCCATGAATTCCTGGTACTGTGCTTTAGGGGATGAGGAATTTAACATAATTTCTTCTTTCAAAAATGCTTATGAAATTTGGGATACTTTAGGTGTTTCTCATGAAGGAACAACTAATATTAAAGAAATGAGATTAAATAATTATAATACTAAATATGATAATTTTGAAATGAAGACCAATGAACACACTTCTGATATGTATCTCAGGTTCAATTAGATAGTCAATACAATGAATTCACTCGGTAAAGTTGTTCCATCAAAGGAACAAATCATGAGAATCTTGAGATGTCTACCAGACCGATGGAGAGGCACATCTGTTTCAATCAGAGAATCATGTGACATTGGAGCTCTTCTTGTCAAAGAACTTATTGGTAAGCACATGATGTATGAGGAAGAACTCAAGGTGAATAAAGAAGAATATGATGAACCTAAGAGAAAATCTGTGACTTTCAAGACTACTGCTTCAAAGAGCAAAGATAAGAAGAAAATGCAAATACCTACTGAGAGTTCAACCAGTGAAGATTCTAATTCAGATAGTGTTGCTGAAATGACTCAGATATCCAGGAGGTTTAAGAAATTTTATAGGAAGAAGAAATTTTTCAGAAAATCAAATTACAAAGGAAATTATGACAATAAGGGACATTGGAATAAGGAATGAAAAAATCTAGATAGAAGTGATGAAGTTGTTTTCTACGAGTGCAAAAGAAAAGGACACATTAAAGCAGACTTCCCAAAGTTAAAATTCAAGAAGAAATATGATTACAAAGACAGTAAGTACAAGAAAGCTATGAAGGCTACTTGGAGTGCATCTGAAGATAGTACAAGTGAATCTGAAATGTCTGATTCTGAGAAGAATTATGCCAACATGTGTTTCCTGACCAACACATCTGAGGCAACCTTAGATACTCTTGTTTTAAATTCTTTTTATTATGGAGATGATGCGGAATCTGATTCTGATTATGAAAACATGACTAGTGAGGAATTATTTGAATATTGTAATATGATGGAAGAGACATGCAATGAAATTAAGGATAAATACAAATCATTGAAGAAACAACATGATCTCACTACTATTGTTAAAACTGAACTTACTATTGAAAAAGAGAAAAATGCTCAAATGTTAAAGGAAAACACTGAACTGAAAATGTAAAATGAGAAACTTAGAAAATACTTAGAGAAGTTTACAAATGGAAAGGATACACTTACTCAAATGCTAGGAAAGCAAGTAGCTCCCAAATACACTACTGGAATATGCTACAAACCTAGATAGAGACAGATTACTAAGAATATATTTATTCCTAAATCTGGACAGAATACTGGTAGTTCTAGTTCTGGACATTCATATGCTTCAACTAGTAATTCACATAGTTATAGATCAAATAATGTTTATATTTCAAAATTTATTGATTTTGTAAATTGTATGAAACCCATAAGACAAATGTGGGTACCAAAATCTTTGATTTCTAACCTGTCTGGACCCAAGAAGATCTGGGTACCAAAGTCATTTTCCATCTAAATCAGTTTTGTAGGAAACCTGTTTGAAGAGTTCTCACAAGAAGGTATGGTACTTAGACAGTGGATGTTTGAGACACATGTCTGGAGATTACTCATGCTTTAAAAGTCTAATCAAGATTTATGGAGGCCATGTCACCTTTGGTGATAATTCTAGAGGAAAAATCATCGGCCTAGGCCAAATTGGTAACACTGATTCAGTTTTAATTTCCAAAGTTTTATTTGTTGATGGACTAAAATATAATCTGTTAAGTATTTCTCAATTGTGTGATGATGGTTTTAATGTAAAATTTGAAAATGATTTTTGTCATTTTTTTAATTCTAAAAATGTTTTATTCTTTTTTGATTTAAGAAATGAAAATGTTTATGCAGTTTATTTAAATTTTTTAGCTAAGAAAAATGTTACTTGTCTAAATTATTTTCATAAAGAGTCTTAGCTTTGGCACAAAATATTAGGACACTGCAACATCCATTCACGTAGAAAAATAACTAGGAAAAACTTGGTTAGATACCTACCTAAACTTGAATTACCAATTGAAAATTTTTGTAATCCCTGTCAAAAGGGAAAGCAACATAAAGTTTCTTTTAAATCAAAGAAAGAAGTTTCTACTTCTCAACCTCTCGAGTTGGTTCACATGGACTTGTTCGGACCATCAAGAGTTTCTAGTTTAAATGGGAAGCACTATGTCTATGTTCTAGTAGATTACTTTTCTAGATATACTTGGGTATACTTCTTAGCTCACAAAAGTAAAGCTTGTTCTTACTTTGTCAAATATTCCAAGTCTGTAGAAAACCTTAGTGGACTTAAAATTAAAACCCTAAGAAGTGATCATGGACCTAAGTTTGAGAATCATGTGTTTGAATCCTACTGCTCGCATAATGGCTATAGTCATAAATTTTCTGCTCCTAGGACACCTCAGCAGAATGGTGTAGTGGAAAAAAGAAATAGAACCATTCAAGAAATTGCAAGGACTATGCTTAATGAATATGACCTGCCTATTTACTTTTGGGATGAAGCTGTCCATACAGCTTGTTATACCAGTAATAGAGTATTAATTAGACCAGTTCTTAAGAAGACCCCATATGAGTTGTGGAATAATAGAAAACCTAAAGTTAGTTACTTTAGAGTCTTTGGATGCAAAGTTTTTATTCTTAATACAAAGGATAATCTAGACAAGTTTGCTTCTAAAAGTGATGAAGGAATTTTTCTTGGTTATTATTTATCTAGTAAAGCCTATAGAGTCTTTAATAAGAGAAACAAATGTGTGGAAGAATATGTTCACATCAAGTTTGATGAAACTGATCCACATGAACTTAAAACCTCTCTTGAAAATCTTGAAGAAGATTTATCTGTTCTGGACCTTAATAACAAATCTAAAGAACCCGCTATAAAGACAACCAGTTCTGGATTTATTCCAGAATCTATACCTAATGAACTCAAACCTAGAGAAGAACCTGAAATTTCTAGTCCTACCTTTACTAGATCAACCAAAATTCTAAAGAATCATCCTTTAGACGCTGTTGTTGGTAATCTTGATAGAGGGACACAGACTAGAGCTTCTTTAAGAAACCAGGTTGAACATCAAGCCTTTATTTCACAGCAAGAACCTAAAAATGTCAATGATGCTATCAATGATGAATTTTGGGTAATGGCTATGCAAGAAGAGTTAAATCAATTTAAAAGAAACAAATTCTGGGAATTAGTTGACAGACCTAAGGACAGTTTAACAATAGGCACAAAATGGGTGTTTTGAAACAAAGTTGATGAGTCTGGAAACATAGATAGAAACAAATCTAGGCTAGTTGCACAAGGATTTAGTCAAGAAGAAGGTATAGACTATGAGAAAACCTTTGCACCTGTATCCAGATTAGAAGCCATTAAGATCTTACTTGCATATGCTGCTCATATGAATTTCAAGTTATATCGAATGGATGTCAAAAGTGCTTTTCTAAATGGGTTTATTGTTGAAGATGTTTTTGTTGAAAAACCACCTGGATTTATTAATCCTCATTTTACAAATCAAGTTTTTAAACTTTCTAAAGATTTATATGGCTTAAAACAGGCTCCAAGATCTTGGTATGATAGAATTAGTAATTTTCTTAGTTCAAAAAGTTTTACTAAAGGGATTGCTGATCCAACTCTTTTTATTAAAAGAATTTCTAAAGATCTTTTAATAGTTCAAATATATTTTGATGATATTATTTTTGGATCTTCTAAACCTTCTTTATGTACTGAATTTTCAATGAGTATGCAAAACGAATTTGAAATGATTTTAATGGGAGAACTTAAATATTTTCTGGGATTTCAAGTTTTTCCAAATGAAAATGGTATTATTTTGACTCAAAGTAAATACACAAAGGATCTTCTAAAACATTTTGGTTTGGATATTATTAAGGAAAGTGATACTCTTATGAGTAAAATCTGTAAATTGGATGCAGATGAATCTGGGAAACCGTGGATCAAACCAATTACAGAGGTATGATTGGAAGATTACTTTACCTTACAGCTAGTCTACCGAATATTATGTTTAGTGTGTGTATGTGTGAAAGATTTAAAGATAACCAGAAAGAATATCATTTACTTGCTGTTAAAAGAATTTTTAAGTATCTTAAACACACTACAAACTTAGTCTTGTTTTATCCAAAAAGAAAATCTTTGGAGATAATCAGTTATTCAGATGCTGACTTTGCTGGTTGCAAGTTAGATAGGAAGAGTAAATCTGGATTTTGTCATTTATTGGATCAATCCTTAGTATCTTGGTTTAGTAAGAAATAGAACTCAGTTGCATTATCTACAATTGAAGCATAATACATTACTGCTGGTAGTTTTTGTGCACAAATTATGTGGATGAAACACACTCTTTTGGACCATGGATATGATTTTAATCATATTTCAATTAACTGTGATAACACTAGTGCAATTAACATTTCAAAGAACCCCGTGTCTCACTCTAGAACCAAACAAATTGATGTCAGACATCACTTTTTGAGAGATCACTACCAAAAATGTGATATCACTCTTGAGTTTATTGGTACTGAACATCAATTAGATGATATTTTCACCAAGCCCTTAAATTTTGAAAGTTTAAACTTGATTTAACGAGAGTTAGGCATGATAGATCTGAAAAAAAGATCTGTCAAACCGATCTGTCAAACCGATCTGTGAAACCAATCTGTCAAACCGATCTGTGAAACCGATCTGTCAAACCGATCTGTCAAACCGATCTGTCAAACTGATCTGTGAAACCAATCTGTCAAACCGATCTGTCAAACCGATCTGTCAAACCGATCTGTCAAACCGATCTGTCATATTGACTAGTGCTACCGATTGTGTTGTACTATTTTTTTGTGTGTTTAAAAACGACGTTGTTTTACTTAATCGATATTTTATTATCTATAACCCTAAATGATACAAATAATGACACGCGGCTATTCCATTCTCTAAAGATTATTGACCTTCCATTTCCCTCTGAACTCTCTCCTCTCTTCTCTGTAACCCGAGCCTTTTGAATCTTTCCAAGCCTCTCGATTGTCTCAAAACCTCAAAAAGGGCAAGAAAAAGAGACAGAGTAAGTAATATAAAGGAACTTCACCTATCAAGCATGTTCGAGGTGAGTCGAGCAGTATGAAGTAGAGGTATGTGAACCCAGAGCTAGAAAAAAGAGAAGTTATAGCTGAAAATGAAATTTGTTCGGAATGGGTTTTATCTAGCAAGTTCGTTCTCTTGAAAGTTTTGGAAACTCAAGGCTGGAAGGAGTGGTTCTATAATAACGATAGAGTCTTTTACCCGAAGCTAGTGCACAAGTTCTATTTGAACCTAGATATAGATTTGGACGGAGTAGAGGCTGCGAGATTGTCTTCTATAGTAAAAGGGAAAAAGATTACGTTTTCATCAAAATAATGGGCTGAATGTCTAGGAGTACCTCACAATGGAAGATATGAGGACTATTCTAGTAATATTCCTCCCACAACTGATTAATTTTCTTATGAGTTAGCCCTGGAATTTTTGACTGGGAAGTCTGAATCACGAAGGATAATTGCTGTTGAGTTGGATGGTGAGAACCGAATCCTGTTCAAATTTATTCAACATCAGGTATGTCCGAGAAAATGTGATTTTGCTGTGGTAAAGTATCAAGATGTTTTTCTGCTATTTGTTTTTCTGAATGCTGAAAAGATCAATCTATGTAGATATTTTTCCGATCATATTTTTGAGATGATAAAACCTTCAAAGAAAGCTACCACTATGTTTTATTCTAAAAAAATTTCTACCATGCTGAAATTATTAGGCTGTGTAAATGATGGAGATGAGTGTATATCATCAGTTAGCTTTTGTTTCAACAAAGTTATTTGTAAGAGAATGAAAATCAATTGGAACCCATGGAAGAAATCCTGGGTTGCTGATGAAGAAAAGTTATATGATTCTTTCAATCCTACTGATCATCCAAGGAGACCAAGGGAAGTAAGAGACCCTAGCTTAAATCCTGGTGAGGAAGTGATCTATTCGGATGAAGAAGAGGAAGTGGTTGCTCCTAAATAAACTGGTGAATCCAGTAAGAAAGGAACATGAGAAGATGAAGAAGCTGATGATAATCTAAATGCTGAAGAAGAGGATGAATCATCTCTTGATGAAAGGAGTGATCCTGATACTGTTAGCCCAAAGAGAAGAAGGATGGAATTTGGTTCAACAAGTCCTCCTCTCAATTTACCAGAAATTGAACCGCTTTTAGATGATGAAGAAGAAGGCGAGACTACTGAATCAACTTCTGAGGAGTATGAATCCGGAAGTACAGAAAGTTATAATGAGAGATTAGTTAATGATGATGATGATGAAGGCAGTGATGGTGATAAGGGGGATGCTGATGGTGATGGTAGTAGTGGTTACATTTAAAGTAATGATGATGATGCTGATGCTCGACCTTTAGAAGGTTAATATGTGATCAAAGATGATCCTCAACCCCAACCACTTGAGCAAGAGCATATTCCTGAAGATGAGAGGACAAAACAGTTGGTGAGTGATGAGGATGAGTAATTCCTTCCTGAAAATTCTAGACGAGCTCAGTTTGTGAAACCTATATACCCTTCATGCAAAGCGGCATGGGAAGGGCATCTAGGTCTTGTTGTTCTAGGATTAGACTACCCATAGGAAGATGAAGGTGTAGAAGTGGATCTTGCAGGCATAAGTGATTTTGTTAAGGCTCAATTAATTGCTGAGTTTTTGCAAAGAACAGATGTCAGACTAGATCCTTCAGTATCTCAAAGTAGACCTAATTCGGCAGTTTCTCAGTCAGATTTTGATAATTTCAAGATTTAATTGATTCAAGGTATTAGGGAGACTGTTAAAAGTGAGTTATCTTATATTCCTGGTCCTACTCATTTGACTTTATCTGATGCTTCTATGAATGATTTGGCTCAAGGAGTGAAAAACCTTATCAAACCAGACCTGTGCAATTACAGTGAATCGATTGGTAGGCATGTTACCTCTTTGAATAAAACACTTACGAAGTTAGGCAAAAATCTTGTTTCTTTGTCAGGTGAGTTCAGAATAACCATCTCTAGTATGATGGAAGTTTTAAGAAATCTGATAAAACATTTGAAGAAATCAGATTTGAGGAAGTTAAAAGCTGAGATTACTCAGGTTATTGCTCAGGTTGGCAATGCCAAGGTGACCAAGATCACTGGTCGATAATTAGATACCATAAGAGATGTTGTTAGAGAAGAGCTGGCGGCTCTTGGGAAGATTTTAGATTTAGATTCTTTGAAGAAAATTAGAGAGCATAATGATCATGTGCATAAAATGGTAAAGTTGTATTCGGCTAATGCTACAAAATCTCAAAAGGAGATTAAGGAGAAAGTAGATCATTAATTCTCTAATATTTACACAAAGCATGAGTTAAATCATCATTTTAAAGTACTGGCTGATAATCTGAGACTCCCTCCAGTGACTCAATCTTTTAAAGCTCAAGTTCAGCAGTTAAAATATTTTACCCACACTTTAGAAAATATCAGGAAAAATAAGGATGATTTTGAAAAATCCATGAAGTATGGTGGAGAAATCATTCAGGACTTCATCAACTTGCTAAAACCCTACCTTCATGTGCAAGAAAAATCCATTGTTTTTCCTACAGCTGAGACTCTGCAATCATCAGATGTTTCTCCTATCCAGATGTCTGTTTCTCAAGCTCTTTCCAGTATTAGACTAGTCTTTCAACAACAACCTTTAGAATGACCTTCTTTGTAGTAGGTGACCTTGGAACCCATAGTTCATCCAGCTCGGGTCGTCCTACCTCCCTTCTCCATAAGGCCAATTCCACCTTCTACCCAACAACCTTCTGGACCTTCAATTCCTCCTACTGCTAAAGGGAAAGCTCCCTTGTACCCATATAAATAGCTATTACTGTCTTTTTTTTGATAGGCTGTTTGTTTTCCAGAACTATTCTATTTTGTTTGTAATATGTGTACCCTATTTTGGTATGTAATATTCTTGCTTATCTTTCTTTAATATCTTCTTTTTGATAATCCCAAAGAGGGAGAGAAATCACACAGAGAAAACAGGTGAATCATGCATGCATATGCGAACTCCGGATGCATCATCTCTGGATGCATCATGTCTGGATGGGTGACCTGAATGCCCATGCTGGCTATTTATCAGATGCATGTATACATAGGAGGAGAAATGTTGAAAGAGGAGAATGCCTCCGTTATATATATGTTCTGGTTGCTATTATAGCCATGTTTTATCTTTTGTAATATATTATTTTTTATAGGGGGAGCATACTAAATGAAATACTGTATTCTCTCTTCATTTATTCCATTGATTTGTGATTATCAAAAAGGGGGAGATTGTTGAACTCTCTGTGGAATGGTTATTTTAATAATCACAAATCTTAGTTTTATTTATTTCCTTTTAATATCTTGTTCAACTTGTTCTAAATATGTTTAAATCATATCTATAATTGTTTATCTATGATCAATGTAATGTTATGGTTGACCTGGAAGTATTCTGGATTGAACAGACACTTTGTAATAATTCCTCATCTTGACTCACTGATAGTCATTTTCCCGAGTCACCGATGATGAACGGTCACACCAATGATGAACGGTCTTACCGATGATGAACGGTCGCACCAATGATGAACGGTCGCACCAATGATGAACGATCACACTGATAGCCACCGAAGATCTAAAGAGATATCGAAGATCATGTGTAACTGATACCGGCGATCATGTGTCACTGATACCGATGATCATGATACACTGATGCTGAAACACTGATGCTGAGACACCGATGTTGTGACACCGATGCTGAGACACCGATGCTGAGACACCGATACTGAGACACCGATGATGAGACATCGATGCTGAGACACTGATGCTGAGACACTGATTCTGATGCTACCAAAACCAATATAGATTCAAAATGTCTCACCGATCACATGACTCACCGATAGTCAAGAAAACTGTTTGAATTTTTATAAATTCATATTTAATTCTAACGGTCATTTTTGATTTTTTAATGCAATTAATGTTATTTAATGTTGATTGTTGGCATGTCAGGGGACCGTACCTTGTACCTCTGAAAAGGTAATCATTCATACTACCGGAGCTCGTGGAATAAAAGGAAGATCGAGCTTCAGTAAAGATACATACAAAATGATACACACAGATATACAACAGATAAGAAGATACAAAAAGAGAGATAATTCTTCCATACACGTACATGAAAAGAAGTACTTGAAGAACATTGATATACATCAAGAACACAAGTTCAAATAAGAAGATCAAGAGCTATAACGACTACACATACTTGAGCTGAACACCTACACTGGAAGTGAAGGAAGTGAATCACAATACTCTATTTTTCAAGGGAAAACCAGAGAAGGACTTAGAATCATTTATACTGAATCCAACGAGTCCAGAGATGCACTGCCAATCACTAGAGCTTTCTACACTCTGATACATTCTCTCTTAGTGATTATTTTACTTACATTTTTGAGCTGTGTGTGTACTCTATATATCTTACACACACACTGACTCCTGTACTGAACTAGAGGATATCAAAATACTCAAACCAAAATTGTTTACTCTTGTTTACCCACGAAAACTATGGAAGAGGTCCTTGTGTGGCCTGGTCATTGTTTTTGTTTCCCAAAAAGAACTGTGGTAGAGGTCCCTGTGTGGCCTGGACAGTCGTTCACTGTTGTTAACCTCGATCCAAGGTGTGGATCAATTTATATAAATTGTTGAGAGGACTAAGTCTCAGCTTGAGACTGAACCTCTTGGTTAACTCTGCTGTGCATTTTAATTTATGTCTATATGTAAACTATATACTTATTCCACTGCTATTACTTTGAAATACAAAACTATTTTAAAGCTACTTTGATAGTTAAATTCGTAAGTGTTTATACTTATTGTAAATCAGTAAGTCAGTTTCAAAAGTTAATTTAATCTTTAGATTAAGTCAAATGGGACCTAATCAATCTTTGAGAAACTGATTTAACATTTACACTCTGTATAGATTCACTACATTTTAACTTTGTTTTTAAATTGGGGGATTTTAATAGAAATATTTTTAACATAAATTTTTAATTGGAACTCAATTCACCCCCCTCTTGAGTATCCACTCCGACCAACACCTCTTATATACTTAAGTTTATTTCATGGCAATGAATCCAAAATACCTAATGGTGTGTTTGGATTTTTCTTTATGATGAAATCATATTGATATGGAATTAATTTAGTGGAGTGGTGTAGACAAATCCCTTATCAATTCTGAGAATTTGAATTGATTGTGAGTGGCATATAAACATCACCCTTCTAAATAGTTAATCTCCAATTAGAATGAAACATCAAAAGTTGTAAATACTATTTAATATTATTATGATATAAATCAAGAGGGCATGGAGACCCCTTATAATTATACTAAATGGGCTTGATGACCCTTGTAATACTAAATGAGAGAGATGACCCTTGTATTATATATATATATATATATGGGCATGGAGTTACTTGATATATGATCATGGGAATAGATTCCCTTACTAGGATACTAATAATGGAGACCCTATTCTATAATACTTGGCATGGTGTCCCTATTATGTGATACTGGGTCTGACGTCCCTTACTAATGTGATACTAGGCATGACATCCCTTAATAATGTGACACTGGGAATGGAGACCCTTACTACTATGATACTAGGCATGTCATCCCTTAAAAATGTGATACTTGGGATGATGTACCCTTTACTATATTGATAATGGAAATGGTGTCCCTTATAAATGTGATACCGGGCATTGCGTCCCTTGACACTTGTTCAGAGATATTATGACATGGGCCGAAGGAGGTAGTGTCAGCCTGGATTCCTTCAGGAACCAAAGATGACCCATTTATAGTTATTATTACTGCTTTACATTATTATATATTCACACTTCCATATTGTATAAATTGACTGGATATTTATAGATGTTGTCAGTGGTGGCCTACTAATTTTATCTCACACCCTATCTTGGCCACCAATGGTACTCAAGATGACTACATGATTACAGGTGTAGATAAGTGGGAAATTTTTCTTATGGATGCGTGACTTCTTGAATGAATTTGGATGGATCTTGGTATCAGATAACCAGGATAAATCTAAGGATGTCGAGATTGATTTTTCACTTTTTGGATTCTTTTTTTATATTATGTATAGTATTTACACCTTCTTTATGTATCCATGTTTTCCTTCTTATTAGATACACAATATAAATTATCATCCATTATATATGATTCAGTTTACTACTTTTGAATACTATTTAGTGCTTGGTTATTTACTTATTCTTTCATTATTTACCTATTATATTACTTATTCGCTATTCTAAACTATTGTAATGATAGAATAATCTCCCCACAGACACACCCTAGGCCCTCACTACTAGTCAGAAGTCTCTGGTGTTCGGGGAGATGCATTTGAGGCCATGTGGAAAATCGGGCTTAGGGAACCGTTTAGTGGAATCCGTGTCTAGGATTTCATATAATCAAGGTTCAATAAATTGGTGAATCCAATATGTTATTAAAATAGATATTTTATAGAATTAATATATGGGGCTGAGTGAGCCTATTTTATTGTGTGGATGGCATTTTTTCCTCAAATATTTGGATTTAGTGCCTTCTTTCTATGTGAAGAGTTATATATTTGATAATTATGTATGATCTTGTGATTTATATAGTTATTTGTGACAATTGAAATATTTTCTATGGTTGGGAACCGTTGATGAGATATGGAATTGAAGCTAGGGGATATTATAATTATGATCATATTAATTGATGGGTTGGTAGTTCAGGGTTGTATTGCTTATATTATGGGCTGGGTACCCAGAAATGTTGTGATGGTTGATGTCGGTGATGAAAGGACAAATTATATTATTACATGAAATGGTTTGGGATACAGGATTATCGAGATGAGTTTAGATTCATGATTTCTCATCGATTTTCATATTTATTTCTTGATACTTTCATAATGGTTGGATAGATGAATGTTATTTATATGATAGGTTTCCAATTGCTGAATGCAGTTTGATGCTATGCACTATGAGTGTATCTTTTAAGTGACAGCTTAGGGTGATTCCTAGAGTACCTAGATGGCTATGAAACAATAATTTAAGTAATAAATGAACATGTTTAGTTCATGGTTATTTCTAATGATGATTAAATATTAAGGTTCTTTTAAAATAATTAATAGAATCATCAGCACTTGGATTGAAAGATTAAATAATTAATCTTGGAAACTGAATATGGATTATGAGTATTAATTAATATATAATTAATTAATTAATATTTATTTATATCCTTGTATTTTTATTGATACCCATACCTTATCAGTGACCACTGGGGTTTTTGTGTGATTGTGGAACCATATTAGTCCATGGGTCGGTAGTTTCCCTTAGTGTGGGTCATGCATGATATATTGTATATTTTTTGATTTATTCTTCCCCACCAGAGTCGATAGTGCAACCGACAACCAAATGTTTTTGGGGGTTTTTTCTCAAATACTTTGGATGTAAATATAATGAGTGGACAACTTCCCCCTCTCCCCCAATCTACCTCTAGATGTTGATGAGTAGGTATAACCCGATCTATAATGTCTTACAATATATGGTGAGTTCCTACCAGGGGTGTTATGGACCATAGTTTAACTACATATTTATGTTCAGGCTGTGATGGATTTAGGTATAGCACATAATTTCATCTGGACTTGGTAGATCTAACTTCCCATAGGTGTGCATGTATGGGCTTTAATGGATTGAGGTATAATGCACGTACACTAGCTATAGTGGATTTTGGGAATGCACATGGTAGTGGATAGGATGATGATGATGATGTGGATATATAGACTAATTACAATGTGAGATATTGGGCACTACACCAGACTAAGGTTGGTAGGTCCAATTCTTAACTCACATCAGGGTTGATTTACTTTTAGGAGGGATGATCTGAGGATGTATGGCATTATGAAGTGAGAGAGACAAACCTGGGGAGAATTAAAATTTGAGTAACTTCATATATATATATATATGAGCATGTGTGAGTGATTTTAATATAGAATCATTTACTTATATGAATTAGTTGGTGAGTTATCCATGGTGAGGATAAAAAACTAATATTACTGATTTATGTGATGAGTTAGTTTAATTTGTTTATTCATTATTCTTTATTATAATTCTTTAACATTTTTAATGTGTGGTTTCAGGGAGGATCATACTTATTAAATATGTTATTCTCACCCTACATATATATAAACTAATTTTCATGTGATCAGGGATAGGTTGGTGGCTAGGCTAGACATTACTAGATTAGAGGTGTTTCTAAGTAGTTGTTAGGAGCTTCTAGAGATCTTTGTTTCTACCTAGGGTTTATTTTGTCATATACAATTTTATTTTAGTTGTATCAATTTATTTATGAGATTAAATGTGTTGGGATTTCTTCTTATATTTATGATTTATATTTTTTTGGTAGTTTTATCATCTCATCTCATACTAATTTACTATGTGGAGGGTAATTCCTCCCATATGTGTGATTGATAGACACTCAGTTTTATTCCCCAAACCATGGCCAATCAGAGGTGGGATTCAGGTGTCATTATCTCTCTTTCTTCATCACCTACCCTAGAGGTTTTCCTTTGGAGGAATAGGGTATTGACTTTACTATGATCTTGAGTAAGAAAAATTCACATCACATTGTAAAATAACATTAGGGTTCCTAGACAAAGTACCTTTATGCCTATACTTATCAAATTTGGTGGTCATTAATTTAGGACAACCCAAAAATATCCAAAAACAAAATAAGTATTTACAATTAGTATTATATAATTGAAAATATTGAAATTCAATTCAAGATTTATATTTATTATTAAAATCATAACATTAAATATAATTCCATTTACACATACATAAATGAAAGAATTTTAATTATAATTGGTTTTTAATATGATATGAGTGACATTAATAAGTGATTTATAGTTAAAATTTAGTCAAATTTCAAATCTCATAAAAAACCCATGCATGTTCATACATAACTTCTATAACAACATGGGAAAACGATACATGCACCCCGTATAATCATAATTGTACTACCCAGGTCATGACATGGCTGAAATTTCTATAACTTTAAATCCCAAAACCTCATGACCCAATGAGAAATACCACATATCTCCCCCATCTCAATAAATGTGATCATAATAAGTCTCACTTGATATCTATAAATTCTCACTCATCAAAGTCCCACCTAAACCATTATACATCTCACTACTATTCAATAATAAAAACCTCAAAGTATCTTTAGAAATAAAAATTGAAACAATAATCACTACAATGGGTAATAAAAAGGATCCCAATGATGAACAACATTATTAAAGGACATAAAAAACCAAAAAGAGTAGTCAAATAAGGCCCAAAGAAGCAAACATCAATATAATATGAATCTAAATATTAGTAAATGGCCAAACAAGGATTATAGAAGAATCACATAAAATTAAAACCTTATACCACATGAATTATTACATCTCATTTTAGTGGTTCTCATCAGAAATATCTACCAGAAAACTTATTGATCTCTACTTGATCAATCTTGTGTAAAAAAAATCATTATAGGGGTCTGCCCCAACTACATAATTGAAAAAAATATGTATCTACACAATGATCCCATAGATCATATCTCAATTTCATCATCAACATGTGTGTAACATGGTGATGGTCTTACTATAGTGATATAATCCGAACAACAAACCCACACTATGTTAGGTTTTTTACCTCCATCGATAAAATCACCATTCCCTTATAGAAAAAAATACAACACATGTAGAATCCATTACCTTAGAGAAATAAACCTACAAAAAATGGAAATATCATAAACTTGGCATATCAAAATTAGTACCAGTAACATCACACATGAAAAATAGGTTCCCCTTAAGTTGATCATCAAACTCTTAGGTCAACCATGATATTACCTCTCATGGGAATTGATACTCTTTTAAGAGGCGCTTCACAAAAGTTTAAATGCCTCTCAGGAAACATACCCAATTACTCTATCACATATGGAATAAGACACATCATTTTTGAGGAAAACCACTGTCCTCTAATCAATAAGAAAATGGAGGAATATCACATATCCCATCCCATATTTGGATGCATACTAAGGATCATCCTATCACAAGGACCACTCTTTATATATCTAGATTAATCCTTAAATCGAGGAATATATGGAATAACACTCACCTCAACCACTAATGTCAAATAAAAGGCTCTCTTACAACAAAATAAGATGGCCATATGATCATTAAAATTATCAATAACTACTGAAATTATTATATATAATAACTCATCCATCACCTGATAAGGTCTCACACCCACACTAAAGTTATCTCAAGGTTCTTCTATACTTTTAGCAAAATGAAACCTAGAAAATGTATCCATTTAATCCAACCAATAAAAGACCTAAGGGAATGTTCCTCCTATGGTTCATATTCTATCCTACAATAAGAGAGAACATAATAAAGGAATCCATACTAATTAATCATGGAATACCTACTAAAACCACCTAAATGATATCCTAGTGAGAGTTCCACATGAGATCATGTGTGCCTCCTTATACGCAAGAGGATACCAACTAGTGGAAAGAGCCTGAATCATATTTTAGAGTGACTATTCCTTTAATATCATAACCATAAACAATAAATAAATAATTAAACATAAACCAAAAACATATAATATATTATGAAGTTTGAAATTATAACCTAATAACACCATAGAAAAATAAACATACCCACATTCTATAATAGATGAATAATTAAATCAAACTATCATACATCCCAACAGATTACCCATTGGGCCTATCATGAGTACAAAATAAAAAAAATAAAAAATTAATGGAGGATCCAATATAATCCTGAATCTCACCTCAATACATATCTAAACATTCTCTATAAAATACACTTTGATTCATAGTGAAACATATTCTCATTCATTCATATCAAACATAAGGTCTGCATGTGCATCGAGGTTCCTATGAAATGTGTTAGAAATATATCTCATTATGATATGACAAATTTACCTTAAAATATAATATCATATACATGTGTACACATGAGGACAAAAAATAATAGGAATATATAACATTTATGAATTTATGTCAGGTCATCATGTGGTAACTAGGCCCCTATGACACCCAACCCTACATGGTTTGGTCCTCTTTAGGGAACCATTCCTACCATAGTAATAATTCATTATATTTCCATCAAGGAAATGCATAAACATGTCCAGACCCTGACATATAGAGCAATAGGAAAACCTATCACATGATAATGATCCTCCTTGTACTAGTGAATAATGAAAACCTTGGTGGTATAATATTCAGACCCTAATTCATTTCCCCCATGTTAAACCCCATCTTTAACTATATTATCCAAGCTATTACATTATATAGGAATAAAATCTTGAGGAGGGAAATATTGGATCCAACCTATCATGTGAATTGAACCCCTATCACATGTAGGTACCATGGATAATTCTCAAATACAGGATATAGATCATGAGGAGGGAAATAGTGGATCCCACGTACTACATAAGATGAACCACTATCATGAACATTATCCAAACCAATATCATGAGGTATGACCCATGGATATGTTTTAAATACAAGAAGAAGATCCTAAGGTAGGAAACAACTAATCCAACCTCCCACATGATCCAAACCATACCTCTCAGGGTAGGTCTTATGGATATATTGACTATAAAAGGAAAATATATAACTAGTGTGAGATGTTTAACATGAAAACACCACCTTAAAGCCTATAACTTGGATAAAAACACATACATACAACATGTTTGCCATAAAACTCATGACTAAGGTACTATTAAATGAATACCTATACTAATGACAAAAATCATGTCCAATCATACATTTAGCCACACATGCTTGTATTCCCATACCATACATGTGAACATTGAGCATGAAAAACCAAACCCATAAACATCCTATATCACTGAAAAAGGAAATAATTAGGATCCTCAGACTGAACTTGGTCTCTACTCACTGGCATTTTCTAGAATCTATAAACACTTGATAACCCCAAAAATCAAAGGCTTTATTTGGATACAACATAACTAATCTAGTCTAACCCATTAGTTCATTTACACATCACCATCTAGGTCATTAAACCCATGGAACATGCCAAAATAACTCACTTAAATCCTCTTAGTGGCTTATTTATAAGATATAAAACATATTCCTTGACCCATGAGTGGGTACCATTTAACATCTCCCATAAGTTAACTCTTGAGGAATTATATATAGGTAACTATCTATGTCATATTATATCATGCACTAGATGACTTCTATTTCTCATCACATGAACTAATACCATTGTACACCCTAAATGGGAACTCTTAACCATAAATGAGATGTACAACCATATCACACATAACCTAAAGGCCCATACCCTCATTCATGCTAACAATACATAGAAAAAATCATAAAAAGCTTACTACACACATTAAAAACCTTAGTACTCATCTTGGGAACCTCATAAACTCAACTGAAATTAGTTTCACCTAGGAATAAAGTCATAGTGAAATTAATAATCACTCAATAAGAAACAAAGAACTTAATCTAATATTAGGAGCTTATAAGCCATCTAACTTCACAAAAAGTGAAATTTCAACCCCTTTAAAATTTACCTAATTACAAAAATCATGGAGGAATGTAAAATCATATATAAATAGACATATAGTTATTTATTATAGATACCATCTACCTTAATAACTGAGTTATACTCCTTAAGTCATGATCTACAAGCATTGGACAAGCCTGAATGAATCCACCCTAATCCATGACAAGGTTTGACCAACATCCCAATCCCTCATCTCAATCATAATTTCCAATAATTATATAAATGATTCATAATTAGTTAAAAAATTCTTATAATGTTTCATAATCCCTAAAAAATCACTATAGAACCTTATCACATTGAAGCTACAACCAAAGACATATGGAAGGCCCATGACACAACCACAATAATTATATAAAAAAATCAATATCAACCAACATCTAATTGATTATAAATTTCAATAGTAATTAGGAAAAAAACTCGGAAACTCACTGAGCATTGTTCCTCTACCAAAATAACGAGTGACGGAATCCATTAATGATTTCATGGATCCCTCAGTCTATCACACGTAAAAGAACCTTCATTCAGGATAATTGCACTATGGGGTGATTTTTTCACATAAATTCCTAGATTGAAACAACAAAAAAATAGATATAAATAAGGTGAAGAATAAAATAGGAGGAATTATAGGAATCATCCCTCAAATTAATGCACCAAAAGACACTATTCTATCCTAAATCAGTGGGGAACCGCAGAGGGAATATGAGGGGGTTTGGTTAGTAAAAAATGGATTCCCACAACTCATTATCCACTAATGAACATAATAGGATCATGTGTAAAATTAAATTCACAACCCTTTGTAAAAAATATACCCATAACCTTCTTGGTACTCGATCAACCATCAATGGGTATACGATGAGGCACCATCCACCTAGTTGAACTAATGAGGCTACTTCCACTTTGGATCCAACACTAGGTACTTGGTTTCTATCTACCATGCACCCAGTGGTAATTGAAGTAATTTTTTAGTTTACCACATGACTCCTCCCTACTCTGAACACTCGATCAACCTTTTGACCATCATAAAAATACATAAAAATTTTTAGAACACCTCATAGAGGTTCTATAACTCTCAAAATTGTAAACTGAATCTAAAATATAAAAACAACCTTACTCGTGAACCAAAAAATAAAATTCACTTTAAAATCAATGATATATAAATTTATAGGTCATTATAAACTCCATAACATAATAACTTTTAGGCATAATAATCACTTGAAATCATAGACCGAATTCAAATTCAAAGTTTAGAATACGACACCACACTTCGATCTCGATTATGAACTAAATTAGAATTAACACCACTGTCTATGCTTGAAACAAGTTTAAACCATCTTATCTAAAAAATATATTGTATGATCCTTGAAACATGATATCCACATCTAGAAAAATTCACCTGATTTCATTTTTACCACACCAAATTTAATTATACATGAAATACAAGTCAATCCTCTACTGGATGAATTCTCTAAAAAATACCCATCCTCACATTATGGCATGACCTCACATCAACTGATCATAATTACTTCACCCTTGGATTCATCATTAAATTACTCCAAACACCCACACTGAATTATGAACCAAAAATTTCTATAATTCAATAGTTGAATGGTCAAGAATATAAATCCTCCATCATACTCTACCATCTAGAACCTACATACCCTAGATCTAAGGGAATTTTGAACCATCACTGAATTTTACCCTAAGTTACCATTCCAAGGCACTATCCCTACTAATACACCACAAGTGAATTCAAAAATATATTACTTATTAAGGAAACATATTGAACTTCTATCTTTTGCACCAGTACCCTAGGTGTGATCTCAACTACCACACTACTACTTCCACTACACCATGATATTTCTAATATAAGGATCGTACTAAAAATGACCAACATGATGCTCTCCAATATAGTATTATCATAATAATTTCCCCACTTAACTAAACACCTCATATCTATAGTTCACATCCTCTCAAATACTCAATGAAACAACTGGGCCTGATTGACCTAATCACACTTGAGTGCCAATAAGAGTCATGATTTACCTCCCATTAAATCATACATGGAACATCATCCTCAACCTTTACTAAAATTCAATAAAATCTTGGGAAAAACCCATAAACATATAAGTGTGTACCCCCACTATATATTTTCCATCATATTTTTCACAAATAATTGACCTTGATATGTTGAAACATCTCCCATGTGTCCCTCCTTTCAATCCATGCTCATCTCATACAAAATAATTCATATCTTTGTATTCACATGAGTATATGGAATTAAAATTCTCTAATACATATTCATAAAACCACACCAATTATCCATCCCTTTTCCATGAAACCTTTGAATATTTACCATGAAATAGTCAATCTCAACACCACCAACTCCATCCTCACACTTCCACCCACATAGAACTTTATTTTAATCCAATAAAACTGAATTTATCCTCAATGCCCTCTCTTTTCATAGATGTAACCCATATAATTATCACAAATACATTGATCCATTACATCATAAGGAATACGATCATCTTAATTCATTTATTTCTTCTCTATGGGTAACAAGTTACTAGCCCACATGTAATTTCTAAAACCCATCTCTATGAAGCTCGAACTAAGGGGTACACACACCATCACACTAGCATCACCTCACCTCATGGGTTATCCTGGAACCCATAAATTTCAAAATAAATTATACATAACCCATTAAACATTTAAAAAACAATCAAAACATGTAACCAATTCACAATTACCTTCAAATAACAAGAATTTCTCCCCAAAAGGAACATTGACACTCACTCTCATATTTCAAAGGTAGAGTTGTCCTTTAAAAAACCCCAAATTGGTTTTTTAGACTATACACCATGATATAATTTGAACCAAAATGGGTATACAATTTTATATCAATTAGTTATACAACCAAACCCATGCCTCCATGAGTCATGTCTAATTTATCATAGGTTCACATGCCTAATAAACTGACCGTACACCCCTTTCATGCCAACAGAAAATTATAAAAGAACACTCGGTGCTCTATTTCCAAATAGTATAAGGCATATCACCAATTATAAGGTTGGACACAAAATCAACCCACTCTCAAGAATCATTGTCATGAATAAGGCCAGAATACCATCCGAACCAACACCGAACCCGATCTGTGGCAACACCCGAGAGGCGTTCCTTATCCTCTCATGTTGGTGACTTACACTGGGCATCAAAGATATCAAAGCTGGAATGATTTATCCTAATGAAAAACAAGGATCAAATACACAAAGAAGATCATGTATCATAAACCAATAAATACTGAGAATTAATAAATACATAACCATATTTAAATATAACGACTCAAAAGATCAAAACTATAAAATAAATATAAACCAAAATGCAACTGATGTGATCTCTATGTAACCTCTTGGTCAACACCATCAACAAAATAGCCTTCTCCACAGGCAAAAAAAAACAAGAAACCTGAACCTACAAAATAACTCGGATCTACCAACATCAATTGGAATAAGTAGGGTGTGATTATAAACAACCTAGGAGGTAAGAAAAATACAGTCCATACATTTCATTTCCCTAAAATAGTCCACAAACACTAGTTTCAAATATATATAGAAAATAGGTTTTTAACATTTTAATGAACCAAACACATGTCTCATTTTAAAACAACCCACACCACTTTCCTCTTTTCAAAACAAATATCCATTTTAGAATCCCAGTTTAAAAACCAATATGAAAAGAAACTACAAAACCAGGTGATCATCATGGGATATACTACAAATAAAAGAAAAAAATCAACTATAAAAAACCATCAGGTCTAAATAATCATGTGTAGAAATATAAAATAGAATATACAGATAGTAATAATGATAATTTCTTAAAAATATCTAGAAGAAATCCCTATACATACTCTATTCGGACTCACCTACTAGTGTATGGTTTATCTCTATATTCAATAACCTATTGGTCATTATAAACTAGCCAATATAGTGGTACATCTAACATGGATGCTCATAAAATCTAGGGGGTACTAACCTGTCTTATTCGGGTCAATAAGAAATCGTCACTCAACCCTTTAGATAATTCCCATGAATCCCATGATAATACTACGTGGTGAGAAGGGAGGTCATCACATGTGTTAATCAACTAAAACCCACAACCATCATGATTTCCAAGACTAAATACTGACACCACCTATGTGATGACCCTCTCCAAAGAGGGTCCACCAAAGAGGTTCCCATCACACATCAATTCATACACAAGCGCTAAGTGGGATTTGATGTCACATGAGCTTTCAAACCATTTTCCAAAACATTGTGAAATACCAAATGGGCATAAACATCACGTCACTTTAAAACCAATATCCTAAAGACAAAAACATGGTACCAATCATGCCTTTATAATTTCAAATCCAAATCCATTTCCATATCAAATTCCAAATTCCAAGGTGTAAAAAATATTTAACTTGAAATGTCCCAAATGGTCCTTTATCTCATTTAGTTACCGAACCACCTTCCAAAGTGCCAAACTATCTGAGAATTGAAGTAAACATTTGAAACCACATTATGAGATCATTTTGAAGCTGATAATCCATTTAGAACACATAACCGTTTTATAAGATCCATTTTGGAAGAAAATAACTAAATAAATGAAGAAGGTGAAGGAAAAGTTTCTTTTGAAATTTAGGATTCCAGGGAAATATTTTTAAAGAAAGATGTTATCATTTATGTGCCTATCCATGTGCATACCCCATGCACACTTGGATATGCCAACATCCAATGTAACAACTATGGAAAACCACAAAATACCAAAGGTTTCATTTTAAGAATCACAGAGACCCTTACATCCCATCACAAGAGACCAAACATAAGCACCAAACCATGGAAGTCACCAAAACCCACACACACCAAATTCATTTCACAATGAAAACTACAATACCAAATAATAACCAGGTATAAACACAATTCAATGAACCCAATTTTCTCTAAAAGACCAAATGACATTTAATGAAGCATCTTGCATGCATATACATACATATATAGTTATGAAAACCCTTTGAAAATGAATCTACATCAAATTTACAACAATAAATTGACTCAAAAATTTATACTAACACATAAAAGGCATGGATATAACCCTTATAAATCATTTAGAAAAGCTAAACCATTCAAATACATGCTTCTGAAAAAAAAATGAACAGAAACACTTACCTCAACAATGTGCGTACACAACGAAACCTTCAGGGAAGGAAGAACTAATATCAAGGGATGATACACACAACCTAATATCAAAGAAACACAACCCATACATCAATCCTAGACTATAAGGTTTGATCAAGAGAGAACGAACTAAGGAAACACCCCAAGACCAAGAGTGGAAAGAGACAAGAGAAGAAAATTGACCAAAAATTCAAAGGAAACTTAGCTAGGAAACATTGAGGAGATTTAATAGTGAAACAAGAGTAAGGGAAGCGGGTTTTTGGGATCCCCTGGTGATACTAGTTCAATAAAAGGTGGAGGAACCTAATTTTACATTAAAAAATAAGAGGCTTAAAATGGGAATTTCATGTTTTTAAAGATCGGGGAAACTCACAAGGTTTGGACGCACAATTTGAAAAAACGTGCACCAACTATGAACAAATTACTAGAGAATAAGGACACCCACATTGTTTGGATGCATGGTTTGGGAGACCTTGTATCAACCATGTGTTGTAGTTCTATAAAAAATTTCACAACCCCTCTCACACTTGATGCACAGTTTCATTAAACTATGCGCAAGCCATGTGCGATGCCCTTGACCCAAAAAACAAGCTGCATAGTTACTGAGCCTGACATGGTTTGTCCCAAACTGTGTGAAAGTCATCCTAGTCTGACAATGCAAGATTAAAAGTTACTAAAATTAATCTTTTCCTTAACATGACACATAGTTTTCCTCCAAACCATTCACACAAACCGTGCACTGGACAAAAACCCACCCAAAAACTCTAAAACTCAATTTTTTTTCTAAAAAATCAACCCGAACCTCAACCAAAAGATCCAAAAAACAAGAAAAGAATAAAATAAAGAAAAAATATGGTTGAGGTGTAACAATTATCCCCAACACAAGAACTTTCTATTCCTTGAAAGTCACTTAGTTGAATGTGAAACAAAACTCAAACCCTAAATGGAATGAATAGGAACAGAACGAGACAGTGAACCTCAATGTGACCTTTCACTGCACAAGTCATACCTAACCAAATATGGATAAAACCAAAATAATGAGAACCATTTAAAGGGGTTATCCCCACTAGAAGAACCCCGCCAAAACTATAGTACTGGTATGGGAGATCTCAACCCAAACAAAAAACCCTCAATACAAGGGTAAACCCATAGAAGGAACTCAAACCAAACATCTAACTAACCCAAAATCCATATTTTCATCAAGACAAAAATATCTCTAACATGAGCACAATAAAAAACCAAATCCGATCAATAAAATGGGTAACCTCACAAGGGATATAAATATTATGAGTTTCACATTCATAAAACACCATCACTAAACCTACAAGAGAATAGAACCATCAAACCTTTTATAATAAAAATAAACTTACAAAAATGAGGATAGGCCACTAATACCTTTACAAAAAAGAGAAAACTTACAATGGAAAAGAAAAAAACAAATATATTTAATCTATGTCCACACAAATGGTAGAAAGAATAGCTGAAAAAGGGTTCCCCACACCCCCATTGATTCATAAATGTGTGAAGAGATTCACTCCGAGGTCTAAGGATAGATTCATGATGTCTTGAAGCATCTGTTTCCCCATAGCCATGAGCTAAAATCCTCCAATCAAGACTTCGAAATATGGAAACTCCACTTAAAAAACTTCTCCAATTGACCCAAATGGAAACATCATCAGCCAACCTTTAGATTATTATGACAATATGGCTTCGAATGCCCAAATCAATCACACTGGAAGAACATGAATGAATGTTACGATGTACAAGGAGCTGGAATAGATGAAATAGAATTATTAGAAATGGTTTTATTTGGCACACACCTATTTTTGGCTAGGCAACCTTTCCATGAACTAAGAAAGATTGGTTCATTAACCTCCACTAACTATATACCCTAAACCAACTCGGCTAGAGACGCCACATCCACGAGCTTCTTGAATAGAATTTCAAAAGATGATAGAAATTGATCCTTGATCTCTAGAGGAAGAACATAAAAAAAGATAGGAGATTTTATATAACCCTATGAGGCTATCTATGAAGAAAAATTGTCCATCTCTTCAAAATGATCATCATATGCCTTCACCATCTGCTGACCTTACTGAACACCTAATAGATCCACCACTTTCAATGCCTTCTCCTCCTCAGTTATGAACCATTATATGAAAGTGGTCTAAAAAAACTAATAAGATATTCCATATTGAAAAGATGATGGGATGATCACCTTCCACTAATATAAATTTGAACCTCCAAAAAAATCTAGAATAGGTTGAACCTTTACATATTCAGGTGTTCTTAATGAGATGAAGACAACTTTGAATTCGTCAAGACACTTAACATATTCTAACAGATCTTGATCACCACAAAAACTAGAAACAAACAATAAGAACATGAATTTTCCAATCCACTCAAAGTCTGAGAAAGGCCAAAAATCAGAATAGACTCGCTATAAACATCAAGGTATTTTCTAGGAGGCACACTATGAACAACATTAAAACATAAAACCAAATCAACATACAATTAGAAATCAAACAAAAAGAAAATCTCAACCCGAAACACCTGACTCACAATCCAACCACCACAAAACAAATCCAAAATCTTCTTTCCACAAACCACTATTTCCATTATGTGATCTAAATCATTTCTATACATAGCCATTTTCATAAACTAAACACCAAATCCCACTTTCAAAACAAAACCGAGTTCCAAAATCAATTTTACTCTTTAAAAAAAATTTCTTCCAAAAACCATTTTCATTTTGAAAACCCACTCACACTCACTGAAACTAAAAAAAAGACAACTCACACCAAACCCCTGGAGTAGGGAACTAGTGATGATGTAAATCCTAGAAACATGGTTTAGTAGACGATGCCCCAATAAAGAACCAACAACTTGGAGGACCTTGAAGCATGCAATCAGGATCCATACAGGTCACTACTATATGTAAGCCCATCATACATCACCAGTTCACCACCATTTTCATTACCTACCCACACACCAAAAAACCAAAACAAAGACAAAATCCCGAACTGCCCTTAGAAACTTGAGGATCATGATGAATAAGTCTTTGTGAAGATATTCCCATACCTACCTCTTAAGTTATGACAATACTAATTTTAAACTACCTAATGCCACAAATAAAAAAGGGCTACTCTGATACCATTTATCCATGAACCAGGATGGACTTATATCTGACTCAACACCTAACCTAGTCTGCGACAAGGTCCAAGAGGCATTCTCAATCCTCATAAGCTAAACAAAATCACTTGAAATCAATGATATCACAATGGGAACATTTTATCTCAATAAAAAACCAAGATCAAATACACAAATTAGAGATTAAAACATAAAATAATAAATATTGAGCATCAATAAATACAAAAACAGATCCAGATACAACGACAACAGAAAAGGCAGAAACTACAAAAGAAAGATAAACCAAAACAAAACTGACACGATATCCAAATGACCTCTTGGTCACCACCATCCACATGAAAACCCAATTAACAAGAAAACTGGACCAAAAAACTAAACCTGAAAAATAGACCGAGTCTACTGATGACAAATGAAAGAAGTAGGGTTTTAGCATAAACATCCCAGTAGGTAAGAATCAAAACCTCCATACACTTCCTTTCTCTAAAACAGTCCACAAACACTAGTTCAAAATACTTTCAGAAAATAGGGTTTAATCATTTTATAGAACCAAACACATATTTTCTTTTTTAAAACAACCCACACCACTTTTATATTTCCAAAATATATTTCAATTTTAAAAACCCAGTTTAAAACCCAATATGAAAAGAAACTACCAAACCATGTGACCATCAAGGGCTATACTGCAAATAAAAGAAATAGAAAAAGAGGAAAAAACTATGAGGTAAAAATTATCAAGTGCAATAGAATAAAATATAATATAAATATAGTAATAAAGGGAATTTCCTAAACATATCTTGAAGTAATTCCTAGACATACTCGGGTTGGACTCACCTACCGGCATATGGTGAATCTCCATGGTCAATAACCAACTAGCTTCTCTAAACCATCCAATCCAGTGGCACATCCCACCTAGCCTCTCAGCAAATCCAGGGGGTACCAACCCATATAATCAGGGTTTATAATCAATTATCACTCGATCCTATAGATGATTCCCATGAGTCCCATGATAATAGTATGTGTTTATAGGCGAGTCTTCACATACATGGCTCAACTGAAACCCAAATCCATCATGATTTCATAGCCTAAACACTAACACCATCTATGTAATGACCCCCTCCTTAGAGGGTCCCCCATATAGGTTTCCATCACACATCAAGACATACCCAAGCACCAATTGGGCCTTCATGTCACATGATCTTTCAAACCATTTTCTAAACCATTATGAAATATCAACCAGGATTATACATCACATCACTTTAAAACCGATTTACAAAATATAAAACAAGGCACTGACCAGACATTTACTTCTTCTAATCAATTTCCAAAACAACTTCAAAATTCCACGGTGTAAACACTATTTAAATTCAAAAGTACCAAATGGGCCTTTATCACATTTATTCACCAAACCACCTTCAAAAGTTACAAACAGGCCGAGTGTTGAAGGACACACTTGAAACCACCTTCTGAGATTATTTTAAAACCAGTAAACCATTTAGAACAAATCAAGGTTTTATAAGATCAATTTGGGAAGAGAAAGGCTGAATAAAAAAGAAGGAGAAGTAAAAGGTTCTTTGGAAATCTAGTGATTAAGGGAAACATTTTTAAATAAGCCATTATCATTTGTGCACCTATCCATGTGTGCAACCAATGAACAAATGGATATTCCCACACCCAATGGCATACTAAGAAGAAACCATAAAATACTAAAATTTTCATTTTAAGAATCATAAAGGTTCTAAAAATCCATCACAAGAGACCACACATAATAACCAACCATGGAAGCCACAAAAACCCCAAAACACTAAATTATTTTCACAATGAGAAGTATACTACCAAAGAATAACTTAGGAAAAACACAATTCAAATAAAAAAATTCCATCTTTAAAAACAAAATATTTTTTCAAACATCTTGTATTCATATATATATATAGACATAGTTAGTGAAACCCTTTGAAAACCAATTTACATCAAATTTATAATAATAAATTTCCACCACAATTTATAATAACACATTAAAATCATGGATATCACCTTTAGAAATCATTTAGAAAATCTTAATCTCTTAGAGACATGTTTTAGAAATTAAATGGATGGAAACACTTACCTTAACGATCCATGCATGAAAAGAAACCTTCAGGGAAGGAAGAACTAATCCCAAGAGATAATCCACACACCCTAACATCAATGAAACACAAACCACACATCAAATATATCCTAAAGAGTTTATAAAAGAGATAAACGACCCTGTAAACACTAAGAAACCTAGATAGTAAATAGATAAGATAAGGAAATTGACCAAAAATCCAAAGAATACTTACCTAGGAACCTTTTAAGGGATTTAATTGTTTAAGGAGAGAAATGGAGGAGGGTTTTCCAGATCCCACTGACATGCCTAGGTCTATAAAAGAAGGCTCAACCTGATTTTGTGTCAAAACATATTTTGGGAAAGATTTGAATTTCATGTTTTTAAGGATCTATGTAACTTGAATGGTTTGGACATATAGTTGGAAAACTGTGCACAAACAGTGCACACCATTATGGAGAAGAAGGACACTCTCATGATTTGGCCACATGGTTTGGGAAAATATGCACAAACTATGAATCATGGTTCTTTAAAAAATTACACAACCCCTTTAACTCTTGATACATGATTTCTTCTAACTGTGCACAATCTTTGTTCCATTCCCTTGACACAAAAAATTGCATAGTTACTCCTTGAACTCGCATGGTTTGTCCCAACCCATGCGCAATCTGTAATAGGCTAACCATAGAAGAATAAAAAGAACTAAAAATCACCTTGTACTTTAATGTTCACATGGTTTGCCTCCAAACCATGCATAGGCCAAAAATCCACCCAAAAACTCTAAAACTCAATAATTTTTACCAGGAACTCGATGTGAACCTCAACCAAAAGATCCCACATCAAGGAAAGAATAAAATAATAGAAAAACCATTTTGGGGTTTGATAATAATTCCAAAAATATGTAGCATCTTCCCACACTCAACTAATCCAAATCCCAACCATTTTAGATCACCTCTCACCAACCCATTGAAAACCACACCTAAAACCATCAATTTCAGACATCTAATCAATCCTTCCCTTTATGCATAGTCACGATACTATAAGAACGGAATGTTATTTATATAAAAAATTTGAAGGCACCCCACATGACTCAACATACCCTCTCAAAGGTATAAAACTCAAGAAGAAATCATGTTCCAATTCCAAGATTCACTCAGTCAGAAAACTCATTTTACAACTATCTTTGATACATCACATGCTATAAACAACCAACAAAGAGTTTCCATGCATCACCTTCACTTAGGGACTATATAATCACAATAATATGATATCTTAAAATGAGATCCACATGACATAGCATCATAGAAACTGTATTTCAGTTGATTATAATTCCAATATAAAGTTATATAGGAATACACTATACAAGTTATTGTTGACACATTAAATTTATAAACTCTTACATCTTTAGCAGAATCAATCACACACAAGTATATAAATTTTAGGTGAATCCTAAATTCCATGTATAATATATATAAGAACACCTATTTCCTCCATAGGATAATAAAAAATGAAATAAAATAACTACCTTAAATTTCCACATCATTATTGAATAAATACTTCTATAATAATAATAAAATATAAGAATAATAATGCCTGAACCTTGGTAACTTGGACTTCCCACTGAATATGTGTTCATGACCCACCGACCCAAGGTCCATCACAAGATCTAACACAAAAAGGGACCAACCTTAAAACATTTCATAATCTTTAGTTTTTAGATAAGAATTAACATTATTACATTTTTAGGATCTTTACGATTTAGAGTTTTAGATAATTAAGTCACACCTCTTAAAAAAACCCATATATTATAAAGTGGACACTCCCATTAAGTATTCATTTTTTCTACAAGATAAAACTTTTAAAATGAAACATGTTTTATTTTCATGAAAAATCATCATGAATTTTAACTTGACTTATTCTCTGTTTCTACTCAAGATTAACCCGTATAAAAAACATTTTAAAATGTGGGATAAGAACAAAAATATTATTAAAAGATATAAAATAAAGAAATATGTTAGTCTAGTGAAAAGAAAAAAAACCATAAAATGTTTAACTTTTTCACATTATTATTTTAGTGTATGAAAGAAATAATATCCACATAGAAAAGAAAATTTTTTCTCAAAGAAAAATTTAAAACCCATAATAAGAAAATATAAACCCGTGAATGCAACAAAGAGAATTATACTCGTATCCTATATTCACTGGTGTTGGAGAAAAATGGATCCCAGTTAAATACATAGAAAAAGACTATTCATTTAGCGGTTTTACTATTTCCTTTGATGATATGGAACATCATCCAATGAACAGGAGAGATATATCAAGCTCACCCATAATATAAGTTGTATCGATCTCACATGTCCTCATATATAATTATTAAGTACCATATCCTGATTTTTTTTAAATAATTCCCAGTTGCATCACAGATCCCATTAAAAAATCTTTTTAACCCATAAGAAAAGTACATTCCATTTTAGCATAAAAATAGGGAGAAATATCACTTTATTTAAAAAACTCTTTGAAATGAAAAATGCACAGAATATTATGGAAATGATTTTTTTTGAAAATTAATACGGAAACTTGTAAAGAAATCTTCAAAGCAAGGAGAATTCATGATGGCCAGAAATTATATTATTAAAATAAAATTTAAATCAATGATTCCCCTCACACCATCAGTAAATTAACATCATTTGGAAAATGAAAAAATATTCCTTTATTAAACATTGTAAATAAAGTCAATGATAGTTGAAAATGAACTTTGGTAGTTTTTTTAGTGTAAATAAGAACATTCTTATTTTTTTTAATTATTCTGAATATGTATTAAAAATATACTATTTTTTTTAATTTAAAATATGGTTTCAAAGGAAAACTATTTTACTACAAAAAATCTAATGTCGTACGTTCTTTAACTTCTTATACTTATGTTTTGTCATTAGTTTACACCTAATATAACACCCCAAGATTTTATATTTTAGATCCTATTAAATAAATTCAACTCATTTGATAGATGACATCGAAAAAAAATTATTTCATATAGTATAAATCATATAAAATCACATAGGGAACACAAAAAAACTCTATAAATAAAGAATGAATGAAATAAGAGGCCTCTTCTTGAAATTAAGGACCATATATTAATGAAATAGTAACTTGACCTTTTGAATTGTAATGTGATCTTTAGGAATCATAATTCAACCAATAGAATAGTAACCTCACCTATAAAATTATAAACAAAATTTAGGTATCATATAAATGAAAATACGATGTAAATATATCATAGTATAAGTGAATAATTTTTTCTAAAATGATAAATTAATTATGGTATTTTTATGAAACCTAAATTTTTATTTAAAATTTTCTTATTAATATAAATATCTAAAATAAAATATATTTAAATAAAATATATTGATAAATTAATTTTTTTTCCTTATGATTATAAGAAAATTTAATGAGACCTTAATTAATTTTTCAAAGTGTTATAAAATCAGTTATAATTTTAAAATTGGAATTTTACAAGTAAATGATGATTTTAATTAAAAATTGAATTTATCATATTAAGAAAATTATTTTCATAAAACCGATTTCATTCTTTAATTCTAAAAATCTTAAAAATGGCTAGGTTTAATTTTTTGGTATTTTTATGAAATTCTTGATTTTTTGGTGAATAGTACAATACGGTAATTTATGGTTTATAAACATTATAAATTAAAAGTCTCTCACCCATGTCCAGGAGCCATTTTTCTCACCAAAATTACAATCCTAATCCCCTTGAAGAGGTTTTCAAGGAGAATAAATTTAATAGGTAAAATCCTCTTTCATTTTCCTTTATTTTCTTTTCAATTTCATTTATTTTCTTGTTCTTCCCTCACCCCCTCTATCCAAAAATGCATGCTAAATAAATTATCTTATATATACTATAACTTTATTTTTATAACTGAAAATCAATCATCAATCCACTTGTCCTCTCTCTTTTATTATAAAAATGAAAATATCATTTGTGATGTGCCGATTTACCGCCATCATGGATGATGCATTTTCATTGTCCATTACCACTTTCATAGTTGGCCCTAAAACCATTATTATTGATAAATTGGATTTTATAATAAATATTATAAGTCATATAATTTTATGGAACCAGTATATATACATAGTATTAAATAATAAAATAAAACTAATTTTTGATAATTGAAATTTCACCAAAATAAACTAATGGTTATCATTAAGATTTTATCTAATGAATCATCCTCATTCAATACAAAAAAATGATTTATAATACCATTTAATATTATGTAATATCATTAATGTTAATTTCACATCTAGAGTATTTCTTCTATTTTACAATAATTCCCATAATTATAAGCAAGTATACCGATCATGAAAACCAAGGAAACAAACACTTCATAATGATAAAACTATATCATATAACTCATCAAGAGAGGCCATGAATGAACTTAATTAAATTATAATAAATCAAATACGTATATAAAAGGTTATACATTAATTAATTAATGGATTTATTTATATTATCTAGGATGTTAAGTGCTAGTTCAAAACACTTTCAAACATAAGGTAAGGGATTCTCCCTGAATCTCCATTTTTAATTCGAGTTAATTTTTCTCTCTCTTTACCTCAATGTAATTATTGATTCTTATTTTGTAACCCTCCTAAATTCTATGTGAATGTTCCAAGAATTTTTAACAAGCTCATTTATACATTATTTTATGGGGAAATACATGTTTTTTAAGGCTCTCATTTCAATTCCTCCAGATAAGAAAACCTGATTTAAGGGAACTTTATAATTTCTTACCCATTTACAAGTAAAATAAATAATCTATTTTAAAACACCATTATTTTTTCAAAATCCCTATTTTAACATGAAAAACTATGTTTGTTCATTTCTATTTTTATACATTCAATTATGCATTTTCCATTTTAAAAGACTCTTAGATCTTTTTCCTTAAACCACACTAAAGATGCACTTTTCTACTATTTCCTAACACTCTTTTTACATGTTTTTATTTAAGTTGGACCTCATTTATCCTGATATATGCCTTATTAACCAATTAATACTTGTGTGTGATGTATTAATACCTCCCTTTTATTTATGATCATCATTTATTGAATATTTCATTAAATATTAATATTTATTTTTTCATTGATATGATTATTGTCTTAGCTCTATACCATTTTTACATATAATGTTTTATTTTAATTATGTTATTTAATTGAATCTATGCATTAATAATTCCTTGGACAAGTTTTTATGGGTGGATTCTGTTTATAGATATCCCCTTGATGGATCGACAAGTCTCATGAGACGAAACAGTTGGCGACAAACCCTTCATGTTTGTTTCAAAAAATAATCAAACGGGTTTGTACCCACAGAATTAAACCATATTGACAGTATAATGGTTCATGTTCCAGATACATGACTTCCAGATAATAATTTTCTTCATTCAGTATTCGATTATTAATTTCCATTAGATTTTCACTATGAAAAATTATATAGATGCATTTTATTTCCTAGTTTATTGATGGAAATTTTTTTAGATTATTTTCATTACCATTACTACTTTGAATTATTGACTTTACTTCACTTATTATTGTTTCATATAACCCTTTCTGAGTGTTTGAGATCAGCTTTTATTTTTTTTCTTCCCCATTTTTTAAAGATTAAATATTTGAATAAGTGATAATAAGAAGTTTATTTTCTTTTGTTAATTTTTATGTTTAATTTACAATGTAATAAGGGAAAAATTTATGTATCTAGTTTCTTAAATAATACTAAAATGATCGATACTTGGTGATGAAATATCTTGTATATATGCCGTTATAATAAAACGGACACTGACTTTGGCCTACCAGGGTTAAGGTTGTTACTTCTTAATCCTTCTCGGATTGGTATTTTGGTGAGACTAGGACTTCTAGAAAATGGGGAGGGATTTTAGGGAGAGGTTTTGGTAGATATTGGTTAAAATAGAGTACTAAAAATGTGTGAGTAATTGAGGAGAGGAGGTTCCCTTTTATAAGTGAGTGTAGGGGAACCCTTAGAATTATTTGAAGTATTAAATTAATATAAATTAATTATCAATCTATAGTGGCCCCAAATTGGAATATTTAGTATCAATTATGATCATGAATCAGAATAATATCATTAAATAAAATTAAGATAAGTTTTGGTGATATTTTCACCCTCATCTCTTAGTTTTAACCCTCATTAACCATTTTGATTATTATAACAATGTCAAAGTTTTTAACTCTATATGAGTCATGAAAGTTACTAAAAAAGGAAAAGTAACACATAAGTGGACAATAGTTTATATTCTCAACCTTATCCCATTCACTTAAAAAAGTAAAACATTTTTATGAATTTTAAATCATTAAATAATATATTATTTAACATAACATACCACTTAATCCATTTTCAAGACTATTCACATTATTTGAATTTAATGTGATGAATATAGTTATAGAATTTTAAAATAGAATTTTTAAACATAGATAATAAGTAATATTTATATAAAAAATTTCAGGAACAAAATAATTCATCCAAACTGTATGTTTTTAATTTTTTTAAAAATCATTTACTTGATTTTTCTTTTATTTGAACATGCATTATGTTAATATTGTGAAAGTATTTAAAATAATTATTTTATCATGAAAAATTAAAAAATAATTAGCTTGATAAAATAACTATTCATCTTTAAAATATCCATTTAGAATCAAATGTAAGCTCTTTTTATCCCTATGAAAAAAATATTAGATATATTTAAAGAAAGAAAGTGATGTTTTGTTTGTATTCTTTAATTAAAATCACATTTAGTTCATTATGAAAGGAAAGTGGAAACAAATTCCCAAAATTTTAAAACATTGATTTATAGTGTAAAAAACTCATAAAATAAAATAAATAAAATTTTTAGGGGTATTTTTAGGCCTTATCTCAGAGTTTTTACATTCTTTTATCTATTTTAACCTTACTGAATTTTTTTTATTACGGTTACTATTTACAATGAACAAAAATAGAAGGAACCCATTTAAAAATTTTGAACATCCCAATTAAAAATATGGAATGAATTTTTTATAATTTAATTTCTATAAGTAGTAGAAATAATTTTTTTTAAAATGTATAAAAATAATGGAAAGTAATCTTTGGAAAAATGCGTTTTTAAGCCCCAAAATGAACTTAAAGAAAAATAAGATATAAGGATGATATGTATATAATTAATTATATTATTTAGAATTAATAGAGACTTATTTCACTTTAATATCAAATTATAAACATAATGATACTTTTCAATTATTTTATTTAACGAAAATAAATGAAAAATTTACAAAAATTGGTATCTTTCACTATTTACTTAAAAAAACATTTCAGAAAAATCCCAAAAATTCAATATAAGATAATTTTAAATTTATTATTTCAAAAAATTAAGTTCCTTTTGAAAAATTAAAATTCTAAAATTTATATATTAATCTTTTAAATAAAACCATATAGTACATGAAAATGGATTTAGTAAGAATAAAATTATTTCCTTTCTAACAGTAAAATTACTTAATATTATTATAATGAATATAGACATATGAAATATAATCAATGAATATTAGTTGTTGATTTACTATTAATTGGGTTGTCACATTTTCTCCCCATTTTTGAAATTTCATTCTCTTAATTTTATTCACTACTTAAACATGTTGGATATTTTTCTTTCATAGTATTTTATGATGCTCATGTCACTTCTTTAATCATATTGGTTTTCCTAAAAGACTTAACTTGATGAATCACCTTATTCCACAACAATTTCTCTCTATGATAAAGAATATAAACTATATATTCTTTATATGAAATAATCTTTTCCAACTGTACTACCTTTGGTATCAAAATAAGATATGCATCTAGCATATATTTTTTTAATAAAAAAATATGTAATACACGTTACACATGGGATAAAATCAGAGGAAGAGTCACATTATAAGAAATAAATCTAACTTTATCCATAATTTCATGTGGTCCAATTAACTAAAAAATTTAATTTTCCTTTTTACCAAAATGTATAACACTTTTCTATGAAGATACTTTATTAAAATCATGATCACCTACCTCGAATGAAAGATACTTCCTCTTGTTATTTGTACAAATCTCTTGTATACTCTACACCACCATTGTATTCTATTTAATAATATTTACCTTTTGGTCTATATCTTCTATCGAATCTGGTCCTCATAAATTCCTTTTACCTACTTTGACCCAAGAAGAAACAAATTGACAATGATTTCCATATAATACCTCAAACGTTGACATTGGCACAATGGAATTAAAATTGTAATTATTAGAAAATTAATCTAATAATATATATTTATCTCAATTTCCTTGGTTATATGATGAAAAATATAGAAGCGTGACTTCCAAAGTATGACTCCTTTACTCTTTCTTTCTATCCGATTAGGGATGAAAAAGATGTATTGAAATTTAATTCAGTACCCAATGACTTCTGAAGGCCTTTGTAAAAATAAAAAGTAAACCTAGGATTATAGTTAAATATAATGGAGAGAGGAACTCTATGTAACATGACTATATCCTTGGGATACAATCAAGAAATATGATATAAAGGAATTATTTTTCAAATAGTAATAAAATGTGTAAATTTAGTAAATTAATAAACAATAATCCAAATCACATTATTACCTCTTTATGTCTTTGAAAATCCCACCAGAGTATCCCTAGATATATTTTCCCATTTCTATTTTAAAACTAGAAAAGGCTGAAACATCCCTTTCAGCAATTTTCATTTGAATTTAACCTATTGAAAAGTTAATTTTTTAGGTAAATTCTCTAATATATTTATTCATTCTATTCCACTAGTAATACTCCTGAAGATCTTTGAACATATTAGTACTATCAAGATGATCATAAAAAGGTGAGACATTATCTTCACTCAAAAATTACTTTTTTTAACCAGGTGATAATTGGAACACATATTTTTTTTCCAAATATCAAAATACCTTACTTGTAATTTTAAATTCAGGTAACATAACTTTATTTAATAGTTCCACACTTCCTTACAAATCATGGTATTACTTTTGGGCTTGTTTAATTGCATCTAATAATGAAAACTGTAAAGAAATATAAAACAAAATAATAGAAGTTCTAGCATGGAAAATCTCTAGGATATCATTCATTAAATCATTTTCTAATGGGCCATGTTCCAAATGTATCATGATTAATGTTGAATTATCCTTTTAACTCAAAGATTTGACTACTTTGTTTTCTTTTACTGGATATTAATGAATCATGAAATCATAATCCTTTACTATTTTTTACCCATATTATCAAACTCATTTTCAAATTTCTCTGAGTGAATATATACTTAAAAATTTTATGATTAGTATATATTTCACACTTTACAACATATAAATTATGTCTCAATATTTTTTAAGAAAAAAAAATGAAAAATCTATTTATAAATCATTTGTATGATAATTTATCTCATGAGGTTCAATCGACGTAAAGTATAATCAATTACCTAATCATTCTGTATCATAACACAACCAATTTACTTCAATGAAGTTTTTATAAAGATAAAAAGTTCACCATTTCTAGAGGGTAGGGAAAAAATTGGGACATTAAAAAATCTTTTTTTCTATTCCTATAAACATTCATCACAATATTTCATACAGATAAATTTAATTCTTTTTCAAGTTAACTTATATATTTTGCTCGATAACCAAGAAATTTTGTCAACAAACCAATGGTAGTAACTTGATAATATAGGAAAAATAAAAAACTTAGTTATTTTTTTGGTCTTAACCATTCTTAAAACACTTAAGTTTTATTAGGGTCAATGATTATGCTGTATTTAGAAATAATATGCCTAATTAATGAAATCTACTACAACCAAAATTCAAATTTACTAAATTTCCCATATAATTTATTTTCTTTCATGTTTTTCAGAATAACCCTTAGGTTTCATTCATGATCCTAATGAATTTTAGAATATACCAAAACATGATCAATAAACACAAACAAAAAATTTATCCAAATAGCAATGGGAAGATTTATTTATAAGATCCATGAATATGACTAGTGCATTAGAAAAACCAAAGGGTATAACAAAAAATAATAATTCCCATTTATAGTATGAAATAATATCTTCAGAATATATTAACCCATAACCTTAAACTTATGGTACCCTAACCTAATATCAATTTCCGAGAAATACTGATATCCTTGGAGATAATCAATAGAATCATCAATATGTAGAAAAAGATACTTTTTCTTAATAGTGATGTTATTCAAAGATCTATAATCAGTAAAAAACATCATTGATATATCTTTCTTTTTGACAAATAAAATAGGAGCACCCCATGGTGAAGTTCTTGTAATAATGAAACCTTTATAAAGTAACTCCTATAACTATTTTTTCAATTAAAAACGTTCTACATGATCCATTCGATAAGGTGGTTTTGAAATTGGATTAGCATCATACACTAAGTAAATAGTAAATTCAACCTTCCTATCAGGAATAGTTTTAGGGAAATAATCAGAATATATATATATATATATATTTATTTAGAATTAGAACATCACTAATATAAATGATTTCCATTTTTTTTCAATTAAATGTTCTACATAACTTTCACTACTATTTTTAAGCTATTTATCGACTTCTTGATATGTTAAGAAATGTATGAAATAATTTAATATGAATTTCATTGATCTAAAATCCATATTATCCTGATAAAATGAAAGCTAATCTAGACAATAATAATATAAAACCGTAATTTGGTTAATTAAACAATATTTTATAGAAAAACCATCCATATGATAATAATTAGAATATTCCTATAAATTATTTTTTCTTTAATACTTCCACCCAGAATTTTCACCAAATGTTTTATCTTATTTGTAGGATGTCATATTCCCATTTTACGTGAAAATTTTATTGAATTTAAGTAATTTGCAGATCCAGAGTCAACTAAGGAATTGGAATAATTCTAATAAATACATAAAATACCTATCATCACTTCATTATATGGACTAACATAAAAAATAGTAGCAACAATAAAATTTCCACAATTTTTTTCCAATATAGATGATTTCTACCCCATTTAACTAACTTTAGACACATTTTAGTATAATTACCCAACCCATTTTAATTAAAAAATATCACTGTCAGATGGATATATTTTACCCCATTCTTGTATTAACTATAACTATCTTCCTTGTAGTCACGATCCTGTGACCAAAATTACCATACTCATAGTACTTTCTAGATCCTTTTATAAATTCTGTAAAAATTATTTTTCTACACTTGGAACTTCTTAAGTGATTAACTCCACATTTCTTAGTTGAATTATTATCCAATCCTTTCCACCATGAATATTTATTACTCTTATCACAAAGAGGCACATAAGTGTTAGGAAACTCCATATCAACTTTCTCTGCAAAATGACTATCTTTATTATAACTTTTAAATTCCCATGAGGCTAATTCTATTTATAAACTTGGTTTTAATCATGATTAAAATCCATAAATTTTACTATCAAGGTCTAGAATAAAATTTGGTGCATACCTTACTGATATTGTATTTTTTTCATTTGATACTTCTGAATCCTCTTCCTTTTCCATAAATTATAATAATTATTTACCCCTTATAAGTCAAACAACCTTAGTTAAATATATATCCTATAAAATATTATTAAATGTATCCCATTCTATGGAATTAAGTTTATCTATCTCTTAATTATTCTTAACCAATGACCACCACCGATCAACTTTACCTTCAAAAATATAAATAGAAAGAGTTAAATTTTGATAGAATGAACAACCCATGACTTTAAATATATTTTATAGTTAAATGATCCATCCTTCATTTACCAATATATCCTAGGTTCCACAAAAATCCATAGGGCATTGTTTCATAAAATACTCAACTATTAACATGTTCTTATGTGGTAAATATGGTTTCTTACAAATATGGATTACACTACTATTTATAGCCTATTTAAACTGATCAATCATTAAAACAAACTAATCAGTTCTAATTGCAACCATTACAGGCTACTTATTTGGAAAGACACTATCCTCTTGATTCCTTCCTACTTCATCTTTCCTATTTCGTCAATGGAAAACCATTTTGAATAAATACAGATTATATGAATTAATATTGTAGTGTTAAAATTATATATCATTTCAACATATCCATAATTTATAATCACTAAATTATATTATATTAATATTATCCAAACCTCTAAATTTATATAAACATTTTATTTGATGCAAATTTAAGGACCCATCCTCAAAAACTTTACATAATCTTGAGTTTTTAGATGAGAATTTACATTCCTACATTTTGAGGATCTTTACAGCTTTTAGTTTTATATAATTAGGTCATAACTATTAGATAATAAACCCATATATCACAAAGTGGAAACATATACTAAGTATCCATTTTTCCCACAATACAAAACTATTAAAATTAAACAAGTTTTCTTTTCATAAAATTTATATAGCTTTCAAATTGAATTCTTCTTTGTTACTACTCATCCTTATACCCTATAAAAAACATTCAAAAAACATGGGATGAAGAAAAAATGATCAGTAAGGTATATAAAAGAAATAAACATGTTAATCTAATTAAAAAACATAAAAAACAATAATTTTTTTCCTTTTTCACTTTATTCTTTGATTATATGAAATATATCACATCCACATGTCGATAGAACACTTTTTCTTAAAGAAAACCTTTTAAAACCAAAGTAATAAAATAAAAACCATTATAAGAAACTTAGAGAAATATATTCAAAATCCATGTTCACCTGTATTGGAAAACATGATATCCTATTCAAATACATAGGTGAAACTCACTGGTCAACTCAATCCTTCTTTCTATTGAAGACAAAGAACATTACCCAATTAATTGGAGAGCTATATCAGGCTCACCCATCGTATAAGGTGTATATGGATCTCCCTTCACAATCTATAATTTTTAAGTTCCATATCATAAAGAAATATTTTTAAACATTCCCATTTTCGTGATAAATCACTTGAAAAACTATTTTTAACCCATAATAAAATAACATTCCATTTTGGGCATAAAAATTGGGAGAAATATCCCTTTCTTTTGAAAACTCTTTAAAATGAAAAATATGAAAAATATTGTGGAAATAATTTTATTTGAAGATAACCATGGAAAATTATAAAGGAATCTTAAAATAATTGAAAAGTTAATATAATAGGAAATTACATTCATTCCATAAAAGTTAACTTAAGGATTCCTTTATAACCATTAGTATAATTACCCCATTTAGAAAATGATAAGAATATTATTTTTTTAAACCTTGTAAATAAATTAAAAGGTATTTGTAAATGAACATCGGTAATATTTTTAGTGTAGATAATAAATTTTTTGAAACATTTTAATGAATATGGATATGGAGGAAAAATATAATATTGTTTTTTTAATTTTTTAATTTTTTTTAAAGAAAAACCCTTACCTTAAATACCATTTTTCATTGTATGTTTTTAACTACTTATCCTTAGATACTCTCTTTGTATTAAAACTCAATCCTTATAGGTTTATACTTTTGTTACACCAATACCTATAGAATATAGGGAAGTATTTTTGGGAGATATCTGTGAAGGTCTTCAATAAACTAGAGTGCTTAAATGGTGTGAGTAAGAGAGTAGAGAATGTGTCCACTTACAAGTGAGAGGAGGGGAACCCTTGGAATTACTAAATGTATTAAATTAATATTAATTAATTTTTATGTTCAAGTGAAAAAAATTGAAATATTTAAAATATATGATGAGGATGAGTCGAAATAAACTCATATAATAAAATTTTTAAGTTTAGGTGATGGTTTTACCCTTATATTTTAGTTTTAACCCCCATTAAACCTTTTTATGTTTATCGTGAAAATCCATGGAATAAAATAATTCAACCAAATTTTATTATTTTTAATGTTTTTAAAAATCATCTACATGATTTTTATATTACTTTAATAAGAACTATGTCGGTGCTAAGTTAGCACTTAAGGTAATTCTTGAATAACTAATTTTTTTAAAAACTAAAATGATAAAAAAATCATTCATCTTAAAAATAACCATTTATAAATAAGGATAACAACTTTTTATCCACACAACAACATATTAGAGATATTAAAACAAAGAGTGTGAAATTTTGTTTTTATTATTTACTTAAAATCATATTAATTCCATTATTAAAAGAAAGTGACAAGAAATTACCAAATATTCTAACCTTGAGAATTTTTGTTTGAAAAAAATATAAAATATATTAAATAAAGTGTTAGGGTGATTTTTAGGTCTTATCTCAAAGTTTTAGCATTTTTTACCCATTTTACCCTTTCTAAGGTGATAATTATTCACTACGATTAATATTCATAATAAAAATATTGAAGGGACCTATTTACCAAATTTTAACATCCTGATTCTAGATATGAAATAAGATTTTTAAGATTCAATTTCCAGATGTGGAATAAATCAAATTTATAATAAATTCATAAAACACAATGACAAATAGTTTTTAGAAAATTTAATTTTTAAGCCCAAGAATCAATTTAAAATAAAATTAGGTATAATACTGATTCCTTTGTAATTAATGAGATTATTTCTAATTAAATAAGACTTATTATACCTTAATATAAAATTAAAAACACTACAGGTATTTTAAATTAATTATTTTATGAAAATAAAATAATTTTTTATAAAAAATGGTATCTTTCACTATAAACTTAAAAATAAATCTTTTTAGAAAAATCCCAAAAAATTAATTCTAAGCTAATTTTGACCTTATAATTTCAAAAATTAATTTTATTTTTGGAAAATAAAATTCTAAAATCTATAAACTAATCTTAAAAAAACATATAATACATGAATACAAATTTACTAAGTATAAATCTATTTCATTTTTTATTTAAAGATTAATTAATATTCTTATAATGAATATAAATGTGAAGAATATAATTCATGAATAGTAATATGACATGAAATTAATTTAAAATTACGTGGGTTTTCATAGACACATCTATATCATTGAATAAAATTATAAAATAATAAAACAATCAAAATGATACTTAATTTCATTTTGCAATGGCCTAGATAAAATTTCCTAAATGACACCCTAGGTGGAGAACTACGTGAAATCAATTTCACCTGACCATAAAAAATAGAGTATAGAATAGAAACAAGGTCTTACATCATACGTTGGGAAAATTATTTCGCGAATATCATTAATGAACAATTAATATCCAAACATAAACCAATATCACATATCAAAGTACATAAGATGTAAATAAAACCAAAGAAAACCATAATCAAATGAATATTCTCCCATGATACAAAGGAAAAAAAATGAAATTTCATGGTCAAACATCCCACAGTTCATCTATTAGTCTAACCACAAGTATAACATAACCAATAATAATATATAGATGGAGGATCCACTATATATTCATGCCTCACCTCAATCCATTTATGGAAACCATCATGTTTATCTATCATGATACATAGTGAAACATATACTTAGACATACATATCAAACAAAATCTTATCACACACAATAGGGTGCCTATACAGGTTGTGATAAATACACCTTAGTAGCATCTAACAAATTCCCCCAAATATGAACCATCATATAAATGTGTACACAGAAGGAAAATAAATAATAGGTATATACTATATACATGCATGAATGTTAGGTCACCAGGTGTTAACCAAGCCACCATGACACCTAAACCATCCTGGTATGGTCTCCTTTATATAACCATGTCCTTCATAGTTTTAATTCATTAGAATCCTCTCAAGGGAATGGAAAAACGTAGCTAGACCCAGGAATATAAAGTAATATGAAAACCTATAAAATGATGGTGATCCTTCATGCACCTAGGAATGATGAACAATAGGGTTGTCAAATTTCTGCACCTTAATTTCAAGTTCCCATGAAAAACTGTATCTTGAACCATCTCATTATAACTATAAAATCATATAGGAATCTGATTCTATGGATAGAAAAAAATAGAGACAACCTCCCCCATTGGTCAGCACCTCATCATGAGGTAGATCCAATGGTTAAGCCTAAAATACAAGAAGTGGATCTTGAAAATGGAAATAGTATAAAAAATCCCAAACATGTGAAAAAATTACCGGGTAGGTCTAATGTTCATGTCACAAAAATATTATACAAAAATCTAAGAGGTAAACATCATATCTAACCTCTCACATGAGTTGAAAAACCATTATAAGGCAGATATAGGGACCAAGTATGTAGAGGAAGTGTGAAAATAGATGAATTTTCAATTTTTATTTGAATGTATTATAATAGACTCTATTTAATATAACAATACCCAATTCATTCAAGTATCTCTTAAAATTTAATTTAAGTATGAAAACAACATCAAAACTGCATATCAGTTGAATGTTGTGATCCTAGTGTAAGCCACTCTTATTTGAATCATTATAGAATTAATACACCAAACTAGATTCCCAATAGATTGTATACACATATACTACAACTCAAAAAACACCATTCATCTATTAATGGGTGCTCATGTGTTTCAAAGGTCTTACAACTCTTGTATAATCACTCAAAGATTACATGATCGATCCTTGAACTTGGATCAATTCATTCTTGACATTTATCTCTATAGAATATTGAGATAAGGGAGGAGAGGATTTGAGAATACTAAATTCTTAAAAATGTCCTCCATTAGTATCCATGGCTCAAAATGAACTTAAATAGTTAGTTTTAACTTTCAAAAATTTCACTTAATTTCTTGGATAACTTAAAACTCTTATACCATTTCCAAATGAAATGAATCACTAAATTAAAATGTCATAAAGGTCACAAAAAGTTCAACACTGATTGATGATATTATAAAATTCCACATTAGAAACCATAATCTTTTAACACGGATCATTACTACCATAATTATTTAAGAAATTTTTAATGTGTAACATTCGTTCCAAAAAATACTTTTCATTTCCATGTTTTATAATTAACTTACTTCTAAATACATTGAGAAATAAATTTAATTCCCATTATTCTAAACTAGAATAATCTAATTGATTTAAATTACCTATGATCATACACTTGGATTCTCACTGGTTCCCACACATGGGGCCTACTTCATCTATAACATCCCGTTACCATATTTTAGGTTTTTACATCTATCTTTTAATTTCCCTGTTAATATAGGTGAATTTTGGGACTTCTAAGTATAGAGAGGTTTTCTTGGGAAAATAAAATAAATTTTTGTGATGTTTTTTTGTTTGAATTTATTAATTCAAGGTAAAAACATGTAAAAGGGTTTTTGGTGTTCTCTTTAAGCTTGGAAAACACTATAGATTGTTTGGGTATTGTGTAGAACCTAGACTGTTTACTACCTACATGGCGTTTTCATGTTGTGAATGGTCTACATGACGTGAAATCTTTTTTAGGATGATTTCATGAAATTTTTAAGGTTTAAAAGGTTTACACATTTTTAATTAGGTTAACATCATGAAATATTGAAAATTTTTTATTTTTAATCTGAGGGTACATGTTTTTGGAATCTTTTCTAAATTGTGAAATTCACATTGTGAAACATTTTCATGACATGAATGTTTTTAGAAATTTTCTTTAGGGGAGATAAATTTGTGGTTAATCTTTTATTCATCCACAATATTTTCTTCTTAAACCTAGTATCTCTCCTAGGTGATTTTGGGGATATCTACTCCTTTCATAACATTTTTTGGAGATTGATTATTGTGTTTTCTACGACGCATCTCTATAAGTAAGTGATCCTTCTACTTCTTCATTTTTGTTGATCATGGTGGCACCATTGTGTTATTTTTAGGAATATGTTGATCTATTATAATAGTATTCTTCATACTTTCTTAATCCATCGTGTGATCTTATTCCAGAGGTTGAACTTCATGTTTGTTTTGGTGTGGCATTCACATTCTTTGTGGTATGTTGAGATCTTTCTTCTTCACTGACCATTTATCTTATTGAATTGATTTTGGGATGTAAGGATTAATTCTAGGATATCTTTTGTTGACCTTGTGTTTTTCCTTGTTGGTGGATCCCATTTTTTGTGTGTGTGAACCGAGTTTGAGGTAAGTTGTTCTGTCACCAGCCAATGTGGGATGAAGTTAATTGCTCTAGTTTTTACAAATTCTTTTATAAATGAATTGGAATTTTTATATTGTGTGTTTGAAAATGGTATTTTTATAAAATATGTTTTTCCCCTTGTTTTTCTAAAAGGAAAGGGTATTTTCAATGAATTGTGATGTATATTTATGAAATGGTTTGAAACAATTATCACTTGGAAAGCCTTGGATACTTAGGTGGAAGGTGTATTAATAGGCCTCGTTCATTGATACTGTCAAGAGGTTCACTCATGGGATTTTTCCTATTCTATTGGCCTATTATTCTATGTAATTTATAAAAATTTTGTGGGGATTAACTTTTTGGGGGTTTCTTATGCTCTTTATATTCAGGGCATATATCTAGATACTTGATGTGTGTGATTGCCTATTAATAAGTATGATTAACCTTACTAGCCTGACCTATAGTGATTCTTGGTGTAATTTTACCTATGATTGATTTTTATTGAATTTGATATGATATGCGATATATTATTTGGTTTGAATACTTTGATATATTAGATATTCTTTGAAACTGTTTTATCTAGATTATATAGAACTATATAAAAAGGGGGATTTATTTACCATTCTTTTGACATAAAAACTATTTAACTGATTATCATGCCTTTTATTATTTAAATATGAGTATGGTCAGATTATTATATAAATTCATGATATGGATCACATGGGTAGGATCCTACTAATCCTGTTTAGCTCACACCCTCTTCACCCCTTCGGTGGTGGATAAACCTTGGTATGTCTTTCAATATAGGGAAATAAAAGGAAGCATAATGAGGTAGCAAGGTTTCTGTCAGTTGTGTTTGGGTAGCTGGTGGTGAGATGGTGGGAGTTTTCCCACACTATAACATAGAGTAACTGTTTAGGTCTCTTGTTGTCTTTTACTGTTGGACTTTTCCCCTGAAGATTGTTTTACAAATTTTGATTTGTATCCCCTCTTCTGTTTCCTTTTTTTATGATATATATTCCTTGTTTTACTATTCCATTATTCTTCCCATTATTTTTAAACATATGTTATGTTTTCCACTTATGGTTGTGTGAAATAATTCCCTATAATTATTGTTAATTCATGGGTGTTAGTATCCATCCCATGGGGATTTTGACCACCTTTCATGCATGTGACGGTTTGGGTTGGGTACTAGTTTGAGAGGGTATCTGTGTTTGTCTTGTCACTATTTGGTATCAAAGGGAAGGTTTTTCTCAGTTTCGAGAAGTTAATAGGTTGGAGAACGGATTTTAGGGAATTTATAGGTCAGTTATGATGAGTTTCTAGCCACATCTTGTCATGATGAGACTCAAATTACCATAGGATGTTGGGATTTGTGTCTTCTATTTTGAGTTCTTGATCTTAATCTCAATTGTTTCTTATGATTTTCCTATTTGAACTAAGATTATATTGTTTTCTGATCATTTCTAATATTTTTATGTGTATCGATATTCCTCTGAGACATCTCCCATGGGTTCCATAGAAGTTTGCATTAGATTCTCCTGAAGGAAATCCTTCTTTAGATCAGAATATTATCAAGGCTATCACATGAGGAGTTTTTTGATAGCCCAAAATATACCACAAGTCCAGAACATAGTTTTTGAGGTTCATCGGGGAGATGGAGGAGAAAGGGATCAATCATGGGAGTTCTTGCATGAGAATATTCCATCCTTTAGGGGTGAAAATGAACCTCCATAGGTGGGGTATGGGATTGAAAATGTAAATCAGATCTTCGAATTTCTAGATACACTTGAGGTTATCAAGGTGAAGCATGTAGCATTTAGATTTGAGGGTACCGACAAGCGATGGTGGGATTCCATGGTATAGAAAAATAAATACATAGGATGGAATTTAAGGGTTAAAATACTCTCTTCTTCCATCAGTTTTTCTAGAGTATTTGATGATGAATAAGTATATGGAGTCCCTCTCCTTACATTAGATTGATTTTTCAAAATAATTATACACCAATCGGTTTGTGAAGATGTTTATTTTTCTCAATAGGTGGAAAAGAATGACCAAATTAAGGATCATAAGTACTTATAGTGATTGAGACAAGATGCCATATAATAGGTATTTATTATGTAGTTTTCAACCTATGTAGATATGGTAGATAGAGAAATGATAGAATAAATTAATTTAAAAGACAAGTTTTGTTATTATTCCTCTTTTCTTCCACCTAGTGGTAGATTCAGTAGAATCTAAGGGATAAAGAGGAAGTTGTATGATTATCACACGAGTGATGGGGGTGGTTCTCAATAGTAGGCCTCCTTGGAACCTTTAGTTATAGCCACTAGTATTAATATGAATTTCTATTGTCATGGAAAGGTTGGGCACTCCCAAAAATCTTGTGTCTCACCTACGAAGGTGTATAATAGTTGTAGATGCTATGGTCATCTGTAGTGTTTCTATCAATCTTTGTATACACCTTGTTACTATAAATGATCTTAATATCAAAAGCCTACTATGGTATATGTATATGTTAAATAGACCACTAGGATCCAACAAAAGTTGTCAAGAGTGAATCAAATTCATGAAGTAGATGAGTTTCTGGGAGTGGTAGATGTGGGTTTAATGACCTTGAGTGGTACCATATTTATTGAATCTGCAATAAAGACTTATTTGTTTGATACAGGTGCCTCCCACTCATTTATATCTGACCATTATTTTGATATTCTTAAAATTCCAATAGGGATGACATCCTTTGTTATGGAGTTAGACACGTCTTGGAATGGGCAAGGTGCATGGTTTTTGGTGCCCTTCTTGTACACTATTGATAACCAATGCAGATTTAGTTTGAAATTTCCTTGGTCTCGATCGAGATCTATTAGACGTCATCATTATGGTAGGTTGTATTATTGAACATCATGCTAAGTTTGATTGTTTTCATCATAAGGTCTTTTTTCTAATGGATGATGGGAGCTCTCAAGTGTTTCAGGGAGATTGGGATCTAAGGTTTGGTTGTGCATGACCTTCCCACCTAGAGGTTAAGTGTTTTTTGTCTGCTATAACAGTTGATCCAGATGATGTTTCTTCTATTATTTATATTCCCACAATTTTTTTGGGAATTTAATAATTTTTCCTAGGAAATTTATCCAGGATTCTTCTAGATAGGTATGTAGAGTTTACGATTGATCTCGTTCTAGGCACACAACCGATTTCGACAACCACTTATCATATAGCACCAACAGAGCTAAAATAGATCAATATTTAGTTGTATGACATAATGAAGAAATGTTTTTTTCACCCTATTCATTTTCCTTGGTCATCCCCTCCATGCTTTTCCAAGAAGGCAAACGGTTCCCTCTAATTGTGTGTGTACTATCGATAGTTTAATCGAGTAACGATTAAGAACATATATCCATTGCCTCATGTGAATGATATTTTTTGTTAGTTAAGTGGGTAAAATTGGTTTACAAAGATCAATATTTGGTTGATTTATCATAATCATATATTTTTGGGTTTTGATATACCAAAGGTGGATTTTAAGATTAGCTATAGCTGTTATTAATATCCAATGATGCCTTTTGGTTTGAATAACACTACTATAGTTTTTATAATTTTAATTTATAAGATATTCCATCAGTATCTTGATGATTTTATGGTAGTGTTGATGGATGATATTTTTGGTTTATTTGAGGTACGTGCATAAGCACGAGCACCATCTGTGTTTGGTTTTAAAAATCATAAGGATTCATCATTTTTATTGAAATATTATGATATGTAATTTTTGGATCCAAGAAGTGATGTTATTGAGGCATTTGATTTTTGAACGTGGGTTATTGGTTGATCATGAGAAGTTGAATGTTATCTTTTCATGGGAAGAACCATGAAACATCTTTGATTTTCAAAGATTCCTTAGTATTACTGGATACTAATGATGTTTTTAAAGGATTTCTCATAGTTTCCATCACCTTTGACTACTCTTACTAAGAAAGGGGTAAAATTTATATGGGATGAAAAGTGTCAGTCTTCTTTCAATGAGATGAAATGACTTTTGACATCATCTCTGATTCTGATCTTACCCGATCTTGGTAATGGGTATGTATTTTTCTGTGATACTTATAGTGTTTGTTTGGGTTGCAAGCATACACAAGATAATCATTGATGGATTAAGAATATAATAATATTTAACTAAATGAGGATAATTACCCAACCCATGACATAGAGCTTTCCATGGTTATGAATGTGCTCAAATGTTGGTGGCACTATATTTTTGGAGAGTAGTTCATTGTATTTTATGAACTCAAAAGTTTTAGATATTTATTTTCACAGAAATACTTTAATCTTAGATAGAGGTAGTGGGTATGATACAATCAGATGTTTGAATTAAACATCACCTATGCTCAGAGGAAGGGGAATGCCGTTGCATACACTCTTAGTAGGAATTTACCATCACAAACTTTTTTGGAGTTGAAGGAGGAGTGAAACCTTATCGGGCTCTTCACTCAGTTTCTATTATATTATTAAGAGGATGTTTCAGGTATGATTCTGACTAGTGATCATTTATCATCATATCTCATTGAGTCTTATCTATAGGATCAGTAGTAGGATGATTATTTTAGAGAAATTTGTGAAACCCTATATGGTGAGGAGACCGTTTCTGGTTGGCCTATATCTTTGATGGTATTCTCTATTTTCAAAATTATTTTCTCACCGAAGTATATGTGAGGTGTATATTTTTGTTTGAATTTCATAAATCATCATAGGATATTAATCTGATCACTATAAAGATGTATTATGAAATGATACAACAATTATGGTGGCTTGGTATGAAGCGTGACATTGCAGATCATGTGTCATGCTATTACACCTTCTAATAGATAAAGGAAAATTATCTGAAAGCCTCTAGGTTTCTCTACCCACTTCTGATACCGATTTTAAAATGGGGAAATGTGTACATACACTTTGTTGTTGGATTACCATGTACTTCCAAAGGGATGAATGTGATATGGGTGGTGATTGATCTGTTGAAAAAGTCACCTCACTTCATTTTGATCAGATACACCACTAAAGTTTAATATCTTGCAAAGCTATATATATAGGAGGTTGTGAGGTTACATGGGGTCCCATATGCAATTTTTTTAATAGGGATCCTTGGTTTACCTCATGGTTCTGGAGGAGTATTTAGGAGGTGATGGGGACTCAGGTCAAGTTGAGTTTAACTTACCATCCACAGAAAGACAGACAAACAGAGCATGTAGTTCAGATTTTAGAGGATTTGTTTCATGCCCACATATTTGATTTTAATGGATCATGGGATATCCATCTGAGACTAGTTGAGTTTTCTTATAAAAATATTTATCAATATTTGACTATAGTGGATCATTTCGAGGCTTTTTATGGCTACCCATATAGGTAACCTATTTTTTAAGAAGAGGTGGGTGAGGCCTCTCTTGTAGGATTAAGTCTCATTTAAGACACATTGGTGAGGATCCAGGGTATACGTCAGCTTTTGGTTTATTTTTAGAGTTGGTAGAAATTCTATCCTGATCAAAAGCATCTTCCTTTGGAGTTTTCCATTGGGGATCAGGTTTTATTGAAATTTTATCCTCGGTTGGGCCACCGTCATCTTAGAAAATAGATAATATTTGTTTTGATATATGTTAGACTGTTTCAGGTCCTTAATCATCTTGGGAATGTTTCTTATCGATTGGAATTTTGAGTTTAATTGAAAGGTATTCACGATTTTTTACACATATATCATTTTAGGAAGGTCCATCATAATCCATATCACATTTTTAGTTGGGAAGAGATTGATTTGGATCCAAGAATCTCAGTTGTAGGGAAATGAGTAGAGATCATTGAATCTTAGGTGAATATATTGCATGGGAGGTCAATTATGTTGGTTATATTTGTATGGATACATAGATCAGATTCCCTTGAGACTTGGGATAGAAATTCGTTGATGAGGGAGTATTGGTCTCACTTATCTCTAGAAAACATTCCTCTACATAACTTCCTGGGGATGGAAATTCTTATGGTGGGAAGTTTTTAACATATTGTTACATTATTTTAGGTATTTATCATATCTTAGTTTGTTTCCCATTTAATTTGGGTGCATTTTGGGACTCCTGAGGATGAAGACCATTTTCTGTGGAAAGTTACCTATAGTTCATGGATGTTTATTTCTTTGATTTAATGGATTATGTGTATAAACTTGTAAAAGTATTTATGGTATTCTCCACATGTGGAGAGAACACCAAATATGGTTTCGGTTTTGTGAGGAATCTAGGTTGTTTTCTTCCCATAAGATGTATCACATCGCGAATGGTTTACCTGACATGAAACCATTGTCGGGAAGATGTTGTGAGTTGGTTCAAGTCATGAAAGGTTTACATGAATTTAATTTTGTTCATGTTATAAAATGGTAAAAAATAATAATTTTTAATCCTAGTTGGTGTGTTTTTCAGTGTCTTTTCTAAATTGGGAAACTAATTTCATGAAACATTTTCACAAAATTAATTTTTCAGTATTTTTTATTTAAGGATACTGAACATGAGATTAATATTTCATTCAACAACATGATTTCCCTCTCAAAACTAGGAGATCTCACAGGAAATTTTGGGAATCTCCACTAATTCTAGATTATTCTTTCAGTGATTGATCATCATGGTTACTGCAATACTTCTCTTTGGATTAGAGATCTTTAGGCTTCTTTATTACCATTGACCACGGTAGTATCGTTGATCATGGTAGCACCGTTGATCACAGTAACAACATTGATCATGGTAGTACCATTGTGTTATGTTTATGGATATGCTGATCTATGATTATAATCTTATTGAGACTTTCTAAATATATTGTGTGATCTTCTTATGAAGGATGACCTTATTTTTGGTTGTGGTGCGGGGTGTATGTTCTTTAAGGTATGTTAATATCTATCTTCTCGACTGAACTTTTTTCTTGTAGAATTTATTCTAATATATAAATATTGATTCCAGGACCTCTGTTGTTGTCCATGTGTTTTTTCTTATTGGTGGATCCTATTGTGGGTGTGTACGACCTGAGTTTGAGGTAGGTGGTTCCATCTTTAACCAATATTGGATGAAGTGATTTTCTATTATTTTTATAAAATGTTTTATAAATGTATTTTCATGATTAGATTGTGTGTTTGAAATAATTTATTTGTTAAAATATGCGTTTACACCTGTTTTGTTAAAAGGAAAGGATATTTTCAAATCATTGTGAAATATATTTATGAAATGGTTATAAAAATGTAGCACATTGGAAGCCTTTGGTACTTAGGTGGAAGGTAGTAATATTCCTCGTCCACTAATACTGTCAGGTAGGGGGGGTTACTTTTTACTCCCTAGGTCCATTGTTCCAGGGATTTGATAGAACTCTTGGGGGTTCACTTGTTGGGGTGTTACTCTACTCTCTAGATTCGATGAATATATATAGAGAATAAATGCATGTGATTGTCTATGATTAGGTATGAGTGTCCTAGCTTGACTAACCTGTAGTGATACTTGAAGTGATGTTTCCTATGATGGATTTGTATTGAATTTGATATGATATTAAATACCTGATTTTGTTTGAATTATTTGATATAAGAGATATGCTTTGAAACTATTTTACCTATATTATTTCAAACAATGGAAAATGGGGATTTATTTAATATGCTTTTTCAATAAAAACAATTTAATTGATTATCATGAATTGTTTTCTTTAAAGCTGAGCATGTTCAAATTATTACACAGAGAATTGATATGGAATACCTGGGTGGGAACCTACTGATATTGTTTACCAGACACAGTGTGCACTACTTTATTAGTGTGAAGACCATTGTATGTATTTCAATGTAGGGAAAGGGAAGACACCATAGTGAGGTAGTGAGGTTTCTGTTAGGTGTGTCTGAGTAGATGATGGTGAGATGGTGGGAGTTTTCCCATGATATTACATGGAGTATCTATTTTGGTATATTGTTTTACTTTACTATTGGACTTTCACCTTAGAGATTATTTTTCTACTTTTGAGTTGTATCACTTTTTCTATTTCCTTTTTTTTGACATATATTCCTTGTTTTACTTTTCCACTATTCTTCCTATCGTGTATATATATGTCATATTTTATGATTCAGGTTGGGAGAAGTCATTAACTATGGTTGTTTTTGATTCCTGGGTTCTAGTCACTAGCCAGTGGGGATCGATAATTCCCTTCAGTTATGTGACAGTTCAGGTCAGGTATTATTTTGAGATGGTATCTAGGTCAGTTTGTTCATATCATCCTAAACTACAATTCATCCAAATTGGTGGAACCTATGGATACAATTTGTGTTTTACCCTATTATACCTCATATTGATAGTAGTTATTAAAAATCATAGAATTATATTGGTATCTATAAATACACAATAACCCCTAAATAGATAAGGAAAAGTTATAGTTATGACTATATTCTTTGAAAAATAATTGTATAATATAATCAATTTGTCTCAATATCTCATCGAATAGATTTCATAAATTGTGTCATCAACCTATGCGCTTGATATAAATTTCTTTTACTTTCTAGAAATGAAATTGATGAGAAACCAACATGGAAAGGAATTAATGAAGTAGTTCCATTTACATCAAAGGAACATAGATATAGATATCCATTAACTCGAAAGTGAAAAATCCTCTCTTTAATTATTGATTAATTCTATATCACTTGTGATGCACCCAACACATCCTTCCTAACTGCATGAATATATCATCAATGTTTTCATCAGTACATTAAAGTACATGTATTATAATATAAAATACTAATAATATAAAGTCTAAGGAGCAATACACACATTCACATATATGAACATATAATGAAACATAAGACACATAGAATTCCAACAAGATGGTCAGTTCTAATAACCTTCCATCTTGAAGATTACCAAGGGAAAACTTAAATAGGAAATTTTTTATTATCTTATTACCCATATACCTATTTTATTATATCATCTAAATTTATTCAGATAATCTCATATTATTATATAAAATATATTTATGAATATTTTCATTACAATTCAAGGTTCTTATCATTATGTTTAAATGATATAACCTTTTGATGTGACAGATACTCTAGGTACATTATCATTTTAATGTCATGAAAACAAAAACTCATTATATAATTTTAAATCTATTAATATTAAACTATTTGAATATATAGGTAATCTATAGTAATGATTAGATGGTTCTAAGTAAACAACTCCAATATAATCCCACTTGCACTAGTGTAAACTACTAATGACACTTAGTCTTCTATCTCTCACATAATTTTTATGCTTATACCAAGACAATGATTCAGTTAATGGGTCCATTAGATTCTCCTCTACATAATTTTTTTTACTGAATCCTCACCCATCTTAGAAAAATCCCTTAAAAGGTTGTATTCCCAAAGTATATGCTTAATCTATTGATATGATATAGGATCCTTTGCCTGATCCGCTTATATAGTATTATAAAAATATTTTTATTGCATCTTTATTACTCAATATCAAATTATACTCCTTGAAAAATCTGTGTATCCAAACAGCTTATTTAAATGCATTATAAATTGCAATTTGCTGAGACTCTATTGTAGAATCAATGACTATGGGATGATTTGAGATCCTCCATATAAAATTTCCTATATCATGACAAAAAATATCTTATTTATGATCTTATATCGTCTTCATATATCGTGAAACTAGCATCTTTATGTCCCATTATGACTAATTCCTCACTTTCTCTAGAAACCAAGAACACATCCTTAGTACATCCTAAATAGAAAAGGATAGTTTTAAACACAGTCCAATAATTATCTCATAGATTTTCTTTAAATATCCTTACCATGATCAAGGTATAGATAACATCAAACCTATTACATTGAATATCATACACGGTGGAACCTATAATATAAGCATAAGGTATTCTTATCATCTTCTATTTATCCTCTTGAATATGAGGACACATTTTCTTAGTAAGATACATATTATGGGACATTGAAACCAATCCCATATTGGATTGTTCCATACTGAATATATTTAGTATATAGTCAATGTATGTACCCTAGCTTAGCCCTAGAAGCCTTTTAGATCTATCAAAACTGATCTTTATCCCTAGATTGTAGACTATTCCACTTTAGTTTTTCATAGAGAATAATGTGATGAAACACCTATTAAGTAATTATAAGATTGATATTTACTTTTTAATAAGTAATATTCTATGATCATTTAAAACTAGGAAAATAAAAACACTACCACTAAATTACTTTTAGACACATGAATCCCATTCATTTTTTAGGAAGCCAAATTCCCTTATGGATTCATAAAAATGAAGTTCCATGATATCGATGATTTATTCAATATATAAATGGATATATGTAACTTTTATACCATATTAGTATCCTTTAGTGTCATAAAACCTTTTTGTCATGTAATATAAATATCTTTTGTAAGGATCCCATTATGGAAATATTTCTTGAAATCATTTTCCAAATATCGTAATTTTTTATCCCACTTTTCATGCGTTATAGTTTTTTTCAATGGTTGTATATGGATTAGGATATTTCTTCAATGTCAATATATGAAGGGTTAATCCATGAAGAAAATAAATTGATTTCAATAATAGATGACTTTTTACCTCTATAATCATTCAAACATTCATATTCTATTTATGAAAAAATATAGAATATGAAGCTGGAAGTTGAATTTGGGGTTTTGAATTTAAATAATCGGAAAGAATATGGATCAAATGATTTATGGGAAGCAACCATGATCTCAAATGAAGTGAATGGTAAAGAAAAATTAAAAAATTAAGATAGTATAATTCAATTGAATAAGCTTTAAGTCTCAAAGAAGATGACGATATCTATAAACATGATTATGTAAATATTTTTTTAAGATGAATATGGAGTAATAATTTCAATTCATTCATTACAAAGTATGGTGTTTTTATAAAGATCAAATTTCATGATAACAATTATCATGATTCTTGAAAAGTGTTTCTTAGATGAAGTTTGAAAGAAGGTAGAAGGTATAATAGAGAAAAAACAAGATTATAAAGTTTTTTGAAGAACTATAGAACCAAATATATGAATTTTCATATGTGATCTATGTATGAAAATATCCACATATAGGTTTTCCTTATGTAATAATATATATATTCTTGAATTCCCTGATGTATATATGAATTGGTAATGTTGGAAAACTAATCATGTGGGAGAATCTATGTATCCTAATTCATTGTTTTATATTTGAATTTTTACCAAAGAAAAATTGGATATGTGATTGGTTACATAGGTAAACCTATATACCCAAATAGTCTTCCCTATATCCAAATGACCACATATGAGAATATGTGATGGTTAATGTAACGCCTTGACCCCAAAATCCCAGATCCAGTGCACTACTTATTAAATTGTCATGATTGAATCCCAAATGAATGTTCAGTTTAGTATTCTTGAAGAAACTATATATATACATGAAACTCACATTATATTGGGAAGGTAACAAAATACAATACATAACAAAAACTAATAAACTGCATCCACGAGAACTCAATAAATAGTCTTCAATTCATAAACTATTTAATTTAAAAAAAATGAAAGAGGCGAGATCAAATTCTTGTTAAGGGTTACTAATAGAAGAATCATGTATCAACAATAATTTAATCATAATAAAATTGGCATTGTCAATATGGCATGGTGAATAAATAAAAAATACACGCCACTAGTAAAATGATAATAAAATTGCATCCATAGATTTTGTCATAGTAAAGACCTCATGGATAGGAATAACTTAAAATTAATAAATATAATTCTTATTATTTTGAGTTCATGTATCTAGACCATGATACAACTTTACCATCAAAACGGTTTAAGTCTGTGGGTAGAAACCCATCTGATTTTTGGGAGCAAACTCGAAGGGTTTATCGCCAACTGATTTGTCTCATCCGATCTGTCGATGCATCGAGGGGTTGTAGTGGGCCCCAAAAATCACTAAAATTCCAAATAATTATTTATACATATATTTAATACAAGTAAAAAATTACTTCTCAATATCCGTATAGAGTAGAGGATACATATTTATCAATATTTTCATATTTAAAACACTATTCCAAATAAACAGTGTATGTAAAAGGGTATACAGATTAAAACAATAACCACATCCACGAATCCAGAATATGGATATATAATATATTTACAATTTAAAATAAAAAATTATGTCAAATGGGTAGTGTATGCATGACATAATAAATATTATGTTCACAATACCAAGTAAGTCTCAACTAAATGGAAATTGAGACAAAGCCCCTTACCACATTGTAATCAATTGAGTTGTATGAAAAAAAATTAATAACCACAAAATGAATCACATAATACCATGAATATAAATATAATCATGATAATATATATCAAATATTAGTACACAATACACCACATGAAATAAATAAGTGGTGAATAATGGAAATCTCATGGAAATAAAAGTGAGATGAGAAACCCCTAACCTTATGCCTGAAATTGTACTCGATTGATCTTAATGACCTGAATAATAAACTTTTTATTCATTAATTAACAATTAAATAACCTCATAAACATGTAATTGATTTATTATAACCTTATTAGGTTAATTAATAACCTTTTTGATGGGTTTAATAGTTTCAATTTTATTGTTTTGGAAGCATTTTCTTCCTTGGGTTTCATGATCGGTTTTCTTGTATTCAAGAATGAAAGTTCATTTGAAATGTGTTTAAATATAAATAATTGTTAATATATATTATAACTGAAATTATAAATTATCTTATTATGATTTTTGGTTATATAACTTGAGGATTACTCATTAGTTAAAAGTTAATGATAAACGGTTGGATTAACTTGGCAGTTTTGGGCATAATGAACTTTTTTTGTATTATTATTTTATATTATGAGTGTGTAAGGATTAAAAAATATTTAATATGGTAAAATACATATATTATGATCTAGTTAAACCATTAAAATTTTTCATGACCAGTCTTGAATATAGTAATAGAAATTGAAAACCCGCCTTCCTTGAATGTGATAAATTAAAACATCTCAGACAATGTTTTCATTTTTAGTATAAGAGGTGGGGGAAAAGAGATATGATGATGAAATAATCCATTAGCATGATAAAATTCTAGTTCATTTAAGGTACTAGAATTATCATAACATTTAGATGAAGTGAGGAAATGATAGAGGAATAAAATAATGGAACTTGTAAAAGAATTTGAAAGAAAAAGAAAGAGAGGTTCACCTCTTGAGTACTCCTTGAGAATCTCCTTAAGGCCTTTGTTTTTGGCCTTTTAGTGAGTCCAGAAGGTCTTGGAAGTGGGGGAGGATCTTAGGGAGATATTCTATCATAATTTAGGCAAGTATTTAATTTTTGAGTGGTGTGGGAGGAAGAGGGGGTGAGGGGTAGTTTATATAGTGGAGGGGAGGAGAGTTTTCTTAATATTATATTCATTAATTTATTATTTCTCCACAAGAAAAGAAATAGTGAGGATTCCATGACCTATAATAGTAATAAATTCACGTGATTTCGATATTTGAGTGCATACATCACTCATGATGCTAGGAATAGTGAATTTAAATTATAATGTATTTATATGGGAAATTAATTTATCTTACAATTCAAAAAAATTCAAGTATTTCATAAAAACACCAAAAATTTACCCTAACCATTTTTCATTGTGTAGAGTCCAAAAAGGTACTCAATTTTTCAAAAATAATTTTCCAAATATGATAAATAGAATTTTTAATTAAAATCATTATTTAATGAAAAAATACCAACACTTAAAATATTAATCTTTATTTTTAAGGTGCCTAAATTAATTTATACTTTAGTGGGTAAGGTTACTATTCATAAGGGTAAGTTACTATTCATAAGGGTAAGTTACTATTCATCGAAAGTTAAGTTGATTCTATCCGACTCCAAATATCACCCTGATCGCAACTATGTATGTTCGTTTTTCAAAATTTGAAGATATAGATGTGGAAAATTTAATTTTAATGGGTTGGTTATGACTATCTCCAAAATAACCAAGTGTTATTTCAAAGAAACTTTATGATTTATGAAATATAGGATATATAATGAAGAGAATGTATTTAAGAGAAACATACCATAAAATTTTTGGGGTTTTATATTATTCACTCATTCGGGCATTTTATCCTCAAAAGTTTTCATGTATATTTCTCCCTAAAAAGATGTGGGTGGTTCTTCTTCATAACATCCTTAGGTTCCCATGTTGCTTCCTCTATTTTATGGTTTCTCCAAAGAACCTTTACTAGACGAGTTGTCATATTTCTCACAACCTGCTCCCTTATGTAAAGAATCTCGATATGATCTTCATAGAATGACAAATCAGGCTCTAGCTCTATTTCTTCATAGGTGAGTACACGTGTTGTGTATGCCATGTATTTCTTCAACAAAGACACGTGGAATAGATTATGAACTTTGGAGAGACTTGGTGGCATTGATAAATGGTAAACTAAAACTCCAATTCTTTCTAGAATTTTGAACAGTTTGATGTACTGGGGGCTTAGTTTTCCTTTCTTACTGAACCTTAAGACACCCTTGCATGAAGATAATTTTAGAAAGACATGATCTCCTTCTTGAAATTCCAAATCATTTCTCTAGTAATCAACATAAATATTTTTCCTACTTTGGGATTCCTTAATATGGGCATAAATTTTAATTACCTTTTTTACTTTTCTCTTCAATAATTTCTGGGCCTATAAGTTTCCTCTCACCAACCTCATCCTAGAAAGTTGGAGTTCAACACCTCTTACCATATAATTCTTAATATGGTGCTATTTGAATGCTAGAATGGAAATTATTATTGTAGTAAAATTACACCAAAGGCAAGTATTGATCCTATATACCTTGAATGTTAAGAGGGAATGATCTCAACATTTCTTCCAGTGTTTGAATACTCCTTTCAGACTATCCTTCGGTTTGGGGGCGATAAGAAGTACTCATATGAAGCTCAATATCTAAAGCCTTATGAAGACTTTTCCACAATTTTGATGTAAAATGAGGGTCTCGATCAGACACAGTAGATAGAGGTGCATCATGAAGTCTTACAACTTCATTAATATAAAGTATTTCCAGGTGCTCAAGTGGTAAATCCTCTCTTATATCAAGGAAATGTGATGATTTTGTGGGATGATAAACAATTAACCATATTGCATCATTCCTTCTAGGTGTCCTCAATAGTCATATAACAAAATACATCATAATTTCATCCCAATTACATATAGGAATAGTATAACGACCCATACTTTACATACATTTTTAGTACTTCAAAATTGAGGTACACTTATTATAACATATAACAAAACCATGAAAGGACCGTATAGGTATAGTGTCTTTAGAAACTGGGAAACATAAACAACTGGTTCATAAAGCGTCTACACTATATCCCATTTATTTCATCATATCTATAGTCCCTTTTGGCATATATTACTTAATAACCTTCTTCCTGACCTGGGGAAAGAAAACATACAAAAGGGTGAGCTCAAATGCTCAGTAAGGGTAAACAAAAGAAATATCAATCACATCATATTCATAAGAACATAACATTTTGGAAATCTTACCCTGCAAAAGAGATAAAAATTTCATAACATGGGATGAATCATGGCAGTGAAATGTAATCACAATAATCATAACTTAAAACATGAAGCTTTGTGGCATACACACATAATCATAGAGAATAATTTCTTATTAGTCAAGACTCATTTCCAAGACTATCTTAGTTGACAAAGTCTATTTCTGAACCGAGTTCATTCCTCATTTCAGTCCTGTTTCACTGAACCAGTTTAACCTTCCGTTCCATCCATGTATATCTCATGAGATATAAAATCTTTACCCAATGCATTGGAGTGAGATATAGGTCCCACCCATCTCATAATTATACCATTCTTATGTGTGCCACAAAATCATAAACCATACATCATAGCATAACCCATGTAATAAAAATGGGATTCTTAAACATCGTGACATCATAAAACAATTCATATAAGATAAAGGAATTCATAAAAATAATTACATCACAACATAATCAAATCAATGTAATAATAGGGATAGAAACATAACCCTTTATTATCTTAGATGGAAAATAATTTTGATAAAACACTTGAACTCTATTCTTGAGGAAAATATCCTTTCTACTTCAAAAACACTTTTCCTTTCTTAACATGTCATACAATTATACACTAAAAGAAGTCGATTAAAAATAAACTTGAAAACTTGTAAATGAAGCTTCTTGGAAATAATGTTTTAAAAATCCATTCATTCCGTATAAGTTAAAAAAAACATTCTTCTCGTACTTTCGTCGGAAAAGTCAAAAAGTACCTCGTACGAAAAACGACAAAAGATTCCTTTAATATATTTTACTAAAAACTCACCGAAGGGTAAAATTTGATTTAAAAAATTGTAGGTGGATGGAAATAACATTAAATATTGAGGAAACATGGATGTGGATGATAAAATACACCCCAGTAAATTCCAAAGTATAAACAATCTCGGATAAAAATGAGATTGTGATATTTCCCTTACCTTAGGTCCGATTTGCTTCGTAAGTGTCCGAAACTCCTGTATAATGATTTAAATAATGTCATTAACTTAATCCAGAAGAATACTCATTTTTATTATATCATATATGGTCATATTCTTATCTTATTATTAGTAATATTTCATTGTTACTTGTTATTCGGGTGTTTATTACTTTTTGTTCTTATACATGTTTTGTCAAATAAATTCTTATTCTTCTCTTTATGTTATAGATACCTCATTTCCATAATGTTATTAGTGTAATATATATCATATTCATTCATTCAATTCATTTATATAATCATTATGCAATGAAGATCATGTATAACGAGTCGCATCTCATCGTGGAGACGGTATTCCGTACGTACGCACGAGCGATGATATCGTTCCCATGATCGTGGAATTTTATTGAAGTGTATGTATACTATTTAAGAATCAATATCACTTTACAATAATCATATATATTCATTCTTTACACCATTATACCCATCCAAGTAAGGTGGTGGTGGAAAATAGATTACACCACAGCGTGGAGACGGTATTCCGTACGTACGCACGCGCGGTGATTTCGTTTTCCGTAGGATGGATAGATGGTGAAATAGGGTTGTTTCATACATATAATAACATATAATTATATGAGTGATACTGATGTTATTAATTAATAATGAAACAAGAAAAGAAGAAGAAGTGGAAGAAGAAATAAAGTTGAAAGAATCGGTAACAGACATTACCTCTTCTTTGAAGCACCTCTTTGAGACCTCCTTTTAGGGCACTAAAATTGGTCTTTGGAGAAGACCAGGACCTCTAGGATGTTTCTAGGGAAGTGGAGAGGAGATATTGGTAGAAGTTGGCAGAGCTTGAAGGCTCAAAGTGGTGTGAGGAAGAGAGGGAGGAGGTGCCCTTTTATAAGGGAGGAGAGGGGCACCTTTGGAAAAACTAAAAATATTATTTTATTATAAATCCATATTTAGTTTTAAATAGATCCAAATTGATTTATTTCGAATATAATGTGGGGATGGGTCTAAATACTATCATCCAATAGAATTTGGACAAGTTTAGTTTACTATTTTAACCTTATCATTTAGATTTAACTTTAAGTTAGATAATTTTACTTTTACCATGTCTTTTTGTGTTCTTACACTATAAGGTTAATAAACTTACTATAAAAAGTCAAAAGAACCCCAAGTTGTTTATTATTAATATATATAACCTTATCTAAGTCATTTTTCTGAAACTTAGATTTTTAGGAATAAAATATCAATTAATAATATAATATTTTTTTAAAAACTATTTTATGTCAATTTTGACACTATTTAGTAATTGATTTTTGTAAAAAATCATAACAGAATGATTAGTTCGAAAAAAGTTATTTAAATCAATACTAACTTGTCATATTAACCTAGAAAATTAGTGTAATTCATAAAAAGTCTCAAATTACATTTATTTGGGTATTTATAACATCAATTATGTCAATATTTCATTAATAAGATAATTACTGCATCATAATTGTGTCATAAATAAATTAAATTATTTAAAGTCTAAAAATTATAAATAAAATATAATTATGTAGGAAATATTTTTATATTTCTAATTAATATTTATAGTCTAATTTATCTTATGTATAACCCTATATTAAAAATTATTTACTTATTAAACTTTGATTTTACTTTTTTTAACCCTTCTTTAAATAAATTAATAATAAATATCCTAATCTAATACAAGTGGGCCTAAATGGTCATATATTATTCCTAAGGTTGTTTTTGGTCGAATTATACTTATCCAATATAATTAGGACATGTGTTAGGGTAATAATAATATCATTTTTACCCTTAGTTACACTATTTACTTTTAACCACGGTAAAAAAAAAGTAAAAAGTTACTATTCACCAAAAATTATTTTCATCCTATTGAACCACATTTTAATCCTTGATATTAACTATGTCTCTCGGATTTTTGAAATTCCACTCACAGAAGTGGTAAAATTAAGTTTTATGTGAATTTGGAAATTCTCCTAGGAGGTGGGTAAAAGACGGTGAAAAGTTCAATAGAATTTTTATATATCTAAAATTATTATAAAATGACTCCAATGAATTGCATTGAACTTATATAGGTATTATGTATCAATTTTGACCTAAAATAAATTTAAATAAAATAAATAATTATTTAAATAAAAATTCGGTTTTTAAATAGTAACCTAGTGTTTTCACTATTCATCAAAAATTGAAAGTTTTCAGAAAAATACCAAAATTTCACCCTAGGATAATTTCGATATTCCGAATCCAAAAATGAAGTCCATTTTGAAAAATAAAATTTACAAAATTTTAAAAAGTGGGTATTACTATTCATAACAGCTAGTTTTAATAATATTTTAATTGTATATTGTTGCTTAGTGAAACTCAGTATTGCGTACGACCCAAGCTATCGAGGAAGGTCGTAATTGTGTTTAAAGAAATCCAAGCTAGTGTTGTGTTTAGTGAAAGATTACTTTGATGATTTATATAACATAAAAACAAAATATTTCTCATAAAAGTCTCAGGTCTTACAAATAGGTTGAGGTTTCATAATCCCTCTAGGATTTTGTCTCTCGGCCTTCACTTGTTGAAAAACTAGACACCTTGACACATAGTCAACAATTTATCGGTTCATGTTATCTCACCAAAAATTTTCCTTAAGATCTATATACATCTTGGTAATTACAGGGTGTATATAGAAATTTGAGCTATGGGAATCATCTAACAGTTCCCTTTTTAGCTAAGGTACTGATGGAACACATAACCTCTTCACAAAATTCAGAACTCCATTCACATTCACAAATCCATCCAATCTTCTATCCTTAATAGATTTAATTTTCTTTTATAGATTTTAATCATCAAATTGAGAGATTTTAATCTTCTCTAGTAAATATGGTTTATAAATCCTTTGAAAGAGGGAAGATGTTTCCCCATCCTTAACAATTCCCATATCCATCTTTAGTAGATACATGAATATAAGATCTCTCTCAATCCTCATTTGGGCCAGAAGTCCATGATATTTCTTAATTAATGCATCTTCTACCTTATTTTTCTTTCCTGGGTGGTAGTGTATTGAACAATCATAATATTTGAGTATCTCAAGCCATCTCCTTTGATACATGTTGAGGACTTTATATGTAATAATTTATTTCAAACTCTTGTGATCTGTTTATATGTCACATCTTTCATTGTAGAGATAATGATCCCATATTTTTAGAGAAAAGATTACAGACTCTAACTCAAGATCATGAGTTGGGTAATTTTTATCATGAGCCTTCAACTGCTAGGATGAATAAGTAATAACTATATAATTTTTTAAAATTATGCAACCTAGCCCATTCTTTAATGCATCATTTTATATCACAAATCCATCATTTTCAGAAGGAAGAGTCAAAATTGGAGTATTGAAAAATATTCTTTTCAATTCTTCAAATCATTATGTACATTATTTTTTCCATAAAAACTTAACTACTTTATGTGTGATCTTGGTTAGTGGGTTATCCAATCAAGAAAAATTATGAATGAAATTTCGATTGTAACCTTCTAAGCCAATAAAACTATATACATTAGTTATGTTCGTTGGCATGGGACATTCTTGGATTTCCTTTTTATTCACATGATCAACTAATATTCCATCCTTAGAGATAACATGGGCAAGAAAAGAAATAGACCGAAGCCAATATTCACACTTTCTAAACTTCCCATGTAATTAATTTCTTTTAAGATTTTTTAGAATAATCCTTAAGTAATTCTCCTTGTCTTTGTAGATTTTAGAGTATACTACAATATCATAAATAAATACCACAAAAAATTCATCAAGATATTCCTTGAAAAATATATTCATTAGATCCATGAAAATAGAGGGTGAAATAGTCAGTCCAAAAGGTATTACTGTAAACTCATAGTGCCCATACCTGGTTCGAAATAATGTCTTTAGAATATATTACTTCCTTACATAAAACTGATGATATTCAAATTGAAGGTGAATATTTGAAAAATATTGGGCTCCATGAATTTGACCAAATAAATTATCAATTCATAGTAGAGGATACTTGTTCTTCATTGTAATATCATTGATTTCCCTATAATAAAAGCATATCCTCATGGATCCATCTATCTTCTTGACAAAGAGGACATGGGATCCCCATGGAGAAACAGAAGGTTGAATAAATCCTTTGTCACTAAATTCCTCTAGTTGTTTCTTTAGCTCCACTAATTCCATAGTGGCCATTCTATATGGAGTCTTTGATATAGGTCTTTCACTAGGAATTAAATCAATAGATAACTCAACTTCCTACTCTGGAGGATGTCCAAGTAAATCATTTAAAAATACATCAATGTATACTTTAACAATAGGCACATCTTTAATTTGAATATTTCTTTCCTCACCCATAGATATCTTGTTATATTCCTCTCCAATAATTTCATTAATTAGATATATTGGAGATGAATCTAGATAATAATCAGATAGAGAGGTTTCCTCTCTAAAGATAAGGTGTTCTACACCATTCTCAAAGATTGTAACTCCCTTCTTCTTGCATTAGATCTTCACATCATAATTTGATAGCCAATTCATACTGAGAATTATATAATATTCAATCATTAGTATGATGATAAGGTTTGAAACTAAAGAATGTTTCTGTGTTTGGAGGGGGACTAATTGAGATGCCTTTGTTGCAATGATACATCCCATAGAAGTTTCTACTGACAACTAATTTATTAAATCAAATTGGACATGTCTAATTTTCTTGGAAAATTGGGAAGATATAAATGAATGTGATGATCCAGAATCAAATAATGCATTGGATAAGTTTGAGGAAACAATTAAAGTACGTGACACCACATCATTAGGAACTTCAACCTCTAGGGTTGTAATCACATAATCTTTACCTTACTTTCGTGGCCCTTTCTGAGGAAAGTTTCCTTGGCGCTTAGAGCACTCATTTTCATAGTGTCCCATATCTCTACAATTATAGCATTTAACATAGTTCACTTGTTTATTAAAATTAAATTTATTTTATCGATGACCATTTTCTCCACACTTATAGGAGACTGCCATACCTTTCAAGAATTTCCTAGGATGATTCTTTCCATATTTCTCGCATAATGGGAATTACTTCATTCACTTGTTCTTCTTTGTTGCTTCACCTTTTCCATGGTTGTCAGAGTACCACTTCTTATATTGGTTTCCTTAATAAATTTGATCTAGAAAATTTCTTCTCTATTTTGATGGAACTTAATACAATTTTATCAAACGATGAAAATGTTTGAGAATCCATTTCCCTTCGAAGACTCATCTTAAGACCTTCAAAGAAATTATTAATCTTGTATTCTTAATCATGTACGTAATATATAGCATACCTGGATAATCTTGTGATGATATCCTCATACTCTGTAATAATCTCTTCTTCCCTTTGCTTTAGGCTAAGGAATTTCCTCTTCATTTTAGTTAGTTGTTCACGAGGGAAGTATTTGTCAAATAATATTTTCTTAAAAGTTCTCCACTCCATATATTATATTTCTTCTTCCTACGTGGTATTCTGGAATAAGGACCGCCATTGATCAATATCACCCTTGAGGCAATATATTTACAGTACTACCTTTTCATTTTTATTGCTTTTTAATGCCAAAAAAATCCTTTCAAGGGGCTTGATCCACTTCTCAGCTACCACCATATTAGTAATCCAACAAAAATATGTGGGTTTCTACCACATGAAATGATCCAGTATATGTGTATCATAGTTATTTGTCACAACCTGAGTAAGTTTTCCCAATATGGTCATGATCTGATCTGCTCCAACATTGACTTTGTTGAATTTCTCAGTGGGGAAATCCCTACATTGTCTGTGGGTATTTATTACTCCTCTCCCATTATGCACCATTTCCAAATAATGGAATACACTATATTAGGTTATGAATCATAATTTATAATCTTGACTAGAAAAGTACTTAGAAAAAATTAAAATTCTATGAATAACTTATATCATAAACATTGTTTCTCTGAGGAAAATTTTCATTAAAATCACTCATAATGGATTGTAAAGAAAATGTGAATTATCCTAAGCATATCCCCCAGGAGAGTCAAACCAAGAGTACATTGAGGCCCATTTTTGTGCACCAATTCCCTTTCAAGTCTATCTCAAAGTGGTGTTTTCAGGTTTTACCCCTGGATACATAGGTTCCAGAGCCACCCCTTCTTTTTTGTATCCAGATAGGGATGTATTTTCTAGAAAGATCCACATAATCTATTCCTTAAAAAATTCTGGTATTTTTTTCTTTATCCTCGAATACTATCTTAGGGATTTTTTCCCTAATCTACATTTTCTAATCTAGTTTCCTAGTTTTCCAATAAACCTTCTCTGAAATCAACTGTGACACCTCTAACCTGGAATCCCAGAGCTGGTGTATTAATTATTCCATTGGCATGATGAAATCCCTAAGGAATGTTCAGTTTAGTAGTCTTGAAGAAATGATATACATACATGAAACCTTGAAAGGTAACAAAATATAATACATAACAAAAACTAATAAACTTCATCCACAAGAACTCAACAAATTGTCTCCTCTTCATAACCTATTGAAGGTAAAAAATGAAAGGGTGAGGTAAAATTCTCGCTAAGGGTTACTAATAGCAGAAACATGGATAAAATATAATTGAATCATAATCAAATTTGCATAGTCAATATGGCATGGTGAATAAATGAAAAACACATGCCACTAATAAACTGATAATAAAAACACATCTAAAGATTTTTTTCATAGTAAAAAACTCATGGATAATAATAACTGAAAATGAATAAAAATAATTCTTATTAGTTGGATGTCATGTATCTGGAAAATGATAACACTATACCACTGAAACAGTTTAAGTCGGTGGGTAGAAACCCGTCTGATTTTTGGAAACAAACTTGAAGGGTTTGTCGCCAACTAATTTGCCTCATGAGACCTGTCAATGCATGGAGGGGCTGTCGTGGGCCTCTCCCATCACTTCAAGTCCAAATAATTATTTATAAATAGATTTAATGCAATTACAAAATGCCTTCTCAATATCCTTATAGAGTAGAGGATATATATTCATCAATATTTCCATAGTTAAAACAACATTCTAAATAAATATCATATGTAAAATCGTATACAACTTAAGATAATAATAATATCCATGAATCTAGAATATGAATTCATAATATATTTTCAATTTCAAATGAAATATAAGCTCAAATGTTCACTGGATACACCATATAAGAAAGACTAGGTGCACAATACCAAGTAAGTCTCAACGAAATGGAAATTGAGACAAAGTTCTTTACTACGTTGTAATCAATTGAGTTGTAAGACCAAAAATTCATATCCAAAAAATAAATGACATAATTACATGAATATAAATAGAATCATGATAATATATATCAAATGTTTGTATACAATACACCATATTAATGAAATAAGTGGTGAACAATGTAAATCTCATGGAAATAAAAGTGAGATGAGAAACCCCTTACATTATACCCGAAGGTGTTCTCGATTGATCTTATTGACCTGAATAATCAAATTTAACTTCATTAATTAATAAGTATAGAACCTAATCAACATATAATTGATTTATTATAACCTTATTTGGTTCATTAATTCTCTTTTTGATGGGTTTAAGAGGTTCAATTTTATTGTTTTGGAAGCATTTTCTTCCTTGGTTTTCATGATATGTTTACTTGTATTCATGAATGAAAGTTAATTTGAAATGTGGTTAAACATCCTGAATTGTTAATATATATTATTAGTAAAATTATAAATGATATTATAATTATTTGGGGTTATATACCTTGAGGATGAATCATTAGTTAAAAGTTAATGATAAACACTTGGATTAACTTGGCTGTTTTGTGCATATTGAACTTGTTTTGTATTATTATTTTATATTATGAGTGTGTAAGGATTACAGAACATTGAATAAGGTAAAATAAATATATCATGATTTGTTTCTACCATTAAAAAGGTTTCATGATCAGTCTTGAAGATAGTAATAGAAATTGAATACCTATCGTCCTTGAATGTGATAAATTAAAACATCTGAGATAGTGTTTTCATTTTTAGTATAAGAGGAGGGGAAAAGAGAGATAGTGGTGTAATAATCCATTAGCATGATAAAATTACAGTTCATGTAATGTACTATAATTATAATATTATTTTTATTATGGGAGGTAAGGAGAGATAAAAAAATAATGTAACGTGTAAAATAAGTTGAAAGAAAAAGGAAGAGAGGTTCACCTCTTGAGTACTCCTCCTTGAGAATCACTTTAATGGATTTGATTTTTTTTCTTTTGGTGATACCATAAGGCCTTGGACGTGGGAGTGGATCTTAGGGAGATATTTGAGAAGAATTTATTAAAGGCTTGAAGCTTGAGTGGTGTGAGAGGAAGATGAGGTGAGGGGTAGTTTATATAGTGGATTAGAGGAGAGTTTTCTTAATATTATATTCATTAATTTATTATTTCTCCACAAGACAAGAAATAGTGAGGCTTCCATGACCTATAATAGTAATAAGTGAATGCGAGTTTGAGATTTGGGTGCTTACATCACTCATGCTGCTAAGAATAGTGAATTTAAATTATAATGTATTTATATGGTAAATTAATGTATTTTATTATTCACAAAAAATTCTAGTATTTTAGAAAAATCCCAAAAATTCACCATAACTATTTTTAGATGCTTAGAATCAAAAAATGAACTCCATTTTTCAAAAAAAATATTATAAATATGATATATATATTTTTTAATTAAAATAATTATTTAATTGAAAAATACCAACACTTAAAATATTCATATTCATTTTTAAGGTGGCTAAATTCATTTATACTTTCATGGGTAAGGTTACCATTAATAAGGGCCAATTAATATTCATAAGGGTAAGTCACTACTCACCAAAAATTATGTTGATTCTATCAAAATCCAAATATCACCCTGATCGCAATCGTGTATGTCTGTTTTTCAAAATTCAAAACACAAAAGTGGAAAATTTAAGTTTATTGGGTTGGTTATGACTATCTTCTAAATAACCAAGTGTTGTTTCAAAGAAGCTCAGTGCTTTATGAAATATAGGCTATCTAATGAATATAATGTATTTAAGATAAACATACCATAAAATGTTTGGGGTGTTATATTTACTATAGGATAAATAAAAGAAACATAATCAAATCCATGTAGATTAATGGTAATATATATGGGAATGAGTTACAATTTGGAATTGGGTTAACATAAGATAATTTCATAACATAGACATCGTGAACCACATAGGAGTATTCATTCCATGCACAAAAATCTCAACAATTTATGAGATAATCATATAGGGTGTTTGACTTATCGTGAGAAGATCTAATTTGGTAGTTGGATGAATAAGAAGGAGAATAGATAATTGAATGAAGTTTGTGGAGCTGTATGAGGGTTTGTGATTGGTGTAGTCGACTGTTAATATGATACATGTATGAAAATGGTTAACATAGACATAGTTCACTATTTATGAGTTTATTAATGAGATGAATAGGTATGTGATATCAAATGAAGAGTAAGAACAAGTGAGGGTTGCATCAATGCTTTCTGTTATTTAGATATTTGATTCATAATATTTTAGATAAATAGGAATTAAATAAAAATATGTATCATAATAATTATCATATTGTTAACAACCATTTTTGAAAAGTGTTGGGAGATATATTTTCAAATAAATATCATTTAAAACGAAGGAGAGATGATTGTGGATTTTTAATTAAAGAATAATAATAAATAACCATGAGTAGTGTGCCATGATGCGAATGATCCATGGCCGCGAAAAGTGAATATTTAAATATATAGGTGTGAATAACGTTTAAAAATGTGGATACTATGTAGGGATGAGTGAATTACATTTTCTTATATCTTATAAATAAAATAATGATAAATAACCTTGTATTTTTTTTGAGTCCTCAGTGGATTTTTGAATAATAATAAATTCTAGAAAATTACTAAAAGCTTGATTAATGTAGATCTAGATGAAAGTTGTTACCAAATATCCATGAGGATTTGAATTACTGAAAAAATTGGTAATTCAAATAATGTGTTAACATAGTATTTTTAATATTAAAATAATAATAAAATTACACTACTAAATATTACTATATATATAATATTACACGTCAAATAAGAATAAAGAGGGTGTGTGGCTGTCTGAAATTATCATTCAATAGATACTCTAGTGTGAAGAAAAAGAAGATATGAATCAACTATAATCTTCTTACATTCTTTGAGTAAAAGGAAATAAGGAATAACTAGTATATATTTTATACATAGGACAAAATAATAATATATGAAGAGTGTTGTGCATATATTTTTTGATAGTAAGAAGAAGAAGAAGAATTAGATGATTTGACCATGAGGTTCACAAGAAGAAAATGGTAATGTGTATTATTGTTACTGAAATTGAATATAGGTATCAAAACCAGTGAAAGAGGAAAAATTCTTATACTTGTGCAAGGAAAAAAACATTCTGGTTTATTTCAATGAAAAGGAAGAAGGTTTTGTGTACAAACATGTATACAAAGGATGAATATAAGGATTTTATTGTATGATATTGTGCAAGTATGTGAAGTTGAATAAGTCAAAAATGCACTATGACATTCAACATGAGTGATAACAGGTGGAGGTCACTCTTGGCGTTTTAAACCAATTGAAGAAGTTGTACACTGTCTAGATAGGCATTATAAATACCCAATAAAGAGAAAGAGTTAGACTAGGTTATCATCAGTCAAGGGACATAAGATTAATTTCTATCCCTCATCTTAAATGTAGGTTAGAAAACTTAAGGTTCAGGATTGTTTTCTGGCCGACCCACAATAACATGTTTTTCATTATAGTGGTACATGTGGTCATGGATCGATTCTAAATTTCAACTCGGAATAACCTTTATTACTAAAAGGTGAAACTTATAAATATTCTATCAAGTTTTTGTGTGTTTTGAATAATTAATATAAGGCAAGAAATTGAGATAATCAATATCTTAATTTTTCAAAGAGGTAAAAGGGATAAAATGATAAATTGGTCTAAAATTGAAACAACACTGATTTATCCCCTCTCAGTGTTGAGTATATACCAAAGTGGTCCTAACAATTGGTATTAGGGAGAGGTTCATCTCTATTGGATTCTCAACATTGGATGTTGTTATTTTTTAATGATTTTTGTTTCTCTCCTAATTTATAATGAAGTGAAGTTTTTGTGAAGATTCTATTTCCTCTGATTAGAGCCCAATATATACCAATTTCTTGATGAATAGAGGAAATAAATAAATGAAAAATCAAAGAATAACTCTCTTTTGTGTAAATATGAATTTTTTTCTATATTACATGACAAAAAATATGTCATATTAGTCTTGTAATGAGAAGAACAAGTGGTTTAATATTCTATAAAAAAATTGGATAGTCCCTCTGCCTCAATTGGATCAAGACACTCAAGTGGTGAAGAGGTAGGTATAAATTCCTATTAGAACTATCCTAAAGTGTAACTGAGAATTAGTGGAAGTGATCATATGTCAACAGATTTTTCTATTAACATATTAAAGGATTTAATACATTTTATTCCAAAAGAAGTAGTTTTTTGGTCTATAAAGTTTATTTTATAGAAAATAAGATAAAACCACCCTTTTTAATTGTGAGGAATATAGATGAAGAAGGATTTTTAAGAAAGGTTTTTAAATTATTTAAAGCTCTCCAAATAAGTCAAATAAAAGGAAGAAAATAATATAGAGCTTGAAAAATATTTCTCCAATTTAGATGAGTTCTTTCTCAATGAAATACAAGAGAAGGATGATCCCACTAAATAATTTGAAAAATATTTCCATGATCTTGATGAATATATTTATATCAATAATTATAAAATAGATTTCAAGGCTAATAGAATAAATGATCTTGTCACATTATTTCAAGAAGGACTTAAATTGAATGATTACAATACTGAAAGAATTAATAATTAAAGTGAAGATTAATTGATGACAATTGTAGATGAAAAATTTATTCTTAATATAAAGTGACTAGAGCTTGATATCAAATTATTCTATTTGAATACAAGACACTCTAAGTCTCTACAAGAAGATGATAAAATAAGTGTTGTTACCACAAAATGTTCATTGGGGTATTCTACTGATAAAATACCACCATCATATGGCAATGAGATCATTACATCATTTGATAATAAATATCAAGAAACTTTTAAGGTAAAGGTAGCATCCATGATTATCTATAATAATTTTTCTAAAGTTTTATTTATGTATTGTGTAGGTTTAAAAAAATATACAAAAATATCGATATAAGAAATTTGTGAGAATCCTACCACTATGCACTTGGTGGATAAAATAAGGATTGAGGAAAATGGTTCACAGAGAACAACCCAGCTAGTGGTGGAGAATTTTGAAAAAAAATTTGGTCACAAATTTTGGCAGCAATAAAATAAATTAAAAAGATAAATATTTGTAGTGTCTTGTTAGTGATGTAATATATTCAGAAATTTTTCATTGGTTTTTAGGTACAATATTCTAAATGTTAATATAGAAAAGAATCCCTTGTAAAGGGGAGAAAGTCATATAGTAAGTAATGTTAACAAATGAGGAAGTGTCTATTTATATTAAAAATATTTTATATACTTGAAGATATATATGATAATTATCATAATAGTTGTCACAAGATTGTTCTATGTACATATTAGGAAGTATCAAATGTAAATGGGAGGAAAATAATAAAAAATATAGTGAATAATGAAGAGGAATCATTTGTAAAGGAAAAAAACAAAACTAAAGTTTTAAATCAGAATACTTCCAAGAAGGTGTGAAAAATTATAGGTGAGAGACCCTTGAAAAACAAGTTGAATGATATTTAGATTCAAAACAAGTCTAAGAATAATTGGAGGAGTGTCACATCAAATAAGTTTCATGTGAATAAGAAGACTCACAAGTTTCCATATGATGATTTTAAGAATGTTTCCAATATTCCTAATGATTTTATATTAATCTAGATAGTAGATTTTTAAAATGAAAAGTAATTATAATAGGCTCAATCAACGACTTGAGAAAAATGGAAATAGAATATTACACATGAATGTTTTGAATTATATGATATTTTTTAAACCAAATCAAATTGTTGTGTTAAATAATCACTATGTGATAGATGTAAGAAAGATAGAAAAAATAAGAAAGTTTTCTTAACTAATCTTCCTAAAAAATGTACCTTAAGAAGTATCAATAGTGCACCTAACATGAAGATGGATGAGAATACATGCTCTATATATAAATAAGTTGAATAAGTGAGGTGATACATGATCTATAAAATAAAATAAAAAGTGATAAAAATGTGGAACCATAAATAATGGAGAAACTTGGTTGAGAAAATCCTGCTAACCATGCTATTCACATAGAGGAATAAAAAGTTCTGCCTTATTATATTAAACTTTGTGTATTGTATTGGTTCTTACAATGAAGGAAATTGAAGGTGATTCAGAATCTCAGGGGTATTGCCTTTGATTGAGTGTTGGTTATCAATTATATAAACCCAAAATGAAGAATTCACCATCTATGATTGATCTCTCAATTGATATTCAAAAAAATCTAAGGATAATATTTGATTAAGTTAAAGGAAGTGGTTGCTTTCAAAACCTAATAGAAAAGTTAAGACGACATCATCATGGTTTGATCACTCATTTTGTGATTCCAAATAATATATGTTAAATAAGATTGCCCTTGAAAAATATTTTTAAAATTTCAAGTTTGGAAAACCATATGAATAATGTTCATTTTGGTATATTCTATAAAATTACAATAATGTGATTCATATTTTTAAGATATCATACATTATGACGGTGAAGAGGAGTTTATTATTGAGGGGGATATAACTATAAAAGGATGAATAAGCATCCAAAATTATTATTTCATATAAATATGATTATTTTAGAAAGTGATTTAAGAATATATAATTGAATAGGAATGTATTCTTCACTATCTCATCCTTGGTAACAAGAATAAAATCATAATATTAAGGGGGATCAATTAAATTTATCAATGACATTATAGGATGATTTTTAAGATATTCCAAGGTTGTTATTCCTACAATTTGTACCAGAATGATTTTAATATTTTTTTAATGTAATTTTAGGAAATTGAGGCTGATATTTATGAGAAAATTGCATATCAACTAGTATTTATCAGTTTGAATAGAACTTGAAGGAATATTTTTAGAGGTAAAAATTCATTTGGATTCATTTATTTCAAAAGGGATAACTTATTTGTCAAAATCAAACCCTCTTTTTTTTAAACTTAGCATGGCTCATGTAGACGTGAAATGGGATGGTTAATGAAACTTTTATAAGTATAAATTGACTCCAAATTCTCATATACATTTTATTTATTGTCTATAATGGGGAGATAAAGTGAAATTAATGTTTTATATGATATTCGGAGATAAAGAATCAAAGATTCATATATTGACATATTCATTTTGATGGAATTGCTAACAAATATATATATAGATATTTCTGAGCCCAATTTGTGTGTGTTGAATTTATTTTAAGTGGATTTTAATTAAGCAGGAGATTTAATTGATGTTAATATGTTGAATAATAAGTAAAGAATAAAATTAAGTTCTTTTAATAAAGAAAAGTTGTTGGATATGGAAGAATTCAAAGATTTATCCACTATTCATGGAAAAAGAAAAAATACGAGGCTAAAAGTTAAATCTAGTGGTTGTAATTTAAATATATTGAAAAATTATGGGATGAATAAATATAGTAAAGAAAACTTGGAATTACATTAAACGATTGATGAAGAATATTGAAAAAACTAATATAGTATAATTCGAATTAAGAAGCTTGAAGTCTTGAGGAAGTTGATGATATATGTGAACCTGATCATGCATAGATTCTAAGAAGATAAATATGAAGTAATAATTTAAATTAAGTTGATGAAAAGTAAGGTGTTATTGTAAAGGTAAAATATAACAATAATGGTTATCATTATTCTTACTAAGAGTTTCTTGGATGAAGAGAGAAAGCAGGCAGAAATAAGAACAAGGAAAAAGATGAAGTTCAAAAAGTTATTTCAAGAAGTACAGAACCACACATATGAATTTGAATACATAATTAAAGTATGAAAATATCCATGTATTAGTTTTACCCAAATGAGTTAATCTAAATACTTTAATTACCTGATGTATATTTGAATTATTCATATAGGTAAACTAATCACATAGGAGAATCTGCGTAATCAAATGCACTGTTGTGTATCTGAATGTTCATGAAAGAAGAATTGGATATGTTATTGGTTACAAAGTCCAATATATACACCAAAATTGTCTTCTAAATAATAAAATGAACACGAATGAAATTATTTTATGGGTAATGTAAGATAAATCCCATAAATGTAAGAGAATCCATGTAGATGAATTCAACTATGTATGGGAATGAGTTATGGATGGGAATCAGGAAAACATAAGAGAATGTCACAACGTAGAAAAAATGAAAAATGGGGGACTATTCAAACCACATATAAAAATATTAGAGATGTATTAGAAAATCATGTAGGTATTTTGATCTACCATAATTTGAACTATTGTAGATGTTGGATTAATAGAAGTAAGAACAAAGAAGAGAACAAAGTTGGAGAAGGTGTATAAAAATTTTCAATTGATGTAGATGACTTCTATGATGATCCACATATAGAAATGGTTTACATATCCAAAGTTAATTATGAATGAGTTTCATCATGAAATGAAGAGGTATGTGATATCATATAAATATGAAGAAGAAGAGATGGTTTCAATAAAGCATTTTTATGTGAAGAGATATGATTTAGAATATTCTAGGTAACCATGAATTAAATGAAAATATATATCACAATAATTATTTTTATGATACATGATGTTTTATGAAAGTGTTTGTAGAGATATTTATAGGGAAATCTCACCATAAGTGAAGGATATTTTATTCCAATAGTTTAATGGAGGAAGAGGAAGGAGAACCACAAGCTATGTGTGGTGATACATGGGATCCATGCAAACAACTAATGTATATTTAAATATAAAGATGTAAATACGATTAAAATATATATATTACAAGGAGTTATGTGTACAAGATATTTCTATATATATAGAAAGAAAAAAAAGGAATGAATCGATTATTTGTTTTGAGTCTTTAGGGAATGTTTGAATAATATCAAAGGATAGAAAAATATAGTAAGGTCAATTAATGTGGATCTGGATGAAAGTGGTTACCGAAGATCTAAGAGGATTTTAATTACCATAAAACATGGGAATTTAATTCAAGTGTTCATGTGAAATTGTAAATATCAAAAGAACAAGAAAAAAATGTTGTTGAATAATAATATATATATATTATTATAGGTCAAATAATAATAAATAGGGTGATTTTTTGTTCAAAACTAGCATTCAAGAAAAAATATTCTGGGGTCAAGAAGAATAATATCCAACTCAATTATGATATTTATACATTTTTTATTCAAATAAAAGAAGTAAAAACTAGTGCATGGTGTATACATTGAAGAAAATAATAAGAGATGAAGAGTGTTATATATATATATATATATTTCATAGGAAGAAGAATAAGAATTTTCAAAGTTTTCCATGAGGTTAAAAAGAAGAAGAAGGTACTATGCATTATAAGTTTCAAAAAGTAAATATATGTCTTACATAAAATGTATTAGGAAGAAGTATTTCACTTGAACATGAAAATAAAAAGTCTAGTCAGCCACTATGAAGAGAAATAAGGATACATACACTTTTGTGCATATAAAGAAAGAAGAAGGGGATTTTATTGCATACTACTATTCATGTAAGTGAAGATGAAGAAGTCAAAGTAGCACTATAAACTTAAGAAGGAGTCACAAATATTGGATGAATATTTTGGTGTTTAAAAATAATTGAATAATTTATACACTATATATTCATATAGCATAAAAACCCATCAATGATATATAGTTGGGCCATGTTATCACCAGTCTAGGGACTCAGTATTATTTTGTATCCACCTTTTTAAAGTAGTTTACCACACTTCATGCTCTATATTGTTTTATAGCTAACCCACTATAACAGGTATCTGATTATAGTGGTACATGTGGTTGTAGATTGTTTCACAATTTCAGTAAGGAGTAACCTTTATTATTGAAAGGTTAACCTTATAAATATATTGTGTTATTTGTGTGTGTGAATTGAATAACAAAGGTGAGGTAAGAGAATGAGAGAATCAAGATGTTAACCATTCAAAGAGGTAAAAGGAATAAAAAGATAAACTGATCTAAAATGGAAAAAGTAATGATTCACCCTCTCTTATTGTTGAGTATATCCCAAAGTGGTCTTAACAATAATCATGGTATGGTTCTATGGAAAGAAAAATTCATATGGATTTCAGCATGAAATTTGGTTAAAAGGTTTCATCATAGCATATCCCTTGATGTTAGTTAATCTCTTTATCCACTATCCACCCCGAATATATTCTAACTTTTCATACCATGTCCATTTTCTTCTTGAATACCCATTTTCACCCAATGATCTTATATCTATTAGAGAATCAACTAGAACCCATACTTTGTTATGATACATAGAATCAATCTATAAATTCATAGATTATTTCTATCTCGTAACTTAGTACATAACACCACATTATTATATTATAAAGGTTCATAATTTTCAAATACTAATTGATCACCATCCTTGGTGACAAACAAACCACACGCCTTTATTTCTCTAACCTCTCTGGTGCTCTCATATAGTACTTGTTTCTATAGAACAACATCTTCTATGGGTTATGGTGGAATTATTTATAATGCCAACTCCTTTATATCTTGAGAATCAACTTCATCAAAGTCATTATTTTTCCAACTATCACCTTTAATGATGTGTTCCTTCAATATAAAGGTGGGAAACTGATCAAAAAATATCTTTTATCTGAAGGTTTATATATAAAACAACCTTTAGTTTTTTTAAGGTATCATGTAATGATACACTTTATTCCTTGAGGTGTAGTTTTTTTATAGAATTATCTTTAAAAAACATGTCACAACACCATACATGAGTTTGTGAAAAAATCAAGCTTGTTCCCAAACCGAATCATATATGAAATACCAAATCTATGCTTTGGTTGGGACTCAGTTTAGTTTATATAATATAGTCTATAATTTATAGCCTCATAGGGATAATAAAAGATATTCATGGCTCATCATAAACATCAACTTATAAAATAAAGAGTGGTTCATCCTTTCACTAACACCATTCTGTAGTGGTGTATAAGGAGGAGAGAGTTGAGATAGAATCCTAAACTACTTGGGATTGTTGATGAACTCTTAATTAATATATTATCTTCCTTGATTGGATCAAAGTTTCTTTATCTTCTTACAATGATGATTCTCTACTTTATTATTGAACTCCATAAGTTTTTAAAATTATTTAAACTTATACATCATCTAGTAAGCATATCTATTTCTACTTAATTAATTAATAAAAGTAATTATATAAGAGTATCCTCCTCTATCTTAAAATGTAAAATGTTTTCTTATATATTTGGGTTCCAATGCAAGAATTTTTATAGAAAATTCAACCTTAACACAAAATTAAGGTTTGTTTATTTTTATATGGAAACTAGAGTGAATAATTTCAAGTTGTTTTAGTACAAAAAAACTTGAATACTCACCTTGAAATATTTTTATTAAAAAATTCTCATTTAACTAATCGAACTGGTGATTCCATAACTGGGTGTGCTATGAGTCATGTGAAACTGATTTATTATTAGTGAACAACACTTAGTCTTTATATTATAGTAAATAATGACTGTTATTTATGGGTTTCATATCATAAGATATGTTATCTTTATAAAATATATATAATATCTTATTATGAAACACGAATAAAGATCCATTTTTATATGAACTGAACAAAAATATAATTTTTTTACTAACACTATTCTTATAATAACAAAAAATAGAATCATTAATGTAGGTAAAGTAAGTTGGTAGTCTCATATAGAAATGGTTGTTAATATTGTGTTGTCGGCTACTCAGAGATCCACATCACCTATGGAAACCTTCTTTAATCTACTTTTCCCTTATATTTAGACACAAATGTAATAACCACAAGCTATATCTAATATGAAACTGATAGGTATGAAAAGATTACACCTGATAAAAAATGAACCTAAATATTTCTCATAATTCTTTAATAAGGGGTAGCTATTTTTATAGTTTCCTATATTTCCATATGAAAAATTTATTGCATCTTATTCCTTATCCTATATATGGAACCTCCTTCACTTAGTCAGATAGGTTGATGAAGCCTTATACTAAGAACTGGTCTTAGGCCCCTTTTCCATTCCCTTCCTCTTGTTCAGTATAAGGACTTTATGTTTTTCACACCTCATGTCCTTATACACTTAGAAAATCAAGGATAGGAGTTTTGGGAGTGACTTATTAGTATTTCTCATATAATAGATCATAATAAAACAAGAGAATCTATGAGGTAGTTATGAATGGATATGAGGTCCAACTAGTTCCCCCTCTCCATGAATGTAAATGAAAAGTTCTTTGTATATCTCATATAAATCTTGTATATTCTTATCATGATAACAATCATTAATATGGGAAAACAAGTTTTATGCATCTATATATTAATGTAACTTATGAATATCACTCAATATGGAATATTAGATGAGACACTACACATCCAGTGCATCATCTATATGTTTCTAGTAAACAATGATCTCCCACTAATTGGTCTCCTTAGAAGGATCTTCCTTATGAACTAGGGAATCTTACACACAGAATTTTCTCTATCATAATAGTATGATGTGAAGTAACATTTACCACTCCTACACATTTATGAAGGCAAAGAGATACTCTTTCTTCAATATCGATCATAGTGATAATGTTGCGGTCATGAAACTTTTAATTTTCTATAATAAAGATAAAATTAGATTTTAGTACTTAATATTTATTACCAAATGTGACATAATAAATATTATTTAATAGTCTCCCGAAATTTTATTTAATCCCAATATCACTCACCATTAGATTTAAAATATCCTATTTTGGAGATATTCTAGTAGAAAAGATCCACATTTCCCTTATTATGATCCATAATATAACCATGAAAATTACTTGAAGGTATTTATATTGGAGGGTATTTACAACTATATTAACTCAAAACCCCTTTATACATTGAAATATTGATATCCTGATATTTTAAAATAAAGAATGTTCAATTGCGTATACGACATGCAACACTAAGTCTAAACGAAGCATGAAAAATTATTATTTGAATATGACTGTTATAACCTAACCCTTAAATTGGAGAGTATGAATAGGATTAAGTAATTTATGAAATATATAATAATTTTAATCAATACAAATGTATTGATTAATTCTTAATAAATAAACAATCAATTTTTATTAAAGCAATTTTATTCTTTAAAAACACATTTTCTTCAAAAATAGTTTTTATTATTTTACATGAGAAAATAATTACAATTAATTTATTTAGATTTTAGAAATTTTATTTGGTATAAATGATATCATTTTTGAAATCAGTATATTAAAATTATGTTTGGGGTGAAATTTTGGTTTTTTTAAAAAGATTGATTTTTAGTGAATAGTGAAAAATATAGGTTTTCGTAAAACTCTCATTTTCTAATAATTAAAAAGTCTAATTTTGACTTGAATTTAAAATCAGAGTAACATAAGTATAATTTAATTATATATAATCTATTTAACTTCATTTTAATCATAATTATACATAATTTTGGTATAAGAACATTTTTGGGCTTAAAAATATATTAAAAAAACTATTTTTCTTTGCTTTTTACGCATTTATATTAATAGTATTTTATTCCAATTATTGAAATTGAATCCTAAAAAATGGATTCCATATTTATAATAATTGTTTCAAGATTTTAAAAATATTTCCCTTTTGTTTTTGGACATTATGATTAGTAACATTAGTAATTTTGTTACTATGTAAATCGGGTAATCAATGTCAAAAATAAAGTGATAAGTCTATGTAATGACCATTACACCTAAATTAATTTTATTTTAGGGGTATATATTGTACATAATCATCCAAAACATTAATGTATGTACTTTTTTGATTTATCCATGATTTTGACCCTTTATATTATTATATATAAAGGAAGGTCAAAATTTCCATTATCATTATTTTATTATCTTTAGTTTTTTTACACAGGGATAAAAAGAGGATATGTTAAGTTAAAAAAATTAATTTAAAATATAAATTATGTTTTTTCATGGTAATTTATTTTTAATTTTTTGTAAGAAATCTTTTTCTTAAGTGTTTATGAAATAATAATACAATGCCTATGCAAGTAGTAAAAAATTAAATAAAATGATACTAAAAACTATAAAAATAATATTATTTAATTGTGTTTTTGTGTTCCATGAGTATTTAGTTAAAATTATAATATTATAGAGTTATTAATGCATTGGATTAAAATTCCATTTTTGTCTTGTGGTTTTAAATGTCAACTTAAATTAATAGTTCCAAAATTAACATTAATGTTATTTTATAATAAATAATATATTTCTCAATAATTTATAATTTACCAAATTATTATATTGAGAAAATTTAATGTTATATGGTTGGTTAAATCAACCATAGTATAATTTTGGGTCGTTTTTTCCTTTTATAGTTATTGTATAACCCCTTAATAGTAAAAATCATTGATATAACCGTAACTATCAAAAGGGTTAAAAATGGTTAAAAAAATATAAAGGTAAAAATTTGATATGAACTTGTCCAATTTGATATGAATATTTAGAATCATAGTCATATTTTATTCAGATATTATCAATTTGGATTTATCAGGACATCAAAATTAATTTGTATTTGTTTAGTATTTTAAGAAATTCCAAAAGTGCCCCTCCCCTCTCTTATAAAAGGGAAAATCTTCTTGTCATTTATTCACACTAAAAAATCATTTTGGTTCTTCCAATTCCTAGAAAAAATCCCTTCATTACATTCTTATATCATAGAATCCTTTTAGGGAATAAAACCACCTTTAGACGTCTTAAAGTGTAAAGAAAAAGAGGTTGTCCGAAGAAGAGGTATGGTTCTTAACCATGTTTTTTGTTCTCTTTATTATTCCATATCATTAAAATATTATAAAACTATAATTAGATAATAAAATAAGTATATTAGATATAATATTATGTTATTATGTTAGTGGAATAACCTATGTCTATCTCTAACCTCCATCAAATGGGAAGGGAATTCAAAGTTTGCATGTATTGCAGACTACAGCCTAGTGGACCGATGTAATTGATTTTACATAAAAAACTCTCAAGGATAGTTATAATTATGGAATTAAAGTTAATATATTATATTAATGACATATTTATAATTCTTAAAAAAATAATATATAATATATATTTTTACCATTTCATTCATTGAAATATAATAACGTTGTTCGTGCGTACATGTGGACTACTACCTCCACGAAGTGATGTGATTCATTTTTCATAACCAAATATCATTAATTATATATATAAGTATATTTAAATAAATAATATTATATTTATTATATAATTTCCATTATTTAAATATAAAACTATAATTACATTCCTTCAAAAATGATAATTAAAAAATGAAAACATTACTCATGCGTATATACGACCAACCTTCTACATGATTATAATGTAATTAATTTTTCATAACCATATTTAATGGTTGTTTTGAAAGGTATAATTAAGGAATAATAATGAAAATTATGTCATGATTATTATTTTTGATATGATGGAAGAAGGAACCCTTTGACCATGGTCAAAATACCAAAGCTATTTTGAAATTGTGGATCAAATGCTCACTAAGTACCTAACGTGTAATTAACTGATTATGAAATTATATATGTCATTATGATAAATGAAATAAAATTTTAAAGGATAAGTGACTAAACCTATAAAAGTTTCGTAAGAAATAAAATAATTTATATGAGTTTATTATACAAGAGTTAAAGGACATACATGGAAAAGTCTGGACTCGAGGTAAGGGATTTCGTTTCAATTTCCTTCATTGAGGCATATTTTAATGTTATGCACCAATTTATTTATATAATTTATATAATACCATTTTACATGTTATATCATGAATCCTTCATAATTTATGGTATTTTAATTTTCAATTTGAATTATTTTATCCAAGGGTTTTTGACTTTAATGTTACCAAGTGGTAAAGGGTTTCTTAACTCAGTTTAATTTAGTTGAGTTATAACTCTTCTTTATTGACTCTATTATGAAATTATTATGCGTGAATTGATATATAAATTTATTTTTTATATATTTAAACTTTATTTTTGGATTTACATTTATTATAAGGAATATATTCATTAATTAATTCTCAATTATATGATATGATATTTTTAAGGTTTATTCGTCTCAAATTACCTTTCCCTGAGACACATGGTATTAAATGTACCTATATTACTTTTTGAGGTGTATATACTGACCATTTGACATGTTATATCATGAATATACTTATGTTAATTATTTTTAAAAATTATTTTGATGTTTTTCTTTTAGGGAGATTACAATTGGAAAGTTACTAAGTGGAAAAGGCTTTATGTCACAATCTCTTTTCTTTTGAATATTTTTTTATGTTCGTGGTTCCATGGGGTGAAATAATATGGTATTATTTTTTTAACCACATATCATTTATTATCCTTAGGTTATGAATGTGGTTTAAATGTTTAATATAAATTTTTTCCTTGATTTTTTAAAGAAACATCACAAAAGTCATTTGTAAGTGATACTGATCTTGTATCTTCTTTTAGAATGAGAATAATTCTCTAGAATCTCCATGTATTCTAAAATGTTTTCAATAATTTTATTTTTTAAATAAAAATTATTTCATGAACCTATTTTTACATGATATTTTTCCTTATTTTACACTATTTTTAAAAGAAACATTCTTAATGTTTTCCAAATGGGCCAGTTTAGACTTTATTTTAAAAAATGTTTGAAAATAATGTTTATTGTTAACATTTACAACATGAATAGATTCCCAGCCATCATAACCATTATTGTTTTTAATATTCCTTTATAATTTTCTAATTTTATTTTCAAATAAAAGTTTTTATAGTATATTGTGAATTTCTATTTCTTATAAGTGATTTTCAAAGTAAAAGGGTATTTTAATCAAAAAATGTTTTTAATAAAGTCTTTATGATATTTCCATTAATCAACCTCAAAAACCCTTGATTTTACATACACTCCACTGGGGAGATGTTGTAATTATATCATCCTTATTATTTTTATGTATGAATTATGATATTTTCATGGCACCCATTTCTTTTGCATGGGTAAATCAAGATAGGAAATAATATTGATTATTTTTATGATTGAAAAGTAAAGGATTATAAATGTTTTAATCATGAACATCACCTGGAAATTATTTATAAAGAACATGTGAGCTCGGTATGGCTTATATTAGGGACTGATCCCTATTATATCTCATGAAGAATGGGTGATGCCAATATAGTGTATACAATGGGTACACCCAGATAATACTCTAATACATTAGGTAATTCTCTTTGTCTTTAGAAGAAAGGAGGGATTTTGAGGATTTTTTTGATGGATTTAACTAAGATATAATTATTTATAACATGGGTTTAAAATGGAATTTGAAAATAATGACCCAAGATACCAGCATGTTTTTCTTTATCCTTGTTATTGGGTTTTAAGTATTACTTTGATCAAGATTTACATAACATGGATCATGATTGTTGATTCCAATGAATCTATACTTTACTAAATATTTATATCGCATTTCATATTGATGACCATGAATTTACTTAAGCTATTATTTTAAACTATGATTATGACATTATACACTTATTCCCATCTTACTCTCATGGATAAAATTCAATTGTTATTGCTTATGTTTACACATAGTGAGCATTTTAACTAACCCATATTATGTTTCCTTTTCCCTAGGTTATAAAGAATGATGATAAATGTTTTGAGTCTATAAAAGTTTCATCTGTGAATAATTTTTTTGGAGATATTTAATACTTAATATGCAATATAAAAAGTAGGGAATATTGGAAAAGCTACTCTCTTGATGTTATGAGTGTTGTTTGTGTTATAGTTTTTCCTAATTATGTAAAAATTTAAACCAAAAATTGTCATTGGGTATTTAAGTGATCCAATATTTACTTTTTATGTTTTAAGGTTTGGATGGAAAAATATTGGGTAACATTTATCAGTATCAAAGCTATAAATGTAAATTTTAATTTTTTAGAACCAGATCCGGGAGTGAAGGTTTTGAGGCTTTTACAATTCATATCATAAAGAGGTTTAGATAAATTTGGATATTATTAGTTTTCATGATAGGTTATATTAAGATTTATGTATACCATCATGGGTTTATGAGTTTAAGTTTGATCACAAGTTTAAAGTTTTAGATACCCATTTTTAGGTTTTAAGTAATGAAATTTTGAGGTGATTTATGACAATTTATAAGATGTTTTATCGTGTTGAGTTATATGTATCCCTTAGGTTTAACATGATGTATTATTTGATGAGTCAAAATTTAATTATATTTTGGAGACATTATGGTGATTTAGTTAATTTAAGAAAATGATCAGAATATTTTACTTATTTTATGATTAGGAAATATGCCTTATCAGGTATATGACTTTATAAGAGACTAATGTTATTTGTAGATAAATGTTAAATTTATATTGGATGAATGTGTGAACAAAACCATCTTATTTTTTGGGTTTCAATCTTGGTTGGGAATTTTTTGAGTAATTTTAAGGAATGTTATTTAAGGAATAATTTAGTTTGAACTTTGGGTATAACTATTTTTTAGAGATTAATATTTTATTTCTTTATATGAAGGTTTATTAATTTTGAGAATTATCATAACTTGTTATAACCATTTTGGTTTTGGATAATGTATAAATACAATAGAAATATATTTTTATACATTTTTTTTATTTTGTGATCCATTAGAAGTTGATTCTAGTGCTTCATGCATGAAAAATTCATTCTCATCATTTGGGAAAAAATATGAGATTGTGGTGGAAACTGATTAAAGGATGAAACTATACTCATCAAGTAAGTATATTTCCCTAAGTTCTTAGTATAGATGATAAAGGAATTCCTAAAATCTTGGGAAAAGGATCTTGATACAAAAATGTTATCCTATTACCTTCTTTTCTGATGAATCGATGGTCTCTTTCACACCTATTTGGTTTATGGTTTTATCCTCGTTAACTTTCTCATAATCATTCAATTTCTTATGATAAATGATCTATGTCACTCGCTATAATTATTTGGACATTACACTTTTCTTCCATGCCCATATTTTCACTTCCCACTAAAGTTACCCTATTTGGAAATCTAGTATGTTTTATTCTAGATAACCCTCATATTTTCTTTCCCCTCTTTTCAAGTGGAACATTTATTGACCCTTTTTACGATGTGTGGTTTCAACAAAAATATTTTCAAATGACCAGTTCTAGTTCAAATTGAGAGGAAACAATTTATTAATGGGGGATAATGAAATATCATGATATTTTAAAATAAATACTATGTTCTATAGTATATATGACACACAACACCAATCCTAAATGAACCATGAAATGTTATTATTTAAAATTAGCCATTATAACCTAGCCGTTAAATTGTTAGGTATGAATAAGACTAAATAATTTTTGAAATATATATAAAGGTTTAAATCAATAAAAAATTATTTATTAATTCCTCAAAAATAAGCACTCAATTTTTATTAATTCCATTTTATTCATCAAAAAAATGTTTTCTTTAAAAAAGGCTTTTATTTCTTTTTTTTGAGAAAATAATTATAATTATTTTCTTAAATTTTATTAATTTTATTTGACAAAAAAGATATAGTTTTTTTGAATTATCATATCAAAATTATTTTTGGGTAAAATTTTTCTATTTTTATAAAAAGACTGATTTTTCAGTGAATATTGAAAAATACTGATGTTATAAAACTGTCATTTTCATTTCATGAAAAATAATCTCTATCATTTTAATGTTATCTCAAAGTAAAATAAGTATTTTTTAATTATAAATAGTCTAATTAATTTCATTTTAATCAACATTGTACCTTTTTTGTGCCGTAATTCCACCTGAAGGCATAGACGACAAACTTTGGGAAAACTGAAGCCATTATCCGACTCAACAAAGCATTTGAAGAATACAGAGGAAGGTGTCCCCAAGTTTCATCTTTCATGCATAAGATAATAATCCACATGCAAGAGTATTATGCTCCAAATACAATGAAATTTATTATTGCTATCCCAAAGTCCACATGAACGGCCAAGGGCACCACATACCAGATTTTTCTATTTCACGCAAGTTACCAAATCCACATGAAAGACACTTTCACACCAAAGGTACCATCAAACGTTTCCTTATATAGAATACCACTGTGGAAAATTATGAAGTTGCATAGAAGGTATCTTCCATGAACCAAATCTTATTCTCCCATCACCGAAGATTTCAGTGATAAATAGAAGTTCACCCCTTGTTCTGTGTGATCATCCAAAAGATGAAGCGTCACTCTAATATGCATAAGCCTGGTCTTCTATGACATTGTGATAGCATGCAACCATCAAGGTAGAAAATCTTGCACGATAGGTTTCCTATGGGTCCACCCTTCACTGGTCCCATAGTTGTGTAATCCTCACCCAACATTTTTCAAAACAAGTCAGGTGTGTGAAAAGTCTCCTCTTGCACACACCCTTGACCTTACATGCAAGCTACCAATCTTTCACACAACACTTATTTGAATCTCCTTGGCTTTTCCTTATGTAAAATAACCATGTTTGATCACCCTTAGTACATAAACCTCCAACAATTAATGCATATCTTATATGAAACCCTCCATGTTTATGTGAAACAATTTCATGGTCCCTCATGAAATGTCACATAATCCTCTAGTTCATGAATTTATATACATTTTTCTTATCAGAATAGGTACAATAATTAATTTTTCTTCTCAGGAAAGGCAAAGTAACAAGGACCTCGAGATCGACCAATCATCTACATCATTACACATTGGAAATTTCAAATCCATGCTCTTCTCAGAGGCATGTGAGCGATGGTTATGTAAGACTAAGGGGTAAAAAGTGAGTCCCCCACTTCTGATCAGCATGACATAAAACTGTCTAGTACCAATGTCCTCAACACATGATGTTAAAATGTTTCCTTACCCTATTCAATAAACACAAGTTTATTTTTGTGTGAGTGGCATGGGATGACATCCACACTGAATACCCCTATAGGAAATGAGATCCTCTACACATTGAATGAGATATTACTCACCTAGAATGAAATCCTCCCTAGGCTACTTTTAGGCATAAGGCCCACATCATCTCTTATTGGAACTCCTTTTATGACATGAGAATTTTTCCTAATTCGTCCTCTTATTTCTCACACTGTACATGAATCCTATGGGATTAGAGGTTAATAGTAACCATGAAATCCACCTCAAAGGCAATGGGTATCCTCCAAAGTGTAATCCCCAACAAAAATACTCATCCACCATGGGATGATTCCATGCATAATACCCAACCAAATGCTCTGCTCCTAGGGGCCTTCTCCTTATGTATAATCCCCAACCCATTCTGAACTATGTGGGCCTTTATTACCAAATAATTGGGATACATAAGAAGCCTCCCTAAGGTATAAATCCAAGATCTGCATTCATCCTGATCTCCTCTGGGTCGCATCCCTAGTAAGATCATTCCACTCACTTGGGAGACCACATATCCTCCAGGACCTTCAAGAAGATTCCACGTGTAATCCCCACACTAACTACAGCCAAGAGAAATCCTCTTTCGAAGGGAAGCTTACATACATAATCCAAAAAACATCCCTCATTGATGATCCGTTTGTAGTACGTGTGTCCTCACCACATGACATTAAACTGCATGGATTAGTCTTGTCAGACAACCTTAAATTGCGGTATTGAACTATGTGGGTTTTCATTCCTATATTCTAAATATGGTAAATATGATGCCTCTTTTAGGTTCAGTACCAACCAATAGTAAACCTAGGTTATAAATTCTAGGGACATACCTTCTTGATCCACCACCAGGAGTGTTCCAATCAACCTTCATGGTGTCCCATCTTTCCTTTATGGGACACACCTTCTGGATCTACTCCCACAGTGTGTTCTGATCCATCTTCCTTTATAATGAAAAATCATCCCATTATGGGACACACCTCCTAGATCATCCCCTATAGGGGATTCAGATCTATCTGCCTTCATGGTGTGAAATCTTCCCTTTATGGGACACAACCCTTGGATCTGCTCCCAGAGGGAATTCTGATCCATCTGTCTTCATAGTGTGACAGAATTACTTAATAGAAAATACCTCTTGGATCCACCTCCAAAGGGTGTTCTGATCCATACATCGTTAACATTCTGGGTGAAACATATTAACTTTATAGGACACACCTCCTAGATTCATCTCTATAGGGTGTTCTGATCTATCCATTAGAAAACTTTTGGGTGTGACATCTTCCCTCCTATGGACACACCTCCTTGATCAACCTCCATGAGGAATTTTGATCAATCTCATTCCATATCCAAAAGATGTTAAATCCATTCCTTGGTGCATCTTCATAATATGTTAAAATTTTGACCCTATATAAGTACCCTATGAATAACATGGTATTCCTGAGGTGAAATCCATGGAAGATATACACCTAAAATGTCATCTACATCATTAAAAACATGGGATGCCTGAGGTGAAAGCCTTGGAAGATATATGACTTAGGAGTTAGATAACTTGTGAATGACATGGGATGGCTCGAGTTCTACACCTAAGATGCCTCTACGATATTCCCTATTATGAGGAAGAATATAGGTGACCAATGTTCCTAGAGTCTTAACATGCTAGTGATGCCCAATGTGACTACTCTCTTGACCAAAGGTTGCTGCCCTATCAGGGCCCATTGAAATGTATAGACAAAAGTGGTGTAATTAACTAACATCTACAGATAGATTACATAAGAAATTAGTTCAAAAAACATGACTTAAATTTATGAGGGAAACTCGGAATGGGTGATGTGTTCCAAGGAGGAATACATGGAAAGAGGAACTCACATCCAATCATCCTATTTTGATCAAGAATAATACATCTCCGTGTAATGTGATGAAAGCTGGACGCCTTTGGAAAGTATGAATGTGGGGTAACAATGCATTGCGGTGCACATTAACACATGAGGTGGAACCCACCAAATAAAGAGTCAAAAATAGAAATGGTGAACCCGATGTGAAACTTTTCTCCTTCAACCTTGGGATTTATCCATGTTTTTCATCGAATTAAGGATTGGTTTCATATGTTGTTATCATTAGGAAGCACCAAAAAAATGGGAAACCTGACGTAAAACTCTTCTCCTCAACTTGGGGACTATTAGAATTTGAGACATCAATAGATTATCATTTCACTAGATCCTTCTATACCACACCAAAAAACACTAAGAAAATAGTGGGCCCATCACAGAACTCACTAGGAATTGGGGTAGTCAATTATTGGCAATTCCAGTCTATAAAATTGTTAGTGAGACTCTTTGTCTCTAACCCTGAATGATTGGACAATGCTGTGGTACTAGGAATTGATTCTCTTTTATCTGTAGTGACAACTGAATCCTCTTTCTTTTCTAGACCCAAACTATAGGAAACCAGGCACCCAATGCCTTTAGATGTAGGGGCTGGAGAAATTTTAATGTGAAAATCCAACATGATCCCACCTCTGGAACAACTTTCACTACGACTACAACAATTGGGAACTCACGCACCATATCACTATCAGAAACCATACAGAGGTGGGTGATGGACACCCCTGTATGTCAGTACGAGGAGGGGGCCATTCAATTAAGGGATATAGGTCTCCAAAACTTGAAGGCTTTAGTGCCTTGACAACATCAACATACCAAGGCCCCCATAGGGATCCACAACTCCCCATACTAACCGAACATCGCTTAAGGAGCCTCTCCTTAGAGTGGAACTATGACTCATTCCCCTATCATGAGGAGGCGGGAGATTCCAGATTCACCATGGATGTGACTAACACCCAAGAACCAATAAAAAGGGCTCCCACCAAGCCTTGTAAATTCCAGAAATAATCGGTCCTCTAGGATGAAGAATAGGTGAACTATACCCCTACTCGGCTAACCCTAGTCCGAACCACATGACATCAAAATCAATAAAAATACCTGGGGAACTCCCCTCATGGGGAATCTTCTTACACGAATCCAGTGGACCCTATCACTACTAACACATTCTACCATATTCCTGTGACATGTGAGCAGGGATTTATCCATGCCCAATTGGAATCCATAACTCAATAACCCTATAGAAACGCTGGGTTGACTTTTTCAATCACCAACATCACCAACAATCCTTATGGTCCAACCTGTGACAATGAGCTATAGTACGGAGTCCCTTTGCACATAATCACTTACCCAAGTGGAGGTCCTCCCCACACTCAAAATTAGTGCGAAGGTTCTCCTTATGTTGTTATTAATCCCAAAGGAGGTCATCCCGTCTTTGATAACTAGTATATAGGTCCTCCCCATGCTGCTATCACTTGTTAATATGGAGTCCCTTTTCATTTCCTAGCCAATCGGTGTGAAGTTCCTCCTTGTGTAATTCCTAGCTCAAGTGAAGGTCCTCCCAACTCTAGCATCAATCAAAGTAGAGGTCCTCCTCAATTCATCACCAATCAGTACAGAGTTCCTCCTTGAGATTATTCTTCCCAATATAGAGGTCATCACCATTCCATAACTAACTAGAGTGGAGGACCTCCCAACTCCATTGATAGTCAACATGGAGGCACTCCTCATGTTACCACTAGCTCAATCGGGGGTCCTCCTCACTCTGGAATCAATAAGTGAGAAGGTACTCCTTGTTCATTAGCCCAATTGTATAGAGATCCACCCTATGCCATTACCACTAGTTAGCATGGAGGTCCTCCCCATGTACCCTCCAACCAAATTTAAGGTCCTTCCTACTTCTATAAAACCTAGAGGAGACACCCTCCCCACTCATACAATAGTAAAATTAGAGGTCCTCCCTAATATGAAAACAACCGATATAGAGGCCCTCCACATATCCCAACTGATCAAGTAGAGATTCTCCCTTTGCTATCACCCATCATCACAATGTTCCTCCCATATAGAATATTTTCCATGCCCTGAAGAACTATACAATGGAATAAGGGTGAACCGCCACTGCCGAAGGAAAAATTATGGTAAGTGTCAAGTAATTGTCAATCCCATTCACCTATCAGATTCTGAGGTAAAATAAAATTCAATGATGGAACCTTTACCCTAGTCATCAACATCACAACATGGGGAAGGATCCATCTAGGTAAAGTTCATCATCCCTAAATATGAGATTCATAGGATCCATAAATACCCCCACTTGTGCATACAAGTGGACAAAGTACGAACTCCCTTCCAGGGTCTCAGGGTGCACCATCTCCCTCATCACCACTTTCAATCTGCACCTGTACCCAAGATCGTGGAGAAATGTTTTGGAATGGGATAGATGAAAAAAATATAGTAGACCTTAAAATGAGTTCCATTACCGTCACACATGATGCCATAGTGAACACCCAATTCTATAAGGATGTGATGATATAGTTGGAACCTACCTCAAGAGATGACCTAGTGTGTAGTGAATATTTGACTCACATAGCGACTCCTCTACCGAATGACCAACCACTGCACCGATCTACATCAGTGTTGCTTCAAATATATCAGTCATCACCAATCAAAGCTTAGGTTAACCAAGATTAGGGCCCCACTTCTTCCAAAGAGAGACTATAGGAGACTCTAGATTCTTATCAGTTTTAAGTGGTGTTATGAAAAAAATGAAAAATTTAACTTTAACATCCCAAAGTACCTCACTAAGGGTCATCTTGAATGTTTCCACTAGACTATCTAGGAAATTCTTCTTCATCTCTTTGACCATCGGATGGTCTACCCAGGATACCAGGAGAAAGTTGACCACATTAATCAGAAGTGCCACATAGTTTAGTTGGTAGCACTCCCAGTTGATCAGCACCCCACATCACCCAAATACCACTGGACCCTGTAATAGAGATGAATCAAGTGACTAATAGTTCTCTATAGAATCATTGGAGAGGTATCTCCACACATGCAGATAAAGAGTTGGGGATAGTACACTGCTCTCTATTTTAGCCCTATCCTGCGACAGCCTGACCTACCCTCAGATATTGAAGATTTTCTTCCGGGTATTATTATAGTTAATATGGTTTTTTCATGATATAAAAGGATGGGGGCTCCAAAATAGGTTATGATAGAGAAAACCCTCCCCTTGGGTGGTGTAGTATTACATAGGCCATCATACATGTGTTTGTACCCATCAGTAAAGGAAGGAACTCAGCCTTGGGGATCCCTCCACATAATTTATCATCAAACGGAACACTAATAAAGGAAGGGGACCTCTATATCCCACTAATATGCTTGATATTATACAGAAGATAGAGTATGATCCTGTAATTATTGCCTTTCTCTAGCAGGACATATATCAAAAAAGGATTATTGATGAGATCCTTGCTAAGTGGAACCCAGATTATGATTCTCCCAAATGGGATCCCATTCCTCCTCCTCAGGGGTAGCTGCAAGTCTTCCTTGTCCAATTTCACCTAGTTTAACCCAGTGATCCTGCACATCTAGACAGAGTAGAGGTAAAAGTTTATTGAAAGTGATCGATATATGAGTCAAAAAATCTACCTAATAACCATGATAACATACCTCGAGACCTAGATAGATCCAATCGATGAGACATTGATAATGTCTATTCTATTGATGATCCTGTCAACACATTGGTGGTCATGGATACTCATCAATATAAAACCCTTACTAAGACGATTTGATAGATGCTCTCACTGCTCACCTCTAAGCCCTATGGATGTGACAAGTGGAAATCCCACCTGAACAAAATCCATACTTGGCATGGGTGGATGACATGAGTGTACCCCCATATTTTAGGAACCCTAAAATTTACCCTTTTAAGGGGATGGGTGACCTGCAGAAACATTTTCCCCACTTTATCTCGAGGTGATGGCCTATGCTGGGAACCCAAAATTAGATGAGGCTTCCAAGCTCCGATGTTTCATAAAAACATTGGAAGGGGCTATGTTCATTTGGTACATCCAGTTACCTATAGGTTCCATCACTGATTAGGAAGACCTCTGCAAGAAATTTCTCTAGTAGTTCAGCTCCACCATTTGTAAGACAAGTATTATAGACCTCTTTAAGTGCAAAAAATTTCTCAATGAGTTTGTCATATAATTCATCACTATGTTTAAAGGCCTCACGTATTCACTTGATATGATAGAAACCCAAGAGTATCTACTAATGATGTATGTGGGGAACATCAAGAATCAACTGATACCTACCATCATCACTCATAACTTTCTAGGTGAGTTATGGGATTTCTATGATAAATCCCAAAACCTGGAGGAATCCTTGCATTAGGACAAACATGAAGATCCATTTCCTCTCCCAGTTAACTTAATAAGGTCTTCCAAGGAAGATATTTCCATCGTTGTACATATGGAGGACCCAGAGTCACTGGGGTGGTTGGACCATCTGCCAGTAAGGCCTCTCCAAGTGAAGCAGCCTCATCGATATTAGCCTTTCCCATTACAGAATCTATAAGAACCACTCTTCCAAGTACGTTCACCTCGAATTGAGAATGTGGATTCATCCCCTCATCATGATCTATCCCCTAATTTGGGCTAAGCTCCCAAAGTTATCTTTATTTATAGGATAAATCAGACCTACTCCTTCAAATATGTATAGGTTCTCGCTTATTTCCTCCGTGCCTTGGAGCATGGGATTTTAAAGCTACCAAAGGGAAAGAATTCCCATGAAGCTAAGCATAATTATTTTCTTGACCATTGTACTTACCATACGATCCTTTTCAATTCTATCAAACAATGATATTTTTTTAAGTATGGGATCCAAGATCAAGTGGAAAATGGTCTAGTTATGTTGGGAAACATCCCAGAATAGGTGGAACACATATCCACTGATTCTGATAGCAATGGTGAAGGTGATTGGTAGCAGGTTTTCAAACATGATACACAAAAGTATAGTGACTAGTTGTATCTTAAAGTAGTTTATTGAATCTATGGTGTCATACATTCTTTATTAGGCCATCCAAACCTTCTGAAGTTGTTGCACCTTTAGTGCCCTATGCTTCTACAACCACCTCACATCCTTATATATCTCTATAGAGTAGGTACTGACAAAAAAGGGAAAGAATAGTCTTTCATTGGAGATGAATTCATCCTGAACTCTCAAAGATTTCCTGCCCCAAAGTTGGGAATCAACACTAGGATCTTCCGGACATCGGAATATTCCTCTGATGATGGTCATATGTTTTCTTATGTGAATAACATTTAGTTGGTAGATCCCATCATTGTCCCCAAAAATGAGGAATATCAGGTAAGTCCCCTGAGTTACTCTAGATGATGCCATCGAAGAGGAAGTTGAGGATATGAGAACTGCCGGAATGCATAGGAAAATTCTCCAAGCTAAGCATTGCATAATAGCAAAACGAGGCAATAAGTCCTATAGATAGCTTAATAGGCATAGTCTTCTCATCTCACTCTATCAGACACACCGACACAACTGACCATGCTAACTAATTAGGGAGAATAACTATAAATGTGTCATGATAAGCCAAATATAGCTAAAACTAGGCCTCATCCAATCAATAGTCAAGTAGTAGTGGTTTTGGGTGAGTTATCTAGTAAGAATTTGGATATTTCCAGCACCAGTCCTAATCCAATGGTACAGTCAGTATCACTCATTGCATCTCCCACTAAGGACAGACCCCTTATATGAAGAAATGTGAATCTGGCACAAATGTATGACATGATGAAGCACCTCACCAGCATACCTACATGGCTCTAGATCCTCTAGGCCCTCTCCTTTTCATCATAAATCTGCAAAGTCCTAATAGAGGCCTTGAAAAACCCCCTCTAGTTCTATGTACAGGTATCAGTCAAAGGGACCTAATTTGTAGAGGAGGTCAAGAAAGTTGAATTCCAAGACATCATTACTTTATCCAGGTAAGATGTTGTTAGATCCAAGGTTGTTCTTCGATGGAAAAGGAGTTCAGTTTTTTTTTGTCAATCTAATTTGGGTGGATCATGGTTTAGGTTTGTTATTGTCAACTCTTTCATGGAAGATCAGGGAGATTACAAGGAAAGGGGACATATAGTTTGATTCAAAAGTAGTATTGAAGGTGGCATCGTTCTCCAGTGCTTGCCAAATTATTGGGGCTAAAAATAAAAAAATGGAGAAACATGTTTTTGGTAAAGGAAGGCGCACGAAAGATTTGAAGTGTGTGCGAAAGAATGGTTTTTGCACACAAGATTGAAGGTGTTTTTGGAACTTGTGTGCAAGACATGTTTTAGGATCATAAAGTAAAAAAATGGAAAATTCATGGAGTGCATGGAAGATGATGTTACGTGAAAGGGTTTGCATGACCAAGGCGACCCCAAAAGGGGTTTTGCGCGCTCACGCAGAATCTTGAGCGCATCAACAAAGACACATCAGGATCCTACTCACACAGTCATCAAGGGCCTATAAATATGTGGCTACCCCCAAGGAAGACTTAATAATTTTTCCAAAGAAAAACTAGTTAATCATCCTCGCGAAAGATTTGTGTGTCAAAGATTAGAAGAGATTCAATCTTGCGCACAAGTCTTTCCTTCAGTCTGAAAAGACTAAATGAACCCTTTAGTGCAGTTGTGCGAAAGATAAGGGTTGTGTGGAAAGTAGGTGTTACGCAAAAGTATTCTTTCATGACAATTCACAAATCTTGCACACAAGTTGGGGTATTGCGCGCAAGTGTGGTGTTATGCGTCAGAAAGGATTTTGAATATCCGGTGTGTGTGATCAGTGATTTCAAGTGCATCAATCTAGGAATTCAATGGTAGCACTGTCTTGTGCTGAACATGGACAAAGACTTCAATGAAAATCTATTGAAGAGACCTTCATGTCTATAAACTGAGTTGGACTTCACCTAAGGTAGTGAGCCGTGGGGAGTCAATGGGAGTGACATGAGAGACATAGTGAGCTATCCCAGAACATTTTTGAAGGCAGTGTGCATGGGATAGAGTGACTGTACACAAACCTTGTAATCCACAACTAGTGAAGTTTAATAGATTTAGGTATGATCAGAAACCTATCAGCGTATGCTCCTTGTATGTAGCCCTTAGTGGCGAACTAAGTAAAAGTGTTGTGTGGTCTATTTTATTGGGGTTATTTACTTTCCGTTCCCATTAGTCTTACAGTTTTAATGAGTTCTTACCACCGTGGGAACAAGATCCTTGTTTTAAACAAAAACGTTGACACCCTAATTCACCCTTCCCCACTCAGGGTGTTCTGGGGTCCTACAAGTGGTAATAAAGGGTAAAGGTTACTAGTGTTAGATCTATCCTTTGCCGTCATGGAGTATGTAGTCAATTCTAGGGGAATCCTTGTCTTTGATGGAAGTAATTTTTTGATTTGGAAGGAAAAAATGAGATATCATTTAAGATCCATTGGAATTGAAATCCTATTTGTTACTGTGCAAGGAATACAAGTTACTGATCCAACAAGGCTTTCTATGACTGATATAGACAGAAACGTTCTTGATTAAGATGCTAAGGACTAGAATGATATCACTGCGGCTCTTTCAGATCATATATATCTAAAGGTGATTAGTTGCACCTCAAAAAATTCTATGTGGGATAAACATGAAGATATTTATGAAGGAGACAAAAAAGTGAAGGAGGAAAATCTTCAAGTCCTTTAAAATAGGTTTGACGATCTAACGATGCATCCTGATGAGAATGCAGATTCATTATTCAATTGAATTACTGAAGTAGTGGGAGAAATTTGAGGTCTTGGAGAGGAAATAAAAGACATTGATATCTTAAATAAAATCTTGAGAAGACTTCCTCCTATTTACAATGAAAAGGTGTCATCCCTTGAAGAAATAGATCTATATAAACTTACTCTGGACGATCTACTAAGTAGTCTAGTTGCATATGAGATGTGAGCCAAACCCAAAGATGCTACAACTCATGTTAGAAAGGAAATGGGATTCAAATCCATGGAAAAAATGAAAATTTTAGGAGATATTAGTGGTGAAGATGATTAGGAAAAAGAAATTATTTCTCTTATTACCAAGAAGATGAAGAAGGGAAAAGGTAAATTTAAAGGTAAGTTACCTCTGACATGTTTTCTTTGCATAAGAGTTAGTCACATTGCCTCTCAGTGCCAAAGAAAGTTTGATAATGAAGAGAGTGAAGTAGAAGACATTGAGAAGCCTTAGAAAAGGATTTTCAAAAAGGGAAACTTAAAATATAGAAAGAAAGTATTGAAGTAGAGTTTTTTCTATGAATATAAAGATGATGATGTTGAATTTTTTGAAGAATAAGAACCAGAATTTAAAACTAGAGACCATGCTTCCATGATGGCTACTATTGAAAAGTCAGAACCCTCAATCGATAAAGTGAGATATAATCAGATGAATCCTAATGGTGATCCCAAGTTTCAAATTAAGGATTCCATTTCCATGCTTTATAATAAATGTAAGAGATGCGATAAGTGGAATGCCATGGTGGAAGAATAATGAGAATATGTTGATGAGCTTGAAGATGAAATTGAATGACTGGATGAACTAGTGAGAGTACAATATTCAATCCTCGAAAGAACTGATGATGCTGTGGAATTGAATATTAGAATTGAAGAGCAAGAAAAGGACATAAATGACCTTACATCCAGACTGGAAGAGAAGTCCAAGACTCTTGAGGGTGTTGAAGAAAATATTTTTACCGTTAGGAGTAAACTTTAGTGTCAATCAACCACAAATGAGGGTAAGATGAAAATTAATTTTGGAAGATTCTCAAATGAAGAATTACTAGTAAGAGCCAATAGTGGTTCATATGAGGTTGGAAATATCTTGAGTGATAAAAGACACACTTGTATAGGAAAGAGTGGAATCGGTTTTGAAGATGAGACATCAATTGTTGGTAGTGAAGAGAGACAAAATAAAGACAAGATGAATGTTAGACCTGTTGAAAAGTTTCTTGAAGTGCTGAAAAAGAAACCCTCATTCCAAACTAAAATAAGAACTGAAGATTATCTTCAAAATTTCAGAAATGACAGGCAGTCCAACCATTTTCCCAAGGAAGAAGGCATGAGGATAAATATAAGTGAGAAGACATTTCCCCTCATGAAGTGTCATTTATATGGCTATCTGGGCATTATCATTTCATATTGCAAAGAGGCAAGGAGCTACTTGACGGACGAAGATATGGGAAGTCAACAAAGGAGACCGATTTAATATCCTACATCTTATAGAATAAACAGTTTCTATAGATACTATTTTCATTGTTCTAACTTTGGACATAAATCTATGTATTACAGGGAGAGGTATGACAAGATAAATTCATACAACTCTCAAAGACGAGTCAATACTCACCCTCCTGATGGTGTTTTTCTCAAAAATATATTTTTTCCTCTAGAAGAAGCGTATGGGTATGAATAATCTGATTATTTGGAAGAAATAATTAGAATATGATCATGGTCCTACACTCAATCCAATATCTCATGGAAAGAAAAGAAGAAAATTGAGAAATCAAATCTTGGAGAAGTATCCCTCAAATCTACAAAAGCGGCAACACCTGGATTCTTGATAGTGGATGCTCATGCCATATGATAGGAAATGATGACCTTTTAAGGAATATTAAAGAGAAGGTTGATGGAACAGTGAGGTTTGGTAATGATGGTGCTTTGAAGATTAAAGGTAGTGGAAATATTTCTCTTTCCAATGGAGAGCTGAAGAAGACTGAAGTTATTTATGTGGACGGTCTACATCATAATCTCCCAAGTGTGATTAAACTATGTTACTCAGGGCTCATCATAACTTTAAATCAAAAATGCCACACTATAATGGAAAAAATAGGTAATTCTCTCATGAAATGCTGTAGAACATATGAAAACTTATATCAGGTTGACAGTAAAGAAAACTCTTGTAATATGAATGTTGAAGAAGAAAATCACTTCTGGCATCGAAGTCTGGGGCACATTAACCAACAAGGCATGGAAAAGATATCTATATTGAAGATAGTCATGGATATCCCCATTTTGAAACGTGAACAGGAAAAGACCTGTGATGCTTGCATACATGGAAAGATAGTCTGTTTTTTATGTCGTCCAAAGAAGAAAAGGGCATCACACCTTCTTGATCTCATCTATAGAGACGTATGTGGCCCAATAAACGTTGTCGGAACTCATGGAGAGAGGTACTTCGTCCTTTTCATTGATGATTATAATTGAATGACTTGTGTAATGGTTATTCACAAAAAGAGACAAGTACTTGATATCATGAGAACCTATCACCAAATTTCTGAGAATGATACTGGACAAACAATAAAAGTCATGCAATCTAACAATGTAGGAGAATACATGTCCATTGAGTTTGAGAATTACCTATAAAAACATAGAATATGGCATGAGGTAGCTGCTGTTAGAACTCGGCAGAAACATGGAGTTATTGAGTGCCAGAATTGACAGGTCAAAAACATGACCAGAACTATGCTAGTTGATAGTGGTATCTGTCACCATTACTGGAAAGAATCTGTTGAAGCTACAATGCACATTAAAAATCAAACAGGTCTTTATATAGGAGAAACAAAGACCCCATATGAATCGTGGAATGGAATTAAGCCTTATTTGAAATATCTTTGTGTTTTCGGAAGCAAATGTTTCATCCGAAATAAATTTGAAAATCAATTGAAGTTTGGAAAAAATTTAGATGAAGGAATATTTCTTAGATATCCAATGAAAAAAAAATCTTACAAGTATTTAAATAAGCGCTTGGTGTGTATTTTGGAAAGCAGTGATGTTAAGATCATTAAAGACAAAACCCCAAATGATTCAAATAATTCCTATGCTGATGAGATAGAAGATGAGGAAGAATGTAAACATTGAGTAAATGGAAATACAAAAATAGAGGAAGTTGTACAAAACACCCATGATTCACATCGTGATGTTGACATAGAAGAAGAATATAAAGTTGAAACTGTAGCTGGAGAGAATTCAGTTGAACCTCAAAGGAGGAATCGAAGAGAAAAAATTGATCAATCTAACATCATTGGGGATTGGACTGAACCCACACTAACAAAGAGAATGAGAAGTAATTCACAATCTGCATTATTATCTATGGTGGAACTATCCTCATTTTAAGAAGATGCAAAGGATGAATCATGGGTGAAAGCCATGAATAAAGAGTAAGATCATACTGATAAGAATCATACTTGAGATCTAGTCAAGAGACCCATAGGTCATAATGTGATTGGTACAAAGTGAATTTTTAGGAACAACTTTAATGAGCATGGACGTGTTATCAGAAACAATGCATGACTGGTATGTAAAGGATATTCACTGATTGAAGGCGTTGATGTTGAAGAAACCTTTTCACCAGTGGCTATACTGGAGTCAATCAAGATTTTTATTTCCATGGAAATCCAAAGAGTATATAAAGTATATCAAATGGATTTCAAGAAAACATTCTAGAATGGTGTTCTAGAATAAGAAGTGTACATCGAACAACCAATGGGTTTTCTTCTTGTTACTGAATAAACAATGGTTTGTAAACCCAAGAAGGATATCTGTGGTTTGAAGTAGGCACCATGAGCATGGTATTCTCGGATGGATTCTTATCTCAAGAATATGGAATTCATAATAGGAGGAGTAGATCACAATCTATATGTGAATAATTATCCAATAGATAAATTCCCGGTTCTAGTTTACATTGATGACATTATATTTGGTGGACGCAGGAAGAAATTAGTGGATGAATTTTCCAATCACAAGAAATCAGAATTTGAAATTTCTATGACTGGGGATCTCACATATTTCATGGGATTGCAGGTAACTAAAAAGATGGATTAAACTTTCATTTATCAGGATAAATATTCAAGAGAGTTGTTGAAGATATTTAATATGCATGACTCCAATCCAATGTCAACTCTGATTGCGGTTGGAACAAAGCTTGGAAATCATGAGGATGAGACCTCTGTAGATCCCACCATTTACATGAGGATTATTGGAAGTTTACTATAACTAACGGAAACACGGCCTAATATTGTCTTTGAAACTTGATTAATGGCCCGATTTTAGAGTAATCCGAAGTAATATCATATGATAGTAGTAAAAAGAATAATGATGTACATTCAAGGTACTCACAATTTTGGGTTATACTTTGCTGCAGGAAGGGACAGTGAATTATCAATGTTTTCTGATGCTAACTGGGCTAGCTATGTAGTGTATAGAAATTACAACAGTGGGGGGGGGCATTATATATTGGGAAGAGATGTGTTGGATGGTTGAGTAAGAAAAAAGAAAGTACTCTCTTAGTACTACTAAAGCCGAGTATATCTCCACTACAAAGGCATTCACTCAACTGCTATGGATGAAGCAACAACTGACAGATATTGGTGATGAGGTGAAATAAAAAATGGTGATTTACTGTGATAAAAATTTCACAATTGATCTTATGAAGAATACTTTTCATCACACTCATACAAAACATATTTAAATAAGATATCACTTTATCAAGGAAAAAGTTGAACAAGGCGTGATTAAAATGGATGACGTGGGAACTAATGAGGAAGTGGATGATATCCTGACCAAGCCACTGTCAGTGTCTGTGTTTTAAAAACATCGGTTGAACCTCAATGTTCATCAACCTTCCAATGAATTAGGAGGCTCTGAAATTTACCCTCTCTCCATTTGTTTTAACTGTTTTAATCTGTGTTGGGAAAGTGTTTCAGGTTTATAGGGGAGATATGATCCATGGGGAGTATATTTTGATCTCTATAATGGATGATTATCTATATTTGGGTTTATTTCCTATGGGGGAGAAATTGATAGAATTTATGTCTCTAGATGACAGAAGATAGTGAGAATCGTGGCTGAGTAGCGAAGGGAGAAAAATTTCCAGCATTATGAGGAAATAGTTAGGTCTTTCATTTAAACTCATGAGAAAACAATTCATGTATTCTCTCTTGTTTTCTACACCAATCATTGCTCACATAGACTTAAAGTGTTGGTTGAGTTTCTTCTTGGCTTTCATGTTTTCTTGTGGCTGGTGCTCTATCGAATTTATCTAGTGATTTCCAACAAACCCAAAGGGGGAGATTGTTGGAACCAAGGTTGTTCTTTGCTGGAAAAGGAGTTCAGTTTGTGTTTGTTTTAAATATACTTTGGGTTGATCATGGTTTAAGTTTTCTATTTCCAAACCTTTCATGAAAGGTTAGAGATATTACATGGAATGGGGTCATACAGTTTGATCCGAAAGCAGTATTGAAGGTGGAGCCGTTCTCCAGTGTTTGCCAAATTTTTAGGGATGAAAATCAGAAAATAGAGAAACATGTTTTTGGAAAAGGAAGGTGCATGAAAGTTTTTTATTTTGTGCAAAATATTGGTTTTTTCAGGCAAGATTGAAGGTGTTTTAGGAAATTGCACGCAAGACAAGTTTCAGGATCAGAAAGTTGAAAAATGGAAAAGTCATGGAGTGTGCAGAAGATGATGTTGTGCGAAAGGGTTTGTGCACCCAATGTGACATAAAAAGTTGTTTTGTGCACTCATGGAGAATATTGCACGCACCGAAAAAGTTTCATCAGGATCTTACACTCATGGTCATCAAGGTCCTATAAATATGTGGCTACCCCAAGGAAGAATTAATAATTTTTCTAATGAAAAACTGGTTAATCTGCTGCATGAATGATTTTCATGCGAAAGATTGGAAGAGAGTCAATGTTGCACGCAAGGTGTTTCTTTTGAATGAAAAGACTAAGTAAACCCTTCGGTGAAGTTGCATGAAAGATAAGGGTCACACAGAAAGTAGGTGTTGCATGAAAGTCATCTTTTGAGACAATTCCCAAATCTCGTGTGCAATTTGGGGTATTGCATGCAAGTGTGTTGTTATGCATCTGACAAGATTTTTAATATCCATTGTGTGTGATCAGTTATTTAAAGTGCATCAATCCAGGACTTGGATGCAAGCAATGTCTTGTGTTGAACAGAGACAAACACTTTAATGAAAATCTATTGAAGAGACATTCATGTTTATAAACTGAGTGTGACTTCACCCAAAGCAGTGAGCCATGGGGAGTCAATGGGAGTGACCCGAGGGACGCAGTGAGCTATCCCTAAACATTTTTAAAGGCAGTGTGCCTGGGAAAGAGTGACTGTACCTTAACCTTGTAATATACAGCTAGTAAATTTTAGGGGAATTATGTATGACCGGAAACCTATCGGAATATGATCCTTGGATGTAGCCCTTAGTGGTGAACCAAGTAAAAGTGTTGTGTGGTCTCTTTTCTCGTGGTTGTTTACTTTCTGTTCCCATTAGTATTATAGGTTTAATGAGTTTCTACCACCATGGGAACAAGATCCTTGTTTTAAAAGAAAAAGTTGACACGCTGATTCACCCCTAACCTCTTAGGGTGTCCTGGGGTCCTACAAGTGGTATCAAAGGGTAAAGGTTACTCATGTTAGATCTTTCCTTTGCCGTCATGGAGAATGCAGTCAATGCCAGGGGAATACCTCTCTTCGATGGAAGTAATTTTCATATTTGGAAGAATAGAATGAGATCTCATTTAAGATCCCCTGTAATGGAAATGAACCATTCTACTATGCAAGGAATACAAGTTACTGATCCAACAAGGCTTTTTATGACTGATACAGCCAGAAAATCTCTTGATGCAGATGCTACGGCCTATAATTCTATCACTGCGGCTCTTTCTGATCGGATCTATCTAAAGGTGATGAGTTGTACCTTAGAAAAGTCTATGTGGGATAAACATGAAAATATTTATGAAGGTGACAACAAAGTGAAGGAGGCAAAACTTCATGTCCTGCACAATAGTTTGGACGATGTAAAGATGCATCCTGATGAGAATACAGATTCATTCTTCAATCAAATTACTGAAGTAGTGGGAGCAATTCGAGGTCTTGGAGAGGAAATAAAAGACATTGATATCTTAAAGAAAATCTTGGGAAGAATTCCTTTTATGTACAATTCAAAGGTATCAACCCTTGAAGAAAGAGATCTATCTAAATTTACTCTTGATGATCTGCTAAGTAGTCTAGTGGAATATGAGATGAGAGTCAAACCCAAAGATGCTATGACTCGTGTTAACAAGAAAAGGGAATTCAAAGCCATGGAAAAACTGAAAATTTCAAGAGATAGTGGTGGTAAAGATGATGAGTAAAAATAAATTCTTTCTCTTATTTACAAGAAGCTAAAGAAGAGAAAATGTAAATTTAAAGTAATGTTACATCTGGCATGTTTTTGTTGTGGAAGAGTTGGGAACATTACCTCTAAGTTCCATAGAAAGTCTGATGATGAAGAGAGCGAATTAGAAGACATTGAGAAGCCTCAGAAATGGTTTTTCAAGATGGGAGACTTCAAAATATGGAAATAATGTACAGAAGAAGAGTTTTTTCTATGAAGAGGAAGATGATGATATTGAATTCTGTGAATAAAAGAACCAGAATTTAAAACTAGAGACCATGCTTCCATGATGGCTACCATTGGAAAGTCAGAACCCTCGATCGATAAAGTTAGAGATAATCAAATGACTCCTAATGGTGATCCCAAGTTGCAAATTAAGGATTATATTTCCAAGCTTGAGAATAAATGTAAGAGATTCAATAAGTGGAAAGCAGTGGTGGAAGAATCATCAGAATATATTGATGAGCTTGAAGTTGAAATTGAACAACCATATAAACTAGTGATAGTACAATCTTCAACCATTGAAAGAACATATGATGATGTGGAACTAAAGCTTAGAATTGAATAGGAATAAAAGGTCATAAATGACCTTACATCCAGACTGGAAGAGTAGTACAAGACTATTGAGGGTCTTGAAGAAAAATTTGTTACTCTTTGGAGAAAACTTGAGTGTTAATCAACAAAAAATTAGGGAAAAAGGGAATTCATTTTAAAAGATTCTCATATTCAAAATTACTAGTAAGATCCAAGCGTGGTTCAGATGAGGTTGAAAAAATCTTGAGTGATCAAAGACCCGCTTTCATGGGAAATAGTGGAATCAGTTGTAAAGCTGAGACATCAACTGCTAGTAGTTAAGAGAGCCAAAATAAAGGCAAGATGAAATTTGGACATGTTGAAAAGTTTCCTGAAGTGCTGAAAAAGAAACCCTCAATCCAAACTAAAAGAAGAACTGAAGATTATCCTCAAAGTTTCAAAAATGACCGGAAGTCTAACCATTTTCCAAAGGAAGAATGCATGAGGAGAAATATAAGTGAGAAGACGTTTCCCCTCAGGAAGTGTTAGTTCTGTTGCTATTTGGGCCATACCATGTCATATTGCAAAGGGGAAAGGATCTACTTGAATGGGTAAGATCTGGGAAGTCAACAAAGGAGACCAATTTCATATCCTACATCTTATAGAATAAATAGTTTCTATGGATACTATTTTCATTATTGTACCTTTGGCCATAAATCTATGTATTGCAGGAAGACAAGATAAATTCATACAACCCTCAGAGACGAGTCAATACTTACCCTTCTAATGGTGTTGTTCTCACAAATAGGTTTTCTCCTCTGGAAGAAGAGTATGGGTATGAATAATTTGATTATGTGGAGAAAAAATTATAAGGCCATTAGTTTTCTACACTCAATCCAATATCTCATGGAAAGAAAAGAAGAAAATTTAGAAATTCAATCTTGCAGAATTAGCCCTGAAAGAAACAAAAAGTAGCAACACCTGGATTCTTGATAGTGGATGCTCACCCCATATGAAAAGAAATGTTGACCTTTTAAGGAATATTAAAAATAAGGTTGATGGAATAGTAAGGTTTTGTAATGATGGTGCTTTGAAAATTAAAGGTAGTGGAAATACTTCTCTGGCCAATAGAGAGGTTAAGAAGACTGAAGTTCTTTATGTGGACGGTCTATGTCACAATCTCCTCAGTGCGATTCAACTCTATGACTCAGGGCTCATCATAACAATCAATCAAAATGGATGCACTATAAAGGGAAAAATAGGGAATTCTCTCATGAAAGGATGAAGAAAAGATGAAAGATTATATCAGGTTGAAAGTAAATAAAACTCTTGTAATATATATGTTGAAGACAAAAACAACCTGTGGCATCAAAGGCTGGGGCACATTAACCAACAAGACATGGAAAATATATCTAAGTTGAAGATAGTTATAGATATCCCCATTATGAAACATGAACAAGAAAAGACCTGTGATGCTTGCATATAGGGAAAACTTGTATGTAGTTCATATCGACCAAAGAAGAAAAGGGCATCACACCTTCTTTATCTCATCCATACAGACGTATGTGGTCCGATTAATGTTTCCGGAACTCATGGAGAGAGGTACTTTGTCCTTTTCATTGATGATTATAGTAGAATAGATTATGTAATGTTTATTCATAGAAAGTGACAAGTACTTGATTTCATGAAAAATTATAGTCAAATTGATGAGAATGATACTGGATGAAAAATAAAAGTCCAACGATATGAAAATGGAGGAGAATACACATCCATTGAGTTTGAGAATTACCTAGAAAAACATGGAATATAACCTGAGGTAACTGCTATTAGAACTCCGCAGAAAAATGAAGTTGTTTTACACCAGAATTGATAGGTCAACAACATGTCCAAGACTATGATAGTTGAGAGTCATATATCTCATCATTACTAGAAAGAATCAGTTGAAGTTGCAGTGGACATTCAAAATCAAATAGGGCTTTATATGGGAAAAACAAAGACACCATATGAATTGTGGCATGGAATTTAGCCTTCTTTGAAATATCTTTGTGTTTTTGGAAGAAAATCTTTCATCCAAAACGAATAAGGAAATCAAGGAAAGTTTGGTGATATTGGAGATGAAGGAATATTTCTTGGATATCCAATGAACAAAAAACCTTACAAGTGTTTCAATAAGCGCTTGGGGAGGATTTTGGAAAGCATTTATGTTAGGATCATTGAAGAAAAAACCCCAAACTCTTCAAATAATTTATATTACAATGAGATAGAATATGAGGAAGAATGTGAAATGGAGTAAATGAAAATACTGAAGTAGAGGAATGTGTAAAAAACACCCATGAGTCACATTTTGATGTTGACTCAGAAGAAGAATCTGAAGTTGAAACCATAGTTAGAGAGAATTTAGTTGAACTTCAGAGGAGGAATCGAAGAGTAGAAATTGATCAATCCAACATCATTGTGGTTTGTAGTGAACCCACACTAACGAAGAGAATGATAAGTAATGCGCAATCTGTATTCTTATCTATGGTGGAACCATCCTCATTTGAGGAAGCTACAAAGGATGAATCATGGGTGAAATCCATGAATGAAGAGTTAGATCATATTTATAGGAATCAGACATGATATATAGTAAAGAGACCCAAAGGTCATAATGTGATTGGTAAAAAGTGTATTTTGAAGAAAAAGTTTGATGAGCATGGAGGTGTTATCAGAAACAAGGCATGACTGGTATGTAAAGGATATTAACAGATTGAAGGTGTCGATGTTGAAGAAACCTTTATACCAATGGATATACTGGAGTCAATGAGGCTTTTTCTTGCCATTGAAATACAAATTGGATATAAATTATATCAAATGGATGTCAAGACAACATTATTGAATGGTGTTCTTGAAGAAGAAGTATACATTGAACAACCGGTGGGTTTTCTTATTGTTACTGATGAAATAAAGGTTTATAAACTCAAGAAGGATATTTGTGGTTTGAAGCAGGTAGCGTGCGCATGTTATTCCCAGCTGGATTATTATCTCATGAAGATGGAATTCAAAAGAGGAGGAGTATATCACAATCTATATGTGAAGAATTATCCAAAAGATCAATTCGTGGTTCTAGTTTATGTTGATGATATTATATTTGGGGGAAACAAGAAGAAATTAGTTAATGAATTTTCCAATCACATGAAATCAGAATTTGAAATGTGTATGATTGGGGAGCTCACATATTTCTTGGTATTGCAAGTAACTCTAAAGAAGTATTACACTTTAATTTATCCAGAAAAGTATGCAAGAGAGTTTCTGAAGAGATTTAATATGCATGACTACATACCAATGTCAACTATGATTGCAGTTGGAACAAAACTTGGAAAGAATGAGGAATGGGACCTCTGTAGATCTCACCATTTACAGAAGGATTATTGGAAGCTTAATATACCTAACGAAAAAACAACCTGATATTGTCTTTGAAACATGGTCAGTGGCCCAATTTCAGAGTAATCCAAAGGAAGAACATATGACAACAGTAAAAATAATCATGAGGTACATTCAAGGTACTCATAAATTTGGGTTATAATTTGCTGCAAGAAGGGAAAATGAATTATCAGCATTTTTTGATGCTTATTAGGCAGGTAATGTAGTGGATAGAAAGTCCACCAGTGGTGGGGCATTCTATATTGGGTAGAAATGTGTTGGATGGATGAGAAATAAACAAGAAATTACTTCTCTTAGTACTGCTGAGGCTGAGTATTTCTTTGCTAAAAAGGTATGCACTCAAACTCTATTGATGAAGCAGTAACTGATAGATATTGGAAATGAGGTGAAACAACCAATAGTGATTTACTGTGATAACAAGAGCGCAATTGATCTTATGAAGAATCTTGTTCAACACTCTCATACAAAACATATTGAAATTAGATATCACTTTATCAAGGAAAAAGTTAAACAAGGCGTGATTAAAATGGATCATGTGGGAACTGATGAGAAAGTGGATGATATCCTAAAAAATCCACTATTAGTGTCTGTGTTTGTGAAAAATTGGTTGAACCTTGGTGTTTAGCCACCTCCCAATGCATAAGGAGGCTCCAAAATTTCCCCTCCCCCCATTTTTTAACTGTTTTAATCTGTGTTGTGGAAGTGTTTCAGGTTTATGGGGGAGATACGATCCATGGGGAGTATGTACTGAGCTCTATAATGGATGATTATCCATATTTGGGTTTATTGAAAATGGGGGATAAATGGATAGAATTCGTGTCTCTGGATGAGAGAAGATAGCAAGAATCGTGGATGAATAGTGAAGGGAGAAAACTTTCCAGCGTTATGAGGAAATATTTAGAGGTTTCATTTAAACTCAAAAGAAAACAATTCATGTCTTCTCTCTTATTTTCTACACTGAGAATTTCTCATGTATACATAAAGTGTTGGTTGAGTTTCTTCTTGGATTTTAGGTTTTCTTGTGGCTGGTGCTCTATTGAATTTATCTGGTGATTGCCAACAAACCGAAATGGGGAGATTGTTGGAACCAAGGTTGTTCTTTACTGGAAAAGGAGTTCAGTTTATGTTTGTTGTCAATATAATTTGGGTTGATCATGGTTTGGGTTTGTTATTTCCAACCCTTTTCTGAAAGATCATGGATATTAGATTGAAAGGGGTCATATAGTTTGATCCGAAAACAGTATTGAAGGTGGAGCCTTTCTCCAGTGTTTTCCAAAATTTTGGGGATGAAAATCGGAAAATGGAGAAACTTGTTTTTGGAAAAGGAAGGTGCGCTAAATATTTTTAGTGTGCACGGAATATTTTTTTTCCACGCAATATTGAAGGTGTTTTTGGAACTTGCACGCAAGACATGTTTCAGGATCATAAAGTTGAAAAATGGAAAATTCATGGAGTGCGCAGAATATGATGTTGTGCGAAAGGGTTTGCATGCCCAATGCGATGTCAAAAGGGTTTTTTTGCACTCATGAAGAATCGTTCATGAACCGATAAAGACGCATATGGATCTTGCATGCATGGTCATCAAGGGACTATAAATATGCGGCTACCCCCAAAGATGACTTAAGAATTTTTCCAAAAAAAAACTGGTTAATCAGTCGCGCAAATGATTTGCATGAGAAAGATTGGAAGAGAGTCAATATTGTGCTCAAGGTGTTCCTTAAATATAAAAATACAAAGTGAACCCTTCGGTGAAGTTGCGGGAAAGATAAGGGTCACGTGAAAAGTAGGTGTTGCTTGAAACTCCTCTTTCAAGACAATTCCAAAATCTTGCGTGCAAGTTGGGGTATTGCTCGCAAGTGTGGTGTTATGCATCTGACAAGCTATTGAATATCCAGTATGTGTGATCAGTTCTTTCAAGTGCATCAATCTAGGACTTCGATGCAAGATATGTCTTGTTCTGAACAGAGACAAATAATTCAATGAAAATCTATTGAAGAGACCTTCATGTCTATAAACTGAGTGCGAATTCACCCAAGGCAGTGAGCCATGGGGAATCATTGGGTGTGACCCAAGGGATTCAGTGAGATATCCAGAAAACTTTTTAAAGGCAGTGTGCCTTGGAAAGAGTGATGGTACCCTAACCTTGTAATCCACAGCTAGTAAAGTTTAGTGGAGTTAGGTACGACCGGAAACCTGTCGGCATATACTCCTTGTATGTAGCCCTTAGTGGTGAACCAAGTAAAATTGTTGTGTGGTCTATTTTCTTGTGGTTGTTTACAATCTGTTCCCATTAGTCTTACAGGTTTAACGAGTTTCTACCACCGTGGGAATAAGATCCTTGTTTTGAAAGAAAAAGTTGACACCCTAATTCACCCTATCCCTCTCAGGGTGTCCTAGGGTTCTACAGATGAGGGATATCTCTTACAGGGGAACATCTTACCACTATATGACACATGCCAATTCAATGGCGTGGAATTTTGACACTTCTTGGTGGATACAGGTTCTGGGATGAACCTCATCTCAAACCAGACGCTCTGTAATCTAGGAATTAATGAAGTAGACTTGAGTCTCTATAACCTGAATATCTAGGGTTATGATTGGACCAACAATGATATTGTGTCTAGATCTGATTGAAGATCCATTTTGAAGGCTTGGTAGAAAGTTTTTAATTCATGGTTGTCTCATAGGACACAACCTACAACACATTTATGGGTAGGCCCCTGATTTATCTTCATGAAGAAGTCCCCTCCTTGTATCACTATTTCCACAATTAGTCCCTTAGTGGTTGAGTAGGCATGATTTAAGGTGATGTGTCCCCCTTGGACTCCTCCAAAGCTTGCTATATAAATGTCAGCTCTTATAAGAGTAAGAAAAAGTAGGTTCAGAACAATGATGTTGAACACACAACCATTGAAAATAACCCATGGATAGACTTGTATGATGCTTTCATCCTCTTGATTCACTAGTTAGAATCCATGAAGCTAGACTTGGGGGGGTTTCTTTATCATTTTCTAGAGGAAAGGGCACCATGTACCTAAGCAGAATAAACATTAGAAGATTATTTCATACTCCTACATAGGCTAGGTCTGGGCGATACCATAAATACCTACCCCTATGAAGGTTCGTGATGTTCAACCCATGGATACCATTGTACGTAATACGCACATGTTTCAATGAGTTGAGTAGAACTGCCAAATTTTGAACTACCAAATTTTTTTTGAAATCAAGAATGGACCCCATTGTCGAAGTCCTGATGAGATTGGCACAACATCCTCTGCCACCATGGTCTCAGCAGAGCTGGAGTCCCCCAAAAATGATTCCATAATAGCCCAAGCAGTCACCAAAATTCTCCCAGAACTAGTCAGCCTAGAAAAAATGTCTCCCTCCACCGATTCCTTTTCCTCACATGATGAAGAGGACTTGGAGGAAGCTCCTCCTACATTTTAAGAGTGTGTATCCACCACTATCTATGAGTTAATTCAGGTGTACCTTGGCACTGAGACTGATCCAGGGCCAACAATGATTAGTACAATCATTGTTCCATAGGAACAAAAATAATATTTGGATTTCTTGAAATAGAAATGTGATGTCTTTTCCTGGTGCTATGAAGAGATTCTAGGTCTAAACCCTAAGGTGGTCATCCACTGTCTAGGCCTCCTGGAGAGTCATTCAGAGTTCAAGGAGTCTCCTAGTAGAATGTACCCTTCTTATGGTGCCATGTTTGATGCCGAATTTTATAATATTATCAAATACAACTTCATTTGTAAAGTTTAGTACCCTAAGTGGATTTACAACATCATCCCTACCAGGAAGAAGAAAGGGAAAACTAGTTTTTATCGACTTATGAGATCTCAACCTCCACAGTATGAAGGATGATATTCCCTTTCCAATGACAAAGCTATTGATGAATGCCACAATTGGGTTTTAGAATCTTTATTCATGGATGGGTATTCTAGATAAAATCATATATGGATGGCCCTAGAATATTTAGAGTCTATTGACCTCAGAGTTCTATAAGGAACCATCTGATATTAGGTAATTCTCTTTGGTATGAAGAATACTTGAGCCACTTATTTGTTATCTATTCATCACATCTTTAAAATGAATCTTGGGATGTTATTGGAATTATACATAGATTATTTAGTGGCCAAATCACACAAGTTTATGGACCATATCAATGATATTGAGAAAGTTTTCAGCTTCCTCTACTCACAATATCTAAAGATGAACCCCTTGAAGTGTGCATTATGGGTTACCTCTCAGAAGATTCTCAGTTTCATTGTCAGATATAGAGTCATCGAGAGATACCTAGAGAAGATCAATACCCTTAGCCATATCCCTCCTCTAAGAAACCCCTGGGATCTATGAGGCCTTCTAGGAAACTTATCCTACACACACCGATTCGTTTCAAATCTATAAAGAAAATGTAATCCCTTTTCAAGGATCTTGAATAAAGGTATTTTCTACCTACGGGATGAAGAGTTCCATACCACATTTGAGGAAATCAGGTAGTATCTACTATAACCTTAGGTTTTGAGGCCACCCATAATAGGGAAGCCTATGGTCACCTATGTGACCACCTTGGCACAGTCCCTCAACACCGTTCTCTCCCAGAAGAACAATGAAGGGAGAGATAATAGAATATATTATCTCAGTCAAGTGTTCCTCTCCATGAAAGATAGATATTCTCATATCGATAAGATCTTCCTTGCACTTGTTTTTGAAGTGTATAAGTTATGGTATTATCTGTAGCATCATGTTATATAACTAGTGTCCCGTGTGCATATGCTAAAGTATATAATGAATCACCCCATTTCGATAGGATGGATTGAATGTTGGGAACTGATAATTCAGCTATTCAACATTAGGTTTATTCTACCGAAGTCCATTAAGGTTCATGCATTGGTTGACTTTGTATCCGCCCATTCAACCCCTGAAAAGTTTCCTTTGGATTTTGATTTACCAGATGAATGCATCATTTTAGTGGACAATGATATGAAATGATGGAAAATTCATTTTTATGCTACCTCCCAGAGCCTATCTAGTATGAGGATTAATGATCCCAAGCACAACAGAGTAGGTCTAGGGATTATCCTCATCATGCTTTCATAAGATGTAATGCTCTAATCTTTCTTGTTGTCAGAAGGATGCACCAAAAATGTGGTAGATTATCTGGATCTCCTTACTGGTCTCGAGATGGCCCTCAAAATTGATTTCCCCCACTTTCATGTGAAGGGAGACTCTGATTTATTCATCAAATAGATCAATGGTGACTATATCATTAGGAAGCCAGAACTTGTTCGCTTCCTGGAGCACACTCCCTAGTTAATGGCCAAGTTCCCTTCTCAACCAGATGAGATTCATATTCCCCGGTCACATAATGGTTGATCCTATGCCTTAAACATTCTAACCAAATCTCTCACAGAGCCTGACTAGGATGACCTACTCATTCACGTAGCTCATTAGAGATTCATTTCTCCTATCATTCCAGATGATGATGATAGCTGGTAAGCAAACCAACTGACTACCGGTTCTTCTACATTAGGACCTCTGGGTCCCCTAGTAGCAGAAGAAACCTCTGATTGAACAACCTATTTCTTTGAGTATCACCAATGGGATTCTCTCTATCTATATCGATCCAAACATGAGTGAATCTGTCAGCATGTAACATAGTTCACCATCTAGAATGGGAATAACCTTGAGTAGACTCTATAGAGATGTCACTTTGATGGAATTATCCTTTGTTTCATACAAGGAGAAGATATTACATAGGTTATATAATAAGTTCATTCCAGGTCTCGTAGTTCCCATTGGGTAGGGTTGAAAGACTCCCAACATATTTTAAGGCTTGGATAATTATGACCCACCATGGCTCACAACTACTTCAATTATACCAATAGGTGTCACACATCTCATATCTATGAAAAATTTGTGCATCGACCACTATATCCCCTTCATACTACCAAGTATTATTGGTCCTTTTTAGTATGGGGACTTGATGTTCTGGGGCCTTATCCACCTGAAATAGATAAAAAGTGTAGATTCAATTGGACCAAGAAATATTTCTTCTACAAGTGGGTATAAGTGATTACTCTTAGGGAAGTTAAGGCCTAATCCATGATCTAATTAGTGAGCCCCCACATCATGCATCAATTCAGAGATACTCATGTTATTCTCATTAACAATGACACCAAATTCTAGTCTACTAAGTTGAAAGTGTTTTACGCTAAGTACAACATCTTGTCAAACCATAATTCCCACTATTACGTAGAGAAAAAATGGATAGATCGAGGCATTCAATAAGATGAAAAATATCATTTTCTAAAAGATGGTGGTATAGAATAAGAAGAGTTAGTTAGAAATCTCCCCCAATGCTCTCTAGACCTATCAGATGATGACTCAAAATTCCACTCAGGTGACTCCATATTCCTTAGTGTATGGAAAGAGGTTGTCCTTCCCATTGAGATTTAGTTTCCATTTCTCAAAATAGCTGTCTATGTTTAGAAGTTTTCGAATAGAATGGAAGAAGTTTATCTAGCTAAGATATAATCCCTCAAAGAGAATAGGTTCAATGAATTTCATAATCTAAAGAGTAACCATAATAATATAGAAATATCATTCAATAAGAAAGTTCACCTCCACTCCTTTTTACAGGGTGACACGATACTGGCTCTCTGAATTCCAAAGATACCTGGCAAGAATCCACCCAAGATGGAACCCAAGTGGGAAGAACCCTAAATCCTTTACAAGGTGTATTCCAATGGAACCTAATATTTAATCACCAAGTAAATAGAGTGAATTACTCATTCTATCAATTCAAGGATTCTCAAAAATCACTTCATGTGAGGAGCTACAAAACATCCCAGTTGCATGATGTTAAACTGCATGTCCATCTCGCCCTAGTTTCATGAAATTAAATTGCATAAAAACCCAACATCATTAACACATGATGTTAAACTATATGGAATAGTTCTATCACATGACCTTAAACTATGAAATTATCATCCCTTCTACATGATGATGAACTTCATAACACCAACATCCTAGTTGGATGAAGTTAAACTTCACACCCATATCATCTTACCTACATGAAGTTAAACTGTATAACAACAAATTTCTTTACCAGATGATGTTAAACTGCATAGACTAGTCTTATCACATTACCTTAAACTAAAAAATATCATCCTAGAATCATGATTAAAAATTTCACAACACCATAATGTTTTTTCCAGAGAGGACGCCACCCTCGGAATCAATTATCTACCATTCTAGGTTTGAGAAATACGTGTGTCTTGATTCCTACCCCAGAAGGATGTGTAGTGACACCCATATCACTATTCATGGGTCCAACCACAATGATACTTCTTTCACATCAAGTGAACCTCATCCTAGTCACATGAAAAAAATGCATAGTGCCAATGTCCTAGATACATGGAATTAAACTACATCTCACTAGAGGTTCTCTCTACATTACCCTAAAAGGTACATACCAATGTCCTAGTTTCATGATGTTAAACTACACCTCCATAATTTTCCTCACCATACGACGTTAAAATTCATGTTCACATCCCAGGAACATGATGTCAAAAATGTGTACAAAGTCCAAGAATCTTGACCTTAAACTGTATGAAAGCCTCCGCAAGAATGTGTATGTAGTGTGTGTGACCCCTTTGTCCCTCATTCACATATGGTTTGTTATGATACCACATTACACATATCCATTTTGGAATTCTTACCCCTTGGTCCAAGATTTATGACCTTAAACTTACAACCACTCTATGATCCATGTAATATGACTTTTAACTATTGGATAGGTTCCAAACTCTATGACCTTAAACCAACATCCACCCTATGTGTTGTGTGGTTTTATAACCCTTTGTCCATTATTCACATCAGGTTTGTCATAACACCACACTCAACATACCCATTAGAGACATTCCCCAATTATGGTCCAAACTATTTAACCTTAAGTTAGAAGCTAACATCCTAAAAACACAACATTAAATTGTAATCCTACCATGAACCTATTCAGGATGCCTCAAAATAACAATGGTATATCTCCATTCCCTCAATAGAGAAGATTTCCCCTCACTATTTTTGGTCTCTCACCATACTATGTTCGATAACTATGTGTTTCTTGATCCACATCCTTATGGGATAGGAAACAATTAATATACACTTTATCTTTGGAACTGGCCACAAATTCATCAACCCTTAGGCCCATTAGCCCCCATCATGGTCTAGGAAAAATGACCTTAAACTATTTATAAAAAGTACAAGCATAAAAAATTATACTGTATGGGTGTCTCCTTAGGAATGTGTTGTGTGGTGTTGTCTTGACCCGTCCCTCGGGGCCCGTGATGTGACTACCCCAAGCCCTCCTTCCATAGGCCAGGGGCTGGCGACTAGCACCAGAAGGGCACATCCCTAAACTAGGAAGGCATTGCCTTTATGACCTGTAAGATCACACAGCCAAGCACACAGAAAGATACAAACACAAAGTAAACTGTATAGTAAAAAAGAGTGTGTACATTAAGTAAAGGGTCCAGTATACAAGCCCAACTGGAAATTATAAGTAAAACTGAAAACAACTCTTGTAAACACCCGCCAAGGACCCTACCTGAAGGTCATGTACAACTCCCAAACATTCGTATCTGCGGATCATCTCGTCTAATATACACCTCCGAGAAGCCTCCAGTCCCGGTACCCTCGACCTTGATCAACGCTGTTTTTCGTCTGCACAAGACACAACAAAGTGCAGGTGAAGCCCGTGCAGGGGTGAGGTAAAATATACTTAGTAGGGACCCTGAGATCCCCTAAGGTCTCTCAAAATCCACAAGGGATAATCCAAAAAGGTTGAATAAAAAAGTAAACCCTACTTAGGTATATTCCCATACATATACCTAAGTTATCAAATATACCCATCTCATTCAGGAGGAAACACAAGGCCCAACTCTTTGGCCAAAATCTCAACTATTCCACGAAGGAAAGAATACCACGAAGGCAACACCACAAAGGTAAGTAACACAAATGTAACACCACACAAAATAATAACACAAAGGTAAGTACCACAAAGGTATAGACTCATCTCACACTAGTTATAACTTAAGTACATAAGTACAGATGATTAGTTGTAAGGGTAGATCATCTTATTCTATTAAGTGGCACTGCTTCTAACCCACACAGGATCGATAGGTAACTAATCGCCGCTGACCCACACAGGATCGGTATGAGCTGACCCACATAGGATCGCTAATCACTAAACCACATAGGATTTGACCCACATAGGATCAGTATGCACTGACCCACACTGGATCGATGTTCTTTCTTCACGTACAGCCAGCCATAGGGTTCCTGCACTAAACATGCTTGATTCTTGGAGGTTCCGCTCCTCAAACCATCAGTAGATACTTCAACTTCCACAAAGTCCCACAAAAAATTATCCCAAAGGTTTTCCACGTCATAAGGGACCCAATGCGACAGACGACGTGTCAATCAGATGCCCGATCTGTAAGTTATTAGCATTTCCCTTCTGAAGGCCCGATTAGATTCAGGTCCGATTCAACCCAGCCGTACTCCAACTTTATCCAAAACCTTAGTCAAGTATACTAAGACGACTGTCTCGATACAAGGATCCTAGTTCCATAGAAGGTTCGTCAAACAGACACCAAGTTCTCAAGATATGGCCAAAAAGACATATCTTGGTCCGGATGGGCCCGGGTCTGGTCCGACCCGGTCGGACCCGGTCTGGGCCGAACCGACCCGGTCTGGGTAGACGTGACCTAGTTCGGGTCGACCCGACCCGGTCTGGGTATAGATGGGATTTTTTGTGGCGGGCCCGGACCGTTGGGACAAGGTCAAGACCGGCCCGCGAAGGAGGTGGCCTAGCCTACTGACTCAGCTCGGCCCATGGTGGGAAGGCGGCCTACCCGAGTTGGAGCCGAAGGGGAGCAGCCCCATTCAGTTCAGAAGTCCAAATGGCTATTCCATTAGGCACTTCCAAGTCATCGCGGGACCTGCGCGAGTCCTACCTAACCGTTACGGCCAGCCGGTGCTCCAGTTGGCTCTCCTCCCGGTGACGCGACGGTGCCACTGCCCTCCCGCGGCCGACCGAGTGCCAGCCATCCTTCATCCTCCACCGCGGCTGGTCGGGTTCCTGCCACCCTTCATCCTCCATCACGGCCAAGAGGCTGAAGTCTCCTACTCTGGAAGCACGGATGCGCGGCGCCGCTCCACCGTCCTTTACCGGTAGCGCGGACGCACGCCGCCTAGCCTCTACATGGCCGTCCGGTTGCTTGCCGCCCCAATGCTTTGCCGCGGCTGATGGGCCGCGGCCTCCCTCGCTAACGGTGGCGTGGTCGCACACCACCCTGGTTCCTCGTAGTTGGCTAGGTGTCGGCCACCGCCTTCCTCCACCACGGTCATCATGTCGTGGCCTCCTTCAGCGATGCGGCTGCTCTCCCACCGTCATTGCGGCCGACCGGTCTACCGACCACCACCAGTGAAGAACACGTCAAAACGATTGCGGAGGGATCAGGCTATGTTTGTTCGGCCCACACCCTCTGCATTAAGTTGGTAGAATGCGGTTCAAGAGAACTATATCAACTTAAAACCACAAAGAAAAACATAAACACACCCCTACCTTGACGTTCGTTGAAGGTGTTGTGAGGAGGAAAATCAAATCAATGAAGGGGACACCTATGTTCGTCGCTCTTGCACGATGCTTCCTATCTGGGCTCGGGCGTCGGTTCCCCATTCTTCATTCTTAATTCGGAGAACATTCTTTGTTGGAGAGGTTCTTCGTTGGAGAGGTTCTTCATTTGGAGGATATTTCTCTAAGGCTCTCCTTTGCCGATGATTTCCCCCCAACCTCAAGAAGGGTGAGGAGACAACTTAATAAATTATGTTTATTAATTAAACCATTAAAGTAGGCTCATTAAATTGGGGTAAAACCAAGAGTTTTCTTCCAATTAAAGAGGGGTTTCTAGATCAGGTGGTCCCCACCACTAAATTAAAATGGGAGGTTTCTTTAAAATAAAATAAAAGTTGTTTATTTTATTTTATTATTATTATTTTTAAACTCTCCCATGAAATTATGGAAAACTAACTTTCTACCTCGACCAACTGCAGTCGAGGTGAAGGTCTACTTAAGAGAATATCTGTGTAGTGAGTTCAACAGTACCGTCATATTTTAATTCTGAGCACCAGTTCAAAAGTTACAAAACGCCACTATTGCGTTTACTAAATGTACCCTAAGAAAAGTTCAGAAATTCATTTCAGGAACACTATGCCACAGAATCCTACGCCGTCAATTTTCATGGACTCGTAATATTTACATATAATAAAAAAAATTACATGGAAAAATCCAGGTCTTTACAGGTGTTTCGTCACCTTGGGCCCTCATTAACATCATGTTTATAATGACACTGCACTACACATATCCTCTTTAGATACTCCTCTTTGGTATGAACTCTATTACCTTAAACAAAGATCCTTTAGTCCAAGAATAATGACTATAAAATATATGTGAGTCATCTAAAAAATATTTAGTGTGGTGTTGGACCTCCCAGTCCTTCGTTTGTGCCAGGTTTGTTACCTCACCATGCTACACATATCCGTTTGAGACACCCACCTATGGTCTGATCCCTAAGACCCTAAACTAATAACCATCATATTTTCCTTGAAACACAACTTTAAACTATTTTCTGTAGGTCCAAACATTATAAATTTAAACTATTTTCATCCCATATAGTCAGATTTGTAAAAATTTAAATGGTATAGAATAATGTTCTCAATGAATGATGTTAAATTATGATTCTAACTCATAAAAAAATGGGATTTCTCTTGATAAGAGATTATTTTTACCCCATTTGAAATAGAGATACCTCATATGATATGTATGGTATGATCCACAATTGTTACCCCATTATTTGAACATGGGATGCCTCACGATAACTTTGGGATGCTTTAATTCCTTCACCAAAGATGAATTTCCTCAACCAGCATCAGTATTCTACCGCGTCATGTTCTATAACTATGTGTGGCTTGATTCTACTCTTTATGTGATACATAGTGACACCCATATATTTTTTCTTCGGGCCCAACCACAAATTTGCTAACCCTTTGGCCCCTTGGCCCCAGTTATGTTCCACTCAATACAACCTTAAACGGTTTTCAAAACCTCGGTTTGAATTTTACTTTCTGATATGCCCCATTCCACACTTCAATTATTTCTCATTATGTAATTCCATCACCTTTCAAATCTAGATGTACCCCCTAATGGAGAGGGTATTTGGCTAAGGCCAACCTCCCATCCTGGGCCAACTCCCCGATGGATATATAGTAACAAACAAAAAATCTTGTGTTTTGAACATGGTCAAGAATTAATCTTTCATTTTCTTAACTCATTCATAATTGGTGTGATTGAGACTACTGTGTTTTTAATTTGGTCAACAGTCGATCCCTACCCATCATTCCCCCCTAATATAGTCCTCAAAATTTGTGGCTTACCTCTTTTCCACTTCCTTCTATATTAGTGGAATTCCAATACCCTTTATGTCACCCCTAATGTGTGCTTCCAAATGTCAGAAAAACCATCATACCATTCCCTGTTCCCCACACCAAGCATGAATGACATGGGATTAGGCGTTTTGGTATTTTTTGTACAGATGTTGATGATTTTAACAAATAATCCCTTAGTCCAAACTCCACAATAATAAAAAAGGGATTCAAGTACAAGAATAATGGATTTGAAATATATCCTGGTTGTCTCCCCGGGGATATGTTGTGTGGAGTTTGGGTCTCCTTCACCCCCATTCACTTTGGGTTTTTTTACCTTTGTCACACTACACATGTCAATTTGGGATATTAAACCCACGGTCCATACAGTACATCCTTTAACTTTGTGAAACATCAGGGTCACATGATGTTAAACTATGAGATACTTCCTGATCACATGATGTTAAAGTGTAGAATGCTTTTTCCTTACCAGATAACATTAAACTACATGTCCAAAATCCTCATTGTATGACATATATCCGCATATCTGTCATCATTTTTATTACATAAAACTATAGGGTATCTTAGTCCCTTTCTTAAGACCCCTTCCTTTGGTTCCAATCATATACCACATCGATAATGCTCCTAAAACCCTCACTGGGAATCATATATATTTCTACATTATAATATGAGTTTTGTTTAGAGAAATATTCTTACACCGATGTTCACTAATCCATGGTGGTGAAATTTCGAGAGTGTTGGATTTCATCCAAACGTTCCATCACCCCATCAAAACACTTCACATAATCCTTATTTTGATCCTATTCCTCTTCCATGTATTAAGGTACCCCATAATGGCTTGGTATCATTCCATTTTGTCTCACCTATCATCTTGGGCCAACTTCCTGATGGAATTTAGATGACATTTCGAAATAGGTTCCCTATTTCTAACATGGTCAATGGTCGACCCTCCTTTATTTTCCCCCATTCCATGCTAATGATAAGTATACTATGTTCTGAAATCAATCATTATTTATCTTATGTCACCATGCCACACTCATTGTGTTCCAATTTTTGGGCATTATGATTCACTCTACCCATTACCTTTTATTTATATAGAAGTCAACACCCCCAGTGTTACTGATTTTGTGCACTAGCGTATGTTGGAAAATCAAGTTGGATGTTTAGAGAGCCATGTTCTCCAACCATAGCCTCCAAGAGCATGACCACTTTTTGTGGTAATTCAACGATATAATATCCTGAGTGTTTGATGATTATCTAACACTCTCATACAAATGAGTAATCTTGTGGTCATCCCTTGTTTCTCATATTGATCATGACTCACATGATTTTAGGGATTGATCAGTGGTTTTCACAAAAATATTTTCGAAGTACGATAATTAAAAGCAGGAAAATAAATGTTTCCATGCATGAAGGAAATTTTTAACAACAAAAAATAAATTAGCTGTAGTAGAAATGACCATCCACAAGTTAGAGCCTCTCATGAGTCTAGGAAAAATTGCCCAATGGGTTTGCTCCAGTGATTGAGTGCTACAGTCCTATCAACTTCTAGAACGTGAACTCCAAGGTCTAATGACACATTTTGAACTCCATTTCCACCTCATTGGATACTAAATAAAGATCATTGGGTCTGATATGTGCTCAGCCCTACTTAGCCTGAAATTCAGCTACTTGAAGTCTGTCCTAACAGATATACCTCCTGACATCCTCTAACTGATCCCATAGTTTGCTGATAGTCACTGATTGAGTGTTGATGAAAGCAGTACATTTGTTCATTTGTTCTTCTATATAATGTATTTCATGGTTGAATTTCTGGAGCTTGAAAATGATATCATATATCTCTTGATTTCCGGAAACATTCAGATGTTGGATTTCTTCAAGCACACGTTTGACGAGAAAGTTGTGGTCTGACACATGACGATCATGAGAATCCACCCCTCCAATGCCTAGATTGCACAACCAATGGAGAAGAGGCCCCATCCGTCCCACTAGCTGTGGTTCTGGAGTCTGGTTGATGAAGTGTTGTATAAACATCCATTCCCTATACAGAATTATGAGATTCTCTTCGGCTATGTTAGGATAATAGTCTTCCAACTCTTCAACCGACACAAGCTCATACTTAGGAAAATCTATAAGCAGGTCGATAATAGGATCTTACTTTGGCATCCTCTTAGATGAGATGATCTCTAGATAATGAGTTTGGTCATATTCACTTGACCAAAACTTGACAACATCATCTACACCAGCCTTGAGTACCGCCCCACCAATGACATCACTTACATCTGCAACTGACTATTCTTATAGGGCCAAGGCTAAATCTTCTTGGAAAAATGACTCCTAATGAATTGGTACAACTATCAAAGAAGGCCCCCTTGATGTTCCAGCCTCGTCTTCTTTCCAGGAATGTAGTGAATTTAGATCTATTTATGAAAAGAGCACCTCAGTCAATCTGGTCAGTTAATGACAAGTATGTTTCTATGAAATCAAGATAATTATGGGAGCTAAGTATCAACATATTGAGTTACAGAGTCATAGTAGGGAATTCCACCACAGGAGACCCTTCAACAATGATCGGTATTTCTACAATAGGCACTATATCCTCTTGTTTCGGTGGAGTAAGATCTTCATAAAACTTACAAATATGTTAATGAAAAGGCTCTGTGAAAATATTATTATGAATGAATGATTTGATATTTTCTCTTACCTTGAGGAGGATGAATTTTTATGATGATCCGTATCAGGTAAACCAATTTTCTAGTAGTGGGTTCCACCCTTTGAATTCTAGGACATGAACCCCTAGCGATAATATGGAGGGCCTAAGGTTCTAAAGTTTTCACTACCACTTCCTCATCCTAAACTACACCACTAGCTGCCTTAGTCTTAGATGTAGGCCAGAAACATGCTCCTACAGACCAATTGGTGCACCTTAACCCCCTTAACCAGGGGCCCATTTACTATTATCGAGATGCTCTTATATAGAACAAGTTTTAGTTAGAGAATTTGGATAGTGAAATGGAAGGATCAATGAAGGATTCAAGTGAGTTATGGTTTACCTCAAGGTAATTATCCAAGTATTCTTATGAGGAAATATTCTCACCACTATCCTAGGGAGTAACTTGATGGGAAGTAATTCCCCAGGATTCTCCATCACTAGATTCCTATGCCTCTTGGTTGATTAGTTCCACCTTAGATGATGAGACTTCAATAGTTGGTTTCTCCTCCCAGTGTGATGTGTTTCCAAACATTACCCATACTAGGGTGGAAGGCAGTTCATATAGCCCCCACTAATATTCATAGGTGTCCATGACTATCATATATATATATATATGTGTCTAGTAAAATATCACTCTTGACTTGATCCAAAATGGGACTAACATCTAGTATCTCGATCCTGTCCCGCTTCTGTTTCCGCCATAGTTCTTCGTTTAAAAATTATGTTTGAAGCATTCTCCAATCCATCCATAGAGAGGGAAAGAACAAAAAATCAATAGATGGTTGTATAAGCTACCTCAAATTTTTCCCAAGAGCCTCCCTTTTGGCCTCGAGGTTACTTCTGTGACCCTTCCCATTCAGGAGGCGGGGGTGTGACCACACCTTGCAACGCCCATATTGAAGTTCCCTCTTGAGATTCCACAGAAGTCTAGCTCACCCCTCGAGGGGTATCCTTCCTGCTTCCTCACTGATCTAACTCTTTGATATCCTATTCAACCACCTGAATAAACTTATGCAGGATTGCCTCTAGATATGATACCACCCAGTTTATAGAACAATCCATCAACATGCCAACATCGATATTATTTAGAGGAAACACACTGGTTTCCACAGAGCCCACATTCACTAGAATGTACCATAGATTATGAAGGATATATGAGTTCCTCTCCTTATGGACCCCCATATAGACTCTCTTCATCACTCGCTGAAGACTCCCAAACCTCATGAAAAAGAAGGACACCATGTATGTATTTCGATAGACATGACCATAGATCAGGGCCACCCGAAGTCTACCTATGAAACTTTACAGAGAATTCTTATGTTCCCATGTTCGTTGAAGATTTTCCACCATTGGACGACCTCGAGTTGAAAAGGGATGGAAGATGATGTCTGCCTGATTTATGATTCGAGCTTTGACCCAAGTCTCTTCATGAGTCACTGTACACACTCCAACAATATTTAACTGAGACGACCACATATTGACGTTTGGTTGGATGATGTCATTCTAGAATTTATAACCCCGAGGTGTATCGAAATCCAGCCATGTAAGAATTGGAACACACTGAATATCCTTCTGGGCATGTTTCCCCTCACAATCCAACCTAGTATGATGTAAATCCTAGCCAACATGATTTACCCCAAGTTGTCCCTATTATTGGATCCTAGAATCACCTCCATCACCAATGTCCATAGAAATATTCCCATTAGTGTATCGTAGACCGGAATTATCCAACCAATCAGGAATGTGGAAAGGAAAGAGGTGTTGTAGACTAATGTATCCCAACCTTCCACAATGTTGTACAACCATTTCTGACACTTTCATTCCTCTATGATCAATAAGTATGATCCTGAATTCCTTCTATGCAATTCCGTTGGACACTATTTCCCCTGATCCGACATCCTCATGTTTAGTTATTTCTTAAAAAACATGCAGAACCATTACTTGAATAGAATATACTTGTGAAAAATGGGAGCATGCTTCAACTTCCACTTCAATGACTCTAAAAGATTTTGCGCTAGGAGAGGGGTTCACTGACTTTCATTCTAGGTGTTCTATGATGGAAATAACTCATCATACTAGAATAATTCTAGTGTAATGACATCAATGTAATGGATATCCCAAAAACTAATTCTTACATCCCCATGATGAATATCGATTGTTTTCATATCTGGGGACCATTAGCTAAGGAACTTTGGCACCATCTCCTGTTGACGGTAAAATTGTAACTGCGATGTCCAAACTACCTCATACATACCAATATAGAGTAGCTATGGCATGTAATATTATCATGGGTAGTTTAACCAATATTACCACACCCATTAATTGGTAAAACATCCACCGTACCTAAGGTCACAATCCTTATTCTATCCTAAGATGTTTTCCTTCACACCACTATGTAATATGTCAGCATAGTGGATGGGGAATTTCTCCACCTTAGGCTGCTCCCATTTGCCCATCCTCATGCACCCATTCAGTGAATATAAAATAATTTTCCATTCTTTCGGATAGGATAACCATTAATGGTGATGTTTGAATAATTCAAATCATCTTCACATGTGGACCACAATCACAGTGCGTCACCCCTTGAAGACTGGGATGGTAACCTTGTTCACAAATTTGAAATTCCATAGTGGGAGATAGTCACTAGGAAGATAGATCTTATATACTTCTAATAGAAAATCCACAAGCATCTAATTGTCCAACATGAATTTCCTGGCTTGATGGATATAATAATTTCCAGTCATTTCATCTCTCTGGGTAGCACCAGCGGCTTTACCCTCGGTGGGATTCTATTGCTTGACCATTTCTGTTAAGTCTGAAAGGCTAAAAATGATGTGCACAAGAAGTGATATTTGGTGTGAAATATGGAAGTTCTGTCATGGAATTTTGTGTGTGAAAGAAGGAAATTCTATGAAAAATAAGCATCAAAGGCTTAATTTTTCATGCAAAAGGGAAAACTTATTCATAGAAAATAGAATAAACCTATCACATAGAAATTCAAAGGTACCGTTCAGGGACCCCCCAATTAGTTATTGGTAGGGACCTAGGAATTCCCACATGGAGAAGTAAATTACATTCCATATAATGACTTTTGTGCTCACCCATGGGATATAATCCAAAAATGTGTTTTCATTGGTGACCTCAAATTATTAGTGGTTTTTGGATACTTGGGTGCAGTAGAGTGGCTGACCAAGGTTGTCTCTCAAAAGAAGAAGTAGACATAACAAATTATTAAAGGTATTTTAAAAATAAAATAAAATTAATTAAGAATAAAAATTAAAAGGATTGGGTTTTTTCATTTATAAATATAGAATATGTTTTCGGGAAGAATATTTTTTTTTTTGTTTTTATTTTTTAAATGAATTTTGATTAAAACGACACAACAAGAAGATGTTTTTTTAGACAATATTTAAATGGAGTAATCAATCTAACTCTACCTATTCATTTACTTATTAATAATTATCATTTAGATAAATATCCACTTAATTACGATCCACTAATTAGTTAACCCTTGAACCCTACAAGAGTTAACTTAACCACAAAGATGAAATTACTTAAACCCTAGGCTAGCTTCAGAACACCCAATCGCAGCACCCTACTTTGATTGTTGTTCTAAGGTTAGCTTGTGGTCAATGGCTAATTAGAGAACATATAAATTCTGTTAATGAGGATGAAATGTTTTTAGGGATTATATTTTAACTCTATAAATTTATCCCATGTGGTCTTGCATTACCGATTAAGATCACGCTCTCACAGTTTACATAAAATCTCGACCTCGCGTATTTTTATGTTAATTGTTAAATTGTTTGCTTAGTCTATTATAAATTAAAAAATCAATTCATGGATCATATTAAATGAATTATATTATCTAAATGAATTAAAATAATTAAATGAAGAAGGTATAAGATAGATCGATCACTAAGAAAACTACTCTTCCATGCGCGGTGTGATCATCGTGGAGACGTTTTGCATGAGCAAAGGATTGAAAGGGTAGAACCCAATATCGTCTCCAATATTGATTCCAAACCAATTATTAAGATTAATATAAGAATAAATGGGAAAACCAGAATATTAATTGATGAAAAATTCAAGATACAAGCATGAAAGCAAAGAAATACAAAGAAGAGGTGGGAGAGGAGAGACTTTTTAAAAGAGATGTTTGCACAAAACCTTACTTCTTACAATATTTGTGAGGGGCTCCCAAGAGAAATACATTCGGTCATGCCTTCCAAAATCCTCTACCATCCCTCCCAAATAGTGAAAAAAGTATTTAAATAGATCAGGGGAGGGATAGGATTACAAAACATTATTAAATGTGAAAGGGAAATTTGGAAAAATATTTTAATCCCATTTTTACCGCATAGTTAGCCACTTAAAGCGAGAATTATCTAGCTTTATAGAAGGGTGATTTGTGCCTAATAATTTTCCCAAGATTCCCTCAAAATTTGGGCCCAATCCAATCTCGTATGAAGAAGATATGGCCCAAATGGTGAAGTGTTGTCCAATCTAGATAGTTCAGTGTAACTTTGTCCTCATGACTCATTTACTCCACTCAAATGCATGATCCAGCTCCCATGTCCTGAATATAATTTGTATCCCATTAAGTCAAGAATACATTTAAAAAATTTTAAGTCAAAATAATTTACAAAAAAATATTTATGCCCGAAATAATACTGTGAATTTTAAAAGGGTAAAACTGGAATTTTCATCAAATTTGCAAATGAATGATCTAATCCCAAATATTCCATAATTGTAAATATTTATCATAATGTGGGGAAATTATATAATTTATTATCAATAAAATATTCGAAATAATAGTTTTTTATTAAATCACTCTCTTCAGTGTTTCCCACGGAACCCGACATTTTAGTCCCCTTTCTGCTTAGATTCAGGGGGGGATTTTTTGGTTACAAAATTCCACCTGAAGGTACACATGACCATATTTGTCCAAACTTAATCCATAATATGACTTTTTGAATCATTATGAGAACACAAATTAATGGGAACATAAGTTTCATCTTGTGTACACAAGATCATAATCCACGTGCAAGAGTCTTTCACGCCAAATACAATGTCATTTCTCATTCCTTACCTGAAGGCCACTCTAACTGAAAAGGGAACCACATGTAAGATTTTGTTTTTGTACTTAAGGTACCTAATCCATGCACAAGAAACTTGTACACCAAATTAAATGTAAATTTATACCTTCCAAAGACCACCGCTTTAGATAATTATTAAGTTTCTTAGAATGTGTATTCCACGACCCAAATCTAGCGTTCTTATCGCTGAATATTTTATAGATAAATAGAAGTTCACCCCTTATTCAGTGTGATAATCTGGAATATTATTCGTCTCTCCACTGCATGTAAAACAATTCTACAGTGAAATCACTAAACATGGAACCCTCAAGGAAAAAAATGCTACACGACAGGTTCCATGTATGTCTACCCTTGACCGGGCCCATAGTTGTGTACTCATCACCTAACTTATTTCAAACCAAGTCTACTACATGAAAATTATCCTATTACATGAACCCTTGACCTTTCACTCAAGCCTCCAATCTTTCACACAACCATTCTTTGAAGTTCCATGAATTTCTCTTGTGTCAAAGCACCATGTTTGAGAACCCTTTGCAAGTAATCTTCCAACCATAAATGCATATCTTGGGGAAAACCATCCAATATTGCACTAATAAACTTCATTGTCCATTGAGAGATGTACTCTATACATCTATTTAATGCCTTTACAAACCTTTAACTTCTCTTCAAAGGTATGATAGTGCATTTTCTTCTCAGCATAAGAACGTTAACATGGACCCTGTGATTTACCACTCCTCCACATCATTACACCCTAGAATTTCAAATTCCATGCTACACCCTTTAGTTCATTATATATGGATATGTAATCCCAAGGGGTTATATGTTTTTATCCCATGTCTGAGCTGCATGATGTAAAAATTCCTAGTAACAACGTCCTCAACACATGATGTTAAACTATGACTTTACCCTATGCAGTAAGAACACGACGCTCCATATGTTAGTGTCATGGGATGGAATCCACACCACCTACAATCATAGGTAATTAGATCCTATTTACATGGAATGAGATACTTCTTATATAGAATGACATTATCCATGGAAATCTTCCATTCATAATCCCCACACTATCTCTCGTTGGTGCTTCTTTCGCGACACGAGCATCAGGTCCATTTCTTTCTCTTGTTTATCACACTGAGCATGACTAATGTGGGATTATAGGTTATTTGTGACCATTACATCCACCTACAATCTAATGGAAATCCACATGAGTGTATTCCCCAACTACCATACTCATCCTCCATGGGATTCTTCCATGTGTAATCCTCAACCACTTTCTCCACTCATGAAGGCCTCCTCCTTAAGTATAAGTCACAAACCATTATAAACTATGAGGTATCTAATTCCCAACTAATTGGGATATGCCAAAATCCTCCTTGAGGACCAAAAACAAAATCCATATTCATTTAGATCTCCTACAAGTCACATCCATGGTAAGATCATGCCACTCACCTGGGAGACAACATCTCCTACATGTCCTTTGGGAAACTTCCTCACATAATCCCCACACCAACTCCAACAAAGAGAAATCATCTTGTGAAGGGAATTTTACAAGAATAATCCCCACAACATACCTCATAGACCCCCATTCATGGTACGAGTGTCCTCACCACTTGACATTAATTATTATAGACCTGTCATATCACATGACTATAAACTGTGGTATCAAACAACATGATTTATGATCCCTAGATTCTAAATAGAGTATGTAGGACCCTCTAGGAGGTTTAATACTGACAAATTCTAATCCTTGGAGCTCCCTCCAAGGTACATACCTCCATGATCCATATATGTTGGTGTTCCGATCAACCTCTTGGTGTGAAATATTCCCTTTAAGGGCCACACCTCCTAGATCCCTACCCACATGGCGTTCTAATCAATCAATCTTCATGGTTTGAATTTTTCTGTTAATGAGACACACCTCATGGATTCAATTCCATAAGGAATTATGATCCATCTGAGTTCATGGTGTTACATATTACCTTTATTGGACACACCTCCTAGATCTACTCCCATAAGGCATTCTCATCTATCTATCTTCTAGGTGTGAAATATTATATTTATGGTACAAACCTCATGGATCTACCTCTATAGGGTGTTCCAATCCATCCATTAGTAAAATTACAGGTGGAATATCTCAATTTAAGGGAAACACCTCTTGGATTGTTTTCCATAGGATATTCTAATCCATCCATTGGTAGACTTTTGGGTGTGACATCTTCCCTCCTAGGGACACACCTCCTTGATCCACCTCCACGAGGCATTCTAACCAATCTCATTCCATATCCACAAGATGATAAAATCATGTGTTTATATTTCTCCAAAAGGAATTAAACTTGTGCGACCATATAACTACCCCAAGGAAAAATGGGATTCCTGAGGTGAAATCCTTGGAAGATATGCACCTACGAAGTCAGCTACCACACACAAAACATGGGATGCAAGAGGTGAACGCCTTGGAGGATACATGCCTTTGACGTTGGATACCTCGTGATCAACATGATATCCCTTGGGTTCCACACCAAATATTCCTCTATGAGATTCGCTATTGTGAGGAAGAATACATGTGACCAATGTTCCTAATGTCCAGACATGCCAGTGATGCCTAACATGGATACTCTCTCGACCAAAGGTTGTTGCCCTGTGAAAAACCATTGGAATGTACAGACATAAGCAATGTAATTAACCGATTACAACAATTATATGGCACCTAAAATGAGTTCCATGAACATTCATTAACTATTTGATTGAGAATCAGACTAGGTGACGAGTTCTAAGGATGAATTCATGGAAGAAGGTACTGAAATCTCATCATCCCATTTCGATCAAGGAGCAGACATCACCATTGAAAGTGATGAAAGCTACGCACTTTTTTAAAGTGGTAATGAAGTATAACAATGTATTCCAACACAAATTGAAACACAAGGTGGTGTTCCCCATTTAATATATCAAGAAGATACCTAAGTTTGGTGTGAGTACATTTTTTTGGTTAAAAACACATTTTTCAAAAAAGATTGTTTTACGCATTTATATTAAAATTAATTTATTCCACTTATATAAATTGAATATTAAAAAATGGATTCCATATTTTGAATATATGTGTACAAATTTGGTAAATAGATATCTTTTATTTTAAGATATTATGAATAGTAACTTGAGTAATTTTGTTACCACTATAAAGGGTAAATAGGGTAATTAAGGCTAGAAAAAATGACAAGGAGTACATAATTATGATAACAATTGAATTAATTTAATTATATGAGTATATATTGTTTATAATCATATAAAAGTATAATATATGGCCTTTTTCTTCCATTTGACCATTGTTTAAACCTTTATATTATTTTATGTTAAGAAAACTAAAAAAATGTCACTCTCTTTTTTTAGAATATTTAATTTTTTTACATAGGAAAAAACAAAGTATTTGTTTGATTGTAAATATTCATTTGAAATAAAAATTAATATTTTTCATCACGGTATTTTTTAAATTTATAGTGAATAAATAATTTTCTTAAATTCTTATGAAACACTGACAGAGTGATTGTGCAAGCAGTAAAAAAACCAATAAAATGAGTTTGAAAACTCAAAAAATAATATCATCAGAGTGATTTTTTAAATTAAAATATTTTTTAGATACCCATGAAATATTATATTGGAATTAATGAATTTTTTTTGAATTTAGTTGTCGTATTGTAGTTCTAAAAGTCAAATTAAATGGATAGTTTGAAAATTTGACATTAATGTTATTTGATAATAAATATTATTTTATTAAATGATTTAAAATTTCTAAAAATATTATATTTATCCATGTGAATAGGATAAGGTTTTTAAAATCAAATATAGTGCATTTATAGTCTATTTTTCCTTTTATAGTTACTATATTAACCCCTTATTAGAAAAAAACATTGATATCACTGTAATTGTCGAAAGGGTTAACAAAGGGTTAAAGCAAAAAGATAAGGATAAAAATTTCATACAAATTTGTCGAAATTTAGTCATATGAGAGTATATAAACTCATTATTATATTTTATTCAAATATTATCGATTTGGATCCATTTGTAAATGAAAATTATTTAATATTTTAGGATATTTTAAAAGTGCCCATCCTCTATCTTATAAAGGGGAAACTCTTATTATAATTTCTTCATAATTTATAATAATTTTGGTATATTCAAGACCTAAAATATTAATTATATACCTAATCACATCCTATAACCCTTTTTATGGAATAATACCCAACCTATAGGTCTTAAGGTTTAAATCAATAAAGGCTGTCTGAAGAAGGGATATAGTTCTTAACTGAGAGTTTTCATTTTATATCTTCTTACACATAATTTAAATATTATCCAAAGATTATGGGATAATAAAATCAGTATATTAAAAATTCTATGATTTTATTATGTTAGTGGCATAACGTATTTCCATCTCCAACCACCATCAAAAGTGAAATGAATTCATCATTCGTGTGTATGAAGGACTCCAACCTGACGGGCCGATGTAATTCTTTTTCTATGACAACCTCCCAAGGATTTTTATATTGATGGAATTAATGTTAATATATGATATTAATTAAATATTTATTATTTTAAAATTTATGATATGATATGTTTTCATACCATTACATTCATTGAAAAATGGTAACGTCGTTCATGCGTATGTGTAGACTACCACCTCCATGAAGATATGCAATTAATTTTTCACAAACACATATCATGAATGATATATACAAGTATATTTAAATAAATAATATGGTATTTATGATATAATTATCATTATTTAATATTAAAATAATATTTACCATCTTTCCAAAATGATTTTTGAAAATCGAAATGCTACTCATGTTTAGTTATAATCTACCCTCTCCTTGATTGTAACATATTTCATTTTTCATACCCATATTTAATGGTTATTTAAAAGGTATAATTGATATATAAAAATTATAATTATGAAATTATAATTATTTTTGATATGATGGAATAATGACCCCTTTTACCATGGTAAAAACAACAAATTTACTTTGAAATTATGGATTGAACGTTCTAAAAGCACCTCACATGGACTTAAATAATTAAGAAATAAAATATTTCATATAAATAAATGAAATAAATGGTTTAATTATAAGGTATTATATATGAAAACGTTCCTTAATAAATCAAATAATTTATATGAGTATATTATATAGTAGTTAAAGGATATACATGGAACATTATAGACTCGAGGTAAGGGATTTCATCTTAATTTTCTTTATTGAGGAATATTTTAATGTTATACACCAATTTTTTTATGGTGTATATAATTTGATTCTACATGTTATTTCAATAATCCTTCAAACTACACAATATTTTAATTTTCGATTTTAATTATTTCATCCAAGGAGTTTTGACCTGACATTTACCGAGTGGTAATGTGTAATAGCCCTGAATTATATCAATGAAAATTCCCTTCTTATAATTATTACATATTGTATAATCACATAAAATCACATAGAGAACAAAATAAAAACATTATAAAAAATTAATTATTTAAATAGAAGTAATTGATTCATGTTAAAGATCATATACCAAAGGAATAGTAACTTTATAAAAAATTAATTAATTAAATAGAAGTAATTTTTAGAAGTTAAGGAACATATACCAAAGGAATAGTAACTTGTCCTTTGGAATATTAACACGACCTTTATGAATAGTAATCCAGAAAATTGAATAGTAACCTCACCAATGAAAGTATAAATAAAATTTATCCATATTATAAGGGAAAAAATGATATAATTATATCATATTATAAGTTAATTAATATTTTAAAAATTATTAATTAAGTGTTGGTATTTTTGTAAGTCATAATTATTTAATTACAATTTTATGACTAATTTAATAATTTAAAAGAAAATTTATTTTCTTAAAATATATTCATAAATATTTATTTTTATATCTTATAATTATAATATGATATTATAATTATAATATAATTTAATGATACCTTAGTTAATTTTTCAAATTGATATAAAATTAGTTATAACTTTAAGATCTTTATTTTTCAAGTAAATTATGTTTTTAAATAAAATTAAATGTATCATATTTAGAAAATCATTTTCATTAAATGGAGTTCATTTTTTAATTATACACATTGAAAAATGTTTAGGGGGATTTTTAGGGTTTTTCTAAAATACCTGAATTTTTGGTGAATAGTGAAATACAGTAATTTACAGTATTTGTACATTATATATTAAATACACTCTTAATAGAGTCATCGTTGATTTAAGTACCATTGGTTCAAACTCACATGATCTAATTACTATATTTAGTCTCAATAATCAACACTATTTCTTGTCATGAGAAAAATAATAAACTAATAATCAATTAAATAATGAGAAAACATTACTCTCCTACGCTATAAATACCACCTTCACAACATATTCTCCTTACACCTATAAAGCCTTGGTCCTTATCCAAATTATACTCAAATATTTTCCCAATACCATATCTCATGTCCCGAAGCTTTTTGACTTAACAAAAGACCAAAACCAATCCCCTAAAAAGGTTCTCATGAAGAAAGGAATCAAAAGGTAAAGCCCTCTTCCATTTTCTTTCAATTTATTTTCAAGTTCTTTTCTTTTCCTATATTCTCCCCACTTCCCCTTGCCCATGTGGCATGAAAACTCTAGTATCTTACATATACTACAATTTTTTTCTTATTTATGGAATAATTATTCATCAAATATTGTAACACCCTAATATTTTATTATAAGTATATATATTTTTTTATTTCTTATGTTATACGTAACATCAAAGGAATGTTTCACTACACAAAACACTAGCTTGGCTTGCGTTATACTAAAAAACAACCTTCCTCGATAGCGTGTGTTGTACGTAATATCGAGTTTCACTAAACAACAATATGTTATTAAAATATTATATAAACTAGTCATTATGAATATTATTAACTAAATTTTTAATATTATAACATTATTATTAATCTTACACATTTTCTATAACATGGTATGAGAACAAAAAAAAATTCGGGTAAAATAAGTACTTTTAAAAAAATGTAGTTTTGCCGCCTTTTGATGGCGCACCCACATTAAATCTAGTTTTTGACATATTTATAAGTTCACTTTGAAAAAATAAAATTATTATTTGGAATCAAGATATAAAAATTTACTTTGGATAAAATTTTCATATTATTATGATAACTTTCATATTTTAATGAATAGTAAAGACACGCTATATTTTAATTGAAAACAACTTTTTTCAGCGCAATAATTTATATGGTTAAATTATAATATTAAATTTTTTTAAAATATAAATAGAATATGTTTTTACCATTTAATATCATGTATGTAATTACCATTAATTTTAAATCAAATTCATAGGTAAAAACATTTCAATCTTTGGCAATGTTTTAACTTTTAAAACACATTTTCTTAACAACGAGATTAATTTTAAATTAATTACAGAAAATTCTGTGTTTTGAATTTTGAAAATGGATTCCATATTTGAATTCAGTGGGTCTAAATTATGTTAATAGTTTACTTTTATTTTTTTGATATTATGAATAGTAACTACGATAATTTTTATTTACTATAGTTAAAGGTAAATCTGGTAATTAAGGGTACAAATAAGATTATAAAATTACCCTAAAACTTTCCAAAATCCTATTGGATGAATAAAAGTCGACCCATATCAACTAAGGGTCAGACTAGATTCATTTCATGGACTTTTGACCACGAAATAATATAATTATTATTAAAACCAAAGAAAGTGACAACATATCACTCTTTTAAATCTTATAAGTGTAATAATTTTAATTTAGTGATATAAATCATAAAACATAGGATATAAATAGACCCTAAAATTATAATAAAATTATCTAAATCATATGAATTTATTTATAATTTTTAGGAATTAAATAATTATCATTAATTATGACACAATAGTGATGTTGAAATTATTTTATTGATTGAAATATCAAATAAATGATATTAAAAGTATTAAAAAAATATTATATGAACTATTTAATGTGCTCCACTAATTTTATAGATAAAAATGACATGTTAATAATATATTAAATCTTTTAGTTTGAACATATCTTCTGTATATATTTTATTTAAATTCAAATAAATGAATAGTTTCAAAATTGACACTATTGTTATTTTATAAACATTACATATTATAAAATTGTTTAAAAATCATAAAAATATTTAAAAATTATAAATTAAAATTTATATGGTATAAAATTTAATAAAGTATAAAATTATGGACAATTAACAACATATAAGTAATTATTTATAATGATTTAAAATTTAGAATATTATTAAGACAAATAAAATTAAATAGATTATATAAGGATAAAACTAGTTGATAATGTTTAAAAATAAATTCCCAACTTATCTAAATTTTATTGGTTGATGAGATTACTACCCTATCTCATCTAATATTCGTATTTGAGTCATTTTTGGAGGTTTTTAAGTGGGGTTGGAATTTATTATAAATTAATATTTCTTATAATTCCAAAGACGCCCCTCTCCCTTATAAAAGGGCACCTCCTCCCTCTCCTCCTCACACCCTTTTGAGCCTTCAAGATCGGCCAAACCTTGACCATTTCCATTCTAAAATTCTTTAGAAACATGCTAAAGATATTGGTCTTCAACAAAGACCAATTTTAGTGCCTTAAGAAGAGGTTTCAAAGAGGCGTGTCGAAGAAGAGGTAATTTCAGTTACCGATTCTTTCAAATTTATTTATTCTTCCACTTCCTATTCTTTAGTTGTTTCTTTATGAAGTAATAACATCAGTATCAATAATATATTGATATGTTATTATAAATATGAAACAACCCTATTTCACCTTCTATCCATCCTATGGAAAATGAAATCACCGCGCGTGCGTACGTACGGAATACCGTCTCCACGCCGTGGTGTAATCTGTTTTCCACCACCACCTTACTTGGATGGGTATAATGGTGTAAAGAATAACTATATATGATTATTGTAAAGTGATATTTATTCTTAAATATTATACATACACTTCAATACAATTCCACGATCATGGGAATGATATCATCGCTCGTGCGTATGTACGACCTACCGTCTCCACGATGTGATGCGACTCATTCTACATGATCTTCATTGAATATTGATTATATAAATTAATTTAATGAATAAATATGATATATATTACATTAATACCATTATATAAATGAGGTATCTATAACCTAAAAAGAGGAATAAGAATTTATTCGACAAAACATGCATAAGAACATAAAGCAATGAGCACCCGAATAACAAGTAGCCATGAAATATTACTAATAAGAAGATAAGAATATGATCATATATAATACAATAACAATGAATATTATTCTGTAATAATTCAATGAAATTATTTAAATTATTATACAGGAGGTTCGGATATGTACAAAGCATATCAGACCTAAGGTAAGGGAAAATCTCGCAATCTCATTTTTATCCAAGACTATTTATACTTTAGAATTTACCGGGGAATATTTATTATGAACATACATGTTTCCTCAATATGTAATATTATTTATAACCTCATAAAATTGTTTAAATCTAATTTTACCTATTGGTGAATTTTTAGTAAAATATATGAAAGGAATATTTTGTCATTTTCAGTACAAGATTCTTTTTGACTTTTTCGGCCAAATTACGAGAAGAATGTTTTTTAACTTATATGGCATGAATGGATTTTTATGATTTCCATAGAACATTATTTACATGAAGCTTCCTTTACAAAATTTAATGTTTATTTTTAATTAACTTCTGTTAGTTTAAAATGTTATGACATTTTAAGAAAAGAAAAATGTTTTTGAAGTAGAAAGAATATTTTCCTCAAGAATGGAGTTCAAGTGTTTTATCAAAATTATTTTCCATCTATGAAAATATAGGGTTATGTTTCAATCCATATTATTACATTGATTTGATTATGTTGTGATGGAATTATTTTTATGAATTTTTTAATCTTATATGAATTGTTTTATGATGTAACGATGTTTAAGAATATCATTTTTATTACATGGGTTATGCTATGATCTATGATTTATGATTTTGTGGCACACATAAGAATGGTTTCATTATGAGATGGGTGTGACCTATATCTCCCTCCAATTAATTGGGTAATGATTTATATCTCATGAGATAGACATGGCTATAATGAAAAGTTAAACCAGTTTAGTGATACAGGACTGGAACGAGGAGTGAACTCGGTTCAGAAATGGAATTTGTCCACTATGATAGTCTTGGAAATGAGTCTTGACTAATGTGAAATGATTTTCAATGATTATGTGTGTATGACACAATGTTTCATGTTTTAAGTTATGATTAATGGGATTACATTTCACTACTATGATTTATACCATGTTATGATATTATGATCTCTTTTGCAGGTTAATATTTTCAAAATGTTATGTTCTTATGAATATGATATGATTGATATTTTTTTACCCTTACTGAGCATTTGAGCTCACCCTTTTATGTTTTTTCTTTTCCCCAGGTTAGGAAGAAGGGTACTAAGTAGGATATGCCAAAAGGGACTCTAGATATGATGAAATAAATGAGAGACAATGTAGATGCTTTATGAACCAGTTGTTTTTGTTTCCCAGTTTCTAAAGACACTATACCTATACGGTCCTATCATGGTTTTGTTATATGTTGTAATAAGTATGCTTCAATTCTGATGTAATAACAATATATGTAAAGTATGGGTCATTATAGTTGGTATCAAGGGAAAGGTATAGTCAACCTTTGGAAACTTGGATGCGAAAACCTTAGTAAGAACCCTAAGGATAAGTCTAATAATAGAACATAATCTTAGTGTTTTAGAAATGGCCATGAATAAACTATGATAAGACCTAAAGTGTGAAATTTTATTATTGATTATGTGGTTTTTCTATTTAATTAGTGTTTCTCACACTATGATTCTTGGTTTTAGTCAATGGATAGAACCCAAAAGAACCGTGTTAATGATGAATGCGATGGACAATGAAATGATTGTCCCCCTGAGAAACCAAACGTTATGGGAGCTGGAATGAAAAATCTTTTAGCCATGCTTACACAACTTTCTCAAGCTATGAATCATGCTAGACTTCCAAACCATCAAAGGAAGGAGAAAAATTTTGTTGAATCCTTCATGAGGCAGTGTCCACCTTCATTCAGTGGGTCTTCTGATCCATTAGTGGATGAACAATGGATCAGTTCCACTGAAAAGATATTTTTAGTTCTATAATGTTCTGAACATGACAAAGTCATCTTAGCAGTGTATCGTTTGGAAGGTGAAGCTGATCAGTGGTGGAATCTTATCAAGAATACGAGGCAAAGGGATGAAGTTGAGTCCGTGGAATGGGACAAATTCAAGAAGTTATTTTTCAATAAGTACTTCCCTCATATTCTTTGAACAAAGATGGATAAGGAGTTTCTTGATCTGAAGCAAAAGGATGATGAATCTGTTGGTACCTACGAAGAAAATTTTACAAGACTTGCAAGGTACGCTTCCAGAATTATTTTCCAACCTGAGAGTAAAATCGATCGATTCTTTAGTGGCTTAAAACCAAGACTTCGAAGGGCTTTAGCCATAAGGGACTTCAATAGCTACGATGAAATTGTTCGATGTGATCTCAAGGTTGAGATGGAGATTGGAGTAACCCATCAGTCAAATGGGTTTGATAAGAAGAGGAAAATGGAATTCAAAGGAAAATCTAAAGACCACACTGAAAAAAAGATGAGTTTTCCTTTATGCTCAAATTGTGTAAAGAAACATGGAGGGAATTGTCTTAAAGGGAAAAGAAAATATTTTAAGTGTGGAAAAGAAGGTCATCGGGAAATTGAATGCTGAAATAATGGGAAGAAGATGTCTATTGATGCGAACAATGAAAGGCATACAAAGAATGCACCTCCAACAATTCAATGTTTCGAGTGCAAGGTGATGGGGAATTATGCCAATAAATTCCCAAATCCAAGGGTTGTTGATGATGATCGATGTCAACAAACTCTTAAGGACAAAGACAAAGGAAAGTCACATGCAATTACTATCGGTGATGTGGAGTATGATAATGAAGTGGTAAAAGGTACACTTACCATCCACTCTAAAGTAGTAAATGTTTTATTTGATTCTGGATCCACCCACTCTTTTATTTCTGAAGAATTTTATAAGGGTATCATCATATTACCTCAACAATTAGATGTTGAGTTAGCTGTGACAACTCTTAATGGCACAACAGTTGCATCAAAAGTTTACAAGTCTTCTTCGATTGAAGTTAGTGGGAAGGTGCTTCCTAAAAATCTTGTGTTCCTTCCTATAGTGGAATTTTATGTGATTCTTGGCATGGATTGGATTTCTTTATATGGATCTCATATCAATTTCCAAATAAGGGAAGTCACATTTCATATTACAAATCAATCTATGATCATCTATCTATGCAAGGATGAACATGACCTTCTAGTAGAAATTTCTTCCATCTTATGGGTCTTGATTCCAATAAATGAAGGTTATTTATCTCAAATGGTTGGCGAGAAACTCACGATTAAGAATATGACCATTTTACGAGAGTTTGATGATGTCTTTCCAGTGGAATTTCCAGGTCTTCCACCAAATTGTGAAGTTGAGTTTTCAATAGAACTCATACCAGGTGCTATGCCTATTTCAAATACACCTTATAGAATGGCCCCAATTAAGTAGTAGGAATTGAAGAAGAAACTCCAAGAGAATCTTGATAAAGGATTCATACGCCCTAGTGCGTCACCTTGTTGAGAACCTGTTCTGTTTGTTAAGAAGAAAGATCAATCAATGAGACTCTGCATTGATTATAGAGAACTTAACAAGATCACTATCAAGAACAAATACCATCTCCCATGCATTGATGACTTATTTGACCAACTACATGGCGCACAATACTTTTCCAAGATTGATCTTCGTTCAGGGTATCATCAATTAAGGGAAAAAATGGAGGATATACCAAAGACATCTTTCCGTACAAGTTATGGACATTATGAATTTATAGCGATGCCATTTGGTATTTCTAATGCCCCTACTATCCTCATGGATCTAATGAATAGAGTCTTTAGAGACTATCTTGATCAGTTTGTGGCAGTCTTTATATACGATATTCTTGTCTATTCAAAGAACAAGGAAGAACATGAAGATCACTTGAGAATTTTATTAAAGACCCTAAGAAAGGAGAACCTTTATTCCAAATTTACCAAGTGTGAATTTTGGCTTCAAAAAGTTTCATTTTTGGGTAACATAATCTCAAAAAAGCTGATATCTATGGATCTAGCAAAAATAGAGGTTATCGAAAGATAGTTGAGACCAACAATAGTAACTAAGATCCGAAGTTTTCTTGGATTAACTAGATATTATTGATGTTTTGTGGAAGATTTTTCAAGGTTATCTAATCCACCCACCAGGTAGAATTGAAAAGGAGTTAAGTTCATTTGGATGGAGGAGTGTGAAGAAAATTTCAAGGAGTTAAAATGAAGGTTATCCTGTGCACCTGTGCTCACACTGCCTTGTAGTGGAGAAAGGTTTGTGATTTATAGTGATGCATCCAAGAAGGTATTGGGGTGTTTTCTCATCCAAATGATATGGTGATAGCTTATGCCTCACAACAGTTGAAAATCCATGAGAAAAATTACCCAACTCATGATTTGGAGTTAGCTGCAGTAAGCATTGCATTAAATATTTGGATGCATTACATTTATGGTGAAAGGTGTGATATTTATACTGATCATAAAATTTTAAAGTATATTTTCACACAAAAGGAGCTGAATATCAGCCAAATAAGATGGTTGGAGATGATTAAGGATTACAATTTCTAAATTCATTATCACCCTGGGAAATAAAACAAGGTGGAAGATGCATTAAGTCGACAAGACCATGCTAGCTTATCCATGATGAGGATCACAAAAGATCCAATATTTATGGATTTTCAAAGGATGGATCTTTGAATTATAATGGAAGGGGAAAAATGTTATCTTTCTCAAATGAATGTTCAACCATCTATACATATGAAGATTAAAGAGTCATATAAAGAAGATGTGGTGTTACAAAAGAAGGTGAGAAATGTTCTTGAATTCAACCTTGATTGTGATGGGATAATAAAGTTCAGGAATCAAGTTTGTGTTCCTCCCATCCAAGAATTAAAGAAGGAGCTGCTGGATGAGGCTCATAGTTCTTCATTCTCTATTCATCCTGGAAGCACGAATATGTATAGGGACCTGAAAGAGTACTTCTAGTGGGATGGAATGAAAAGAGATGTTGCTAAATATGTCTCTCGATGATTGGTTTGTTAGCAAGTTAAAGCTGAGAGACAGAAGTCTAAGGGGATGTTACAACCATTACGAATACCCGAATTGAAATGGGAAAACATCACTATGGACTTTTTCACCGGACTTCCTAAAACATCCAATGGCAATAATGCTATCTGGGTCATATTTGATCATCTTATGAAGTCGGCACACTTCATTGCTATTAGAGAAGATTTATCTCTGGATCTGCTTTCCAGGATATATGTAAAGGAAGTGGTAAGATTGCATGGAGTACCACTTTCCATTATATCTGATTGGGATCCGAGGTTTACCTCGAAGTTCTAGAGAAGTCTTCATCATACTCTAGATACAGAGTTGTTTTTAAGCACTTGTTATCATCCTTAGATAGACGATCAGTTTGAGAGAACAATTCAAACTCTAGAAGACATGTTAAGAGCTTTCCCTCTGGATTTCAAAGGTGGTTGGGATCAACACCTACCTTTGGTGGAATTTTCTTATAATAATAGCTTTCACTCCAGTATTCAGATGTCTCCTTATGAAGCTCTATATGGAAAGAAATTCCGAACTATAACTTTTTGGGATGAAGTTGGGGAAAAAAAGCTATTAGGACCTGATATTGTTGATGAGATGGCAGAAAAGGTCCGATCTTTTCAAAAACACATAAGAGCAGCTCAGAGTTGATAAAAACGTTATGCTGACAACCGAATAAAAGACCTAGAGTTTAAAGTGGGTGATAAAGTTTTCATACGAATATCTCCTTGGAAGAGAGTAATGAGATTTGGAAAGAAGGGAAAGTTGAGCCCTAGGTATATTGGTCCTTTTGAAATCCTATATCATGTTGGGAGGGTAGCTTACCGATTGGTGCTTCCACCGAATCTCTATCAAGTTCATGATGTGTTCCATGTATCTCTCCTGAGAAAGTACATACCCAATCCTTCACATGTACTAAGCTCAAAAGTTGTATCGCTGGAGAAATATCTTTCTTATGAAGAACAACCGATAGAGATTCTAGATTGTAGCGAAAAAGTTCTATGGAACAAGACCACTCGCTTGGGGAAAGTTTTATGGAGGAACCACCAATTAGAATGAGTTACATGGGAGCTTGATGATATGATGAGGGAGAGGTATCCTCATCTATTTGTTACGAAGTGACGAATTTTGATGGCGAAATTTATTTAAAGGGGGGTAGAATGTAGCACCCTGATATTTTATGATAATTATATATTTTTTATGTCTTATGTTATACATAACATCAAATAAATCTTTCACTACACACAACACTATCTTGGCTTGCCTTATATGCAAAAGAAACCTTCCTCGATAGCGTGTGTTGTACGCAATATCAAGTTTCACTAAACAACAATATGTTATTAAAATATTATATAAACTAGAATTTATGAATATTATTAACTAAATTTTGAATATTATAACATTATTATTCATCTTACGCATTTTCTGGAACATGGTATGAGAACAAAACAAATTTTTTGGGTAAAATAAGTATTTTTTAAAAAATGCAGTTTTGCCGGCTTTTGATGGAGCACCCACTTTAAATCTTGTTTTTGACATGTTTATAAGTTCAATTTAAAAAAATAAAATTCTTCTTTGGAATCAAGATATAAAAATTTACTTTGGATAAATTTTTCATATTATTCTGATAACTTTCATATTTTAATGAATAGTAAAAACACACAATATTTTAATTGAAAACAACTTTTTTCATCCCAATTATTTATATGGTTAAATTATAATATTAAATGGTTTTAAAGTATAAATAGAATATATTTTTACCATTTAATATAATTTATGTCATTACCATAAATTTTAAATTGAATTCATAGGTAAAAACATTTCAATCTTTGGCAACGTTTTAACTTTTAAAACCCGTTTTCTTAACAATGGGATTAATTTTAAATTAATTACTGCAACCTCTGGGTTTTGAATTTTGAAAAATTTATTCCATATTTGAATTAAGTGGGTCCAAATTATGATAATAGGTTAGTTATATTTTTTTGATATTATGAATTGTAACTATGGTAATTTTTATTTACTACAGTTAAAGGTAAATCTGGTAATTAAGGGTACAAATAAGATTATAAAATTACCCTAACAGTTGAAGAAATCCTATTGGAAAAATAAAAGTAGACCCATATCACCTAAGGGTTGGACTGGATTCATTTCATGGAATTTTGACTATGAAATAATATAATTATTATTAAAACCAAAGAAAGTGACGACATGTCACTCCCTTAAATCTTATAAGTATAATAATTTTAATTTAGTGATAAACATCATAAAACTTCGTATATAAATAGTTCCTAGAAATATAATAAAATTATCTACATCATATAAATTTATTTATAATATTTAGGGACTAAATAATTATCATTAATTATGACACAATAGTGATGGTGAAATTATTTTATTGATTGAAATATCAAATAAATGATTTTAAAAGTGTTAAAATAAATATTATATGAACTATTTAATGTGATACACTAATTTTATAGATGAAAATGACATGTTATTAATCTATTAAATTTTTTAGTTCTAACATATCTTATGTATATATTTTATTTAAATTGAAATAAATGAATAGTGTCAAAATTGACACTATTGTTATTTTATAAAAATTACATATTATAAAATTGTTTAAAAATCACAAAAATATTTAAAAATTATAAATTAAAATATATATAGTCTGAAATATAATAATTTATACAATTATGGAAAATTCAAAACATATAATTAATTATTTATAATTATTTAATATTTAGAATATTATTACCACAAATAAAATTAAATAGATTATATAAGGATAAATATAGTTTATAATGTTTAAAATAAATTTCCAAATTGTCTAAATTTTATTGTTTGATGAGATTAAAACAATATCTCATCTAATATTAGGATTTGAGTCATTTTTGGGGGTTTTTAAGTGGGTTTGGAATTTATTATAAATTAATATTTCTTACAATTTCAAAGGTGCCCCTCTCCTCACTTATAAAAGGGAACCTCCTCCCTCTCCACCTCACACCATTTTGAGCCTTCAATCTTGGAAAAACCCGGCAAATTTCCCTTATAAACTTCCTTAGAAACATACTAGAGGTCTTTTTATTCTTCAAAGACCAATTTTAGTGCCCTAAGAGGAGGTTTCAAAGAGGTGTGTCGAAGAAGAGGTAATATCCGTTACCGATTCTTTCAAATTTATTTCTTCTTCTACTTCCTCATTTTTAGTTGTTTAATTATGAAGTAATAAAATCAGTATCAATCATATACTTATGTGTTATTATAAATATGAAACAAACCTATTTCCCTTTCTATCCATCCTACGGAAAATGAAATCACCGCGCATGCGTACGTACGGAATACCGTCTCCACACCATGGTGTTATCTGTTTTCCACCACCGACTTACTTGGATGAGTATAATGGTGTAAATAATAACTATATATGATTATTTTAAAGTGATATTGATTATTAAATAGTATACATAGACTTCAATACAATTCCACGATCATGGAAACAATATCATCGCTTGTGCGTACGTACGTCCTACCGTCTCCACGATGTGATGCGACTCATTTTACATGATCTTCATTGAATAATGATTATATAAATGAATTAAATGAATAAATATGAAATATATTACATTAATACCATTCTTTAAATGAGGTATCTATAAACTAAAAAGAGGAATAAGAATTTATTCGACAAAACACGCATAAGATCATAAAGCAATGAACACCTGAATAACAAGTAGCAATGAAATATTACTAATAAGAAGATAATAATATGATCATATATAATATCATAACAATGAATATTATTCTTTAATAAGTAAATGACATTATTTAAATAATTATACAGAAGGTTCAGATACGTATAAAGCATATCGGACCTATGGTAAGGGAAAATCTCGCAATCTCATTTTTATCCGAGATTGTTTATACTTTAGAATTTACTGGGGAATATTTATCAGCCACATCCATGTTTTCTCAATATTTAATATTATTTCTATCCTCCTAAAACTGTTTAAATCCAATTTTACATATTGGTGAATTTTTAGTAAAATATATGAAAGGAATCTTTTGTCATTTTCAGTATGAGGTGCTTTTTGACTTTTTCGGCCAAAGTACGAGATGGATGTTTTTTTAACTTATACGGCATGAATGGATTTTTATGATTTACATAGAAAATTCTTTCCGTGAAGCTTCCTTTACAAATTTTCAAGTTTATTTTTAATTAATTTCTTTTAGTTTAAAATGTTATGACATGTTAAGAAAAGAAAAATGTTTTTGAAGTAGAAATGATATTTTCCTCAAGAATGGTGTTTAAGTGTTTTATCAAAATTATTTTCCATCTAAGATAATATAGGGTTGTATTTATATCCCTATTATTACATTGATTTGATTATGTTGTGATGGAATTATTTTTATGAATTCCTTTATCTTATATGAATTTTTTTATGATCTCACGATGTTTAGGAATCCCATTTTTATTACATAGGTTATGCTATGATGTATGATTTATGATTTTGTGGCACACATAATAATGGTTTAATTATGAGATGGGTGGGACCTATATCTCACTCTAATGAATTGGGTAAATATTTATATCTCATGATATAGACATGGATGGAATGGTAAGTTAAACCGGTTCAGTGATACAGGATTGGAACAAGGAGTGAACTCGCTTCAGAAATGGTATTTGTCCGCTATGCTAGTCTTGGAAATGAGTCATGACTAATATGAAATGATTTTATATGATTATGTGTATATGACACAATATTTCAAGTTTTAATTTATTATTTATGGGATTACATTTCACCACTATTATGTATCCCATGTTATGATATTATGATCTCTTTTGTAAGTTAAGATTTTCAAAATGTTATGTTCTTATGAATATGATATGATTGATATTTATTTTGTTTACCCTTACTGAGCATTTGAGCTCACCATTTTTTATGTTTTATTTTCCCCAGGTCCGGAAGAAGGGTACTAAGTAGGATATGCCAAAAGGGACTCTAGATATGATGTAATAAATGGGAGACAATGTAGATGCTTTATGAACTAGTTGTTTATGTTTCCCTGTTTCTAAAGAGACTATACCTATACGGTCCTACCATGGTTTTGTTATATGTTGTATTAAGTATGCTTCAATTCTGAAGTAATAAAAATGTATGTAAAATATGGGTTGTTATAAATATATTCTCCTCTCTCTTTTAATTTAAGAATAAAAACATCATCCGTGAGGTACCGATTTACCACCTTCGTGTACAATGTGATTTCATCTTTCAATTACAGTCTTGAAGGAGGGTCATGAAACCATTTTTATATTTTAACAAGAATATAATATATATATTATATCTTATTTAAAGTTATGTAATCAATTTTTACACATTATATTAATTTATAAAACAAAATGAGTTCGTTGTGACTGAATACTACCAAATAAACCCAAATGATTATCCTTAACTATTTATCTAATAATTCATCCTCATGACCTAAAAAATGATATATAAGAACAATTTAACCTCTGTAATATCATTAATAACATATAATTTAAATTTTATATAATTAAATCCACTTTACACGACCTTTTGTACATGTATACAAGTAAACTGATCATGGAAACCAAGGAAACCAACGCTCACAAGCAATGAAAATTGAGTCTCTTAACTCATTAAAATGGCCATAAATGAACTTAATAAAGTTATAATAAATCAAATACATGTTTAAAGGGTTTAATATATATTAATTATTGAGTCTTATTTTATTATCTAGGACATTAAGATCAAGTGAAGAACACCTTCAGACTTAAGGTAAGGGATTTTACCCGAACCTCCATTATTCTTTTGGGTTACTCTTTATATATTTTTTCCAAAATTAAATTCTTTTTTATTTTTATTTAAATATTTTAAATTATATGTATATATTACAAAAAAATGTATCAATATCCATTAATCCTTATTTTTTCAGGTATATACATGTTTTTATAAGGTTCCCTACTCAATTCTTCTCGATAAGCAAGCCCGATTTATTGAACTTTATGAATTATTACCTAATTTCATGTGCACTCTATAATATATTATAATCCACAATTATTTTCCAAAAATAACTCATTTTACTATTAAAAATTTCTTGGTTCACTTTTGGTTTTATATAAATTATTATTCCATTTCATCTTTAATTTTTTTAATATTTTACTTAAACTGCACTATAATGTTTTAATTCTAAAGTTTCTTAAATACTCTTTCCAAATGTTATCACTTCAGTTAGACATCTCTAATCATGATCTATGCATATTTAAATTTATGAATATCCATTTATGATTTACTTATTTTCTTTCATGGACACTTTTATGATGCACCCATTTATTATTCTTTATGACATGATTATGATACCCATTTCCTCTCGTGGGTAAACCTTATGTTTATGTTTGATTGATTATGTATGATTATTTATGCGGAAAAAATATTCCTAAAATTTTATGATGGGTGCTCCCAGATATTGTTCTAATGAATTAGCCAATGTTTAGTCTAATGGGATGTTATGTTCAATGGTATTGGTGGTTAGCCTTGACTCGTGCTCCATGTGCAATGGTCTTGGTGGTTAGCCTTGACTCTTGATCTTTTATGTGAAATGAGCCTTGACTCATGATAAATTCATTGTTTATGTTTCTACCACATTACTATGACTCCATGATTATATGTTCTCATGTTCTATATGATTTTTTATGTTTGATCACATTCCATTCCTTTTTATATCATTTTTTATGCCTTCTAACCCATGTGATAAGCTTTAATTTGATGTTTATTTCATTGCTGGGATTTTTAGCCAATCCATTTTCATGTTATCCCTTGGTTATCATATGTATATGTAAGGTATCAAAGGAAGTTATGAGCTCACAATTGATGATAAATAATTTTTTTAGTCCCATGTTTTCATTTTTATGTACCTAGTCTTCCAAGACACAACACATTATGATCCTTGAATTGTAATTTGATAGATAATTATGTTTAAAATCATTTAATGATATGTGTAAAATTTTTGGGTATCTATATTTTGTATTAGAGGATAGTCTAGTTATTTTTGGATATTAAGAATAGAGACCCTTAGTAAGATCCTTAGGTATAAAACTAAGTGTAGGAAAACATACCTCAATTTTGGTAAGTATAGAGTAAGTGGTTTATCATGAAAATAAATTTCTATATGGATACTACCATTGGAAATAGTTCTGATACAGATTTACCTAGGAGTAACAACTCTAAAAATGTGTTCTAGGTGTGAAATGGGGTAACCTGGTACACGACAATTGACCTTACTACGCACCTAGTTTTACACTCCTAAGGGATATTCTTTGGTAAATTCATATGCTCATTACAAACCATTATTAAGGGAACAAAGAAAATTACCATAAGAATATATGTTAGGAAACAAATCATGGATTACCTATATTTAAACCCAGGGAATCACAAGTTAGGATATAATTTTTCTTTAAGATTTCATACTTTTATGTTTAAAGATTCCTTTTTATACTTATTAGATAAGTAATCAAGCCCCATGATTGCAATTTATTTTTTAGTCAATGGAGTGAAATAGAAGAACACGTTCCAACAATAAATGTGATAGGAAAAGTGAAACTTTCTCTAATGATATTCAAAATATTATGGGAATGAGTCCTCAAAACATCATGACAATACTTTCTCAACTGGCTTAGGTTATGAATACTAACTTGAATCATATGCAATGCCCTCCTTCCAGGAAAGATCAAGTTTCTATTGAATACTTCATGCAACAAATTCCTCACATGTTTCATGGATATTATGACCCGTTACTCATAGAATAGTGAATATTGAAATGATATTCTCTATCCTACAATGCTCAGAAGAAGAGAATGTTGTTATAGAAGTCTATCGTTTTTATGGGGAAGCTGATCAGTGGTGGCCACTGGTCAAAAATATGAAGTACAAGGAGGAAATTGATTCCATGGACTGGGAGGAATTAAATAAAACGTTTTTAAATAAATATTTTCTCATAACCATTCATCTCAACAAGGAAAGAGAGTTCCTCAGACTTAAGTAGAAGGAAGATGAGTCTATTGGGATTCTTGAAGAAAACTTTACAAGGCTTTCAAGATATGCCTTTGACTTTTTTCATGAACACTGAATGAAATATTGATTTATTCTTTGGAGAACTAAAGTTGAGTCTAAGAAAATAGTTGGTGATTTGAGACTTTGATAGTTATGGGGAGATTGTTTGTTGTTCCACAAAATTTGAAATGGATATTAGATATTCTCAATGGTATCATGGTCCCGGTGAAAAAAATCATAAAATAGAGTCTAATATGGGTGTATCAACAAATAAATTCCATGATGGAAATAAGAATGAATATCCCATGATTCAAAATTGTGGAAAGAAGCATCTTGGGAACTGTCTAAAGGGAACTAGGAAATGCTTCAAATTTGGAGGAATGAGGAATCTGGCTAAGAACTCCCGAAGGGATATGAAAAATTAAACTAATGTGGAGGAAGGAATGAAGGTTCAGATCAACACCTAGCCTATTGTGTAGTGTTTCAACTATAAGGAACAAGAGAATTTTTCAATCATATTCCCTAAGCCTAGGGTTGTCAGAGGAAATCAACAACAACCTCCAAGGCCACAAGGGATGGAATATTCTATCACTACTACTGATGTGGAGCTGAAATATTTTGTGGTGATAGGTACTCTAGTTATTCATTAAAGAATAACAAACATACTTTTTGATTAAGGTTTTACGAATTATTTCATATCTTCTATGTTTAGTAGAACTATTCAACCACCACCTCAAATTATGGAGTTTTAGTTATCTATGGGAATAGAAAATGGGGAAATTATTATATCCAAAGTACATAACTGCTCCCCAGCTAATGTTTGTAGACTAAAAATCCCATAAAATCTTGTCTTACTTCTATTTTTAGAGTTCGATACTATTTTGGGTATGGATTGTCTATATTTATTCAAAACCAACATCAATTATTGGGAAAGGGAGATAACTCTTCACATCCCGAAGCATCCCCAAATTCTTTACAAGTGTAAGGAGGAAGAAGAATATCCTTTATGATCATAATCTAAAGTGTGGATGTTACTTCCTTATGAACAAGAATATCTCACTCAAATTATTGTGACAAAATAGATGATAATGCTCGAAGACATGCCCATCACAAGGGATTACACTGATGTATTCCCTAAAGAATTTCCTAGTCTTTATCCTAATCGAGAGGTTGATTTCTCAATTGAATGTATTCTTGGATATTTTCATATATAAAAGAAACATTATAGAATGGACATCATTGAGCTAGAATAAATGAAGAAGGAGTTATAGGAGAAATTGAACAAGGGTTTTATATGCCTGAGTGCTTCCCCATGGGGTGAAACAGTCCTATTTTTCAAAAAGAAGGATGGATCAATGAACCTATGAATTGATTATCATGAGATACATAAAATCATGATAAATAAAAAGTATCACCTACCCTAGATAGGTGAATTGTTTTATCAAATATGTGGGGGAAGTTATTTCTCTAAGGTGGACCTTTAGTTAGGATATTATCAATTAAAGGTGAGGAAGGAAGATATTCCCAAGACTACCTTTAGAATAAGGAATTAACACAATGAGTTCATAGTGATTCCCTTCAGACTCACTAATACTCCAGAAATTTTGATGGATTTAATGAATAGAGTCTTTAGGGATTACCTCAAAAAAATTGTGGTAGTCTTTATTGATGATTTTTTGGTATACTCCAAGAGAAAGGAGGAACATGAATGGAATTTTAATACTGTGTTGTAGACTTTGGAACGGTAGAAACTCGATGAAATATACAGTAAATGTGAGTTATATATGGATGAAGTATCATTCTTAGGTCATTTTATTAACAGTAAAGGGATATCTATGGACCCTTATAAGACAAAGGTAATCAAATATTGGACCAATATAACTTTTATAACAAAGATCCATAGTTTCCTTATCCTAAATGGTTATTACTGAAGATTTTTGAAAAACTTATCATGATTGTCAGACCTAATAACCAAGATGACATGGAAGGGGGTGAATTTTTTTGAACTCAATAATTTGAGGAAATATTTAAGGAGATAAAAAAGTGTCTTATCACTACGCCAATACACACACTATAGACAATTGGAGAACTGTTTGTGGTGTACAAAGATGCTTCAAAGAAAGTATTGGGTTTTGTACTAATGTAAAATGATAAAGTGATAGCCTATAACTTAATGTAGTTGAAAATCCATGAGAAAAACTATCCTATGCATGATCTGGAGTTGGAAACTGTGATCTTGACGTGGAAAATATAGAGGAAATATCTCTATGGGGTAGAGTGTGAGATATATAATGATCACATGAGTCTGAAATATATGTTAACATAGAAGGATCCCAATATGCTCCAACGAAGATGGTTATATCTCATCAAGGATTACGATTTCTCAATCCATTACTATCTTTGTATGGTAAATAATGTGGCAAATTCTCTAAGTAGAAACGATCTTGCATATTTATCAATGATGATAATTGAGAAGGATCCAATCTTATTAGACTTAAAAAGGATGGAAATGGGAATCATTATGGGAGAAACATCATGAATACTTTTTCAAATGATTGATCAACTATCCCTTATGGAGAAAATAAAATATTCTCAATAGAATGATGTCAAAATTCAGGAAAAGGTGGAAGCTATCAAGAATGGGAAATCCTCCGAGTTCAAGAATGATGAGGATGGATTCATATGATTTGGGCCACGACTATGTGTATAATGTAATCCGTAGATGAAGAAAGAGATTTTGAATGATGTACATAGCTCAACATTCTCTATTCTACTAGGGAGCACAAATTTGTATCAATATCTTCAAGATAAATTTTGGTCGGTCCATATGTGAAAGGAGATCACTGAATATACATCAAGGTGCCTTGTTTTTCAACAAGTGAAGGCTAAAATGAAAAATTCTAAAGGGATGATGCTACTATTATCCATACCAATATGGAAGTGGGAAAAAATCACCATTGATTTTTTCACTAGACTTCCAAAGACATCCAGAACAAATAATTGTATATGGTTTATTGTGGATCATCTTACAAAGACAACACACTTTATCTAAATTCAGGAGAATTTATCACTGGATCCAATCAAATGAATTTATATCAAATATCTGGAAAGGATTCATGGGGTTGCACTATCGATTGTATCTGATTGAGATCCAAAATTCACCTCAAAGTTCTGGAAAAGTCCCCAATATGCTTAATCACTGAGCTAAACTTCATTATGGCCTATCAACCTCAAATTGATGGCCAATATGAGTAAACTATTCAGATGCATGAAGACATGTTGATAGCATGTCATATGGAATTAAAAGGAGTATAGGATCAATATCTACCTCTGGTTGAGTTCTATTACAATAATTGTTTCTACATGAGAATCTGAATGGCTCCATATAAATCCCTTTGTGGGAAAAGGTGCAGAAGACCAACATTCTAGGATGAAGTCAGCGAACGTAAGCTGCTAGGGCCTAAAATGGCCGAAGAAATGGTGGATAAGGTGATAATCATTAAGAAGCACATCAAGGTATCCCAATTAAAAAAAATATATGCATACAATCATCAATGAGACATTTATTTTAAAGTTGGAGACATGATATTTCCCTACATATCTCTATGGAATAGGATCATGAGATTTGGGATGAAAGGGAAGTTAATTCCCAGGTGCATTGGCCGCTTTGCGATTCCTGATCATGTTGGAGCCGTGGCCTATCAACTAGCACTTCCAACTACCATGTATAAAGTATGAGATGTATTCAACATATCCTTCTTAATGAATTACGTATGAGATACTTCACTTGTGCTAACTTCATTGGTGGTATAGTTGGAGAATGATATTTCTTATAAGGAGAATCCTTTAAAGATCTTAGATCATAGATATAAAGTTCTACGCAATAACACTACTCAACTAGTCAAAGTACTATGGTGGAACCATAAGTATGAAGATGAAACATGGTAACTAGAGGAAGCAATTTAGGAAAATTACCCACACCTATTTTCATCTTATAATTTAAAACGAAATTTTGAGGGAGAAATTTCACAAGGGGGGCAGAATGTAACAATCCTAAACTCTAAGAATGTAAATTCTCTTCTTAAAATTATTTCATATGCTATAATCACATAAAATCACATAGAGAACACAAAAAGACTTTTAAAATGATGAATTATTTAAATATAAGGCATTTCTAGAAGTTAAGGGACATATACTTAAGAAGTAGTAACCTGAACCATATGAATAGTAAACCGAACAATTAAATAGTAACCGCACTAATCAAATTATAAATAAATTTTTTCCATATTATAAGTGAAAATATGACATAATTATATCATAGTATAAGTAAATAAATATTTTAAAAATTATTAACTAACTGTTGGTATTTTTGTTAGTCATAAATATTTAATTACAATTTTATGACTAATTTAATAATTTAAAAGAATATTTATTTCCATAAAATTTATTCATAAATATTTATTTGGATTTCTTAAAATTATAATATAATTTTTTGAGTCCTTAGTTAATTTTTCAAAGTCATATAAAATCAGTTATAATTATAAAATCTATATTTACTGATTAAATTATGTTTTGTAAATAAAAATAAATTCTAATATTTATAAAAGTATTTTTAAAAAATTGAATTCTTTTTCGAATTAAAAATATTGAAAAATGGTTAGGGTGATTATTTGGGATTTTTCTAAAATACTTTATTTTTTAGTGAATAATGAAATATGATAATTTATGGTATTAATACATTATATGTTAAATATAATATTCCTAGATTCATCACTAATGTAAGAACCATTGGTTCAAACTCACATGATCTAATTAATATATTTCATCTCAAGAATCAACACTATTGCTTGTCTTGAGAAAAATAATAAACTAATGAATTAAATAATGAGAAAACACCCCTCTCCTCCACTAAAAAAATCACCCCTCACCACCTCTTGTTATCACAACTCTAAAGACTTGATCCTTGTCAAAATTATACTAAAATATCATCCCAATCCCCTCCCCCACACATAGAAGATTTTGGTCTTAAAAAAAATTTCAAAAACCAATCCCTTAAAGAGGTTCTCAAGAAGAAGGAATCAATAGGTAAAACCCTCTTATGTTTTCTTTCAAATTTTTTTCAAGTTATTTTCTTTTCTTATCTTCTCACCACTTCCACTTTTCCAATTGGAATGAAAACTATAGTATCATACATATACTGGAATTTTTTATTTTTTAGGGAATAATTATTTATAAGGCCCCAGCCTTAAACATTACTTAATCTTAAGTAATTTCAAGAATACATTTTGAGGATTTTTTCAGGTTTAGAGTTTTAGAGAATTAGATCACAAATCATGCATTACATTACACATTTAAACAAGGTGGTTACATCAAATACAATGTTCATTTTTTTCCATAAAAGGAAACATATTTAAAATAAAACATGTATTCTTTCTTGACACTTCCTCGATACTATCATCACATCAGGTACCTTTCCCTTGACCTGTGAAAAACATTTCAAAAACATGGGATGAGCATCAAAAGATCAGTAAGGGATATAAAAGTATGGAAGGTAAACATTAGTCCATGTATACATAAGAATCAATTAAATCATACTTTATTCATAAAATATAAGCATTTTATCATACCTCATGAAATCATAAGATTTATGAATAACTCATATAAAATATAAGACATAAGGGTAACTTGAGGCATTCATAACATTCTTACGTAGGGAGTAACCCTCATGGTTACGTTTGGAATACCGATTACAGTATATTCCCTAAATATCTTCGAAGAAACCTTATCATTTAACCCATTTGAATTACCCAATGCATTGGAGAGCTATCTCGGGCTCACCCTCCCTTAGTTTATCATGGAACCACCTGTCTTCATAAACAATTCCCAAGAACCATAACATAATCGTATCACATAAAACAAGCATGAAAGAAACATAAAATTTCCACATTTCAATCACAAGATATAAAAAACACATTGATATAATCAAAACATTATCAAAACCAATTTAAATACAAAAAAAATTAAAACATGGTATTTATTTTTCATTTAGAAAAAGGTTATGGATTTTAGAGGAATCCAAAACTCAAATAATGGTCACGGTGGCGGAGAAGTCATTGTCGCCACATACATTAGAAAAAAACATTCCCTTTTATCCTTTAGTAAAATGCTTCTTGTAAAAAAGATTCCTTTTGAATTAAAAGTTAAAAGGGTTTATTATAAAACTAATAAAATAAGGTTGTATATAAATTGAACTATGCCTCAATGAAAGAAGATTGAGACGAAGTCCCTTACCTCGTGTCCGAATTGACTCGATATTTATCTAATATCCTGAATAATAAACTATAGATAATTTCTACTTTCTTAAGAACCGTTTTCAAGTTTATTATTATTTTATATCACTTATTACCATGTTATGAACATTATTTAATCATTTAAGCTAAAAACGGTAATTTTGTCAATCCTTGGTACTTGAGTAAAAAATAAACTCCATATAATTACAAGTTTCTCAAGTGGTAAAATATAAATTATATCCATAATTATATTCATGATGTATATATCATATATATCATATATATCCAGTATATACATGCATGTATAATATTACATAACATTTAGAGGTAAGAAATGAAATGCACCGTTCATTGAGACGGTAAGCCGTACGTATGCATGAACGCTACTTTCATTTATATTTCGCATCTAATGGAATGAAATCATAATGATATAAAGGTATATTATAATTTCGGTATAATATCATATATAACATCATTAACTCCATCCTTTATACGTCCCATATATGGCATTAACGAATCAAATCACTTTGAGGGGGCGCTAGTCCGCACTTCCTAAAATACAATTATCTCATTTACCCATAATGGAAACCATAAATGTATTCCATAAATGAAAAAAATGAAGAATAATAAGAAAAAAATTAACATAATATATATCATATATAAATAGAGTGACATATTAATGGCCACCATGAAAGGTGTTAAAAGAATATTGAACAATCATCATTTCGTGAGGTAGTAATTCGGCACTCACATAAACAATATGTTTTTTAACCATTAGACGGGTGTGTGTGTAAGTGTAAATCAAATATTTATCATAAAAACATCCTAGTACATTTAAGATACTGGTGTTGTTACAAAATAAATGAATAAAAAGAGTTTAGGGGTTGGAGAAGAAAAATAAAACAAAAGAACAAAAGAGAAGACATTACCTTTAAATCGGGTAACTCCCCATGGTTTGAATCAAAAGGGTTTCTTGAAGAGCTTTCTGACTAAGGTAAGGCTTCTAGGATTAATAGAGGGATATTGGGAGCTTATTTGAGTATATGTTGGACGAGAAAAAGGGATTGAGAAGTGTGAGAGATGGGTAGGAAGTGGGGTCTTTTTATAAGGGAGAGGAGGGACTCTTTTGGAAATCTTGAAACTATTATGTTATTATAAAACGAAATTCAGTTTCTAAACCTCCAAAAATCATTAAATTCAAGGATAATGTGGCCCATGTTCGAAATAAAATCATCCAATAGGGTTTTTACAAGGGTAAGTCTTATATTTTACCTATCTTTTCATTTTATTTAAATCGTTCATTAATGACGTAAACACTGCATCATCATTGCATCAAAAATAATTTTATTTATTTGATGTCTAAAAATTACATTAAAATTACCATGTTATATGAAATCTTTTTATATTTCTAATGAATATTTATAGTCTAAAAAATAACTTGTATAACCCCTTATAAAAATTGTTTTAGTAAAACAAAATATGTTTGTGCTATTTTTATTTTTACTTTAAATAAAAGGTATTAATGTCATTATCATACCCAAGTGGCTCCATGGGGTCCAAAAAATTGTCCCATGGATTATCGTGGTTGGAAATGACTCATCCAATAAGGGTAGGACATGTTCTAAGGTATTTTTATATTTTTATAGTATTATTTTTATCTTAAATTACCCTAATTACCTCTAATCACAGTTAATAAAACTCAAAAGTTACTATTCACCAGAAATTATTTTCATCCCAGTGAACCACATTTTAATTCCTAATGACAACCATGTATGTTGTATTTTTGAAATTAAATTCACAGAAGCGGTAAAATTTCATTTAAATGAAAAATCGATTTTTTAACTACCACTTAGTGGTTTCACTATTCATCAAAAATTGAAGTTTTTCAGAACAATACCAAAAATTCACGATAAGATATATTTGATATTCCAAATTCAAAAATGATGTTCATTTTACCAAATTAAAAACATAGAATTTTCATTAATTTTATAATTAATTCCCGCTGTCAAAACAAATAACATGTTTTTAAGAAACAATACTTGTCAAAAGACTGAAAATTGTTTATGTCCAAATTTAATGTTAAATTAATTCTAATGACCACCATTGGATTACATGTTAAAAATATATTCTAATTAATCTTTAAAACCAATTAAAAAGATAATATAAACATATAATTAAATTAGATAAAAAAGCAGTTTTGAAGTAAACTGTAGTATTTTTCACTATTCATTAAAAAAATGAACATTAGCAGAAACATACCAAAAATTTATCCAAAATAAATTTCAATGTCCCAATTCGAAAGAATTAGTTTATTTTGACAAATAGAGCTTATAAAATTGTCAATAGTTATATTTAAAAATGGTTTTCCATCAGAAGGCACTAAAACAATCTTTTAAAAATATTAGTGTATTCTATGATTAAGATTGGTTTTATTCTCATTTTAAGCCTCAAAAACACTATCTAATTCATAAATAGACATAGATATGAAAATATATTACTCTTTAATTACTTCGGATGTTACATCCTTCCCCCATTTATAAAATTGTGTCCCCGCAATTTATTTACTTGTCTAATAAGTGGGGGTATTTATCCCTCATTGTATTTTCAGATTCCCATGTTTCCTCTTCAATCATGTGGTTTTTCCACAAAAAAATTACTTGATGAATCACCTTATTATGAAACACTTTCTCACTGTGGTCAAGAATCTGGACCGGTTGTTCTTTATAAGATAGATTCCCTTCCAGCTGAACTACCCCTGGACTCAAAACATGAGATGGATCTGGCATGTACTTCCTTAACATTGAAACGTGAAAAACATTGTGTACCTGAGATAAATTTGGAGGTAAAGCCACTCGGTATGCAACTGATCCAACTCTCTCCAGAATTTCATATGGTCTAATGAACCTTGGACCCAGCTTTCATTTCTTACCAAATCACATCACACTTTTCCATGGTGAAACTTTGAGGAAGACATGATCAGCTACCTCAAAAGAGAGATCCTTCCTCCTATTGTCCGCATAACTTTTCTACCAGCTCTGAACTATTCTCATGTGTTTTTGTATCAGCTAAAGTTTTTCTGCAAACACTTCTACCAATTCTGGTCCCATAAACCTCCTTTCACCCACTTCATCCCAAAAAGCTGGAGTTCGACACCGCTTCCCATATAATGCCTCAAATGGTACCATCTCTGTACTGGAATGAAAACTGATATTATAAGAAAACTCAACCAAAGAAAGATGTTGGTCCCAACTTCCCGAATAATCCATTGACCAAGCACGTAGCATATCCTCCAATGTCTGAATTGTTCGTTCTGACTACCCATCTGATTGAGGATGAAATGCTGTACTAAAATTTAATTCAGTACCCAACGACTTCTAAAGACCTTTCCAAAAGTTAGAAGTAAACCTGGGATCCCGATCAGATACAATGGAGAGAGGAACTCCATGTAACCTGACTATCTCTTTAAGATAAAAATGATAAATGTGATCTATGGAAAAAGTATCCCGTATAGCAAGGAAATGAGCAGATTTAGTCAAGTGATTAACAATAACTCAGATTGCATTATTACCTCGAGGTGTCTTCAGCAATCCCACAATGAAGTCCAAGGATATATTCTACCATTTCCACTCTGGAACTGGTAAAGGATAAAGCATCCTTTTTGGTAACTACCGCTCCACTTGAACCTGCTGACAAGTCAAAAAATTCACAGTAAAATCAAGAAATATCTCTTTTCATTCCATCCCACCAGTAATACTCCCGATGATCTCTATACATCTTAGTACTGGCTGGATGAACTGAAAATGGAGAACTATGAGCTTCACATAACAACTCTCTCTTCAACTGTGAATCACGAGGCACACACAATCTCTTCCCAAATATCAAAACACAATCATTATCAATGTTGAATTTAGGCAACATACCATTCTGAACCAGCTCTACCTTTTTTTGGAACTCACTGTCTTGCTCTTGAGCTTGCATAATTCTGTCTGTTAGAGAATATTTCACTGATACCTGAAATAAAACAGAAGAACATCCTGCACCAAAAACTTCTATGCCAAAGTTCATCAAATCCTTAACCAATGGATCTCATTCCAAATGTATCATGGTTAATGAAGCATTACTTTTTTGACTCAAAGCATCAACCACTTTATTTGATTTTCTCGGATGGCAATGAATTGTACAATCATAATACTTGATTAATTCCAGCCATCTCCTCTGTCTCATGTTCAATTATTTCGGAGTGAATATATACTTTAAACTTTTTTGATTAGTATATAGTTAACACTTTACACCATAAAAATGATGCCTCCAAATTTTTAAAGTGAAAACCATAGCAGATAATTACAAATCTTGTGTAGGGTAATTTATCTCATGAGTTTTCAACTGACGTGAAGCATAAGAAATTACCTGATCATTCTGCATTATGAATCAACCAAGTCATTTTAATGAAGCATCACTGTAGATAACAAACTCACTATTCCTGGAAGGTAGTGCCAAAACTAGAGCATTCACCAATCTTCTTTTCAATTCCTAAAAACAATCATCACATTCTTTTATCCAGATAAACTTAACACCCTTCCGAGTTAGCTTAGTCAATGGGCTGGACAATCGTGAATTTTTTTTAACAAACCTTCGGTAATAGCCTACCAAACCAAGAAAACTATGAATCTCAGTTACATTTGTGGGTCTTGTCCATTCTTCAACAACTTTAGTTTTTGCAGGATCAACAGTTATTCCATATTTAGAAACAGTGTGACCAAGGAAAGAAATTTGTTGCAACCAAAATTTACACTTGCTGAATTTACCATAAAATTTATTTTCTTTTAAGGTTTGAAAAATAACCCTCAAATGACTTTCATGCTCCTATTTAATTTTTTAAAACACCAAAATATCATCAATGAAAACATCCAATAACTTATCCAAGAACACATGGAAAATTCTATTCATAAGGTCCATGAATACAACAGGTGCATTGGTTAACCCAAAAGGCATGACTACAAATTCATAATGGACATATCTTGTACGAAACACAGTATTCAGAATATCAATTTCCTTTACCTTCAACTGATGGTACCCCGATCTTAGGTCAATATTTGAAAAATACTGAGCTCCCTGGAGCTGATCAAACAAATCATCGATATGAGGCAAAGGAAATTTTTTCTTAACAGTGATGTTATTCAAGGATCTATAATCATTTAAAAGTCTCATTAAACCATATTTATTTTAAAAAATAAGATAGGAGCACCCCATGGTGATGTGCTTGGTCGAATGAAACCTTTCTCTAATAAATCTTGAAATTTATCCTTCAACTCTAAAAGTTCAATTTGAGCCATTCGATAAGGGGGTTTTGAAATTGGCTTAGCATTAGGAACTAAGTCAACATTAAATTCAACTTCCCAATCTGGTATTATTCCAGGAAACTCATCAGGAAAAACACCAGGATAATCATTTACCACTGGCTCATCATTAATCTGAACGGTTCCTTTTTTTTCAACAATATGTTCAAGGTAACCTTCATTTCCATCTTTTACAAGTTTCTCAGCCTCTTGATATGTTATCAACAGTAAGGGTTCATTCTGGTACACAAATTGAAATTATTTCTAAATAGAAACTTCTTTATCTCTACAATCAATCTTAACATGGTAAAGAGAGATCCAATCCATACCCAGGATAACATCAAACTCTACTAGAGGTAAAACAATAAGGTTTGAAAGTAGGTTCTTTCCACAGATAAGGATAGGAAGATTCTTATAAATTATTTTTGCCTCAACATTTCCCCCAGGTGTTTTTATCACAAGTTTAGGAGTCATTTCTTGAGATGGAATTCCCAATTTACTAGAAAATTTTTTAGAGATGAAAGAATGTGTATACCCTGAATCAAACAACACATTGGAATAATCTGAAAAAACAAACAAAGTACCTGATACCACTTCATTTGATGACCCAACATCTTCAGAAGTAGTTTCAAAGGATTTCACCACACCCTTTTTCTTATAGTCTGACTACTTCCCATCATTTAAGCTATTTGTCAAACACTCGTTTGCATAATGACCCATCTCATTGCACTTGAAACATTTCACTAACTGTAAATCAAATTTTTTCTTACCATTACCCTGATATTTTTTAGTGTAATCACAAGCCTTATATCCCATCTTACCACATCAGAAGCACTTTCCATAATTCAAAAGACATTCCCCAGAATGCTTTTTACCACATTTATCACAAACTGCAAACTTAGTCTTCTTACCATTAAACCTTTTTGAAGGATTATTCCCTTTCTCCTGCCACCTCGGTCTCTTCTTCTTTTGGTTGTCATAGAACACTTGATCATTGGAAAACTCCATTTACACCTTCTCAGCACATCGAACAAGATTTTCATAACTTTGGAACTCATGAGAAGATAATTCCCTTCGATATTTTGGATTTAATCCTGAGTAAAAATGATTGATTTTACTATCAAAGTCTGAGATAAAATTTGGAGCATATCTTTCCAATCGAGTGAACCTTTATTCATAAGCATCCACTGAGTCCTTGTCTTGCCTCAATTCCAAGAATTGTTTTTCCATCCTAAGTTAAACATCCTTAGAAAAATATTTCTCAAGAAAAATACCTTTTAATTTTTCCCAGTCAAGAGAATCAATCTCATCAGCTTCCCTGAATTTTTTAACCATAGACCACCACTTTTCTGCTTAACCCTCCAAACGGTAAACATCAAGACTAACCTTTTGATTGTCTAAACACCCTAGGACATCAAAAATCTTCTCTAGTGATTTAATCCACCCTTCAGCTAGAATAGGGTCAGATGATCCTCTGAATGATGGGGGATGTTGCCTCATGAAATGTTCCACCACTGACATGTTCCTCTACAGTTGATCTGGCTGATCTCAGGCATGGATACAACCACCATTTATCAATTGAGTCAACTGCGCCATTGCTGCAAAAAACTGTTCAGTTCCAATTCTGACTATCTCAGGATACTGATTCAGAAGGTCATTTCCTTATTTATTCCTTCCTAGCACTGATTCCCAGTTTCCTCTGTGGAAAACCATTCTGAACCAACATGTCTTAGACATAGTAACATGACAATCTTCAAATTCTATATCATTTCAATTTGACCATAATAATAATAAAAAATTTATTTTTGGATAATAATTTAATATAATTCCAACTTCTAAAGTTATCTAAACCAAACATTGATACCAACTATAAGGCATGAGCCTTAAACATTACTTAATCTTGAGTTATTTCAAGAATACACATTGAGGATCTTTTCAGGTTTAGAGTTTTAGAGAATTAGATCACAAATAATGCATTACATTCCACATTTAAACAAGGTGGTTACATCAAAGACAATATTCATTTTTTTCCATCAAAGGAAACATATTTAAAAGAAAACATGGATTCTTTCTTGACACTTCCTCAATACTATCATTACATCATGTACCATTACCTTGACCTGTGAAAAACATTTCAAAAACATGGGATGAGCATAAAAAGCTTAGTAAGGGATATAAAAGTATGGAAGGTAAACATTAGTCCATGTATACATAAGAATCAAGGAAACCATACTTTATTCATAAAATATAAGCATTTTAACATACCTCATGAAATCATAAGATTTATTATTAACTCATAGAAAACATAAGACATAAAGTTAACTTTAGGAATTCATAACATTCTTACGTAGGGAGTAACCCTCATGGTTATGTTTGGAATACCCATTATAGTATATTCCCTAAATCTATTCGGAGAAACCTTAGAATTTAACCCATTCACGTTACCCAATGCATTGGAGAGATATCTTGGGCTCACCCGCCCTTAGTTTATCACGGAACCACCCGTCTTCATAAACAATGCCCAAGAACCATAACATAATCGTATCACATAAAACAAGCATAAAGGAAACACAACATTTCCACATTTCAATCACAAAAAAACACATTGATATAATAAAAACATTATCAAAACCATTTTCAATACCAAAATAATATAAAATTAAAACATGGTATTTATTTTTATTTTAAAAAAAGGTTATGGCTTGTAGAGGAAGCCGAAACTCAAATAATGGTCACGATGACGGAGAAGTCGTTGTCGCCGCATACGTAAGACAAAAACATTCCCTTTTGTCGTTTAGTAAAATGATTCGTGTGAAAATATTCCTTTTTAATTAAAAGTAAAAAGGGTTTATTATACAACTAATAAAATAGGGTCGTATATAAATTGAAGTATGCCTCAACGAAAGGAGATTGAGACGAAGTCCCTTACCTCGTGTACGACTTGACTCGATATTTCTTTAATCTCATGAATAATAAACTATAGTTAATTTCTACTTGATTAAGAACATTTTTCAAGTTCATTATTCTTTTATATCACTTATTACCATGTTATGAACATTATTGAACCATTTAAGTTAATAACGGTTGTTTTTGCGATCCTTGGTACTTGAGTCAAAAATAAACTTCTTATAATTACAAGTTGTTCATGTGGTAAAATATCCATTATATCCAGAATTATATTCATGATATAGATATCATATATATCATATATATCCAGTATATACATGCATTTATAATATTACATAATATTTAGAGGTAAGAAATGAAATGCACTGTTCATGGAGACGGTAAGCCGTACGTACGCATGAACGCTACCTTCTTTTCTATTTCATATTTAATGGAATGAAATAATAATGATATAAAGGTATATTATAATTACAGTATAATATCATATTTAACATCATTAACCCCATCCCTTATACATCCCACATATGGCATTAACGAATCAAATCACTTTGAGGGGGCGGTAGTCTGCACTTCCTAAAATGAAATTATCGCGTTTACGCATAATGGAACCCATAAAGGTATTCTATAAGTAAAAAAAATACAGAATCATAAGGGAAACATAAACATAATATATATCATATATAAATAGAGTGACATCTTAATGGCCACCATGAAAGGTGTTAAAAGAAGATTGAACAATCATCGTTTCATGAGGTAGTAATTCACCACTCACAGAAACAGTATGTTCTTTAACCATTAGACGGAGGTGTGTGTAAGTTTAAATCAAATAATTCTCATAAAAACATCCTAGTATATTTGAGATACTGTTTTTGTTACAAAATAATGGAATAGAAAAAGTTTAGGGGGTTGGAGAAGAAAAATAATAAAAAAAGAACATAAGAAGAGACATTACCTTTAAATCGGGTAACTCTCCTTGGGTTGAACCAAAAGGGTTTCTTGAAGAGATTTATGCCTAAGTTAAGGCTTCTAGGATGAATATAGGGATATTGGGAGATTATTTTATTAGATGTTGGACGAGACAATGGTCTTGAGAAGTGTGAGAGATGGGTAGGAAGTGAGGTCTTTTTATAAGGGAGAGGAGGGGCTCTTTTGGAAATCTTGAAACTATTATTTTATTATAAAATTAAATTCGGTTTATAAAGCTCCAAAAATCATTACAGACGAGGATAAGGTGGCCCATGTTAGAAATAAATTCATCCAATAGGTTTTTGACAAGGTTATGTCTTAGATTTTACCTTTTCTTTTCATTTTATTTAAATTGTTCATTAATGACGTAAACACTGCATCATCATTGTGTCATAAATAATTTTATTTATTTTATGTCTAAAAATTATATTAAAATTACCATGTTGTAGGAAATATTTTTATCTTTATAATGAATCTTTATAGTCTAAAATATAACTTGTATAACCCCTTATAATAATTGTTTTAGTAAAACTAAACATGATTGTGTTATTTTTATTTTTACTTTAAATAAAAGGTATTAATGTCAATATCTTACCCAAGTGGCTCCATGGGGTCCCAAAAATTGACCCATGGATTTTTTTGGTCGTCCATGACTCATATAATAAGGTTAGGACATGTGTCAATGTATTTTTATATTTTTATAATATTATTTTTACCTTAAATTACCCTAATTACCTCTAATCGCGGTTAATAAAACTCAAAAATTACTATTCGCCAAAATTTATTTTCATCCCACTGAACCATATTTTACTTACTAATGACAACCATGTATGTTGGATTTTTGAAAAAAAATTCACAGAAGCGGTAAAATTTCATTTAAACGAAAAATCGGTTTTTTTAAATACCACTTAGTGGTTTCACTATTCATCAAAAATTGAAGTTTTTCAGAACAATTCCAAATATTCACCCTAAGATATATTTGATATTACAAATTCAAAAATGATGTTCATTTTTCCAAATACAATACATAGAAGTTGCATTAATTTTATAATTAATTCTCGTTGTCAAAACAAATAACGTGTTTTTAAGAAACAATACCTATCAAAAGATCGACAATTGTTTATGTCCAAATTCAAATTTAAATTAATTCTAATGAACACCATTGGATTAAATGTTAAAAATATATTCTAATTACTCTTTAAAACCAATGAAAAATATAATCTAACCATATAATTAAATAATATGAAAAAGCATTTTTGAAGTAAACTTTAGTATTTTTCACTATTAATTAAAAAATGAACATTATCAAGAAAATTCCAAAAATTTATCCAAAGTAAATTTCAATGTCCCAATTCTAAATAATAAGTTTATTTTGAAAAATATAGCTTATAAAATTGTCAATAGTTAGATTTAAAAATGGTTTTCCATAACAAGGCAGTAAAACAATCTTTTAAAAATATCAGTGTATTCTATGCTTAGGATTGGATTTATTATCATTTTAAGCCTCTAAAACACTATCTAATTCATAAATAGGAATATAAATGAAAATATATTACTCTTTACATACTTGGGATGTTAAATTATTCATCAAATCTCTTTTACTTTAAGAATGAAAACATCATCCGTGAGGTGCCGATTTACCACCTTCATGGGTGACGTTCTTTCATCTTTCAATTACCATATTATTGTCTGGTGATGAAACCATTTTATTCACTTAAAAAGATTATAATATATGTATTATATATTATTTAATGTTCATGAATCATTTTTTACACATGATATTAATTTATTAAACCAAATGAGTTCACTATGATAAAAAACAACCAAAATAAACCAAAACAATTATCATTAAATATTCATCCAATGATGCTTCATAATGCCATAAAAACAATTGATATATAAGAACCACTTAACATATTTAAGATCATTGATAACATATATGTTCAATTCTATATAGGTACCCCAAATTTACCTGAACTTTCATACATTTATACAAGTAAACCGATCATGAAAGCTAGGGAAACCAATGCTCCAAAATGATGAAATTGAATCTCTTAACCCATAAAAAGGGCAATAAATGAATTTAATAAAGTTATAATAAATCAAATAAATGTATTAAGGTTTCTATAATTATTAATTAATGAATCTAATTTGATAATCCAGGACATTAAGATAAAGTTAAGAACACATTTGGACGCAAGGTAAGGGATTCTACCCGAACCTCCATTATTTCCTCAGGTTACTCATTCTATCTTTTTAACCAAATGAAATTATCATTTTTATTTTTATGTAAACCTTGAAAATAATTTTTTTGATGTTCCAAACTCATGTATGAATATCCATGCATCCTTTTTTTGGTATACACATGTTTTTAAAAGGTTCCCTACTCAATTATTCCTGACAAGCAAGCCCGATTTAAGGGAAGTTCCCGAATTCTTATACAATTTTATGTGCAATATATAATCTATTTTAAGACAAAAATATTTTTCAAAAATAACTAATTTTATTATGAATTTTTTTGGTTCACTTGTGATTTTATATAAAATATTATTCCCTTTTCTTCTTTAAATTCTCTTTAATAGTTTCCTTAAACCGCACTAAAATGTTTTAATTCTAAAGTTTGTTAAATAAAATTTCTACATGATAAAACTTAAGTTAGATATAAATAATCATGATATATGAATAATTTTGTTTATTAATGTCTATGTTTGATTTAAATACTTTCTTTCATGATTAATTTTATGACACACCCATTTATTATGCTTTATGGTGGATTATGATACCCATTTCTCTCCATCGGTAACCCTTATGTTTATGTTTGACTATTTATGTATTATTATTTATGTCAAAAAAAAATTCATGAACATGTTATGATGGGTGTGCCTAGATAGATCTCCAATGAATTGGGTAATTTTTAGTCTCAGGAGATGTTATGTGCAATGGTCTTCGTGGTTAGCCATAACTCGTGATTCATATGCAACTATCTTGGTGGTTAGCCTTGACTCATGATCCTCTCTGTGTAATGATCCTTGAATGATTATAAAGTCATGTTTTATGTTTCTTAAACATTACTATGATTACATGATTATATGATCCCATGTTCTATGTGATTATTTATGTTTGATAATGTTCTATGCCTTTTTATATCATTATGTTATGCCTTCAAACCCATATGCTAAGATTTAATTTAATATTTATTCATTTACAAGGTTTTTTTATCATCCCTTTGTTCATGTTCTCCCCAGGTTTTCCTATGAAGATGTAAGAGCTCAATGAAAGTTAGGATATCATAATGGATGATAAATAAAGAAATATTTTTTAGCCCCATGTTTTCAGTTTTATGTATATACTTTTCCAAGACACTAGTCTTTATGATCCTTGTCTTGTAATTTGATAGTTAATGATGTTTAAAATCATGTAATGACATGCGTAAAAATATTGGGTCTCTATATAAAGTGTTTGTTAGCCCAATTTCATTTCATTGGGTTATAACTCTTATTAAATGACTTTATTACTCCATAATTATGTGTTAATTCATAACTAAATTAATTTATTCTATTTTTAAACTTTTTTTATTGATATACATTTTTTACGCATAATATCTTGATTGATTAATTACCAACTAAATGATATGATCTTTGTGTGGGTTATTCATCTCAAATTCCCCTTCCTTGGGACATATGTTTATAATATGCACCTATATGCATTTATGAGGCTTATATACTAACAATTTGACATGTTATATCATGAATATTCTTCTTTTCATGAAATTTAAGTATTCATTTGATGTTTTTATTTCATGGGGATTATGTTTGGAATGTTACTAAAGTAGAAAATGCTTTATGTTACAATAATTTTTATTTTCAGGATTTTTTTAAGTTCAAGGTTACTTAGGGGTAAGTAGTGTGATATTATTTTATTGAACCCCATATATTTTATTATACTTTAGTTATGATTTTTTTATTCTTAATTTCCATTTTCTCTTTTATTGTTTAAAGAAACATCAAAAAAGTCATTTTTAGGTGATATTGATTTTGTATATTATTTTAGATCGGGAATATTTATCTTCCATTTCCAAATTTTCTAAGTTTTTCCTAAATGTTCTTTTATAAATATAAATGTTTTCCGAAAACTCTTTTACATAATCTTTTACCTTTCTTAAAAATGTTTTAAAAAGGAAATTTCTTAACGTTTTCTAAATAGTCCACTTTAGACTCTCTAAAATATGTTTGAAAAGAATTTTTATTTTTAATGTTTACAACATGAAAGGATTTTAATACCTTCATTACCATTATTTTCATCAAATACCATTTTATAAGTTTCCAAGTATATTTTCAATGTAAATGGTTTTTATAATATTTTTGTGATTTTTTAGTATTTAAAAGTGATTTTCAAATTAGAAGGTTATTTTCCTCAAATTTTTTTAATGATTCTTTAATTTTATTTTAATTAATCTAAATCAACAAACCCCGATGTCATTTACACTCCACTGAGGATATGTTGTAATTAAACCATCCTTATTCCTTCTCTAGATGTATTTTTTGACTTTCCTGGAACCCATTTATTTTACATGGGGAAGTCAAGATATAAAATAACATTGATTTTTGTTATGATTGAAAAGTGAAGGATTATAAATGTTTTATTCAAGACTATTACTTGAAAATTATTAATTTATAATTGGTGATATTGATATATCATATAAATTGTGTTGATCCCTACTATATCACATGAATAACGGGTGATATCAGAAGAGTTTATATGATGGGTACCCCCATATAGTTCTCTAATGCGTTGATTAATGTTACTTTTCTTAAGAGTAAAGAATAAGGGAGTTACCAGAGGGTTTATACTATGTATTTAACTGGGATCCAGTTAATTCTAACAGGGTTTAAAATGGGTTATGATGATAATGATCCAAGATACCTGCACATTTTTATTTATTCTTTCTTGATGTTTTTAATGACTCCTTTGATCAAGATTGACATCTCATGGATCATGATTATTGATTCCAATGAGTATTTTACCTATTAAATATTTATTCCATGTTTCATGATTGATGATCCAGGTATTTATGGGTATGAATTACATTATATTATTATCCTTCACTATGATTATGACATCATACCATTATGTGCATCTTACTCTCACTGATGACACTCAATTATTAATGCTTATATTTACCCTTACTAAGTAATTGATCTCCCCTTATTTTTTTTCTTTTTCCTATATTATGAAGAATGATGATAAATACTTTCATTCTATATTTCATATGTGAATAAATTTTTGGGAGATGTTTAAGACTTAATATGTAATATGAAAATCTAGTTATAGTTGAAAAATACTATCTTGAAGTCATGGGTATTTTTTATATAAGATTTTATCCTAATTATTTAAAAATATAAAATTAAATGTTAATTGGGCATGTAAGTGATCCAATATTTCGTTTTGATGTTGTAAAGTTTGGATGGAAAAAATTAGTTCACATTTATCAACATCAATGCGATAAATGTAAAGTTTATATTTGTATCATTGGATCATTGAGTGCTGGTTCAAGGCCTTTACATAATGGAATCCCCAATCCTAAAATACTATACTCATACTTATTTGAGACATTCCTTTAAATATTTTTGAAAAAACTATTCCCATTATACTAAATAACAATTTGGTTAAGTTGAATCATAATCTTTGTGAAGGATCCCAGATAATTGAATGTGTTATCAACTATGGCCTGACTAAGACATTTACTGCGGGTGATTATTTACTGAAGTAATGGAATGAAATTTATTAATTATATTTCATTGATGTATTTTTATATCTTATGGGTAGATATCCTTTTATAATTTAAAATTCTTGTTAACATGGTACATATTTTACATAATCAATAAAAAGGGTTGGATAAAATAATTTATGCACAATCCATTAATTTCTCTAGGTGACTAAAATATAATTCTATTTATCAAGATGGTTATTTTGTAATCACACTTAAATCTTTAACACTGTATACATTGAAACATTCATTTCATATTTTTTCATTTTATTATTATGCGATCATATAACACCCACACATTCACATAATTAACCATAAAAGGCAAAAATAAATACATAATGACCTAATCATGAGATGTTATCTATTAGTTGACCTGTAGAGTAGATAATGGATCAACCAAGACACTAGGGGAATACCTTGAGTCATATCCTACTTAATATTATAGTGTCCTTGAATCTCTTATGCATTTTAATTATATGGTTTCATGTTGTCTATCGACTTAAACCACTTCAATGTGAACACCTTTGATCTTTAAAATGGATACACACACAGTGGTGAGGGGAACTAGGGATTTTGGAATTATATTTTATCACTCAAATTTTGACACACCAACATTATACTTTTAATGATGGAGGGATGATTCATATAATTTAAAAATTATAAACAATTATAGCATTTTAAAACTCAAATACCATAATTAAATTAAATAACTAAATACCCAAAAATTAATCGATTGGTTTTATCTCATGATCAATCAACATGAAATAAAATTTCATAATAAAAATAAAAATTACGAAAAATAAACTATAATGTTTTAAATTCATTAAAATGGAATTAAAATAAATTTACTTTTTTATCTACACATATTGTGACACATGAATTTTTTTAATAAATTATCAAAAATTAAAAATAATTTATGATTTTTTTCCGGTCCTTTTAGACTTGGAATGGGCCACTAAAGGGTAACTAGGACCTTAGTGGGCCTCATTAGGCTGGGCTTGTCAGGTATAATGTAGAGACCCAAAGCTTGAAGTACATAGACATTACATTAATTTTGTGGAAAACATAATACATAACAAAAATAGACACACAGGGACAATAATAGTTTAGTGTCTTTGGAAACTCGGAATATATAATTTTAATCATGGTGAAAGATCTTCAAAATCTCCCATAAAGATGTTCCCCTTTTGGTTTTCTTACCTAAAACCTTTCTTTATATCCTGGGGAAAAGAAAAAAAAAGGGTGAGCTTAAAAGATCAGTAAGGGTAAACACAGAGAACATAAAGAAATCCATAAACATTTGAATGTAAAAACTTGAACATAAAATCTGAAGATAAAAATCTTGATCAAAGACATAAATCTTGGAAGTATGTAAGGCATATATAATAATGGATCGTCAATCATGATAAAATAGCACGGGAATAAAGAATGTAATTGTGGAAACCATTAAGCAGATGTTATGATTTCCATAGTAGCCAAGGAATTACTGTCATGACCATCTTAGTGGACAAAGTCCCATTTTGAATCAAGTTCACTCCTCGTCTCAGTCCTGTAACACTGAACCGGATTAACTTACCGTTCCATCAATGTCTATCTCATGAGATATAAATCTTTACCCAATGAATTGGAGGGAGATATAGGTCCCACCCATATCATATTGAAATCATTCTTACGTGTGCCACAAAACAATAATAAATCATTCATCATAACCCAAAGAATAAATTGGGCTTCATCAACATCATTCCATCATAACATAATCCATATAAAACAAATGGATATCATTTCATCATAATAAAAATAAAACCATGTAAATAATAGAGACATTATAATTGAAACATAAACATAATAAATAATTTCATCTTATATGGAAAATATTTTTGATAAAACACTTGAAATGAATTCTTGAGGAAAATATCATTTCTTCTTCAAAATCATTTTCTTTTCACAAATTGCCAGGAAATTTTAAAAGAAAAGGATTTTGTTGAAAATAATCATGAAATATTGTAAAGTAAGATCCTAGAAAATAAGGCTTTATGAAAATATAAATATCTGTTCATGCCATATAAGTTAAAAAAACATTCTCCTTGTACTTTTGTAGTAAAAGTCAAAAAGTACCTCGTATGGTAAACAAAAGGTAGATTCCTTACATACCATGTAGTAAAAGTCAAAAATGGGTAAAAATAACTTTAAACATACATGAATTTTTTTTATAAAACTTGGATATGTATGATAAATATAACCCCCAGTAAATACTTACGAATAAATAATCTCAAATAAAAATTTAGATTGCGAGATTTTCCCTTACCTTATGTCCGATATGCTTCGTATGTATCTAAACCTCCTCTTCTTCGACACGCCTCTTTGAAACCTCCACTTAGGGCACTAAAATCTTTCTTTGAAGAAGACCAGGAACTTTAGAATATTTCTATGGAAGTTTAGAAGGGAAATGGGCAGGGGTTGGCTGAGCTTGAAGGCTCAAAGTTGTGTAAAGATGAGAGGGAGGAGGTTCCCTTTTATAAGGGAGGAGAGGAGCACCTTTGGAATCCTGAAAAATATTAGTTTAATATAAATTTAAACCCCACATAAAAACCTTGAAAAATGACTCAATTCTAACATTAGATGAGATAGGGTTGTAATATCATAAACCAATAAAATTTAGACATGTTTTTATCTTATTTTAAACCTTATCATTTTGATTTATCCTTATTTAATATATTTAATTTTATTTGTGGTAATAAAATTCTAAATTTTAAATGGTTATAAATAATCACTTATGTGTTGTTAATTTTCCATAATTGGATACTTTATGAAATTTTCGACTATATAAATTTCAATTTATAATTTTTAAATATTTTTGTGATTTTTAAACAATTTAATAATATGATATTTTTATAAAATAACAATAGTGTCAATTTTGACACTATTCATTTATTTGAATTCAAATAAACTCCACACAGAGGATATATTAAAACTAAAATATTTAATAGGTTCCTAACATGTTATAGTAATCTATAAAATTAGTGGATCACATTAAATAGTTCATATAATATTTATTTTACTATTTTTAAAACCATTTATTTGATATTTCTCTTAATAAAATAATTACTACAAATTTTTTTGTATAATTATTAAATATACTTATTTGTTGCATAAAAAATAAAAATAAAATACTAGGATGAAGATAAATCTTATATATTTCATAATAATACATTTAGTAAGGTTTATTTTCTAAAAAACCCAAACTTTAAAATGTTATATTTATTAAATTATAAAGGTGACAACTTTGACATCATTTAAAATAAAATAATATAAGTGTCATAATCACTTTTATAAGACCAAAATGGTCATATATTGGGTCATTGGATGCTTATGGTGTAGATATACATTACCAATAATTTTTGATCAGGTTTTTGTGCCCTTTAATACGTATTACTATTTCAATAAAAACAATATTATTGTTTTTTTTACTAAATAAATAATTTCTGCAGCCTTAATGTATAAGATAATAAGGTAATTAAATAACTCTTAAAAATTACAAATAAATTACAATGATAAAGAAAAACATTTTTGATTTCAAATGAGTATTTATAACCGAATTTATATTCTCTATAACCTTATATTAGAAATACATTAATTACTAAATTTTGAGTGAGACATATTTCACATTCCTTTAAATAAAATAAACTAAAGGTCTTAATCACGTCAAAGTGGGTTCTAATGGATTCCATTTCTACCCAAATATGACTTAGGAAGAAATATAATCAACAAATTGTATTGAGACAAGTGTTAGGGTAATTTTATAATATTATATTTACCCTTAATTACCCGATTTACCTTTAACGATGGTAAATAAAATTTACCGTAGTTACTATTCATAATGCCCAAAAATAAAAAGTAGTATATTAATATAAATTTTACCCACTAATTCCAAAAATGTAATCCATTTTTCAAAATTCAATACACAGAAGTTGTGGAAAATTAAATTAAAATTAGTCCCGTTGTCGAAAGAAAATGGGTTTTTGTTTAAAACATTGCAAAAGATTGAATTGATTTAACCTACGAATTCAATGTAAAATCAATGATAATGACATAAATTATATTAAATGGTAAAAATATATTATATTTATAAATTAAAACCATTCAATATTATAATTTAACCACATAAATTATTACGATGAAGAAAGTTTTGTTTAATTAAAATATAGCGTGTTTTTACTATTCATTAAAATATGAAAGTTATCAGAAAAATATCAAAACTTTATCCAATGTAAATTTTTATATCATGATTCAAAAGAAGATGTTTATTTTGTAAAATTTTACTTATAAACTTATCAAAAATTATATTTAAAATGGGTGCTCCATCAAAAGGTGGCAAAACTGCATTTTTTCAAAAATACTTATTTTACCCGAAAAATTTATTTTATTCCCATACCATGTTCTATAAAATGTGTAAGATGAATTATAATGTCATAAAATTCAAAATATATTTACTAATATTCATAACGGATAGTTTATAATAATATTATAACCATATATCGTTGTTTAGTGAAACACAGTATTGCGTACAACACACGCTATTGAGAAAGGTTGCGATTGCGTGTAATGCAAGCCAAGTCAGGGTTGCATGTAGTGCAAGACTCCATTGTTGTTACATATAAAAAAATCCAACCATATTTCATTTATACATTGAATATATATATATATATATTTATATATATATATAGACCCAATGTTGCGTAGAATAACTACTATGAAACAAACTTGAAATTATGTGTAACATGATCCAAGATTAGTGTTGCGTTTACTGCAAGATAATACGGTGTTGCGTATAGTGCAAGATATTATAGGTGTAGCGTAAAACAGAAGATATGAAAGAAATTAAAAAGAATATATCTTATAAAATCTCATGTTGTTACATATAACCTATCCCAACCTAGCCCAGTCCATGTTTCCTAACAGCCATCCAGGTCGTGGGGAGCCACACGCTTTGTATGTGGCGTGTGTGGGCTATATAAGGAGCCCTGTGGAGGACCAAATTTAATAAAAATTTTTATAAAATGATCCGTGCCCATATATTTAGTAATTTTCATTCGAGACCAACCCCTAATCAATATGGGGGAAATAGTCAATGTGGGTGGCTGCCACCACCCATCTTTTTTACACTTTTTTCTAATATAGTGTATTGGTGTGTAGATCACCTCCTACCGATGAGATCTCCTTTATCGAACCCCCACTTGCTCAAGCTATAATATGACACACCAGTAACCCACACACATCCCTTTATGCACATTCACACACACACATATAATAAATATTATTTCAATTTTTCATTTCAAAAAATTAAATCGATCTTGAAAGGATAGTTTCTTTGCTATTCGAACATGGATTAATGAACTATTAGTGGTGTTACAACCACATCGAATCCCAAGTACATACACATTGAACTCATACAAATTATCTTAGAGGATCATTTCAAGGTCATAATAACATATATTATTTAATCTATGAGTGGGTCCTATATGAAATCTCCCATAAGAGAACTCTTGAGCTACCATATGAAGGACACCCTCCACATGACATTTCATCCATCCCTAGTGAAATTATCTCTCTAACCTGAAAAGTTAATACCACTCTCCACCCTCAAGGGGTACTCCTAAACATACATGAGACGTATGAGCATATCAAAATCCACCTAATGGAATAAGTTACTTTTACCTTTTAATTAACCCTAGGAAAACACAACTGAGGTTACCCACACTTATCTGGTTCCTAAATACTAATCCCAAGACACTCGTAAAATTAACCCATATTCTATTCCACATGGTGGAAATTTGACATGTGATTTGTATCACTCTATATGAAATAGAGAACTCACTCCAATCCTCAGAGGCTTTAACCCACCTAAATTTTCCACTAGGTCACTCTTATCCACTTTCCTATTTAATTGATTCCAAATCCCATACAGAAATTCCCAACTATACATAAACTTTCTTATGATCAATTATTTTAGAGATCACTAACATTAATAGTGGAGTTCCTCTCCTCAAGCCGTTCTCACTAACTCTTGGCCAAGACTGCACTATTCCATACCAAGCTTCAATCAATATCCTCATCCCTGATCTCATTCATAAGAACTAACAGTTAATTATAACATTTTACATTTTTTTTATAAAAATTACTCTAATACAAAATAATGAAAAAAAACACTAATAAATAATATCCCACGAAAACTATGACCAAATAACTCTAAAAGGTCCTCCTAACTCCCCAGAAACGTATTCAAGAAATATCCACAAAAACCAACATCATATTGATTATTAAGTTTAAGGGAAATTGGTGAAATACATTAAAACTCACCAAAAAGTGATCTTGCTCCAAAACAATGAGTAAAAAAAAATGTGTTTTTTGTTTTTGAACACCCTTGGGACACCACACACATAAGGACTATTCCACTTTTCTTTGGTGGATTCTTTAATCAAATCCATATCCCAAAACCAATACAAAACATTGATAAAAAGGAGAAGAGTAATGGATGAGGATTGAGAGGAATCATACTTCAAATTGATTCACCGAATATATCTAATCGACCCTAAAATAAAGTCAAACTATATAAGGAAAATGAGGGGGTATACTAGGGGGTTTGGGAGGAAAAAATTGAAATCCCCCAAACCCTTCTCCACTAAAGAACATAAGGGGCCTTGTGGTAAAATTACTATCATACTCCTACTTAAAAATATAGTCTAAATCCCACCATGTACCCATTCATCTATTATTTGGTTCCCTGTGTGGTACCAACCACTTGATGCAGGTTCAATAATCACCTAGTTAAACTATAGGTTCTACTACCCCTTTGGGTACCTTATGGTTATCTATTGGGTACCTAGTGGTAACTACAATAATATTTCAATTTATAAACCATCTCCTATATACTTTAAACACCCATGACCCCACATTGGGATCTTAAAACCACTTAAACGTGTTTGAAAAAAAAAATCCTATTAGAGGTTTCCCAAGAATTGGAATTATAATTTAATTATGAATTTAACAAAATTACCCTTCTCTTGATCCAAAATATAAAATTCTATATAAATTTAATTACCCATAGGTTTATGTTTGATTATATGATTCTCACAAAATCATACCATCTTTAGAATAATAAGGCACTACTTGTATGAGGTCAAATGGAACAAAATATGTCTTAAAACAATTTTTCATGTATTTTCTTTAAAACATAGTTAAATTCCACATTACAATAATTTATAAAGGTAATTACATGTTGGATTTATCAAATGTGTACCATGAGAAAAATCCCCCTGAAAAATCTCTTTAAAAAAGTACTATTTCATTTCAAAAGGCCATTTCAAACCATAACATTAAATTATGGCTTTATCTCTATGAAATTTAATTTAAAACCATTTTTCTTATGTAACCCACTCATTTAAAAATGAACCATTAATTTTCATTTAAATATATTAGAATCAATTTTCCTTAAAATACAACATTAAAAAATCCTTTTTAAATTCAATTTTAAAATGATAAATCCATTTAATTTTAAAAATCTAGCTCACAGTTGAAAAAAATTTAAAAAATGAGCCATGAGAACACATTAAACCAAAATATAAACAAGGATACATTTTACAAGGTATATATTCATTGTTGACAACCCGGTCGATGTGATCCCATCCTATTTATGGAAAAATACTACTCTAATTTAAGAAATTATAACAATTGCACCAATTGCAATTACTAAAAAACATAATGTCACCAAAATATTAAAATATTCAATAATTTAATGTCCAACTACCTTGAGAAATGATTTATAAATTAAACCCAAGCTTTTACCAACCACTTATGAGCCCTCAAGAACCCATCTAATCTATAACCCATATAAAATTAACAATCAAATCATTTTAAGACAAAAACATCAAATTAAACACTAAAATCAAATCTCACCATATGGTTAAACAATGGAAAAATCATAGACAATGGTAAATGGCCCAATATTAACATGAAATTGATCCTAATACATACAAAACATCAAATTTATAAACTTGATTCAAAGTCTAATTTAATCAAATTTCATTTCAATCTCTAAATAAATTCACTAAGAAACATACCTCGAGATAAATGACTTGAAATTAATATAATCAAGATTTCAAAAGATCCTTTATATTATTGATATGAATGCTCTATCAATACAAAGTAATTCCACCATTATTTGGTCTAATCACACATAAAATCCCAAACCATGAAGAACAAAATCCACCGAGAAGAGAGGATAAGGTGAAAAAGGAAAGGAGGGAACCATCTTACCTTTATTTTCCAAGAGAAATAGATTCAAATCATCCTCTGAACAAGGGGTAATTGTTTTGAATCCTAAAATATTGTCTTGGATTTGTTAAAATTTATTTACAATATAGAATATGATATTTAAAATAGGGTATAAGGATTATAGGAGCGTTGATAACAATGAGAACAATTAATTAGCATTTGATTTTTTTGACATAGAATCTTGAAGGTTGTTGTGCTGGAGTCATTTTCCACAAAAAGAACATGGTTATCCAAAGGTAATCTGGTAGTATGATGTAATTTTAAATGGATTCTACATTATCAAGATAAGGTCCAGATATATGTTGAAGTAATATTGGATAATGTTTTGTTTAAATTTCCTAACATGGAAAAGACCACATCGTAGTTAATGGGCATAGTGAATATAAAGAGGAATTTAGGTATGATAAACCTTTGATTATAGCCATGGTATAGAAGGAGGTACCAAACATGATCAATATAGAATGATTTATTATATAGTATTCCCCATTGTAGAGTTCTAGAGAACCTGTGAAATACAAGAAACATTGTGGCAAGGGGTTTCAATCACCATACTATTCAAAGAAGACCCGAAATAGTATGATAATGTTGACCATGATTTAGAACATTCCATGTTGAGTGAAATTGACCAATGTTTTTCCACTATGATGTAGAACTCTGTGCTTTGAGTTTGATCTTCACCTATGAGACACGATGAACCAAAAACAAGCATGGTTGTGCTTATGATGAATGTATTTACTTCAAACAACAGAAGTAACTATTCAGGTTTCTACATGAGATGGAAAAGATAACAATAAGCCATGAAGTTGGGTTTATTATAGGGTGTGTCATACTAGAAATATATAGACCACACCATTGCGTTCAAAGGCAATCAAATTTGGTGGGTGTGTTGGATGGAGTTGCACCAAATTTATAGGATTTGACTCAAGTGATGCAAGAACCAATCCTAATTAGTTTAATAATCACGTGGCTTGAATTTAATCCATCATTCAAGAAATATTCAAAGTGATTTTTTGTCATTAATATTGTTAATTAATTGATAATTAATTCACACTATAAACGAGAGATAAGTCAATCCATGAATAAGTTTTATATCGACTACGATTATGGAAATCATGGAAGAAATAATGTAGCAGTTATGGGTAGTTTTCATAGCCTATAATAACATAAAAATGTGCCTAATTTAGTTGTTTATGACCCCTCATATAATAAGAGATCTATTGGTAGTAGGAAGAAGAAAAAAAATATACCTATGAATATTGCATATTCGAGCTCAAAGAGAAGAAGAGGAGTTCCAGATGCGGGGATTGAAGAAAGTAGAAGGCATTGAAACATGTTAAAGGATCTTACAATGAATTAAACTAAATTAATGTACAAAATCAATGAGAGGATATGATCCAGTTAAATTCTAAATGAAGAGGTGTTTCAATGTGGAGGCATTAACTGTTTTTATAGGATCAACCAAGTGGATCTACAATAGATTATCTGAATATATTTGAAGATGAAATCAAATAATTTGATGATGAGGAAGGGACTGACAAGTCCATAAACTATGAAAAAGAAATCCTATCAACTGGAGTGAGTATGTGAAGGACAGTATGATCGAGTGACGCTTGGGAAGTAGTGATCTATCCCTAAAATTCATAATTTTGTGATCCTAGTAAAGGAGTGGCCTAGCCAAAACCATATTTTTATGTGTAACATATTTTTAATAATTTTGTGCATGGAACATTCATTGATTCATTCTCCTTATAAATATCCCAATGCGGGTGAAATAAGTTAATGTAACCATATTATAATTTAAGAAATGGTGAATAAGAATTTAACCTCATGGTTTAGAGGTCAAGATATATTTTGGTAAGTAAGAGTTAAATGAAAAAAGGGATAAGTTTCTTAAGAATTTCAAACCCTGATTCACCCCCAGTCATGGTAATCCCAATCTAATCCCTTATATAGGGAATTAAAATTGCTATCCATGGGATATGTTCACCGTTCTTAGATTGGTTATTGATATTAATTGATTTAATGTTGTTAAATAATGGAATTTATCATGAAAGATCCTATATTTTATGGGAATAATTTCCAAACCTATAAAAATGAGTTTATTTCCCACAAGGAAGATCCACTTGAAGTTTCATGAGAAGTTGTGAAGGAATAAATTGTTTAGTTGATCCAACCCAGATTTATCACTAAAATATATGAAAGAAAAACTGATATTGATTCCTCAATAAAAAATACATTAAAGTTTGTTCTTAGAGTGGACATCTATAAAGAGATTTCATAAAAATATTTCTTGAAATATATATTGATGAAATTATAATAACTCCATGGTAAAGTTGATGAAGTGTTTAGTACTTCCAAAAAATGATTAAGAAGAAGAAGGATTGAAAATATAATTTAATATATGATTCCAACCCTAGTTTTTAGAAATCATGTGGAATTTCATAATCTATTATAAAGATGAAAAGACGATGTGATGAAGTGGCGAAAACAACATCAATTTATCAGTCAATGAAGTGTTAATTATTTGGCTAAGTGGATATACCATCATTAAAATAGAAGGTGTGATGATGGGAAGTTATGCATAAAATTAATTTTGGGATGATTTAATATCTTACCATAGAGAATGAAATAAAAATAAATAAGTGGACTTGAATTTAAGCATAAATAATACGTGAACAGAAATAAAAGAACAAATAGACACGATTGAATATTTTTACTAATAAATATTAAACTAATTGGACACATATAAAAAATTGATTTAAAATATCATTCCACTCAAGAATCAACTGGAAAATAGAAGACAAACTATGGGGTATACTGCTATAAATATAAAGGTGATGATTATACAGTTTAAATAAAAATATAAGAAGATCATACAAATTGAGGATATGATAAGTACCTCAAATGAGAAGATAAAATTACCTATAAAAGTAGAATCAAAAGGAATAAATAGTTCATATATTAAATATAGAATAAAAAAAGTACCATGATAAATATCTAAGAGTTGAACAAAAAAATAAGGATGCACCAAAGTGCTACCATTATAGATTGATCAATCACATTATAAGCCCATTCTTTGAAGCTCATATGCCCAAGGATGAGAGAAAAACTCCAACATTGTCCATATCCCAATCAAAGAGAGAACAATGTGGTATTTTTTTGTGATAAATGCTTTTTTTGTTCTCACCTTATTCACATGGAAAAGTATTTTAATTGGAGGAATTCATGTAAGGTAAGATAAGCCTTTGGGAGACACTCTAGTCCTATGATTCACAAAGAAATATTTTATCCCTAGAAAAGCCTTGTTAGGATAGAAAAAAGGTTCATTTTTTAAAGAATAAATTTGAGCCTCACTAAGTGGTGTTTCATTCACTATGATTTGAATACTCACACTGACTATCTTATAAAGGAGGAAGATGAATCTGGAAAAAAGAGTTGTTCCAGCTATAAAAGAGGTGGAAGTAAATAAGAACCCATATATTATAGAATAATCCAAGATATCACTCATGAAAATTAAGTAATGGAGGTTCCTAAGTGGTCATTTAAAAATCAATAAAATAAAAAAAAATATGAAAATGCAATGAAGAAGAATAATAGGGGGAGATCCACTACGGAAGTTACTCGAGAATTTAATTTTTTAATTGTGATTGAATCTATAATTATAGAAAATCCCAATCCAAGGAAGGACCATGATGCTCACATTCATGAAGATAAGAGTGTGAGTGTATTCACACATGGGATATCCATTGGAAATTTGTTGTGGAGTCTGGTTTTAAATGTTGATAAATTTGAAGATATACTTTCCTTCCATTCCCAAAAGACAAAGAAGGGAAAACTAAAGAATGAAGTTGATGGGTTGGTCTAATTTGGCTAGCCCCATTCTTCAACTTGAGGAACATTGAAGCCCCTTATCGAAATATGAGTTATTATTTTTAAATGTTTTTTAATAAGTACAGATGTAAGGAGTAAATATGATTGATGGGGTGATTGTGGTAGAAAACCACAAGTGATTAAAGCTGAATAAAAATACGATGAAGCGGGAAAGAATATGCAATATGGTGAAAGAAATTCTACTTTAGAGATCCATTATCATCTAGTGGTATCAATTGGTATCATTACTAAAGGTGGATTATTTTAGAGGTGCTTATATTGAAATTTTCATGAAATAAGGCTTGTATAGTGTAAGAGGTAGTGTCTATCGATATTAAGATACAATCAAATGGAATTAAGCCTCAAGAATGAATAATTAAGGAGATGAGAAAGAATAGAAAGAACTTCATAGTCATATATTTGTTTTTATATTACTAGTGGTTTGGTATTTGGTATCATATTATATTTTTAGGATATCCAAAATATGTTGAAATAGAAAAGATATTTAAAAATGTAGAACCCCTAATTTGAGTAACAACTTATTAGTGTCAAGAAGTAAAAGTATTAAGGGGAGTTTTGATCAAAATTAAAAGGTTGTTAGGCCTTATCAAAATATTTTTGAAACCTATTAAGAACTAAAAGTTATGGAGTAAATGTGGATTTTTTTTTAATTTTTCAATTATTGATATGAAATAATTATTAAAGGGGTATTATCCTCAAAACTACGTTCTTTATTTTTAATCTACTAACGATTTAGTGTGGTTGTGAAGGAAAAAATATTTTTTCTCTGAGAAGTGATAAAGAAAATTTTACTTTGAGGCTTCATGGGTATTCATGAGTGAAATGGAAGGCCTTGGTTTTGTCTAAAAAATGCTCATTTTCAACACCAACCACAATATCAACAGGCCTAGAGGTTCTGTTGATAACCCAAATTCTAGGCGGGAGTCTTACTCAATTGATTTCATAATGATTGAAACTATTACCAAGATTGGATTATGGGGGTATTCTAGAGTTTGGAATTCAAACCAAAAATTAATAATCTTTCTTGTAAGTTGAATACAAATGGGAGAGAAAAGATTTATTAGAGTTTCTTCCAAGTAATTATGGGGGAGAAATTTTGGACGATGAAAGAAGATGACCGCATTCAAACAGGGAGTATTAGCTTCAAATGAAGATCCCCAAAAATTAATGTAAGAGTTTGTTCAATTTTTATTTATGTTACAATAAGGGGAGTAGGAAATATTAGACACATGTGTTGGATATTGTCAAAAAAACCCATAGGCAAAGATTACTAGGCATACTAAAGGATTCTAATGATATTTTTAATAGTTTTTGACATTTATAATGATAAAACCTACAATAGATAATAAGGAAACTTGGATGTTCTTCTAAAATTATATTTACTATTTGATGTTTTATTTTTTTACAAGGAATCTTGATGGTTTTTATGTTGGATTCATTTTCCACACAAAGAGAAAGGTTATCTAAATAAAATACATAAGTATGTATGAATTCTTTAAGAAGACTATATAGTTAAGAGAATGGTTGAAGATATGTTGATGGAATATTTTATAATTTTTTACTGACATTTACCAACATTATTGAGACCACTCCATAGTCATTGGGCATGGTGATGATGAATAAGAAGTTAGGTATGAGCACACCAGGGCTTATAGACCAAGTAGTGAAGTAGATACCCAACATTGGCATGTTATAATGGGACACGCTACACTGGTATCCATTATAGAATTCTAGAGCACCTATGGAACATGATGAGGGTGGTTGAAAGGCATTTTATTGGATTTGGATTTCATAGTGGTTCTGGTAGATCACTTCAAGGTTGACCACATCATATCACATACCATCATGAGTGAAAACCATCCATGGTTTTTCATTACCCTATAGAATTGAGCTTTTTGTGTTATATATTCACTTGTGTGACATGGTGAAACCAAAATATGCATGGCAGTTCTCATAGTAAAGGTATTATCTTTAAGAAATAGAAGATGCTTATTTATATTCTCTAGGATATGGAAATATGGCCCAAAATTCATGGATCTATATATATTAAATGTTATGTTCGCCTAAAAATAAAAATACCACACCTTGGTGTTCAAAGAAAATCCATGTTTTTGGATGTGTGAGTTGGAGACCCCCCAAATTTAGAGGATTTGACTTAGGAAATGCATGAACCATTATTAACTATTTTCATAATTACGAGACATAAATTTAGGCAATGATTAAAAAAATATTCAATGGGAGTTTTAAACATTAGTAAGTTGAATTAATTTAGAACTATTTCACATCTCATAGAAGAGATAAATGGATTAATGAATGAGTTTTATGTTTATTATGGTTATTGAAATTAGGGAGGAAATCATAGAGGAGTTATGGGAGGTTTTCATAGCCCATAATGATGTTGATAGGGGTTTGATTTTTTTGGACACAATCCATTATCCTGTAAGGGATAAACTGAAATAAGGAGGAGTACAATGATGAACCAATGCATATTTCATATCTAAGATCAAAGATAAGAAAATGAGTCCCATGGGAGGGTTTGAAAGAAAGAAGAAGGAATTGGAACCTTTTGAAGACTCTTACAATTAATAAAAGGGATTTTTTTTGCAATAAAAGAGAGAGAAGAATATCCATATACATTATGAAAATATATGTTCTAAAATATAAAGTCATTACTAATAGGAGAAGGAGAAACCCATTGAATGTAAAACAGATAATCTACAAGTATTTGAGGATTCAATCAAATAAATTTATGTTGAGTAAGGGACTATTAATCCCATAAATGGTGTGAAAGTGATCCTTTCCACTATAGTGAGTGTACAAAGGAATGTTTCAGAGATTGATCCTCACTAAGTAGTGGGACCACCCTAAAAATTATAAGGTAATGATATTAGAAAAGGATTGTCCTAGGATAAAACCCATTTTAAATATAAGTTCATATTATAATTATTTGGTGCACGAAAAATCGATGATACATGTTACTTGGATTTTTCATAGTAATGTAACATCTCAGATTTTTTGTGTATTTTTTTTAGATATTATATTGGTTATTTTTGAGACCAGGAACTGAGACGATGTGATACTCTAAGGCCCAATGTTCCTATAATTATTTTTATAAAAATATTAAATGTTTTTCTATTACGCACACATATTTTTTCAAAAATAATGTAATTTCTCTCAAAAAATATCGTATAAAAAATATGAGGGCACAATTGAGTCTGAAATATGACGTTTACCTGAGGTGCGACATAAATTTGGTCGGTGCGGGTCATCTGTAGAAAAAGTCACTGAGGAAGTAACTTTAAATAAAATAATTAAAAAGAAATTATTTTATTTTAATTTCTGATCCAAATAACTCATGAACAGGGACTTGGATTGGAAATCTAAGACCAATGAGTCTATAATAAAATGTTTTCTTTTGGAGTGACCTAAAGTTGGTCGGTTCGGGACGTTTGGATGAAGTAGTTGTTGTCGGGTGCATTTAGTTTAAATAAATAAATAATTTATTTATTTTAAATTAAATTAACTAAACCACTTTCTTCTATAAATAATCTACTATGGGAATTCTACATGGTTAGCCACATAACCCTAGGAACATTGGAGAGATTTCCTCTCCTCCTTCCATTGGTGGATCACGATGAAACTCTAGATTAGAGGAGATCAAGACGCAGTGAACACAAAGACATATCTTGAATAATTGGAAAACACATTTTTCACTAACAATTAATATATTCTTCAGGTAGGTATCATTATATGTGGTTTTTACCCTTATAAGTAAATTATTGAGTAGATCATTCTTCATTCATTGATCAACGCCTTTGTTTCATTCTTTTCATGCGCTCGGGTAACTAATTTAATTTATTTTAATATGTTTATCTAACTATGGATGCCAAATTTCGATCGTTGGACAAGAAATCTTGGCCAACGATGACTTAAACCTTTGTTTTGGTGCTTTTCTCCCTTATTTATTTTCATTATTTGCTGGTTAGATCCTGTGGTCCTGACTCAACATTGTCAAGTGGTACTAAACCTAATTGGACACCCAGGTTCGCAGAAGATTGAAGAAACGAGAATAGTTTTATGAATGAAGACTGGATCAGTGTAAATATGGGTATGAGGATCATAGATCTATGATCATTTCAATGTTTCGGGTTGAAATAGAGGTGATGTGGCTTGCCGAAGGGATGACAGTCTGGAAAGGCTATGACAACAGGGCGGAAGTGCGCGAGCTAGGTGGGCAGGCTGCAGAAGAAGGTGACATGGTCTGGCAGGGCACAACCATTCGGTGTAGGAGAGGTGAATATCATAGGTCTTTGGTGGAGTGACCCTTGGCGACAAGAAGGGTTTGTGCAGGCAGGTGGGTTTAGTGGAGAGCAGTCCGACAACGAGTAGGGGTGGCTAGCAGTGCGCGGTCGCGGAAGCCAGTGGGGTCCCGAAGTGTGGCTAGGTGGTGGATCCATGTGATAGATACAAATAGGATTGAATAGAAATTTAAAAAATTTAAATATGATAATAATAATAATAATAATAATAATAAAATTATTATTATTATTATTAAAATGATTTAACTATAGAAACTCCCTCGTGCGGTGTGTGATTTTCTTTCCATCTATAGCAGCACAACCTAGTTTTCAAGATGGTTAATTTGATACTGAGGTTTGATTACTTTTCAGGTTTTTGGATCATATCCATGAAATGATCAAATAATAATAATAATATATTATTATTATTATTAAAAACATTGACCCACCATAACTCCTGCATACGATGTCCAATTTATGTGCCTTCAGCAGCATTGAAAATCTGAAAATAAGGCAAACTTTTCAAGGCCAATTTTTAGTATTTAAAATCAAGATTGAGGTGCATGACCCACAAATCTTGGTTTAGGCGTGTTGTAGTGAAACATGTCCTTTTCACCGAGTGTCCAATTTGGACAAATGAATAGTTGATCCCATGCATTTTTTTTCATGAGGATCACAATGATGTGATCCATATATATTTTATTCCAAGATTAGGATATGTGGCCCACGAATCACTATTCATGTGTTATATGGTGAAGTGTGAATTTTAGTAGGGTATATGTTTGGGGAATGTGAATAGTCAATTTCAACCATTTTTCTATAAGGATCACAACGGTTTGATGAGTTTTGAAATATGAAACCTTTATAATAGGAATATCAGTGGAATTATGTTTTATCCTTTCAGGCCAACGACAATCCCCATGTGTTCTTCAAGATTTTTCTAGACCCAGACACATTCAGTGAAGATTTAATGAGACATTCCATGTACTATCATCAGAGTGTTTTATGATCTTTTTTTCCTATTTTGGAGCAGTATAAGTCGAGTGCATTCCCTTAGTCCTTTCCTTGAGGGTACAAAGCAACATTACATCCATATCCTTGGATTGTAATCCCCTCTAGAGGCTGAGTCTCAGATAGAGTTGTAGTGTCCCTTCGTGAGACTTGAGTGTGATACTCTATCTTCCCTAGTAGAGTTTGTGGAATTGGAATAGCCTCCATGAGTAGGGTGTTGATCCTTTATCCTGAGAACCACATCGATAGGGTTTATGGAATCGTTGGCATGCAATCCCCTACGTAGCAGGTTGATCCATATTGGGTTTGTGGTGTCCCCCAATAGTTTTGGGCGTGACCCTATATTTGTGTATCAAGGTTGATCTTGATTTGTTTTGTGGTGCCCCCCCTGTAGTTCTGGGTGTGAACCCCTTTTTATGTATCAACGTTTATCTATATTGGGTTTATGGTGTCCCCTAGCAGTTCTAGGCGTGACCCCCTATCTATGTATCATAGAATTATCAGATAACTGCGTTCTCTTTGGGTGGGGCCCAAATGAGCTATACTTCTTCGTAGATTATCTCCAATGATTACACGACCCATAGAGTGGGATCTCCCAAAATGAGAATTTATTCGAATAGAATCATGTGGCTAGTAGTTTGTTATGACCGCCTGATGGCATGGTGTCTCTCTTGAGTATATTTGGGTTATTTTTCTTTACTTCCTATATATATATTTTAAAAATTTACCTCTTGTTTTGAGCTTACTACACCTATTGATTCGTTTTCTGTGTTTTTGAGTTGTCCCACTGAGTATTGTTATACTCACCCCTGCACAGGTTTTTCCCACACATTTCATGTCTTGTGCAGACAGTGGCCCTTTTTATGGTGTCCTAGGTTGACCAGGAGCAGGTGGAGCATAGCTGGAGATGGATAGATTGAGGTGTTTACCAGGAAAATACCTTTGACATAGTCCTCACCCTTAGATCATGTTAGACACTTTACAGTTTCAATTAGACATGTGTATAGAATCTTGTGGTGGGCCTATATTTGGACCGATTTACATTTTATTTACTTCCTATTGTACTCTAGTTGCAATATTTTAGTCGTATGCATTCATTATTTGAGTTATATTATATTTAATCATTGTGTGGCTTGGAGATGTGTTCATGTGATCAGGTACATTAGGTTAATGCCTCCCATTTGTGGAAAATTATTAATGGGTGCTAGTCTCCAGCCCCTGACCTATCGGATCCAGACTTATAGTAGTCGTAGCATGGGAACCTCATGGATGGATCTTGATAGAGTGGTATCAGAGGTGGTTGGTTATACTTTAGGACATAGAGTCTATGAGATTGGTTTGAGGTAGCAGTGTTAAGTGTTTCAAGTTCTACTTTCAGGCCATGGACTTTAGTGTTGGTGCGGCAATCGACGTATCCATACACTAGGACTTTGAGAACTTTCGTTTTGACTCGGTACATAAAAACTCTCGTTGAAGGGAAAAAATGGTACATGAATCATAAAGGAATGGTTGTGTTTTCAATGTACTTATTAAGTCATCTCCCTAGATATAATCTATTGACCATGGTACATATTGTTTTATTTTAGGATGTATCTGTGTAGAAAACTATCCAATATTCCACTGCAAGATCATGATGATGATCCACTGGGTGATAAGACCTCTGTAAAAACATTTCTAATAGAGCAAGAAAATCATGGTGGTGCACTAGCCATACCACCACCTGTAGACTAGCACACAATGTCTGCATTACTAACAGATGAGATTCATAGGTTGAACGTGCTTCACGAGTTCCAGTGGAAGAAACCGCTCAAGTTTAGAGGAGAGCCCAACCCATAGGTGTCTGAGGATTATCTTGAGGAGGTGACCAAATTTTTCAATCTACTCAGGACTCTAGAAGATCAGATGGTGGTACTGGAAGATATCCTTCTACATGGCTCAGTAGGGTGATGGTGGTGTTTAGTTACCCGATCTTACAATGACTAGACTCTTTCATGGACAAAGTTTGAGAACCTTTTTATAGTGGATTTCTAACCTTATAAGTTAAGGGTTATGTGTATCAAAGATCTTCTAAAACTATTTAAGAATGAGATGTTGGTATTTGAGTATTCATCGAGGCATACAAACCTCCCTATACGCTCAATAGATATGATACATGATCAATACATTAGGGCTCAGAACTTTGAGTGAGGTCTATATTGGGACATCCGAGCCTGTGTTGTCCCTCTGAGCATTCCAAATTATGTTAGTGTTCTTGAGCAAGATTTGGTGGTCAAAATTTTCTTGGATAATCCAATACAGCTAGTGATTGTCAGCATTGGGAAACCAGGAGCAGAGAACTCAACACTAGGGAGCTGAAGTTAGTCTCAGGGACTTGGACATGTGAGGCATTTAATGTGAAGCTCCCAGGATAGAGGATCTTCTATTTAGGGATCATATGGTGGGTCCATTAATCTTATAGAGATGTGATTATATTCATGTCATGGTAGGGGACATCTCTCCCGATATTGTCTAACCCATCATACTGATTATAGGGAGAATGTGGATGGACCCCCAAGGGAGAGGCAACGATGGGAGAAAACATATTTTTAGGGCTGCAGTTGTGGTGGTGATTCTGGGAGTGAAACAGGAGGTGGTTGACATTTTGACTTGTTACCACCACCACCACCCCCAAGTGTTCCATGCGAGGATAAGGGAGAAAAAGGACAGGGGAGGGGACAATTGCATTCGGTCGATGCATATGACCTAGGGGATCCATGAATGAATCAAGGTACAATAATTGTCTTTTATACTTTTGTTGCTGTATTGATAGACATAGATTTTATTCATTATTCTCTTGTCGCAAATATTTTCTGAGACTCAAATATTCTGGTTGAACCGTTGACTTGACCCTCATTCTTTAAGATTAGTGACAAGAGAATAATGACTAGAACCATTGACTTGACCCTCTTGTGTAGCCAGATATCCATTGAATATATCCCTGATAGGAATTCATTGAAGGAGATAATCACATCATCCTTCTTTCAAGAACATACATTGATTCTAGTCACAATGCGAGAAGCAGTGCTAAAGAGTTTTTTTTCCCTTAGTAGTATATCTAATGGAGGTCAAAGATCTATATGAGGGGAACCTTTGGGGAGATCAATTCCTTTGGTGCGTGTTCGGTGATAGCACGAGAATCTCCAGGAGAGCATATGAGAGAAGGAGGGTCAGATTCATGCTCAATACCCTCATCTATTTGAGTAGCCCCTATTTTATATTTTTGGGGATGTAAATCCCCAAGGTAGAGAGAATTTAACATCTCAGATTTTATGTTTATTATTTTTAGATATTATACAGATTATTTTCAAATAAAAAGATCTGGGATGATGTGAGATTCTGAGACCCGGTGTTCCCAGAATTAATGTTATAAAAATATGAAATATATTTTTATTGTGGACATGTAGTTTTTTAGAAATAATGTAATATATCTCAAAATGAATATTAGATTATAAATCCAAGGGCATGGTAGAGTCTGTAATCTGACATTTACCATTGGTGTGACATAACTTTTGTCGGTGCGAGTCATCTATAGAAAAATTCCCTGAGGATGTAACCGTTAATTAAATAATTAAATAATTTTATTTTATTTTTAACGTTAATACAAATGACTCGTGAATGGGGACTCTTTTTCGAAATATAAGACCAATGTTGAGTTTTTAATGTTGTGTTTTTCTAGGTGAGGCAAAAATATGGTCGGCGCTGGTTGTTAGAATGAAGCAGCTGTTGTCGGGTGCATTTATTTAAAATAAATAAATAATTTATTTATTTTAAATTGGATGACCTAAACCACTTTATTTTATAAATAATATTATTTGAAAATTTTATAGGGTTACCACATAACCCTAGGATCATTGGCGAGATCTATTCTCCTCTCCATTGCCAGATCATGATGGAACTCCAGATGAGAGCAGATCAGGATGTAGTGAACGCATCGACATCTCTCGAATTGTTGGAAAACACATTCTTCACCAGTGATCAATCCAATATCTAGGTTAGACTCATTATATGTGGTTTTCTCCGTTATAATTAAATAATTTATTATATCATTCTTCATTTACCAATATATGCCTTTGTTACATCGTTTTTACGTGCCCGAGTAACTGATTTAATTTATTTTAATCTATTTATCTAACCCTGGATGACCAATTTGGATTGTTGGCCCAGAATGATTGTATAATGATGATTTAAACCTTTGTTTTGGTGCTTTTCTACCTTATTTATTCTTTTTATTCATTGGTTGGATCCTGTTGTCTCGACTTGACATTGCCGGGTGGTACCAAACCCTATCGACCCCCTGGGTTCATGGCAGATTGATGAAACAAAAAAAGTTTGATGAATGGTGACTGGATCAATGTATATCAGGGTCATAGGATCACATATCTATGATTATTTCAATTTTTTTGGGTTGAAATGGAGGTGTAGTGGCTTGCATAAGTGACGACGGTCAGGTGAGGCCGCAATAGCAGGGAGATGGTGTGCGGGCCAGTAGAGTAGGCCGTGATAGAAGGCAGTGTGGTCTAGCGAGGGTTGGATATGTGGTGTTGGAAATGTCGCCAATGGAGGTGGCTGATGAAGAAGCCCCAAGAATCGAGTGGCGTTGGCACAGGTACGCAGGTCTGACAGGGAACGATCAGGCGATGAGCATGGGAGACCGACGGTGTGCGGTCGCTGCGACAATCGATGTCAAGGCAAGCATCCATGCGGCGACCCCATGTGCGATAAATAGGGAGGTTTCAATAAAATTTAATCAATTTTAAATATAATAATAATAATAATAATGTTGTTATTATTATTATTACAACGGTTTAGCCACCATAAATCCCCCGTGTATCGTCTGATTGACTCGCCGTCTACAGCAGTGTGACCCAATTTTCGAGATGGTCATTTTTAGACTGAGGTTTGATGCCTTTTTGGGTTTAAAGACTTGGTCCATGAAACACTCAAATAGTATTATTATTATTATTGTTTTTATTATTAAAAACATTTACCAGCCATATCTCATGCATATGATGTCCAATTGACGTGTCGTTAAAGGCATCACGACCCTGACATTTAAGAATACATTTCTTGAATTTTTTGATTATTTATAATCGAGATCAAGGTATGGGTCCCATGAAGCCTAGTATAAGAGTGTTGTAGTGAAATGTGACTTTTTTCACTCGGTGTATTATTTGGAAAAATGAATAGTCAATACAATGCATTTTTTAATAAGGATCACAATAGTGAAATCTATATATTTTATTTCAGGACCGAGACATGGGCCCCACGAATCACAATTCATGCATTATATGGTGAAGTGTGACTTTTCACTAGGTGTTCGTTTGGGGCATGTGAATAGTCTATTTTGAGAATTTTTTCCCAAGGATCACAACAGTGGGATCAATTTGGAAATCTAAGACCTTTTTAGAGGCATATTTGTGGAATTATGTTTTAGCACTTTAGGCCGATGATGATCCCCACGTGTTCGTCAGGATTTTACTAAACTTAGAAATGGGAAGTGCCTGACTTAATGAGACACCCTATGTACTCTCATCAGATTTCTTGAGGCTCTTCTTTTTCCTAGTTTGGACCAATATATGTTGATTATGTTCCTTTGTCCTTTACTAGAGGGTACAATGATACATTACATCCACATCACTATATTGTTATACCCTTTAAAGGTTGAGTCTATGATATAGTTGTGGTGTTCCTCTATGAGATTGGAGTGTGATTTATCTTTCATTCCTAGAAGTGTTTTTGGAATCAGCAGAACCTCCCTGAGCATGGAATTGATCCTATATCTAGTGGACCACATTGGTAGGGTTTGTGGAAGCATTGGAATGTGATCCATTACATATAAGTTTGATCTATATTGGGTTCATGGTTTCCCCTAATAGTTTTGTGTATAACCCCTATATGTGTATCAAGGTTGATTGAGATTGGGTTCGTGGTGCCCCCCAGTAGTTCTGGGCTTGAACCCCTATCTGTGTATCAAGGTTAATTCAGATCGGGGTTCTGGTTCCCCCAATGGTTTTGGGTGTGACCCCTATCTATGTATCATGGTTGATCTAGATTGGTTTCATGGTGTCCCCCAGCAGTTCTTGGCATAACCCCCTATATGTGTATCATTGTCTTCTCAGACCAGTGTGTTCTCTTTTTCTAGTGCCAAAATGAGTTAGAAGTATTCATAAAGTATCTCTGATGATAACATGACTCATGGAGAGGGTGGTTCATAGATGGATCTGGGAAGACCTATGTGTTTACTAAGAGTAAAACTTTGACATAGTCCTCACCCTTAGAGTAGTTTAGACTCTTCAATGTTTTAGTTGGACTTTTGTATATACTCTTATGGTGGGTGTGTATTTGAACTGATTTAATTTTCCTTTACTTTTTGTTGTACTCTAGTTGAGGGATCTTAGTTGTATGCATGCATTCTTTCAGTTGTTTTTAAATTTAAGCATTGTGTCTCTTAGATATGTGAGTGTGTGTATATGTAATTTAGGCAAATGCCTCCCATTTTTGGAAAATTCTTACATGGTGCTATTCACTAGCCCCTGGCCTATTGGAGGCGGTTTTGGGATTGTCGTAGTATGAGCCCATCTAGGATGGTTCATGACCAGTAAGGGTGAACCAAATAGTTTTTCATGTCCCTATTTACTTTTTATACACACATTAAAAGTGGGTAACAATATAATCACATGATATCTACTAAAATGGATGGTCATGTGATTTGAATTAAATAATTATTTTATAAAAGAAGAATAATAAGTTATCCTCATGGTTGATAGGTCATGATACATTTAGGGTAGTGAGAGTTAAAGAAAAAAGTAACAAGTTTAGTAAGTATCACATGAACTAATTCACCCCTCTTAGCTTAATATGAATCTAATCCCCTATTTAGGGACTAATGAGAACAAAAAGGGATTAAATGAGGTATTAATAAAGGGTAATCCAACTAAAGGTCCTCTATCCTTGATACTAGAAGATAACAATCAAAGGGGGACATGCCATTAAGAGATAGTTATCCCCCCTAAAAAAATGTGACAAAACCATACTAGATTCCTAGTTTCCCCCTAAATGGAACCTAGTGCCTCATCTTCAACCTAGTAGAAGGCCATCAGCTTCTTTGTGGCATGTCCAATCGGAAAAAACCAATGGTAACTATATTGGGTACCCAGTGGTCCTATTCTAGGCACCTAATAGCCTACGATAACCACTGCTCTCTCCTTTTCAATCATTTATCACCCAAGAACGTACTTTGTGTATTTTTCTACCTGACATCCACCCCTAAAAAAACATCCTTATCTTGATTTGAAGTCAAAATTTCAAATTCACCCTTCCACTAAATTTATTAGAACATGATTATTCTCCTAGTTCAATGATAGTTAAATCCATTGGTCATTATAAAATCCCCATAATAGTGTTCCTCAACCTTGTGAAACTATGACCATCCTTTAACCGTAAATATATTCCCACTATAATCATAAATTCATCTCTAACTCACCACTTTCTATCTTAGAATTATATTAATGCTTCCACCGTGACACTCAAAATATTGAATCATTATATTTAAATAACACCCTATTATTAAAAAACAAAATAACCACTAATCAATCTCTCATATCCATCAACTAGTTAGAATTTTCCCTATATATTACCATCATCTCTCTCAAATTCCAATTCTTCTCAATCGAGGATCCTACACCTAAACACACTAGAATTTCAAGATGGTGCACAAACGCATCTTCCAAACCCGAAATATCAATGTTACATCCATCTCTAAAAATGATCATGAAATAATAATTAAAATAGTTTTTCAAAATAGTCAAATCACTCTTGATATGATTCCAAACACTAAGAAATCACAGTTTACATAGGAATCAACCACTTACTAAAAAATTAAATCAAATAATTTTACACCCACTAAACTCACTCGATATTATTAAAACATCCCATTGGTATACACGTGTTTCTTATCAAAAATTGAAATATAAAACACATTATCCTCAATATTGTTCCTCATACTTCACATATATTTTTACAACCCACATCAAAAATCAATTTAAAAACCATGATTTTCAATTTAAACCTAAAATAACTAAAACAATTTTCTTATAGTGAAAAACAATAAAAATTGAAAATTAAACTTAGAATAGATTCAATTGTACCATATTAATCTAATCACCACTTATAATCTATGTAAAGACCTCAACCCTTCTATCATAGATTCAGTCTTTACTTTATGATGTTGGTTCTAGATACAAGCGATCACATACCAAAGGACCAAATTGTTTATTAGTCTTTTTAACTTAGATGCATACTTGAGTCTATAATTATATTTGAAAACAAAATTTACAATATAGTGAAAGTAAATATTCTTCATCCTTGAAGTCATTTAATTTTTTTTATTTCTTGGGAAGGGAAACAAAATAAGGGCGAGCTCAAATTCTCAGTAAAGGTTATATACATTGGAAGCTATCACAAATCAAAAAGGCGTAAACATTATGTTAATGTAAATAACTGAAAAATACTTCCATTTAATCAGTAACATGAGTTTAAATAATAATATGGTAGTAATAAATGATTATCAAATAATACCATATAAATAATCACATGATCTTGAAGTTAATCTATAGATAATATCAATGAAGTAATGTCATTGATAATGATAAAACAATTCACTGTGAATTAATTTCTTAACATTGGACATCATGATATCAAAAATTATGATATCTATATCATTAATAACTTGTAGAAATAATGTTTAATTATGGGTAGTTATACACTAAAAAAGCATTTATTTCTATATTAATGATTTATAACATGAGACCCGTCGACGCCTTGAGGGGCTATATAATTATGGGCCCCAACCATCACTTCATTTCCAATTCATTACTCACATGTTGAGTGATTGATTTGATTCATAAAGAATATTCCTTATCATAAAATATATTTATTGAGTAAAGAATACTACGTTATCAAAAGTTTCCCTATTCAATCAAATAACATTCATATTAAAACACATTATGTAAAAATGGTATACAGTTTAGGAAACAATCATATCTATGATATAATGAATATGGATATTTAACTTAAATTTAATGACCAATGATCAAAAGAAAGTAAGTGTTTCAAGAGAAAGCTAATGACTATAAAATAAGTCAAGAAAGTGAATGCTAATAATTTCTTTAGCCAACCTGATCATAAACCATCCAGATAAATAATAAGTATGGTAACATTACAAAATATCCCGAATGGAGTATAATTCAAATAATTATTTTTTTTCATTTATTAGTAGAAATACCATAAAAATACCATTAAAAACATTCTTGAGGAAAATACACTATTCAATTTGAAAATCACATTGAAAAACTAGAAATACTCATAATATTAGGAAAAATATTTTATTTTAAAATAAACTTGTAAAATTTTATATAAAGCATCAAAATAATGATAATTCATGATGGTATGAATATTTTATTGATGACAAGTATGTTAAAACAAATATTCCATCAACATTTCCATTAAAAAGTCAAAAAGTAACTTATTTGGAAAATGAAAATAATATTCTTTTAAAATAAAATTTAAAAAAGAAAAATATGGGTAAAAATTTATTTAATAAATTATTTTAGAATATTTATAATATTACTAAAAACATTTTATGTAAAATAATGATACAAAATAAAAACAATCTTCAATGGAAAAGAGAAATAATGTTGGATTTTCCTAAAAACACTAAAAAAAATTGGAAAATGTTTCTATTACTTGATAATTTAATGAATAACCAAAGTATAAAAGAATTAATTTGTTTTATTATATAATAATCAAATTATTTTTTTCAATAGAAATTCAAGCATAAATAATCCAAATTAAAATGATGTTAAAGAATAAACCGTTACCACTTTGGTCACTTTTGAATCATAGCCCCCATGAAAGGTATAAATTCAAATAAAAATTAATTATAATGTAGATAGATAAGTTAATGATTAAAATATCAAAGGGGACATAGATACACCTCATAAAAATAAGTAGGACCATAATACCAAATATATCTCAATGGGGTGGAAATTGAGATGAAATATATTACAATGATCATACCATTGAAGTCATGGTTAATCAATGGATTGATTATGTTTATCAAATTTAAATCCACATAAAGAAAGTATGAATAAAAAATAAAATAATATGAATTAATTACATATATAATCTTATAATATCAAAGACAATGAACAAGTAATATAACCCAATGAAAATAAATCGTGTAATGAAATTCTTTACCAATAGGTAACTTTAAAGCCAAATAAAATTAAACAAAATAATTCAAAATGAAACTTAAAATAACATTAAGTATGAATTATACATTTTATTACATATAAAATAGGTAGTATATACATCATATAAAATAAATTAGGTGCATAACTTTTCAATATACCACAATGAAAGGAAATTGTTAAAAAATCTCATACGACACACTGCCCTTTAGTTGAACATGATTTAACATAATATTTAATGGTTTTAAGAATGTTATGAATTTATAAAATAACCTTATACATATTTAAATTTCATATATTATCCTATTATAACATATTGCCACCCACTCATTAATAATATTTCATTATTACCATTGTTTCGGGTGTTAATTACTTCATTTTTTCGTACATGTTTTGTCAAAAAAGTTTTGGTTATTGTATATATTATATAAATAAATATTATTCATAAAAATATTAATATTAAAAATATAAAATATAGTCATTATATACCATTTTATAAGAATTATTTAATATTGGTAATTGAAAATGAATCGCATTGTTTCGCGGATATAGTTGGCCATACTTATGCATGAGTGACGATATCATTCCCTTATTGAGTGAAATGGTAAGAAATTTGATGATATATTAATTTTATATAATTAATATAATTTCATATATATAATTTATATTCATTATTTCTATCACTATTACAATCCAAGTGGGTTAGTGATGAAAAACAAATTACATCGGTTTGCGAGACGGTAGTCCTCCGTGCACATGAGCGATGAATTTATTTCCAATTTGATATAAATAAAGATTGATAAATATTATGAAATCAAAATAATAAAATATAATTATATTTTTATAGTAGTTTTATTATATTTTATGTATTAATACATAATTTATTGTGGTAAAATATGAAGTAAAAAGAAAGAGTTTGGTGTAGACTATTACCTTTACTTAGAAAAACATCCTTTGGATATCTTATTAACAAATATAAGGTTGGTCTTTTGGGAATACTGATAGAGTTAATATTTTCATTATTATTTATATTTTTTTCAATTATTTAATCCCTCCTAATTATTCAATGTGAGTGTATTTGCATCATTTATGTGTTTTTGGTGTATTTTGGGCTTAAATGTGAAAATGGGGTAATTCTGTAAAATTTTCAGTTTTATATAGCTTCTGTTTTTCGGTCATAACTTTTATAATATGGGTCCAATTGAAGTGAATCTTTTTTTGTAGGATTCTTATACTTGTGGGATTAAAATGTTCCTTCTGGACCAAGACCCAATTCGAACCCCAATGGTGCAGAAAATTAAATCAAGTTGAGAAATCAGTTTGGAAGGCAGAATGGACCCCACTTCATTAAATATGCAATATCTCCTTCAGCCGACCTTAGAATGAGGTGATTCCAGCTGGTGTCGACAGAGGACTTCAAAAGGACGGCTAACAATAAATTTCATAAATTATTGAGCTCATTAATGTATCCTTTTGGCGCGTCCAAATGGAGTGGGTGAAACAGTGTTTGGCGGCCAGAAAAGTAATGGTCATTGATTCGGCCATATCTTTCTTTACACCTGTCCAATGACTCTAAACGTTTAAGGGTCGATAGAAAACTTCATTTCCAACATTCTATAAGAAGTGACCGCAGTGAGTTTCGGCCGGCTGGTGGGAAGAACAGAGGAAAACTTTTGGAAGACAGATTCTGGAGGATCAAATTTCTGTTCTTTCTTTTCTCTCTTTTGTTCTTCTTAGTTTTGCAATGAATTCTTCTTTCCCCTTAGTCACAATTACCCTTACCATGGTGGCGTAAACTTCTGTGTGATTGGGGAAGGGGAGGTTTTCCATTTTGTATTTCATGAGTTCCTTCTCTTAATGTTTTAAAATCCTTTTCTCTTCTGCGAATCTGTTTCAATTTCTTATAACAGTTTTTATTATCATGTACGATTGTATCTGATTTTAGATTCTGTTGTTCATTTTTATTTGGTCAATGATCAATATCTCCCTCCACTAGGTTCTGGTTTATAAACAATGGAATAGACCGGTATTTAGTGGTGTAGTACTCGGTGATCACCGGTACATGTGTGAGGAGTAGTGAATGTTCTTGATTACTTGGGATAAACAAGACCCGATTGGGGATTGCCTAAGATAATTGAGGGTATTTTCTACAACTCTATTACACATTGGAAGGAGAGTAGACCAACCTAATATTTTAGTAAGGTTTATTCTCACGTTTTTAATTGACCAAGGGAGTGAGAAGAAACGATTGTGGATTCTCACTCTTAACAATTTAGCAGAGGAGAATTGGGTAAAATGAACAATGATAGAATTACAATTGGAAAACTGACCCTAACCTGATCACCATTTCATATCACTGATTTAGATCACATCATTTGTCAATTTGTTTCAAAACTTTCACTTAATTACTTTACTTTATTTAGTTTCTTTCTTGTATTTTCTAAATCAAACAATTTCTAAAAACAACCTCACTTCTTTCTATTTTAAGGTGACAACATAATTGTTGTGCACTCCTCTCTGGAGACAACCTAGGTAATCCACTCTACTACATTTTAACTTAGGTAATATTTGTTTTTGTCACACCCCACGACAGGAACGTGTCAAAACTTGGCACCGTTTCCGGGGAGGTAGTGCCAACATTTCTTTTCTTTTCTTTTCTCTCTTTTCATCTTTTCTCTTCAAAATTACATGACTCGAACCTCAAAAACTGAACCTTTACCCATAGATCCTGAAATTGAAAGAACCTTGTTGAATAGACTTAGAAAAATTAATTTAGAATCTGAATTTGAGGACATTCCCCTTGCAGACTCAAGTGAAACTTCAAGTGTTCACTCTGAGCCTGTCATCATGGCTGAAAATCAAAACCAAACACTTAGAGACCTCTGTGCACCACAATTCCTTAATCAAAACAATCAACTTCTCATGCCAGTGTTACAAAATGATTTTGAAATGAAACCTAACATGATTCCTTTGCTTCCAAAGTTTCATGGTTTGGCTGGTGAAGATCCAAACAAACACATTAAAGAGTTCACACATGTTTGCTCAACTTTCAGACCCCGTGGAATTACCGAGGAGCAGGTAAAGTGGAAGGCATTTCCATTTTCATTAGATGGAGCTGCTAAAGAATGGTTGTACGGCCTACAAACAGGAGACGTACATGACTGGAATGACCTGGTAAGATGTTTTATGCAAAGATTCTTCCCCACCTCTAGAAGCACAACCATTCGGAAGGAAATCTATGCCATACGACAATCATCTGGAGAAACTCTTTATGAGTACTGGGCGAGATTTAAGAAGCTATGTGCCAGCTGTCCACATCAAGCCATTGAGGAACACCACTTTCTTGTCTTCTTCTATCAAAAACTACTGGACAATGACAGAAACCTTCTTGATGCATCATCTGGAGGTGCCTTGATTGACAAGTCACCAGAAGAAGCCAAGGGATTGATTGAGAAGATTTCCCAAAACTCGCAGCAATTTGGAACAAGAGGTATTGGAACAAGAGGTATTCATGAGGTACGCACTTCTCACCCATCACCCTTATTAGAAACTATGATTGAAGAGCTTACTAGTTTGGTGAGGCAGATGGCCTTGAAGCAAGTTAGTGACCAACAAGCACCAACTAAGGTATGTGGTTTATGCTCATCTCCTGATCATTTCACTGACCAGTGTGCTGAAATACAGGGAATGGAAACATGTGCAGCAGCCTTTCAGCCAAGGCAGTTCCAGCAAAATCAAGGATGGAGAGAGCCTAGCCAAGTCCAATATGTATTTGGAAATCAACAGAATCAAGCTAGGCCCCCGTACCAAAATCAGTTTCAAAACCAACCCCCATTCCAGAATCAATTCCAGAACCCTCCACCATTTCAACAAAAACCATCTTATAACCAGCCTTCTTACCAAAAACCAACCAATATCCAAAGAACCTATGAGCAACCATCCACTAGTTCCCAACCTCCAATTCAAAACCAACAAAAATATGAGTTTGAAGGACTGAAAGACACTGTTAAAGATTTGTCCAATAAGTTTGAGAGTCTCATGGACTTTCTGACCAAAAGTCCAGGTAAACTCCCTTCCCAAACAATCCCAAACCCAAAAGAGAATGTTAGTATTATAACTACAAGAAGTTGAAAAGAACTTCAACCACCATCCACCATTGAACCTGAAACAAGAAAAACTAATATGGGCGAGAATGAAGTTAGAAATGATGAAAATTCTATGAAAATGCATCGGGAAGAAGATAAGAAAGAGGAGGAGGATAATGATAGGACAAGAAGGAAGAAACAAGAAACACCATTTCAAAGGCAACAAAGGGAGAAGAAAGATATACCACCACCATTTCCATCAAGGATGATTGAATCAAAGAGGTTACAAGAAGAAGCACTGCAAAAAGAAATTCTGGACACCTTTCAGAAAGTGGAAATCAACATACCTCTGCTTGAAGCACTCAAACAAATTCCAAAGTATGCTAAGTTTTTGAAGGATCTTTGTACCAAGAAAAGGAGACTTCAAGGGAATGAGAGGATCAATTTGGGAAGAAGCGTCTCAGCCCTTATCACACCACAATTGCCAACCAAATGTCAAGATCCAGGGACGTTTTCTATTCCATGCACCATTGGTTCATTAAATTTATCTAATGCTTTGTGCGATTTAGGTGCATCAATTAATGTATTGCCTCACTCAGTATATACTTCTTTGCAGATGGGAGACTTGAAGCCCACAAGAGTGGTGGTCCAGCTTGCAAATAGATCCACAGTTTTCCCAGCAGGAGTTCTGGAGGATGTCCTAGTAAAAGTCAAAGATCTTTTATTCCCTGCTTACTTTTATGTGTTGAATATGGAAGATGATAGGATCCCATCACACTCACCCATCATTTTGGGGAGACCATTCTTAAAGACGGCCAAAACCATCATCAATGTCCATGAAGGGACACTTACCATGGAGTTTGGAGATAGCACTGTCCACTTCAATATTTTTGAATCCATGAGGCACCCATCAGATGATCATTCACTCTTCGCACTCTCCCATGAAGATGACATAGAACCAATTGAAGAATCAGGTATGTTTCATGAATTTTTATCATTAGGAGAGAATTTTTCCATTAAAGATATCACTGAACATATGGATTCCCAAACTCTTGGAGGTTCTGATTTCCTGTTGGAAGAAGAGGTAAAATCTGATTTCTTTGATAATTTGTTAAATGATGATGAAAATGATATGATTTCTTGTGTCCAGGATTTTAAATCATTGGAAGTGGATAACCTCAATTTAGTTTCATCTCTTGAGCATCCTCCTGATCTAGAATTAAAACCACTCCCCACTGATTTAAAATATGTTTACCTTATGGAGGGGGAGAAATTACCAGTAATAATTGCTAATAATCTATCTAAAACTCAAGAAAAATCATTGATTGAGCTTTTGAGAGAGAATGTCCAAGCAATAGGGTGGAGCTTAGGTGATATCCCAGGAATAAACCCAAAAATTTGCTCACATAGAATTTTTCTTGAGGGAGATTCCAAACCTGTCAGACAACCCCAAAGGAGGCTGAACCCTACCCTGATGGAGGTTGTAAAAAAAGAGATTGAGAAGTTATTAGAAGCCGGGATCATCTATCCCATATCAGATTCGCAATGGGTTAGCCCCATCCATGTAGTCCCAAAGAAAACTGGCCTAACCATTGTGAGGAATGAAAAGAATGAATTAGTCCCTGTGAGAATTCAGAATAGCTGGAGAGTATGCATCGATTTTAGGAAGCTGAATCAGGTCACTCGAAAAGATCATTTCCCTATCCCGTTTATTGACCAGATGTTAGAGAGATTGGCAGGGAGAACTCATTATTGCTTTTTGGATGGATTTTCAGGTTATTTTCAGGTACCCATTTCCCCCGAGGATCAAGAGAAGACTACCTTTACTTGTCCTTTCGGTACTTTTGCATACAAAAGAATTCCATTTGGATTGTGTAATGCTCCAGGTACATTTCAGAGGTGTATGGTAAGTATATTTTCTGATCACATTCAAGATTTCTTGGAGGTTTTCTTGGATGACTTCACAGTTTTTGGAAATTCGTTTGACCATTGTTTGAAAAATCTGGAAAAAGTTTTGAAAACTTGTATTGAAAAGAACCTTGTTTTGAATTTTGAAAAGTGTCATTTTATGGTTGAGAGAGGAATTGTCCTTGGGCATGTCATTTCAAAGAAAGGCATTGAGGTTGATAAATCAAAAATTGAAGTGATAAATTCTTTGCCTTACCCAACTTGTGTGAAACATGTTAGATCATTTTTAGGACATGCAGGATTCTACAAGAGGTTTATAAAAGATTTCAGTAAGATTTCTCTCCCTCTCTCTAGATTACTTTTGAAAGATGCTGATTTTGATTTCAATGGTTCATGTAGGGAAGCATTTGATGAGTTGAAGAAGAAATTGATTACACCACCAATGATGCAGCCACCAAATTGGGAAGAACCATTTGAGCTACTTTGTGATGCTTCAAACCAAGCAGTTGGAGCTGTCCTTTCTCAGCGAATTGAGGGCAGGCCACAAGTCATTGCATATTCCTCGAAAACCTTAGATGCGGCCCAATTCAACTACACAACAACAGAAAAAGAGTTTTTAGCAGTTGTTTTTGCTTTAGAAAGATTTAGATCGTATCTGCTTGGAACTAAAGTCATTGTGTTTTCTGATCATGCAGCTCTTAGGTACTTGATGAAGAAGGCTGAAGCAAAACCAAGGCTAGTGAGATGGATACTACTACTACAGGAGTTCAACATAGAAATCAAAGATAAGAAGGGATCTGAGAACCAAGTGTATGATCACTTAAGTAGACTACCCAACACCGCTGAAGTTGAGATTCCAGACACTGAACCACTAAATGATCGCCTTCTAGGAGAGCAGTTGTACTTGATTGAAGGAGAAGTACCTTGGTATGCTGACATGGTCAATTATCTGGTAACATCTCAGGTCCCATCTCATTTAAATTCTCACCAAATTCACAAATTGAAATCTGAATCTAAATATTACATCTGGGATGATCCATTTCTTTGGAAGATTTGCAATGACCAAATGATCAGAAGATGTTTGCCTAAAAATGAAATTGAATCAGTCTTTAGGTTTTGTCATGCATTAGCTTGTGGAGGCCACTTTGGACCGCAAAGGACTGCAAGAAAGGTTTTAGAATCTGGACTTTATTGGCCAACACTTTTCAAAGATTCTCATGAATTTTGTAAACGGTGTGAAAAATGCCAGTTTACAGGAAATATTTCAAAGAGACAAGAAATGCCCCAAAAGCCACTTAATTTTTGTGAAATATTTGAAGTTTGGGGGATAGATTTTATGGAACCTTTCCCAATGTCATTTGGAAATTCTTATATTCTTCTTGCTGTTGATTATGTTTCCAAATGGGTGGAAGCAAAAGCCACCAGGACTGACGATGCTAAAGTTGTTTGTGATTTTGTTAGGGCTAACATATTTTATAGGTTTGGAGTTCCTAGAGCCATCATTAGTGAACAAGGGACTCACTTTTGTAATTGGAGAATGGCGGCTTTGTTGAAAAAGTATGGGGTGCATCATAAAACATCAACTCCCTATCATCCACAGACTAATGGGCAAGCTGAAGTGTCCAATAGGGAAATCAAAGGAATTTTGGAAAAGACTGTTAATCCAAATAGGAAGGATTAGAGCCAAAGGTTAGAAGACACGTTATGGGCTTACAGGACAGCCTACAAAACTCCAATTGGAATGAGTCCATATAGGCTGATTTATGGGAAAGGTTGTCACCTACCTGTGGAATTGGAACACAAGGCATACTGGGCTGTGAGGAAGATGAATCTGGATCTTGAAAGTGCTGGGAAAGAGAGAAGGTTGCAGTTACAAGAGATGGAAGAAATTAGAAGGGAAGCATTTGAAAATTCCAGGATTTACAAAGAGAGAACAAGAGTGGCTCATGACAAACTGATCCAACCAAAGGACTTCCATCCAGGAGACAAAGTGTTGTTATTCAATTCAAGACTCAAGCTGATGCCAGGTAAACTTCGTTCCAGGTGGGATGGTCCATTTATAGTTACTCATGTAAATCCTTTTGGTGCTGTGCAGATTGTGAAAGATGGAGTGAAGGATCCATTCACTGTTAATGGGCACAGATTGAAGAAATTCCTTGGGACCATGCCATCAGAGCCAATGGAGGAGATCACACTCCTCCAACCTGTTTATCAATAAAATCTATCAGGTCGTACCTCTCCTTTATATTTTCATGATTGTTGTGATTCAATTTCCAATATTCTTACATGTTAAATACATTTGAATGCATTGTGGACACTGCATCATTTAAGTGTGGGGGAGGGAACCTTTGTAGTGTAGGATTTTTATGTGTTGTTTGTTTTCCTAATATTTTTTTTAAACATGTGAGTGTCTAAAATTTTGTGTGCTTATTTTTAAATTTTTGTGTGTTTTTGAAAATTTTGAGCTGAAATGATTATCATTGATATTTTTGAAACCCATCTCCATGAGTGAAATAATTTATTCCTTGAAACTGAGCTTAAATGAATGCTGAAAATGACATTGTTTCAAGTTCAATTATTTGGGAATTTCATGAAAAATACTCTGTTTTTTGAATCCCATGCCATATATCACTGTCTTTATATTTGAAATCACATTCCCGTGAGGCTTCTAAACCTATTATTTTCATATTCTTTACATTCACCTCACTTCTTGAGAGAACCAAATCATGCTTGATTTAACCAGAATTTGATTTATTCCTGTCAAAACTTGAGGGTTTGAGGTACTTGTGTTTTAAATGATTGAGGCATTTCTTTGGTTTGAAAGCCCCCTTTTCAAGATAATCCCTTTCATAATGGCCTACCTTGAACATTTAATCCTTGTAGCCCATAGAAGCCATGAAAATCCTGTTAGTTTAGCCACATTACAAGCCAATATTCCCTATCCAACCTGCTCTTGAAGTGAAATTGCATGATCTATTTGAACATAAGTGTGGGGGGAAGATGTCTTGTATTGTACTACCTTATTTGGGGATACTTTGGGTGAAAAAAAATGTTGAAGAGATGTTATTGCTGTAAAAAAAAATCATTCTGCAGAAAGTTGTGCCTTTTCTGGAGCTTTCATGATGAGAGAAGCTGTGCCTTTCTGGAGCTTCTAATGTAAAAAGGAAGCTGTGCCTTTTCTGGAGCTTTCAAGAAATATTATATTTGAGAAGATTGAAATGTTTGCTGCTGAAATGATGAACTATTGGAACATTCCTTGATATTCCATGGAGAAGGAGTTTATTTTCAACTAAGGGGAGTGAAGAGAAGACCATACTTTTGTGAAAATTAGAGTAATGCAATTTTGCTTCAAAAAGAGCCAAGCCCTCTTCATTCAGCCTCAGAATTTTCACATATAAATCCTACCAACCTTAAGCCACAGAACAACCTTAACAAGTCCTCATGATAAACATATGTCTTTGACTCACATCGGGTGGAGAGGTAGGAATTTATCAAGCCTATGGTGACCCTTGTATGAGTTTGGATGAGAAAGACATTGCTAAAAAATTGAGATTTGTGTAATGAGAGATAATGAAAGTTAGGTAAGTGTTTTGTGTGCATGGGAGGAGAAATGAAGAGTAAATTTATTGAATTATCCTAACTTAAGAATATGAAATAATAGAGTTTGAGGAGGCATGATATATTTTGTTTCTTGTTTTCAAATTAGTGGATCTCATGGATATGTGTTTTGAATTTACTTTGAATTTATTTTGATTCTGACTTGTCCAGGAGTCCAAGTGATGAGTGTGGGAGAATTGATAGAGTTAATATTTTCATTATTATTTATATGTTTTTCAATTATTTAATCCCTCCTAATTATTCAATGTGAGTGTATTTGCATCATTTATGTGTTTTTGGTGTATTTTGGGCTTAAATGTGAAAATGGGGTAATTCTGTAAAATTTTCAGTTTTATATAGCTTCTGTTTTTCGGTCATAACTTTTATAATATGGGTCCAATTGAAGTGAATCTTTTTTTGTAGGATTCCTATACTTGTGGGATTAAAATGTTCCTTCTGGACCAAGACCCAATTCGAACCCCAATGGTGCAGAAAATTAAATCAAGTTGAGAAATCAGTTTGGAAGGCAGAATGGACCCCACTTCATTAAATATGAAATATCTCCTTCAGACGACCTTATAATGAGGTTATTCCCGCTGGTGTCGACAGAGGAATTCAAAAGGACGGCTCACAATAAATTTCATAAATTATTGAGCTCATTAATGTATCCTTTTGGCGCGTCCAAATGGAGTGGGTGAAACAGTGTTTGGCGGCCAGAAAAGTAATGGTCATTGCTTCGGCCATATCTTTCTTTACACCTGTTCAATGACTCTAAAATTTTAAGGGTCGATAGAAAACTTCCTTTCCAACATTCTATAAGAAGGGACCGCAGTGAGTTTCGGCCGGCTTGTGGGAATAACAGAGGCAAATTTTTGGAAGACAGATTCTGGAGGATCAAATTTCTGTTCTTTCTTTTCTCTCTTTTGTTCTTCTTAGTTTTGTAATGAATTCTTCTTTCCCCTTAGTCACAATTACCCTTGCCATGGTGGGGTAAACTTCTGTGTGATTGGGGAAGGGGAGGTTTTCCATTTTGTATTTCATGAGTTCCTTCTCTTAATGTTTTAAAATCCTTTTCTCTTCTGCGAATCTGTTTCAATTTCTTATAACAGTTTTTATTATCATGTACGATTGTATCTGATTTTAGATTCTGTTGTTCATTTTTATTTGGTCAATGATCAATATCTCCCTCCACTAGGTTATGGTTTATAAACAATGGAATAGACCGGTATTTAGTGGTGTAGTACTCGGTGATCACCGGTACGTGTGTGAGGAGTAGTGAATGTTCTTGATTACTTGGGATAAACAAGACCCGATTGGGGATTGCCTAAGATAATTGAGGGTATTTTATACAACTCTATTACACATTGGAAGGAGAGTAGACCAACCTAAGATTTTAGTAAGGTTTATTCTCACATTTTTAATTGACCAAGGGTGTGAGAAGAAACGATTGTGGATTCTCACTCTTAACGATTTAGCAGAGGAGAATTGGGTAAAATGAACAATGATAGAATTACAATTGGAAAACTGACCCTAACCTGATCACCATTTCATATCACTGATTTAGATCACATCATTTGTCAATTTGTTTCAAAACTTTCACTTAATTACTTTACTTTATTTAGTTTCTTTCTTGTATTTTCTAAATCAAACAATTTCTAAAAACAACCGCACTTCTTTCTATTTTAAGGTGACAGCTTAATTGTTGTGCACTCCTCTCTGGAGACAACCTAGGTAATCCACTCTACTACATGTTAACTTAGGTAATATTTGTTTTTGTCACACCCCACGACAGGCATGTTTCAAATACCAAATCTTCTAGAGAATGACTAGGGATGTTTGAGAGATATGTTTTTGGGTTTTTTTCAAGATATATGGACTGATTGGTTTAAACAAGTGAGGGGAGGAGTTGCCCTTTTTATAAGTGGGGGAGGGGACCTTCCTAGAAACCACTTGGAAATTTCTCAAAAGGATACAAAATTATAAGTCATTCCAAAGAAAAATCCAACCAAATGACTTTATATTAGATGGTGGAATATGATAATGTATAAATATTTTGAGAAAATAGTATTTTTTCAAGGTTAATAAAAATCAAACCCTTATATTTTGGTTTAACAGCCAGTTAACCCATTTTATTTTTTTAGAAAAGTGGTGACATGAACTGGTTTCCCAATTCATGCCCCCTAGAGAAATTTATTAAAATCAAAAAAAAAAATTGCATTACAAAATTGAGGTGTAAAGAACTTACACCAGCAGGGAGTAATCAAGGGTACATGATAAAGAAACTCAAATATACCAAAGAAAAATGTTGCAGCCATCCAGTAATAGATCTCCGAAAAAAGGTAGAGCCTTCAATCAAGATAATCCATTCTGGCCTTGACTCAAATCCAAGACTTCATCAGCCTCATTAAACTGACCATCAGCCAGAGCACAATGAATATCATTTCCAAACAACATCCAGATTAACACATCATGCTGGAAAGACAACATCCATTTCGAAACAACATGCTAGAGATTCAAGCAGAAATCCATCCAAACATCATCAAGATGTACTCATAATGATTCAAGGAGTTTCAAGTAGATGACCACATAAAAAACCAGAAGATGAGAAAGCTAATCTTCAACAGCCATCTACCACAAAATGTCGAACATTAAGATCTTTGAAAACATCTCATCGACCAAGCTGTTCCGCATCCACAGGTTCAAAGGAAGTACAACATCATTGAGAAAATATGGCATAGGATAGTAACAAAAACAGCAGAGAAGCACTGTGGATCCAGATCTGGATTCTGTATCCTTCTCTAGAACCTAGTGTAGAGCAGTCAAACAGAAACAGGAGAGGCCGACAAACTTAAAACAAGTTAGCATCCAAACAGTAAACGTATATACTGCCACTGTAAGCGGACAGTTCCATAAATAGACTATCCATTTTTCAAGAGCATATATCACATCCAAAGCAAAAAATAGCAAAATCGGAGCTCAGACCATCACAACAAGACATTATGAGTAGAGACAGACCATGAAAAACAGATAACTAGTCTAAAACAGGCTGAACTTCCATTCATAAATCACATAAAGAAACAAGACCAGAAACAAAAAAAACACCAGAAACAAAACTAGATTCTTCCAGAAATCAGCAGAGAGACCAGAAGTCAAGGAGAATAACCCAAAGAGCCAGAGTTAGTGGTTATTGCCAAGGTATGCTCGTAAAATCAAAATTTGGGTCTTTACTAAATTCATCAACGATTCTGATAAACATCCTTTTTCTAATGTCAAGGTAGTCTTGAGCAAACAACTCACCATTTTTATACCTTTGAAAAGTAGTGTTTTCTTGTTCCTCAAACCAAGTGTCAAGTTCCATTGGGAAATTCGGATCCTCATCATACTGGTATGCATCTCTGTACACAGGGTCATTTTCTTTATCTTCACATGCATTGGTGTCTGAATCAAAGGAATCAGAAGCTTGTGAGTTTTCAGGTAGAGGTTCAGTAGGTACTGGTTGTGGAGGGACCTCAAAATCAGAAGTTAACCCATTTTATTCTCAATCAGGGTAATTATGTTATTGTTTTTACTATTCATTATAAATAAAAATTAATTTGAAGATATTAACTAATATTAATTATTATAATTGAAAATATGTAATCCATTTTATCAAATTCAATCCATATAATTAAAATAATTTGATTAAAAATGAACCTGTAAAACACATCGAAAAATGGTTTTTAATGAAATGTGTTTTTCAAGCATAAGAATATCTGAAATTAACTATATAAATAGTGATAATAATTAAATGGATTTAAAATAATAAATTTTTCTATATAATATATATATTTAATTTAATTTTTTTTATTAATGGTTATTTTAATTAAATAAATGGGGGACTATTATGCACATAAAAGAGTTTTAAGAAAAATGCATTTTAAGCCTAAAAATAAACTTATACAAGAATATTGAATAAACTTAATCCAAATGTAATTAATTTGGTTAAATATAGATATATAATACTTATTCAACTTTAAAACAAAATTTAAATTGAATGAGACTTTAAAATTACTTATTTTGAAAATAATTGACAGTTTTATAAAAAGTGTTATTTTTCACTATTCACTGAAAAGTCACTCTTTTCAAAAAAATCAAAACAAATCACCCTAAAATAAGTTCAATATGATTATTTATAAAATTATGTTCTTTTTATAAAATAAAATTTTGTAAATTGGGATAAATTAAATATAAATCTCAAATATAAAATGAAAAATATTACCATTTTTAAAGAAAATGTATTTTAAAGCTTAAATTGATTTTATTGAGAATTAAGTTGTTATTTATAAATAAATTTTATAAAAAATTATAATTTTTTTGTAATATTGTTAAAAAATATTCATTCCCACCAACTTAATGACTAAGCTATAATGGAAACATTAAATAATAATGCTGTTATAATATATCATGGTTTGCTTAAAACTAACTGTTGTGTGTCGTATACACAATCAAACTCAATGTTATTATTTTATAAAATCAAGGTGTTACAATATATTTGAGAAAATATCAAAGATATTATAGTCCGGTTAAATTAATATGGAATATATACTAGGTAATATAACAAAAAACACTACCCATAGGTATCCATATCATGCCCTAGGAAGACCACTATAATGATACATGAATATAATCACTAGCTCCCAATTGATACCTATACCATAATATGAGTGTAATTTGTCCAAAATTTGTATTATCAATGTAAAGCCTCACTCATAACTATTATTCTTAATACCTACTTTGGACATCCCCTGGTAACATGTGTTTCGACCAATTTTATATTGGCTAAACATGGTCTCGGTCTACCTCCAAAGTTAAAAAATCATATATCTACATATAACTAACATTGTATCAACAAAACACATGCTCTAATATCATTTTTAATGCCTTGAACATACTTTACTAAACCATTAATAAGATGGTGGTTATATTTAACCTCAATTGTTCATCCCTATACACTAGAGGTGGGAAACTAGTGATGAAGTCTTGAGATAGTATTGAGGATGATATTATCTCATATATAAAGTATAAGGTCCTTACCTTATTCTATTGAAAATATATTGTGGTGCATATTTATGATATACACACCCAAAATAAATAGAAATAAAACAGAGATGAAATATGATATCCTAAAATCTAGAATAAAAGATAGTATACAGTTTATATGATGCATTAAATATAAAAAAGTTATAGAAAAAAATATACAAAACAAGATTCATTATAATATGAAAATATATGTGGTACACTATCCAATATATATATACTATAAAAGTGAAAAGTTTTTATATAATGACCCTTGAAATAACTCACATATCCAATTCTTTCCAAACCATCAATATATGAAATTATATTACTTACGAGTCGTACTTCCAGCTCCATAGAGATATAATCCCTTGAAATGAAACATGTAATTTATTCATTCACATAAAAACCTATACCATTTAAATGTTTATGGGTGATTCCAATAAGACAATAATATTTCCCTTCCCACCTCGACACACTTAGTGATAACAATCAAATAGATACGAATGCTAATATTGGGAAAGAGTGAAATTAATAGATCTATGTAACTCACCCACTTGAAAATATAACCCATGAATTATTATACATGTCCAAACATGGTTGGAAATGTGTCTAGGAGAGAAACAAACCCCATATACTCATAATGATACTACCAAGATAAGGTCATGACCCACTTACCCATAATTTTAACTTTCATACCCTGATAAACCAATGAGGTATACCCCATAACTCTTTTATCTCAACAGATGTGATCCTAGGAGGTCTCAAGGAATATCTATAATGGATCTCTCATTAGAGTATCAAATAACCCATTGGACATATAATTTCCCAATAAAAAACCTAAACCCTAAAGTATCATTTGAAATACAAATTGAAACATGAATCATAATATTGGTACATTAAATAGATCCCAAACATCAAAAATAATATCAAATGACAACACAAACAATAAAGGTTATCCAAGGAAGTCTTGAAGAAAAACTATCTATAAAAAAATCTAAGATAAATAAACCAGTAAACAAGGAATGGGTCCAAAACATAATAAATAAAAATCTTGACACTCATGATCTACCCATGTCATCTTACTAATATTCACTAGAACTATCTTCCAGAATTTCTAAAGAGAACTATGATCTTTATCCCATGTATTGAAAGTCATCAAAGGGGATGGATTCCACTGTATGACCGAACATCAATATATATGCACAACAATCCCATCGATCTAATCTCAATATGAACATTAACATGTGTGTTCAATGGACATGGTCTTATCATATTTAATAAATATGGAAAACAAAAACTATCTATGGTATTTTTTATAACCTCCATCGGTAGAGTCACCCTTATCACTTAAATCTAAATCCAGTGTGCACTGTATTTATTATCCTTTAGAGAAATGAAACTATCAGGAGAGGATGCATCATCAATAAGTAATATATTTATAAAAAACAAAAAAAATCACCCATAAAACATCTATACTCCTCGATCAGATGATTTAAAATAGATGAAATCATTATTTTCACCTCTTACATGTATCAATACTCTATAAAGTTGTCTGTCACAAAATTCTCACTCCTTTTTAGGCGATGTGCTCAGTCACTCTACTCCATATGGTAGAAGGAAACATTATTCTGGAGAGAACCCACTATCCTATTATGAAAAATAAAAATGAGGCATCTCGATCATTGATAATGAATCTAGACTAAGCTGTTAATTGGGAAATGAAATGAATAAGTCCAACCTTAACCACCAAGGTCAGATATAGGGCTCTATTATAAATAATTGAAGAGGTTATATAATCATTATAAGTATCATAAAATTTTCAATTTTTAATATATAATTAATCACCCATCATATAGTTTTTATTTAGAATGCGTAGCCACACCAAAGGTTTCCTGAGATTCCTATGGACTTATGATAAAAGGAAACCTAACAAGGAACTGCATATAATCTAACCAACCCATTATTAGATTGTAAGTTTGGTCGATTATTACTATGTTTACAATCCATAATATATAACATAAAAGTAAATACATTAAAAATAATCTCACATAGGTATAAAATATTTAGAAAAACAAAGTGTTACCCACAAGAGGTAAAATAGACCAAAAATTTTCTCAAAACAATACCTACTATATTTACTTCAAAACCATGTAAATATTCCATTTATAAATATTTGAAAAGTAATTATAGGTTTTTTTATTCACACTTATACCATATAAAAAATATAACTGAAAACCCACTTTGAAATACTTCTTTTTTACTTTGAAATACAATTTTAAACTATCACTTTATGTCCCCACTTTGTCACCCTAATATTTCATTTTAAATTATTTCTCTTATAAATCCCATTAAATGACATATAAAATTTTAAATTTCAATTAATAGTTTTCACGTCACCTTTTATTAAAACTAATCATTAAAAAATTCTTTTTTAAACCACATTTAAAATGATTGAATCCATTAACTTTTCAAAATATACATGACACCAAAATAAAATAAAATAGGTCACCTATACTAGTTTAACTGAGGGTTCACCAAAAAATGGTTTAACACCAACAAATGGTTTAACAAGATGTACCATACTTGTTAAATATGAGTGGAACATAAAATATTCCCGTTTATTGGTTAATACAATAGTATCCAAATCAAAAATTCTAATAACAACAACAACAATAACATAGAAACATTATATTAATAGGAGATCATGATACTAAATATTGTAAAGCCTTCCAACTATAAATAAAAATACTTAAATCAATCACAATATTTTATACACCACCAATTATCCCCTAAGTACATATCTCATCTTTAAACCATATAAAATCAATTACCAAATCATATTATGAAAAAAATGAATGGAATACTTGATTGCAAACTCATCGAGTAATATAATGATGTCGAAACCACATATAATAGTGTGTAGTCCACTCGCAACACACACTTGAACCTAATCCATAAAAAATTATCAATTTATAAAATCAAATCAAAGAAAAATTTAATCCAATTCCATTAAAATAACTAAATAAATTAATCAAGAATCACACGTTGAGATAAAAATTATGAAAGAAGGATAATATAAGAATCTTGAGCCTATTTTACACACTGCACATAAAATACTCATCAATAAAAAATGATTTCAATCTGATCTGATCAAATTACACTTCAAATCCCCAAAATAACACTTAAATATATTCGGTAGAGTTGATAATATGAATATATAAATAAGGAATCCATAATTAATTGATTAACAAAGAGAAATTGATTTGAATAAACCTTAGATCAATAGGGAACCATAGAAGATCAAAAAAGGCGAAAATAGAAGGTAATGTCCCGGAGAAGTTCCTAGTCTATTGGTAATAGTTACTAAAAAATAAAGGGGAGATGATCATAAAATGATAATTATTTCTATGTTCACAAATTGAGATAAAACCCCATAGAGTACCTTGTTTTACTTGAATGGGTAAAAAGTGGAAGTCCACCAACCACTAGGGGGCCGAACTAGTAGGACTATACCACTTTAAACTAGACAAGGTACTTAATGGTCTAAAACTGGGTATATAGTAGCACATGAAAACTTTTCTTCTTACTTTTCAATCACTATTGACATGAGAAATATATTCATGTGATTTTCCACAAAATTCCCACCACTAAAACTCCATAATAAACATATAAAAATTATTCAAAATTTTTTCATCTTGAATTAAATAAAAAATTTCGTTTTAAAATGGTCCTAATGGATTGGAATATTACTTAACAATCAATTAACCAATACAAAAATATATATATTATTAAAAACTCCCACTATAAAACTTATAATTTTGGGAATATAAAATAGTCCTTCAAATACAAATCATGGACAAAATTGATCATCAAATTATTTTTAACTCACCATATTCTTTCTCATAATGATCCAAAAACTTCCATTTTGGAAAATATAAACTATATGGAATCTTATTCAACAAACACCCAACTACTGAAACCAATATAGTTTCGCTGATTAGACCCTGATCTCTATCACCACACTATTATAATTTTTCTTTAATTTGTCTATTAGTGATCTCATAATTCAATTCTGCTCACTTGATCATCCTACTAATAAAATATGATTCCATAGAAAGGTAATCCCCACTATAATGACCACCTAAAAAAACACATGTGAAGGTGGTGACCTCACCTATTTTGATAATCCCAATTATGCTTTCACATGATTTTATAGTCCCAAATAATATATATATATATATATATATATATATATATATATTAACTCTATCAATCTATGTGTTTCATAGAACCAATAAGTGTTAATTCTACTGGTATGCACATAGCTACTGATACAAACAAGCAGATGTAACACCCCAAGATTTTATGAAGAATGTTATTTTAATTTCGTTGATGTATTTTGTTGTACCCTACACAAAATAGAGATTCCACTTCACGCAACCCTGACCTGGCTTGCATTACACGCAATCACGACCTTCCTCGATAGCGTGTGTTGTACGCAATACCGGGTTTTACTAAACAACGATATATGGTTATAATATTATCAAGAACTAGCCGTTATGAATATTATTTACTACATTTTGAATTTTATAACATTATTATTCATCTTACTCATTTTCTAGAACATGGTATGAGAATAAAATAATTTTTTCGGGTAAAATAAGTATTTTTCAAAAAATGTAGTTTTGCCGCTTTTTGATGGCGCACCCACCTTAAATATTCTTTTTGACATGTCTATAAGTTCAATTTGACAAAATAAAATTCTTCTTTGGAATCAGAATATAAAAATTTACTTTGGATAATTTTTTCATATTATTCTGATAACTTTCATATTTTAATGAATAGTAAAAACACACTATATTTTAATTAAAAACAACTTTTTTCATCAGAATAATTTATATGGATAGATTATATTTTTAATTGGTTTTAAAGTGTAATTAGAATATATTTTTACCATTCAATCCAATGTTGTTCATTGGAACTTATTTCACTTTGAAATTGGATATAAACATGTATCAATCTTTTGATTGTTTTTGTTTCTTAAAAACACGCTATTTGTTTTGATAATGAGAATTAAATTTAAAATTAATTAATGCAACTTATATGTTATGTATTTGTAAAAATATACATCAATTTTGAATTCGGAATATCAAATAATTCTTAGGCTGAATGTTTTGTATTTTTCTGAAAAACTTCAATTTCTGATGAATAGTGAAACCACTTAGTGGTAGTTAAAAAAACTGACTTTTTTAAATTTAAACTTAATTTTACCAATCCTGTGAGTGGAATTTCCAAAATCCTAGAGACACGGTTAATATCAAGGACTAAAATGTGGTTCAATGAGATGAAAATAATTTTTGGTGAATAGTAACTTTTATTTATTTTTTTTACCACGGTTAAAAGTTAATAGGGTAATTAAGGGTAAAATTGATATTATTATTACCCTAACACATGTCTTAATTTTACTGGATAAGTGTAATTCGACCAAAAACAACCTTAGTAATAAAATATGACTATTTAGGCCCACGTGGATTAGATTAGGACATTTAATATTAATTTATTTAAAGAAGGGTTAAAATAGTTAAAATCAAAGTTTAATAAGTAAATAATTTTTAATATAGTGTTATACATAAGATAAATTCTACTATAAATATTCCTTAGAAATATCAAAATATTTCCTACATAATGGTATTTTATTTATTATATTTTTAAGTTAAATAATTTAATTTATTTATGACACAAAGATGATGCAGTAATTATCTTAAAAATGAAATATTGACATAATTGATGTTATAAATACCCAAATAAATGTAATTTGAGACTTTTTATGAATTGAAATAATTTTCTAGGTTAACATGACATGTTAGTTTTGATTTAATTAACTTTTTTCGAACTAATAATTCGGTTATTATTTTCAAAACAATCAATTACGAAATAGTGTCAAAATTGACATAAAATAGTTTTTAAAACAAATATTATATTATTAATTGTTATTTTATTCTTAAAAATATAAGGTTTGGCCAAATGACTTATATTAGGTTATATATATTAATAATAAACAACTTGGGGTTCTTTTGGCTTGTTATAGTAAGTTTATTAAACTTATAGTGTAAGAAAACAAGAATACACGGTAAAAGTAAAATTATTTAACTTAAGGATAAATCTAAATGATAAGGTTAAAATAGAAACCTAAACTTCTCTAAATTCTATTGAATGAGATTATTTAGACCCATACCTACATTATCTTCTAAATAAATCAATTTTTATCTATTAAAAACTGAATACGAATTTATAACAAAATAATATTTTTAGTTTTTCCAAAGGTGCCCCTCTCCTCCCTTATAAAAGGGTACCTCCTCTCTCTCTTCCTCACACCACTTTGAGCCTTCAATCTCGTCCAAACCTTGCCAAATTATATTCTCCACTTCCCTAAAAACATCCTAGAGGTTCTGGTATTCATCAAAGACCAATTATAGTGCCCTAAAAGGAGGTCTCAAAGAGGCGCTTCAAAGAAGAGGTAATGTCCGTTAACGATTCTTTCAACTTTATTTCTTCTTCCACTTATTCTTCTTTAGTTGTTTCATTATTAAGTAATAACATTAGTATCAATCATATAATTATATGTTATTATAAGTATGAAACAACCATATTTCACCATCTATCCATCCTACGGAAAACGAAATCACCGAGCGTGCGTACGTACGGAATACCGTCTCCATGCCGTGATGTAATCTATTTTCCACCACCACCTTACTTGGATGGGTATAATGGTGAAAGTAATGAATATATATGATTATTTTAAAGTGATATTGATTCTATAATATTATACATACACTTAAATACAATTCCACGGTCATGGGAATGATATCATCGCTCGTGCGTACGTACGGACTACCGTCTCCACGAACGCGATGAGATTCATTTTCCATGATTAACCATTCAAGAATGATTATAAAGTATATATAATGAATAATAATGAAATATATGACATAATAATGCTACTGGATTTATGTGTATATATATATATATATGTATGTCATCTATTTAGTTTCATTTAATTAGATAAGGAAACGAAAACAGCGTTCATGCGTACGTATGGCCTACCGTCTCCATGAACGGTGTATTTCATTCCTTTTATTGATCTATAATATATATATGTATATGATGAATATATATTATATATAAATCATGTTTTACATTATATAATTAATTAAATCAGGATATAAGTAATAATATCAAGAACAACAAGTCCTAACACGTACGATAAATAAAACGATTTAACCCAAAACACTGCTTTAACATGGATCTTACAAAAGAACGGGTAATATAAAGTCATAATTGAACCATATATGATATAATAACAATGAATATGATTATGTAATAAGTCAATGACATTATTCAAATCATTATACAGGAGGTTCGGAAACGTACGAAGCATATCAGACCTAAGGTAAGGGATAATTTTGCAAATCTCATTTTTTATCCGAGATTGCTTATACATAAGTATTTACTAGGGTTATTGTCATCATCCATGTCCATTTTTTCTAAAAGTTTCCTTATGTATGTTTTATGTCTTTTTTACACATTTTTTACTTTTACTACAAGGTATGTAAGGAATCTTTCTTTTTTTTCCATACGAAGTACTTTTTGACTTTTCCGACAAAAGTACAAGGAGAATGTTTTTTTAACTTATACGGAACAAATGGATTTTTACAGTTTTACAAAGCCTTATTTTCATGAAGCTTCCTCCAAAATATTTCATGAATATTTTCAACAAAATCCTTTTATTTTAAAATAGCATGACATTTTGTGAAAATAGAATGATTTTGAAGAAGAAAGGATATTTTCCTGAAGAATTCATTTCAAGTGTTTTATAAAAACCATTTTTCATCTAAGATGAAATTATTTCATGTGTGTATGTTTCAAGTTACATGTCTCTATGATTTATATGGTTTCACTTTTCATATTATGAAATGATATCCATTTCTTTTATATGGATTATGTGATGATGGTATGATGTTTATAAAACCCATTTTATTTATTGGGTTGGGTATGTTTTTTTTGTGGCACAAGTAAGAATGATTTCATTATGAGATGGGTGGGACCTATATCTCCCTCCAATGCACTGGGTAAAGATTATATATCTCATGAGATAGACATGGATGAAACGGTAAGTTAATCCGGTTCAGTGATACAGGACTGGATCGAGGAGTGAACTCGATTCAGAAAGGGACTTTGTCCACTAAGATGGTCTTGGTAGCAATGCCTTTGCTACTATGGAAATCATAACAAGTGCTGAATGGTTTCCACAATTACATTTTTATTCCCATGCTATTTTATTATTATTGATGTTCCTTTATGTTAAATGCCTTACTTACTTCCAAGATTTATGTCTTTTCTTGAGGTTTTAAATTTTAGATTTCATCTTCAAGTTTTTGCTTTCAAATGTTTATGGATTGTTTTATGTTCTCTATGTTTTCCCTTAGTGAGTGTTTGAGCTCACCCTTTTTATGTTTTATTTTCCCCAGGAAGTGAAGAAAGGTTTTAGGTAAGGAAACGAAAAGGGGAAGATCGTTATGGGTTATGTTGAAGATCTTTCAACATGATTAGATGTTTATATTCCGAGTTTCCAAGGACACTAAACTATTATGGTCCTTGTGTGTCTGTTTTTGTTATGTATTAAGTATTCCGCAAAAGTAATGTAATGTACATGTACGTCAAGCTTCGGGTATCTACAGCAGAGACCCTGGTACTTAGTCTACTGATAGACAAAGGTTACCGATAGAATGAATAGACAGCCTCTGAAACAGAACATAGCTATCGGTATGTATAAGTCTACTGGTATATGAAAGTATACCGTTACAGAAAGGTCACCGATACACATAGATACAAGTATGTATAAGTCCACTGGTAAGAAAATGCCACTGATAGAACATGTCTACCAAGACAGACAAGCTACCGATATATATAGTCCACCGATACAACATCCAGTGATACAAACAGCTACCGATAGAAGCAGAGATACTGTTAGAGTAAGTCTACTGGAATGCACTTAATCACCAATATAGAACAGAGCTACTGATATGCACATGTTACTGCTACTCAAGTCTACTGATAGAAGTTCATTGATACAGTGAGCCACTGACTGATATACAAGACGAGCTACTGATAGACCAAATCTACCAATAGAAGGAGTCACCGATATACAGAGCTACTGATACACGGAGTAAATGCTATCGATACAAGGAGCTACCGATACAAAAACAAAGAGCTACCGATAGGAGCTCACCGCTATACAAAGTCCACCATTACAAGTCTACTGACATAGAGCTATTGATGAAATACTTAACCAGTCCCTGATACTTAACTCTATACTTTGTCAATATTATTAAAATAATTTTGACGATCATATTTGATGATTTTAATGCAATTAATGTTATTTAATAATAGTTGTTGGCATGTTAGGGAACCGTACCTTGTACCTGTAAAAAGTTAATCATTCCCATTGACCGGAGCTGAAATCAATAAAAGGAAGGACAAAGGACGGGCATAAGTGTGTGGGAAATAAGTACTGAAGAGTGTGGAACAGTGGTGCATACACACAGAAAAGAAAGTCTACATTCATACTAGAAGAACACTAGACATACAAAAATCCATTCATACAAGAAGATAACACAAGATGAACTTTAGTAAAGGAGTGAAGATCTACAGCGATCTCTTCCCACAATCAAGCTGATCAAAAAAAACCTGAATAAAATGACCCTCTGTTTTTCAGAAAAAAATCAGAGGACTCAAAAGCATTCTTGATTAATCAAAGGAGTTAAGAGCTACACTTAAAATCACTAGCGCATTCTAAACTCTTATATACTCTCTTAGTTATTCTTTTATTTTCATTTGAGAAGTGTGCGTACTCTGTATATTCTATACTCACACTGTCTCCTGTGCTAAACTGGAGGATTTATAAATCCTCACACAAATAATCTATAACACTCTTGTATCCTACTGTGGATAGTAGTAGAGGTCCTGTAGGACCTTAATAGCCTATGCGCTATTATGTTGTTTTCCCATGATAGAATGTGGTAGAGTTCTTAGTACCTGGATAGTATTTGTACTATTGTTTACCCCGATCCAGGGTGTGGATCAAAATTTATAGAAATTCTTTGAGAGGACTAAGTCTCGGCTTGAGTCTGAACCTCTTGTTTTAAAACTGTTGTGCTTACTTATTTTTGGTCCTAACCTATATTGAATATTCCACTGCAAATTACTTTGAAATATAAAATTGTTTTTAAAGTTACTTTGATAGTAAATCTAGCAAGTGTTTGCAAATATTGTAATTCAGTAGGTTAGTTTCAAAAGATAATTTAATATTCTTATTAAATTTACTGAGATCTAATAAATCTTTTGAGAACCTAATCAAACCCTTACAGTTTTATAAATTCACTACAGTTTAACCTAGTTTTTAATTGGGTTATTTTAATAGAAATATGTTTAACAGAAATTTTTAGTGGAACTCAATTCACCCCCCTCTTGAGTATCCACTCCGACCAACATTTGGTATCAAAAGATTGTTTATTATTAAAGGTATTCAAAATACTATTTTTTAAAACTATTATTTTAGTTGCATCTTAAAGATCTTAAATTTCTGTTAGTTCTAAATTTTATCTCTTTAATATATTTTATAAAATCTTATTATGGATAATAGAATAGAAGGTGATGCTACCAACATGCCACCCTTATTTAATGGTGTTAATTATGCTCATTGGAAGCTTAAAATAAAAATTCATTTAGAGTGTATGGGATTTGATATCTGGACTGCTATTGAGACTCAATATAATATTCTAGAAACTGAAAGAACTACTTGGGATGAACCTACTAAAACTGCCTACAATAATAACTATAAAGTAATGAATGCTCTATATTGTGCTTTAGGAGACGAAGAATTTAATAGAATATCTACTTGTAAAACTGCTTATGAAATTTGGGATACTCTAGGTGATTATCATGAGGGAACAACCAATGTTAAGGAAATGAGATTGAATACCTATACAATTAAGTATGATAATTTTAAAATGAAGCCTAATGAACCCATTTCTGACATGTATCTTAGGTTCAATGAGATCGTCAACACTATGAGCTCTCTTGGAAAAGCTGTTCCTACAAAAGAACAGATCATTAGAATATTAAGATTTCTTCCAGGTAGATGGAGAGGCACATCAGTTTCCATTAGAGAATCCTGTGATATTGGTGATTTACCTGTTAAAGAATTAATCGGTAAGCTTATGATGTATGAGGAAGTCCTGAAAGTCAACAAGGAAGAGGATTATGAACCAAAAATGAATTCGGTAGCATTTAAGTCTACTGCCTCAAAGAGAAAGGACAAGGAGAAAGTACACATACCTAGTGAAAGCTCAACAAGTAAAAGTTCAGATTCTGACAGTGATGCTGAGATGGCTCAAATATCCAGTAGATTTAATAAATTCTACAGGAAGAAGAAATTCTATAAAAAATCAAACTACAACAGAAAATATGACAACAAAGGTCTTTGGTAGAAGGTTTGGAAAATCCTGATAGGAGTGATGACATTGTCTGCTAAGAATGAAAAAGAAAGGGAAATGTAAAAGCGGATTGTCCAAAGTTAAAATTCAAGAAGAAATATGACTACAAGGAAAACAAGTACAAGAAAGCTATGAAGGAAACTTGGAGTTCTTCAGAAGATAGTTCAAGTGATTCTGATTCTACTAAGGATGAAAAATCTCAAAAATCTAATATGTGATTCATGACAAATACACCTGAGGTAACATTGGATACTCCTGCTTTAAATTCATATTATTCTGGAGTTGATTATGATTCTAAATCTGAAAATATGTCTAGTGAAGAATTATTTTAATATTGTACTATTCTATAAGAGACATGTAATGAATTGAAGGAAAATTATAAGACTTTGAAGAAACAACAAGCTTTGACCAGCTCTGTTAAATCTTCCCTTGAATCAGAAAAGGAAACGAATGCTCAATTACTTAAAGAAAATACTGAATTGAAATTTTCTAATGGGCAACTGAGGAAGGACATAAAAAAGTTCAATAATGTAAAATACACACTTACACAAATTTTAGGTAAACAAGTGACACAAAAATATACCACTGGAATAGGCTATCAGCCTGGAAAGAGACAGATTACTAAAACAAAAATTATTCCTAAATCTAGATAGAATACTGCTAGTTCTAATTCTAGAAATTCATATTCTTCAACTGGTTGTTCATATGGTTATATATCAAATAAAGTTTATATTTCAAAATATATCTATTTTGTAAATTATTTGATACCACTGAGAAAAATCTGAGTACCTAAAGCGTTGCTTGCTAACGTGTCTGGACCCAATAAAATCTAGGTACCAAAAACATTTTTTTGTTTAAAACTATGTTGTAGGAGACTTTCTTGAAGAGTTCTCATAAGAAGGTATGGTACTTGGATAGTGGATGTTCATGGAATATTTCTGGATATTACTCATGTTTCAAGAGTTTAATCAAAGTTGATGGAGGCAATGTCACCTTTGGTGATAATTCAAATGGAAAAATCATCGACCTAGGCCAGATTGGTAACATTGATTCAGTTTTAATTTATGATGTTTTATTTGTTGATGGACTTAAATATAATCTGTTAAGTATTTCTCAGTTGTGTGATGATGGTTTCAATGTAAAATTTTCAAATGATTCTTGTAATGTTTTTAATTCTAAAAATGTTTTAGTATTTTCTTCCTTGAGAAATGAAAATGTTTATGCAGTTGATTTGAATTCTTTAGCTAAAAAAACATTACTCGATTGAATTATTTTCATAAAGAATCTTGGCTATGGCACATAAGATTATGACACTGCAATGTTCATTCACTTAGAAAACTTACTAGGAGGAACTTAGTTAGAGACCTACCCAAACATGAATTCCTAGCTGATATATTTTTTTAATCCCTGTCAAAAGGGAAAGAAACATAAAGTTTCTTTTAAATCAAAGAAAGAAGTTTCAACTTCTCAACCTCTCGAGTTGGTTCACATGGACATGTTTGGACCGTCTAGAGTTTCTAGTTTAAATGGGAAGCACTATGTCCATGTCTTAGTAGATGACTATTCTAGGTACACTTGGGTATACTTCTTATCTCACAAAAGTGAAGCTTGCTCTTACTTTATTAAATACTCCAAGTCTGTAGAGAACCTTAATGGACTTAAGATTACGACCTTGAGAAGTGACCATGGTCGTGAGTTTGAATCTTACTGCTCCCATAATGGCTATAGTCACAACTTTTCTACCCCTAGGACTCCTCAGCAGAATGGAGTTGTAGAAAGAAGAAATAAGGCTCTTCAAGAAATTGCAAGAACCATGCTTAATGAGTATGACCTGCCTATTTACTTTTGGGCTGAAGCTGTAAATACAACATGTTATATTATAAATAGAGTCTTGATTATAACTATTCTAAAAAAGACCCCTTACGAGTTTTGGAACCATAGGAAACCTAAAGTTAATTACTTTTGAGTTTTTGGTTGTAAAGTCTTTATTCTTAATACAAAGGATAATCTTGACAAGTTGGCTTCTAAAAGTGATGAAATAATTTTTCTTGGTTATTCAATTACTAGTGTAACACCCCTAGATTTTATGAGAAGTATTCTTTTTAATTTATTTAATTTCTTGTGTTGTATGCTACACCAAGATTATCTTGTGCTGTACACAACACCGTATTAGCGTGCAATATACACAACACTATTCTTGGATCGTGTTATACACAATTTCAAGTTCATTTGATATAATTTATTCTACGCAACATTGAGTGTGTATATATATATATATTCAATTTATAAATGAAATATGGTTGGATTCTGTTATATGCAACAACAAATGAGTCTTTCACTACACGCAACCCTGACATGGCTTGCATTAAACGCAATCATGACCTTCCCCGATAGCGTGTGTTGAACGCAATATCAGGTTTCACTAAATAATGATATATGGTTATAATATTATCACGAAATAGCTGTTATAAATAGTATTAACTACATTTTTAATTTTATAACATTATTATTCATCTTACAGATTTTCTAGAACGTGGTATGAGAATGAAATAATTTTTTTGGTTAAAATAAGTATTTTTCAAAAAATGCAGTTTTTTCACCTTTTGATAGCGTACCCACATTAAATATAGTTTTTGAAATGTTTATAAGTTAAATTTTAAAATATAAAATTCTTATTTGGAATCAGGATATAAAATTTTACCTTGGATAAATTTTTCATATTATTCTGATAACTTTCATATTTTAATGAGTAGTAAAAACACGCTATATTTTAATTAAAAACAATTTTTTTCATCGTAATAATTTATGTGGTTAAGTTATAATATTTAATGGTTTTAAAGTATAAATAAAATATATTTTTACCATTTAATATAAATTATGTCATTATCATTGATTTTACATTGAATTCACAGGTTAAATCAATTCAATATTTTGCAATGTTTTAAATAAAAACCCGTTTTCTTTCGACAATGGGATTAATTTTAATTTAATTTCTGCAACTTCTGTGTTTTGAATTTGAAAAAATGGATTACATATTTTGAATCAGTGTGTCCAAATTATATTAATAGACTAATTTTTATTTTTGGGAATTATGAATAGTAACTACGGTAAATTTTATTTACCATTGTTAAAGGTAAATAGAGTAATTAAGGGAAAATATAATATTATAAAATTTTTATAACACTTGTCTTAATACAATTGAATGATTATATTTTGTCCTAAGTCATATATGGGTCGAAATGGAATCCATTAGAACCCAATAGGATGTGATTAAGACCTTTAGTTTATTTTATTTAAAGGAAAGTGAAATATGTGTCACTCAAACTTTAATAATTAATGAATTTTTAATATAAGGTTATTCAGAATATAAATTCGGTTATAAATACTCATTTTAAATCTAAAATGTTTTTCTTTATCATGGAAATTTATTTGTAATTTTTAAGAGTTATTTAATTACCTTATTAGCTTATACATTAATGATGCAGAAATTATTTATTTAGTAAAAAAATCAATAATATTGTTTTTATTGAAATATTAATACATATTAAAGGGCCCACAAACCTGATAAAAACTTATTGGTAATGTATATCTACACCAAAATCATCCAATGGCCGAATATATGACCGTTTGGGTCTTATAAAAGTGATTATGACACTTATATTATTTTATTTTAAATGATGTCAAAGTTGTCACCTTCATAATTTAATATATATAACATTTTAAAATTTGGGTGTTTTAGAAGATAAGTCCAACTAAATTTATTATTATGAAATATATAATATTTATCTTTATCCTAGTATTTTATTTTTAATTTTTACGAAACAAATAAATATATTTAATAATTATACAAAAATGTTGTAGTAATTATTTTATTAAGAGAAATATCAAATAAATGGTTTTAAAAATAGTAAAATAAATATTATTTGAACTATTTAATGTTCTCCATTAATTTTCTAGACTAATATGACATGTTAGGAACCTAATAAATATTTTAGTTTTAATATACCCTCTATGTGGATTTTATTTAAATTCAAATTAATGAATAGTGTCAAAATTGACACTATTGTTATTTTATAAAAACAACATATTATTAAATTGTTTAAAAATCAAAAAAATATTTAAAAATTATAAATTGAAATTTATAGAGTCTAAAATGTCATAAAGTATCCAATTATGGAAAATTCACAACACATAAGTGATTATTTATTACCATTTAAAATTTAGAATTTTATTACCACAAATAAAATTAAATAGATATAATAAGGATTAATCAAAATGATAAGGTTTAATATAAAATAAAAACATGTATAAATTTAATTGGTTGATGATATGACAACCCTATCTCATCTCATATTCTAATTGAGTCATTTGTGGAGGTTTTATGTGGGTTTTGAATTTATATTAAACTAATATTTTTGAGGATTCCAAAGGTGCCCCTCTCCTCCCTTATAAAAGGGAACCTCCTCCCTATCCTCTTTACACAACCTTGAGCCTTCAAGCTCGGCCAAACCATGACAATATCTCTTCTACACTTCCCTAGAAACATCCTAGTGGTCCTGGTATTTTTCAAATACCATATTTAGTGCCCTAAGAGGAGGTTAAGAAGAGGCGAGTCAAAGAAGAGGTAACATACTTTACCAATTCTTTCCAATTTATTTCTTCTTATACTTCTTCTACTTTATTTGTTTCATTATAAATTAATAACATAAGTATCACTCATATACTGATATGTTATCATAAATATGAAACAACCATATTTGACCTCCTATCCATCCTACAGAAAATGAAATCACCGCGCGTGCGTCGGTACAGAATACCGTCTCCACGTTGTGGTGTAATCTATTTTACACCACCACCATGTTTGGATGGGTATAATGGTTTAAAGAATAAATATATATAATTATTATAACCTGATACTGATTCTGAAATATTATATCAACCACTCCAATTCAATTCAATAATTATGGGAACAATATCATTGCTCGAGCGTACGTACGGACTACCGTCTCCACGACGCGATGAGATTCATTCTCCATGTTAAACATTCAAGAATGATTATAAAGTACATATAATGAATAATAATTAAATATATAAAATTATATAGCTACTATATTTATGTATATATATATTTCATCTACTTACTTCCATTCAAGTCAATAAGGAAAGGAAAACAACGTTCATGCGTACGTACGACCTACCGTCTCCATGAACGGTGTGTTTCATTTCATTTATCTATCTATTATATATATATATATATATATACTGAATATATATGATATATAAATCATGTTTTACATTCTGGAATTAAGTAAATCATGATATAAGTAATAATAATATCAAGAACAACAAGTCCAAACACGTACGATAAATGAAACAATTTTACCCAAAACACTACCTTAACATGGAATTGACAAATGAATGGGCAATGTAAATACCTAAGTGAACCATATATGATGTAATAAAAATTAATATGATTCTGTAATAAGTTAATGAAATTATTTAAATCATTATACAAGAGTTTTGGATACATACGAAGCATATTAGATATAAGGTAAGGGATAATTTTGCAATCTAATTTTTATCCGAGATTGCTTATATGTAAGTATTTACTGGGGTTATATTTTTCATCCATGTCCATAGAATTTATTTCATAAAGTGTTTAATATTCTTCCATGTATTTTTAAAGTCATGTTTACCCTTCTTTGACTTTTACTTTGTGTTATGGATGGAATCTTTATTTTGTTTACCATACATGGAACTTTATTACTTTTCTATTAAAAGTTCGAGGAGAATGTTTTTTTAACTTATACGGCATGAACGGATTTTTAAGATTTTATAAAGAAATATTTTAATGAATCATACTCTACTAGATTTCATGATTATTTTCAACAAAATTCTTTTCTTTTAAAATTGCATGGCATTTTGTGAAAAGAAAATGATTTTGATGAACAAAGGATATTTTCTTCTAGAATTCATTTCAAGTGTTTTGTGAAAACTATTTTCCATCTAAGATGAAATTATTTAGTATGATTATGTTTCAAGTATAATGTCTCTATGATTTACATGGTTTCACTTTTCTTATGATGAAATGATATCTGTTAGTTTTATATGGATTATGTTACGATGATATGATGTTTATGAAACCCATTTTATTTATTGGGTTAGAATGAATGATTTATGTTTATTTTGTGGCACAAGTAAGAATAATTTCATTATGAGATGGGTGGTACCTATATCTCCCTACAATTCATTGTGTAAAGATTTATATCTCATGATATAGACATGGCTAGAATGGTAAGTTAATCCGGTTCAGTGTTACAGGACTGGAATGAGGAGCGAACTCAATTTAGAATGAGACTTTGTCCACTAAGATGGTCTTGGAAGAAATGCCTTAGCTACTATAGAAATAATAACATGTGCTTAATGGTTGCCACAATTACATGTTTCATTCCCATGCGAGTTTTCCATGATTAATGTTCCTTTATGATCTATTCCTTGTGTACTTCTAAGATTTATGTCATTGGTTGTGATTTTGATGTTTAGATTTTGTGTTCAAGATTTTGAATTCAAATGTATATGGATTGTTTTATGTTATCTATGCTTACCCTTACTGAGCATTTTAGATCACCCTTTTTATGTTTTATTTTCCTCAGGATTTAAATAAATGTTTTAGGTAAGGAAAAAATGGGGAATATCTTAATGGGAGATGTTGAAGATCTTTCACCACGATTAGAAGATTATATTATGAGTTTCCAAAGACAATAAACTATTATGGTACTTTTGTGTCTGTTTTTGTTATGTATTATGTTTTCCGCAAAAGTAATGTAATGTCCATGTACGTCAAGCTTTGTGTGTCTACAGTTGGCATCAGAGGGAGGTTTAGTTAACCTTTGTAAACTAGGATGCGAAAAATTTTGTGAGTTCCCTATAGATATTTCTAAGGTATGTCTAGGGATGTCCCTAAGGTTAAGTATAATTATAGGTTATATTCCTAGAATTACGGTAAAGATCATAGAATTAAACATAAGATGTTAGAGATTGAATGTACTCCTCCCATGAATATGTTTTTTTTCAAGTACAAGTTTTTCCTCTCGTACTATTCTTCTTGGGTTTTAAGAAATGGCAGGAAACAGGTGGATTCTTCTTAATGAAGAATATGATGGAAAATGGAATGATATTATTCATGAGTAACCAAATGAAACGGGATTTGGAAGTCCAAACATAATTATTATGCCGAATCATGAATCTCATAATATGATCAATAAACTCAAATTTGGTAAATTTCCTGACTTAGCTAATAAAAGAAAGATGGAGTTTCATGATGATTATAGAGGAAAGAAAGTTCAATTTCCCCTATGTAAATCATGTGGGAAGAGGAATCAAGGAAATGTTTCAAAGGAACTGGAAGATTCTTTGGGTGTGGAAAAGAAAGACACAAAGCCAGTATGTGCAAAGGAAAAGGTTTACATAACACCATGGACAATGATAATGGTATTTCTAAGACAACAACAACAATCAAATGTTTTAAATGTGGGATGTACGGGCATTATGCAAACCAATTCCCTAAGGGAAAGTCTCATGAAGAGAATCATCATGGTCGTATGGGTAGTATTTATATTGGTGATGATGAAGAGACTACAAATGATATGTGAGATGAAAGAATTGTTCAAGCTCGGTAAATGATTTAAGAAGGTAGTGGAATGATTTATATTTATCATGAGTTATGTTGTATAGGAAATGGTACTATGGAATAAAGACACATCTAAGGATTGTTATACTATTGTTTTTCCTAAAGTATTTGAAAGTATATGTTGAATGGTACCAGTAACCATGAAAGGTTATTCAGATATTTTTGGAAAGTAGATGATATGCGCATAATGAAGGGATAAGGAGATAATGAGATGTTTGATAGTGTTAATGAGCTCATGAATGATATAAGGACAATGCGATATCATGGTTTCTGTATATAGAAATTTTTGTATTTAGGTATGTGGAAAGAGAGAACTTCTGACACCATTCATGTTTTCACTAAGGTTCAATGGGTATTCATTTTTCAAGAGAATACATGATTAAGGTATTCAATGTTTGGAATGCGACCAACAACAAGATATATCTTATGATATATGGGGGACAAATGAAGGAATTCACATGCTCGGTAGATGAAATTTATAGTAATCAGACAAAAGTATTTTCGATAAGCCTAAAGGTTGGAATTCACATCATATAGTATTGCTTAAGGCTATAAATATTTTTTTTATTTCTGAAATGATATGATAGTATAGTTTTAGAAAAAGGACAACCTGCAGGATGGGCGATAACCCTTCGCGTCAGACAAGGTTGCGGGAATCGAACCCACAACCGAAGTGTGACAGGCCTTTATCACCTACCACTGGCCTACAAGAAGTCCTTGGTTAGTAGAGACTAGTTTTATTTTATTAAGTGGTATGATAGATGAAGTATAAGTCCATTTTTGGAACAATATACGATTAATTTCACCATAGATTGACTTATGTATATAACTTTTGCTAACCTTATGTTTGAGACAGATGGAATGACATATCATTCTATCGCATGATCCGCTAACATTTCACGGAAGACAAATTAAAATTCATTTCTTTAAGAGATGAAGTGGAAATTGTTCAAGGAATAAACAATAGTGAGATTGTACCAAAATTAAGTAAGAATTTCTTTTAATTCAAAAATTCTTCAACATTAGGGAAATGATCTTGAAAAACAAAAATGTTTTCCGAGTGCTCTTATATCTGATGAATCAGATGATTCCTTAGATCATCACAAATTTATGGCCTTGTGATTGTTGGATTTTTCATAGCCATGTTCTCTACCACTATCCATCTGAACTTGATGGTTAGATTTATCTTCCATATCCACATTTTCACCTATGTTCTCCTATGTGGAAAACCAGTGATGATTTAATTTGGGTAACTGTTATGTTTCTTACTTTACTTTTTAAAATGATATTTTAGTATTCCTTTTTACATTATGGGTTTCTATAAAAGAAACTTCCAAGTAGTGAACGATTTATAACCCTGAAGAATTTCGAGGGCGAAATTCATTTTAAGGGGGGTAGAATGTAACACCCCGAGATTTTATGAGAAGTATTATTTTTAATTTATTTAATATCTTGTGTTGTATGCTACACCAAGATTATCTTGTGCTATACGCAACACCGTATTACCTTGCAGTATACGCAACACTATTCTTGGATCATGTTATACACAATTTCAAGTTCATTTGATAGAAGTTATTCTACGCAACATTGAGTGTGTATATATATATATATATATATATTGAATGAATAAATGAAATATGGTTGGATTCTATTACACGTAACAACAAAGAAGTCCTGCACTACAGGCAACCTTGACTCGGCTTGCATTACATGCAATCACGACCTTCCTCGATAGCATGTGTTGTACGCAATACCTGGTTTCACTAAACAATGATATATTGTTATAATATTATCACGAACTAGCGGTTATGAATAGTACTAACTACATTTTGAATTTTATAGCATTATTATTCATCTTACACATTTTCAAGAACATGGTATGAGAACAAAATAATTTTTCGGGTAAAATAATTATTTTTCAAAAAATGCAGTTTTGCCGCCTTTTGATGGTGCACCCACATTAAATCCAGTTTTTGACATGTTTATAAGTTTAATTTTACAAAGTAAAATTCTTCTTTGGAATCAGGATATAAAATTTTACCTTGTATAAAATTTTCATATTATTCTGATAACTTTCATATTTTAATGAATAGTAAAAACACACTATATTTTAATTAAAAACAACTTTTTTCATCGTAATAATTTATGTGGTTAAATTATAATTTTGAATGGTTTTAAAGTATAAATAGAATATATTTTTACCATTTAATATAATGTATGTCATTATAATTTATTTTACATTGACATCGTAGGTTAAATCAATTCAATCTTTTGCAATGTTTTAAACAAAAACCCATTTTATTTCGACAACGAGATTAATTTTAATTTAATTTCTGAAACTTATGTGTATTGAATTTGGAAAAATAGAATCCATATTTGGAATCAGTGAGTCCAAATTATATTAATAGACTACTTTTTATTTTTGGGCATTATGAATAGTAACTACGATAAATTTTATTTACCATCGTTAAAGGTAAATCGGGTAATTAAGGGTAAATATAATATTATAAAATTACCCTAACACTTGTTTTAATACAATTGGATGATTATATTTCGTCCTAAGTCATATTTGGGTCGAAATGGAGTCCATTAGAACCCACTTGGATGTGATTAAGACCTTTAGTTTATTTTATTTAAAGGAAAGTGAAATATGTCTCACTCAAACTTTAATAATTAAAGTATTTTTTATATAAGGTTATATAGAATATAATTTTTTTTATAAATACTAATTTGAAATCTAAAATGTTTTTCCTTATCATGGTAATTTATTTGTAATTTTTAAGAGTTATTTAATTACCTTATTAGCTTATACATTAATGATGCAGAAATTATTTATTTAGTAAAAAAATCAATAATATTGTTTTTGTTGAAATAGTAATACATATTAAAGGGCCCAAAAACCTGATCAAAACTTATTTTTTATTTATATCTACACCATAAGAATCCAATGAGAGAACATATGACCGTTTGGGTCTTATAAAAGTGATTATGACACTTATATTATTTTATTTTAAATGATGTCAAAGTTGTCACCTTCATAATTTAATAAATATAACATTTTAAAATTTGGGGTTTTTAGAAGATAAATCCGACTAAATGTATTCTTATGAAATATATAAGATGTATCTTCATCTTAGTATTTTATTTCTAATTTTTATTCAACAAATAAGTATATTTAATAATTATACAATAAATATTTTAGTAATTATTTTATTAAGAGAAATATCAAATAAATGGTTTTACAAGTAGTAAAATAATATTATATGAACTATTTAATATGCTCCACTAATTTTATAGATTACTATGACATTTTAGGAACCTATTAAATATTTTAGTTTGAATATATACTCTGTTTGGATTTTATTTAAATTCAAATAAATGAATAGTGTCAAAATTGACACTATTGTTATTTTATAAAAATAACATATTATTAAATTGTTTAAAAATAAAAAAAAATATTTAAAAATTATAAATTGAAATTTATGTAGTCTAAAATATCATAATGTATCCAATTATGGAAAATTAACAACACATAAGTGATTATTTATAACCATTTAAAATTTATAATTTTATTAGCACAAATAAAATTAAATAGATTAAATAAAAATAAATCAAAATGATAAGGTTTAATATAAAATCAAAACGTGTATAAATTTGATTTTTTGATGATATTACAATACTATCTCTTATCATCTTAGAATTGAGTCATTTTTGGAGGTTTTTATGTGGGGTTTGAATTTATATTAAACTAATATTTTTGAGGATTCCAAAGGTGCCCCTCTCCTCCCTTATAAAAGGGCACCTCCTCCCTCTTTTCTTTACACAACCTTGAGCCTTCAAGCTCGGAATACCCCCACCAATTCCTCTTCTCCACTTCCCTAGAAACATTCTAGAGGTTCTGGTCTTCTTCAAAGACCATCTTTAGTGCCCTAAGAAGAGGTTAAGAAGAGGCGCGTCAAAGAAGAGGTAATACACTTTACCGATTCTTTCCAATTTATTTCTTCTTCTACTTATTCTTATTTATTTGTTTCATCATGAATTAATAACATCAGTATCACTCATATAATGTGTTATTATAAATATGAAACAACCATATTTTACCTTATATCCATCCTACATAAAATGAAATCGCCGTGCGTGCGTACGTACAAAATACCATCTCCACGCCGTGGTGTAATATATTTTCCCCCACCACCATGCTTGGCTGGGTATAATGGTGTAAATAATAAATATATATGATTATTATAACCTGATACTGATTGTGAAATATTATATCATCCACTCCAATTCAATTTAATAATTATGGGAACGATATCATCGCTCGTGCGTACGTACGGACTATGGTCTCCACGACACGATGAAATTCATTCTCTATGTTAACCGTTCAAGAATGATTATAAAGTATATATAATTAATTATAATAAAATATATGAAATTATAAAGCTACTGGATTTCTGTATATATATATATATATTTCATCTACTTACTTCCATTCAAGTCAATAAGGAAAGGAAAACTGTGTTCATGCGTACGTATGACCTACCGTCTCCATGAACGGTGTGTTTCATTTCACTTATCTATCTATTATATATATATAATGAATATATATGATATATAAATCATTTTTTACATTCTATAAGTAAGTAAATCATGATATAAGTAATAATAATATCAATAATAACAAGTCCAAACACGTACGATAAATGAAACAATTTTACCCAAAACGCTACCTTAACATGTAATTGACAAATGAACGGGTAATATAAATATCTAAGTGAAAAATATATGATATAAAAACAATTAATATGATTTTTTAATATGTTATTGACACTATATAAATCATTATACATGAGGTTCGGATACATATGAAGCATATCAGACATAAGGTAAGGGATAATTTTGCAATCTCATTTTTATCCGAGATTGCTTATATGTAAGTATTTATTGGGGTTATATTTTTCATCCATGTCCATAAAATGTTTTTCATAAAGTGTTTAATATTCTTCCATGTATTTTTAAAGTCATGTTTACCCTTCTTGGACTTTTACTTTGTGTTATGGATGACATCTTTCTTTTGTTTACCATACATGGAACTTTTTGACTTTTCTGTTAAAAGTACGGGGATAATTTTTTTAACTTATACAGCATAAACAGATTTATACGATTTCATAAATCCATATTTTCATGAATCATAATCTACTAGATTTAATGATTATTTTCAAAAAAATCCTTTTATTTTAAAATTGCATGGCATTTTGTGAAAAGAAAATGATTTTGAAGAAGAAAGGATATTTTCCTCAAGAATTCATTTCAAGTATTTTTTCAAAACTATTTTCCATCTAAGATGAAATTATTTAGTATGATTATGTTTCAAGTATAATTTATCTATTATTTACATGGTATCCCTTTTATTATGATGAAATGATATCCATTAGTTTTATCTGGATTATGTTATAATGGGATGATGTTTATGAAACCCGTTTTATTTATTGGGTTAGAATGAATGATTTATGTTTATTTTGTGGAACAAGTAAGAATGATTTTATTATGAGATGGGTGTGACCTATATCTACCTCCAATTAATTGGGTAAATATTTATATCTCATGAGATAGACATGGATGGAATGGTAAGTTAATCTGGTTCAGTGTTAGAGGACTGGAACGAGGAGTGAACTAGATTCAGAATGGGACTTTGTCCACTAAGATGGTCTTGGAAGCAATACCCTGGATACTATGGAAATTATAACATGTGCTTAATGGTTTCCACAATTACATGTTTCATTCCCATGATATTTTACCATGATTAATGTTCCTTTATGATCTATGCCTTGTGTACTTCCAATATTTATGTCGTTGCTCATGATTTTGATGTTTAGATTTTATGTTCAAGTTTTTGCATTCAAATGTTTATGGATTGTTTTATGTTATCTATGCTTAACCTTACTGAGCATTTGAGCTCACCCTTTTTATTTTTTCTTTTCCCTAGGATTTAAAGAATGGTTTTAGGTAAGAAAACAAAAGAGGAAGATCTTTATGGGAGATGTTGAAGATCTTTCACCACGATTAGAAGATTATATTCCGAGTTTCCAAAGACACTAAACTATTACGGTCCTTGTGTGTCTATTTTTGTTATGTATTATGATTTTCGCAAAATTAATGTAATGTCCATGTACGTCAAGCTTTGGGTCTCTACAACTAGCAAAGCCTATAGAGTCTTTGACAAAAGAACTAAATGTGTGGAAGAATCTGTTCACATCAAGTTTAATGAAACCGATCCACATGAACCCAAATCTTCCATTGAAAATCTTGAAGGAAATCTATCTTTTCTGGACCTTAATGATGAAATCAATAAACCTGTTGTAAAGAAAACTAGTTCTGGACATATTCCAGAACCTGCTTCTGTAGAACCCGAATATAGAGAAGATCCTGAAATTTCTAGTCCCACCATTACTAGATCAACTAGGATTTTAAAGAATCATCATTTAGATGTTGTTGGTGGTAATATTGATAGAGGAACACATACTAGCGCTTCTCTAAGAAACTAGGTTGAACATCAAGACTTTATTTCACAGTTAGAACCTAAAAATGTCAATGATGCAATCAATGATGAATTTTGGGTAATGGTTATGCAAGAATAATTAAACCAATTTGAAAGAAACAAAGTCTGGGAATTAGTTGAAAGACCTAAGGACACTTTGACCATTGGCACTAAATGGGTTGTTAGAAACAATTTTGATGAGTTATGAAATATAGTCAGAAATAAAGAAAGGATAGTTGCACAAGGGTATAGTCAAGAGGAAGGAGTAGAATATGAGGATACCTTTTCCACTATACCTATATTAGAAGCTATAATGATCCTTATTGCCTATGCTACTCATCTGAATTTCAAGTTATATAAAATGAATGTTAAAAGTGATTTTATAAATGGTTTTATAATTGAAGATGTTTTTGTTTAACAACCACCAGGATTTACTAATCCTCATTTTCCAAATCAAGTTTTCAAACTTCTTAAAGCTCTATATGGTTTAAAACAAGCTCCAAGAGCTTGGTATGATAGACTTTGTAATTTTATTATTCCAAAAGGTTTTATAAAAGGGATTTCTGATCCAACTCTTTTTATTAAACGAATTTATAAATATGTTTTGATAGTACAGATTTATGTTGATGATATTATTTTTGGATCTTCTAAATATTCTTTATGTACTGAGGAAAGTGAAACACCTATGAGTACTGCCTGTAAGATGGACATTGATTAATCTGGGAAATGAGTTTCTAAAAAAAATTATAGAGGTATGATTGGAAGCTTATTTTACCTTACTTCTAGTCGACCAGATATTATGTTTAGTGTGTGTATGTGTGAAAGATTTCAAGATAATCCTAAAGAATCTCATTTACATGATGTTAAAAGGATTTTTAAATATCTTAAACGTACTGCAAATTTAGGTTTGTTTTATCTGAAAGGACAATATTTTGACTTAATGAGTTATTCATATGATGACTTTCCTGTATGAATGTTGGATAGAGAAAACACATTTGGAACATGTCATTTATTGGGAAAATCCATAATATCTTGGTGTAGTAAGAAACAGAATACAATTTCTTTGTCTACTGCTGAAGCAGAATACATTGCTGCTGGTAGTTGCTGTTCACAAATTATGTGGTTGAAACACACTCTTTTGGACTATGGCTATGATTTTAGACACGTATATATTAACTGTGATAACACTAGTGCAATTAACATTTCAAAGAACCCTGTATCTCACTCTATAACTAAACACATTGATTTAAGGCACCCCTTTTTAAGAGATCATTACAAAAAATGTGATATTACTCTTGAATTTATAGGTACTGAACATCAATTAGCTGACATTTTCACCAAACCATTAAGTTCGGATAGGTTAAGTTACATTAGACAAGATTTAGGAATGATTAACCTTGACTGGTAGGAACCTCACTGTTATACCTCACTGGTATGAAGCCTCACTGTTATACCCCACTGGTATGAAACCTCACTGGTATGAAACCTCATTGGTATGAAACCTCACTGTTATACCTCATTGGTATGGAACCTCACTGTTATACCTCACTGGTATGAAACCTTACTGTTATACCTCACTGGTATGAAACCTCACTAGTATGAAACTTCACTGTTATACCTCACTGGTATGGACCTCACCATTAGTGGACCTCACTGATAGATAAACCTCACTATTATAAATTCTCACCGGTATATCCCACCGTTAAGTATGCGCTGTTTTAAACTTCTGCCTTTAGCCTCCAGAATCTACATCTTTTATACTTTACTTATTTTATTTCAATTATTTATTTTATGATTCCTAAATGATAAAACTAGGTCTTAGTTAATTCTCAATCCACCGAACTATCCCTTTACCCTCAAGCCTTAGCTCTCGAATCTCGCAAAATACCTAAGTTCCTTGAACCAAAGATGAAAAAAAAACAAACTTTCTACTGTCATAGATGACATTGATGAGCCGAATGCGAAGAAGTAGAAGACATGACCTGAATCAAGTAGCAGTGTTGGTAGAACAAGGTCAGGAAGACATCCCGTGAACCCACATTTACAAAATAGAGATATTGTAATCGAGAAAGAGCTCTGCGTGGAATGGATGATGTCTAGTAAATCATTAGTTCTGGAGGTGCTGGAAGATCATAAGTGGGTCGAATGATTTTCTAATAACAATGGCCCCTACTATCTGAAGCTAGTAAAACAGTTCTATGAGTTTGTGAGTTTTGAGAAATCCGATGAGGAAAATAGAATAATTTCATGGGTAAATGGAAAGTATACAGATTTTTCATCTATTGAACGGGATGAGAACCTAAGAGTACCACATTAAAGAGTTTTTGGATATTAATCGAAGATAGTACCACTTACAAGTGACATATTTGATTATGAGACTGCCTTAGAGGAGCTCACTGGTAGTGGAAAGCAGAGGAATGTGGTAGTTGCTAAAATGGATGGAGAAAACAGACTATTGTTCAAATTTGTGAAACATGTGCTAAGTCCAAGAAGATGGGACTTTTCAAGTTTGAGATATCAAGATATATATCTATTAAATATCTTGAGACATGGTGTGAAGGTGAATCTATGTAGGCTGCTAATGATTCAAATGGAGGATATGACCAGGACCAAGTGAAAAACCAATGCCTTATTCTTTGCCAAGTTGATATCAGTGATAATCAAAGTAAAAGGAGTAGCTGAGTCTCAGGATGAGACAATGTTGGTAAGGAACAACTTCTGTATCACAAGAACAATATGTAAGTACATGAAGATAAACTAGAATCCATGTAGAAGGGAGTGGGTTACTGATGATAAGAAGTTATATGATAAGTTTAGTCCTGTGGAACATCCTTCTAGGCCTAAGGATGTGATGGATCCAGGTCTAGGACCTGATAAGGAGGAGCCATACTATAGTGATGATTCAGAAGAGGAGGATTCCTCAGGAGTAGATGGAGGAGATCCGGACTTGCCTCATATCCCAACTCCTAAAATTGGATCATAAGAAAAAGAAAGTGTTTCTTTGAACCCACCTAGTACAAAATTTTTTTGGGTATAAACAATGAAGAGGCACCCTTGGATGAGGAAGACCAAAAGAGATTAGATCAGGAAGAGGCTACCCCAAAGAATGAGGAAGAAGAAAGAGAATCTGAGACTGAAGCATCTGCTACTACAACCTTGAGTTTGAGTCCTCTGATTGGAAATTCTATTGTGCCTTCAGAGGATGTTCTTGTTGAAGTTGATAGACCTACTCTAATCCCTGAGGATCCTCCTACTATTGAAGAAGTAGAGATGGTGGTGAAGGATTTTGATGAGGAAGACCGAGTAGCTAAGGGTTCTATTGTAGTACAGGAGAATGCCCCAGTTGAGGGGGAGCATCCAACCAGAATTGGCAGTGTTTCAGTGGCTGTTGAGATTGAGGACTGGGCAGAAGACCCAGGTTTTGTGGTTTGCAGAATAGATTACCCAGATTCTGATAATGAGACATCCCTTCGAAGAACAAAAGTCAATTATGATATTCAGTATGAGTTACTACATGAATATGTGGTAAGAAAACATGATCTGGATAAGTTAAAGTCTGATCTTAAATCCAGTTTTGTGGAAGAGGTAAGGAGAATTGAAGTTTCACTGGTGTCATCCATTCAATCAGTTATGAATGACTCAGTGGACAGTATTATATCTGAAAGAGAACCTGTTGGTGAACCTGCTAATATAGTCACCAGGGATGGCTTAGAATCTTTGAAGACTGAGATGAAAGAGTATTTAAGTGCTTCTATTGCAGATTTAAAGAATCGATTTGTTGAATAGATGGGAAATATGGAAAAGTCTTTTGAACTCTCTCTTGGTTGTAATGTGTCAAACTTTGTGGCAGATATAGTTGATGAAATCACAGCTTTCCATAATCAGGTTACTCACTTGGTAGAGGATGTTGAAGTTCTAAATAGATAAGTTGTCTCTCTAGAATCCTATATGAGTTCTAAATCTCAAGCAGACAATGATTTGGCTTATGTGAAGAGTGTTGTCAGCCAAATGGTTTCACTTTTTGAGGAGTTTAATCATTCTATAACAAATCATGTTATAACCCAAGATTCTACAGTGAAAAATATTATTAGTGGGCTAACTAAGAGTTTCAAGGAAACTATTACTTTTTTTTATTGGTCCTCTTGCATCGAGACCTTCAATATAATTGGATCAGATTAGAGTTTTGATGAAGGAGGAGTTTGGTTCAGCTTCAACCAGTAGCTCTCTGGACTCATCTTCCATGACTCAAGTGGTGTCTACCACTAGAGATATAATGAAGATTGTTAAAGATTATATGATAGAATCTTTTTCTTCTCAGAAAGAAGTGAAATACAAGTTAGATTACTATTTCCAGAGGGTCTACACCAAGCATCATCTCAACAATCATTTCAAGATTATGTTAGAGAACATGAAACTACCTCCAGTCAATCAAGCCTTTAGAGAGAAAGTCAATAAACTCAGAGAGTTGACCCCTACACTAGAAAAATTTATGGAAAATAAGGATGATTTCATTTCTTCCATAGAGAGAGGAGGAGGAATCATTATGGATTTCAGAAATATCTTATTTCCCTTATTTCATGTTGATGCTCGACCAATGATTATACCTCTAGCTTTACCTGCATCTGCCTCTGTTACTTCTCCTGCTCAAATGACTCCAGCCCAATCCATCGATAGTCTTACTCCTATGATCACTCAGAGAGCTACACAGTATAGGCCAGGAATAGTTTCGGTATCTCAACCTCCTGTGATCATTTCTAGTGTTCCTAAGCCTCCACCTGCATCCACCACACCTAAATCCTCTTCTGATCCCAAGGGAAAATATCATGCTGAGGATGTGGATTGATTAGTGGCTAGGATATTTGATAGGAATCGTCTATATTTCTTTTTGTTTCATTCATGTTTTTCTTGGGATATGTTTACTTCATGGAATATAAATGCTCTTACTTTGTTTTAGTATCTGTTACATCTCTTTTCCTGTATTTTCTTTTTTTCCCACTTTTTGCTAATCAAAAAGGGAGAGAAATACTATCTAAGGGAAAAAAATACTATCTCAGGGAAACATATCTGGGGGAGAAATAATATCTAATGGAGAATAAGGAACACTGATATGCAATATCATTATATTTTACCTTTTATACATGTGTTTTATAATATATTTTTTTCTTTGACACAATTTCTTTTAAATACTAAGGCACATTTAATGATTATTTTGGGATTATAATATCATAAGTTGTGATTATCAAAAAGGGGGAGATTGTTGACCTCACTTGTTTTGATAATCCCAATTATTCTTTCATATGCTTTGATAGTCCCAAATAATGTTTATAAATATATTAAATCTATCAATCCATGTGTTGCATAAAACCGATAAGTGTTAAGTCTACTGGTATGAACATAGCTACTGATACAAACAAGCAGAGACCTACTAGTACTTAGTCTACCTATTGAAAAAGGTTACCGATAGAATGAATAGACAGTCTCTGAAACAGAACATAGCTACCGGTATGTATAAGTCTACCGGTATATGCAAGTCTACTGTTACAGAAAGGTGACTGATACACATAGATACCGATATTTATAAGTCCACCAATAAGACAATGCCACTGATAGAACAAGTCTACCAAGACAGACAAGCTACCAATATATAAAGTCCACCGATACAACATCCACTGATACAGACCGCTACTGATAGAAGCAGAGCTACCGTTAGAGTAAGTCTACTGGTACGCACTTAATCACTGATACAGAACAGAGCTACCAGTATGCACATGTTACTGCTACTCAAGTCTACCGATAGAAGTTCACTGATACAGTGAGACACTGACTGATAGACAAGACGAGCTACCGATAGACCAAAGCTACCGATAGAAGGAGTCACCGGTATATAGAGCTACTGATACAAGGAGTAACTGCTACAGATACAAGGAGCTACCAATACAAGAACAAATAGCTACCGATAGGAGCTCACCACTATACAAAGTCCACCATTACAAGTCTACTGACAGAGAGCTACTGAAGAAATACTTAACTAGTCCCGGATACTTAACTCTATACTTTTTCAATATTATTAAAATAATGCTAATGGTCATATTTGATGATTTTAATGCAATTAATGTAATTTAATGATATTTTTTGTCATGTCAGGGAACCGTACCTCGTACCTGTAAAAAGGTAATCATTACCATTGACCGGAGTTGAAAGCTAAAAAAGGAAGGACAAAGGACGGGCATAAGTGTGTGGGAAATAAGGATTGAAGAGTGCTGAATAGTGGTGAATACACATAGAAAAGAAAGGATACATTCATACTGGAAGAACACTGGACATACCTGAAGCCATTCATACATGAAGTGAACACAAGCAGAACTTTAGGCAAGGAGTGAAGATCTACAACGATCTCTTCCTACACTCAAGTTGATCATACTGAACCTGAAGAAAATGACCCTCTGTGTTTCAGACAAAAATCAGAGAAGGACTCGAAAGCATTCTTGATTAATCAAAGGAGTTTAAAGAAGCACTTCAAATCACTAGAGCATTCTAAACTCTTATATACTCTCTCAGTGATTCTTTTATTTACATTTGAGCAGTGTGTGTACTCTGTATATTCTATACTCACACTGTATCCCGCGCTAAACTGGAGGATTTATAAATCCTCACACAAACAATCTATAACTCTCTTGTATCCTACTATGGATATTAGTAGAGGTCAAGTAGGACCTGAATATCCTGTGTGCTAGTGTTTTGTTTTCCCACGACTAACTGTGGTAGAGGTCTTAGTACCTAGACAATATTTGTACTATTGTTTACCCCGATCCAGGGTGTGGATCAAAATTTATATAAATTGTTTGGGAGAACTAAGTCTTGGCTTGAGACTGAACCTCTTGTTTTAAAACTACTATGGTTACTTATTTTTGGTCTTAACCTATATTGAATATTCCCCTGATAATTAATTTGAAATATAAAATTGTTTTTAAGGTTACTTTGATAGTTAATCTAGCAAGTTTTTTCAAATATTGTAATTCAGTAGGTTAGTTTCAAAAGCTAATTTAATCTTATGATTAAATTAACTGAGATCTAATCAATATTTTGAGAACTTAATCGAACACTTACAATTTTAAAAATTAACTATAGTTTAACTTTGTTTTTAATTGGTGTATTTTAATAGAAATATTTTTAACAAAATTTTTTATTGGAACTCAATTCACCCCCCTCTTGAGTATCCACTCCGACCAACAGAAGGCATCACATTTTTGAAATCCTAAATCTCTACATCTGGATAACTGATCCATATATTTAGAATCATCCCATCAACCACAAACTCCATGGGTCTCTCCAAATGGACATGTCACACCAATGAAAAAAATAATTCAAAAAAAATGGGTCACTTCTAGTTTAAAAAACAATAAAAATAAATCTTGATTTATAAAGGCACCAATTATATACTTAAAAACCTAACCAATACATTATTTTTAAAAAAACTTTACCTAGTTTCTTTAAAATACCCTTTAGTATCCTTGGGTTTTTAATCAAACCATAAAATGTCAAAACTGTCTACCTTACCGGCATTTCCTCCAAAACTACATCAGTTTTCACAACCCACAATAGAACTCAAATTTAAAAGAAGGGATTTGTCTCAAAACTGAAAATACCTAAGTCCATTTAATATGGATTCTAAACAATCAAAACAAAAAAAATAATATCATAAAAAATTCCCTATGATATATACTAATTTAATCACCCTTCATTATCTATTTTATAAAACATGGAATAGATTATAAGTTTCTTCAATTAATATGGGATCTAAACAAGGAAGTATGTTAAAAAACACTATCCATAGACACTTGTATGATACCCTAAGTATGAAAATATCATGATGCCTGAAATATATCACTATCTCCTTGCCAATACCTATACCATATCCCAAGTCTTATCTATCCTAGATTGGGATTATTAGTCCAACAACACAATAAAACATAGAGTGCCTAATTCTATCATTGGATATCCCCTGATAACTTGGGTTTTATCTAAATCCATGATAGTTATACATGATAACACTCTACTTTCCAAATGTTAAAATCCTATAGTGACTCATAATTGAAACAATCACATCCAAAAACATATTTTTATAACACTTATGAACACCCCATATTGGAAAACAAGAATGGTTACTGAGATGGTGGTAGTGCATGACATTAGGCATTTCTTCATGTATGAGAGTGGCCACCAAATTGGGGAGAGGGCATAGGATATTTATGGGGTTACCATTCAATCAATTACTAATCAAAATATTCATGCCTAAATCTACCAAAAATATTTAATGACTCATCTATACGATATAAAATCTAAAAAAATATATATAAAACAAGTATCCAAAAGAGAATCCTATTTTCTAGAATACGATGTAGTAAAAAGTCTATATTATTCTCCATATATAATAGAATTGTAGTAGTATAATATACATAATAAAAATCATAAAAATATGAAAAAATAGGGGGCACACTATATGATAAATATGAAATATAGTGTAAAATTAATTATATAATTTATTCTATTTCAAAACACATGTATAATTATTGATGAATCATTGATCTATAATACAATACTCATCCCTAACCATGTGTCTATATTTAAGGTGATATGTTTCCATAAAAAAAATAAGAAATATACCAATGAATATTGAAAACCATGTTGTTTAGGTGGGTAAGGAGTGTGCCTAATGAGAAAATTGTATTGTTCTGCTCATCTCAACACAATGAGTACTAATGATAATGTGGTGTGCATAAAAATTTAAGGAAATGTTGAAGGTTAGTGATCCATGAAACTCACCCACTTTGAAACATAACCCATACAAACTCATATAGGTGTTAACCTATTTTCCAAATTGGATTGTAGACACATATATTAAGGATAATGATATAGTTACTTCCCATATCTTGAAAGGATTCACATGTCTGTAATTGTAGATTTCACACCCTCTTGACATAATGAGGTATACCACACATCTTTATTATCCCAACAAATGTGATCAAAAGAATAACTGTTCAATATCTATAAAGTTTTTATCATTAATATTATACCCATCTAAAATATCCCTACCTATTAATAACCAAAACCCCAAAGTATATGGTAAATAAGTATAGAATCCTAGATCAAAATAAAAGTAAATAAAACTTGTTTCAAAGAAAAAATATCAAAATAACATCAATCAAATGAAAAAATACAAGAAGATAAGGAATGATACCTAATCACAAGAAAAAAAATCCTAGAAATCACACCCTACCCTATATATTTTCATTGATACTCATCATAACTATATTCCAAACATCCTATAGAGTAACAATTTCTTGAACCCTTGTATCAAAAGTGGTGATAGGGATAGATCCCACTGTATTCTCATACACCTTTGATGTTGTATGTTGATATATTAAATTATCTCATAATATCATCATCAAAATGTGTGTTCCATGACCATGGTCATACTGTTATGAATCAATGTGGAAGATAGACCCACTCTAAGTTAGGTGCTTTTACATCCTTCAAGTGGACAACCCTTTACTCTTAGATTCATATCATGTATGCATTGTGTTCAGTCGTCCTTGGTAAATATACATAGTAAAATTAGAAACATCATAAATTGAGACAATTAGAGTTAGTATTAATGAAAACTCATGAAAAATAAACACAATCCATGATATATTAATGAAATCTGGAAGAATTCCATGATATATTATCCTATAAGAATTGATACTTCAACAAGAGGACTATTACAAAAATCCCACCACATCTAAGGAAATGTTCTTAGTCACTCTATCATATGCAGTATAAGACAACATATTTCAAGATGTAACTCACTATACTTATATAAATATTACATAATAGGAATCTTAGATATACTATCCCATATCAAAATATGTACCATGGATTATCATATCACTAGGCCCACCACTCATGAATCTGAATAAAGCTGTTAATTGAGGAATGTATGGACTGTCTCCCATCTCAAACATTATAGTTAGACATGAAGCTATACTATAAATAAATAAGGATCAAATATCATAATAAGAAGTATAAATAACTACCCAAATACTTAGTATGAATAAATTACCCAACACTCGATAATTACTAATTTCTTATAACCACATTAAAGGAATCCCATGGTGCCTATAAAACTTTTCCAAATAGAACCTCATAATATTTTCTATAAAATATAACCAATCCATAAAAATAGGGATGAATTATCATATAGTTGCTATGAAATTATACAATATTATATAATAAAAAAAATCTACCATAATAATGAATCTAACCTAATCATGAAATATTTGAAAAAATGAGCCATCACCATGAAAATGTCAAGTAAATAAAAAAATTTCTCAAACCAATCCATATGAAGTTACTAAGTGTTAGATTATATTTTTTATCAATATGTAAATCAGGGTTTGGTAAATTAATTTAGTGATTCTTGGACCTTTTTTATTAACACATTCTTGTATGACTCACAATGGTGTGTTGTCATTGAATTTTAGCTTGATAAGGCATCCAAGCTCACAAACAGTGACATGGTTGAGGCCGTATCTTGGAGTTCATCACATGGATAGATCCAAGACAAAGTTGAAATCACTTGTGAATATTTTATTTCTGATTCTCAAAGGAATAATGTAAATGTATTGATATATGTATAAAAAAAATCTAAAACATTAGGGAAGTGAGTTTTAAGTGATTGAGAAATCCTGCAATTCATCTAAAGTGGTCTAAAGCCTAAGTAACGAAATCCTGAATATTAGAGGTGAGCTATAAAATTAAAAAATTAACTATCCAATTAACTATTCATTTATCATATGTCTATATGTCATTCTATTAAATGTATTTGTCATTTAAGTGTAGAAGGGAAATTCGTATGAGTTATTTTTTACTCTTCATATGTGTGTATTAGCATATGTGTATGAGTAAAGGAAACTTGCCTAAGTGTCATCAAGCTCAGTGTAAGTTCCATATAACCTATGTAAATTTTATTTGAATCTATTTATGTTGCATTATTCTACTACATCGTATGACTTTCGTAATTATATTCCTTTCAGTTACATCATTATTCCTTGAGAAAATTCCCCACCACATGCCTTTTTAATCATTATCAGACTTTGAAGGTGTGTATGAATTTGGATCATATGAATTTTAAGTCATTTTAAATAGAAAAATGAAATTTTGAGATATCTTAATTCATGAATTTAAAATTAAATATTGATCAAATTTATATGACACACTTGTATAGTTATTAATGAATCAAACATCATAATCACTCGAAGATGATTATGATTCAAGGTGTTAAGTATCTTAAGTCTAAGATGATACACAATGAACAATAAGAGACCACCCCATAGGTAAATATGAAATTAATATGACCATTATATGTTATTATTTGTTTTTCATTTTGGTGAGCATTTAAGGTTATATTCTTTCTAATGAATTAAGAAATGCGGAGATGAGGCAAATCATGCTACAAAACTCATTTTTTTTGGAACAATGATTAGTTTTGAAAAAAAGAAACTTATTTACACTATATTTCATTCTATTATCAAAGTCATAATGGTTAAAATATAGGATAAAGTATAATATTCCACACATATAGGACCATTCCATATACATTTCTATGTCACCATTTTGAGAAGCCTTTAATGTTGGAAGTTGAATGCGCTCTCACACAAGGATCTCCAATCTATATGATATGTCACAGTACATTGTGAATTATGAAGAAGTTGAAATAAAAAAAAATATAGCACGTTTTTAGTGAATATGTGACCAAGGATATTCAAACACCACATAAAAAATAAAATATTGAGTCTTTAGGAGGTTAAAAAAGTAAATACTGATTGGGAATTTAAATGAGTTTGAATGAAGAAATAAAATTGTGAATTTGCTGACCAATTTAATTGTGATGATCTCCTGCATTCATAGATCAAGTAGATTCTATTTTTGTAATATATAAGATTTTATTGACATTATTATTTTATTAATAATAATGTGTGAAGGTACCAATAAATCATGTGATAGGATTTTATAGAACACAAAAATTGAGTGAGAAAATAAAGAGAGTCTGGTATAAATTTTTATCGAAGGAGGATAGAAGAATGAGTCAAAAGTTGTGATATATTTTTTTCTGAATAAAAATACATGATAAAAAAGTATTTAGAAGGAGGATAAGAATATATAATATACAATATATGGAATGAGTTTCGATACCTATAATTCTAATCACCTTTATTGGCTGGTGAATTTACTGAAAGATGTACACATATATTATTGATGATCCATGTACTCATTAAGGATGACCATCATCAAGAGGCATAGAGATAATGTAGACAAAGCAAAAATTATTTCCTTTTTGGCTCATCTATTATGGAGAAATTTTATTTTCTTATATTAGATTCTGAATTCTGACCCATAGTGGGCTCTATGTAGATTGGACTAAATGGTCTATGGTTGTATTCAATTATTGATAATAGTAGAAGAATTAAAAATTAGGGGAGGGGGTAACCAATCATGGAAAGGAGTATGAACCTTGTAAATACATTATACTTATATCTTTCAAATAATTGTTTCACAATATGTGTGAATGTGAGTTTTTACTGAGTGGATCGAGAACCTAAACAAGTTCACGAGGTTGAGTTAAGATAATACATAAAATAACTCCACAGATTCACCTCTACAATTAGTTGTTAATATGCCCCATGGAATCAAAATTGAAATCCAATAATAGGACCAGGTTTCATATAAAGATCCAAGAAGGTGTTATATATGAAAAAGTAAATTTTTAAGAAGATATGAGGTGTCCCTATTTTTGATGATAATAACTACCATAGTTAGAGGAATATGATACTACCCTACCTTATTTAACTTATATTAGAGGTAATAGATGCATCTACTATTGGGTTTCTACCCATTATCTAGTGATTCCAACTAATTTTGATTGGTAAGATAAATATATAAGTGTATGTAAAAGTAAAAAATTCCATTTTGATTCATATTTATGAGAAAGCATACAAAAAAATTTATGTGTATTCAAATTGCTAAACAAATATAGGATATATTGAATAGACATTATGAAATAAATGTTAAATCCATGGTAGTTGAACTTAAATTTATGAGGAGAATATTTTAAGGTATAAATATAGAAGATTATGAGATCATTAAAGACTAATTTATATGGGTCAATAAACTTTTAAGTGAAATCCTAATTTTTTTTAGAATCAATAAGATTCCATCATTACTAGTAAGATTATAAGAAATTTTATAAATATGTTTGATCACAAAATCTAAATATTTGGAGGATTTTTCCTTGGATTAGGTTTACAAAATTCTTATATATTTTGTAATGATAAAGTAAATAACTTTAAATAAGAAAGATAAAGATGATATTCCATTTTAATCTTTGAGAAAAGTGAAAGTAAAACAGTATAAAGTTATAGAAGTAAGTGACTAAGATGATGATAAGGCTGATAATGATTTTAACCAAACTATTTATGTTCTATTAAAGATATTTAATAAAGTATAATGTAAAGGAAAAGGTAAAAAATTACTATAGTGTTATAATTGTAATAATATTATTCATATTGAAAAATATTTTAAAAATAATCAGGCTGAAGAATCTGAAGAAGATAAAGAGGATAATGAGATGAAAAAAAATGTTTGTTTAAAAAAAAGTATTATAGTAGAAAAAGAATAATTATTATGAGAAATAATGACAAATATGAACCATCCTATAGTTTATATGGTGAAAACAACTTTATTAATCAGTATTATGGAGGTTTTGATAACTCTAGCTATGATGATGGAGAAGAAATAACTGAACATGAATGGTAGCTGAAAAAATAATTAGAAAACTTTATTACGAATTTTAAGAAACTTAAGAAAGATATGAGAGGAATTATCAAATATATTAACAAACTAAAATACAAAGTGATGAACATATTATAAAGAAAACCTCTTATGTTGATGAGATAAAAAAGAATATATTAAAGAAAAAAAGAAAAAATGGTGTGTAATCGCGGAAAACAATTATTAATAAAATACAATGATATTTCTAAGACACAATCCATTTATCTTGGGTCTTAAACATAGTTAAAAAATAAAAAATAATACTACTCTAAAGATATTGATATTTGGAGAGATTCATCTAAAATTTGTGTGATGATGGGTTCAAACATGTTAGATAAAAATGCACATGATTTGTGATAAGTTAAATCTATTGTTTCAGGTAGTGTGGGTAATAAAATCAAGGTTTATAATATGAATGAAAAGAATAAAATTGATAACTCCCTTCCTAAGGATATATTAATATTCCAATAAAACCACTACCCTATAAAATAAGAGTATTATTTTACAGTAGGAAAACAATATAAAAATTATAGAGAAATTGCATATAAAAAATAGAAGATCTGATTTTAGAATATTTTTTATGTATAGTGGATGGTATGGACAAAAATTATACTCTTGTTGGTTTAGTATTTGGATAAAATTTAATAGGGAAGAAATGGGGGAGTTCTGCGTGGAAATAAGGGCCAATTCTCAAAGGAAAGAAGATGTGACTAGAACAACACTAAATCTGTAATCTCAAAATAGATTTGTGTACATAACTTCCACCACACTGAAAATAAAAAATTTATTTCAGAATTTAAAAGATAATGATTAATAGTTTGGTCATACCAGTTGTATATTTATAAGAAAATGGAGAAGTCTGAGACAAATATTGAAACTAAAGGAATATAAGTGGTTTCTTCATTAATAAGTTGACATTCATGATAATCCATTTAGAAAATAGATCTAAAAATTCAATAAAATCTATAGAAAATGTGTGGACCATCTTCGAATGTCAAAAAATATGGAATGAAAATCCTACTTTCTCAAGAATAGTGTATGAAAAGGATGTTTCAAGGATAAGGTAATGAAGATTCCATGACATATGAGGTAGAGAAAATTCTTTATATGATGAAACATATCATGGGTAGAAGATGAGTATGTAATATATTAAGAATAATGATAGGGAAAAAGTGTTAAGTTTAATAGAAAAGTTGAACATAAGTTGGAACAAAATTCTTCTCCTTAGTGATAATTTTTAGGAACATAGTGTTCAGAAATTAATATATAAATTTTTTCTTTATTTGTGTTAAAATATAGGAAATTGAAGTAGAAGATTGAGTGTTGACTTTAATACACAATAATTAGTATGTTATTTATGGTGTATCTTAAATACCACAGAGATTAGGTATTGAGTGCATACATTGAGTGAGAGAAGAAAAATTCAAGGATATCTCCAAAATTCACAAGATATATTAATCTATAATTTCAAGATGGCCCTATAAAAACTAGAGTTTGAGGTATTCAATCATAATTTTATCCCTTATTCTTGATTGAATCCAATATGTTTAAAATGGGGAGTCTTGGTTAATGAAACAAATGAGAAAACGTAGAGTTAATGTGTATTTCACTAGATATTTTTGATGTGTTTGTTGAGATGTGTGTATGATAAATATTACTTTATAAAAATATTTGTACATACCTTATAATTACTTGTGTAAGTGTATATGTGAGTATATCTCATGGTTATTTATTTATCTGAAACATTAAAAAACCTTGTTATACAATCCCATTTTCTATAAAGGGTTTTCTCATATAGACACATTGTTTCTTGAATAAAGGGTTATTTCTAAGAGAGTCATGTGGTATCATAATTCTCTAATTTGGAAGAAACAATAATTAAAATTTGGAAAATGGATAATAAGTTTGATAAATTTGAAAGAGGAAATATGAGTTGATAAAATGGAAACTTATCTTCCTTTATTTTTCTTATCAATAAGAGGGATATAAAAAGGCTCACATAATGAAATGAGATTTTCTTGGGCGTATTTGAAACAAACATAAAGGGGGTGATTAAAGTTCCCTAGTGTTGGATTGTATTTTTATCAATAAAATAATATGATTTTGGTAAAGGAAAGTAGTGATGCATAAATTATTGCTATGGATGCATCATTTTAAGACCCATAATGGTGAGTTTTCATTGTATTCTAGTCTTGATAATGCATATATTATCACAAACTAATATGTGTTTGAGGTTATGGATTGAAGTTAATTACTTCTACATATTCATGACAAACAATTAATAATTTGAGATGGTTATTATGATTATATTTAGTGAAATCAAGGAAAAGTGTAAATTTAAGTATAAAAAATATCTATAATGTTTTATAAGTGACTTTTAAGTGATTGAGTATACATAGAATTGATCTGAAGAGGTCCAAATCCCAAGTCAAGAAATTTGGAAAATTTGAGGTGGAACTAGAAAATTTGAAAATTCCTTAAATAATGTATGATTCATTTACCATATGTGTATGTTTCATTCTCTTCATCATATGTAATATTTCAGTGACAAATGGATATGCATAAAATTCATCCTAACTCTATGTATGAGTGTATTATCATATGTATATGAGTGAAGTAAACCTGTGTATGTTTCATCTAGATCTTAATCAGTGTAATATGGCATGGTTAAGTGTAATTAAATTATACATATATTTCATTAGGATACTATATAATATTAATTTAGTAATAATATATCTTTAATCTCTATTGGTAGTCTTTGATATAAAGCCTGATCATATGTCTTTCTATCCACATAAAATTTCAAGGGAGTGTATGAATTTGGACCTTATGCCTTTATCATATGTCTTTAAAGTTATAATTAATAAAAAACTGAGTTTTTTCAGATTTATAGAATCATGAATTCCAAATAAAAGAGATATTAAATTCAAATAATGTTGTTATCATATGCTTAATGAATTAAACATAACAATCACTCAAAGAAGATTATGATCCAAGATGCTAAGTAACTGAGGTTTGAGATGATACAAATTGGACAAATAGGGTTCAAACTATAGGGTTTAGTGAAATAAATATGACCATGACCTTTTATAATTTCTATGTCTATTTTTGGGAGTATTTAAGGTGAGTTTCTTTATAATGAATTGTAAAACTAAAAGATAGAAGAACCATGCCATAACATTGGGAATTTGGGAGAAGATTATTATTTGTGATAAATTGTAACATCCCAGTTATTTGTAGAATGATTTATTTTCTTTTATAATAATATTTATCAAAAATTTATTGATATTACATTTAAGGGGACACATTGTCTGATAGTGTACTTGACACGCAACAACGAGTTTCTCTGACATCCTATGTTGCACACAATGTTGAGTTATACAGAAAAATAATACAATAATAATATTATGGTAGTTAACGCCTAGTCGTTGTATTGGTTTGGATGAACAGAACTAACTAAAATATTACTACACATGTCTGTTAAATGTTTTTACATTTATCAAATAATTTTTTGATGCTTATAATGAGAATGAATCCATTTTTAATCACAAAATACTCTAATATTTTTTAAAAGGTCCTTTTACTGCATTTTGGCAACAAACATTTTTTAAATATAGTTTTTTTACTTTTATATATTCTATTTGAAAAAATAATCTTCTTCTTTAGAATAGGGACATAAAAATTTACTTTGTTTGAAAATTTGGTATTTTCTAATAAAATCATTATTTTAACGAATAGTGAAAAATACTGCATTTTAATTCAAAACTACCTTTTCATCAAATTTATTTATATAGTTAGATTGCACTTTTAATTGAATTTAAATTTTAATTGTATTTTTTTATCATTTAATCCAATTTTTTAATTGGAATTAATTTTACATTGAAATTGGACATAAACACATGTCAATATTTTGATAGTTTTTACTTCTTTAAAACCCTCTTGGTTTTGAAAAAGGGAATTAATTTTTATTTGATTTATTCAAATTATGTGTTTTGAATTTTATAAAATGGATTCCATATTTGGAATCAGAATATCCAAATTTTTTAAATATGTTCCATTTGTTTATAAACTTTATTAATAATAACTTCATCAATTATTTTTATTTACCATGGTTAAAGGATAAATCAGGTAAATAAGGGTAAAAAATAATATTATAATAATACAAAACTACCCTAACACGTGTCCTAATCCTATTGGATGAAATATTTTCGAACATGAGTATCCATGGGTTGAATTTAAGACCCCATGGAGCCACATGGGTTTGATAATAACCTTTTATAATGATGATGCAATGATTACCTTATTAATGAAATATTGAAATAAATGATATTATAAATATTAAAATAAATGTAATTTAAGAATTTTGATGCCATAAATGATTTTTATGGATGAATATGAATTATTATCTTTTATTTAATTCTTTTTCTTCTAATTAATTAAGTTTTTATGATTTTAAGAAAAATCAATTTCTAAATAGTGTCGAAATTGACATAAATGTGCTTCTAAAACAAATACTATTTTTTAAATGATATAATAGTCCTAAAAATAAAATATTCATAAAACTGACTTAATTAATGTTAAAATTTTCATTAATGAACCACTTTTGGTTCTATTTTCATTTTATAGTAACTATATTAACCATATATTATGAAAATACAAGAGGACATCGTAAGAGTTAATGTTTTTTTCTAGGGGTTAAAGCTAAATGATATGGTTACTTTTTTGACATATACTTTTCTAAAATATATTGGTTGAGAGGATTTATAACCATCCTCATATTATAATTAAAACATATCACTTTGAAACTATTGTAATTATAAAATCAACTTGTAATAAAATAATATTTCAAGACTTTCCTAAAGTGCCCCTCCTACCTCTTATAAAAGGCCCCATACCTCTACCCACTTACTCACACCTCTTAAGACCCTTTGTTCATCCAAATTATCCTAAAATAAGCTCCGAAAATCCCTAAATTTCTAATATAATCCTTACCTTGGGCCTAATACAAATCAAGGAATCCTTTTGGATGAAATCAGATGGAGTTACCTAATTTAGAGGAAGATAAAGAACAAACGAGACAAGTCAGACTCAAGGTAAGAGACTTCATCTCAATCTCCTTTATTTGGGGAATATCTTGATGTTATGAACCTTTATTTTCCTACAAGGTGTATATAAAACCCTTGGAAGCATTATATCATGAATTAGTATAATCTCATTATATTTAAAGTTTTGTATAATGTAATTTCTTGATGATATGTATTCAAGTGTTTCTTATGTGGTAAGGGAATTTTAAACATCTCTTTCCTTTCAAGTTCTCATTTTTAGGAAATCTATGTAAAATTTCAATAAAATGTTCTTATTTACATTTTATTTTGTCTATATACTGTATTACGAGTCATTTATGGATGGTATACCCCTGTCCCCTCTCTTTTAAATGTTTTCTAAAACCTTTTTTCATAGATGTTATGCTGCAGAATTTTCGTCTCAAAATCTCTCTCTTTTTCTCAAAAAAGATTCTTATTTTATTTATGTGAATACCTGAAACTATTTAATTTATATTTTTATTTATTGATAAATAATAATTATATATTTTATTATGGAATTGATATACATAAAACCCTCATTCCTTTTCTGTGGGTTACGAATGACATAATGATCATGTTTTATATCACTTTTAAAAACATCACAATATTGATTTGAAACACATTTATTTTATTCTATTAGGTTTATTTATAAAATGTTTTACTATGATCCATGTAGATCACATGAAAATAAATACATACTAATGGTTCACCCTGATAGTTCTCCAATCCATCTGGTGAAGAAATTAATATCTAATGATAAAAAGTATTACAATACCTTGGTAAATAACCTTGGTAATTTTTATGAAACGTTGGTGATGAACCATGGTGATATTTTACCTTAAGAATAGACCTTGGTGATATTATTAAAAATTTATAAATTAAATTTTTTAGCCATATTTTTATGTTATGATCCAAGTTATTATTGTTATGATATTCCTCTTTCTCAGGCCTTTATGAATGTCCACATGTTCTTATTTATATCTCTCAAGATCACATGTAAAATGATTCCCTTATTTTACCTTACTAATATTTTTTTGATCATCCCTAATTTTTAATTTTTTTTCATAGGTATTAAGATTGGTAAAGTCAAAGAAGATTCTATGATGAAATTATTTGAATATTTTTCTTGAAAATAAACCATGTTTCATTTTGATTGTTTTTGTTTTATGAAAAAAATAGACGGTGTGTAGACTTATCTACTTTGTAATATTGAATGTTTATGAAATATTTTTTCCAAATTATCCAAAACACTAGACCTAAAAGATCTTTCATAATGAATGAAAATAAATTCTAGTAAAAATTCACTAGAATAAGTTATGTTTAAGGTTGGGTCTTTAGAGTTGGTATCAGAGAAGGGTTTTGACAACTTTGGAGATTAGGATGTCTTATTATGGGTTTATATGTTTATGGTTGATCCTAATTTTTTTTATTATAAAACCCTTTGAGGATTATGTTATGTAATTTCTAGGTGATTAAGAATATTTTTAGAGACATTTTTAGGTAGTTTTGAGTTATTACTTTTTGAATCTCAAATGAAAGGAATGAGATACAAAATTTTAATTAAAAAATCATATAGTTATTTTTGAGGAAGTTATCATATTTTGGGAATATTATAATAATTATATAGTTTTAGAAAATTGGATAACACATAGAATGTGTGAAAACCTGTCGCATTGGACAAGGTTGTAGGAATCAAAACCACATCAGAAGTGCTTTAGGCCTTAATTTCCTACCACAGACCTACGTGAAGTCCCTGGTTAGTATGAAATAATCATTTTTTGTTAAATTAGTTGATGAAATAAGAATAATTTGATTTTGGAGACATATATTTTATCTAATAGATAACCATGGGATCGAAAAATTATTTGGGGATTAAGTGATAAATGTTATTTTGGAAGATGTTCTCTATTTTGGGAACTTTATATTTTTAAGTTAAACGGAATACTATGGAATTATATTTTGAGGAATAAAGGATGATTTGTTTGGAGAAATATATGATTTAATTATGGAATTATATAAATTATAGTTATTTATGGAAATGATTAAAATATCTTAGAGAATATGAGATTTTGGAAATTAATTTTTGGTATGAGCCTTTAAGAGTGGTTGATGTTATTTGGAGATAAATGTTAAAATTTATCTTGGAAGAATATGTTATAAAAAAATTCTCAATTTTGGGTTTCAAACTTAGTTTGGATAATTATCAAAGAATTATATAGAAATCTATTTGTTGAGGGGTCTATGTTTGACGTTGGGTATTACCGTTGGATTTTAGATATTAAAAGGTGTCTTTTTTTATTATAAATGATTATTATTTTTGGGGAACTATTTCATATTATACTACCCATTTTGGTTCTGGTTAATGTTTCAAGAAATGATTAATAAATATTTAATCTTTTTTAGATCATTTGATTTTCTAGAAGTAAATTCGGGTTCTTCATTTATGACGAAGTCATATTGAATACTCATTGTTTTGAGAAAAGATGAGCTTGTGGTAGAAATTATTAAAGAATTCAATTCTACTTGACTAGTAAGTATGTTTCCTTAGGTTCTTTGTCAATATTTTAAATAAATTCCTCAAGTTTATGAAAAGTTCCTTAAAACAAAATTTTTGTCTGTTTACATTTTATACTATGAAATCAAAGACCATTTAACCCATCACAAGTTTGTGGTTTTCTCATTTTTAGCTTTCTTCTGATCATGTTTTCTATTACTCTCCATCAGAACAAGATGGTTAGTTTTTCTTCTATATACATGTATTCCTACATGGAATACTATTGTGTGTTATCTCAGGTGACATTTTTTACTTCTATTTCATTTCATTAAAGTGGTAGTTTTATTGAATCTATTTCCAATATGGTATTTTCAATGAAGTTACCGAGCCAAATTTTGAAACTATGAGGATTCAATTTCCAAATGGGGGAAGGATGTAACATCCAAGTTATTAATATAATAATAAATTTTCATATCTATTAAAATATATGAATAAGATATTAACTTTTACATTAATATGGATTATTTGTCTGACAGCGTACTCGACACGCAACAACAGGTTTCTCTGAAATCTTACGTTGCACACAATGTTGAGTTATACTGAAAAATAATACAATAATAATAATATGGTAGTTAAATCCCAACATTTATATTAGCGAAAATGAATAGGACTAACTAAAATAATATTACACATGTTTTACAAATGTTTTTATTTTTATCCAATACAATTTTGAATCTTAGAATGAGAATGAATCCCTTTTTAAGCATAAAATACCCTAATATTTTTAAAAGTTAGTTTTACACCCTTTTGATGGAGAACCTTTTTAAAATCTAATTTTTGTCACATTTATATGTTATATTTGAAAACAAATCTTCTTATTTATAAGAAATACATAAAAATTTACTTTGGTTTAAATTTTGGTATTTTTTCTGATAAAATCCATATTTTAATGAATAGTGAAAAATAATGCATTTTAATTCAAAACTTCTTTTCATAAAATTTATTTATATAGTTATATTATCCTTATAATTGGTTTTAAAGCGTAATCAGATTATTTTTTTATCATTTAATCCTATTTTGGTCAATGAAAGTAATTTTAAATTAAAATTGGACATAAAAACATGTCACTCTTTTGGTAGTTTTTACTTCTTAAAAACCCTCTTTATAGTTTTTACAATGGGAATTAATATTAAATTAATTTCTTCCAAATATTTTTTTTGGATTTGGAAAAATGGTTTCAATATTTGGATTTATATGGTTCAAATTTTATAAATAGGTACCTTTTATTTTTTGACATAATGAATAGTAACCTCAATAATAATTTTTATTTACCATTGTTAAAGGGTAAATCATGTAAATAATGGTAAAAAATAATATTATAATAATATAAAACTACGAAAAAACATGTCCTAATCATATTTTTTGAGATATTACCGGCCATGATCATCCTTGGGTTAAATTTAGAACCCCATGGAGCCACTTGTGTGTGATAATGACCTTTTATAATATTTAATTTAAAGAAAAGGGAAATATAACATAAACACATATCTTCTATGTAAAACAATTTTAATTTGATTTATATAAATGATCACTTAAAATATAAGTATTAATTACAGAGAAAAAAATATTTCACACATCATTGTATTTTATTTATAATTTTTATATATAAAAAATAAATTTATTTATGACATAATGATGATGCAAGGATGACCTTATTAATGAATTATTCAAATAAATTATATTATAAATGTTAAAATAATAATAATTTGAAAATTTTGGCACCATACACAAATTTTATGGATGACTATGACATATTATCTTCAAGTGATTGATTTTGGTTCAAAGTAATCAAGTTTTTATTACTTTAAGAAAATTAAATTTATAAATAGTGTCAAAATTGACATAAATGAGTTTTTAAATCAAATACCATTTTTTAAATGATATAATAGTCTTAAAAATACAAGACTTAAAAAAATGACTTATATAATGTTACAAATGTCATTAAAGATCCACTTTTAATTATTTTGTCATTTTATATTAACTATAGTAACCATATACTATAAAAATACAAGAAGACATGGTAAGAGTAATGTTTTTAAATAAGGGTTAAAGCTAAAAGATAAGGTTAATTTTATGGCCTAAAATTTTCTATAACCCATTGGCTGAGTGTATTTCAATCCATATTCTTCTTATCCTATAAAAATATTACTTTGGAAATATTATAATTAGAAAATAAACTTGTAATAAAATAACATTTTAAGACTGTCCTAAAGTGCCCCTCCTCCCTCTTATAAAGGGCCACCAACTCTACCCAATTAGTCACACCTCTCAATCCCCATGGATCATCCAAATTTTGCTTGAATAATCTCCAAACATACCTAAATTCATCTTAGAATCATTACCTTGGGAATAAGGTAACTAAATGAATCGTTTTGTCTCAAATAAAAAGGAGTTACCTGATTTAGAAGAAGATAATGAACGAATGAGACAAGTCAGACTCAAGGTAAGGGACTTCGTCTCAATATCATTTCTTTGGGTCATATCTTGATTTTATGCTCCTCTATTTTCCTATATGTTTTATATACTACCATTTTAATCATTATATCATGAATTACTATAATCTAATGATATTTAATGTTTTTTATAATGTAATTCCTTAATGGTATGTATTCATGTGTTTCTTATGTGGTAAGGGAATTCCCAACTTCTCTTTCATTTCAAGATCTATTTTATGTGTTATATCTTTCAAATTTCCATAAAATGTTTTTATTTACATTTTATTATATGTATATACTATATTATGAGTCATTTATGTATGGGAGGCCCTTGTCCCCTCTCTTTTTAATGTTTTTTAAACCTTGTTTCATTGTTATTTTGCTACAGAATTTTAGTCTCAAAATCTCTCAATTTCTCTCAAGAAATTATCTTATTTTATTTATTTGAATACCCAAAACTATTTAATTTATAGGAGTATTAATCAAGACATAAAAATGATATATTTTATTTTTGGAATTGGCATACATAAAACCCTTATTCCGTTTCCGTGGTTCTTGTATGACATAACGATCATGTTTTTAATCACTTTTAAAAATGTCAAGATTTTGATATGAAACCCATTTATTTTATTCTATTTGGGTTATTTATAAATTTTTTGATTATTATCTATGTGGATCACCAGAAAATAAATACAAATTAAGGGTTCACCCTGATGGAACTCTAATGCATCGGGTAAAAAAATTAATCTCTAGAGATGATAAGTTTTTTGATACATTGGTGAATAACATTGGTAATTTTTATGATACCTTAGGGATGGACCTTACTGATATGAAACCTTGTGGATAGACCTTGATTATATTATTATGAATGTATGAATTAAATGTTATAGAAACCTTTTCAAGTTATTATCCACGTTCTTATTGTTATGATATTCTTCTTTCTCATGCCTTTATTCAAGTCCTCATGTTCTTATTGATATCTCTCAAGATAACATGTAAACTATTTCTGTTGTTTCAAATTAATATTTTTTTTGTGTGATCATCCCATGTTTTTAAATTTTTTTCATAGTTATTAATATTGTTAAGGAAAAATATGAAGCTGTGATGAAATTTTTTGTATATTTGTCTTGAAAAGAAACCAAGATTCATTTTAATAGTTTTTGTTTTACGAAAAAAGTGGATGGCATGTAGACTTATCTACTTTGTAATATTGAAAGTTTATGTAATATTTTGTCCTAATTATCTGAAAATCCACACGTAAAACATATTTGGGAATGAATGAAAATAAATTCTATTCAAAAGTCACTATATTAAGTTATGTTTAAGACTGGGTCTTTATATAAATTGTGGATCATTTGTTATGTGGTGAATACAATGTTCTAAGTCATGATTACTCACATGAAAGATATTGTCTATGATTTAAAATTTCATGAAACACACTATAGTAATTTATAGGTGACTATTTCGAGATGTCATTAAATTTTGATGTTGACTATGGTCTAACATGGGGATATCCATTTATTAGGATATGTCATCGTGATATGTGATTCATGTAGGTGTGGGAAAAACTCAAATAAAGTGTTCTTTGTAGAGAAGATGTGGTGGTATATATTCATATACCATGTGAGAAACTAACACGTGATTCATTAAGAGGATTAAGATGGAAATACTTTTAGGGAATATAAATGATTTTGAATAATGAAATAAAATTGGGAATCTATTAGCCAATTTAATTGATAAGATCTCATGGATCAAAATATAAAGAAGTTTAAATATTTTGAATGTGTAATATAGTATTAAAATTATTATTTTTTCAATAATAATATGTGAAGGTGATAAAAAAGTGCATGATAGGATTTTAGAGCTTTCAAACATTGTGAAAGAAAATACTATGATCCCTATACACATCTTTATCATAGTAGGAGAGAAGAATAATTCTAAATATGGGATATATTTTTACTAGAAAAGAAGGCCTATTTATCAGGTATTTATAAATAAGATAAGGAAATATTTTATTTAATTTCTAAAGTGAGTTTTGTGACTGGAAATGCTAATAAATATTATTAGCTACTGAAGTTCTTGAATTTTTTTATGTTCTGACCTTTTGATAAATCTTATCACAAAGAGAACAATCATCAAGAAGATCACAGATCACCAGGTGTAAGCTAAGTGAATTTCATTAATATATAATCTTTTATTGATAAATTTTACTTTCATACTGTAGATTTTTAAAGATGGAGAACAATGGACTCTATGCGGTTAAGACTTTATTATCGTTGATTTCAGATAATTGTTGAAGATAATGGAAGAATCTAAGATTGATGGGGGGGGGGGATAAGAAACCATGGTAAGGAGTAGGATTTTTTGATGAACCATATAAATACTGCATGATGATCTCTTTTATATCACTTCTATTAATAAGGATAGGCTATGTGTTTTTACTAATGAGTATTTTGAGAACCTTAAGATGTTCAAGAGGTTGAGTGAATATGATTCATAAAATAAGACCACTAATTCACTCCCCTTACTACTTAATCATCCCTGGGGAATAACACCATCATTTTTACCTTTAAAACTAAGTCAAAATTATATTTACAATAAATTATGAATGATATCACATGAATACATACACACACTAGTTCCTTGAAAAAATTATCAATGAAAACCCTATTTGGAAAACTCCTCAATCATTGCGAAGTACTATGTTAAATCCTATATTCAATTTCCTGCTTTATAAAATTGAAATTTATTTCAAAAACATTTCCATTATAAACCACTTTTAGCTAAAAACAACACTTTAAATTTAAATTAAAAATATTTATATCACTTTTCCTAAAGATAAAAATCTAAAAAAATTCCTTTTTAAACCACATTTTAAATGTCAAAATCTATTTTACATTAAAAATTAAACTAGTTACACCTAAAAAACCATAAAATGTAACAGTTAAACTCATTATAATATGGAAACAAAAAATAAAGCATTTAATATCCCTCACTTTCCTTGTTGACTATTAAGATAACATGTCATGAACCGACTCAGATGATCCACCTAAATGGAACCCAATCCAATCCTAACATGGATTGAAGGCTGTTAATGATCTGAAAAAGATTGTGAATTGTTCTTTTGATTCATAAATAGTCAAAGATAGGATGATTTATCTATAATAAAAACTCAAAAATATAAAATACTGGATAAAAATCAATAGACCATCTGTATGACCGACAATCCTAAAGAGAAAATTACAAAAAGTAGATAGATACAAGTCCCAAAAAATGGTATGTAAAAAAAATTATCTCATAAACCATCAAATAAATAATCACAATATATCTTTTTAGAAAGTGGATCATATAATGCATTGGTCACTTCTAATTCCTATGGTCTTTCTATTCAATAACACCCACCACCTCCAAGTGGTTTTCCCCTTTCCTTGACCTAGAATAAAAAAATCAACAAATAATGAAAGAAAAAAAGTAGGGTTTGAGAAAAAACACCCAAAAGGATCTATGAAAGAATTATATAAACATTACATATCAAATATACCAAATATAATCAATTTTCAAATAAAAAATTTCATTGAAATATTTTCACAGTTCATATGAAAATATGATTTTCAGAACCCTTCAACGCCTAGAATAGAGTGGGTACAAATACAGATTTTCCTTGAAACACACACACACACAGACACACACACACATATATATATTTGAATATTTGGAAAACCCAGAATGAATACATCATTTCATCAAAATATACATGTATAAAAATTCTTATTTAACACTAGTATGAAAAAATCATTTACAATCACTACACCATTGTTAAGAGTCTTGATGTTAGGTTTATACAAGTATTCTAAAACATATCATTGAAACATGGTTCCAAGTGTGTAAAAATCCCTAGATACCAATACTTGAGGGAATAAGATATCACCCCAAAGAATAAACTCCATTCACTCATCATAGTTTAGTCATCATTTTCATCATCAATCAATTTTTAGGAAGAGATAATACATTCCAAGCATGTGTTTTTCCCACCTAACAACCAGGAACTCATGTTCATAAATTAAATAAATAATAAAATGGGATATCATTCATTTCCATCAATTTAAAATCATTTCAGTCAATAATTTCAATTGACCCCATGTTTCAGTTTCACAATATTGCATTTCATTTAAAAAACCAACATAAAATGGTTTTTATAAAAAAATAATTCCTCTAAAACCAATTCAATTTATTTAAAATCATAAAGAATTTCATGAATTTTCCTCTCAAAATACATCATCAAAATTAAACTTTTAATTATTTACTACAATTCATGATCATTTTATAAAAAATAACACTTTATTTTCTAATCCATCATTAAATTGATTACACCACACACATACACCTTTCCATTTTGAAATCATTTTTTAAAGGGAATAAAATAAATATTTTGAAATCATTTAGAAATACAATTCAATATAAAAAAGAATCATTGGTCTCAATTGATAGGAATTACCTTAAAAAACCACGTACCTCAATTCACGAGATCTAAAATCACCAAACACAGGATCCACCAAGGGATAGTCAAAGGCTAAAATGATCAAGTAAGAATCATAGAACCACAAATAATAAATTCAAGATCTCAATCCAACAATGTCATAATGATACACCATTATCAAATAAGGAGAGATATTTGAAAAGAAGAATTCATTATTGAATTGATATTACACTTACTGAAAGAGAATTGACCAACACTTCTATCTGTGAAGAATCAATTTTGAAAGATCGAAAATCACCCCATTGGTGTTTCCAAGTTGAAAATATCAAATAGGGTTTGATGTATAAGGATTTAGAATTAAAATGGATGTTTTAGTGGAAGGAATTATGATACTATCTGAGTTTTTCTAGACAAAAATGATATTAATGGCTAGATGCTGGATTTCAGTGGCTATCTGGTGGAGCTAGGGAGACAACTTGTAGGTATGAGAACACCACTGGCTATATAGTGGTTCTAGGAAAAATTCCTACCACACCAAAAAGCCCACTAGATTTCGATTGAGATTATTTTAGTAACCCCCTACTACCATCCTTCTACTAAATGTCTATTGGACCTCATAGGCTAGTTAATGGATATCCTGTTTCCATTTTTTCTATAGCCCATTGTACAATTCATGATATACTCTCAAAGCACTCAATTGGATCTAAAACTAGAATCGAAGATTCATCCCTGAACCATCAAAAGACTCAAACTAGTGATCACAACCAATAATCAACAGGTACAAAAATATATAAACAAGAAAAAAAGAAGTTCCAAGGTAAAATAAGGATTGTACCTGAAATATGGTGTTAGCATGTTACAATTCTCCCCACCATAAATGCTTTCTGAACCTATAGAAAATAGGTGAGGCCAATTCTCTCTCATAAATTCCTCACACTCCCATTTATCATCAGAGTCAGAACCATGATGCAATTGAAACCAAACCAAAGGTATTGACTTTACTTTAATAACCTCCATCAAAGAATCAAAATTACCAACCAGTTACTCAATCACAGTATTATTAGGTTCTACAACATGGTCCTCCCAACTCAAAACATGAGATAGAAATGAAATATGCTTCTTAATCTATGCAACATAAAATATTCCTTAGATAAATTACATAAAAAGTGTAATGGAAAATAATTATTCTACTTTCCTATTCAAATCAACAACAACAAACCTTACTATGTATCTTAGTGAAAATTTACCTTGTTTTCATATCCACCGGTGACACAATTGAGGAGATATTCTAAAAAACTAGGTTTAAAAATGATAATTCCAATGATCATTAATGATTATCTATATAATACTTATACCAGCTATGTTCCACAAATATTTTACTAAAAATGTAGATATTTATAAATAAGACCATAAAAGGCCTCATAGGGTTCCATTTTAATGGATTAATAGTTACTATTATTATAGGAAAACTCAACTTGTCCCAAATGGGAATCCCAAAAACCTCTAAATTCATAGACAAAAGCACAAATAATTTCTTTTGAAATATGTATTGCTCATTTTGTATGACGATTTTTATGAGGATGGTATTTCATGATCATATTTAACTTAGATCCAATCTACTCCTTGAGGCCACTCAAAAAAAATGATAAGTGAAATATGGATCCCTATCTAAAACAACTGATAATGGAACATCATAAAATCTGAAAATCTTCTTCACACATAGATTTCCCATGTCCTTAACTTTGACGGTGTTAAAAATGGGAATAAGGTGAAATTATTTGGTCATTCAATCAAATACCACTCATAATACATTATTTATAATATTAGTACATGGAAAAATGACAATGAAGTCCATTAATATCTCATCCCCCTTCCAAGATCGAACTTGAAGGGGTTGAATAAATTCAAAAAGCTTCTGATCCTCAACCTTGATCTGTTGAAAAGTATAACATATTGAAAAAAGTATTAATGTTCTATTTCATACATGGAGACCAGAATCATCACCTCATATCATAAAGCATATTTGTTATTCCGAGGTTCACCACATACTTGGAGTTATGCAAATCCACCATTATAAATTTTTTCATAAGTGACAAAATAAAATAACATTTCCAGATGCCAAAGATATCCTATGAAGATATGGACCATTCACCGATGGTATCCACACCATATAAAGAATATATAATGCCTTAGAAATCACCATCAAGATTCTAATACTGGACTATCATCTTGGGAAGATATTATTTCTAGTGAACACTCACAAAAAAACTCAGTCTCATCCTCTCAGACTACGAAATGCATATGTGGAAAGAGAGTAATTAGATTCAACTCCTATGGTGGTTCCTTCACATCTTGAAATGGAAGTTTCCTACTCAGAGCATTAGAAAATACATTTACCTTACTAGTGGTATAAGCAATTTCAATGTAAAAAAATTACAACTACTCCACCCATAACCTATGATGGAGAATCAAATATTTATTCAATAAAAAATAACTCATCCTTTTTTGATTAGAATAAAGAGTAAACCATTCTATAAAAATTTAATTCTATCTAATATTAGGATTATTCATCATATCTGTGAGTTCTATATCATTGGTGTGATAGTTATTCCCTTGAGTACAAAGTGGACAATAACCATAATCCACCACATGATTTCTGTTCATAATATAGTAACCCATACCTAAACCTAATGAATTACCGAATACCAAACATCTATACCCATATTCTAAAAGATTCAGCACTGGGGAATAATTCAAAAAAAAAATTCAACTCCTCAATGGAATTAATAAATTTTGAATCCCAAATGAACATAACTACCTTCTGAGTGAGTGTGGTCAATAAAGAATCCAACATAGAGAAGTATTTTACAAACTGGTGGTAATACACTTCTAAATCTAAGAATATCCAATTCTAAAATTCATTCCACATTCTTCCAAATACATGATAACATATACCTTTTTTTCATCAAATTAAATACCATGTTCTGATACAATGTTCCCAAATAACTTCACCTACCAAATCCATAAATTATAATTAGATATCTTGGTATAAATTTTCGGTTCCTCAAGATGTAAAAAACACTCCTCAAATGAATCACATGATCCTCCAAAATTTTTGGTCAAACCAAGATTTCATCCATGAATAACACAATGCAATAATCAAGAAACTGTTAGAAAATCGTTTTCATCAATTCCATAAACAGAACATGATAATTGGTTAGACCAAAGGACATAACAATATACTCATAATGAAAATACATTATTTTGAATGTAGACTTAGGGATATCAAGCTACTTAATATTAATTTAGTGATAACAAGAATAAAGATTGATCTTATAGAACCACTTCAATCCTTTCAACTAATCAAACATATCATCAATACGGGGTAATAAATTTTCTTTCTTGATCATGACATGATTGATCTTCTGGTAATTATCACACAAGATAAGGGACCCATAGACCTTCTTATAAAAAATACCTAGTTCTTCCCAAGGTGATACAATAGGTCAAATGAAGAATTTGGATATCAATTCATCCTATTAAGTATTTAACCCCTTCAGTTTAGTTGGTTCCATTCAGTAATAGGGAATCGATATAGGCTATGTCACTAATACCAAGTTAATAGAAAACACCACCTTTCTCACTTGTGGAGAACTCGTAAATATGATGTAAAAAATCAGGATATTCATCCACTATTAGATGAATACCACCAGATGATTATACCTACACCATATCAAAAAACATCATGGATATCATCCCACCCAAATTTAAAAGATAACGACTATATTGACTTGACATCATGTCACATTCTCCCTAAAAAACATGGCAATCCCCATCACGGTATGTAAATAACAATCACCGAAGATAATAGTCGATATGATCTTTATGAGAAATCAATAATTCCATCCAAATAATGATATCCATGTGTTCATACCAAGAACAAAAAATTTCTATATGATATCAATCTCTGATAAATAGATTGTATTGTAGGGGCATGATTCCATGGTTTCAAAACATTTCAAAAAATAATTATTGCATTTATTCTAATTAAACTTATTTTGGTGGTAGAGAAAGTGGTAAATCAAGTGGGAATAAATCTTGTTCCCAATTAGAATTGGGGAATTCTTCAAGGGGAAATAGGTTATATGTCACGACCCGTCCTCAGGGCCGGTTTCGTGACTACCCCAAGCCCGCCTTCCATAGGACAGGGGCTGGCGACTAGCACCAAGGTGTAAGTCCCGATAAAAAAGGGAAGGCATTCTCTTTGTAAAGTAAACAAACACCACAGAGAAAGAAAGAAGTAGAAGTAAACATTAAGTAAAAACTGAGTACAATAGTAAGTGCAGAAAATTAAGTGGGCCAGTATACAAACCCAAACTGAAAGTAATGTACAACTGGAAGGGAAAAAAGCAAGAGAAAGGTAAAGCCGCAACGTCGAGATATCCACTGGAAATCCCACTTAAAGGGTGAGTACAGATAGCCTCTACTGATCCTCGGGTCTAGCCGACCGCTCTGAGTACGTCCCACCCAGTGGTCCACCTCTAGGTACCGTCCTGCTCCGCAAGCCTCAACTATGATCAGCGATGTCCGTCGTCTGCAACAAACACAACGTAGTGTGGGCATAGCCCGTGCAGGGGTGAGTATAAGCTACTCAGTAGGGACCCTGTGACCCCCAAAGGTCTCTCAGAATCCACAAAGGATAATCCAAAAAGGAAAGATACAATCACGAAGTAACATCCGACACTGCTTAGGTATATGCCCATACATATACCTAAGTCATCAATTCTCGTTCGGCTCCAACATCCGAGCCCAAGTACAACCCAGTCCACACAGGAAAGAAAAACATAAATCCACACAGGATAGCACAACACAATCTACATAAGAGAGCAAAACAGGATTCAGCTCACACAGGTATACTACTTCGTATGATGATAGAGATGATCAGATATATCCACAGATTCATCTAAGTCGTCGAACCCACAAAGGATCGATAGGTACTAACCCCCACAATGACCCAGGAAGGGTCTGACCCACACAGGATCGATAGGTAACTAACCCCTGGAAAGACCCACACAGGATCGATAGGTAACTAACCTCCGTAAAGACCCACCCAGGATCAGACCCACAAATGATCTGTAGGTGCTCGCTCACACAGAACCGCTGAGCACTGACCCACATAGGATCAGACCCACACAGGATCGGTAGCACTGATCCATGTAGGATCACTGAGTGCTGTAGTCATCGCCGTCGAATCCACTGAGGATCTCTATACAGTCATCATCGTCGTCGTAGTCGAAACCAGCTCTAGGGTTCCCGCACATAGCAAGCTCGTTCGAGAGGGTCTGCTGCATGAGCCGATAGGTTGATACATCAACTGACACATAGTACAGAGTTGATGTATCCAAAAGTTCCGTATTGTCAACAGGAACTCATCGTCGCAGACGGCGCGTCAATCAGACGCCCGATCTGAGAGTTATTGGCTTTTTTGTCCCAGGGGCCCGGTTGGTTTTTAAGGAAAAACCAACCTGACCGTACTCCACCTGCATCCAAACCTCGGTCAGAGTAATCCAAAAGATCAGTCTCATTAAGAGGAATCCATCAAAGTCGACGGTACGTCAATCGGACGTCCGAAGCTCAAGATATGAGTGTTTCCACTCCGAGGGCCCGGTTGGTTTCGTGTACGAACCAACCGGACCGAACCGAAAGTATTCTGGAACCCTAAGTGTGATATACCTAAACGACCATCTCGATCCAAGGATCACATTTCCGCTGACGGCGCGTCGTTCGGAGGCTCGTAACTCATGTTATGAGCAAAATACCGAAAAGGTCCAAAAATGGGGGTATGAGCCCAGACCGACCCCACCCAACCCCCCCTGGGGTCGGCCCGAACCGGGTCGACCCGACCCGGGTCCGAGTCCGACCTGGCCGGCGCGGCCCGGCCCGGCCAGGGTGGCCCGGCCCGGCCTGGGCGCGACCAGGCCCGGCCAGCGCGGTCGCGGCCCGGTCGCATGGCGGCTCAGCCGTAACGGCCGAGCGGGTGCAAGGGGGGCGCTACCCCCTTGGTGGCTCTGCGGCCCCGCGTGGGGGGCCGCCCTGTGTCACCGGACGCGGCGCAAGGCCGCGTCCCTTCCCCGCGGTCCCGCGCGGCCGTGGGACCGGCACTCGCCGCCGCGGCTTCGGCCGCGGTGGGTCTTCCTGGAAGCGCGCTGAGCGCCGCCGCTTCCTGGCGGCCGACCGGCACCTCCGGCTGCCGGCGCTGCTGAGCCGGCGTGGCGGGCCTGCGAGAACTTCCGCGGGCCACCGGACGCGCTTCGCTGGTCCGTTTGCCTGCGGTTTGCGCTTACGGGTCTCTCGGGATCCGAACTTTGCTGTGAAGGCCTCCAATCGCCATTCCGATCCCATTTCGTAAACGACGTTAATCCACACATCAACGAAAAACTGCGGAGGGTTGTCGGGCTGTGTTTGTTTGGCCCGCACCCTCCGCGTTAGGTGATATCAATGGGGAACAAAAATAATCAACACATGAAAACATAATAAGGCACAATTTTAATAAATTAAAATTGAACCTAGTTCCCAAAATAAAAACTCCCGTAAATAAAAATTCACATCCCGAATATAAAAACAAACGCGGATCAACTTGAAGATGAGTTGATCCGAGTTCTTTATTTTAGAAGGAAAGAACCATGGGAATAAATATTATTCTCAAATAAAACCCCTACCTCGTAGTTGTCGTCGGACGAGAGTTCTTCACGGAATTGACCGTCATGGAAGAAGAGGATCGTCGCGTCGCGGAAGGGTGTCACGTCGTCGCGGTATACAGCGTCGCGTCGATGATCTCTGAGGGTTAAAGAAAACACACAGATTTAATTTCATGAATTAAATCCATGTTAAGGATAAAATCCACAAAGGAAATTTAAATGATCCGTAATCCCCTACCTCAATCGGTGTTGATCGAAGATTGTCGTGGGTAAGGATCGTCGCAGAAGAACATCATGGGAGGAGGATCCTCGGCGTCGCAGTACACGGCGTCGTGTCGTCGATCTCCGAGGGTTCTGCGTTCTTCATAGCCTTTCGTCGAAGGTAGGCGTTCTTTGCGTTCTTCGCGTTCTTCGCATTCTTTGCGAAGGAGGATGAAGATACAGTTTCTCCAAATCTTCTCAACAAGAAACCCGTCAACAAAAAGGGTGTTAGCCTTATTTTATTAACATGCCAACAATTTGAAAAACAAGTTAAGAAACGAACCATTAATTCAGTGAATTAATGGTAATGACTTAACTGCCCATTTAATAGGGGCGTTAATAGTTTATAAAATTCACTAGTTGACTTTCATTAAAGAGGAGTTTTCTCAGGTGCGTTACTTAGGGGAAAGGAAACGGTGGGGCTCGTGTGGGACCCACCTCACAAATATCCTACCAAGAGGGTAGGATATTTTGGGTTCCACCCTATTTACTTCAACTCATCTTAAGTAGCTTTAAGTGGCTTTTGTGGCTTTAAGTGAAATAAAATAAAGTTGTCGCACCACTTTATTTTATTTTTCTTCACTTAACCCCAAAAATTAAAAACCACACCCGAGAAAACACAACTACAGAAGAGGAATTTATAAGCAAGTATTGGAGCCCTCATAATTCAATTCCGAGCACCGGTTCAAAAGTTAGAAAAACCCGCTCGTTCGTTCACGGAACGTACCCGAGCCAAACTTCGGAAAATGATTCCGGGCACACCGGGCCTCAGAATCACGTGCCGTTAGAAACTGCGTTCTTGTAAAATTCCAGATAAAATTAAGAAAAAAAATTCCATGAAATTTACGGGTCTTTACATCACTCCCACCTCAGGGATTTACGTCCCCATAAAGATACCTTGTAAACTAGGGAAACAAATGTGGGTACTAAGCATGCATCTAAGCCTCCTGCTCCCAAGTGCTCTCCTGGAGATTCCCGTGTTTCCATCTGATATGCATAGGAGGAATCAACCGTCCACATAGGAACCGCTCCTGTCGATCCTCGATCTCCACTGGGACCTCCGTAAAAGTCACCCAATCATTAAAGTCCTGCTCCCCATGGTCAATGATATGCGTCGGGTCGTGCACGTATCTCCTCAGCTGAGATACGTGGAAGACGTTGTGCACCCGGTGCAACTGAGGTGGTATAGCCAGGCGATAAGCCACCTCGCCGATCCTGCTGAGGACCTAGAAGGGTCTGATGAAGTGTGGAGACTACTTGCCGCCTCGGCCAAATCTCCGTAATCCACGTCGAGGTGAGACACGCAGGAAGATGTGGTTGCCATCCTCGAACTCTAGTGTCCTCCGCCTCCTGTCAGCATAGGACTTCTGCCGGCTCTGAGCTGTCCTCATCCGTTCATGGATGACCTGGACCTTCTCTATCATGGCCTGGACCATCTCCGGTCCCACAAGTGCTGACTCCCCAGGGTCTGTCCAGCACAAAAGAGATCTTCAAGGTCGGCCGTACAATGCCTCATATGCTGCCATCCCGATGGTGGAGTGGTAACTGTGGTTGTACGCAAACTCCACCAAGGTAGGTGGTCCTCCCAGCTGCGACCAAAGTCCGGGACACATGCACGGAGCATGTCCTTGAGAGTCTGAATGGTCCTCTCCGTCTGACCATCTGTCTGAGGGTGAAAGGCTGTGCTCAGATGTAGCTGCATCCCGAACGCCTCCTGCAACCCCTTCGAAAGCCGGGAAGTAAAGCGAGAATCTCGATCGGAGACGATAGATGATGGCACACCCTGAAGCTATACAATCTCCTGAACGTAAATTCTTACCAAGCTCGCCACTGATCCCTGCTCTCTGATGGGTAAGAAGTGTGCCGACTTGGTGAGTCGGTCGAAAATCACCCAAATGGAGTCATGACCTCTGGAATTGTGTGGAAGTCCAGTCATAAAGTCCATAGATATGATGTCCCAGTTCCACTCCGAGACCTCCAAAGGCTATACCAAGCCTTCTGGTACCTGGTGCTCTGCCTTCACCTACTGGAAGGTGAGGTATCGAGAAACGAACTCTTCCACAACCTTCTTCATGCCTTGCCACCAGTGCTATCGTCTGAGATCCTGGTAAATCTTCGCCACTCCAGGATGTACCGCCAAAGGAGAATTGTGAAACTCTCTTAGCACTTCCTCCCGTAAAGAAACTGGTACCAAGGTACGTCATCTTAAAAGTACGTCGTGCTCTGCTCCAAGGAGAAACTATCAAGTGCATGTCCTGAGGATATCTGTGCACTCCGCGTCTCACAGTCGGCATCCCCACGCTGTGCCTCTCTGACCCGCTGCAGTAGTGGAGGGGTGATTGTGAGAGACTGAAAGAAGGCTGCTCCATCTCTATCCATGCCTCTAGGGGCGCTGGTCAAACTCTGTCTCAGCTCTTGGAAGCTCTTCTGACATCTTTCTGACCACACGAAGGGTTTCCCCTACCTCCTTAACGTTCTGCAAAGCTGCAAAGATTTCTCCTTTGCCGAAAATGGAAATCTGGTCTCATCCCCTGGATGAACCATGTTCCTTGCCTAATATAGTCAATCCCACCATGATTAGTTAATTCATGGCATGGATGACGTCCTAAGGCCTCAACGCTGCTACCAAGATATCCAACCGTTACTCTCGCCTCAAAGGGTTGAGTCACACTGTCCGCATTAATGTGTGGTCACTAGGTCTCCTCTAGTAAGAATCTCGCAATTGAGGGTCAAGTAAATAGTTTTTTAACTGACACCTCTTAGTATTAACAAACAGAAGACAAGAAAGAAAACGTCACTATTGCAAGCGTCTTTTATTACTTCAACTCAAAGTACAAGAACACAAGGCAACACAAACAAAGAAGCCAGAGGAATTATGGTCAAGGGACTCTATGCCTGGAGCTAGTCCCGCACTCGTCCACCCGCTTCCGGAGCTCCATGATTGTAGGCTTCTACTGCCTGAAGCTGTGCTCTCCCCTGAGGTCGGGGTGGACCTCCTAGTGGTGGTAGTGGTAGAGCCTCAAAGCGTCGCCCACCACCTGCTGCTCGGCCAGCTCCTCTGCCTCGTCCGCCTGCTCCCTGCGGACCGCCACGGTCGAACCTCTGCCTCTGCCTAGGTGGTTCCTCAACCGTTTGTTGCTCCTATGCATGGAGGGTCGGGCAGTCACGAGCCAGGTGGCCCTGCCCGCCGCATGCATAGCACTGTCTCCCACTCGTAAGACTGGTTCTGCTGCGTGTGCCCCGCAGCTCCGAGCCAGTATCCTGTGGTCGTCTGCCCAATGGCCTGGCCCACTTGGACCTCTGCGACATCTGTCTACTGCTGGCTGTAGAAGACTCCGCCACGTGTCGCCCTGCGGTAGGTCTCACCACTGGTGTAGACCCAGCAAGAAAGCTCTCGATGACAAGAGCTCACTCCAGTACTCCTGTCTGAGTCGGAATGCTGAAGGAGATCAGCGATGCCCTGATCTCATGCCTCAATCCCTGCTCAAAGGTCCGGGCCCAGAAGAATGGGTTCCGTACCATGTTTGTCGAGTAGCGCGAGAGATCGGTAAATCTCGCCGAGTACTGGGCGACCGTCAAGCTGCCCTGCAGCAACTGAAAAAGCTCCTGGATGCGTACCGCACAGAGGGTGGCTGGGACAAACTCTGAGCAGAAGAGGCTCTCAAAGTCTGTCTAGAGAAGAGATGCCTCATCGTGCACCTGGAGCATCAAGCTCCACCATCGGCCCCCTTCCACATGCAGTAGGCTCGCTGCGAGGATCACCATGAGGTCTGCTGGTGTCCTCACTAACCTGAAAACTCAGACCACTGCCTCCAGCCAGTCCTCAGCTGCCTGGGGGTCCGTCTCCCTGCGGAACCTGGGCGGTCGCTGGTGCTGGAACTCATACAGTGCACTAAGGCGATGTGCATGGTCAGCGGCTGGGGCTGGAAACATCGGTGGCTCGACGGGTAGAGGTACCGCCGGTGCCTCAGCTGTCAAAGGGCCCTGCACCGAGGCCTCGTCGCTCGGTGGGATGTCGTCACACTAAACTCTCAGAAACCTAGCTGGATGCCATCGTGGGACCATCCTGAAAAGGAAACAGGTGCGCCACGGTCAGAACATTATACCTGGTGAGCTGACACAAAGTAATCACAAAGAAAACTTGAAACACACATACAATCAATGTTTTCGTGCATTATGTCGGAAATCAGAAGTCAGGGTCCTGGTGTACGAATACGTCGGTCGCCGCACCAACACTGGACTCCCTAGATTGATAACCACACCCAATACGCTTAACACTATTTCTTAACATAGAAAAAGATCAGAGTCCCAAGTTCTGTGGTAGAACCAAACTTATCTGATACCAATTTGTCACGACCCGTCCTCAGGGCCCATGCCGTGACTACCCCAAGCCCGCCTTCCATAGGCCAGGGGCTGGCGACTAGCACCAAGGCGTAAGTCCCGGTAAAAAAGGGAAGACATTGCCTTTGTAAAGTAAACAAACACCACAGAGCAAACAAGCAGTAGAAGTAAACACTAAGTAAAAACTGAGTACAACAGTAAGTGAGGAAAAGTAAGTGGGCCAGTATACAAACCCACACTGAAAGTAATGTACAATTGGAAGGGAAAACATCAACTGAAAAGTAAAGCCGCAACGTCGAGCTGTCCACTGTAAATCCCACCTGAAGGGTGGGTATAGATAGACTCCACTGCTCCTCGGGTCCAGCCGACCGCTCCGAGTACGTCCCACCCAGTGGTCCACCTCCAGGTACCGTCCTGCTCTATAAGACTCAACCACGATCAGTGCTGTCTGTCATATGCAACCAACACAACGTATTGCGGGCATAGCCCGTGCAGGGATGAGTATAAGCTACTCAGTAGGGACCCCGAGACCCCCAAAGGTCTCCAAGAATCCACAAAGGATAATCCACAAAGGAAAGATACAATCACGAAGTAACATCCAACACTGCTTAGGTATATTCCTATATATATATCTAAGTCATCAATTCTCGTTCGACTCCAACATCCGAGCCCAAGTACAACCCAGTCCACACAGGAAAGCAAAACATAAATCCACACAGGATAGCACAACACAATTCCCATAGGAGAGCAAAACAGGATTCAACTCACACAAGTATACTTCTTCGTATGATGATAGAGATGATCAGATATATCCACTAATTCATCTAAGTCATCAGACCCACAAAGGATCGATAGGTACTAACCCCTGCAATGACCCAAGAAGGGTATGACCCACAAAGGATCGATAGGTAACTAACCCTCGCAAATACCCACACAGGATCAGACCCACACAGGATTGATAGGTAACTAACCCCCGCAAAGACCCACACAGGATCAGACCCACACAGGATCAGACCCACACATGATCTATAGGCGTTGGCTCACACAGAATCGCTGAGCGCTGAACCACACAGGATCGGACCCACAAAGGATCGGTAGCACTGATCCACGTAGGATCGCTGAGTGCTGTAGTCGTCGCCGTCGAATCCACTGAGGATCTCTGTACAGTCGTCGTCATCGCAGCCAGCTCTAGGGTTCCCGCACACAGTAAGCTTGTTCGGGAGGGTCTGCTCCACGAGCTGAGAGTTTGATACATCATCTGACACATAGTCTAGAGTTGATGTATCCAAAAGTTCCGAATCGTCAAAAGGAACTCAACGTCGCAGACGGCACGTCAATCGGATGCCCGGTCTGAGAGTTATTGGCTTTTTCGTCCCTGGGGCCGGTTGGTTTTTAAGGCAAAACCAACCCGAACGTACTCCACCTGCATCCAAACCTCAGGCAGAGTAAGCCAAAATTTCAGTCTCACTAAGTGGAATCCATCAAAGTCGACGGTACGTCAATCGGACGTCCGAAGCTCAAGATATGAGCGTTTTCGCTCTGAGGGCCCGGTTGGTTTCGTGTACGAACCAACCTGAATGAATCCAAAGTATTCCGGAACCCTGAGTGTGATATGCCAACATGACCGCCTCGATCCAAGTATCGCATCGCCGCTGATGGCACGTCATTCGCAGGCTCTTAGCTCAAGTTATGAGCAAAAGACTGAAAACATCCGAAAACGGGGGTATGGGCCCCGACGGACCCGGCCCAACCCCCCCTTGGGTCAGCCCGAACCGGGTCCGGGTCTGACCCGACCGACGCAGCCCAGCCCGGACCGGCCTGGGTGCGACCTGGCCCAGCCGGTGCGGGCGCGGCCCGGTCGCCTGGCGGCTCGGCCGTAACAGCCGAGCGGGTGCAAGGGGGGCGCCGCCCCCTTGGTGGTTCCGCGGCCCCGCGTGGGGGGCCGCCCCGTGTCACCGGATGCAACGCAAGGCCACGTCCCTTCCCTGCGGTCCCGTGCGGCCATGGGACCGTCACTCGCCGCTGCGGCTGAAGCTGCGGCAGGTCTTCCCGGCGGCGCGCCGAGCGCCGCCGCTTCCTAGGGGCCGGCCGCCACCTCCGGCCGCCGGTTCCGCCGTGCCGGCGTGGCGGGTAGGCGAGAACTTCCATGGGCCATCGGACGCGCTCCGCTGGTCCGTTTTGCCTGCGGTTTGTGCTTATGGCTCTCTCGGGATCCGAACTTTGCTGCGAAGGCCTCCAATCGCCCTTCCGATCCCATTTCGTAAACGCCGTTAATCCACACATCAACAAAAAACTGCGGAGGGTTGTCGGGCCGTGTTTTTTTGTCCTGCACCCTCCGCGTTAGGTGATATCAATTGGGAAAAAAAATAATCAACACATGAAAATGTAACAAGGCACAATTTTAATAAATTAAAATTGAACCTAGTTCCCAAAAGAAAAACTACCGTAAATAAAAATTCCCATCCCGCATATAAAAACAAACGTGGATCAACTTGAAGATGAGTTGATCCAGGTTCTTTGTTTTATAAGGAAACAACCATGGGAATAAATATTATTCTCAAATTCAACCCCTACCTCGTAGTTGTCGTCAGACGAGAGTTCTTCGCAGAATTGACCATCGCGGAAGAAGAGGATCGTCGTGTCGCGGAAGGGCGTCATGTCGTCGTGGTATACGACGTCGCGTCGATGATCTCCGAGGGTTAAAGAAAACACACAGATTTAATTTCACGAATTAAATCCATGTTAAGGATAAAATCCAAAAAGGAAATTTAAAAGATCTGTAATCCCCTACCTCAATTAGTGTTGATCGAAGATTGTCGCGGGGAAGGATCGTCGCAAAAGAACGTCGCGGGAGGAGGATCGTCGGCGTCGCGGTAAACGGCGTCACGTCGTCGATCTCCGCGGGTTCGGCGTTCTTTGTCGCCTTTCGTCCAAGGCCGGCGTTCTTCACGTTCTTCGCGAAGGAGGATGAAGATACAGTTTCTCCAAATCCTCTCAATAAGCAACCCATAAAAAAAGGGTGTTGGCCTTATTTTATTAACATTCCAACAATTTGAAAAACAAGTTAAGAAACGAACCATTAATTCAGTGAATTAATGGTGACGACTTAACTATCCATGTAATAGGGGCGTTAAGAGTTTAGAAAACGCACCAGTTGACTTTCATTAAAGAGGGGTTTTCACGGGTGCGTTACTTAGCGGAAAAGAAACGGTGGGGCTCGTGCGGGCCCCACCTCACAAATATCCTACCAAGAGGGTAGGATATTTTGGGTTCCACCCTATCCGCTTCAACTCAGCTTAAGTAGCTTTAAGTGGCTTTAAGTGGCTTTTAGTGAAATAAAATAGAGTTGTCGCACCACTTTATTTTATTTTTCTTCACTTAACCCCTAAAATTAAAAACCACACCCGAGAAAACGCAACTCCGGAAGAGGAGTTTCTAAGAAAGTATTGGAACTGCGATTCCATCGGTGCCCTCATAATTCGATTCCGAGCACCGGTTCAAAATTTAGAAAAACCCGCTCGTTCGTTCACTGAACGTACCCGAGCCAAACTTCGGAAAATGATTCCAGGCACACCAGGCCTCAGAATCACGTGCCGTCAGAAACTACGTTCTTGTAAAATTCCAAAGAAAATTAAGAAAAAAAATTTCTTGAAATTTACCGGTCTTTACATTATATCTGGCCATGATCTATTATAAATTTATTGTAAACAAAGATTTATCCATATCTCTTCTACTCACAAAAAATACCTTTGGATGGTGTGGTACACCTGGAATCATTTAGTCTGAAGAATTATTTTGTGGATGATTTCAAATCTATGGAGAGTTTATCCTTTTCTGATTTTGGCCATCCCTCTCCAAAAATATTCCTCAAGAAGGGGATAGTCATTACTGTTTAATCCAACCAGGAGTCCATTTTAGATAGGATCAAGCTTTGAAAATACTCCTTCATTTCATCTCTCTGGACTTCTAAAGGATAAAAATTTGGAGATTCAATGATCCTATAAAAAACATTCCATGATCTAGGGATTTAAATATTGGGAGATGAAATCCATGGGAAGGGGATACTTATATGTAGTTTTCCCTTCAAAGGAGAACAAGAGGTAGACATGGAGATTTGGATCCATATCCATGTAGCCTGCAATTATTCAGATCCAATTATGGGATCAACACTTTGATCTCAACAATGTAAGGAATACCCATACATAGATATGTATTCTAATCTATAGATTCAAATAGATTTACTAGAATTACAAGATCCTCTAGGATATTGGTTTAGTGGTTAGAAAATATATTGGAGTTGGTAGAAAAAATGATAATCCATGGTTTGGATATTTTTCAAGATTGGTGGTTGAATTTTAAGTGGCTGATACACTGGTTGAGGAGGTGGTCCTCACCATAAGGGATGATAAAATAAATTTGGATATTTTTTATGAGAGGAATCCTATTTTTTTCAAGGACTATAACTTCTTTTGAGATCTTTTATTTGAATTAAACAAGTCCAAATTCTGTACCTTGTGTAATGAAAAGGGGAATGCTAATCTATCATGTAGAAGAGTCAATGCTAAAAGGCTAGTGAAGGTTAAAAATCCCTACACCTATAGTTTTTTTTGGGTACTCACATTATGATGAGGGACCCATATATAAACAAGGTTAATGATACCCCCTTAACTAATAAGAATTTGTTTTCAATTACACACCTCCTTAGGAAGTGGATAATGGTTTAGATATTGAGATGGATGCTATTGTTGGAATTCAAGAGTTGGAGGAGGCTTCCAAGTACCTTCATATTAAACAATTCATCACTCCTTATTGTGGATGATATGTTAGTAAACTATAACGTGGGGAAACCTAAACATGTGATTGTTTTCAAAAACTAATCATAAATGACTGATGATCTAATTGAAGGTTGGGAAGCCGTCACATTAGGAAAGCATGACCCTGATAGTGTCTCTTTTTTCAGTTTAGATTTATAATTGACGGGGAATCAACATGAGAAGAATAATGCATCTCCAAAATTGGGTTTGAATGATATCTAGTGAACATAAGAACACATTTAGGATCAAATAATTGATTAGATTGTTTAATATTATTTAATCCTAACTTTTGTTCAGAACTAAAAGGATCTTAAAAAAAGTAATACTCAAGAATATTCCCCCTAGGATTCATAGGTAGAAACAGAGAAGCATGTACAAATGTATAATTTCATTTATTTAGTTATGATTGATTTTGAAAAAATACAAGAATATAGTTATGAGAATATCCAAGAAAAAATTCCTCAGAATTATTTGAGATTGTATTCAGTTAAAAAATCACTTGAATTACTACATAATAAAATTCAAAAAAAGGATCCTCTAATCCCACAAGGAGATTAATAGGATATCTCATAAGAGCAAGATTTCATGCCTTTAGGTTCCCAAGATGATTGTATGGTCTCTCTTCATGAGGAGGGTCCTTTACCATTAGTTCCCCTAGGTAAAGCATCCAAGTTGAGACTATCTAGGGAAACTCCTATAGGACTTGATTAGTATCTTAAATAATTCAAATTCTTCAGTGGAAGGTTGTGGTATAATGATTCTAAAGCCATTCAATCCACTGATGTTGTATATCATGAAAGTGATGAGTTCTTTGGAAGAAAAAATTTCAGGATAAATGGAAAAGGGAAGGTAATGAATATAAGAATTATATTAAAATAGGATAAGGGACCTCAAACTAGATATAAGACAGCCTTAAACAAATTAAGATCCTATATTTTAATTTTCAAGGGCTTAGAACTCTCTCACAGTCATGACCATAATTCATTTCATTATAACCAACAAACATATGTTAATTGGTCTCATTGAACCAAAAATGATGGTTGTTAACTGGAAAGACTTCAAATTGGAATCCATTGGCTGTAGCTTTGTTTCAAAAAGATCCCATGAATGTGATGCCAAGATTCTATGGGTATTGAAGCATGATAGTTTTCAATTACACTCCTACTAAAAATTTAACCCGTATATCTTTGTTTCATTCAACATGCAGGGGGACACCAACTATCTTTCCTTTGTATATGCCTCATATTCCTACATAAAAAAAAAGAGATATTTACAGAGGTTTGGAAATGATTTATGATCAGACATCTGAAATTTTGGTTATCTTGGGTGATTTTAGTAATCTTATAATTCATGAAGAAAAAAATAGAACCTATTTTAGGAGGTTGGTAGAAGCTGAGTTATCATCATGTATTAAAAGATGTAACCTAGTTGAAGTGTCCATTTTTGGATATGACTTTATATGGATTATATATACACTAAATGGGATACAAGATAAAAAATTAGATAAATGTTTCATTTAGGTTGATGAACATAATGATTCCATTTTGGTCTTTGGTATCATACCTTCCATGTGCCCTGATGCCAATATAATTTCATATGGCTATAGGAGTGAGATAAAAATTTAAATCTTTTTAATTTCTTATATAGGGAAGAGAATGGTGGGAGGGGGTCATTACCCTAAACTTAAATGAATGTTTTTTCAATTCAGAATAAAAAATATCCAATGTAGTGAATACCTACTTTGAAGACAAGTACTTGGATAAAGGGGATGAAAAAAGAGCCAAGCTAATTGATAATATCACTAAAGTATTAGTGTCCATAAAAAATAGAAGCTTATTAAACCATCTAATGAGAAATAAATAAAATTATCTTTGTTCTCCCAAAACATTGATAGTGTCACAGGAATGAATGGTTTGACTAATAAATTATTCATATTCAGTTGGGACATTGTGCATAATGATATCTACAATTATATGAGGGAATTATTCTACCATGAATCAATGACTTATTGATGTAACTTCAATTTCATTACCGTAATACCAAAAAAAGAAATTATTGTGGATATTAGAGAATTCAGACCCATTTCTATTGAAAAAAAATCCCAAAAAACCATTAGAAAAATATTTTCATTAAGTTTGAGACTGATAGATAGGGGATTTATATCTTCATATAAATTTGGGTTTGTGCCTATAAGAAGCCTCCAAAATTTCTTTTTCACTTCCTTAGAATGTCATAACATCATGAAGAAGTTGAAAGATAAAAACATATATCTCAAAATTGATATCTCTTAGGACTTTGACATAATTAAATGGAGATTAACTTTTTCAATTATTAGAATTAATAGGCTTTATATTCTGTTCAATGGGTCCCCTAGGGTCCTCTTTCAATGTTCCATGGGGGCCAGACAAAGGGACAAAATCTCTAATATCATCTTTATTGTGGTTTAATATTATCCAAACCTTTTCCTCAATGACCTAGTACAAGATGGACTTTATAATAATATTAAGGATGAAAGGGGGATTTTCACCCACTCATATCTCTTTTATGTTGATGACATCATCCTTTTTGGGAAATCTAATCGAGGAACCATATCCTACAACAATGTTGTTTTTGGAAACTATAAAGAGGTTGCTGGAAAAGTTATTTGTTGGAGTAACTGCACCGTATTATTTGGTTATAGAATGACTATATCCAAGCATAAAAACAGGACAATTACCTCAGAGTGAAGATAGGGTCACTCCCTTTCACTTATCATAGGGTAACACTCTTCTTGGGAAAAGTTAAGAGATATTACCTAGAAAATATCTACTCTATAATAATTTCACAAATGAAAAAATGGGAAATGAAATGAATGTATCAAGAAAGAATAATTTGTTTCGTAAACTCTATGATACCCTCAAGGTATGTCTATGCCTTCTCAATATATAGATGACCCAAATCATTCTTGAAGGAACTTCATGTTTTGATCATAAATTTTGTTTGGAATGGTTTCATTTGTGAGAGAAATAATATTTTGGTTGATTATAAAGACTATATCAAACTAATTGATTTGTGAGGCTTGGGAATTATGGATTTATGAATGTAAATGAATAAATCCTCACTAAATTCACATGGAACTTTCTCACATCCGATGATAATTCCCAATAGTTCCTCTCTAGAAGATTCACCCCAAAATTATTAAATAGATATTCCTCATTCATCTTATCATATGTTTGTTCATCCATCAGAAATACTTATCAGGTTCTCATGAAATTATCAAAGTGATTGTTTTTCAAGAAGTCCACCCTTAAATATTGGAGAAAACCAAGGATATCCAGTCTATTTCAAGAGGAATTATAATTTTCTAATATCATGAAAAAAATTAGCATTGCTGAAATATAATTCAATAATAATTTACATGGATCTCTTCCATCTCATATAAAAAATGTAGGTTTATAGGTATGTTTATATTGATATAGTTTCCCTTATCTGGGAACCAAATCCATTTTCAAATTTAGTTCTAAGGATGACTATAGGTACAACTATGAAGGTTTTACTGTGGTGACCACATGGCTCCCCAAATTTATGAAGCGTTTCACCCCCATTAATCCTTGTTGTTGATATGGAGAATCTGGAGGAGGATGGTGACTATACATAGAATTATATAGTGTAAAACACTTCCCATGGAACCCATCATTCACCATTATCTGAATGATGAGTAGAACATAAAACATATTTTTTTCTCTTATTTTTTATCATAATGGATCTTGGAGTACATCTATGCTACATTTGGTATCAAATAGATCATGAAAACACTGTAGAAATGATTATTTCCATCAATGAAGTTGGCCATAGTGTACGAATTCAGAGAATGATGATCACAACTATCACTGTCTCCATTGACTACATCTAGAGAGCTAGGAAAAGCCTTTCCCTTTGAGAATCAGACTACCTCCTTACATGCATGGATCCCTACCGTCCACTTGGTGGTTATGAATGCTTCCAAAATTCAAATAGCTTTAATTAAAAGTGACTTTGCAGACCTAGTCATATTGATGTTTTTTGGTGACACTAGTAGGGTGAAAAAACTTATGGTGATGATGTCTATTAGATGGATTCCCTTAATTTCCTTATAGATTAAAGTTAATGCTGATGTGGTGGATTCATGTGAACCATGACTCTTGTGTTGTGAGGGTGTCTTCCACACCCATTGTGGCCTTGATAAAGATTTTTTTCTATCATTTTATTATAAATTTTTTTTCCCTCGAAGATGAATTTGAAAAAATTGGTAAATCTATAAAATAATCTTTTCAGCACTACTGGAGACACCTTTGGTTAGAATCTGACATAATAGCGGAAACACGAGTTTTACAGGATCAATCTAGGAATATTCTATGCAGAATGATTCTTACCTTGATTGAATATATCATTCTTAGTGAATGAATCAAAATAGGTGTCGAACATTATTATAGGTAATTTAACCAAGATGATATTGCTATTTCAAAGAGATAAATTATAGAGGAAATATCTAGATGGTCCTTTATGATCCCTAAATTTTCTCATATCTTATGGAAGTGTGTGCAAATAAGGACTTAAATACTTGTATTTTTCAACCCCTAATAACCCAAATTCCTCTTTTTTATAATAAATTCTCTAAGAACATATTCACTCGGCTCCTGGACATTTTGTATTAAGAGGGGTATCAATGATCCTACTCTCTATTTTTCCAGAGAGGCATTGAAATCAGAAATACATAAGGCATAATCTCTGTATGAATATTCAATAAGTCAATAGTGTGAGTTGATATGAAATAATTATAGGAACCTAGTTTCAAATAAAGTAGTCATGGTTGAAAGATCAATAGGAATGATACTTATCATTATTTCATGGCCCATATTGATTCCCACTAAAGACTCATTCACTGGGTAAAGAATATTCATTCATGATGCCGATAAATAGAAGACCATTGTTCTTCAAGCATACTACTAATCCATAGATCCTCCTAGCAATTTTGTGCCCAAACCTCTAAAAGGAGTGGTAATAACATTGAAAAAAATTTCAAAGTTTCCCATGTCCCCATAAGTGTTGTAAATAATTGGGTTCTCCATGTAATAACACTTTGAGTGACAAAACATGAAACTCTGGAAACAGGTTAGTGGGCCTTTTCTAGAAATTACATAATATATGGAGAAATTATGATACTAAGTATCACTAATACTATTTCCACAACGATATTCATTCTTCTTCAACTTTCCTTATAAAGAACCACAAGAACTTCCACTTGGAGAAGTAGGAACTCCCATCAACAAAAACTTACCATAATTTTCAATTTCATCCATCACATACCTATCAAAAACATTAGCATAAGTAATAATAATTATCCTAAATACCTAAGATCAGATATCTATTAAAATAACCATAGGAAACCTCTTAACCTTCAACTTTTCATGAGATACTACCTTAAGTAAAAATTTTGAATGTTTAATAAAATGATGGGTATACTATGTCACTTCCCTATCACCTAGTTGAAGGCTGATAAACTCCATATAAATAGTCAAAACCATTGAATCTAGATAAAATTACTCTTTTAAATGAGTTTGAATGTCTTTCCCCTCTAGGCCCTTATTCTCCTTCATCATAACTATAATATCCCACCATCTCATGCTAGTGCCTTTATGTTTTGAAGACAACACATTTCACATTAATGTAATTTGGAATCTCTAAGAACTCAATGAATTTCTCATTCTTTTTTAACTCTTCCTCCCTAGTAACATTTATTTCCCTAGAACAATAGTGTTTTATGACTAAGAAACTCTTGAGATCAATATCAATTGTCATCCATTCAAGTTTACACAACTGAATCCTAATGAGAATAGGTGGGGCACTTATCTTAGAACTTGGTACACACACACTAGAACCTTTATAAGGTTCTTCTCAACTGGAGGGTTTGATTATTATGGTTATTCAAAAGATTCCTCCTAAGGCTTATTCGAATGTTTTCATGAGGGAGTGGTACTATGAAACAATAAAAAATAATAAGGAATCATTAGTCAAGACACCAAAGCTTATCAACTATATCAATCATAATTCAACTAGGAAACAAATATCTCAGTTCAAATCTTGGGAAAAGTATAGAATCATATAAAAGAACTCCCTAAAGACAATTTTTCCCACAACCCATGGGTACTTAAGTCTCATTATGAAGAAATATATTAGGTAACTTAATCATAATCTACCCCTTAATTCCTCAAAATTCATTCTCCTATCTACCAAGACATCCCAAACTATATTTCAACATCATAGAATTGGTATGACCTATTTTGATATCATTTTTTCCAAAACTAACCCCAAAAACTCACCTAAAAAGTTCCCGAATCAATACTGACATGACCCAAATGTAGGTATTGATCCCGATGGGAAGGTGACTAGTTTATGGGTATCATAAATAGTTATTGTGGAATTATTTCATTATAAGAACCACTCTACAATAAAAACCAATAAATTAGAATCAATAAACAGTTGGTAATCTAGAAACTCATCAAGATAAAAGTGCCATATTAAGACATATAATAGTCCCAAAAATGTTACTCCAACCTAATTGTCACATAAAACCATAAATTACATTATCATAAAATATACATGTAACAATTGGATCACATAATCCACCTATCACTACAACCTCCCTTGGTCCCACTAAGTAAGAACACCCATCACCTCCATGTGGTGCATTATGTTATCTTGGAACTGGAATAATAAAATCTATAAATTCCCAATGAAAAAATTAGGGTATGATCAATAAATCCCAACAGTATCTTACCTAGAATTCCAAAATAAGTCTTCTTCAAATAAACCAAATATTATCAATTTTCAATTAAAACATGTATTGGAAATCCTTTCACAATTCATATCAAAACATTCTTTTCCAAACATTTAAATAGATATAAAAAAATTGGTAAAAATATGAATTTACATTATAACATTCATATATATATATATATATCTTTTTCAAAATTGGAATGAATATATCATTTGATCAAAACAACATGAATAAGAATTTGTATAAAAAATGGTATATATAAATCATTTACAATCATTGCCCCATTATTAAGTATTATGAGGTTAGCTTATTATAAGGACTATCACACATGTTAGTGATATATGGTTCCAAAGGTGCTCACATCCCTAGATATCAAGACTACAAGGAATGCGAGAACACCCAAAAGAATTAACTCCATTACCTTATCATAGTTTTGGTAGCATTTTCTTTGTAAATATCATTCTAAGTAGGTCAAATACAATCCCAAAATGTGTTATTTTAACCTAACTACCAAATATCCTATGAGATTAAAAGAAATAAGTCATAAAAAGTTCTATCATATTTTTAACCAATCTAAAACCATTTGAATCATCCCCAAGATCAATATTCAAAACATTCCATTTGATTTAAAATCTCAAATCAAATGGTTTTTATAAAAAAAATCATTTCTTTCAAATCAACTACCTTCATTTCAAATAATAAATCGATTCATACATTTTATTCCCAAATTTCATCATCAAAATCATAATTGAAATCATTCAATTTAATTCAAGATCATTTTAAAGAAAAAATAAATACTTTTAAAATCCATTATGAAAAATATTTCTTCACACACACAAAAACCATGAAATTTAGAAATAATATTTCAAAAGGATTCAAATAAATATTTGGAAATAATTTAGAATTCCAATTCAAAACAAACAAGAATAATCACTTTTAATTGATAGGAAATTTCTTACTAAACCACGTACCTTAATTTATAGGATGAATAATTACCAAACACGGGATACTATAATCGATATTTAATTTTTATAAAGATCAATTAAGAATCCAAGAACTATAATTCATTAAGTAAAGATCTAGATCCGACTATGGGATAAGGACCCAACTTTTTGAAAGTAAGATAGGGAGGAGTATATAAGAATTTGTGGTCAAATTGAGATTACACTAATCAGAAGATAATTGACACATCAACTGGCATTTTGATCCACGAGGAATCAATATTAGAAGAGAAAAAATCACCCTAAGGGATTATCCAAGATAGAATTGTCAAAATGGATTTCACAAATAATGATTTAGAATTAATATAATGTTTTATTGAATATAATTACAATACTTCTTGAGGTATAATTTCCTAGAGCGGTGTCACTGTCTAAATACTGGCTTCGACTAGCTGGCTAGTGGCCCCAAGAAACTATCTATAGGTATAGAAACACCCCCAGATTGCGGATGTGATTCTTTTTGTATTATCTTAATACAATTCTTCCACTAGATAGCTAGAGGCCTTCACCAATGATTTAGTGGAACTCATGGAGGTATTTTCGCTATATAACCTTGTCCATGCTCATGATAAACTCTCAAATCACTCATTTGAATCTAAAAATAGAATCCCAGATGCAACCTTTACACCTCAAAAGGCTTGAAAAGTAATCACAACCAATAATCAATAGGCAAAACCTGATATCAATGTGAAAAATGAGAAGAACCAATGTAAACTAAGTATCATACCAGAAAGTTGGCATCCAGATGTTTCAGGATTAGAGTACATCCCATTTATGGTTGATAATATAAATTTTTAAGATAAAATTATAATAATTCCGATAATAATAACAAACAAACATAATATCACTATAATATCTATAGAATCAATAATTTAAAGGTGACCGACTTAAAATTATGATCCAAAAATCAATCTTCGGATTGTAATAACCATCAATGAGACCCAAGGCATCTATGTAATCCATAAATAGAATTATATTAATAAAAAAATTAATATAAAAACCCAAATTCACATACTCAACACTAACCAGACTAGATGGAAAAGTGATGTTAAAAATATGAATGATATTGGATGGTCCAATCCCAACATAGACTTGATCCTAAGATGAAGCACGCCAAACTCACACCCTCAAGTTTTTATATAATTAAATATACTTTTAAAAATTAACTTTGATACCAAGTGAGATGATCCAAGATAATCTTGAAAAAAATTTACATTAGTATTACATCTCACACTAATCTCACATAACTTTAAGAAACTTTTATTTTAGTGACTTTGAGGAAAAGTTACATAGAGATCTTATTTTAAAAAACTTGTGAACATTTCTCCATAATCTAACCGTACTATAATTCCTTATAGACTTACCATATGCTATACTCATCTTTATAATTTTTTGAAAGGAAACATAAGAATGGGGTGATATCAGATGATCCGTAAGGGTAAACATAGGTGATAATAATAAAATATTATAAATGGGAATAAAATGAGAATATGGGTATAATCAGTATACATACATAATTTATAGTCAAAAAATAATTGATTATAAATCATGGAATAAGAAAAAATTTATGAGTCAAAAGAGTTGGGAAAAACAGTCATTAAATAAGATCAATGGGAGAATAACATGAGGATACCTTAGAAATGTGTCACAAACATTTGTATAGGGAGACAAAACATTCCTGAGTTACACACTTGCACCCAAAATTATGAGATTCTAAATTGTACCTTTTTTATACATGCCTCATGAGATATAAACTTTCAACTAATGCACTGGAGGGATTTAACATACCCAAAACATATTAGGGTTTTATCATACACAAAATATCGTAGGGACTTATCATACCCAAATATTCTTGAGGATTTATTATATCAAAACTTCCTTAGGGATTTATTAGACTCAAACCATCTCTAGGATTTATCGAAACTAAACAAACTCCATGATTTATTATACCAAAACCATATTATGGATTTATTTGAAAAACTGTATTTTGGATTTATCAGACCCAAACTATCTCATTATGAATATACAAACACATGTGTTCCATATAAAAAAATCAATCCATTATTATAACTTGAGGAACCCATGAAAAAATGGGTTTCATATCATTTTCAAATTTTATCACCCAAATTTACCTAAATAATGTAATTTTTAATACCCAAAACTCAATAAACATAAAATAGTATTTTTATATGATCATTTAGAGGGTTATTCATGAAAAATATTATCCAAGTAAATAAATCCTCTATAGATAATGGGGAATGGTAGAAAAATCATAAATGAGTTTTTATATAAAATTAGCGTATCTTAGGGATAAAAGAATAGGTTATTGTCAGTTTGAAAATTTAATTTTTAAAATGTGAATTGAATTTTTTTGAAAAATAAATAATTTTAAGAGGAAATTTTAATATTGGAATCTTGAAAAATATATTACCATTTAATAAAGGATAAGTGAAAACTCTTTGAAAACTATTACTTTTAAAAATAATATTTAATAATGGATCTTTCAAATGAAAAAAAGTTTGACCAAAGTTAGATGGAGTGGAATGTAATAAATTTAATTTTTGAAGTATGAGAATCATTTTGAATATTTTAAAATACATTTATTGAAAAACCACATAAAAAATAAGTTGTAAAACTGCCTTTTTAAAATTGGAGAACAAAAATATGGAGGTCATAGTAGTAAACACATATTTGGCTTTCAAAATAAGAAATAAAAACTTTTTTGGGAATAATAAATATGGAAATAGAATAAAACATTTATATAAAGGATATGAAAATTTTTCCTTAAAAATATTAGAATTTTATAAGAAATAAATTCAGCAAAAATTAATATTTAGGTTAAAAACATAATTTTACCATGATTAAATAGATTAAATATCTAATGAAATAATAAATATAATAATTTATCAAAATTATTTTAAAATAATTGTTTTTTGGGAATAAAATTTTATCTCCAAGAAATAGATTTTGAGTTATCTAAATCACTTATTCATAACGTAATTCACAATGAAATAAAAATTTAAAAAAGAATTTATTTTGTATAAATTTAAATTTCTAGGAAAAAAAGAAAATAACTCATAAAAAATCAATGTGTGGTATGTTCCAAACTTATACGAAATAATTTCAAGAAGAACCATCATAACTCAATGAATGAGAATTGCGTTTAAATAACACTTACATTAGTGGTAATGTAAGAATAATATAGTTACCAAGAAATGGACATTGAAATATCATTAATGGAAATATATTAATTGTTTATAAAGGGAATAGGGTAGTGAATACAGTATATAAAATAAATTATAGTGTACAATATCAAACACATCTCACGGATTTAAAAATGAGACAAAGAAACCCTTAGCTTAATTACTAACATCAGCAAAAGCACATGAATATACTCTATAAAAAAAGATACGGTGTTCCCTTTTCGTGCCTCTCTCTGATAGGCGATGGACACACCCCGAGCAGGGCCTACGACGATGACCTAGATCCGGCGATGGAGGTCCTCCCTCCCCCTCCCCAACGGAGGGGGGAGACCTTTCTCATTCTTCATCAGGGATGCACCCTCCTACTTTCAACCCCTTTTCTAATCCTGAATTCCTACCCTCATTCCCATGCATCTCGATTTTCCCTAAAGTCCCATATCTGTTCTGTGGAGTGCCTCAACTCTCTTTATCACCTTCAGAATTCAAATCTTCTATAGACATTTTTATGTTGACTCTGATGGATCGATTTCACCAACAGCGTCCCTCAGTTGACGCTTTTGATCGGTTCATCTTTGAAGCCTGGAATCTTCAAGATCTGGCGGTGATTGACATTCATGATCGAAGGCACATAATGACCCGATTTGGGTCTATGGGTGATCTCATCATGGTGTAGTCTAAAGCTCCTCGACGGTGTGGAGGTATTACTTTGTTTCTTCTTCGGTGGAAATTCGAATTCCATATGTAGCGGGATAATCTGAATGCGGCGATTTGGGTACGTTTCCCCGACCTTCCTCTCCCATTCCAGAACCCTTCCATTCTGGCTATGCTCGAGAACATGGTCGGCCGTTACCTGTGCTCAGATACCAAAACAAAAGCTGTGTGTCATCCCATCTGACCTCGCGTATGTGTGGAGATTGCTGTATCCAAGCCTCCGGTTGATTGGGTGTGGATTACTGATGGGCAAGAATTTCGGTGGAAACAGGATGTTATGTTTGAGTCATGGACTGATTACTGCAGCTCATGCCATCGGCTGGCCCATGGTGTCTCCACCTGCAAAAATGGTTCCATGAACAGGAAGGTGTGCCGGCGGGTGAGGGATGGTTTGTTTGCTCATGAAGATGATGCTGTAGGGAGCTTGAAGACACAGAGGCAGGATCAGGTTGATGGTGGGTTGCATGAAGAGAAACCCATGCTTCTTCGGCATGAGGTGGTTAACTTAGTGGACATTGGGGTTACGAGCATGGGGGCCAAGCTAAAGAAGCCCGGTGTGGAGCCTCCTGAACCGAAGGTCAGTGACATCTTCACCAGGTTGAAGCAGGACTTGGGGAAGGTTGAATCCATGAAGGGTAGTGGTGAAACTTCTTCTGATTTTAAGGAATGCAGGAGGTATTATTGGATCTTCAATGAATGAGGTTTCCTCTTTGATGGAAATCCCCCAAAGGGAAGTGGGTGCCACTATTGAGAGGGATGCTCCTGTAGAAATAATTTGTGCTTCTGTGGAGAAAGATGTAGACCTGGGTGGAAATATTGGTGGTGTAGACTCTCTCTGCCTGGAACCCGTCAGTGCACCTGCAGTAGTTGATGGAGTCCATGATAATCATTCCATTTCCGAAGATCCTCTTTCCCCAGCTCAAGAGGGGATTGATATACATCATCATCACATGGGGCATGGGTTTGTGAATCCAAATGGGAAACAAATAACCCCTCTGAAGGGAACTAAAGATGGCAGTGGTGCTTCGATGAGGAGTCTAGCTGGGATGCAAGAACCTTCTAGGAGGCAGGCGACCAATATTGAGCTCGGCAACCGATTTTCATGCCTGGTGACTGCTGACTTGGTTTTGGATCATGAGAGGGCTACTGAAAGGACTCACAAGGATCAAAATTCTGCATCTTTAGGTGCTAGTATTGAGTCAAGGGTAGTTTTTTTGGCATTTGTGATCAAGATTTGGGGACTGTGAAGCCCTCTAATGCTAAGAAGGGTTCTGAAATAAATGTGGATAATGGTTCACTGCTGGATAACATAGTTGGAGATTGTACTTTGAAGAAGGTCATGCATGGTGGCTGTGATTCTATGGACCATTCCCCCTGCCTTAATATAATGGATGTTAATAATCAATCTCAGAAGGATTAGGGTGTGAGGGAAGGGTATCGAGTGGTGCACATTTCTGGTAAATGGGGGAATTGTTCTGATAGTGAGAAGGAAAATGATGGTGGTATGGTTCAGCCCTCCTATAGTGATATGGTCAAGGGTTGCAAAAAGAAAGTGTCTATGGAGGAGAAAGTGAAGACTGGCCCACCATGAAGAAGGCCACAGAAAGACTATTCTCACTTGATAATGCCTATATCTACTAGAACATCTAGCGGGAAGGCTGGATAGATTGTACAATCTTCTAAGGAGCTCCTTTCATTAGAGAAACTCAATATTAGAAGGAAGTATTCCATGATCCTGAAACACTATTAAAGTTTGGAGTGGGAATCGACTACTGCAGAGGAAGTAGTTTATCTGGGATGTGGCGATGGGTCTGACTTTTATGATATGTAACTGTCTTTCTCACCTTATTGTGCCTGCTTGAGGTACTTTCCTTTTATTTTAAATAAATGGTTGGAGGACTGCCTATAACTGAGCTTTCTGGGTACTCTATAAAAAAATATATTAATAAAATACTTCAGAACTATATTAATATCTATAACCTATTATAAACTTCATTTATAATTATTCTATACATGAATATTTGTTAGTTATTATCTATTTTAAATATAGAGTGTGAGTTATCATGATCATTTTGAACTAGTTTCATAGTAGAGATATTATTATTAATTATTACCATAGAGTTAAAAATATGTATATCATTTTAGGTACTAAAATAGATAAATTATATTAATTTATAAATCTCTTATATTATTCCATTAGTGTTTTATTTATGTTTGGAGAAAAAGGAATCAATATCAGCTTATTTCATTAATTTTGAAAACCAAATATGAAGTTATAATAATAAGTTAAATAATTAATATAACTTTAAAAAAACCATAAAAATTCAATTCTTTTATTATTAAATTATATTAAAAATAGTATTTAAATTCCCATAATCATCCATCATAATTTTTTAAATCATTATTCATATAGGTGGTTAAATAATCCCAAATAAGAACATTCTATTACTATATGGGTGAGTATGGTTAAACAAATGTATAATATCCTAATAAAATAATAAAAATTATATTATTTTTATTTTTTATGTTTTCTAATTATATTTAAATATATTTTTATGAATAAATAAAATAAAAAATGAAAAAAATGTTACTTATTGGAGGAGGTTGTCCGCACAATGCACGATTAACATTTTAATGTCCCCACTAATGAGAAGGAATAAAGGTGGATTATAATTTGTATATTCATGATCATAATTATATTATATATTTTATATTTATTCTTCAATTTCATCCTTATAACCATTGAGGATAGTTACTGGTGAAAAATGGAAGTTTTCACTTCGTGTAGGTGTAGTATGTACAAACATATGATCGAAGATCTTTTATTTCTAAGTGGATAGAAAGGGATAAATATTGGTTGTTAAATTAATATAATAAAAATATATATACTAATGATACTTATTTCATTGTATTACTATAGTTACATCAGATTTAAAAGGGAAAAAATAAGAAGAAATGATTTAGGATTATGTAATACTTACTTTTGGACCCTAAACTTTCTCTTGAACGTCTAATTTGAAATTAAGGAATTATGATAAATTACATTGACCAAAATATTGATTTTGTTCAGAAGAATTATAGGATATGGAAATTTGGTGGGGTTTAATTAAAATTTAAATGGTTATGTGCAGTTTTGGGAGGGTGAAAGTAATCCCCTTTTATAATTGAGGAAAAGGAATCTTTTGTTAACACACATTATTTTTTAATAGTGGAATGATACTATTAAATGATAAATGATTAAAAAAGTGATAAATAATAGGGTGAGGGGTTATATAAGGTCATAAAAATACTCTAGTAATCCTTTTAAACAATATTTAAACATATTTAAAGTTACTACCATTAGATTTTTAAATTTTACCAATTTTGTTCAAACCTTGGTAACTGGTTTTTAACTAAGTAATTTTTCTTTTATTTAAAATAATAGATAAGGCCTATTAGAAAATTTTGGGATTATAAACATAAAATTAATATCCAATGAATCTAATACATTTTCCAAACAATTGAGAATTTTCTTTTAAATTATAACATTTTATATATATAGAAAAACCATTTTTTTTCTGGAAAAAATATGTTTTAACCATTATGTGTTTTTAAAATTAGTTAGGATTGAATACTAATTAAATATCTACAAATATAAATATATATATTTTTTCAAAATTATAATAGAGTAATTATTTAAAATATATAAATTTAATTTATTTGATCAAAATTACACAACATTATTAAAAAATTTCTTTGAAAATAACCCTTTCACCATTATCATGGTCATTAAATTTAATCTTAGTAATATCATTTTTATGCTTGAAAATGTAATTGAATTTATATAATACTATGGAAATGGTGATATAAAATTTGAAATAATTTTTTTTGTTTAATTTATAAAAGTGATAAAATATAATTTTTTATGTGAGGGCATAATAATAGTTTTTATTGTTAAATATTACTTCAGTTTTGAAAATGTTATCTTGTTCTTTTAAAATTCAAAATATTATTTGTAAATGATTTATATTACTTTTAGACTATATGTTTTTCATATGAAAAATATTTTATAAACTTTTAAGTCCATATTGGGTTAATATAATTCTATAAAAATGATAATATTTTAGAAAAATCTATATTCTCACTATTCACTTAAACATAAATTGTTTTAGAAAAATAAAAACAATTCACCTTAGGAAAATTATTATATGTGGAATTAAAAAATTAATTTAATGATTTTTTTTCTAAAATATATAAATTTATCTTTTAATTTAAAATTCAATATATATATATATAATTCTTTTATTGAAATACCTTTTTAAAACATTAACTGTTCTTAATCACATATTAAATGCATTTCCAAATTGATTTAATTTCGTATTTAAGATTGGTTTTATTATTATTAAATTTTAAAAATAATATATACATGATGGATTATTTTAGTTTGGTTTTTTTCTGTAGAAATATCTTAGACATATTATAAATTTATAAAAAAATATAATTTAAAATCTCAGGGTGTTCCGTTCACCCAAAAAAATAAATTGAATTCTTGTAATTTCAATTATCTTTCAATAAAAGAAAAAATAAAATGGATCCAAAAGTAAATTAAGCCATATATTTTACTATGGTATCCACCTCACAATCCTTTGTAAGAATAAGAAAATATTTATCCCAAATATGTTTCTCAGTAGTTCTTAGGGACATACCTTTCACATCATAATTTTTATGATCCTGTTTCCAAACAAAAACTACAAAAACAATGTTTTGATAATGTACAATGAAATCAGATTAAATGATTATATGAATATGAAAACAAAAAACTATGATGAATTGTCCAATGAAACATCTATTTCAACCAATGATACTTTCAGTTCAACCCTAATATAATTGGACCGATCCTTCACTCCTCAAATTTGACCTAGGTTGTCTTCAATCATTTTCTTATTAGGTTCTCTTACCTAACCATTAAAATATTATATATTTAAATTCCATTTAAATGATTCAATTTTTTAATGATAATTTGATTAACCAAATAATATACCTGAGAGTATCTTTCCAGGTGTGTTGTTTTAGACCCACTTATCATGAACCAAAGTGAATATTGATTTTATACTCAAAAAGACATTTTTTGGGTGATTACCCCAAGGTGAATCTATGAGACAAATATATCCACTTTCTAGTATCTAGAGAAGTATGTAATTTCTAGAAGAACCACACAGTATATACTTTACCAAAACATCTTGATTTTATCTAATATGTATACTTATCCATTATACTTATACCATGGGTTTTCTTAAAAGTTATATTTTCCTAATAAAAATAACTAATCTAATTCGAAAAAATAAATAAAGACTCATATGATAGCAATTAAGGTGTCCCAAACCCACACTTCTAGTTTGGCGTAAAAAAATACAAACTTTTACAAATTATCATAAATACCAAGTGTGATTATACAAGATAATATTTTTTCAATTTTGAATTTGTATTACACATCATAGTAATCTCACATAACCTGAATAACCTTTTGGTTTAGTGTCTTTGAAGACTATTTACATAGGAAAATTGTTTTAAAAAAATTATGAAAATTTATCTCTAATAAAACTATAATAGACTCCCTTTTATAATTAACCTTGGATACAATAATCCCCATAAAATAGGGGAAGATAACATAATAAATTGATTATCTTATTTACTCAGTTCAGGTAAACATATGAGACAACAATCAAATATAAAAAGTGAGCATAATATGATCATATGGGTATAATCAAGATGCATAAAAAAGTTATACCCAAACAATTATAGACTATAAATAATGTAATAAGGAAAATTTCATGAATCAATATACTATGTAAACAATATCCAATAAATATATTCATAGGATCATAACATCAGGATACCTTATAAATGTGAAACATGATTTATTATTGGGGAACATAACCTTTGAAAGTCACACACTTGCACCCACACTTGAAATAAACTAAATTATTCTTACATATATATTTATTATGAGATATAATATTTTAAAAAATGCACTGGAGTTCTATAATAGACCAAAAACTTATAAGGTTTTTATCAGACCCAAACCATCTCCGGGCGTTATCAAACCCAAATCGTCACAGGGATTTATCATTCCAAAAACCTACTCTGGGATTTATGAGACCCAAACCATATTAAGTATTTATTAGATCCCAACCAAATTAGGTATTTATAAAATTCAAACCTTCTTATTAATTTATCATACCCAAACCATCTTGTGGATTTCTCATAAACAAGCTATCTTCAAGCTTTATCAGGCCATACTGTCTTTGGGATTTATGAGACCCAAACCATCTCAAGGATTTATCGGATCTAAACCCTATCATTTTTAAAATACATTCAAAATTTTCCCATTTATAAAATCAATCAAATATTATTACATAAATAACACAAGGAAATAAAAAGGGATTCTTATCATTTACAAAATATATCACCCAAATTGATCCCAATAATGAAAAAAGATGATAAAAAAAATCAATCACCACAAAATAATATTTTTATAAGAACATATAGAGTTTATTTCAGATAAAATAATTTCCAAGGTAATAAATATTTTAGAGATAAATATGAAATGATAGTGAAATTATATAAGATTTTTTTATAAATTGTTTTTACATTTTGTGTAAAAGATGAATTTATAGTCACTTTGGAATGAAATTTTTTCAATGGTGAAGTGATTTTTTTGGAAAAATATTTACTTTTAAATGGAATATTCAATTTCATTTCCTAAAAAAGATATAATTTTTTCAAAAATATTAATTGAAATCACTTTTGAAAAATTTTCTTTTTAGAAAGAATATTTAATAATGGAAAACGTGAATTTGAAGGTAATGAATTTGATTTTGAAATGACGAGAAACCTTTTTTTATATTTTATAATACCATTTCTGTAAACCCACATCATAAAGGGTGGTAGAAAAATTTAATTTTTAAAATATTAGAATGTAAATTTGGGGTTCACATGAGTAAACACATATTTTTTTCAAAATGAAAGGGAAACATTTTGGGGAATAATGAACAAGGAAATGTAGGGAAACCCATCACTAATGGAGATGATATTTCCCAATTAAAAAAATACACTTTTGTGAGAAATAAATTCATTGAGAAATAATATTTGGGATAAAGAAATTATTTTCCCTATATATAAAAGATTATATATATTAATAAACCGGAAATATAATAATTTTTAAAACTTAAAAGAGTGATGCTTAAGAAATAACAGTTTTACTCTAAGAAAGGAAATTTCAATTAACCAAATCCCTAATAGATACAATAATTCATAAATAATGAGACATTAATAAAGTGGTATATTAGGTATAAAGGTAAATCTATAGAACAAATACCATATAAAAGAAGTCAAATAGAATAATTGTTCCCAACTTATATGAAAGAATATTATGAAAACCACCATAACTGAATGAATGAGAATTGAGTTTCCAAGAAAACATATGATAATTGTAAAATAATAATAAATGGTTGACCTTGAAATAGAAATTAAATTATCTATAAAGTAAAAATATTTAAAATAATCTTCGTTACTAGGGTAGTGAATATACCATATAAGAGAAATGATGGTGCGTAATATTATTCATGTCTCATGGATTTGAAATTGTGACAACGAAACCATTAACTTAAATCATGAGTTCCACTAATGATCTTGAATATCATGTACAAAAAATAATAATTATCCTAATAAAATGTTTAAGAACCTTATTAAAATTGATATCCTTTTATAAAATCCATTTTTAATTATTCACTACACGTATATTTGTTACTTATTATCTATTTTTAATATCGGATGTGAGTTATCTTGACCATCTTGAACTTGTTTCATACTAGTGCTGTTGTTATTCATTATTATAAAAAATTACATAATTAATATATCATTTAAATTACTAAAATAGATAACATAAATTTTATTTTGAAGATATTATCTCTATCCATAAGTGTTTTAGTTATGTTTCATGAAAATAAAATCGACATTGCCTTATTTTCAAAATTTTATAATTCATAGATGATATTTAAATAATAAGTTAAATAATTAATATAAAATTTAAAAAACCATAAAAAATTAATTATTTTGTTATTAAATTATTATAACCTCAGTATTTAAGTTCCCATAGTCATCTTTGATAGAGTTTTAACAAACAATTCTTGTAGGTGGTTAAATCAATCCAAACAAGAACACACTATAACTCGATTGGTGAATATAGTTAATGAAGTATATAATATCATTATAATATAATAATTATGATATTATTTATATATTCTAAATCATATTCTAATATGCGTGTACAAAGATTCAAAATCAATATGGAAAATGAAAAACATTACTTCAAGGAGGCGATAATCTGCATAATGCATTGTTAACATTTTCTTATCCCAACCAATGATAGGGAATTGATGTGGATTTTATTTTTTATGTTAATAATAATATTCATATTATTTATTTCAAATTTATTATTAAATTTAATCCTGATAACTAGTGAGGACAGGCGATGGTGAAAAATGGATGACATCTTTTCATTGAGGCTGTAGTAAGTACAAATGCTCAATCGACGTTCTTAAATTTTGATAAATGTATCGAAAAGAATATATAATGGTTATTACCTTAATATAATAAAATACCAATATAAAAATTATATGAGTTTTATTATATTACTTTGGTTAGGGATGTTTTGTAAGGGAATTAATAAGAATAAATAGTTAAGGATTATGTAATATTCACTTTGGTACATTGAACTTTTTCTTGAAAATATCCTTGTAAATGAAGGTATTAGGATAAATAACGGTGGAAATTGCTTTATTATGTTAAATTAAATTAATTTAGTGTAAAATTTAACATTTTTCAAAGCACATTACTAGGTGCTTTTGTATCTTTGGGAGGGGTTAAGTGATTCCCTTTTATAAGTGAAGAAAGAGACACTTTTGTGAACACCCGTTATTTTTTAATAATGGAATGACTCTATTAAAGAATAAATCATTCAAAAAGTGAGAAATAATAGAGGTATATGGTTATATAGTTTCATTAAATCATTTAATACTAATTTTCACATATTTTTTAATCATGTTTCAAGACAATTTCTATTTGTTTTTTACATTTTATCATTTTTATTTTTTACTTAGGTGACTAGTTTTTAACTAAGTAATGTATCTTTTAATAAAAATATAAGATAACAAATATTATCAAATTTACATCTTATAAAACTATATTTAATCTATATTTAATCTAATTCAATTCCTATATAATATAAAATCAACTTTTACATTAAAACGTTTTATATATAGAAAAAATAATTTTTTGTAGAAAAATGATTGTAGAGCCATTATGTGTTCTTATACTTATTTTTCATTGATTTACCATGAAATGCGTGTTTATATAATTATATATATGTTTAAAAAGTATATTATATTCATTATTTGAAATATATTAATTTATCTTGTTACATAAAAATTACACACATTAACAATATAATTTTTTTAAAATAAGAATCTCATCATTATCATTGTGATTAACCTTAATCTTAGTAATCCCATTTTTGTACTCCAAAATTAAATTTACATTAACAAATAATTTGAATATGTTTACCTAAAATATTAAATTTATTTTCTTTATTTAATTTTTTATAGTGGTAAAATCAAAATTTTAATGTAAGCAGATAAAAATAGTTTTTAGTGTAAAATATTACTTTAGTTTCCAAAATGATAAACACATGATTTATAAATTCAACATATTATTTTTAAATTATTTATATTACATATTAAATATATAAATTTTATAAAAAATGTCTTTATAAATTTTGAATTAATTCTTTTGTTATGATCTTTTCATAAAGTGACAGTTTTTTACAAAAATTAGGATTTTCCCTATTCACCTAAAAATCAATTTTTTTTTGAAAAATATAAAAAATTCACCATATTATAAATTATATTTGTGTAAATAAAAAAATTAATTTCACTTTTTAAAACTAAAATTTTAAAATTTTGAAATTTAGTTTTTGAAATAAAATATATATATATATATATATATATAAACTACTTTTATTGAAAATCTCCAATTTTAAACATTTTGTGTTTCGAATCACATATTGTATACATTTTCTAATTGATTATAATTTTTTATTTAGTGGAGGTTTTATTATTATTAATTTTAATTAATAATTAATATATCATAAGTCATTTTACATTCGTGTTTTTTGTGGTGTGATCTCTCAAACATAGTATTAATTAAGAAAAAATATATTATAAAATCATTGTGTGTCACATAAGCCCTAAAAAATCATAAATTTATAAATAGAAATCAAAGTAAAATATAATTCAATTTCATTGAAATAACAAAATAAGTTCATGTAGAAACATAACACATTATAAATGACTTGCAGATGTAATAATCGAATCATACTAAGCCTCATCAAAACACCACACATCAAATCTGAAACAATAAGAATAAATTCCACCATAATATAGTGAAATGTTACCGTAAATACCTAATCAATATTACCAAAATTAGTAGATAAGAGAGGATAATGGGAATTAAGAAATCTGGGAAGCATTTTATATAATTTCACCTAGAGAAATATTTTGGAATTAACCTATGATCAAGGGGAATTAAATGGGATTTAAATGGAGAAAAAAGGGTGAGAGGTTAGCCAAAGGGCCTCCACCATCAGTCCAGGATACTAAAAAATGAACTAGATATGTCCAATAAGAAATATTTTTTTCCACTAATAGAATATAACATAATCCAAATGGGTACCCATTTGTTCTATAACACATATTGGTTGGATCATCGAGTACATAATAGAAGGTACTGGTCACTCGGTGTCCACACAAGTAGGACCCTCACATTGGTCACTCCACTAGGTACCTGATGGTCCTAGAATGGGTAAACAATGGTATTAAGATAAAACATCTATATACTTTTCCTACCATAGTTTCACCATTGTAACACTATATTAAACATCCAAAATATCTACATAACTTCCTCATCTTGACTATACACAAAATTTCAAATTAATCCTTCCACTAAATCAATGTGAATTTGACACTTCTATTTATTCACCAATATGTAAATCATTGGGTTTTTATATGAAATATCTCACAAAATGTTTCTATAGTATATAATCCTTCTATCCACATAAATTTCATGCCTTTTACCTTTTTTAGTTCCCTTTCTAATCATAAGTTTCTAGTAATCATATAACATAAAAAATAGATAAAAATATAAGGGAACCATAAGTAATTTACATATATATAAATAAAATTATAATCAAAAACAAAAATTAAAATGGGAAAAACAATTGAATATATAAACATTTGTTGAAATATAATAATATATAAAAATATATCATCCAAAATAATTCTATATATAAATTTTCATGGTTGATGTTTTATATCACATTTTTATTTTATTATACCATAGATTGGAGTATTTGTTAAATTTAGAAATTATAATATATTAATATGTATTTTGTGCAGCTTTGAATTAGTGAGTTTTGAAGAAAATAAATTTCCAGAAATTAGTCCCATAATGAGAAACACACTAATTACATGAAATTATGAATTATTTTTAAAAATTGGTTAGCATAGTACTATTTCGGCTGACACATTTCAGTTATGAATGAGTTTAACAATTACAAAGCACTGATCCCTTATCAGAACCATTTTTAATCAGTTTATAAATAGTCAATGGTGAAAGCCTTAAATCTCACTTTGTTATTCCAAATGATATTTTCACATAGAACATGGAATGAAAGATGCTTTAGGATTATGGTTGACAAACCTATATAGTGGGAAAAATAAAAAACAAAGTTAAATTTTGAATTAATTATTAAAAATTATATAATTTGTCATTATTTTATAAAATTGAATCTATCTAATTAAATTGATATAAGTAAGACCTCTAATTATATAAATCCAATTTTTTTTTTTAATTCTTCAACCCTTACTATCAGTTATATCTTAATTTCTAGTTTTACATAAGGGTTTTAAGATATTCTAGAATGGTTTTCGTAAGTGTTACTAATGGATCATCAAAGGGATATGTAATGGTTCCTTGAAGTTAGGTAAAGGGTTATAAATGGGTCATCGGGATGTAATGTGGTGTTAAATTTAAAATTCACAGAAAGATAAAGGTTAAGGAATAGGTATCTATAAAAAATGAGAGCTATACAGAAAATATATTAGATCCCATGAAGATTTTGAAAGGGATCAGAACTGATTTACCAGATGGGATTTCTATTTAGGTGGTGTGAGACCACTTTTACACATGCTAGATTTGTGATTTAATATATGATTTTTTTCAAATATGATTGTAATATTTTATTTTCTATCAATTAAAAGGAAGCAATATTGTTTCCCCCTATATGTTGGTCTAAAGTTTAAAAACTATTTTCCATTTTCTATTTCTCACTTGTTTGTTAATTTTCACATGATTGTTTAGTTTTGATAATTGTGTTGTACTTGAGTGTGACAGGGTGAATATATAGTGTATTGAATTCGGTTCAAATCGACTTTAAATTTATAGTACATTTATTTAATAGGATTATTTTGATTTGGTATTTTATAGAATGTTTTTCAATTATTAAAGATTCCATTGGTTTTTTTATAGTGATTAGTGGTTTTAAATCCAAAAAAGTCATATCAAATATTTTAGTTCAGCAAGGATTTTCATAATTTTATGTAGAATTATTAGGTGACTCTCTTGTATCTATAATTTTTCAATAATGTTGGAGTTAATTATTTTATAACTAATGGAATTAAAATAAGGAAACATCTAGATAGAAAAATTATATGGAATAGACTCCATATTTTGGAGGATACTAATTAAAGACTATTTATTTTTGAATGATATTTTGGTTTCATTGAACGAATTAATATAAAATAAAATATAAAAATATTAATAAGAAAGGATGGATTGAAATGTACTCATATCTATTTGGATTTAATTTGTATATATTGATTCTTATATCATCTAAGAGGTGTAGACAATAATAGAGATGATAAATGTTATTTTTTATTTGTAAGATAAGATAACATAAATTAAAAAAGTGTTCATGATTAAAAGGGTATTTAGTATGATAAATTTAAATGGTTTATTAGTGGATGATCATGTTAATTATTTTTACTATAATTCAGTTTCTAATCAAATTAGTTAATATGAAGTTTATGGAGGTTTTTTGGACTCTATTTTTGTTGTCATTTTTTAGAATAATGGGATGTGATCATGGCTTCCATAATCCATTTTTTAGGGAATCCAGACCTAGTGTCCGAGGATAAGTGAGATCTCATTTTCAATAAGTAACTTAGGTAAAAGTATTTTCACGAACCCACTAGAACCACACTTAATTTGGAAGGCAATGGATGTTTTAGTCAATGGAAAGGTCAAAAGAAGTCAGAATATAGATTAGTAGAATGAAGTTAAGGTAAAATTATTCAGAACTACACCTACATATTGTAATTTTGGGAATAAGGGGATCTTGAAGAAATAATGCATGTATTATAGAGTTAACTATATATGGTATGCCTCTAGTATTTCATTTTCAAAAAAACTACATATGGGGTGATTACAATTTATTTCTAAGTGTTAATATTCCATTAAAACTATGGAATATTGATTTTGAGGTTTTATTCTATTCAATATAAGAGAAGGGGTGGAAGGTGAATTATATATTCTGAAGATTTAGTATGTTTTATCTGTCTAATAATGATTCCATTAAGATAATGGGTAATCATGACGTCAAATTATAAATGTTAAATGGAATCTTCATGGAGTTACATGGAGTTAGAAACATATATGTTTTATGAAAGAATCCAATTTATATTAGTATGATGGATGAAGTAAGATTTTGACAATTTAATGCCCAGACTCTAGTTACCTAGAGTCTATGCATTATTACATATCATTGGCATGATCACAAGAGATCAAGTCCCAGAATAATGATTAGTTTAGTGGACTTGGAAGTGCTAGATACATAAATAAGTTTTTACATTACATCATGAGATAAAGAAAAACAAAATTATGTCCCCTTTGAACACACTCATATCCCTTATCCTATTATTTTAGTTTAATCATGCTATACTTCATCAAATATTGGGGGAAAATAAAACATAGAAATGGGTGAGCTCAGATGCTCAATAAGGTTACCATTATAACAAAAACTTTCATAAATAAGCATAAAAATTAAAGGCAATGTATAAGACTAAAACACAAGCATTTTGAACATAAACTTCCTGATAATATGGAAAAGATAAATCAAATAATTCCATTTACCTATTCACATTAATATTGTACTAGTTGAATAATCACGTGTAATAATTAATTTCCTAATGAGGGAATGACTAATGCCGAACATCATTACCACATAGTCAATGCCTCGTGCTAAGACTACATATAAATTTCTTTGTCAAGGACGTGTGCTAAGACAGTAATTTGTCTCATGAGACCTACCAATGCATCGAAGAGCTATAGAAAGCTCCACCCATCACTTACGAAGTCTAATTTATTCCTCATATGAAAAGGGTGAAACATAATCTAAACATTCGTATTAAATCTATCATACAAAATGTCAATATTTTAACATGAAACCATGAATGGTATAAAAATAGCACATCCACAGTCAAACATAACTCATTGAATACAATATAGAATATTTTATTATAATAAATCAACCTCAATAAAGAATAATAAAGGATATTTACATAGATGAAAATATTCATTAAAAATATTTGAGAGCAATATCCCCTTTTTCTTGAAAACATTTAAAAGTATTACAATTTATCAAGAAGCCGTTTAAAATAGATTTTTAATTAATGTTTCCCATACCACATTTAAAATTCTAAAATGAATTTAAGTTTTAAAACAGTAATTTCCATATAAATAAATCCTTAAAACCATTTTTAAAACATGGACACTAATGAGAATGATTTAGAAGAATAAATCTTTAAAATAATATTTTAGTTAGAGTTCCTAACCAAATGAGAGATTCTTGAATAAAAATAATTGTGGTGATAAAAACTTTATAATACCATGATAATAAAGGGAATCATGATATACTATGTCAAAGTGCAGAATATACACCATATAAAAGTGAATTGGGGCATAACGACAAAGAAGTCTCAATGGAATGTAAATTGAGATGAAATCCCTTATAAAGACTGTTTCCTTAGGTTAAGGACAAATCAATGACATAATTATGTGTGAAAAATATAAATACACTCAATATGATTAGATATTTAGTGTAAATCAATGATAGGATATTCACACATATTCTTGTAAAACCAACAGCAATGACTTGGATGTTTAACTGAATGAATAGAAATTGAGTTAAAATTACTCTTATCAAGTTCATATCGATTACTTGAGAATTTATCAATGGAGTGATTTTGTGAATAAAAAGTATATCCACTCAAAGGGGAGTGAAAATTACTATAAGTAAATAAATATTGATTTCACACATAATCTTGGAGTAAAATAATCAATGATGTTTGCGTAAAACCCAATGGGTGGAAATTGAAATTTGAAATTACCTTTCCGATTTGGTAACTTACGAAACATACACCCAATGAAAGAAGGATCATAAAATGATGTTGTAAATACCCATAAATTAAAGTATATTACCCAAATAATACAATCATTGGAAGTAAATACACCACACAAAAGTAAATAGTGGCAATATTGCATGAATCTCACGGGAATAAGAAGTGAGATGAAAACCCAATACCTTGCACTTTCCTTTGGTCGAGGGTATGTTTAACCTCTTATATAATGACCATAGTATGTTATTAAATTATAAAAGAACAATATTCATATTTAATATATCATAAATTATTCATTTATGACTTTATACTACCCATTTAATAATTATTCCCATGTTAAATTAACATTTTGGGTAATAACCACTTTCTTTATCGTACATGTTTAAACTTGTTATTATTGATCGCATCATTTAGATCATGATTAAAATAATTTCAGAATATAAAAAATTATTTATATATAATATATATTTAGAATATAAATATTCATAATATATAGATATATGAATTGAAAAACACAATTTATGGAGACGGTAAGCCATACGTACGCATAAACGTTGTTTCCGTTTTCATATCGTATTGAACAGAAGTAAGTGAATAAGATATATGTAAGTACATAGATACAAACACACAGACATACACATAGATATATATATATATATACATTAGCATTATTATTTTATATATTACATATTTATTAATAATATATAATTTTATAATCATCATTGAATGGTGAACGTGGAAATGAATCTCATCGCGTCGTGGAGACGGTAAGCCGTACGTACACACGCCCGATGATATCATTTCATTAATGATAAAAATTTGTATAAATGGATGGTATATTAATTTTATAGAGAAATTATCATGTTATTTTCATTATTTATATAAATATTACTCATCATTATATCCTCTCAAATAACATAGTGTTGAATAACAAATTACACCATGGCGTGGAGATGGTAAGCCGTATGTACGCATGAATGGAGAAATTATCATTCATAGGATAGATAGAAGAATGAATATAGTTGTACCATATTTATAATAACATCACAGTATGTATAAGTTACTTGAGTATTTATTTTGGTTTGTAAATAACAAATAAAGATAATGTGGAAGAAGAACAGAACTTTGAAAGAGGTGATAAAATAATTACCTCTTCTTTTGGTGTTTGCTTTTGATTTGAACAAAAGGGATCCTTAGGATAGATTTATGCTCAAGGTAAGGATCTAATTTTATGTGAGGGAAGTTGGGAGGAGATTTGGGTAGGGGTTTCCTGATCCAAATGGATTTGGAGGTGTGATATTGAGAGAAGGGGAAGTACCCTTTTATAAGATAGGTGGGGTTCATTTTAGGAAAAGTTGGAAATATTATTTTATTATAAAATCATTTTCGGTTTATAATGGATCCAAATTGATTTATTTATTGGATAATGTAGGTATGGGTAGAAAAACTCTCAACAAATAGGTTTTAGGAATGTTTTGTCCACCATTTTAACCTTATGTATTAGATTTAACTCTAAGTTAAATAGTTTAACATTTACCATGTCTTCTTGTATTTTCATATTATATGGTTAATAAACTTACTATAAAATTCCATGTAAACCCAAAGTGGTTAATTAATGACATATATAATATTATATAATTCCTCTGGATGAAACTATATTTTTAGGAAAATTATATCATTTAATAATATAGTATTTGTTTTAAAAACTCAGTTAGGTCAGTTTAGACACTATTTAGTATTTGGTTCTTGTGAAAGTAAGAAAAAACTTATTACTTAGAAAAAAATAAATTAAATCAATCCTAAAATGTCTTATAAACATTAAAAATTAGTGGAATGCAACAAAAGTCTCAATTTACATTTATCTAGATATTTATAACATCAATTATTTTAACCTTTCATTAAAAAGGTAATTACTACCTCATCATTGTGTCATAAATAAATTTAATTATTTGATGTTTAAAAATTATAAATAAAATACCCTTATGTATGAAACATATTTATATTTATAATTAATATTTATAGTCGAATTTATCTTATGTACAACCTTATATTAAAAATATTTTTTTTGTGAAAATTTGAATTTAACACTTTTAACTATTCTATAAATAAAATAATAATAAATATAATAATCTAATCCAAGTGGACAAAAAGGATAATAGTTTATTTATAAGGTTGATTTTTGTCGAAATACACTTTAAAAAGAGAATTAGGACACGTGTTAGGCTAATAATAATATCATTTTTACCTTTAATTACCCTATTTACTTTTAACCGTGGTAAATAAAAGTCAAAAGTTACTATTCACAATTGTTTTAATATTATTGAACCAAATTTAACTTACTATATCAACCGTGTGTTTAATATTTTTTAAATTCAATTCACAGAAGTGGTAAAATTACTTTTTATGCAAATTTGCTAACGTGCATAGAAGGTGGGTAAAAGACATTAAAAAATCCAACAAAATTTTATACATCTGATTTTATTAAAAAATGAGTCCAATGAATTACATTTAACTAATATATGTATTATGTATCTATATTGACTTAAAATAAATTTAAATAAATAAATTAATTATTTAAATAAAAAGTCGGTTTTTAAACAATAACGTAGTGTTTTTCACTATTCATCAAAAATTAAAAGTTTTCAGAAAAATACCAAAAATTCACCCTAATATAATTTTGACATTTCGAATCCAAAAATGATGTCTATTTTAAAAAATTAAAAAAAATAAGTTCCATTAATTAATTGAAAATTTATTTCTGTTGTCAAAATCAGAAAGTAGGTTTGTTAGAAGTAAAAACTATCAAAAGATTGATATGTGTTTATGTCCAGTTTAATATTGAAATTAATTCCAATGACCAACATTGAATTAAATTATAAAAATATAATATAATTATACTTCAATACCATTCAAATTTTTAATTTAACACTACATATTATTTTGATTAAAAAATTTGTTTTCAATTGAAATTTAGTATCTTTTATTATTCATCAAAATATGAAAGTTATCATAAAAACACCTAAAATTTATCCAAACTAAAATTTTATGTCATGATTCTAAATAAGAATTTCATTTAATCAAATTAGATATATAAAAGTGTAAAATATTGGGTTTATAAGGGGTTCTCCATTAAAAGGCATAAAAACTGCAATTTTTGAAAAATACTTCTTTTATTTGAAAAATTGAATTTGTCATTATATTATGTGTAAGAAACACAAAAAATAAATGTTATAATTATATGAGGTATATAAAAAATTCAAAATGTGGTTATTACTATTCATAGCCACTTTCTAAATGGCTAGTTTGATAGTTCATGGTGCACTTGAATTCAGTGTTGCGTACATCGTACACTATTGTATTATTCAAAGAGAAGCGTTCCATTAAAGCTTGGGGTGTTACAAAGTTCCCTCATTCAATAAATTGCATCCTAGAAATTTGAAAATTTTGTTCTTAAATAGAAGGTTAAATAAAAGAAAATATATTTGTGGAAAAACCACATCAAAAATACGGTTAATAAAATTTATTCTTAATAACAGGGAAAAATAAATGAAAAAGTCCCCACCGAATTAGGTTTTCAAATAGGAGAACATTGGCGGAAATTATAATTTGAGGATAAACATAAATATTTATAAGGAGTGACTGAGGTCATCAATCACAAACAAGTGAATGGAAAATTGACAGCCTCAAAGCCATAAATCTATTATGAATAACGTGAGGTATTATGATAACAAATTTTTGGGTTTAAGATCTTTTCCCTAAGGTTTAAGAATTAATTTCTTCATAGAAAAAGAAAAAAAATATTTGATAAGTAGAGTTCCATCCTTTAACTAATTTCTAACAGAAACTCATCTTTCACTACAACTGATGAGTATTCAAGATGACTTGGTCACACCTAAAGTGCTAGGATCAAGTTATAGAGAATCACATAATACCAAAAGGATGAAATATATATTTTCCTTGTCTTTAGAGATTAACCAAATCCAAAATGGTTAGTACAAGATCAGATGATCCCATAAAAGGATAATCCTTTAGAGAAAGAAATAATAATCTTAAATTCTAAAATTAAACCAACACTACCCAAAGTTCAATAAATACCATTCAATAAACAATTGTACTTAAAATCCTTCAATATAATCCAAACTAAGATTGAAACAAAAAATTCATAAGAGTTTGATTACATAGTCTTTCATGTTAAATTTTATCTGAAAAATTACATCGACTACTCTTAATGTCACATACTTAGAAGTAATTAACCTAATTATATATTCTCTATTTTAGGTTAATCATTTCCATAAATAACCCAAATAGCTGTAAATCCACAATATAAATAGAGATAAAAATCCACAATTACTCCTCAATTGAAATCCTATAGTATTTTATTTTCCTTAGGTATATAGTGTTCCCAATAGAGCGAACGTCTTCCAAAACAACATTTATCACTTAATCACCAAATCATTTTCCTTCACTAAGGATATCAATTTGATAAAACATAAGATACCAAATAAACTTATTATTGATGAATAAAATAATTTAACTAAAAAGAATTAGTCACCCTAACCAGGGAATTCACATAGTCCTGTGGTAGGCGATAAATCTTAGTCACACTTTGGTTGTGGGTTCGATTCCCACAACTTTTTCTAATGCGACAGGTTTTCACACAGTCTGCATATTTTTCTTTTTCAAAAAATATATTTTATACCATTCCCTAAAAGTGAAAAATTACTCAAAATAACCATAACATAATTTAACCACAAATGTTATCTCATACCTTTCATTTTCATCCCAAAAGTTAATAACCAATAATTGCCTAAAATTAAAGGATCATATAAACCCAAATGGTTATTTATAACTATATCCACCAAAGAAAAGATAATTCTTCCTCGAATATCATTTTCAAATAACAAACTGTAGTGTTACACATACAAGACAAACGTCTTCCAAAGTAATCCCATTAATCAAATAGGACTAATACTTTTAAACATTTCTCCATCCATTTATTTTCACATAGGTTCTTCCTTGACCAAGAAGTTATCCTATAGAATAGGGAATTGACTCGGGTAATACCCAGGTCCCCTATATTTACAGAAAATGTCTATAAATGGATTGTTGGTATCATTTTTATTTTCTTCCATAGTACTCTTAAATTTTCTTCGGAAATTCTTTACTTTATGTCCTTTTTTCCCACACATAAAGCATTTCTCTGTTCCATTGAGACACTTTCCTGGGTGTCTCCTTCCACATTTCCTACATGATGGAAATTGAGATTTAATTTTTCCATGGTATCCACTGTTGAAGCTCTTATTATTCACCACCTTTCTCTTATTTTTTGAGTCTGGGAGTTGGTTAATATATAGGCTGGTGATCATGTTTTTGGTAAACTGATTTGGAATGAATAAAATATCTTTTACACCTATCAACATACCATTTAGTCGCTCATTTCCACCACTATGACCACCTTGTACATAATGTTCAATGTTACTATGACTTCCTTGGAATCCCGCCATTGATTAAAACTAGAAATCATTGTGTGATTAAAAATTGTCCTAAAATCATTTAGAGAATATCAGGACACCTTATTTTCAATCTAAAACACCTTAGTATTGACCAAGGTTATTTATTCGCTTCTTATATTTAAATCCTTCAAATTAGTTTTTAATGAAAATTTGAATTATCCTAAGAATATCCCCCAAGAGTGTCTTAACCAAGAGTGTAGCAAGGCCCGTTTTCATGCACCAGTTCCTATTCGAGTCTAGTTTAAAGCAGAGTTTTCCGGTTTTACCCCTAGGTACATATGTGCCAGAGCCGCCTCTACCTGCTCATATCCAGACGTGCATGTATTTCTGAAAAAACCCACATAATATTTACATCACCAAAAATTTTGGATGTTCTTATATACTAATCCCCAAATTCTATCTTAGGGTAATGATCTATAATCAAAGTTTTTATAAGTCTAGTTTATAAGGATTGTACTAAACTTCCTCTGATACCAACTGTAACACCCAGACCCTAGTTACCCAGAGTCAGTGCATTATTACATATCATTGGCATGATCACAAGAGATCAAATCTTGAAATACCGATTAGTTTAGTAGCCTTGGAAGTACTAGATACATATAAATGTTTTTACATTACATAATGAAATAAAGAAAAACAACATTGTGTCCCCTTTCAACACACTCATATCCCTTAGCCTATTATTGTAGGTTAATCATGATATACTTATTCAAATACTGGGGAAAAATAAAACATAGAAATGGGTGATCTTAGATGCTCAGTAAGGTTAATAGGATAAAGAAAACTTTCATAAATAAGAATAAAAAGTTAGGGAAATGCATATGACTAAAACAAAATCCTTTTAAACAAAAACTTCAACATAATATGAAAAAGATAAATCAAATAATTCCATTGACTTATTCACAGGGATATTCTACTAGTCGAATAATCACATGTAATAATTAATATCATAATGGGGGATTTCTTAATGTAGGTCATCATTACCACATAGCCAAGGCCTCGTGCCAAGAATAAAAATAAATTTATTTGTCAAGGCCTTATTCCAAGAAACTAATTTGTCTAATGAGACATACCGATGCATCGAGGAGCTATAGAAGGCTACACCCATCACTTACCAAGTACAGTGCATTCCTCATATGAAAAGGGTGAAACATAATCTAAGAATTCATATTAAAACTAGAACAAAAAAATTTCAATATTTTAAACTCAAACCATGAATGGTATAAAAATATCGCAACCACAGTCAAACATAACTAATTCAAAACAATATGAAATATTGTATTATAATAAATCAACCTAAATCAAGAATAATGATGTATATTGACATAGATGAAAATAATGAGTAAAACTACTTGATAAGAATATCATATTTTTCTTGAAAACATTTAGAAGTGTTACTATTTATCAAGAAGCCATTTAAAATAGATTTTTGAATAAAGGTGTCTCATACAAGTTTGAAACATTTAAAAGTAATTTTAATTTTAAAACATTAATGTTGATATAAATAAATCCTTAAAACCATTTTTAAAACATGGACATTAATGAGAAATATTTAGAAGAATAAATCTTTAAAATGATATTTTAGTTAGAGTTCTTAACCAAATGAGAGATACTTGAATACAAATAATTGAGGTAATAAAAAATTTATAATATCATGTGAATAAAGGGATTTGTGATGTACTATTTCAATGAATAGTATATGTACCATATAAAAGTGAATCGGCGCATAACAACAAAGAAGTCTCAATGGAATGTAAATTGAGATGAAATCCCTTATAAATACCGTATCCTTAGGTTAAGGATAAATCAATGAAATAATTATTTGTGAAAAATATAAATACACTCAATATGATTGGATATTTTGTGTAAATAAATCATAGGAAATTCACACATATTTTGTTAAAAACAACACCAATGACTTGGATGTTGAGCTCAATGAACAGAAATTGAGCTAAAATTAGTCGTATCAAGTTCATATTGAGGACTTGAGAATTTATAAATGGGGTGATTATTTGTATAAAAAGTATATCCAAAAAAATTGGTTTTGTAAATTAGTACATTAGTAAATAAATAGTGAATTCACACATAATCTTGGAGTAAAATAATCAATGAAGTTGGCTTAAAAACCAATGAGTGGAAATTGAAATTTGAAATCCTTTACCGATTTGGTAACTTACGAAACATACACCCCATGAAATAAGGATCATTAAGTGATGATGTAAATACCCATAAATTAAATTATATTACCAAAAAATACAGTCATGGGTAGTACATACACCAAATAAAAGGAAATAGTGGAAATATAGCATGAATCTCACGGGAATAAGAAGTGAGATGAAAACCCCGTACCTTGCAGTTTCCTTTGGTCTAGGGTACATTTAATATCCTTTATAATGAACATAGTATTTTTTTAAATTATTCCAGAACAATATTTATATTTATTATATCATACATGATTCATTTATGACTTCATACTACCCTTTAAATAATGATTTCCATGTTAAATTAACATTTTGGGTAATAATCACTTTCTTTATCGTACATGTTTTAACTTGATATTATTGATCGTATAATTTAGATCATGATTTAAATACATAGAGAATATAAAAAATTATTTATATATAATATATATTTAGAATATAAATATTCATAATAGATAGATACATGAAATGAAAAACACCGTTTATGGAGACAGTAGGCCGTACGTACGCATAAATGGTGTTTCTGTTTTCAAATCGTATTGAACGAAATTAAGTGAATACGATATATGTAAGTACACAAAAATATATATATATATATATCTTCATTAGAATTATTATGTCATATATTACACAATTAATAATAATATATATTTTAATAATCATCGTTGAATGGTGAATGTGGAAATGAATCTAATCACGTCGTGGAGAGGGTAAGTCGTACACACACACGCGTGACGATATCATTTCTTTAATGATTAAAAGGTGTTGAAATGGATGTTATATTAATTTTACATAGAAATTAACATGTTATTTTCATTATTTAGGTACATATTACTCATCATTATATCCATCCAAATAGCATAGTTTGGAATAACTAATTACACCACTACGTGTAGATAGTAATCCGTACGTACGCACGCATGGGGACATTATCATTAATAGGATGGATAGAATAATAAATATGGTTGTACCATATTTATAATAATATCGTAGTATGTATAAGGTAATTGGTTTATTATTTTGGTATGTAAATAACATATAAAGTTAAAGTGGAAGAAGAAAAGAACTTTAAAAGAGGTGAGAAAATAATTACCTCTTCTTTGGGTGTTTCCTTTTGATTTGAACAAAAGGGCACCTTAGGTTGGATTTATACTCAAGGGAATCCATAAGGTTTAAGTGAGGTAATTTTAAGGATATTTGGAAAGGGGTTGTCTGAGAAAAATGGCTTTGGAGGAGTGATTTTGAGAGAAGGGGATGTACCCTTTTATAAGAGTGGTGAGGGTCACTTTAGGAAGAATTTGAAATATTATTTTATTATAAAATAATTTTAAGATTATAATGTCTTAAAATTGATTTCTTTAGAGGATAAGTTGGTTATGGGTTTATAAAATATCAACCAATAAGTTTTAGACATGTTTATGTCATCAGTTTAACCTTATCTTTTAGATTTAACTCTCAGTTAAACAGTTTAACATTTTCCATGTCTCCATGTATTTTTATGTTATATGGTTAGTAAAATTACATTAAAATGCCTAGTTAACCCCAAGTGGTTCATTAATAATATATATATAATTATGTAAGTCCTTTTTTCAGAACATTATATTTTTAAGAATATTGTATCATTTAATAATATAGTTTTTTAAAAAAAAATCATTTATGCCAATTTGGACACTATTTAGTATTTGATATTTGTGAAAGTAAAAACAAAACATTATTACTTCAAAAAAAATAAATTAAATCAATCCTAAAATGTCATATTAACCTATAAAATTATTTTAATGCAAAAAAGCCTCAATTTTCATTTATTTAGATATTTATAACATCAATTATTTTAAGCTTTTATTGGAAAGGTAATTACTGCATCATCATTGTGACATAAATAAATTTAATTATTTAATATCTAAAAATTATAAATAAAATACAATTATATATTAAATCTTTTCATATTTCTAATGAATATTTATAGTCGAATTTATCTTATGTATAACCCTATATTAAAAATGTTTTATTTGTGAAAATTTTAAATTTACACTTCTAACTCTTCTTTAAATAGAATAATAATAAATGTACTAATCTAATCCAAGTTGACCAAAATGATCCTATTTTATTCATAAGCTTGATTTGGGTCTAAATACACTTATCCAATAGAATTAGTACATGAGTTTGGGTAATAATAATGTCATTGTTACATTTAATTACCCTATTTACTTTTAAGTGTTGTAAATAAAAGTCACAAGTTACTTTTCACCAAAAATTATTTTCATCTTATTGATCCAAATTTTACTTACTGATATCAAATGTGTCTCTCTTATTTTTTAAATTCAATTCATAGAAGCTGTAAAATTACATTTTATGAAAATTTGCTAACGTGCCTAGAATGTGGGTAAAAGACGTTAAAAAATTCAACTAAATTTTATACATATAATTTTATTATAAAATGAATCCAATGAATTAAATTGAAATAATATAGGTGTTATGTATCTATTTTGACTTAAAATAATTTTAAATAAAATAATTAATCATTTAAATACAAAGTTTGTTTTTAAACAATAACGTAATGTTTTTCACTATTCATAAAAAATTTAATGTTTTTAGAAAAATACCAAAAATTCACCCCAATATAATTTGGATATTTAGAATAAAAAAATGATATCTATTTTAACAAATTTAAATGATATAATTTTCATTAATTAATTTAAAATTAATTCCCATCGCCAAAACCAGAAAGTAGGTTTTTGAGAAGTAAAAACTATCAAAAGATTGATATCTGTTTATGTCCAGTTTAGAAGTGAAATTACTTCCAATGACCAAAATTGGATTAAATTATAAAAATATAATATAATTATACTTAAAAACCATTAAATTTTTTAATTTAATGCTATAAATTATTTTGATTAAAAAGTTTGTTTTCAATAAAAATTTAGTATCTTTCACTATTCATCAAAATTTGAAAGTTATCAGAAAAACACTGAAAATTTATCCAACCTAAATTTTTATGTCCAGATTCTAAATTATAATTTAATCTCATGAACTTTAATATATAAAAGTTTCAAATATTGGATTTAGAAAGGGTTTTCCATTAAAAGACAGAAAAACTACATTTTTTTAAAAAATACATCTTTTATCTGAAAAATTGAATTTTTCCTTATATTATGTCTAAGAAACACAAAATATTAATGTTAAAATTATATGGGATACATAAAAAATTCAAAATTTGGTTATTAATATTCATAACTGCTTTCTAAACGGCTAGTTTGATAGGTCGGGGTGCGCTTGAATACGGTGTTTCATACATTTCACGCTATTGTATTATTCAAAGAGAAGCGTACCATAGAAGATTGGGGTGTTATATTCCAATATTTGAAAATGTTTTATAGAAATTTATTCATTGTTCCATGGTTTTGGGTAAAGGTATAAAAGTTAGTATGTTTGATTTCATGGGAAGATCATACGGAGAAATAATTACTCAAATGACAACTTGAAAAGTTCTGAGGTTATGGCATTGACACCTTGGGAACTTAAGTGAGATGAATATAAGAGTATTACTGGTGAAGGATATTCTACAGCTTGGTCACCCATAATTTAGGAATTTTGAGAGTTTTTTACTAAATAAATAGGATAATGGTGTCTTTTAATATAAGTATAATGACATCTGAGACTTTAATGTTAGAGATTTTACGTATAGATGTATTAGGGCCAACACCAGTATGTTCTCACAATGGATCTATGTAAATAGTTACATTAATTGATTATTCAACACTGACATTATGGGATTATTTTATTGATGAAAAATAATATGTGTACAAAGTGTTCATTTTATAGAGGTATATTGTGGGAAAAGATACCAGAAATAATCACATGTTCTTAAGGTATTATAATCATGGATAATAAAATTATAGGGAGTTCAAGAGGTTTTTTAGATAAAAAGAATCAGGTTTTAGATAACTATACACAAAATTATAGAAAAAAATATGTAGAATATCTAATGAATCATATTTTGATTGAGAAGGCTCAAAGGATAAGCCTATATTCTAGAATTTCTAGGAATATTTGGGTGGAAGAAATCAATTATAGTATTCATCATGTGAACAGAAGTCTTTTCGTACTATTGGTTCATCAAAAAGAAATTCTGATATTTGGGATGTATTAAGGTGATGATTTTATACATAGATAGAGGCTCCTAAGTATTCTTGGGTATTTGGGTGATTCTCAAAACCATTGGGTAAAGTATCAGGTCTTTTTTAGGTTTTTGTAAAGGGTGCATGGTTTGGTATGACCAGTTTAGGAGAAACTGTGTGACAACCTAAGCATGGGGATGTTAATAGTTATTTTTATATAGCACAAGTTCTATGCACATGGTTGGTACACAATTTAGAGAAAACCATGTGAACATCAGAGGAAACCAGACAGGGTGTCTTGGTCCCAGATCTTGGCACATAGTTTACACATGGTTATAGAAAAAAGATTCACGATGCGACAATGTTTTTTAACTTGGTAGGTTCATGGTTTGGGAAACTGTATGGATCAATCATGTGAGGTGTCTTTCCTTGGGTAGTGATGGATCTGAGGTTGGAATCTGGTTTTGAAAACCCTATGGATAAACCTTACATCACCTCAAGGAGTGGAAATTATGATTTTTACATCATAATTTCTAAAGGGGGGAAAATTTCTTATCACCTCTCCTTCCCTCAAATGAGAAGAAACCCCCTTACTCCATTTTTCAAGTACCTTTAAGGGAGTTTTCTTATCATTTCATGATGGTTATAGGTAAGCCTCTCCCTCAAGTGAACTATAGGTGTCTCATCCATTCTTCATTTTTATTTTTGAGATCTCTAACTTATTTTTTCAATGAAGGTTCCACTGAATGATAGTGGATTGTCCCAATTATTATGGGTCTTTCATGTATCCTAGGATGAGGGAATCTAAAAATATTTCCACTTCTATTTTCTTGGTGATTTGATAAGGTATGTTATAGTTTTTTAATTTATTATATTTTTCCAAAATTTTGGTTAAAATAATTGTAAAATTGATGCTTCTTATTAGGTATTTTTCCTAGAAGGAGGTAAGGGGTTTACCATTGGTCTTTGGAATGTTTTTGTTTTCATTTCTAGTGTGTTAAGTGGTATAGTAATATTATCAGTTGTTATTCCCTTTTATAATTATGTTGATTAATTGGCTATAAATTATTATTTTATTTTTAGATTTTTTTGGATTGATTTAGTTTCTCGGAATGAGGTGTGATCATGGAAGAGGTTGGACGAGGATGGATGGGCTTAGACAGGACTCAATAGCTACTGATAGACCATGAGAATATATTAGGAAAGCTTTAATTATGTTAGAAGGTATGCACACTTTCCCTATGAAATTTTTGATTTTTATGATGTATGGGGTGTGTGGTCACACCACATAGGGAATCTTCATGTTAATTTAATTGTTTAATTTAAAATGTGATACCTTATTTAGCATGCACATTTTTTCAAGTCTATGAGGGCCCCTGGAAAAAGATTTATTGGATCATCCATCGATGGTTAAGGCCTTGAATTTTAACGTGATTACCCTAGGTGGATAAACCATAAATTACGGATGATGGTTTGGGTGAGAAAATTGATCTGGTGTGACCTTGTTGACCAAGGTGGTAAATAACCCATCAATCAGATAGCTTCTTATGCGGTGGACCCCATGTAGTTGGTGGAGTAGTGATACCTTATTGTTGATGTTGTGGGGGTGATTTCCTTAGAGCATTGGGTGTTGACCTGAGATCTTTTATGAGACAGAGGAGCCTAGTGGGTGTGCCTATGATGTACTTTGACCTAGAGGTCAGAATTGGGTGCCCAGTTGATTAATCAACACTAAGTGGGTGTGTATTGATATGGGTAGAGATGGTTGGGGGTATTTCATTGGAAACTGAACCAAGGTATATACCTGGTGGGGAAGTGATGAAAATGATGGGTGTGCGCATTTGACCATCCTTGGTTATATTTTACATTATTTTTAATGATGATGTGTGATTTTTTAGGTTAACTGGGAATGATCCATGTTCATGTCACTGATGTTATTTCATAGGATGCACACGAACACTTTATGAGATGGGTGAGGCCCTTATGTTCCTGATATGATTGAGATAAAATCAAATAGTGTATTAGGATTGGATGCATAACCCATATATCATTTGGAGAGATGGTTGATATATGATTATATTATTAGAGGTGGTACCTAGGATCAAGGATCATTACTATGTGATTGGTTGTGTACATGAATTCCTGGGATAGCAGGGGTTGCTTCGATACAATGATACCATTGAGAATTTTTGAGTGTTTGGATTCAATTGGAAATACAAGTAGACCATTGAAAATTACCACACTTAGTGAGATTAAAATGGTGGAAAGTTATTTCATGTGTCCATTAATCCCTAATCTTGGATGTTGGAAATATCTAGTTTGATTGTTACATCCCCAAGATTGATGCATGAGACACCTCATAGATCAAGTGGACACACCCATTCTTGTTTGGCAAAGGATCCATGGGTAATTGGATTCCCATGAAATTGATCGTAAGATTTAGGGAGGGTATTACCATTGATGTTATTGGTCTCATTGGAATAATTCATGCCTATAGATTTATGATTTATTAGGGATCCCACCTATTCAGATCCACTCATCTTCCTAACATCGAGAATACCTAGGTATGGACATGGGGTTCAGCCAGAGGTCTTGTGAATACGGTATACCTGGTGATGACTCAGGATCTACTACTCATCAGTGTTGGTGTGAGAGTGGGATATCAAGAGTAAAAAGGGTGATCCCCTTATGTGATTCTCATTCTTAGAGAAATTACAGCATTGGGTGAGGTAGGTATTGTCGATCAAGGTCAGAGACCTGAAGATCGAAAATGGTTGTTTGGAATAGCTTGGGTTATGAGTACACCCATGGGGTGATAGTGATATTTTAGAGGTGTGATAATCATAACATGCTCAGATACACTCTAACATTAGGTTGAAATACGAAAAAGGTGTTTATTTATTTATTATTTTGTACTTTATTTATTTATTTTATCTGATCATGTCACATGCACGTATCACAAAATATACTTGCTAGTATGGGATCACATTGGTGGTTCCCTACTAAATTTTTTACTCACACCATGCCTGGGAAGCTATTTCATATGGGTACCCTAGTGTATATCACATGGTCATTGAGGAATATGTTAGGCCGTGTCCTTGGATGATCGAGAAGGACAACTCATATGATAGTAGGAGATCGAGATGTAGTATGGCTCTATGTAGAAGTGGAGCCTCAAGGTATTTTTTTTGATTCTTTATCTATACGAGTGATTGGAATAGTTGCCAGTTAGCTATTTTAGGTATGTAATGGTTGTTTAAGCCTTTACTCTAACTCATTTATTATTAGTTTGATTTATATTTATTTATTCTACCTACTCTTTATTTGTATAATAAATATTTCTCAATTCCTACATATTCTGGTTATTAACTTTTATAGTTGATGTTTGGTTATTTATTTATGATTTTTCTCTCTAATACTCGGGTTATAGCCTCCTCATTACACCTCCTTATACCCCCATTGCTATTTGACAACTACCAGATTTTGGGGAGGTGCACCTGAAGTTATTTGTTGAATCGATCCATGGAAATAATTGAGTGGCCTTCAGAATAGAATGTTATAAAGTGGTATTAGTAAATATTTTGGTTTTTGTATTACTATATCAGAATTTGGTGGAATGGATACATAGGAATGTGCCAGAATTTTTGATTGAACCTCGATTAGTGATTCATAAACACCTTTTTTCCAGTGAATTTCTAGGTTACCATGTGTATGGGGATGATGTTTTTGGATTACCCTAGTATTGTTATTTTAATTTTTACCAAGTTTGATGCACATGTGGTTTCCGATTTTTGGTTTTTGATTTTTTTTGATTTTGGGATGTTGGTCAATTGGAAATAATCTTATTATGTATTTGAATCCTTTTCAGTATATGTTATAAAAATCTATAAAATCATGTCATGCATGTAGGATTAACATGATATATTCTTTTTAGTGTAATATTTTTCATTGTAGACTATGGATTGATTGTTTGAAGTTTAAAAAACTGCTCATATGACATTTTCCTATATAAGTACTTGGTGGAATTCTAATTTGTTGGGATGAATTATATATATATATATATAATTATGGTGGAAAATGGTAGAGAGATAGGAGACCATATCTCTCTAAAATCGTGAGAAACTTGGGTTTCCTAATCCATCACTCCATTTTCTTCATGGATGATGTGTTTCTTGCACCCGGGAGATTCAAATCCAATCTTTTTTAGAATCATGACCATGAGCAGTGAGGATCTGTTGTTGTGAAAAATGATGGAAATCCGAAAATGGAGTTACCAATCACTCGATTGCGAGTAGAGATAAATATATTTCTTTCCTACATGCACTGAAAGGTAGTGTCCTAAACAAAGATCTTCTATCAACAAGGCCTCCTCTATTAAAGAAGATAGACGATGGTGGTTACTAGGTTGAAGCTGATCCCGAGGTGCTTCTACAACATTCGATGCTTTCCAAGTTCTCCATCATGGGTCACGTCTCATACTTGATAGGTGGTTTCCCGTGGGATCTAATTGATTTAAATCCTATAAGTTCTTAATGTTTGGGCATATCGAATTGGAAATTGGTTCCCATAGGCCATGTGTACTATCACATTTTATTCAATTATAAAGATGATCTTGAGAGAGTATGGAAATTAAGTAACATACAACTTAAGACTGGATTTATTAGGATTTCTGGATGCGATTTTGCCTTTAATCTCCACACCCATAGGAATAAAATGGCCTAGGTATGGGTTAGATTGCATATATTGAACTGGTATTTTTGGAACCCTATGATCCTGAATGATATTGTTTCTTGTATTCTACTACCCCTGAAAATTGACCAAATAACTCTAAATGCTGATTTGGGCCTCTTTGCAAGGGTAATGGTAGAGGTAAATCTTTATGCCCCTCTTCCTAATTCAATAATATTAAATTCCAAAGATTATAAAATATAAATTAAGATAGAATATGAAACATTTACACCATTCTATGAAATTTTCAAACTTATTGGCCATACCATAGAAAACTGTTGGGTGATTAGGAAACTAGTTGTCCAACCACTAGAGTATGAATGGAAGTAAATGAAAAATGAAAATAAAAAAGGTAATCCAACCATCATGGATTTTCTAGAAACATCAAAAAATAGGAATGGGGTATGGGTGAAGAAGACTAATAAACCAACAAATACAATGAACTCCTCGAATACATCATGAGTTGTACTTGTAGAATATGAAGACAACAATGATCAACACCACCTTAATGAACTAGAATCCATGGTTATGGAGTTATGTAAAAAACAAACAGAAAATGATTATTGAAAGAATGAAATAATTGAGGTATCCTCACACCCCACTATTTCTGTAACTTCTAAGCCTTCGTCCTCAGGTGAAACTCCCTTGAACACAATATATATTATGTCTGAAGGTCAGAAAAATTAAAATGATTATGGGAATCTTGTTAGTTTACTGATAAATGCAGGAACAAAACATCAACAAGAGCCCCCATCTTGCAACCACATGCTCCCATATTTGGGTCTGGGAAAGGATCCAGGATCTTCTCCTTCAGACCCCGCTAATGACTCTTGTTAAAATCAGGTGATTCGACTACCTGTGTCCCAGAAGAACTCTATGAATGGTCTTTAGATGATTCAATGCAAACCCACACTGGGTGCATACCTGGGCAGTTGTAAGTTAAGTGGCTACTTAGAACAGCCATTTGGAATGGACAATACCATTCCCATGACACCCAAGCCTTTGGATACTGAGAAATATTCTCTGCCCTTGGATAGACCCCTGGATCTGGATGACTCGGGCCTGCTGGACAGAACTGGTGCTTCAACTCAGCTGGCTTTGCAACAGATCCACACGGACCTGGAAATCACACCCGTATTACCTCCAGGATCTAAATATAAATCGGATTATTACTCAGGTACCTATAATTATGATTTTTCTGCTGAAACTGCTTCAGGAATGCCCTCTTTACTCTTTGACAATAAGTCGGTATATATTTCTCAATCAACTGTTCCAAGTATTTTGCCTGAGAACTTTGGAAAAATGAATAGTCAGCCTGATTATGAACATAATGGAAATAAAAGAACTATGGTTTCACCTGTGAAGGGTAGAATTAAAACTAATAGTTTAAACAACCCTTCTAATGCTTCTAAAAGTAGTCAGGAAAAGAACAAGGGCCCAAATACAACTAAGAAGATCGGAAGATATTCTAGAAATAAGGGTTCGAGAAACTCAAAAAAAGGTATTTCTAACTCCAAACTTAGGTTCAAATGAAGATTATCTTTTGGAATTGTCTAGGTATTGCTAACTCTGACACCCATTATGTTTTAAAAGGAATGGTTAATACTCATTTCCCTATGTTATTTTCTATTGTTTAAGCAAAATTCTATTTCTCCTCCATGTTTAATCACTTATGTCAACATGGCTACTCCTTTACAGGTGAAAAAAAATTCATCTTTATTGGATTCTCTGTGGATCTTTTCACACTGTTCTATTTAGAATATTAATATTTTTAACCTCTTGGAGAAATCCTTCACTTGTGATTTTGTCTTAGAGGGTACTTCTATTTTTTTCTCCTTTGTTTATTCCAAGAATAGATACCAAGTTATAAGGACCCTTTTAGATGATCTTAATTCTTTAGGTAATAACATCAGCACTCCTTGGTTATTTATTTGAGATTTTAATCCTCCCCTCATGTCAAATAAATAAATTTGTCCCTCACATGCTATGATATCCATGAGATAATTCAAATCCACTATTGAAGACAAAAATCTCATTGAAATAAATATTATGGGGGCCAAATACACTTGGTATATGAATCATTAAAACTGGATGGCTGTCTCAAAATTGGATAGATCTTTCATGAATGTTTCTGCTTCAGATTTTTGGAACTCCATCAATAGCACTGCACTTCATCATCTGCACTATGATCACCATACTATTTTGGTGATTCTCTCTACAGACACTATAAAACGTCCTCTTCCTTTTAGATTTCATAATTCTTGGTTCACTAACACTAAATGCTCTGACATCATAAAAACATTTTGGCATTCTATGACACATTACAATGATGCCTTTTCCTGCTATTTCTAACCAAAGTCTCTTAAACTAATGCATAATGGTTGGTGTATCCTGCATGACAAAAAAATCAACAAGGATATCCAACTCCTTGAGAATGAGCTCAACCAACTCCGAAACCATAGCACTTGCTCAGATGTTAACATTGATCCAAATCACGAAATCAACACCTCGATAAATCTCAATTCCCTGCTCAAATTTTAAGAGAACATGTGGATGAAAGCCTTATAAGTTAAATGGATTTATGATGGTGATAGAAATAATAAGTTCTATAATTCTCTTTGAATAACCCATAGAGATTATAAGCCTTTTGCCTCTCTCAAATATGGGGGAAACATTCTAGACAATGAAGATGAAACTGCTAATCATATTGTCTCTTACTTTGAATCTATCTTAAATGGCCCTGAAAAAACGAGGACTTCTTACCTGAGATCATTCTGATGGTGGTCAATGATGAAGATTACACGTTTCTTCTTAACAATCCTCTAGAAATGAAATTAAAGATACTGTCTTTAGTTTAAATCCTGAGAGTGCTCCTGGAACTGATGGTTTTAATAATGGTTTCTTCCAGCACTATTAGGATACAATTCAATATGACATTTTCAAGCTTTTCAAATCATTTTTCCCCAATGGTTTTCTTACCCATGGTCTAAATTCCCAATTCTTTTCTCTAATCCCCAATGTTGACATTGCTTCTGATATCCATTTCTAGACCCATTTCTCCCATCAAAACCCTTCATAAAATCATCACAAAAATAATTTCCAATAGGCCCTCATCCATCACTGATAGAATAGTCTCATGGAATCAATTTGGGTTTATCGAGGGTATATCCATCCAAAATTTCATTTGTCTTGCTTCAGAGTGTTTCAACACTTTAAACAAATTCAAAAGAGGAGGTAATATTTCGATTAATCTTGACATTAAAAAATCATTTGATACAATGAACTGGAGTTTTATTTTTAAAGTGCTTCAATCTTTTGGTTTTAGTAATGCATTTATCACTACTATCGGAACATTATTCAATTTGGGTTCCATTTTCATTTTGATCAAAAGTTCCCCTAGAGGATATTTCAAATGCACTAAAGGTGTAAGACATGGGGATCCCCTCTCTGCTATCCTTTTCTCCATTGTAGAGGATTATCTTAGCCATTTACTCACCTGTCTTGTTGGTCAAAATAAAATCAATCCCATTCATGTGTCACATAATTTGAATGCTCCCACTCACCTGTTATATGATAATGATATAATTATTTTTCTTCAATGTGATAAAAGAAAAATCTGAAACCTCAAAAATGTTCCTACACATTATGAGGAGATTTCTGGACAAGTGATTATCTGGAACAAATCTTCCATCTTCTTTTGGAAAATTTTCCAGCTAATAGAAAATACATCATTATAAGTGACTTAGGTATAAATGATGGATCTCCTCATTTAAAATACCTAGGTATCCCCATCTTCTGGGGAAGACCAAAATCTTCACATTTCTCTAAAATTTACAATCAGGTTATAAATCAACTTTCTTCTTGGAAGGGGAAATATCTTTCTATAACAGGTAGAATCTGTCTTGTTAAATATACTATTGCCTCAAAAATGGTCTACTTTATGATGATCTAAAAGTGGCCTATTAGTATTATTAAAATAATAAATACCTCTATTAAAAACTAGGTTTGGATAGGTAGCACAGTGGAAAGGAAACATGTCACCATACCTTGGTTAACCTGTTGTAAACCCCTTAATAAAGGAGGAATTAGCATTAAAAATGTCAAACACTTTAATGAGGCACTTCAATCCCATATCACTTGGGATCTCTTACATTATAATTCAGACTCAACTAGATTTCTTAAAAATAGATTTCTTGGAAAAATTAAGAAAGTAAACTCCACTTTTCTTGCCTCCTCTATCTGGCCTTCCATAAAACAGACTTTTTCATCGATTATGAATAACACCTGGTGGATGGTCTCTAGAGACTCCTCTTTGAATTTTTTGTTGGATAATTTTATTGGAACTCCTTTAATTTCCGGAATTTCTATTGAAAAAAGTTTCAAGAACACCAAACTCTCCATCAGAGATGTCCTCTAATCCCTAAATGATCATCTTCCCAACAATATCATGAATGTCATTGATACCTATACATTCTCCATCACCGATGCTTTTGTAGTCTGGGAACCTTCTCACAATGTAATTCTTAATTAAAAAAACTATTACAACCACTATTTTTGTAACTCTAAAAGTGTTTTTGGGTCGATAAATATATTTGAAAAACCTTTGATAAAACCTTCAAGATTTACCCACATCTAGCAGCTTGCTCAGAACATGATCCTCATTGATGATCACCTTCAATTGCATGGTATTCAACTCTATTCTAAATGCTATCTCTTCAACAACACAAAGAAGATTCCAATAATACCGTTCTTTCTTGTGACACTTCTTCTAATCTTTGTAATTATATTTTTCACATTTTTATCTGTAGGTGGTTGATTCATTACGTTATCAAATCTCAACTAAAGAGATGTGCAGAGATGGATAATTATAAAAAGATTAATAATATTTTTCTTATTGCTATCGTGGAGCTTCACCATGTGATCTAGTATGATATAGATGCTCTTATTCATAATAAATTATCATTAAGTTATGATTCAAGGTGAATGAGGATTCTCATTTACATATTTGAAGCTACTTCAATCCATAAGGGACAATGTAACAACATGGTGCATGACTTTGGCATTCTGTGATGACTTCGAATTTATGGAAATTACTGCCAACCTCATCACACTTTAGAAGTCTTTTGGCGCACCTCTCTTCCTGGTTGGATTAATGTTAATGTGGATGATGCTTCAAAGGCAACCCAGGCCATGCATGTTGTGGTGCAATCTTCAAGAATCATCTTGGTAAGATCCTTGGATGCTTTTATGGTAGCTGTGGCATTTACTCTTCTCTGGAAGCTGAAATGATGTGTATGATTCATGCCATTTATTTTTTCAAACAACATGGTTGGATTAAACTTTGGATTGAGAGATATTTGACCACCATTTTACAAGAAATTTTGAATGGTGTGATATATCTTGCGTGGCCGATCACCACTTGCTTGGTGGGCTGTATCCACACTCTTCTTGACATCAACTACATCATCACTCATATTTATCGAGAAGCTAAGATGGTTTCTTATGGCCTTGTGAATAAGGGGATTAATTGAGATATTACCTGGATTGATGATCTTCCTACTGATCTAATCCCCTTTCATTGTAAAGATTTTAATATGTTTCTCTCTTTTAGACTCTTGTAGACTTTTTCTTTATACTAAATGTGTCATGGTCTTCAGGCCAGGCACCACCTTCATATATATATATATATATAATTATTGTGATAGGTCTAATTAATCCTATGATTAGATAATCATTGATGAGGATGGTGATACAGTCTGTTAGGTGGGGGATGAGTGGAGACCCATAGGGGCTAGTAAGGGTAGTTTTTACCTGTAGGTACATCTTATGTGGATGATTTTTTGATAGTTTTGGTTTTTTAATGTGATAATATTAATTTTTCTTTTTGTTTTCCAATATATATTGAAATTATACTCTACTTAACTAAATCGTGTGAGAGTGGTTCATGGTTTATGGATTTGTTTTTGAAAAGTTTAGTTGTGTGTGTGTGTATTTATGGTTTTACCAGATCCTAAAGAGAGAATTATATTGTGCAGATGCTCAGAATGGGTGAGTGTACTGAGTTTAGTTATTTAGAGTTCCATTAATAACCTATATAATGTTTTCTTGTATTAATTGGAATGGAATTATATCATGTAGAACCTAGAGGTTATGGTTCTTTGATACAGATCATTATAGGGTGATTCCTATAAAGTGAGTATTTCTCTTTGATGTGCCCAGATATTAAGTTATTTAAAATGTTAGCAATAACTTTATGGTGTTTTCCCACATAAATTAGAATAAATTTATAACAAACAGAAGATTGGGACTATGGTTCCTTGACACAAATCCTACAAAATAATTCCATGGTAAACCAGAATACGTTTAGTGGTTCTCAAGGGGGTATTCCTATAGATGGATACTTGGTGTGAATTAGTGGCTACGTAGGTTTTTGTGTTAGTATGTGAATACATTTCAAATATGAGACCCATGATAGGGTGTTATCCCATGAGATTCCATATGGATTATAGATAAGAACCATGAGGTGTTTCAATGAGTTATATCCCAATAGATACATTGGTTTATGTGAATGTGGGTGGAATTAGAGACCCTTGAAATATGAATGAATGATTAGTGTGTCTGATAATTTACAATGAGGGAGGGAAACACTTGAGTGGGGTTATCTCATGGTTTATTTGTGCATTGTATATAGGAGGTGTGATAATGTTCTTTGAGTTTCTTCGATTAGATTTCAATAATGGTGTGAATGTGGGTAAACACATGAGGTTTTGGGATGATGTTGGTTGGAAAGACAGTCATGTGGTGAAACCTAGAACTAGTAACATGCCTGATTATAAGGAGGAGGGCCAAGGAAGATACCAGACGGATGATACTAACATACCTTTAGATCATTTTTAGTGGTTAATAACTTCATCCTAGTTCTATTGACATATGAATAATGGGATTGTGAGTTAGGTGGTGTGACAGGGTGATACAAAAGAATGAACCCATTATGTTTGTGTGAGGCAGAGGTAGAACACACTGGATATGTATTACACCAATGAAATTTTAGATCAGTGATCATACATGAGAGTGATAAGGATTGATATACTATGTTGAGATACTCTTAATTTGGTGACTTAACACTTCAGATGAAATTATGTGAGTTCTAATTTGGTGATGGAACTTAGATATGAGCGAGTTAGACTATATTAAAACATTTTGTCAAAATATTGGAAGGAATTGGACCATGGTGATTGAGATTTTATCCAATGATGTGATGAAAAGTTCACTCATTTGGTGGGTAGTGTTAATTATTCCTAGAAACATAACCTTATCATTAAAAGGCTCATGGGAGTATAAGATTCATTGTTCAGTGATCATTTTGATATTTTGGTGGAAACAAGAAAATGAATCTAAGATGATTTGGATTCCATATTGAATGATAGTGATGAGTTCATATAGAATTATATATGGATTACGAACATTAATGTTGGTATTAACATGGTTTTGTGGTGACCTGAACATGTTTGGATCAGAGGTGCGTTGAAACTAATATTACGGAAGAACATGATAGTGAGTTCTGGATGGATGGGGATCCAACTATGAAATTTCACTAGAGGATGGGTGTGTAATTTTTGGAGTGTTTTAGAGTGATCAAAGGATGTCTTCGAGGACATGGTAATCATGATCAGATAGTGGTTGATGCATCAATAGTTTGATGCATGCATCGTCAATAATGATCAGCCAGATGAGGTCTAACTAATGTTTTCAAATGTGATTAAATGTGTAGAAAATGGAAATGCACAAAATACATCATAAAGACACCCAAAATATGTTGGGATATGAAGTTAATTTGGTGTAATTAATCATGTCTCCAAATCATCCATTTTGAGATAAGATATATGGCAGGGAGAACTATAGGATGAAGGATGAATTTGACAATGACATGGTTTTGTCTCAAGATGGACGAGTTCCGTGGAGCATCATTTGAGAGTTTCCAAAAATGGATAAGAACATTTTTTTTCTATTATAGTGTATTAAACACCATAACATGAAGGTTTCACTTTGGAATCAAGTTTATCATTTTGAGTCAAAAATCAAACGACATGTGAAGAGTCAATGACCTCGATATGCTGAGATGTTGTGTTGGATGACCACTGAGGCTTTTTGAGGATGAATATTTTTATGGTGGGGATATTATGAGATCCCAAGTCTATATATATTGAAAATTATAGATGGTATTTGAAATTTCAACTTTAACTGTATGGGTTTAATTTTTATCGGAGAGTTGAAGAGGAATTATGAGTGTTGGGACTTTTTAATTCATGTTTTTAAAGGTGGATGGATGTGAAAAGGTATCTTAGTTTATGGAGAAAGTCTCTAAATATTAATGTCAAATTTTAACTATTTTTGTTATTTTTATATATGTTACATGGTTTGGTGTGTATGGTTTTGTATAAATCTTGCACCACCCCAAGCATGAGAGGGGTTTTATTTTTGTTTTCTATAACAAATAGTACATCTTCATGGTTGAATAATAGGTTGGAGAAAACCACATAAACTTCATAAGAAACAATTTAAGTTGGCTTGATCCTAGAGTTTAAAACATGGTTTATACACAAGTTTAGAGAAATAGTCCACAATGTTGAGGTGGTGTTTATCATGGTCGATGTACAATTTATAAAACCATGTAGACCAATTGTGTGAGGTGTGCTGCCTTGTACAATCAAGGTCCCATACTTTGGAAAAATATATGTCCAAACCCTAGAACTAATTTAATATGGTAAATTAATATTTTTCCATAATAATTTATTTACAGGGGAAACATTATTCTCCCCTCTCATCCCCTCACATGAGTCGACCACCCTTACCCTTTCTTCCTGTCTTCAATCCTCTTTAAGGTGATTTTTTTCAAGGAATTTCATGAGGATTTTAGGTAATCCTTTCCCACTGGTGACCTCCTATTATCCCCTCCTTTAATCATCTGTAATTTTTAAATATTTTTATTAGGTTTTCAATATCTATTCCACTCGATCATGGTGGAATCTAAGAATTGTCATGGTGATTTCATGCAGTCTTGGATGAGGGCATCCTGAGTAGCTATTTGCACTAGGTTTCTCGGCGAGTCAACAAGGTAAGTATTTTTTTGAGAAATTCTTATTTTTTCCTTAATTGTAATTAAATTAATTATGAAATCAATTCTAAATGTTTTTTATTTTCCCCAAAATGAGTTCGAGGATCATCTATAGTTCTTTAACTTGTGTTGGGTTGCATTTTCGGTGTGTCGATGGGATTAATAATCTTTTTAGTGGTTTTTAATTTTTATAATTAAATTATTAAATTAGTTTTAAGTGTAAAATTTTAATTATTAAGTTTTATTGGATTCATTTAGGGTCTTGGAATGTTGTGCGATCATAGAAGCGGTTGGATGATGCCATATGGGCTAGGGTGGACCTTGATAGATGCTTCCCGTCTTTAGAAATATATTGGGAAATATTCGACCGATGTAGGTTGTTGGTACATGTTCCCAAAGTCTTTTATGATTTGTTATTATGTGTGGGGTGTTTTCTCACACCAATTACTAAGTTGACATGTTAATTTAATTAAATATAAGGAATGAATATCCAAGACTTTATTGAATTTAATTTATTGTTACTCCTTATTAAAATTATTGCTTTCTTCATCAGTTTATTGGGATGTTTGATGTTTATTTATTCCAAAATAATATAATTATTTCCTTACATAGTTTATTTTTGCTTATTTATTTATGATTTAAAACTGTGATACAAGGGGTATAATCTCTACATGACACATCTTTATACCCCTGTTACTACTTAGAAACTTATGGAATTTGGGGAGGTTCTCTTGAGGTCATGTCGCGAGCTCACCTGTATAAGCAGTTGAGTGTCATTTGTACTGCAACATTAAAAAGTGGCATTAGATAATTTTTTTATTTTTTATTATTGTTTTTGGATTTGGAAAGTGAAGACATAGGAATGAGCCAGAGCTTGTGGTGGAACTCAAACTTGTTAGTCCCAAACACCATTTTCCAATGAATGTCTATCTCATCATGTGTATGTGTCTAATGTTTTTGGCTATCTCTATTTTGGCTATTGTGATTTTCATATAGTGTGATGCACATGTTATTTGAGATTTATGATTTATGAGTTATTGGATTTTTGGCTCTTGGACCATTATCAAGATTCCATTTATGGATTAATCTATTAGCATATAGGGGTAAGAGGCATATCATGAATAAGGTCAAGAACATATTATTTACATGATATAGTAATACTAGTGTGATTACTTTCACTAAAAATAGAGTCTCGACCGTTTAAAGTGTTAGAAAATGCTTATACTATGTTTTCTTGTATAATTAATTGGTGGCATTCCAGATAGTTGAGATGACATACATACATACATACATATATACATATATATGTATATATATTGGTGGCATGTATTATATATCATATTTTGATACAATAAGTGGAGATGATGGTGATACAATACCTTCATAAGGGGATGAGTGGATGGCCTGAGTGGAGTGGTCGGTAAGGGTAGTTTTTTTCTTAAAGGTATACCCTGTTAGGGTGATATATGCATATGTTTGTTTTTTAAGTGTTAGTAACAACCTATATGGTGTTTCCCCATATATCATGGAATATAATTATACATAACTGAACCATACGATAGTGTTTCATGGGTTACATATTGTCTTAATGCAATTATGATTGTGTTAGTTTATCAATATGGTGTGACAAAATCCTTTAGGGAGAAGTCTATTGTGCAAATTCATAGAAAGTATGAGTTGAATAGCATTGGTTATTTAATGTTATAGTGACATCACATATGTTATTTTATAATATATCTTGGAATGGAATTATATCCTTCCAGACATGGAGGTAATGGTACTTTGATAGAGATCATTATAATGAAACGATATTAGAGTCAGTATACCTTTGTGACGTGACTAGATGTTCAGTCCTATATTGTGTTTTACCATATAAAAAGGACTGAAATTATAACTAACTAAACCTTATGAATCTGGTTACTTTATAGGGATCACCCTAGATGATGTTGTGGGGAATCTGATTAAGTTAATAAATATTAGTGGGGAAGTCATGTGTATGGATGCTCGGTGAGAATCAACAACTTGGTAAGCTATTGGGTTGGCATGTGATCACACCAGGGACATGTTACCCTTGAGTGGGTTTTGTCACATGATATTTCATATGTATTATTTATGGGAACCTTGAGTTTTTTTTGTGATTTATGACCCTAGAGATACCTTGGTTTATTATATTGGTGGGTGAGCCTAGAGCCCCTTGAGTTAATAATCTAGGTTTTGGTGAGTTAGAGATTTTTCGATCAGGGATAGTGAACCTTGAGAGGGGTTATAATGAGTTTTATTGGTTACTTGGATGTAAGATTTATAGGTATGTTCTTTTAGTTTCTTGGATTCACTTTTGAATGTGGTGTGATCATGGGTGAACACTAGAGGTTTTAAGGGGATTTCAATTGGATGGGTGACCATGTGTTGAAACATTGAACTTATAACGTGCCTTTATTTTTAAGAGGAGGGCCAACAGGAATTCTAGATAGATTATACTGACATGCATGGGGTAAATGTTTAGTGTTTAGGAACTTCAGTTGAGTTTTGGTGATTCATTAATAATGGGATCTTGAGTCTGGTGGTGCAACTTTGTGGTATGGTAGCATAAACCCCTTACATTTTGGTGAGATCAAGGTAGAATGTATATGATACATTTGAACCCATTTGAATTTTGGATCTATGATCAACTATGATAAAAATGAGGATTTATATAGTTTTTTGAGATACTGTAAGATTCAGAAATTCATAATTCCCATGAAATTAAGGGAGTGGAAATTTGGTGTTGATGCTCGGATATGAGTTGGTTTGACCACATCCAAAAATTGTTTCCATTCATAGAGAGGAGATGGTCTATTTTGATCTATATTTGATCTAGTTATGCGAATAAAAGTTTTCTTCTATAGTTGGGATTATGATTTCAATTAGGGAAATACAACTCTCATGTTTGAAGTGTCATGGGATCCATGGATCAGGCACTGGAATATTGTTTTATATATTTTATTCCTGTATGAAAATGGATCTAAGATGCTCTGTATTCCCTAGAGAATACTAGAGAAGAGATCAGATGTGATATTGAATTGATTCTGAGCATAGGCCTCGAGCTAAATATGGGTTTTAGGTGACATAAATATGGTTGAGTTAGAGGTGCATTGACAGTCATGTTATGGAAAAAATGATAGTGAATGTTTTTGAATAAGGAGACAACTATGGAATTTCACCATAGATCTATTAAAGACTAAAATGAGTGTATTTGATAGATCATTGGATGTATTTTGGGAAAAAAGAATCCCGACCAGGAAGTGGGTGATGCATCTATGGTTAAATCCGAGAATTGAAAAGAAGGTTCAGTCAGAGGAGGTCTAATCAATAATTTATTATTCGATTAAATATGGTGAATTGAGAACTATATCAAGTGTGCCATTAGGATTAATGAAATATATTGGGATATTTTATTATGATGGTGGGGTGTTTCATTCCTCAAAATAAGTTTGGTTTCTCAAATATCGATGGTGGGGAGTTTCATAAGTTGAATGATCAATTGAATGAAGATATGGTCTTACCTCTAGATGAAAAGGTTCCATGGGCAACCATATCAGTGTTTTTGAAAATTGGTGTGGACATGGGAATGTGGTATTGTGGATTTAGTGTAATAACCTGGATGTTGTTATTTAGAATCACATTTAGAGTTTTGAGTCAGAACATGGATGGTTAGTGGTGAATCGACGACCCTTATAAGATGAGATGTTTGGTTAGATGACCACTAAGAATAATCATGGATTATAGTGGGAGAGATTGTAATATCCAATGTAAGTATGGATTGGAATTTCTATAAGGGATCTGAATTTTTGAATTTTAATCGATATGTAAAATTTGTATTGGAGATTTAGAACAAAATTAGAAGACTTGATACATGTTAAGGTGAGTTTTTAGATGTGTATAGAGGCTTGGTATATATATTTGGTGTTCAAGTGGGCATCATAGTCTACACAATACATTTTGGTTGTTTTAGAGGTCTCTAGTCAGAGTTCTTAGTTTGGTGCGAATGGTTTAGGAGAGACCATTCGACACCTTGTGTGGGAGAAGGTTTTTAGTTATTTTTATATAGTGAAATTTTTATGTTCATGTGAGAAGTTCCAGACTATCTATATCATGACCAAAACCATGTTCACCAAACAAGCCCAAGAAAGTGTCACCATCGAACACCTAAACCTTAGAGCATATGTGAGTGTAAAAAGTGGTTTTGTATCTATACCCTAGTATTATTATTTTCTATGTATTTTTTAAAATTAAATAATGATTATATATTTTATTATTACATTATAAATGATTGGATAATTAGTTTGATAAAATTAATATTTTTATATGAAGAAATAATAATTGATTTTTTGGAAAATATATAGTTTATATTAAGATACACATTTAGATAAATTCAATAGTTTATGAAATAAATATTCACTAATAATATATTCTTATAAAATAATATTTACTTAAAAATAAATTATAATATAATTTTTTTAAGTAAAATGTAATTTTATCAGGGTTGGAATGTTATTTGTATTGTTAACAATTATTTTTTTCAGTGAATATAAATTTTATTTAAAAAAATGATCATATTTAGAAATTTATTTTTATCAAATTGATATTCCTTTTGAAATTATTACATTGAAATTATATTTTGGATATTTGTTCATAATTTTCTGGTACCGTCAAATTATTGTGTAAAAATTAAATACGGGTTAAATATCTATTATGTATTATGAGATCATAAAATCCCAAAAGTGATATAATAAATAATATAAAGAGTATCGATGACCAAAATTATGTTTCTAATTTAAAATAATATTTTTTTGATGTTTTTTGATTTATTTTATAATCCTCTAACAAAACCTCCAAAACATATATTATATTTTTTGATTTTTAAATCCATTTTTCGTAAACATGACACAATTAACAATTACCAGTGATATTATTTTAGTGATTAAGGTTCTTAGAAAAATAAAATATTGAAAACCAATCCTCTTTGGTAGTAAACATGGAAAAAATGGCAACATTTTTAGTTTTGATTATTTTATTATATAGAGTACAAAACCTATGTTTAGAAAATAATACAGATTCCAACTATATTTTTCTATAAATACACACCCAATATCCCACTAATATTCTATGAATACCCATATAACATGAATTTAATCTCTCTATATATCCTTAAATCCATCTCAATGTTCTCAAAATCACTTAATAAGCCCCTCTCAAACTTTTATAAGTGCCCTCTCAAGGCAGGGGATCCTCCCCTATTCTTTATTCAGGAAACTTATTTGTATTAGGACTTTTGATTTTCACTTTTTCATGTTGGAATATGTTTTTAAACATATCTCATTCTATCCTTATGATTTCAAAGTAGTGATAGAACCTATTTCACAGTAATTAAACTCTTCCATGAATATTTATGTAAAGTCGTTGTATTGTCGAAATTATGCTACGATTTTCCATGCTAAACTTTTGTGTCATGAATAACCATCCCCATTTCCACTCAAATATATTCACCCATATTTACCTATAAATAATTTATTTGGTACATCTATTTATGTAACCCAGACTAATTAATTGTGTGATTAATAGTGATGAAAGAAACTCTTGTATGGTATGATCTTTGTGGCACACAAATTCATGTACATGATATGAATGTGATGGGTGGTCCTAGAATTATATAGCTCTTAAAAGTGTTGGGTATTGTTTTTATCTCTAATATATCAAGTGTGGAACACAAAATGTTTTTTTAAGTACACTATGTTATGATGTCTTAGTGTTTAGACTTGATTTTTGGTTATGATGTCATGTTTTTTTATTTCCACATTCCTATGTTACCCTGATGTTATAATCTTATATCATGCTTCAATATTGATATTAATGATCCTAGAATATTTTATGTCACCACGATATTCCAATTGAATCACATGTATTTAATTTTATCATGTTGTTCTTTGAATAATCACTTATTGGGGGTTATATCTCACCTCTTTCTTATGTACATCCCTAGGTTATTGTAATTGCAACTAGGTTAAATACCCTGAGGGGGGGGGCGTGAATTAGGTATGATTGATTAAAAAAACCACCCCTTCGGATTTTGTTTCATCATTAAAAAAGTACTCTTCTCTCACCTTCCCATAGAAGTGTATGAATAGAAATGAAAGCATGCTTAAAACATAACAATTTTACTTAGTTCACCCTCACTGTGATATGTACAAGGAGCATAAAATGACAATTTTCCGATGTACCAAATCCTCTATGGATCACTACCAACACAAAAATATCATTCTATATCACTTATTTTTCCAGTCTCACTACCTTTCCAATATTTAGGTTCAAATCAATACTCTACCAAGGGCCACTCCCTAACTCTCTTTCAATGGATCACTGCGAGTGGAAAGGATCACCTTCTCCCACTTCCTTTTCTCACTACTCTATAAAGGATAAACACAGAGTTTATGGACATATATGTCACTACATTACCAATAATTAATGCATTTTCAACTTTTGGTAGACTCTCTGTTGAAGTTATTTCTGGGTTTCTACTTCTCTTATGTGAAAACACCTGGATGCACCAATTAAACTTTTTAGAAAACTTGAATAGACATTTCTTTACTATATACACAACAAAATTATCATCTTTGGAAAGATCTTCAAGAGATTACATGTATTCCTTTCATTGGCTTGTATATAGTAGTGAATGAACTTATTCTATAAGTATTGTCGAATGGTGCAGATCAAACATGTTCGCATTCTTCTACTTTAGAATTCAGATATGAAAATGATACTTATTCATAGGTCAATATAGGAGTGTATATCCATGTTCAATATTATAGTGTAATAACCCTATACCAGAACCTATCATGTAACTCATTACAAGAGATCCTTGAATGAGACCCTGGTGTGAGACCCTGAGTGAAGACCCTAGCATGAGACCTTGGAACGTGACCCCGGAGTGAGACCCTGGTGTGAGATGTCGGTGTGAGCCATCTTTCGTACTTTACCCAAGACACTATTTAGATCATTCACAACACTTACATGATGTCAATTGTGTATAATCCTTCCTGAGATCTCTCCATGAACATCCTTTGTGAGATCTCATTGGGAACCTCTTTGACGAGATCTCTCTGTGAACCTTCTTCCGAGAAGCTGATTCAGATTAATCTTCTAAGAAACAATTTGCCAATATTTTAGGACAATTTAAGGAGTATTTATAGGTATAAACTGACTACCTTAACTCCAAAAATCATGGAAAACTATCTATTCCACCGCCACTACACTCGCGCACGACAAGCCCTCATTGTGAGATCAAAGTTAGTCTTGTGGTGGTCATTGATGTTGTCTTTTAGGGCATTGAGTGACCCATCATGTGTTCCAAAGATAACCATGATCACCATGTGGCATATGACAATGATATCAGAAGATAATCATGCATGATATGTGAGATATCTTTTCAAGATCCAAAGACAATCACCATTCATCATGATGAACTTATCAAGATCTCAAATGACCACGAGATACCTCTATCATTTCCATTTTTTCTTCATGATCTTGCAGGAGATCCATAATTCAAAGTTGCGTGAGATAGTTCATCACTCATGCTCTACATAACCTGTTCAACATTCATGCTCGATGATATCTGTTCAGAACTCATGCTCTGTAAGATCAGTTCATCATTCACACCCTACGTGAGATTAGGCATAAATGATTTCTGTGAGATTAGACATTCACACATTTCAAAATATCATACATTCACGTTTTTTATGAGATCAAACATCCACTCTTTCCATGAGATCAAACATTCACTCTTTTCCCAATATTATACATTCTTGAAAACTATTCATTCATTTTTTGACATCAAACCGTAATCAATAACCTCAAACCTTTTAAAAAAACACAATCAACCTAAAAGTATCACCATGATGGGGTTTTCCCTAATAATCTTCCCATTTGGGTTTTTTAACAACTCGTTACATTTTAATACCATATTAAATATTCTTTTAACTTCTTCCAAAAAATTTCTTCTAAGATTATAATAGGGATCATAGAGTTACTCAACACATACTCTACGCCCACATGAGCCATGATCAGCATGAGAAACAAGATTATCATGAAAATTTAATCAGTGAAACACATCATTCAAAAACCAATAAAACCTTTTCATCATGAACATCATGTGTCATGATATATATGATTTGATCGATCATCTTAATAATTGTTTGATTTTACACTCCCTTACTTTTATTACTTTTCTTATCCCCATATTAGTTTCTCCCCTATTTGGATAAATACATTTCTACCATTTTATAAACACAGTTTCTACCCCTTTTTAAATGAATATGAAGGTTACTTTATTGTGGACTACAATATGGTAAAGAACACATATCAATATATCATTGAAAAAAACATCATACCTCACGGAGAGGGGGTCCTATATCCATACATTTTCCAGTGTATGGAGTATAATAAACTCCAAGATATAGTTTAAGATGTTCAGAAGCATATTTTTGTATGGTCTTTTTTAGAGAGTTTACAACCATTAGTTCTATAGGCACATACACTAACTTCAAAAGCCCTTTTTTCACATTCTAATTGATAAAATGAAACATTATTTTAGTGTTTTTCCTTGAGTGATGGAATGGATTTTTTCTCAGATTTACAGAACATGAATTATAACAATGGATTCCAATAAAATACTAAACTTCAACTATAATATCATAAAGCTACTGCTTTATCCATAATAACTTCATGAAAGCTTGAGTGCCCTCAAAATATTCAACTTCTAGGGTTCTCAATGAATTGAAATATTGTTTCTTTCTTAGCCAAGAAATACAAAAAACACCAAAATAGAATGAACCACCTAATGTTAATTTTATATAATCAGATAAACCAACCCAAACTGCATTTTTATATTAAAATAACTCTTTTTAACATTTTTCATTGTACAAAAAACCAGAATCCACCACACCTTAATATTATGAAGTATTATTTTTATTGAAATATAGTGGATTTATTTGGGATTTATTTGATACCATGAGAATTGAAATGTTGAAAAAAAATATCAGGTATTGTCGCTATGATGTACAATAAACTACTAATGATATGCTTATTTTCGGTGACATTAACTGCATTCCCTTCATCATCCCATGATAGTTTCATCTGGGTAGCCACTAGAGTCATATTCTCCTTGTAATTATCCATTCAAAATCTTCTCAAAACCTAAATAGAATTTTTATATTTAGAAAGTAATATTCAATTCTTTCCTTGTGTCACATGTAAGCCAAATAATAACATCATTTCACCAATCATTGACATTTCAAATTAACTTTTCTTGAATATTGAGAACTTATTTCCCTGTGATTCATCTAATCCTCCAAATATTATGTTTTAGACATATACCAACAACATTATCCTTTGATTACTTCCATTTTTGACATGTAGATTGTAATCAACTCCACCACTGTGAAAACTAAGCATCTTCAAAAACTAATATAGTCTTGAATACAATGCTCTGGGTTCTTTCTTCAACCCATACAATGTCTTATTTAGATAACAAAATATGTTCTAATTTCCATGATGATAAAACCATCTTTCCACTCAATATAAACTTCTTCTAGAACCCCATTCAAAAATATTGACTTGATGCCCATCTAGAAAACATTGAAACCCTATTCGCATTGTTATAGTCAAGAATAATATGATTGTATTTAGCATCATAAGGGATGAAAATGTTTCATCAAAATCAATACCCTCTATTTTGGATTACCCTTTTCACACTAATGATGCTTTGTTTTGAATAACTGTGACGTCTTTATTCATTTGGTCATGAAAGACCCATTTGGCCCCAATGATGTCCTTATTTGCTCGTCTCAAAACAATATCCTATGTCATATTCTTATAAATTTGGTCAAGATCATCATTTATATCCCGAACCCAGTTTTCATCACAAGCTACATCATTAATAAATATAGGCTCTACCTATGATAATAACGATTCTATCCATAGAGTCTTCATCCTCATTGATTTCACTGACGCTGTTTGATCACTGATTATGTTCTATCTATCAATTTCATCTCTTCTCTTTGATCTTTGTACAAATAATGGTTCATGATTAAACTTGGTGTTATCTTAACCTTCTTCTGAATAATTATCAAGATCTAGGACATTCTCTGATATACTTATATCTTCATCACTATCCTTATTAGACTAATCTTGTATTTTTGTAATATTATGATCATTCTCTACTATAGTTACTTAATTTCTTTAAATTACATTTTCTAGTCACTTATTATAACATTTATTTTATCTTCTTTTTATTTTAGTATCGAATAAATGTCCTTTCATCTCCATGTGATTAAAAATTCTTGTATTTATCTTTATTAATAATGTAATAATTAATTTTGAAGATTCCAAAGTACTTAAATGTTGGATTCTTTCCATAACATAGCTCATACAGAGTCCTTTCTTCTTCTGGAAATAATAATTCTATATTTTATGTGTAGTCTGATGTCATCACTACATCTTTACAAAAGTTCTCTATAAAGCCTTTCTCAATGATCATTTTTCTATCCATGTTGTTGACAATTCAATTTATTCTCTCAACAACTCCATTCTACTCTGGAGTTTTTACTGCTAAAACATGGTGCCTTATCCCATGTTTCTTAATATAATCTTTTAATTGGTTATTTTTGAACTCTTTTACATTTTCTATTTGGATATTCTATATTTTTTTTTATCCATAATCTTTTCAAATTCCCATCAATAAGTTATTATGAAGCTGAACAACTTAGACTTGTGAGTGATGACCGAAAAAATGCCATTATACTAAATTCAGAAATGAAGGGAACATTATATCACCACCCATTAATAGATCTTTTTGAAGTAGTTCCACACACATCAATATGCACCAAATAAATCACTTTTGTTGGCCATTTTTTCCTTATATGTACTCTGAATGATCTTTTATTGTTAAAGAGAATCATACGCAAGAGTATGATCACGTGATAACCAAGGGATGTCAAGAACATCATAACATTTCACCAGATCTTCCAAGGATATTTGGTTTAGGTGATCAATATTTTTATTCCATAACTTTTCATCTTATTCCTTTGATAGAATGAACATATCTTCTTATCCACCCACAAGGTAGATATTCCCTTTCGCATGCTTTCGTTGTAAAAAAATTCACCATTTTTCCTTGATGAAAAATAATTTATGGGAAAATATTATAGAATGTTATGAATCAAATAATTGAATAACACACAGTAAGTTATGAATGAGACCTTCAACAACCAATAAATATTCTCGTCTCATTATTTTCCACAAAACATTTCTTTTCTTAAGATAATAATTTTTATGCCTTCGTCATTACCAAATATCACAATACATTTCTTATCGTATATTATTCCTGTAACTAGTTATTTATTTCATTTCATATGATAGTAGAATCCACTATCAATGATCCATATTCTAGTGTGATATAATTCTTTGAAATCAACTTTTGAAAACACTATTTTTTCATCTCACTTCTTTTTGATCCATGTTTTTGACTTCATACCCGATAAACATTGATAATCTTGATCTTCCATGGAGTATGATGGAAAAATTTCATCTTATAGAGCTACAATTTTTTTTTTCATTTTTATCACATTTGATGATATATTTAGCTACTTCTTATGATCACATTCTGCCTACGTTGGTACATTCCTTTGCATTATTGATGAGCAATATCTTACCATGTGTCTGAATCCTCCACACCTGAAACAGTGATGATCAAATGATATCATGGAATATTGAGATCTGTACGGTTGCTTCTGTTGATCTCATTCCTATAAATAAATCCTGGTAATTTTTTTGAGTGTCCCATCTTAACACAACAATAACATCTAACGTGGGATACACATCAGTTTGTTACTAATGTACTACTTTTTTTCCCTTGGGTTCTATAAATCAAATGGTTTTAATTCATTCCCAAATAAATATTTAATGAAAGAGTAGGTTATTGTGGTCTAAATTCAATAATTTTGACTATATGTTTTTGATCGAGCACCATTCCATATATAACGTTTGGATATTTCATTTTCATATCCTTAAATTACTTTTTATGTTTCACCAATTCTTTTTACTCTATATTTCCATTTTATACTACATTTGTGACCTTATTTGTTGGTGTCCATAGTTTCTCCTGATATTTCACTTTCCTTTATTGGTTGAAAACCACCTCCTCAAGATTTTTGATGAGTTTTTTGTGATATTTTTCTATATTGTTGAAACCATCATTCACCATTTTTGTTATTCAAATTTGAGCAAGTACTCACTGATCATATATGAGTTCTCGTACCTTTAAGTCTTAAGATTTTCAATTTAATCAATCTACTCACACATCTATTCTTCCTACTCTAGTATAAATAGTTTAGAATCCAAAATCATCATGTTGGATTTATTTTTTTTGGCTCTCTAAACATATAACTCTTCATGTGAAACTTCTAATTTTACTTGAAGGCCAAATATTCCCTTAACTTATCCTTCACCATTTTATCTTTCTTCCCTTGCTTTAGAATTTTTGACGACTGCCTCTATAGAATCTTCTTCATGATCCTTATAGTTCTCTAATAGTTCTTCTCAGAATCTTCAGAATTTCCTTATTCTTTTTTAAGTAGAATGTCTTTTTGGAATAAATTTCCTTAAATTTTTTCTTTCCTTTCACATAGGTTAATTACTTCTTTGTGATAATTGTGACTTCATCATCATCATCATCTTGAAACTTATTAGGGAACATCACTTCAATATTTCCAACCTTTCCATATATAAATCATGTAAGTTGGAGTTTCCCTTTGAACATTTCTTTTCCTCTTTGTAAATTTGATAATATAAATGACATGACTTCATATGTATCTTCTTCTTCCTATCCATCTACTTTATAGACTTTAATTACACTTATTTAGACTTCCCCTTTTCCGTATACTCATTATCATCATTTCTAATCTTGTATGAAATAAATTAACTATGTAAAATTTCTAATGTCACTTCTTTTGGATATTTATGTTCCAATAAGGAAACTTTTGGGCTGAATAGAAGTGGAAGTCTTATCAAGATGTGCTTAAAAATCATTACATATTCAATAATTTATACAAGACCACGCATGTATTCCACAATAACATTCACCAAGTCAAATAATTATTCAAAAGGCTCATTAGTGTGTATTATGAGATCCTCTTAAATATTTTATAAAACCTTCAACTTTTCTTCTTGGACTTTTTGAATCACCCTCATAAATATTTATCAACTTTCCCACATAACATGTGATGACATACACTACATCACCTTCATATAAATAACATTAGGGATTACCCTAATTCATTTATTAATTTAGAGTCAGTATCTATCTCCCTTTGGCTGGATTATGATAAATCAAAACTATCAATACTAGCCTAAATTCCATGCAACGTTGCCATAAAGATATCCAGTCATAAATATTTGAAGTAGTGCTACATCTGATTCTTCCATAATTGAAAAATTTTTCCATCAAAGATTATAATCAATTTGTGAGTAACAACTTACATTTTTTCTATCAAGAGAGAACCACTGACTTTAAACCATTAAATATGATACCAATTGTTAGCCCAACTATGTAAAATACCCCAATAGGGGTAGGGGTGATTCACTGTATGATAGATTAAAACAATTTCTCCTTTGAATATTTCTTCATCTTTTAAAAAAAAACTCCTCTTCTCATTATATAGAAATGTATGAAAAAATGAAGGAATGCATGAGACACACCAATTTTACCCAGTTCACCCTCATTGGGATACATACAAGGATAATAAAAAGATAATGTTCAGATGTATCAAATATACTAGGGATGACTTCCAAAATATAAAGTTTGGGCTAGATCAATTATATGCTCAGGCTCACTACCTTTACAATGTTTAAGTAATCTCACTACTTTCATATGGTCCCCTGGCTAACTTTTTCTATGGATCACTACCGGTGGAAGGGATGATCTTATTTCTCTTACTTTACTCACTACTCTTGAAAGTATCCACACACTGTTTATGGACATGTAGGTCCCTTAATTTTTCAATAATGAATGAATCATAAATTGTAGGTGGATTCTTTGTTTAATCCCTTTCTAGGTTTCTTCTTTACTTCCACGAAAACACATGGATGAACCACTTCCACTTTTTAGACAACTAGAATAGACTACTCTTAACTATTGACACATAAAAAAACTCTTATTTGAAGTGATATTCTAGAGATGCCAAAATTTCCTTGTTTGTAGAAGTAAATGAACTCCTTCTGCAAGTATTTTCAAATAGTGTAGATCCTCTATGTTCTTATTCTTATTCATAATTAAAATATGGAAATGATACTTATTAACAGGTCAAGGTAGGAACATATCTCCATTCATAAGATTCTAGTGTAATTCCCCCATGTGATAACCTAATGCATAACCCCTTGCATGAGATCATGTGTGAGACCCTAGCATGAGAAACAAGTATGAGACCCTAGAAACAGACCTTGGTGGAAGACTCTAGAATGAGGCCCTGGTGAGATTCCACTTTCACACTTTACACAAGACCCTATGTAGATCATGAACAACACTTATGAGATGTTAATCATGTATACTCATTTGTGAGATATCTCCATAATGAAACTTCTCAAGATCTCTCCATGAAGCTATTTCTTGAGATCTCTCCAAGAACCTTTTTCCCCGACAATACATTATATCAATATTTTAAGAAAAACTTCATGAATGTTTAATGATGGGTTAAGGTGTATTTAGAGGCATAAACCCACTACCATAACTCCAAAAATCATGGGAAACTTTCCATTCAAACTCCTCAATACTCACACACCACGAGTCCTCATTGTGAGATCGAATTTAGTCTTATGATGATCAATTATGTTGTCTTCGAATTCTTTGTGTGACCCATCACGAGTTCCAAATACAACCATGAGAGTTTCACAAGATCTAATCATAAGATCCAATTAAAATCATGCATGCTGCATGAGATCTCATCATGATATCCAAATATAATAACTTTTTCCATCACGTGCTTCTAAAGATCTCAAACTATTGTGAGATACCATTGTCATTTCCATATTTTTATTTGTCTTCATTCGCTTGCATGAGATTAGGCATTTGACCTTATGCGAGATCAGTTGAGAACTCACGCTCTGTGAGATCAGCTCAACATTTGTGCTCTATGTGATCAATTCACCACTCATGCTTGGGGAGATCGATTTAGTATTTTCACTATACACAATATATGACATTCACACTTTTTGTGAGATTAGACATTCCTTCTTCTCAAATGATCAGAAATTCTCTCTTTCTATGAGATGAGACAATAATGTTTTTCATGAGATCATACATTCATTCTTTTCAAGAGATCACACATTCATGATAACTCTTCATGAATTATTTAACAACCAACCTTCTTCAAATCCTCAAACTCTGTAAACAAACACAATCAACCCAAAAGTACTATCGTGAGGGATGTTTTCATAACAGTTATCCTATGGATTATTAATATATTGATGAAATATAATGGCATGTCTGGGAGTTTTTAAATAATGTTTCTGTACCCATGTTCAAGTTATTATTCTATGTACCTAATTTCTTAAAGACACTAGGAATCATGATCTTCTAGGATTTTATTAAGTGTTTTTATGTAAGAAACCATGAATTGAAGTTTATAGAAGACATGGGTTTCCATAGCCTTGTACCTCAAGATTGGAGCCTGATTCTCACCTATTATGCAGTTCTCAACAAAATTTTTTTTGAGATGAGATATATGAAGTAAAAGTGGGACTCAGATTGTCTCTAGAGATGATAGTATTGTGTGTGTGTTTAAATATTTTTTGTGGGTTAAATTATTTAAGATAAAGTAAGTAAATATAGTTGGATTTAAAATCAATTAAGTAAGTTGTGATCCAACCTTTAATTATTATATCATTCAATTTTTGAATAATTATTATTTTTTATCCTAGTATCCCAATCGTCAATTCAATTAAATTTATTTCTAGAAATAGGAAAAAAAATTCGATAAATAAACACAATTATCACTATATTTCCTAACCTTTCAAGACTAGTATTTGGATATCTCCATTTACCATTCAATTAAACCGACATTTTTCAGCTCATGCAGTGCACTTAATCCAAGTGGCTTTTATGTGAAATGATGAGAAAATTTATAATAAAATAAAAGATAATTTATAAGAAGACATAACTGAAAAAACCATTAACCTCTATAGATAAGTTAGTAATATTATTGAATGATCAACATTAATAAATAGGGTTTTTGATGATAATTTTCCTTATCTAAACCACATAATCTCTATTGTTCCATCACTGGAGTATTAAAAAAATAGAAATTTGAAAATTAGAGTCATTTCCGATGGTGGCTTTGAGCTCTCATTAAAGATAAAGTTATCCCCCTTATATTATGAAAGGCTTCCAAGGTTCTTTTCATGCGAGGGGAATCTTCTTTTTTATTGGGTAATTGAATGTATGCAGGGAGAAAGTTTTATTTAAGATCAATGGTTTACATGTTCCCATAAGGAAGTGTTTGAATGACTTTTATAAGGAATTAATATTATTCCCTGATCCAACCTAATATCCCATAATAAAGGAGGTGTGATCCAGTGCTTTGCAGTAGTGGGTAAATTAAAATGGGCCTATGATTTTAATTGTGGGCCTTGTTATTTAATGTATCACCTAGGTAGAATTATTTTAAATGTAATACATCATGTTTACTAGTATCTGAAAATTAGATTCCCCCATCATTGGACCATGAAGGAGAACTGTTTCTTTGTCAATGAACTACAACATCCTAATATAATGGATTTTCATGCATACATCATGCTTGAAACTATCACCCCCAAGTTGATTTATTTAATAGTGAGAGTAACTTCTAAAAATATTAACATGACATTTATCCCTTTATTTTTTGAATATGGTATCCTGGTCTGTTTTTTACATATAGTATCGACAACAAGTATTATCCTTCATGATAGAGTGGAATACAAAAGCTCACTCAAAATATGTATAGAAAGGGTGGACTTTCTCATGGACCACTTGGATGGATCTCACCCTGAGTTAGCGAGAATCTCAAATTAGAGTGGATTACTTCCATGATTCGATTGGTAGAGTGGCTTCACTATATCATCATCTCTAACATAATAATGGAAATGGATGGTGGTGTCAGTTTTGGAGTTGGTTCCATTTTCTTCTGAGAGTGGAAGATAAAGGTTAGTGGGGATTGTTTGAGTATAACACAGTCTATGGTATTCCATTAAGCATTAGTCGAGAGGGTTCTTACTATTCAAGGGAAGTGGAGACTTGGGATTTATAATGGTTTTTTATAAGTTATAGGGATGGTAGGGTAGAAGGGTAAAGCTTACTGTAAGCATGCTTACTGGGAATATCATGGCCATCATCTTTACCATGATCCAGTGGATAAAAAGGAAGGGATCAAGGAAGGTATTCCTACTATGAGAATAGTTCACAGTAAATGAATTTTGTTCATGTGGTCTGCTATTTTTTCCTTTGGTGAATTTGTTAGCACATGATCAGATGATGAAACTCATGATAGGTAGAAATACTATGATACTATGATGTGATACAGTGGACATGATAACATTAGTAATATTAATGGTAGGATTAATGCAGGATCACCATGCATATCATGGGAGAATTGATTCTGGAAGCAACAACATACAGTTAACACCTATAGTAAGAATAGTGACTATGGATATCAAAGTCACTCCTTTCTTTTTAAATTTTCCACATTGTAATAGTTGACACGTTTTCTTAGTAATGTATTAATATCCACCCTAAAAACACAAAAATAAAAAAAATACTTAAGAATGGATCGAAATTTTTTATCAAAATATGTACACATAATTAACACCACATTGAAATAAAATTCCAAATTAAGTTCTAATTTAAAAAATTCAATAGAATCAACTCTCTAATAGAGAATTAAACTAAAAGGTTGGATATTTTTAATGAATAAAACATAGAATGTTTTTGATATAAAAAATCAAATAACTCCCCCACAATTAGAATATTTCACTAAGAGAAAATATTATCATTGAAATACAATTATTTGAACAGAAAAAGAAAAACAATATTTACTTGACTAATTTTAAAGTTAACATACAAAGTTGAAACAAAATACAAATTTCTGTGAAGTTATAATTGTCATGATTCATATGTGAATTAATCAACTATCTCACTTTAATTAAATAATATTTTAATTTTAAGAGTGGATTGAATTATATTTATATGTAATCACAATTTTAATAAAAGAACCTCCAATTTTCCCCCTTTATTAAGTTTCCTAAAATCAACCTTTTTCCATGTTATTGAAAAAAATTAAATTAATGTGTTATAATTAATGTTTCCCCCTTCAATGGGTTCAATATTTTACTCACATAAATGGAATCATTTTTTATATAGACCTATTGAATTTATTTCTCTTAGGCCTAATTATGTTCAAACCACTGTATATAGAACATATTGAGATGGATTTATTTAATTAAAAAAACACACCCAATTCCCTTGTCTTAGAGAACCATTTAGGGTTCCAAATTTCCAATTTTTATTCCTGGTTTAGAGGGATTATATAATTTTCACTTAATTTGGTATTCTAAGGTGTTTTTTATAAAATATTTTAGTTTACCTTAGATCAAGATAAAATTAAAATTTACTTAAAGTTATAAAATTTATTCCACAAAAATGTTTCCACTCACACTCTTTTTCATAGTTTAAAGATCAAACATCCATAAAATTGTGAAAAATAATGAATATATCATTTAAAGTATTATAGTTCATAGAACCAATGGATTACTCCACTCCAGAGTGGAAATTTCAAACTAGGTAGGGTAGAAACTTGGTTCAAGAAAAGGGTTAGAAATCAAAAAATGAAAACTGTACAAAAGGTTAATGTTCAGATATATTTTTTCATGGAAAATGTGTTTTATTTATTTATAGATTTTGGATTATCTCTTCCCGAAAACCTAGTTCTAACACATTCCCAATTAAATTTCATTATGCATTTTTAATAAATATAAATCAAAATAAAATAAATATCTTGACCCAAATAATGGAAAGAGGAAACCTAGAAGTAATGTTTTTCACTAGTAGGTAAGAGTTTGAACTCATCCACATGTACTTTCCAAAAGATGTCCTGGTAATGTTTTTGTTGTTATCCATTCACCATGAATGGTTATTTTCAACCTTCTGCTTAAATTTCAACAGTACCAAAATAAAAATTATTAGTTACTGTATATGGTCTAGTCCACTTGGAATAAAGATTACCTATAAAAGATTCATGCGTAGATTTGGTTTTCTCTTTGTGAAATAGTGAGTTCTCATATGCATCTCTCCTCAATTCCTCATGTTCCATTAATTGGAATTTCATTCATTCTTTAGCCTTTCTTAACTATAGGTTTATGAATTTTATATCCCCTTTGGCTTTATGATATATCTCAATAAGAAAGTCGAAATATTTAACATAACATATTCAGTAAGCAAATTTACATGATAGAGTCTTGTTGGCATTTCTTTATGACCATAATGAATCTTCTATATTCATACTGCAATCATAAAAAATTCGATGTAATGTCTTTTCCATGACCCTTTTTAATTCTCAATTAGATTCCTCTACTAGACTATTTGTCTATGGAAGTTTGTAAGTAGAGGTTTTATGGTACAATCCATATTTTATGAAGAGGGAATACATGTTCTTATTGCATAAATGGATTCCTTGTCCATTTATTATATCTTTAGTTTTTCCAAACCAAAAAAATATATTTTAATTTAGAAATTAAATCATAGTATTTGAATTATCATCCTTTGTGGATTTGGCCTCAATCCATTTAAACATAATCTTTTGCTAACAAAATTTTAAAAAATCCATCTGACATAGGAAATAGGCCCATGATGTTGATTCCTTAGACATCATATATTTTACATAAAAAACAATGTTTTTGTGGGAATTTATTATCTTTTTTATACTCCTCCAGTATACGAGAATTTTGTGCATTTTTTACAAAAAAGAATAAGAATTTTAAAAGATAGTTGGGCAAAAATATTATATCTTTTGAAATGTTACAAGTGTTTCTTTGATGTACAAAATATCCCCCACATGAAAGTGTGTGATAATAATAAATCTCACAATGTATATCTTCCTTAGGAATTCATCTTATAATGATTTGGTCATTATAAATTTTCCATTAATAAGGGTATTATTAACTATATTGTTTTGATTAAGATTTTTATTTAGTAATTAGATGCGTAGAGAAGAAAGAAGGTACATTTTCTAAAAACAATAAATTTTCTAATTTAGAATACTAGTGTACTTGGGAAATGCAGTATAGTTTTTCACCCAGTAATGAATCATCCATATTAGTCTTTAAAACTAGTTCTACCTCATAGTGTGAGTGTAACACCCCGAGATTTTATGAAAAATATATATTTTTTAATTTCATTAATGTCTTGTGTTGTACGCTACACCAAAAGGAGCTTGCACAACACTCATCCCTGACTTTCCTTGCATTACACGCAATCGCGACCTTCCTCGTTAGCATGTGCAGTATGCAATACTAAGTTTCACTAAAAGAGATATTATTATAATATTATTATGAACTAGCCGTTATGAATAGTAATACCCACTTTTTGAAATTTTATAAATTTTATCTTTCAAAATAGACTTCATTTTTGGATTCGGAATATCGAAATTAGCTTAGGGTGAAATTTTGGTACTTTTCGGATAACTTTCATATTCTGATGAATAGTGACAATTACTCAATTTTAATTAAAAACAACTTTTTTAATCGAAATAATTAATAGTGACAAATTATTAATTTGAGTAGTTTCAATGTATATTTAGAATATATTTTTACAATTTAATACAATTTTGGTCATTGGATGTAATTTCACATTTAAACCAGACAGAAACAAGTGTCAATCTTTTGATAGTTACTATCTCATAAGAACACGCTATTTGTTTTGACGACGAGAATTAATTTTTAAATTAATTAATGCAACTGATATGTTTTGAATTTAGTAAAATAGAAATCATTTTTGAATTCAAAATATCAAATATAGCATATGCATAATTTTTGGTATTTTTCTAGAAACTTTCAATTTTTGATGAATAGTAAAAACACTGGGTTAGTATTTAAAAAGCGAATTTTTATTTAAATAATTTTGTAAATTTTTTAAATTTATTTTAGGTCAAAATTGATACATAATACCTATATAAGTTGAATTTAATTCATTGGATTAATTTTATAATAATTTTAGATATATAAAAATTTTATTGAACTTTTCACCGTCTTTTACCCACATCCTAAGAGAATTTGCAAATTTACATAAAACTTAATTTTACCACTTCTGTGAGTGGAATTTAAAAAATCCAAGAGACACGGTTGATTTCAGAAAGTAAAATTTGGTTCAATGAGGTGAAAATAATTTTTGGTGAATAACAACTTTTTACTTTTATTTTTACCACGGTAAAAAGTAAATAGGGTAATTAAGGGTAAAAATGATATTATTATTACCTAACACATGTCATAATTCAATTGGATAAGTGTAATTTGCCCAAAAAACAACCTTAGGAATAAAATATGACCATTTAGGCCAACTTGGATTAGATTAGGACATTTATTATTAATTTATTTAAAGAAGGGTTAAAATAGTTTAAATCGAAGTTTAATAAGTAAATAATTTTTAATATATGGTTATACATAAGTTATATTCGACTATAAATATTAATTAGAAATATAAAACTATTTCCTACATAATGATATTTTATTTGTAATTTTTAGACATTAAATAATTTAATTTATTTATGACACAAAGGTGATGCAGTAATTATCTTATTAATGAAATATTGACATAATTGATTTTATAAATACCCAAATAAATGTAATTTGAGACTTTTTATGAATTAAAATAATTTTATAGGTTAACATGACATGTTAGTATTGATTTAATTAACCTTTTTTGAACTAATAATTCTGTTATGATTTTCACAAAAATCAATTACTAAATAGTGTCAAAATTGACATAAAATTATTTTTAAAACAAATATTATATTATTAATTGTTATTTTATTCCTAAAAAAATAAGGTTCGGAAAAATGACTTAGATATGGTTATATATATTAATAATAAACAACTTGGGGTTAGTTTGGCTTGTTATAGTAAGTTTATTAACCTTATAGTGTAAGAACACAAAAAGACGCAGTAAAAGTAAAATTATCTAACTTAAAGTTAAATCTAAATGATAAGGTTAAAATAGTAAACTAAATGTAACGCCCCGACCCTAGTTTCCTAGAGTCGGTGCTTTATTACATAACATTGGCATGATCACAAGAAAGATCAAATCTCGAAAGACCGATTGGTTTAGTAGCCTTGGAAACACTAGATATATTCATAAGTTTTACATTACATCATAAAATGAAAAACTACTACAACAACATAATGTCTCCATAATCCACACTACTATCCCCTCATAATATCCCTACAGGTCATTCATAATTTACTTCTTCACATCCTGGGGAAAAATAAAACATAGAAAAGGGGTGAGCTCAAATGCCCAGTAAGGATAACAATATAGCGGAAACTTTCATAAATAAGAATAAACATTTAAGGCAATGCATTACTAAAAACAAAAGCCTTTTAAAATTGAACTTCAACATGGTATGGAAAAAGTAAAATAAAATAATGCCATTTACTTATTCACATGGATATTCTACTAATCGAATAATCACATGCAAAAATCAATAACCACTTTCATAATGTTGGAATGCATAATGCCAGACTATCATAACCACATAGCCAAGGCCTCGTGCCAAGACTACAAATAAGATTTTGTCAAGGCCTTGTGCCAAGACACTAGTTTGTCTCATGAGACCTACCGATGCATCAAGGAGCTATAGCGGGCTCCACCCGTCACTTATTAAGTCCAATGCATTCCCATATGAAAAGGTTTAAACATAACATAAACATTCGTATTAAAACTAGCATACGAAATGTCAATACTTTCACAATAAACTATGAATGGTATAAAAATAGCACATCCACAGTCAAACATATCACAAAACCTTCAATACAATATAGAAGTTTTGTATCATAATAAATCAACTTCAAATAATCTTAAAATCCATCAAAGGATGTTGACATAGATGAAATCAAAATTCTTTTTAAAGAAATATCTCCTTTTATTTTGAAATCATTTAAGATCCATATAAAATAAAAAAATTTCTTTGAAAATATTCTTATAAGCTTGTAAGGAAAGCTTTGAAGATTTTATAACGGCGTAAAATAACCGCACCCGCCGTATAAGTTAAAAAAACATTCTTACCTCAATTCTGTCGAAAAGGTTAAAAAGGACCTTGTTTTGAAAACGACGGAAAGATTCCTTTATAAACCTCTTATAAAAAGTCAAAAAAAGGTATAAATGACTTTAACCCATATTCTTGTAAATAGTAAAAATGTTTTGAAATACATTTTTAAGAAACATGGATGTGGATGATAAAGAGATCCCAGTAGATTATTACATATAAACAACCTCGGATAATGAAGAGATTGTGAAATAACCCTTACCTTGTACTTTTCCTTGGTTGGGGTAGGTTAACCTCCTGTATAATGGTGAAATAGTTGTTATTAAATTATACAAGAATCATATATATTAATATGATATCATATATGATCTTTTAACATTGATTTGTTAATAATATCTTAGAATTATCGTCGTTTCGGGAGTTAACTTACTCATTTTCTTTTATATGTTTTGTTACATAAGCCATGGTTGTTGTATCTTATTCATATCCAGAATGATATACAGTCCTTAAACATCATTTTTAAATCATCAAATGATAATTATACTTGAATGGGTACGATGGAGAATGAATCTCATCGCGTTCGTGGAGACGGTAGTCCGTACGTACGCACGAGCGACAATATCATTCTTTTGATATTAAAATAATATATAAATGGATGGTATATCATATATACAGAATCATTAACATGTTATATTTATTATTTACATGAGTTACACATCATTATTATACCCATCCAAATAATATTATATTGAATAACAATTACACCACGACGTGGAGACGGTAAGCCGTACGTACGCACGTATGGTGACATGTTATTCAAAGGGTGGATAGAATACTGAATATGATTGTACCATATTTATAATAACATCACAGTATATGTGAGATACTGGAGTTATTATTTCAGAATGGTAAGAACAAAGGAAGAAGAAGTGGAAGAAGAAATGAACTTAGAAAAGGGTGGTGAAATCATTACCTCTTCTTCGGGTTCTTCCTTTTGATTTGATCAAAAGGGCTCCTTAGGTTGGCTTTCTGATCAAACTAAGGCCTCTAGGTTGTATTGAGGGATGTTGGGAGAGTATTTGGGCAGAGTTTGGCCGAACCAAAAGGCTTTGAAGGTGTGAAGAAATGAGAAGGAGGAGTGCCCTTTTATAAGAGGGGTGAGGGGCACCTTTGGAAAAGTTAGAAATATTAATTTATAATAAATTCATATTCGGTTTACAAAGGCTCCAAAGTTGACTCTTCAAAGGATGAGGTGTGGATAGGTCGAAAACAACTCATCCAATAGAATTTAGACAGGTTTGGGTACTTATATTAACCTTATCTTTAAGTATTAACTCTAAGTTAATTAGTTTCACTTTTACAATGTCTCTTTGTATTTTTATATAATATGATTAATAAACTTACTATATACATCCAAGCGACCCCCATGTGGTCCATTAATGATTAACCTATCATAATATAAGTCTCTTGGCAGAACCTTAGATTTTTAGGAATTTAATATCAATTAATAATATAATATTTGTTTTAAGAACTCTTTTATGTCAATTTTGACACTATTCAATAGTTGATTTTTGTGAAACTCATAACAGATTGATTACTTCGAACAAAGTCCATTAAATCAATCCTAATATATCATATTATCCTAGAAAATTAGTTTAATTCATTAAAAGTTTCATATTATATTTATTTGGGTATTTATAATATCAATTATGTTAATTTTTTACTATTTTAGTAATTACTGCATCATCATTGTGTCATAAATAAAATAAATTATTTAATGTCTAAAAATTATAAATAAAACATCATTATGTAGGAAATCTTTTTAGCTTTCTAATGAATATTTATAATCTAAAATCAAACTTATATAACCCTATGTAACAATTGTTTTGCTAAAAGATATATGCTTGTGTCATTTTTGTATTCATTTTGACTTAATTAAAATAAAGTGTCATTATCACTTACAAGTGGATCCATGGGGTCCCAAAATTGACACAAGGATGCCCATGGTCGACCATGTATCAACCAATAGGGTTAAGACACGTTTTAGGGTAATTTAGTATTATTATAATATTATTTTTTTAACCCTTATTTACCGGATTTACCCTTTAACCATGGTAAATAAAATATTTACCGCAGTAATTATTCAAAATGTGTAAAAATAAAAGTTACCTATTTACACAATTTGAACATCCTGATTCCAAATATGGAATCCATTTTCCTAAATTCAAAACACAGAAGTGGCAGAAATTAATTTAAAATTAATTCCCGCTGTTAAAACAAAAAGCGTGTTTTTAAGAGATAATAACTATCAAAAGATTGACACTTGTTTATGTTCGGTTTAATTGTAAAATTATGTCCAATGATAAACATTAAATTGAATGGTAAAAATATATTCTAAATATACTTTAAAACCACTCAAATTCATAATTTATCACTATTAATTATTTTGATTAAAAAAGTTGTTTTTAATTAAAATTTAGAAATTTTCACTATTCATCAAAATATGAAAGTTATCCGAAATGTACCAAAATTTCACCCTAGGCTAATTTTGATATTCCGAATCCAAAAATGAATTCCATTTTGAAATATAGAATATATATGATTTCAAAAAGTAGGTATTACTATTCACAACAGCTAGTTTAATTAGTTGTGGTGTGTGTTAGAACTCGAGGTTGCGTACAACACACGCTATCGCATTATTCGAAGGGAAACGTACCGTAGAAGCTTGGGGTGTTACATTCTCCCCTCCTTCAAATAATTGCGTCCTCGCAATTTCTAGGGTATTACTGCATAAAAAGACTCGGGTGGTTCTTCATCATAAGTTCCTCGGGTTCCCACGTTGCCTCTTCCATCTTATGATTTCTCCACAAAACTTTTACCAGACGCGTCGTCCGGTTTCTCAGTACTTGTTCTCTTGTATCAAGAATCCTGACGGGCTCTTCGCAATAAGACAGATCGGGTTCCAGTTCTAATTCCTCATAGGTGAGTACATGCGTCGGATCAGGCATGTATTTCCTCAATAGAGATACGTGGAATACATCGTGAACTTTGGAGAGACTTGGCGGCATTGCCAATCGGTAAGCTACAGCCCCAATTCGTTCTAGAATTTCGAAAGGTCCGATGTACCTGGGACTCAATTTACCTTTCTTACCAAAACGTATGACTCCCTTCCACGGAGATACCTTTAGGAAAACATGATCACCGACTTGAAATTCCAAATCCTTCCTTCGATTATCGGCATAGCTCTTCTGCCTACTTTGAGCTGCTTTGATGTGATTTTGGATTACCTTCACCTTTTCCACCGTTTCCTCCACCAGTTCTGGGCCTACAAGTTTTCTTTCACCAACGTCATCCCAACAGGTTGGTGTACAACATCTCTTTCCGTATAACGCTTCATATGGTGCCATTTGTATACTCGAATGGAAGCTATTGTTATAGGAAAATTCTACCAGAGGTAAATATTGATCCCACATACCCTGAAAATCAAGTGAGCAAGATCTCAACATGTCTTCTAAGGTCTGAATAGTCCGTTCTGATTGTCCGTCTGTCTGAGGGTGGTAAGCAGTGCTCAAATGAAGTTCAGTATCCAGGGATTTCTGAAGACTTTTCCAAAATCTTGAAGTAAAACGGGGATCAAGATCAGAAACAATCGATAGGGGAACTCCATGAAGTCTCACAACTTCATTAATGTATAGTCTTGCTAGACGTTCCAGGGGTAGATCTTCTCTTATAGCAAGAAAATGTGCTGACTTGGTAAGACGATCAACAATAACCCATATTGCATCGTTCCTTCTAGGAGTCTTTGGTAGCCCCATGACAAAGTCCATTGTAATATTGTCCCATTTCCACTCCGGTATGGGAAGAGGTTGCATGACTCCTCCAGGCTGTTGCCTTCCAGCTTTCACTTGTTGACAAACCATACATCTTGACACAAAATCAGCAATCTCCCTCTTCATGTTGTCCCACCAAAAATGTTCCTTCAAATCTCTATACATTTTGGTGCTCCCAGGGTGTATAGAGAAATTGGAACTATGAACATCATCCAGCAATTCCCTTTTTAGATCAGGTATATTGGGAACACAAAGTCTCTTCCCGAATTTCAAAATTCCATCTTCATACACAAAGTCTCTCAATCTCCCATCATTCACAGCTTTAATCTTCTTTTGGAATTCGTCATCATCGGTCTGAGAACTCTTAATCCTTTCTAGTAAAGATGGTTTGGCAACCATTTGAAAAAGCATTGATGTTTCACCTTCCCTGGTTATTCCCATGTCCATTTTCACTAGATCCATGAAAATCGGATCCCTTTCAATTCTCATATTGTTCAAAACTCCATGGTCTTTTCTACTCAAAGCATCTGCCACCTTGTTTGCCTTCCCCGGGTGGTAGTGTATCGTACAATCATAATCCTTGAGTAATTAAAGCCATCTCCTTTGCCTCATGTTGAGTTCTTTTTGTGAGAAAATATACTTCAAACTCTTGTGATCAGTATAAATCTCACATTTTTCACCATAGAGGTAGTGCCTCCATATCTTCAAAGCAAAGATCACAGCTGCTAACTCAAGATCATGAGTAGGATAGTTTTGTTCATGAATTTTCAACTGTCGTGATGCATAGGCAATAACTCTATCATTCTGCATAAGGACACAGCCAAGTCCTTTATTTGATGCATCACTATAAATAACGAACCCATCATTCCCCGATGGTAGAGTCAATATAGGAGCATTGACTAATCTTCTCTTCAGTTCTTCGAAACATTCTTCACACTCTTTTGTCCAAACAAATTTAACCCCTTTACGTGTGAGCTTCGTTAATGGGTTAGCCAATCGGGCAAAATTTTGGACGAAACGTCGATAATAACCTGCCAAGCCAATAAAACTACGTACCTCAGTTATACTCGTAGGTGCTGGCCATTCTTGGATTGCCTTGGTCTTAGAAGGATCAACAGAGATTCCATCTTTAGAGACAATATGGCCAAGAAAAGAAATCTCCTGAAGCCAGAATTCACACTTGCTAAACTTTCCATATAATTCATGCCTCCTCAGAGTCTTCAAGATAATGCGCAAGTGATTTTCATGATCTTCGTAGGTTTTGGAGTATACCAAGATATCATCAATAAATACCACCACAAATTCATCGAGATACTCCTTGAAAACTCTATTCATCAGATCCATGAATACAGAGGGTGCATTAGTCAATCCAAACGGCATTACAGTAAACTTGTAATGCCCGTACCTGGTTCGAAATGCTGTCTTCGGAATGTCTTCCTTCTTTACACACAACTGATGGTATCCAGATCGAAGGTCAATCTTTGAAAAGTATTGAGCTCCATGTAGTTGGTCAAATAAATCATCAATACGAGGTAGGGGATACTTGTTCTTTATCGTTATAGCATTGATCTCCCTGTAGTCGATACATAACCTCATAGATCCATCTTTCTTTTTAACAAAAAGAACAGGGGCTCCCCATGGAGAAACACTAGGGCGAATAAATCCCTTATTACTCAATTCCTCTAGTTGTTTCTTTAGTTCGACTAGCTCTACAGTGGCCATTCTATAAGGGGTCTTCGATATAGGCCTTGATCCAGGAATCAAATCAATAGAAAACTCAACTTCTCGTTCTGGAGGATGTCCAGGTAAATCTTCTGGAAATACATCTACAAATTCTTTCACAACAGGTACATACTCTATTTGAACATTCCTTTCCTTACCGATAGTTACTTCATTCTCTTCCTCCCCAATAATTGAATTAAGTTGAGCTACTGGGGGTGGGTCTAAATAAGAATTAGGTGGTGACGATTCTGCTCTAAAAATAAGGTGCTCCTTATCATTATCATCATGAATCGTAACCTCTTTCTTCTTACAATAAATCTTCGCATCATAGTCCGAAAGCCAGTCCATACCGAGGATTATATCAAACCCAATCATAGGTATGACGATGAAATCAGCAGATAAAGAAAATTTATGTGCTCTAATGGGGACTGATTCACAAAACTTTGTTGCAACGATACTTCCCTTAGGAGTTTTAACTGACAACTCCCTTATTAAATCAAATTGGAAATATCTAATTTTCTTAGCAAACTGGGAAGATATGAAACAATGCGATGATCCAGAATCAAATAATGCATTTTCTAAACTTGAGGAAACCATTAAATTACCTGCCACCACGTCTTTCGGAGTTTCTACCTCAGCAGTAGTGATAGCATAAGCCTGGCCTTGATCCCTTGGCCTTTTCTGAGGTAAGTTCTCCTGACGCTTAGGACATGCATTTGCATAATGCCCCATCTCCCTGCAATTGTAGCACTGAACGTTGGTAGCTTCCTTCTTCCCCTTGCAATCATGAGCTTGGTGGCCTTTTTCACCACACTTGTAACAGACTCCCATTCCCTTCAGGCAAGCACCGGGGTGTTTCTTCCCGCACTTACCACAAGATGGATATTCAACCTTTCCCTTCTTCCCCTTATTTCCATTCCCAGATTGATCAGCAGGTCTCTTCTTCTCTTGCTTTGCTTTAAAGTCATAAGACTTAGAGAATTCCTTTTCGGTCTTGATAGCACATGAGACAATTTCTTCGTACGATGAAAAGGATTGTGAGACTAATGCTCGACGGAGAAATGGTTTTAACCCATCAGAGAAACGATCAATCTTACTTCTTGGGTTGCGAATATAATCTCCAGCATACCTCGCTAACCTTGTAAAGTTAGCCTCATACTTTGTGACATTCTCATCCTCCTTTTGTCTCAGACTCAGAAATTGCCTTTCCATATCTGCTCGATGGTCGCGGGGAAAGTATTTTTCTAAAAACAGATCTTTGAACTCCCTCCATTCCATGTTTGATACTTCATCATCTTCCTTCATGTTTTGAATCAATGACCACCATTGATCAGCATCTCCAGTGAGGCGGTAAACTGCCATGGTAACTTTTTCCCTTTCACTACTCCCCAAAGCCTGAAATATTTTCTCTAGGGAAAATATCCATTGCTCAGCTACTAAGGGATTTGTACTTCCATTGAACGTTGGTGGTTGTTGTCTCATGAATCGATCTAACATTGATCCTCCACGCTGCGGATCAGGGTGATCCATACGGGTAAGGTTATTATTCATAACCTGAGTAAGTTGTCTCAGTACGGTGATTAGCTGATCAGCACCAGTTGCATCACCAGCCCCACTATAATTATCTTGAGCAGGAGGGCAATCCCTACATGGAGTGCGTGCATTGATACGGTTTCCATTTCTTCCACTAGGCGCCATTTCTAAACAATGGCATAAACTAGATCAGTTTATGAATCAAAATACATAATCCCATACTTATAAAACACTTAACATAAATTGAACTATCTATGGATATAATCCATAATCATAAATATGTTTTCTTTGAGGAAGTATATACTCATAAACCCTTCATAATGATTTGTAAAGAAAGTGAGAGTTATCCTAAGCATATCCCCCGGGAGTGTCGTAACCAAGAGTGCAGCAAGGCCCGTTGTCGTGCACCAGTTCCCGTTCGAGTCTAGCTCAAAGCGGTGTTTTCGGGTTTTACCCCTAGGTACATCTGTGCCAGAGCCGCCTCTACCTGCTCGTATCCAGACAGGGATGTATTGCTCGAAAACTCACAAAATCTCTACAATACCAAAATTCTAGGAAGTTCTTCTATACTAATCCTCAAAGTTCATCTTAGGTCTACGTGCTCTAATCAGAGTTTATCTAAATCTAGCTTCCAAGGTTTGTACTAAACTTCCTCTGATACCAACTGTAACGCCCCGACCCTAGTTTCCTAGAGTCGGTGCATTATTACATAACATTGGCATGATCACAAGAAAGATCAAATCTCGAAAGACCGATTGGTTTAGTAGCCTTGGAAACACTAGATATATTCATAAGTTTTACATTACATCATAAAATGAAAAACTACTACAACAACATAATGTCTCCATAATCCACACTACTATCCCCTCATAATATCCCTGCAGGTCATTCATAATTTACTTCTTCACATCCTGGGGAAAAATAAAACATAGAAAAGGGGTGAGCTCAAATGCCCAGTAAGGATAACAATATAGCGGAAACTTTCATAAATAAGAATAAACATTTAAGGCAATGCATTACTAAAAACAAAAGCCTTTTAAAATTGAACTTCAACATGGTATGGCAAAAGTAAAATAAAATAATGCCATTTACTTATTCACATGGATATTCTACTAATCGAATAATCACATGCAAAAATCAATAACCACTTTCATAATGTTGGAATGCATAATGGCAGACTATCATAACCACATAGCCAAGGCCTCGTGCCAAGACTACAAATAAGATTTTGTCAAGGCCTTGTGCCAAGACACTAGTTTGTCTCATGAGACCTACCGATGCATCGAGGAGCTATAGCGGGCTCCACCCGTCACTTATTAAGTCCAATGCATTCCCATATGAAAAGGTTTAAACATAACATAAACATTCGTATTAAAACTAGCATACGAAATGTCAATACTTTCACAATAAACTATGAATGGTATAAAAATAGCACATCCACAGTCAAACATATCACAAAACCTTCAATACAATATAGAAGTTTTGTATCATAATAAATCAACTTCAAATAATCTTAAAATCCATCAAAGGATGTTGACATAGATGAAATCAAAATTCTTTTTAAAGAAATATCTCCTTTTATTTTGAAATCATTTAAGATCCATATAAAATAAAACATTTTCTTTGAAAATATTCTTATAAGCTTGTAAGGAAATCTTTGAAGATTTTATAACGGCGTAAAATAACCGCACCCGCCGTATAAGTTAAAAAAACATTCTTACCTCAATTCTGTCGAAAAGGTTAAAAAGGACCTTGTTTTGAAAACGACGGAAAGATTCCTTTATAAACCTCTTATAAAAAGTCAAAAAAAGGTATAAATGACTTTAACCCATATTCTTGTAAATAGTAAAAATGTTTTGAAATACATTTTTAAGAAACATGGATGTGGATGATAAAGAGATCCCAGTAGATTATTACATATAAACAACCTCGGATAATGAAGAGATTGTGAAATAACCCTTACCTTGTACTTTTCCTTGGTTGGGGTAGGTTAACCTCCTGTATAATGGTGAAATAGTTGTTATTAAATTATACAAGAATCATATATATTAATATGATATCATATATGATCTTTTAACATTGATTTGTTAATAATATCTTAGAATTATCGTCGTTTCGGGAGTTAACTTACTCATTTTCTTTTATATGTTTTGTTACATAAGCCATGGTTGTTGTATCTTATTCATATCCAGAATGATATACAGTCCTTAAACATCATTTTTAAATCATCAAATGATAATTATACTTGAATGGATACGATGGAGAATGAATCTCATCGCGTTCGTGGAGACGGTAGTCCGTACGTACGCACGAGCGACAATATCATTCTTTTGATATTAAAATAATATATAAATGGATGGTATATCATATATACAGAATCATTAACATGTTATATTTATTATTTACATGAGTTACACATCATTATTATACCCATCCAAATAATATTATATTGAATAACAATTACACCACGACGTGGAGACGGTAAGCCGTACGTACGCACGTATGGTGACATGTTATTCAAAGGGTGGATAGAATACTTAATATGATTGTACCATATTTATAATAACATCACAGTATATGTGAGATACTGGAGTTATTATTTCAGAATGGTAAGAACAAAGGAAGAAGAAGTGGAAGAAGAAATGAACTTAGAAAAGGGTGGTGAAATCATTACCTCTTCTTCGGGTTCTTCCTTTTGATTTGATCAAAAGGGCTCCTTAGGTTGGCTTTCTGATAAAACTAAGGCCTCTAGGTTGTATTGAGGGATGTTGGGAGAGTATTTGGGCAGAGTTTGGCCGAACCAAAAGGCTTTGAAGGTGTGAAGAAATGAGAAGGAGGAGTGCCCTTTTATAAGAGGGGTGAGGGGCACCTTTGGAAAAGTTAGAAATATTAATTTATAATAAATTCATATTCGGTTTACAAAGGCTCCAAAGTTGACTATTCAAAGGATGAGGTGTGGATAGGTCGAAAACAACTCATCCAATAGAATTTAGACAGGTTTGGGTACTTATATTAACCTTATCTTTAAGTATTAACTCTAAGTTAATTAGTTTCACTTTTACAATGTCTCTTTGTATTTTTATATAATATGATTAATAAACTTACTATATACATCCAAGCGACCCCCAAGTGGTCCATTAATGATTAAACTATCATAATATAAGTCTCTTGGCAGAACCTTAGATTTTTAGGAATTTAATATCAATTAATAATATAATATTTGTTTTAAGAACTCTTTTATGTCAATTTTGACACTATTCAATAGTTGATTTTTGTGAAACTCATAACAGATTGATTACTTCGAACAAAGTCCATTAAATCAATCCTAATATATCATATTATCCTAGAAAATTAGTTTAATTCATTAAAAGTTTCATATTATATTTATTTGGGTATTTATAATATCAATTATGTTAATTTTTTACTATTTTAGTAATTACTGCATCATCATTGTGTCATAAATAAAATAAATTATTTAATGTCTAAAAATTATAAATAAAACATCATTATGTAGGAAATCTTTTTAGCTTTCTAATGAATATTTATAATCTAAAATCCAACTTATATAACCCTATGTAACAATTGTTTTGCTAAAAGATATATGCTTGTGTCATTTTTGTATTCATTTTGACTTAATTAAAATAAAGTGTCATTATCACTTACAAGTGGATCCATGGGGTCCCAAAATTGACACAAGGATGCCCATGGTCGACCATGTATCAACCAATATGGTTAAGACACGTTTTAGGGTAATTTAGTATTATTATAATATTATTTTTTTAACCCTTATTTACCGGATTTACCCTTTAACCATGGTAAATAAAATATTTACCGCAGTAATTATTCAAAATGTGTAAAAATAAAAGTTACCTATTTACACAATTTGAACATCCTGATTCCAAATATGGAATCCATTTTCCTAAATTCAAAACACAGAAGTGGCAGAAATTAATTTAAAATTAATTCCCGCTGTTAAAACAAAAAGCGTGTTTTTAAGAGATAATAACTATCAAAAGATTGACACTTGTTTATGTTCGGTTTAATTGTAAAATTATGTCCAATGATAAACATTAAATTTAATGGTAAAAATATATTCTAAATATACTTTAAAACCACTCAAATTCATAATTTATCACTATTAATTATTTTGATTAAAAAAGTTGTTTTTAATTAAAATTTAGAAATTTGCACTATTCATCAAAATATGAAAGTTATCCGAAATGTACCAAAATTTCACCCTAGGCTAATTTTGATATTCCGAATCCAAAAATGAAGTCCATTTTGAAATATAGAATATATATGATTTCAAAAAGTAGGTATTACTATTCACAACGGCTAGTTTAATTAGTTGTGGTGTGTGTTAGAACTCGAGGTTGCGTACAACACACGCTATCGCATTATTCGAAGGGAAACGTACCGTAGAAGCTTGGGGTGTTACATTCTCCCCTCCTTCAAATAATTGCGTCCTCGCAATTTCTAGGGTATTACTGCATAAAAAGACTCGGGTGGTTCTTCATCATAAGTTCCTCGGGTTCCCACGTTGCCTCTTCCATCTTATGATTTCTCCACAAAACTTTTACCAGACGCGTCGTCCGGTTTCTCAGTACTTGTTCTCTTGTATCAAGAATCCTGACGGGCTCTTCGCAATAAGACAGATCGGGTTCCAGTTCTAATTCCTCATAGGTGAGTACATGCGTCGGATCAGGCATGTATTTCCTCAATAGAGATACGTGGAATACATCGTGAACTTTGGAGAGACTTGGCGGCATTGCCAATCGGTAAGCTACAGCCCCAATTCGTTCTAGAATTTCGAAAGGTCCGATGTACCTGGGACTCAATTTACCTTTCTTACCAAAACGTATGACTCCCTTCCACGGAGATACCTTTAGGAAAACATGATCACCGACTTGAAATTCCAAATCCTTCCTTCGATTATCGGCATAGCTCTTCTGCCTACTTTGAGCTGCTTTGATGTGATTTTGGATTACCTTCACCTTTTCCACCGTTTCCTCCACCAGTTCTGGGCCTACAAGTTTTCTTTCACCAACGTCATCTCAACAGGTTGGTGTACGACATCTCTTTCCGTATAACGCTTCATATGGTGCCATTTGTATACTCGAATGGAAGCTATTGTTATAGGAAAATTCTACCAGAGGTAAATATTGATCCCACATACCCTGAAAATCAAGTGAGCAAGATCTCAACATGTCTTCTAAGGTCTGAATAGTCCGTTCTGATTGTCCGTCTGTCTGAGGGTGGTAAGCAGTGCTCAAATGAAGTTCAGTATCCAGGGATTTCTGAAGACTTTTCCAAAATCTTGAAGTAAAACGGGGATCAAGATCAGAAACAATCGATAGGGGAACTCCATGAAGTCTCACAACTTCATTAATGTATAGTCTTGCTAGACGTTCCAGGGGTAGATCTTCTCTTATAGCAAGAAAATGTGCTGACTTGGTAAGACGATCAACAATAACCCATATTGCATCGTTCCTTCTAGGAGTCTTTGGTAGCCCCATGACAAAGTCCATTGTAATATTGTCCCATTTCCACTCCGGTATGGGAAGAGGTTGCATGACTCCTCCAGGCTGTTGCCTTCCAGCTTTCACTTGTTGACAAACCATACATCTTGACACAAAATCAGCAATCTCCCTCTTCATGTTGTCCCACCAAAAATGTTCCTTCAAATCTCTATACATTTTGGTGCTCCCAGGGTGTATAGAGAAATTGGAACTATGAACATCATCCAGCAATTCCCTTTTTAGATCAGGTATATTGGGAACACAAAGTCTCTTCCCGAATTTCAAAATTCCATCTTCATACACAAAGTCTCTCAATCTCCCATCATTCACAGCTTTAATCTTCTTTTGGAATTCGTCATCATCGGTCTGAGAACTCTTAATCCTTTCTAGTAAAGATGGTTTGGCAACCATTTGAAAAAGCATTGATGTTTCACCTTCCCTGGTTATTCCCATGTCCATTTTCACTAGATCCATGAAAATCGGATCCCTTTCAATTCTCATATTGTTCAAAACTCCATGGTCTTTTCTACTCAAAGCATCTGCCACCTTGTTTGCCTTCCCCGGGTGGTAGTGTATCGTACAATCATAATCCTTGAGTAATTCAAGCCATCTCCTTTGCCTCATGTTGAGTTCTTTTTGTGAGAAAATATACTTCAAACTCTTGTGATCAGTATAAATCTCACATTTTTCACCATAGAGGTAGTGCCTCCATATCTTCAAAGCAAAGATCACAGCTGCTAACTCAAGATCATGAGTAGGATAGTTTTGTTCATGAATTTTCAACTGTCGTGATGCATAGGCAATAACTCTATCATTCTGCATAAGGACACAGCCAAGTCCTTTATTTGATGCATCACTATAAATAACGAACCCATCATTCCCCGATGGTAGAGTCAATATAGGAGCATTGACTAATCTTCTCTTCAGTTCTTCGAAACATTCTTCACACTCTTTTGTCCAAACAAATTTAACCCCTTTACGTGTGAGCTTCGTTAATGGGTTAGCCAATCGGGCAAAATTTTGGACGAAACGTCGATAATAACCTGCCAAGCCAATAAAACTACGTACCTCAGTTATACTCGTAGGTGCTGGCCATTCTTGGATTGCCTTGGTCTTAGAAGGATCAACAGAGATTCCATCTTTAGAGACAATATGGCCAAGAAAAGAAATCTCCTGAAGCCAGAATTCACACTTGCTAAACTTTCCATATAATTCATGCCTCCTCAGAGTCTTCAAGATAATGCGCAAGTGATTTTCATGATCTTCGTAGGTTTTGGAGTATACCAAGATATCATCAATAAATACCACCACAAATTCATCGAGATACTCCTTGAAAACTCTATTCATCAGATCCATGAATACAGAGGGTGCATTAGTCAATCCAAACGGCATTACAGTAAACTTGTAATGCCCGTACCTGGTTCGAAATGCTGTCTTCGGAATGTCTTCCTTCTTTACACACAACTGATGGTATCCAGATCGAAGGTCAATCTTTGAAAAGTATTGAGCTCCATGCAGTTGGTCAAATAAATCATCAATACGAGGTAGGGGATACTTGTTCTTTATCGTTATAGCATTGATCTCCCTGTAGTCGATACATAACCTCATAGATCCATCTTTCTTTTTAACAAAAAGAACAGGGGCTCCCCATGGAGAAACACTAGGGCGAATAAATCCCTTATTACTCAATTCCTCTAGTTGTTTCTTTAGTTCGACTAGCTCTACAGTGGCCATTCTATAAGGGGTCTTCGATATAGGCCTTGATCCAGGAATCAAATCAATAGAAAACTCAACTTCTCGTTCTGGAGGATGTCCAGGTAAATCTTCTGGAAATACATCTACAAATTCTTTCACAACAGGTACATACTCTATTTGAACATTCCTTTCCTTACCGATAGTTACTTCATTCTCTTCCTCCCCAATAATTGAATTAAGTTGAGCTACTGGGGGTGGGTCTAAATAAGAATTAGGTGGTGACGATTCTGCTCTAAAAATAAGGTGCTCCTTATCATTATCATCATGAATCGTAACCTCTTTCTTCTTACAATAAATCTTCGCATCATAGTCCGAAAGCCAGTCCATACCGAGGATTATATCAAACCCAATCATAGGTATGACGATGAAATCAGCAGATAAAGAAAATTTATGTGCTCTAATGGGGACTGATTCACAAAACTTTGTTGCAACGATACTTCCCTTAGGAGTTTTAACTGACAACTCCCTTATTAAATCAAATTGGAAATATCTAATTTTCTTAGCAAACTGGGAAGATATGAAACAATGCGATGATCCAGAATCAAATAATGCATTTTCTAAACTTGAGGAAACCATTAAATTACCTGCCACCACGTCTTTCGGAGTTTCTACCTCAGCAGTAGTGATAGCATAAGCCTGGCCTTGATCCCTTGGCCTTTTCTGAGGTAAGTTCTCCTGACGCTTAGGACATGCATTTGCATAATGCCCCATCTCCCTGCAATTGTAGCACTGAACGTTGGTAGCTTCCTTCTTCCCCTTGCAATCATGAGCTTGGTGGCCTTTTTCACCACACTTGTAACAGACTCCCATTCCCTTCAGGCAAGCACCAGGGTGTTTCTTCCCGCACTTACCACAAGATGGATATTCAACCTTTCCCTTCTTCCCCTTATTTCCATTCCCAGATTGATCAGCAGGTCTCTTCTTCTCTTGCTTTGCTTTAAAGTCATAAGACTTAGAGAATTCCTTTTCGGTCTTGATAGCACATGAGACAATGTCTTCGTACGATGAAAAGGATTGTGAGACTAATGCTCGACGGAGAAATGGTTTTAACCCATCAGAGAAACGATCAATCTTACTTCTTGGGTTGCGAATATAATCTCCAGCATACCTCGCTAACCTTGTAAAGTTAGCCTCATACATTGTGACATTCTCATCCTCCTTTTGTCTCAGACTCAGAAATTGCCTTTCCATATCTGCTCGATGGTCGCGAGGAAAGTATTTTTCTAAAAACAGATCTTTGAACTCCCTCCATTCCATGTTTGATACTTCATCATCTTCCTTCATGTTTTGAATCAATGACCACCATTGATCAGCATCTCCAGTGAGGCGGTAAACTGCCATGGTAACTTTTTCCCTTTCACTACTCCCCAAAGCCTGAAATATTTTCTCTAGGGAAAATATCCATTGCTCAGCTACTAAGGGATTTGTACTTCCATTGAACGTTGGTGGTTGTTGTCTCATGAATCGATCTAACATTGATCCTCCACGCTGCGGATCAGGGTGATCCATACGGGTAAGGTTATTATTCATAACCTGAGTAAGTTGTCCCAGTACGGTGATTAGCTGATCAGCACCAGTTGCATCACCAGCCCCACTATAATTATCTTGAGCAGGAGGGCAATCCCTACATGGAGTGCGTGCATTGATACGGTTTCCATTTCTTCCACTAGGCGCCATTTCTAAACAATGGCATAAACTAGATCAGTTTATGAATCAAAATACATAATCCCATACTTATAAAACACTTAACATAAATTGAACTATCTATGGATATAATCCATAATCATAAATATGTTTTCTTTGAGGAAGTATATACTCATAAACCCTTCATAATGATTTGTAAAGAAAGTGAGAGTTATCCTAAGCATATCCCCCGGGAGTGTCGTAACCAAGAGTGCAGCAAGGCCCGTTGTCGTGCACCAGTTCCCGTTCGAGTCTAGCTCAAAGCGGTGTTTTCGGGTTTTATCCCTAGGTACATCTGTGCCAGAGCCGCCTCTACCTGCTCGTATCCAGACAGGGATGTATTGCTCGAAAACTCACAAAATCTCTACAATACCAAAATTCTAGGAAGTTCTTCTATACTAATCCTCAAAGTTCATCTTAGGTCTACGTGCTCTAATCAGAGTTTATCTAAATCTAGCTTCCAAGGTTTGTACTAAACTTCCTCTGATACCAACTGTAACGCCCCGACCCTAGTTTCCTAGAGTCGGTGCATTATTACATAACATTGGCATGATCACAAGAAAGATCAAATCTCGAAAGACCGATTGGTTTAGTAGCCTTGGAAACACTAGATATATTCATAAGTTTTACATTACATCATAAAATGAAAAACTACTACAACAACATAATGTCTCCATAATCCACACTACTATCCCCTCATAATATCCCTGCAGGTCATTCATAATTTACTTCTTCACATCCTGGGGAAAAATAAAACATAGAAAAGGGGTGAGCTCAAATGCCCAGTAAGGATAACAATATAGCGGAAACTTTCATAAATAAGAATAAACATTTAAGGCAATGCATTACTAAAAACAAAAGCCTTTTAAAATTGAACTTCAACATGGTATGGCAAAAGTAAAATAAAATAATGCCATTTACTTATTCACATGGATATTCTACTAATCGAATAATCACATGCAAAAATCAATAACCACTTTCATAATGTTGGAATGCATAATGGCAGACTATCATAACCACATAGCCAAGGCCTCGTGCCAAGACTACAAATAAGATTTTGTCAAGGCCTTGTGCCAAGACACTAGTTTGTCTCATGAGACCTACCGATGCATCGAGGAGCTATAGCGGGCTCCACCCGTCACTTATTAAGTCCAATGCATTCCCATATGAAAAGGTTTAAACATAACATAAACATTCGTATTAAAACTAGCATACGAAATGTCAATACTTTCACAATAAACAATGAATGGTATAAAAATAGCACATCCACAGTCAAACATATCACAAAACCTTCAATACAATATAGAAGTTTTGTATCATAATAAATCAACTTCAAATAATCTTAAAATCCATCAAAGGATGTTGACATAGATGAAATCAAAATTCTTTTTAAAGAAATATCTCCTTTTATTTTGAAATCATTTAAGATCCATATAAAATAAAACATTTTCTTTGAAAATATTCTTATAAGCTTGTAAGGAAAGCTTTGAAGATTTTATAACGGCGTAAAATAACCGCACCCGCCGTATAAGTTAAAAAAACATTCTTACCTCAATTCTGTCGAAAAGGTTAAAAAGGACCTTGTTTTGAAAACGACGGAAAGATTCCTTTATAAACCTCTTATAAAAAGTCAAAAAAAGGTATAAATGACTTTAACCCATATTCTTGTAAATAGTAAAAATGTTTTGAAATACATTTTTAAGAAACATGGATGTGGATGATAAAGAGATCCCAGTAGATTATTACATATAAACAACCTCGGATAATGAAGAGATTGTGAAATAACCCTTACCTTGTACTTTTCCTTGGTTGGGGTAGGTTAACCTCCTGTATAATGGTGAAATAGTTGTTATTAAATTATACAAGAATCATATATATTAATATGATATCATATATGATCTTTTAACATTGATTTGTTAATAATATCTTAGAATTATCGTCGTTTCGGGAGTTAACTTACTCATTTTCTTTTATATGTTTTGTTACATAAGCCATGGTTGTTGTATCTTATTCATATCCAGAATGATATACAGTCCTTAAACATCATTTTTAAATCATCAAATGATAATTATACTTGAATGGATACGATGGAGAATGAATCTCATCGCGTTCGTGGAGACGGTAGTCCGTACGTACGCACGAGCGACAATATCATTCTTTTGATATTAAAATAATATATAAATGGATGGTATATCATATATACAGAATCATTAACATGTTATATTTATTATTTACATGAGTTACACATCATTATTATACCCATCCAAATAATATTATATTGAATAACAATTACACCACGACGTGGAGACGGTAAGCCGTACGTACGCACGTATGGTGACATGTTATTCAAAGGGTGGATAGAATACTGAATATGATTGTACCATATTTATAATAACATCACAGTATATGTGAGATACTGGAGTTATTATTTCAGAATGGTAAGAACAAAGGAAGAAGAAGTGGAAGAAGAAATGAACTTAGAAAAGGGTGGTGAAATCATTACCTCTTCTTCGGGTTCTTCCTTTTGATTTGATCAAAAGGGCTCCTTAGGTTGGCTTTCTGATAAAACTAAGGCCTCTAGGTTGTATTGAGGGATGTTGGGAGAGTATTTGGGCAGAGTTTGGCCGAACCAAAAGGCTTTGAAGGTGTGAAGAAATGAGAAGGAGGAGTGCCCTTTTATAAGAGGGGTGAGGGGCACCTTTGGAAAAGTTAGAAATATTAATTTATAATAAATTCATATTCGGTTTACAAAGGCTCCAAAGTTGACTATTCAAAGGATGAGGTGTGGATAGGTCGAAAACAACTCATCCAATAGAATTTAGACAGGTTTGGGTACTTATATTAACCTTATCTTTAAGTATTAACTCTAAGTTAATTAGTTCCACTTTTACAATGTCTCTTTGTATTTTTATATAATATGATTAATAAACTTACTATATACATCCAAGCGACCCCCAAGTGGTCCATTAATGATTAACCTATCATAATATAAGTCTCTTGGCCGAACCTTAGATTTTTAGGAATTTAATATCAATTAATAATATAATATTTGTTTTAAGAACTCTTTTATGTCAATTTTGACACTATTCAATAGTTGATTTTTGTGAAACTCATAACAGATTGATTACTTCGAACAAAGTCCATTAACTCAATCCTAATATATCATATTATCCTAGAAAATTAGTTTAATTCATTAAAAGTTTCATATTATATTTATTTGGGTATTTATAATATCAATTATGTTAATTTTTTACTATTTTAGTAATTACTGCATCATCATTGTGTCATAAATAAAATAAATTATTTAATGTCTAAAAATTATAAATAAAACAGCATTATGTAGGAAATCTTTTTAGATTTCTAATGAATATTTATAATCTAAAATCCAACTTATATAACCCTATGTAACAATTGTTTTGCTAAAAGATATATGCTTGTGTCATTTTTGTATTCATTTTGACTTAATTAAAATAAAGTGTCATTATCACTTACAAGTGGATCCATGGGGTCCCAAAATTGACACAAGGATGCCCATGGTCGACCATGTATCAACCAATAGGGTTAAGACACGTTTTAGGGTAATTTAGTATTATTATAATATTATTTTTTTAACCCTTATTTACCGGATTTACCCTTTAACCATGGTAAATAAAATATTTACCGCAGTAATTATTCAAAATGTGTAAAAATAAAAGTTACCTATTTACACAATTTGAACATCCTGATTCCAAATATGGAATCCATTTTCCTAAATTCAAAACACATAAGTGGCAGAAATTAATTTAAAATTAATTCCCGCTGTTAAAACAAAAAGCGTGTTTTTAAGAGATAATAACTATCAAAAGATTGACACTTGTTTATGTTCGGTTTAATTGTAAAATTATGTCCAATGATAAACATTAAATTGAATGGTAAAAATATATTCTAAATATACTTTAAAACCACTCAAATTCATAATTTATCACTATTAATTATTTTGATTAAAAAAGTTGTTTTTAATTAAAATTTAGAAATTTTCACTATTCATCAAAATATGAAAGTTATCCGAAATGTACCAAAATTTCACCCTAGGCTAATTTTGATATTCCGAATCCAAAAATGAATTCCATTTTGAAATATAGAATATATATGATTTCAAAAAGTAGGTATTACTATTCACAACGGCTAGTTTAATTAGTTGTGGTGTGTGTTAGAACTCGAGGTTGCGTACAACACACGCTATCGCATTATTCGAAGGGAAACGTACCGTAGAAGCTTGGGGTGTTACACTAAAATTGTCCAAATTCTATTGTATTAGAGGATTTAGACCCATACCCACCTTATATTCAAAATAAATAAATTTGGTGCTAATTAAAACCGAATATGGCATTATAATAAAATAATATTTTTAGTTTTTCCAAAGGTGCCCCTCTCCTCCCTTATAAAAGGGCACCTCCTCCCTCTCTTCCTCACACCACTTTGAGCCTTAAAGCTCGAAAAAACCCTAAAACTTTCTCCTCTCCACTTCCCTAGAAACATCCTAGATGTCCTGGTCTTCTTCAAAGATCAATTTTAGTGCCCTAAAAGGAGGTTTCAAAGAAGCGCTTCAAAGAAGAGGTAATGTCTGTTACCGATTCCTTCAACTTTATTTCTTCTTCCACTTCTTCTTCTTTATCTGTTTCATTATAAATTAATAACACTAGTATCACTCATATACTGATATGTTATTATAAGTATGAAACAACCCTATTTCACCATCTATCCATCCTATGGAAAATGAAATCACCGCGCGTGCGTACGTACGGAATACCATCTTCACGCCGTGGTGTAATCTATTTTCCACCACATTACTTGGATGGGTATAATGGTGTAAAGAATGAATATATATGATTATTGTAAAGTGATATTGATTCTGAAATAGTATACATACACTCCAATACAATTCCACGATCATGGGAACGATATCATCGCTCGTGCGTACGTACGGAATACCGTCTCCACGATGTGATGCGATTCGTTCTACATGCTTTTCATTGCATAATGGTTCCATAAATGAATTGAGTGAATAAATATGATATATATTACACTAATACCATTCTGTAAATAAGTTATCTATAATCTAAAAAGAAGAATAAGAATTTATTCAACAAAACACGCATAAGAACAAAAAGTAATAAACACCCGAATAAAAAGTAGCAATGAAATATTACTAATAATAAGATAATAATATAACCATATATGATATCATAACAATGATTATGATTCTGAAATAAGTCAATTACATTATTTAAATCATTATACAGGAGGTTCGGACACTTACGAAGCAAATCGGACCTAAGGTAAGGGAAAATATCACAATCTCATTTTTATCCGAGATTGTTTATACTTTGGTATTTACTGGGGTGTATATTATAATCCACATCAATGTTTCCACAATATGTAATATTATTTCCATCCACCTACAATTGTTTAAATCCAATTTTACCATTCGGTGAGTTTTTAGTAAAAGATATGAAAGGAATCTTTTATCTTTTTTCGTACGAGGTACTTTTTTGACTTTTCCTACAAAAGTACAAGAAGAATGTTTTTTTAACTTATAGGGCATGAATGGATTTTTAAAACATTATTTCCAAGAATATTCCTTCATAATTTTTCAAGTTTATTTTTAATCAACTTCTTTTAGTTTAGAATTGTATGACATGTTAAGAAAGTAAAAGTGTTTTTTTGAAGTAGAAAGGATATTTTCCTCAAGAATGGAGTTCAAGTGTTTTATCAAAATTATTTTACATTTAAGATAATAAAGTGTTCTGTTTCTATCCCTATTATTACATTAATTTGATTATGTTGTGATGGAATTATTTTTATGAATTCCTTTATCTTATATGAATTGTTTTATGGTGTCCCGATGTTTAAGAATCCCAATTTTATTACATGAGTTCTGCTATGAGGTATGGTTTATGATTTGGTGGAACACATAAGAATGGTATCATTATGAGATGGGTGGGACTTATATCTCCCTCCAATGCATTGGGTAAAGATTTTATATCTCATGAGATAGACAGGCTGGAACGACATGTTAAACCGGTTCAGTGAAACAGGACTGAAATGAGGAATGAACTCGGTTCAGAAATGGACTTTGTCCACTAAGATAGTCTTGGAAATGAGTCTTGACTAATAAGAAATAATTCTCTATGATTATATGTTTATGACACAAAGATTCATGTTTTATGTTATGATTATTGTGATTACATTTCACTACCATGATTTATCCCATGTTATAAAATTTTGATCTCTTTTGCAGGGTAAGATTTCTAAAATGTTATGTTCTTATGAATATGATGTGATTGATATTTATTTTGTTTACCCTTACTGAGAATTTTGAGATCACCATTTTTATGTTTTATTTTCCCCCAAGATTAAAAGAAAGGTTTTAGGTAAGGAAACAAAAAGTGGAAGATCTTTATGGGAGATGTTGAAGATATTTCACCACGATTAGAAGATTACGTTCCAAGTTTCCAAAGACACTAAACTATTACGGTCCTTGTGTGTCTGTTTTTGTTATGTATTATGTATTCAGCAAAAGTAATGTAATATCTATGTACTTCATGCTTCGGGTCTCTATAGTTGGTATCAGAGGAATGATTTAGTCAACCTTTGGAAACTAGGATGTGAAAACGTTAGTGAGATCCCTAGAGATATTTCTAACGTATGTCTAGAATGTCCCTAAGGATAAGTATACGTATAGGATATAGTCCTAGAACTACAGTAACGATCTTAGAATTAAACCTAAGATGTTAGATATTGAAGGTACTCCCCCTTTATTATGTTGTTTTCCCTAGCATGATTTTTGCCTCTCACACTATTCTTTTTGGGTTTTAGACGATGGATGGAACCCAAAAGAACGTGTTGATCAATGCAATGGACAATGCAATGATTTTCCTTCTGAACAGACAAATGTTATGGGAGATGGAGTGAAAAATATTATTGCTATACTTACACAATCTATGAATCATTCTGGACTTCCAATTGAGTAGATAAGGGAACAATATTATATTGAGTCCTTCATGAGGCAACGTCCACCTTCTTTCGGTGGGTCTTCTGATCCACTTGTTGCTGAAAAATGGATCAGTACCATTGAAAAGATATTTTCAGTTCTTAAATGTTCTGAACATGATAAAGTCATATTAGCAGTATATTGTATGAAAGGTGAAGCTGCTCGATGGTGTAATCTTATCAAGAATACGAGGCCAAGAGATGAAATTGAGTCCATGGAATGGGATGAGTTCAAGAACTTATTCTTAAATAAGTACTTTCCACGTATTCTTCGAACAAATATGGAGAAGGAGTTTCTTGAACTAAAGAAAAAGGATGATGAATCTGTTGGTGTATACGAAGCAAATTTGACAAGGCTTTCATGGTATGAATCTGGCTTTATCATCTAACCTGAAAGTAAAGTTGATCGATTCTTCAATGTCTTAAAACCAAATCTTCGGAGGGAATTAGCTATATGAGACTTCAGTAGCTATGAAGAAATTGTGCGTTGTGCTATCAAGGTAGAAATTGAAGTTGGTGTTACTTATCCATCTCATAGTTTTGACAAGAAACAAAATATGGAGTTCAAGGAGAAATATTAGAATAATGGTGAAAAGAAGATGAATGTTTCCTTATGCTCAAAGTGTGGAAAGAAGCATGGTGGAGACTGTCTTAAATGGATTATAAAATGTTTTAAGTGTGGAAAAGAATGTTATCGAGCAGCTGAGTGTTAAAGTAATGGAAAAAGGGTTTATAATGATGTGAATAAAGAAAAGACTGCAGATAACGCACCACCAACACTTCAATGCTTCAAGTGCAAGGAAATGGGGCATTATGCTAACAAATTCCCTAATCCAAGGGTTAGTGATGATCGACAGGAGAAACCACTTAAGGCAACAGACAAAGGGAAGTCACATGCAATCACTATTGGCAATGTTGAATATGAAAACGATGTGGTGGAATGATTAAGTGTTTATGTAATGGGATTCCAAAATAATGTTTTATATAGTATCATGGAATATTGGAATATTTATGTATTGGTCTGTTGTGGTTTTCAATAATTTTATGGTACCGGTAACCATGGAAAGTGATTGAGATATTTTTTTTTAAAAAAGATGATATTCGCATAATGAAGGGATAAGGAGAAAATGAAATGTTTGAAATTATTCATGAGTTCATGACTGATATAAGGAAATAGTTATATCATGGTTTGAGGTTTTGGTATGTGAAAAAGAGTTAACTTTTGACAGCACTCATGTTTTCACTAAGATTCAATGGGTATTCATTTTTCAAGAGAATACATGATTAAGGCCTTCAAATGTTTGGAATGTGACCAACAATACATATCTCATGATATATGTGGATCAACTATGGTATTAACATGCTTGTTATATGAACTCTTTGGTAATCGTTTTCACTATAATATGAGATTGGACAACAATATTTTGGATAAGCTTAATGATTGGAATGGATTATGTTGGAAATAAGTTAGTATTGTTTAAGGATATAAGTTTTTTTTGATATTATTGATGGGATGTTATAGTAATGTAGTTTTAAAAAAAGGACAACCTGCAGGATGGGCGACAACCCATCGCGTCAAATAAGGCTGTGGGAATCGAACCCACAACCGAAGTGCGACTGGCCTTTATCACCTACCACTGGCCTACAGGAAGTCCCTGTTTCGTGGAAACTGGTTTTATTATATTAAGAAGTATGATATATGAATTATAAGTCCATTTTAGGAACCATATATGATTAATCTCACTATAGATGGACTTATGTACTTTTTGATAACTTTTGTAACCTTTTGTTGGAGACAGATGGAATGACCCATCATTCTATCACATGATCTGCTAACACATCACGAATGACAAATTAAACTTGATTTCTTTAAGAGATGAAGTGAAAATTGTCCAAAGAACGACCAACGGTGAGACTGTACCAAAATTTCCAAAGTATTTCTTCTAATTCCAATTTCATCAACTTTAGGGAAATGATCTTGAAAACCAAAAATGTTGTCCTAATGCTCTTATATCCGATGAATCATATGGTACCTTAGATCGTCACAAATTTATGTGTTTGTGATTGTTTTCTTTTTCATATCCATGTTCTATACCACTCTCCATCAGAAATTGATGGTTATATTTTTCTTCCATATCCATATTTTCACATATGTTCTCCTACGTGGAAACCCAGTGATGAGTTAATTTGGGTAACCGTTACGTTTCATACTTTAGTTTCTAAAGCCAAGTTTTGGTATTCCTTTTTAAGATGTGGGTTTCTATTAAAGAAACTTTCGATTAGTAAACCATTTATAACCCCGACGGATTTCGAGGGAGAAATTCATTTTAGGGGGGGTAGAATGTAACACCCCGAGATTTTATGAATAATATTCTTTTTAATTTTATTAGTGTCTTGTGTTGTACGCTACACCAGAAGGAGCTGGCACAACACGCATCCCTGACTTGCCTTGCATTACATGCAATCACGACCTTCCTCGATAGCATGTGTAGTACGCAATACCGAGTTTCACTAAACGAGATATTATTATAATATTATTATGAACTAGCTGTTATGAATAGTAATGCCCACTTTTTGAAATTTTATAAATTTTATCTTTCAAAATAGACTTCCTTTTTGGATTATGAATATTGAAATTAGTTTAGGGTGAAATTTTGGTACTTTTCGGATAACTTTCATATTCTGATGAATAGTGAAAATTACTAAATTTTAATTAAAAACAACTTTTTTAATCGAAATAATTAATAGTGATAATTTATTAATTTGAGTGGTTTTAAAGTATATTTAGAATATATTTTCACAATTTAATACAATGTTGGTCATTGGATGCAATTTCACATTTAAACCAAACATAAACAAGTGTCAATATTTTGATAGTTATTATCTCTTAAGAACACGCTATTTGTTTTGACGACGAGAATTAATTTTTAAATTAATTAATGCAACTGATATGTTTTGAATTTGGTAAAATAGGAATAATTTTTGAATTCATAATATCAAATATACCTTAGGCCTAATATTTGGTATTTTTCTAGAAACATTCAATTTTTGATGAATAGTGAAAACAGTGGGTTACTATTTAAAAACCGACTTTTTATTTAAATAATTATTTATTTTATTTAAATTTATTTTAGGTCAAAATTGATACATAATACCTATATAAGTTCAATTCAATTCATTAGAGTAATTTTATAATAATTTCAGATATATAAAAATTTTATTGAACTTTTCACCATCTTTTACCCACCTCCTAGGAGAATTTGCAAATTTACATAAAACATAATTTTACCGCTACTGTGAGTGGAATTTCAAAAATCAGAGAGACACAGTTGATGTCAGTAAGTAAAATGTGGTTCAATGAGGTGAAAATAATTTTTTGTGAATAGTAACTTCTTACTTTTATTTACCACGGTTAAAAGTAAATAGGGTAATTTAGGGTAAAAATGATATTATTATTACCCTAACACATGTCATAATTCTATTGGATAAGTGTAATTTGACCAGAAAACAACCTTAGGAATAAAATATGACCATTTAGGCCCACTTGGATTAGATTAGGACATTTGTTATTAATTTATTTAAAGAAGGGTTAAAATAGATAAAATCAATGTTTAATAAGTAAATAATTTTTAATATAGGGATATAAATAAGATATATTCTACTATAAATATTCATTAGAAATATAAAAATATTTCATATTTAATTATATTTTATTTGTAATTTTTAGAAATTAAATAATTTAGTTTATTTATAACACAAAGATGATGTAGTTATTATCTTATTAATGAAATATTGACATAATTGATGTTATAAATACCCAAATAAATGTAATTTGAGACTTTTTATGAATTACAATAATTTTATAGGTTAACATGACATGTTATTATTGATTTAATTAACTTTTTTTGAATTAATAATTCTGTTATGAGTTTCACAAAAATCAATTACTAAATAGTGTCAAAATTGACATAAAATAGTTCTTAAAACAAATATTATATTATTAATTGTTATTTTATTACTAAAAATCTACGGTTCGGCCAAATGACTTAGATAATGTTATATATATTAATAATAAACAACTAGGGGTTCGTTTGTCTTGTTATAGTATGTTTATTAACCTTATAGTGTAAGAACACAAAAAGACGCGGTAAAGTAAAATTATCTAACTTAAAGTTAAATCTAAATGATAAGGTTAAAATAGTAAACTAAACTTGTCCAAATTATATTGGATGAGAGTATTTAGACCCTTACCCACCTTATCCTCAAAATAAATCAATTTGGAGCTATTTAAAACCGAATATGGCTTTATTATAAAATAATATTTTTAGTTTTTCCAAAGGTGCCCCTCTCCTCCCTCTCTTCCAAACACCACTTTGAGCCTTCAAGCTCGGCCAACCCCTACCAATTTCTCCTCTAAACTTCCCTAGAAACATCCTAAAGGTCCTGGTCTTCTTCAAAGACCAATTTTAGTTCCCTAAAAGGAGGTCTCAAAGAAGCGCTTCAAAGAAGAGGTAATGTCTGTTACCGATTCTTTCAACTTTATTTCTTACTCCACTTCTTCTTATTTAACTGCTTAATTATGAATTAATAACATCAGTATCAATCATATACTGATATGTTATTATAATTATGAAACAACCCTATTTCACCATCTATCCATCCCACGGAAAATGAAATCACCGCCCGTGCGTACGTACGGAATACCGTCTCCACGTCGTGGTGTAATCTATTTTCCACCACCACCTTACTTGTATGGGTATAATTGTTTCAAGAATGAATATATATGATTATTTTAAAGTTATATTGATTATTAAATATTATACATACACTCCAATACAATTCCACGATCATGGGAACGATATCATCACTCATGCGTACGTTCAGAATACCATCTCCACGATGTGATGCGACTCGTTCTACATGATTTTTATTGCATTATGATTACATAAATGAATTGAGTGAATAAATATGATATATACTACACTAACACCATTATGTAAATGAGGTATATATAACCTAAAAAGAAGAATAAGAATTTATTCGACAAAACACGCATAAGAACAAAAAGTAATAAACACCCGAATAGCAAGTAGCAATGAAATATTACTAATAATAAGATAATAATATGACCATATATGATATCATAACAATAATTATGATTATGAAATAAGTTAATGACATTATTTAAATAATTATACAGGAGGTTCGGACACTTACGAAGCAAATCGGACCTAAGGTAAGGGAAAATATCACAATCTCAATTTTATCCGAGATTGTTTATACTTCGGTATTTACTGGGGGTGTATTTTATTATCCACATCCATGTTTCCTCAATATGTAATATTATTTCCATCCACCTACAATTTTTTAAATCCAATTTGACCATTCTGTGAGTTTTTAGTAAAATATATGAAAGGAATCTTTTATCGTTTTTCGTACGAGGTACTTTTTGACTTTTTCGACAAAAGTACGAGAAGAATGTTTTTTTAACTTATACGGCATGAATGGATTTTTAAAAAATTATTTAAAAGAATCTTACTTTACAAGTTTTCAAGTTTATTTTTAATCAACTTCTTTTAGTTTAGAATTGTATGACATGTTAAGAAAGGAAAAGTGTTTTTTTGAAGTAGAAAGAATATTTTCCTCAAGAATGGAGTTCAAGTGTTTTATAAAAATTATTTTCCATCTAAGATAATAAATGGTTATGTTTCTATCCCTATTTCTACATTGATTTGATTATTTTGTGATGGAATTATTTTTATAAATTCCTTTATCATATATGAATTGTTTTATGATGTCACGATGTTTAAGAATCCCATTTTTATTACATGGGTTATGATATGATGTATGGTTTATGATTTTGTGGAACACATAAGAATGGTATCATTATGAGATGGGAGGGAATTATATATCCCTCCAATGCATTGGGTGATGATTTTATATCAAATGAGATAGACAGGCTGGAACGGCAGGTTAAACCGGTTTAGTGAAACAGGACTGAAACTAGGAATGAACTCAGTTCAGAAATGGACTTTGTCCACTAAGATAGTCTTGTCAATGATTCTTGACTAATAAGAAATGATTATCTATGATTATGTGTGTATTCCAAAAAGCTTCATGTTTTATGTTATGATTTTTGTGATTACATTTCACTACCATGATTTATCCCATGTTATGAAATTTTGATCTCTTTTGCAGGGTAAGAATTCAAAAATGTTATGTTCTTATGAATATGATGTGATTGATATTTCTTTTGTTTACCCTTACTGAGCATTTGAGATCACCCTTTTTATGTTTTATTTTCCCACAGGATTAAAAGAAAGGTTTTAGGTAAGGAAACAAAAAGTGTAAGATCTTTATGAGATATGTTGAATATCTTTCTCCATGATTAGAAGATTACGTTCCAAGTTTCCAAAGACACTAAACTATTACAGTCCTTGTGTGTCTATTTTTTTTATGTATTATGTATTCCACAAAAGTAATGTAATATCTATGAATGTCAAGCTTCAGGTCTCTACAGTGAGGCAACCTACCTATGTATCCAACCACTATATTTTTACATTTCTTCTTTTACATAATCTCTAGGTCAATATCTTGAAGTAACAACAACCATCTTAACAGCCTGTGATTTGAATTAGTGTTTTTGACCAAATATCCTAAAACTGCATGATAAAAATAAACAATGACATTACACCCTAATATATAAGAAATAAATTTTTCTAAAGCTACAGAAATAGACAGAAACCATTTCTATACTATCTTTAGTTGATCTATGTAGTGTCTAGGGTTTGTGGTATGAATAATATCACTCACAAAATTTTTGCCAATATTTTGGGAAAACACAAACCCTATATCTCTATTAGAATATTCAAATAGTTTATCAAAGCGATGAATGCTATTAAATGTGCTAATAATGGGGGAAGTGGTTATTGTTTTTTCAATTTTTCTTGTAAGAATTATCAAATAAAAAATTAGTTTCTTTTTCTTTTAAGTTAGTTAGGGGGAAATAAATTTTCTTAAAATCCCTAATAAGCCTTATATAAAATCCAACATGGCCCAAAAACTATATAATGTTCCTAATTGTGGTTGGATAAGTTAATTTTGGAATGAAATCAATTTTTTATTTATCAAATTCAATTCCATAGAAATTAAATGGCCCAAAAAAATTCCCTTTTCTACAATAAAATAATTTTTTTTAAAATCGAAATCTTTTTGTTTCTCAATAAATAATTATAAAAACTTTTCCAAAATCTCCATAAAATCTTGAAATTTAGTCCCATATATTTTTAATTTATTATGTAATTCCTATAAATAACTCTCAATCAATTATGAGAAGATACTTATAATGTGGTATTTAAAGGCACATTGTGAATTATAGAGAACAAAATTAATCTTTCTATATGAAAATTTACCAAAGTGACATGTGAAGGTTATCTTGTGTTGGTCATAAAGAGATTTGGGAATTTTAAAATATTTAGAAAACCCATCAATGAGACAACAATTTTCTTTCCTAGATGGAATTTTAGGTATTTTATCTTCAAAGTGTATGATAAAATGGTGTTTGCTGGTTACATGGTTTAATATTCTATAGTCGATACAAAATCTACAAATATTTTTGGATACTAGTGGGTACTAATTAATTATTCTAATTCTTTATAATTTTTTAACAAGTTTTCTTACAAAAAATTTTAATGGGTCATACTCATTGTGAATCTAATATGGGATATATTATTTCAACTTTTAACAGTCTCTCTACTTCATTTTTTCTCCTCGAGGTGGGTTGTGTTGAGACTTATTTGGGGCTGTCTTACTTTCTTGGTTCCTTCTTCCAAAAAAATTATGTAGATGCAAGAATTAGAAGTAATTCCTAGAATAACCCCCAATGTCACTCATATGTCCATAATAATATTTTTAAATATTTTGAAAAGTTTTTTTCATGTTCTGGTTCTATGTTTTTGGATATTATGACTAAAAGTTTCTTATCAACTTCTTGAAATTATAATTTAAATTTGAGGGTAGTTGCTTTAATTTCAAATCATGGAGGGTTTCTAAAGAACTTTTCATATCACTATTCTCCATTATTGGCACCTGTGCATGTGATAATTAAATTTTAGTGTCATATTTTAAAAATTCAACAAAATAATTCTCATTAATATCATTAAATTTATCAAAATTTGAAAATTTATCTAGATTAAATTCATTTTAAAAAAAATCCAATAGGCTGGGTGTTTCTAAAGATTCTACAAGTCTAATTATGTCACCAAATATCTCTATATCCTCCCTAGAGGAAGAGGGAAGTTCAAAAAGTTATATGGTGAAAATAGAATATTCTTCATGTGAATGGTTAATTGAATCCAGAACTTTGAAATATACTTTCTCTTCACTAAATTTCATGGAAAGGGTACATTGATTGCCATTTATGATTTTTTAACATTATTTAGGAAGTATATTCCTAGAATAATGATTTAATTTTAATTACTTTTTCTATATTCCATGTTGATAATGTAGAATTCAGTAGGGAATGGGGAACCTTGACACTTACCAGGACATTGTCATGGGAACCGACCAGATAGGATGTGGCTCTGTTAGAAATTTATACAACCACAAAAGTGGGTTTAAGTTATACCATCTTTAAAGAAGAATAAATTGAATAAGTCATTACATTAATTGAAGCTCTAAATTCACATAATGAATCAGAAAATGTAAACTCTCCAATTTTTTAGGGAATATAAAAAGCACATGGAGCTCTACATTTTTGGGAAATTTGAGGGGTTAAAATAGAAAAAAACATTCTTAGCTAGTCATGCTTATTTATTTTCATTTAAAAATATTTTTCCAATTTACATGTCCTTAATGAATATTTTATACCTCAGAATCTAGAGAATGGATTCTAATAGTGGGATATTGATTTCCAATTTTTGAAAACTTATAACATGTCTTTCTATAGTGATTCCTCTTTGGTTCTTCTTGGTTATTTCATTCTTACAGGGAAGAGAGGTGGGTGTTTCTAAGTATCTTCCATGTTTATTTTATTTTATTTCTTGTTGGTGTATTCCCCACCACCTCCTTTGGTTGTTTCCCTAAGGCAGATTCTTTAAACCATTATTATTATTTACTTGCAGTTTCAATTTCTTGGGGTAATCCTTTACTGTCTTATAATTATTTTAACCTTATCAATGTAATGTAACTAACATTTTCTTTAGGGTTTGGAATTTTCTGATATGAAAGATCACATGAGGCTTGATATACCATATTATTTAGGGTGTTCATGAGCTAGATGAATTGTCATGGTAATTGTTTTAATTATGATATATGAGGGGTGATGGTGGTGTGTTTTTTATTTTAAGATTCTATCAACTATGCAAATATGTATTTCATGGATGGATCTTATGTTTTTCCTTGTCAGTATCTTGTATATTGTTGGAAATTCTATCTAGAATAAAGGGGGATGATAATGTTGTTAAGAAGCGTGTTTAAATGGTGGTAATTGAGTCCACTATATCCTAAATTCAAATGGTTTTGTAAGAATTTATCTATTTTATTTTTTGAAACATGGATAGTTCTATAATTTTCTCTAGAATAAGGAATCATAATTATTGGTTCCTTGAAATTAAGGGAATCGATCAGAAAAATATTCCTAGGAATAATATAGTTGGTAGGGACATGGGGGTGTGGTGGTTGATGATTTTGGTACTTTTTTCATAGTTAATTGTCACCCAAGGGATACTAATTATTTAATATTATATTCTAAAAATGACTAGTTATATATTTTTACCTCATATACTCCTATGTTCATTGTTATGGTACAAAATTTCTTTAATTTTATGAGATATTTTCAATGAGTTCTCTTACCCCAGCAGGTAATTTATCAATCATTTATCCGTCAAAGAATCTTAAAGTAGGTTCCAATCATTATCCATAAAATGTTGGTATAAAAATTCAATGAAGTGACGTTCTTTATATGGCTTGTGTGGGAAGGATGTGGTTAGTTTCTTGAACTCCTCCTATAAATCATATAGATTTTCTCTAGTTGACTATTTGATTCCATAATATTCCTTTCAATGTTGGGCACTTCTTGAAGAAAGGAATAATTTTTGGAGGAATATATTATTTATCCCATCACATGTGTTAACTTGTCCAGGCTATAGATTTAAGTGCTCATCCTTGTCCACTCCTTCAAGCCAGAAGGAAAAAAACTTCCAACTAATTTGAGACTCAGTGAATACTATGGTTTTAAAGCCATTATAAATTCCCTTAGACGATCTTATGTTCCTATTGGGGTCTTCAAAATATAGACCATGAAAATTAGGCAGTATCCCAATAATTTTAGTTTCAATTTTTTAGTCTTGATGATCATTTAATTCTAATTGTTATTTATTAATATAGAAATTTGGTTCATACATTTCTCTCAAATTACTATTAACATGAGCTAAATTACCTTATTTATCCTTACTTTATAATATAACTTTTGAGGAGGATGAAACTGAGGTGGGTGGAGTTAGACAATGGAATGGTGAAAAATCTATTTCCTCTTGTTATAGGCTTTTTAATGTTCTGATTCTTTCCAAAAAAGTTATATCAAACTCTGTATAAAAACTAGTGAGGCTGGAAGAACTGGATCTGGAAATTTGAAAACATTTCTTTTTAAAACTGAATTAGAAAACACTATCCTCCCAGAAAATGGTGTCATGTTTGAGGAGCACCTATCATGGGGGGATCAAAAAAAATATTTGAACATGAGAAATATGAAGTAAAATTGGGACTTGGATTTTCTTCAGAGAGGGCAGTGCTGTGTGTGTGTTTAAGTATTTTTTTGGGTCCACTTTTTAAAGAGATAGTAAGTAAACCTAGTTAGATTTAAAATCAATTATATAAGAATTAGTTGAGACTTGAATTATGTTATCATTTAATTTTTGAATCTCTATTCTTTTGGTACCTAACCACTCTAAAAAATTGAATTCAACTGATTAATTGCATAATCCAATTTTATATTATATAAATAAAAACAACAATCACTATATTTTTTTAACATTTTATATCATGGTATTTGGATATCGCCATTTACCCTTGAATTTCCCAAACCAATTTTTTATTACATGTAGTGGACTTAATCCAAGTGTCGTGTGTGTGAAATTTAGATAACATACATATGAAACTAAAATATAAATCCTTATAAATACTAACTAAAAAGATAATTAAATTCTATATAAGAGTTAGTAATAGTATTGAAAGATCATAATTCATCAACATGATTGGGGAGGGGAATTATCCTTATATGAACCATAGATGGTCTAATGTGAAATCAATAGAGTATTTTAAAAAGATAAATTAGAATAAATGTTTCATGACCTGTGGTTCGTTTGATATCTCATTCCAGGGAAGGTTGTCTTCTTATACAATAATTCACTAATAATGTTATGTTTGTGTGAGTGTCATGTGTTTATTCATTAAATTATGGAATGCCAGTAGGGAGAAGGTTTTCCTTAATCTCTATGGTTGAAACATTTCTAGAATGCAGGTCCTAGATGAATTTTGTGAGGAATATGTATTCTTCCATGATTCTTCCCAATATCCCTTTTAAAGGTGGAGTGATCCATTTCTTCATTAGAGTAGATAATGGAAAATGGTCCCAAGATTTTGATTATGGGAATTTTTATTTCATGTAGTTCTAGGGTCGAATTATATTCCCCATTAGATAACATGTCTTCTAGTATCTTCAACTCATATTCTATCATAAATGGATTGTGAAGGCCATACATTTCTTTTTCAGTGGTGCTATAGCTTCCCAGAATAATGGATTTGTTTTTCTTACCTCACGCTCAAAACTAAGACTTGTTGGTGGATCTGTTTAATAGTCAGAGGAGCATCTAAAAATCTCAACTTGATACTGTTGCATTTATTTTTTGTAGATGGGAGAATGGTCCATTGTGATGTGTATCTAGTGCCAATAAGTATCATTATAATTCACGAAATAGTGGAGTACAAATGTTCCCTCATAAGCTGTACATAGAAGTTGGATTCGTTAAGGGTGATATCAGAAGGATCACTTCTGGAGTCAGTTTTGTACACAAATTATTGTGGTGTACAACCATGATTCACCTAGTAGAGTGGATTTACTCCATCATCATCTCAGATCCATGGTTTAAAGTATAATGTGGTGTGGGTAGGGGAGGTAGATCATTTTTTCTTCTATATATGGAAAATAAATATTGGTGGTGGTTTTTTGAGTTGTACCCTATCTATGGTATATCTTTAACAATCATTTATTGGGATATTTCTCTTTAGGGGAAGTGTAGGCTTGGGGTTTTTAATGGTAGATTAGAAGGTATTGGCCTGGTAGGGTATATGGGTAATTTTTTTGGTAATCATGCTTACTACGATGGCCACAATCACAATTCTTACTATTATTTGGTGGATGAAAAGGAATGGATCATGGTAGGAATTCCCACCACGAGAGTAGTGGCACTGTAAATTAATTTTGTTCATGTGGTCAGCTATTTTAATGTTTCTAAAAAATTTTATATCACTATCAGTTTATGTAACTTAGGAGAGGTATACTTACCATGATAATGTGGTGATGAAATGTGGGAAGGTGATCATGAGTGGAGCTCGTGGTAGGTTGAAGGCATAGTCACCAGGCCTACCATGTGAATTCAGGTTCATATATAGGAAACATATGGTCAGAAATCCTTGGTAAGTATAGTTACTATAGATTTAAAATTCACTCTTGGAGTTAATAATTTTCTAGACTACAATAGTTCACATGTTTTCTTAGTATGATATCAAATCCCACCCTAAAAATTCAAAAAATAAATAATTTTCATAAACATGGGTCCATAATATATATCAAAATATTTACACATCAAAAAAAGCATATTTAAATCCATTTCCTAAATAATATCTAATTTTATAAATCCAACAAATATTACTATCAATCGAGCAATTTAACTAAAATTTGGGGTATTTATAACAAATAAAAGGTAGAAAATTTTGAAAATTCCAACTCACAAAAGAACATAGTATCCAAAAATTGATAGAGAAACTCTGAAAAATGTTACAATAGTGTTTATCATGGTTTGAGAAATCATGCAGACCAACCATACGTGGTGTGGTTCCTTGGATAGAGAATGATTCACAGTTGACTCACAGTTTGGAAAACAATGTATCCAAATTGTACAAGTTATTCAAAAGGGAAAATTATGATTTTTTCCTACTGATTTCATATGAGGGAGAAACCATCTTCTCCCATCTCCTCTCGTGGCATGATTTGGAAACGCTTCTTCCTTCTTCACTTCTTCTATCCCATTTATGTTGGTGTTTTTCTTTTCATTTCATGATTATTTGAGGTAATCCTTGCCCTTAAATGACTTCATATCGTCTTCTTTATTTTTCATTTTAAATTTTTAGATCAACAGATTTGGTTTTCATTAGTGATTCCCTCATACGAGTGTGTTAGTATTTTTTCAGAGATGAATTACATGGACGGTGGATAGTTTTCTAAACTATGTGGCCTACCAATATGAGGTGTCTAGGACATCCAGTAGGGGTAAATTATTGGTACATGGTTTCCCAAACCATTTGTAGTGTCCAACCTTTAAAACAAAGAAAAAAATAAAATAAATCTATAATAATATTAATAACCTAAATATAAAAAGGGTATACCATCACCACTCTCCCTCCCATCTCAAAACCTAACCCTAGAGGGGCTCCCCTAATCATGCAGAATCCTCTTTCCCTCTCTATATGATATCCTTTTCCAATTCCATTTCATTATGTGATCTTAACTTGTAAGAATTTATCCTTCTCTGCACTCCCCTTGTTCCCCTTTTCTTGGGTTTTTCTCCACTGTGGGGTGCACATTCCATGGACAAACCCAACCCTATTTTGGTTTTTGGTTTTAGTTTTTCTTGGTTCCTAGGGTTTTTAGGGTCGATTTTAGTCTTGTTATTATTGTGTTAATTGATGGTGATGTCTTGTGGCTCCATGAATTTTACTTATATACATATATAGGAATATATATAAGTACCCACATTGTATATAATCACTCATGAAGGTGTGAATATATATATTTGGATTAGGGATGATTATATATATTTAATGGTTCATATACGTGTAAGTGTAGAGTGACCATTTTTGAAGGGAATATGTTTTGAGGCAGCTTACCCTATTTCCAAGCCTTTAATTTAAAAACTATGATCACTTTATTGTTTTAAAGTGTGTTTTAATTATTTAATAAATATATATGTTTTGTAAAGTGGTTTTGGTTCTTGGAAATGGTTTCTCACAAGTTTACATATTTTACATGAAAATATAACATGGGTTTCCCTTATTAAAACAAGTTTTCCAGTGGGTTTTGAAATGTACATAATCTTGACGGTTAAATTTGTTTTCCAAATGTTTTCTACCAAGTGAAATAGAAATGGAAAAAGTGTTAGGGTATTCAAATTTTTTCATAATTTCTCGATGAATTTTTTTTCTTAAGATGTTTTAAGTGATTCTAAGTCCTATGGTGTATCAAAAATTACTTATATACATATAAATATATAAATATGTATATAAAAATATTTATAAGTTCCCTATTTTTACATATTTTAACATGTAAATGGGAATATGTGAATATATACAATGGGTATTTATATATATAATGGTGTATATGTGTTTATGTGGGAAGTTTGGTTTTTAAATATGAATGTTGTGGTATGAGAAGAGGTTTTCAAATAATTATTTTCTAATTTTAAGAAGATAAGGCCAAGTTGGAAATTTGAATATTTTATGGAAAATGTAAAACCCATATTAAGGCATTCCCATTTAAATGGAAATGTGTTTTATGCGTGCTAAATGTGTGAAATATTATGTGAGCCCAGGAATGGGGCTTGTGAATTTGTGGTATGACATGGAATAGGGATGCTCTTAAAGAGGAAGATCAGAGGTGCAAAGGTGGATGGGTTTTTTGTAAAGAATATGATATTTAAGTATATTATATCTTTATAAAAAATATTTTATATTTGAGCATGACACATAGGAATCCTTGGTACCTAGGAGGATGGGATAAGGACTAGTACATTGGGAGAGATGACAAGGTTTGACCTAGTCTTCCCAGAAGGACGCTATTACAACAATAACTAAACATGATGATGATGTTTTTGGTACCAATATAAATTTGGAGAAAACAATTCTAGTGTCTCATTCATGGGGAGAGATATGGGTGTGATTGATCACTAGGATTATGAGGATCCTAGCACCCATATTACCAAGATATAAATGGATTTACCATGGTGTTTTTTCTCTTTTATTCTTATTTTCAAGTTACTATTTATAAATGTTTTTTTTCTTGTTTCACTTTTTTATTTACATAGTGAATGAGTTTTTTTACATTTATCTATTGGTAAAGTGTTTTGATATAATATATACTGGTTATTTTTACATTGAAAAGTTCCTTTAATCACCTATTCCTTGATATTAGTGGGTTTATGAAAGTTCTATCATGATTTGGAAATGGATTTAAAAATAAAAAGGATAAAATTGTTCTTTTAGGTATTATCTTAATTCATGATTTAATAGAAAGGGAAAACATACTTTTATTATTTTATTTCAAACTATCTTGAAGTGGTTTTATTTTTAAAGTCAACGAAGAAGTTATTTTTTGTTCTTCTGGAATCTATAATGGGATTTTTTATGCCCACACCTATATTATCTATTATTTTTCATTTTCATGTTCTTCCTAGTTTTGGTCACCTGTGGAGCTATCATAGTTGCTTGGTTGGTGGTGACCCATGAGGCAATGTTGATGTATTTCTAGATTTATTTATTTATTATTCCAATCTTTATTTTATTGGGTTTGTTAATGTTTATATGATAGTATTTTATGGGAAAAATATTTTCCAATTGAGTAATATTTCATGTTCGGAACTAGTTTCTGACCTAGGAGGATCTGGAATGCCTCTCGGGCCTTGCCCAAGACTGAATCGGATTCCTGGTTTGCAGTTGAATTAGGTTGGTTAGTAAACAAACGGTATCAATGAAAGAGTTAGGTTTTTTACCCATGGATACATTTTCTATATCATAAGTGTCCCTTATTATATTTAATGTTAATTATAATAGAGATATGATTATCCGGACTCAAGAGGTAAATGTGGGAAGAGAATCACAAACTCTTTTCTGTTTAGAGCTTTGAGTTATAAGTGTATTTTGGAATTTTGATATTGATATTTGGTTTTGGGAATGAAATGAGAATCGAGATGGTGGTACATTTTTATATTACACTAATTAGTAACCCATGTGGTGCCCATTTCCATGTTTTGTTTTTGCTCATGGTGATAGTTGAATAGTTGAATCATTATCCACTAAGCCATCTGGTAAATTCATGCATCATCACTATTCCATTCTTGGTTGGTTTTAGGTTGTGTGTTATCATTAAAATGGGCTTTAACTAAATTTTAATAAAGTATTTTTCATTTTCAAGTGGCTTTCAAGAATGTTTTTAGATTTTAAAATGGAATTGCATGTTTCAAAATGGTTTTAAGTGGTTAATGATATTTTTAATATAAAAAGGGTACCTTTGTAGCAGGAAAATGGTGTGGAAAAGGGTTCTTATAGTCTTTATATAGAAAATATTGTATTAAGTTAATGAAAATTTGGTTTTTAAATTATAAAAGGGATCTTTATAAAGAAATTTTCAAATTATAGGGGAATCCTAAATTAGTGAAATCGATTTATGTTTGAAAATGGTTGATTTGAAACATGTTCATTAGAGAAATTATTTTTCATCAATAATTGGTTTAGGATATAGGTCTGTAAATATGTTTTCATTTTGGTGAGTTATTTTTTAGTTTTTGTTTGTGATTTATATTGGGATTATATTTTTTGGAGTGGGAATCATGAATAGATGGATTCATGTTTCATGTTATTTGAGTTTTACCTATAATGGTCTTGGTAAAGAGTGTATGTTCAACCTCTAAGATGTTTTATTGTTCTATGAAGTGACTCCCTTAGGGTCATGTGAATAGGTTTTGTAAATTGTTCTACCGAAAGGGGTTTTTTGGTGAGGGATTATCAGTAATTTAATATGAAGAAGAAGATACTTCAAGATATAAAGGTTCCATCAATTGGCCTTAGAGGGATTGTTTTCATGCAGTGGGGGAGTTTTCTGATGTGGTGTATATTGACCCCACTTGTGTTTCTGATGTCGGGGTGGAAACCATATGATTATTTTCTTACCATGGTTTTCTATTTTTAGAAACATTTTCATTTTTTAGATATTGGTGAAATTCATTTTGTGGGTTGATCATGTCAAGTTTGAGGTTTTTAGAGCCCTTTTTGAATTTCAGAACAAAAACTTATCTAGTTATTCCCCTTTGACAAATCCTTATAGAGTATCAGTTGTTTCGGTGATCTTTATTTTTGATCAGGTGTGTGCCTTAGTGTTGGCATCTCTTTTCTAGATATGAAAGTATTAGTTGAGCAGTTCCGATGACTGGGGTGGTTTATTTGATTATTTTTATTGGATGGGTTCACTATATGTTTATGTTCTAAGATTTTTCCCTAGGTTTCCTCCCTTGACCTGAGAATAGATCCCTTGTTGAACTTGTTGAACCATGTTATTTTGGGGAATTATTATCCTTAAAATGTTTGCTTGAACTGATAATTTAGTTACATTTTTCTATATTCTATGTGATTTACCCCTAAATTCTATATTCTAGTCAGTGTTTATTTTTTTGTGGTGCCTTGAGGATAGCTTCGAGGATTCCTAAGTGTTGGCGGTTTTTTATTAGGAGAATTTTGATGCTCTACCTTTAATTTTTTGGGAATTTTAAACCTTGTTTTGGTAAATTGGTGGGTTTTTTGATTCCTTGTATTGATTATTGTAGCTTTTGGTTCTCATGAGTATTTTAAAATTTTGGGAAATATAATTTTTACCAATGTCTTAATACGGTGGGTTGGTCTGCATGGAAGGAGTGCATTGTGAACTCCATCGTCAGGATTTCTCGACAAAGTGATCCCTTATTCCTGCCCTGCCCGATCTCATTCATAGTAGTTCAGTTTTCCAATAAAAGTGGTTTTGTGATGGATTCTCATAGATATCCTAAACAAAATATGATAATTATCTCTTGTGATTTCTATTTTTTTGGTCAGGGTGTTCCTTGTTTGATGTTGTGTTTAGAGACACGAGAATCATCTTTCCATTATTCCATTTGATGGTGTGATTTATTTTTTCTTGATAATTTTATTATAGGTTTTAGTTAAATATTTAAGGATGATTATCTATCCTATTTTGTAATTTTGAAGTTTTGGGTTTGGGAAGTAAGTCAATGTGGGTTTTTACCTTCATGTTTTGGGTCCTATTGGAGTGGTAGTTTTTTGTTTCTTTTTGTTTGGTCAATCGAGTCTCTTGAGAATTTATGGGGGAATAAAGTTTCATTTAATGGATTATTATCCATATATAACCAATATTTATTAACAATTTAATGATATTTGTCTTTTTTGAAGTTTTTGGGAAAACCATATTTAATTTTTTTAATTTGGGGGTTTCTAGTATTAGCCCATGGTTGGTGCATAGCCATTTCATGGTGCAATCATCACTGGTAATAATTTCTCCTCCTATGATCTCCCCTATATACCTTTTTCTTGGTTTTCTTCCTCTTATATGTTGTATGATCTCCATGTCTAAATCATACCTGAATTTTGTTGTTGGTTTTAGTTTTTTATTTGTTCCTCATATTCACGAGGGTCGATTTTATGCCCGTTTTTGCAGCGTTCATCAAAGTCAATATCTTGTGGTTTCTTGAATGTGAATTACACACACACACACACTCATATATATATATATATATATATATATATGTATATTTATATTCATATATAGGTATATATATAAGTACCCAATTTTTATATATTCACTCATGGTGGACTGAATATATATATTAGTACAAGGGGTGATTATATATATGTAATATTGAACATGGATGTAAGTGCAGAGTGGCCATTATCCAAGGTAACATGTTTGAGGTAGGTTACCCTATGTACAAGACTTTAATTTGAAATATATGATATTTTGATTTTTTAAAGTGTGTTTTCACTATTAAATATATTTATATACTATGTGAAGTGGTTGTGGTTCTTTGAAATGGGTTCTCACTAGTTTTCCATATTCTTTAAACATCTGACATGGGTTTCCCTTGTTAAAACATGTTTCAATGTGTATTTTGAATCATAAATCACCTTGACTATTAAATTGAATTTATAAATTATTTTAAGTGAACAAGAAATGTAAAAAGTGTTATGGTCAATTTTTTTATAAAGTACAAATGGCATGTTTTGGTTTCCTAAAGACCCTTTAAGCGATTCTTAGTGCTACTGTGTATCAAATGTGACTAATATACATATACATATACATAAATACAAATAATTTCTAACTTGTTACATACTATTACATGTTTTTGGGAATATGTTTATAAATAAAATTATATTTTTATGTATATAAATGTGTATATGTGATTAAGTTAGAATATTAATACAAAATTTGAAAGATATGGTATGCGAAGAGGTTTTGAAATGGTTAATGTTTAATTCTAAAAATTCACGGCCTGGTTGATAGTTTGAATGTTTTAAGGAAAATGAAAATCCCCTATTATGGAATGTCCCTTGAAATGTAAATTTAGTGTATGGATGCTAAATATATGAATTATGATGTGATCCAGGGAATGAGGCTTGTGACTTAGTTGTGTGAATTAGAAAGGGGATACACATAAAAAGGGAGATCAGAGGAGAAAAGGTGAATGTGTTTTTGTGTTAAGAATGTGATATGTATGTATATAATAGCTATAAAAAATCTAACCTCTATTTGAGCACGAGACATGATAATCCTGTGTACTTATAAATGTGGTAAAAGGAAAAGTATGCTGGGAGAGATGACATGGTTTGACCTAGTTTTCCTAGTAGAATTATACTACAAAAATAACTAAATGCGATGATGAGGATGTTGTGGGTACCACTAGACCATTTTCAATGACCTCTCTAGTGGCTCATGTATGAGGAGAGATATGGTTATGACTGATCTTTAAGAGTATGAGGATCCTAGAAATTGTGTGACCTATATACTTTGGGATTTCCCATGTTACTTTACCTATTTTACTCATGATTTTAAGGTACTATTTTAAATTTTTATTTTCTTGGTTCCTTTTTTAGGTATATGGGGATTGAAATGTTGTTTAATTATCCCCTACTGGTAGTATATTGTTATATAAAATCTTCCAGTTACTTTTACGCTGAAAAGTTCCTTTAATCACATATTCCTTCTTATGAGTGGGTTTTTGGGATGTAAATAACGATTTGGAAATGGTTTTCTAAATAAAAAGGAGAAAATGGTTTTTTTGGTATCAACTCATTATTTTTTTAAAATAAAGGAAAAATTTATTTTTATTAGATTGTTTTGAACTAGCTTGATGTGGATTTCCTTTTAATGTTAAGGCATCGTGTTTTGTTTTATTTTGGAATCCCTATTTGGAATTTTTATGCTCACACCTATATTATCCATAATTTCTTAGTTTAAAGTTTTTTCTAGCTATAAAAGCTTATTTAGCATGCATTGTTCTGTGGTTAGGGGTGACCCCCAAGGCCATATGATAGTACTACTAACATTATTTATTTCCATTGCTTGTTTTTATTTTATTCTTTTTGTTCATGTTTACTTGATAACATTTTATGGGATAAATCATTTCCAACTGATTTATATTTGATTCCTAACACTAGCTCCCAACCTGGGAGGATTATGAATGACTCTCAGTCCTTTCCACTAACTGAATCAAGTCCCCAATTTGGGGTTGACGTAGGTTAGTTCATGACAGTTCAAGGTTTTTTAGATTTAGTTAAGGTCTAAAAATGGGATGTGAGAATGGATGAGGATGGATATGATTTTTCAAGCCTCGGTCGCTGTTTTTGTCCCTTGGAAATAAAATGGGAAATCTTTGGTTGAGATATGTGCTCCGTTTACTTTACCTATGGATTTTATTCCATGTTACAAGGAATAGGGTCTATGTTTACACTGATTAGGGATTTCTGTTTCAATTTAATTATTTATTTTAAAATGTGATGCCTCATTTTGGATGCACTAATTTCCAAGGTCTGGATGACCCTTAGTACTGTATTGATTGGTTTGAATATCAATTGACAAGATCTTTAATTTTAATGTGATTTTCTAATGTGGATAGACCTTAGGTTATGGATAATGGGTTGGGTGATCGGACCAACCTAGTGAGTCCTTGATAACCGAGATGTGTCATGGGCCACATCCCAGACTGTTAACTATGTGGTAAAGCCTCTTTAGTTATCATGACCATGCCACCTCATTTTTGAAATCATGGGATGTGATATTCCTAGAGTGCCAGTTGTTGATCCAAGACCTTTCATGAGACCAAGTACTCTCGTAGGGGTTCCTTTGATGTACTATAACATTAGGGATTTTAGTGGGTGACCCATTTACCGATTAACCTAGATAGTGTTCATATGAAAATGGGTAGTGATGGTTGGGGGTGTCACCTTAGAACTTGATTAGATGTATAATCCCAATGGGGATGTGATGGAAACAATAGTGATGCGAATTCATCTAGCATTTTATTTATTTTATTTTATTATTAATGATGATGCATGATTTCTTAGGATTCTTGGGAATCATCCATGGGAAAAGAATAAAAAGGAGTGCATGAGATTTCTATGGCTCACTTGATGAATTAGATGAGGCCATGGGATTCCTGATATGGATTGGATCCGGTGTCATAGTGTATTGGGGGTGTATTTATATCCCAAATATCATCTAGAGAAATGGTTGATGTTAGGGTGGATTCTAAGAATTTGTTCCTAGGATCTATAATCAAAACTATGTGTTTGTAGATGTATAAGAATTACCGAGATGGTAGGTGTTTCTTTAAAAGAATGATACCAATTTGAATTCCCAAGTGATAGGATTCAAATGGAAATTACATAAGACCATTGTGAAGGCCCATGATTCTTGAGATTCCAATGGTGGTACGAGGTGTTTGGTTTTCATGTATTCATGATCATAGATGTTGGAAATCTGAGGGTTATTGTCATATACCCACAAATGGGGCCTATGTCACCTCCCTAGTATTGGTTTGATGAACCCCTATTATATTGTTTGATGAGCTACAAGTTATTGGATACTAAATAAAATTACATTGAGATATAGGGAGGGTGTTCCCCTTGATAGGCTAGGTCACCTCAGAATCTGTCACACCTAGTTGATTAGAATTTACATTGGATTCCCCATCTTTGGAATCCATTATCAACCAGATATCGATAACGACTAGGTACTACAGTGGGGCTCTGCCCGAGTGATTGAGGATGATTGATTCCTTTTGATTCTAGATTATCTTCTGCTCATAAGTAAGGGTGAAAGTGTGTTATCCCTAGAGTGATGTCAAATATACTCTAAGGTGATGCTCATACTCAAATACATTTTGACATTGGATGATTTATATTTGATCAGTCACAGTCTTAGAGTAGTGGATGGATGATGGTTACTGGGACAATCCCAAGATATGAGTACGCCCATGGGGAGATAGTGAAACTATTAAGGTTTGGTCACTATTACGTGCTCAGAGACACTTCATCATCTATCTGAAGTAGGTAATAAGGTGTTAATTATTTATTTACAATTATTTAGTTTATTTAGTTTATTTTAGTATATCATGTTAGATTATTATATTTAAACATATACTGGTTAATATGATAACATTTTGGTGTGCCCCTACTATGTTTTGTACTCACACCCTAGTCAGGAATCCATTGAATGTGGGTACCTAAGTAGCTCTCACATGGCCATTGTAGGGATAGGTTAGGCTGCAACACTGGATGATCTAATGGGATGGCTTTGGTGATATCATTAGATCCGGATGAGGTATGGATCAGGGAAGTAGTTTAGCCTCAATGTATTTATCTTGTTTTGTTTATTTATCTTAACATGTGGTTTGACTAATGAGATTTTAGCTATTGTATATATGTAATGGGCATTTAGACTTTTACTACATCTCATTTATTATCATCCTAGTTTATATTTTTTTAAAAGGTGGTGGCATGAATTGGTTTCCCAATTCATGCCCCAAAAGAAATTTATTAAAATCAAAAGGTAGCAATACAAACACGAGGTGTAAAGAGCTTACACCAGAGGGGATTTAAAGGGGATACAAAGAGATTAGAAGAAGTGGTTAGTTTTATAAATTCTAGAAAGTAGGAGTTATCCATGAATGATTATTTTTATTCCTTCTATAAAAAATCCTATTATATAAATGATTTACTGAATAGGAAGAATGAATTGATATTCTAATGGGACATCAATTTGAAAAAATAAATTGATGGTTAAAATAGGTACCAGTATAATATATTTATGTATGGGTTTCAGTATAATTAAAGAAGTTAATTCTATAAAGTTTTCCCACAAATTTTCATACATATATCTATCCATATGGTCTTTATTTTATTTGCTTCCAAAATTTTAAATTTGGAATAGATGAATGTAAAAATGAAATTTATTCATGGTAATTTGGAGGAGGAAGTCTTCATGAATAAACTAGATGGTTTCATAGACAAACAAAATGAGTAATTGGTATGTAATATGAAGATAAATATTTATAGTTTAGAGTAAGATCCAAGGAAATATAACTAGATATTCAATGAATTTATTGATTATAGTTGGATCATTAAGAAAAATCATATCTCTATTAACACCAAAATGTGTTCTAGGATGAGAGTTTTATCATCCTTTTTAGGTATTTAGATAAAATTATAACCCATACATTAAAAAAATTTAGTAGGTGAAGGTGATTTTTACAAAAGGTTCAAGATGAAGGATCTCAAGAAAGATAATGATTTTTTGGAGATACATATTTAAATATAAAGGAAGACCAAAATCTTGGTTTTTATCTCAGAATTATTACACTCGGAAGCTTACCAACATATCCAAAGTAGAGAGATGTAAAATAGTGTCAAACACATTAGATAAAAAGTTCAAATTATCCAAGGATAAAGTACTAAAAATGGAATATAATGTTATGCTCATGGTTAATTTTTTTCATTTGATGTTATATTGGTTCCTACTAGCTGAAAATTTATATCGGGTAAAGAAATAAGAGTGTCAAATAGGAATTTATGAGCATCTTGTAATACCCTACAGATCTTCTGATTAAGTAGAGTGATTGTATGACACATTTTGTGTCATGTGACTCCCCTAGACTCTTATATTGGAGGCCAAATATTCTATTGATGAGATAATTATTTTCACTCCCTATTGGTTTTGTGATATTACAAGGTTAAGAACCAGAAGTCAAAGATAATATGTTATGGAATCTACTCACACAGCACAACCAAAAACACTATTGATAATGGTTTGGTATGTACTTTCTATTAGCCACATGATCCCTCAAAGAAATGTGCTTCGTGAAGGTGGGGTTAGATGGGAATGTTTACAACCAAAGTCATGTGATGGACTTATCACCACCACCACTAATTTTGAACACTACATGTGGCATCTGTTCATTATAATGTGGTATAAATTTCCAATTATATTTCATATACAACCCCCTAAAATTTATTCTTTGACACAAAATTATAGGACACAAATACAAACCATAGGGAACACTAAAAAGAATAAAATATTTTGAGACTCCTACATAGAGAATCAATAAGTAGTTTTCATGAGGACAATTAAGTATTTGTAATAAAAGCATACCAAGCACATGAGGAGGGGCACAAGAGTCAACCAATTGTCTACTAGTGTAAATGTTGAGAATATGAACCTTATTCAATAACATGATCTTTTGACCATATATCAGTCATGATACGATAGAGTCCGTATTAATACTTGTGATATCCTAACCTCTTACAAATTACGAAAACATAGGTCCCATCATCTTCTATAAGATATCCTTATGCGATTGCCTAAATATTGGCCATTTATGTGATCACATAACCCCCATTCATTCATTTTTCTACCCAAACTCCTGAAACATCACCCAAAACCACTATAACTATACATCTAATACATGAACACTAGCATTAACACCTTTATATCTTGCATCACCTTGATTAATGGTTTCTCCCATATATTTACTTCAATAGATAGGTCCCTTTGGGGGTTTTCGATCTTTCACCCCTTGATAATGGGGGACTAATCCTATGGAAATTGGTGAGATCACTCTAGATCAAACATTAAAATTTGGAAATCCTAGATGTGAGCCCGATCAGATAGAAAACCTAGTAGATGCCTAAGTTCACTCAAGAGGGAGGTAACACCAATTAGTGTAATCCCTATATCTACCCTTATAGTCCTTGACCGGGAGTTGTCCTTATACATGATCCTTGAAAATCGTAACACCCACACATTATGTTTTCTAATTGTGCCTATACAATAGATGTGTAAGACCCTATTGTGGAACTACTAATAGTGACCACCCTGTATGCATATCTCATATACTCCTATTTGAGAAAGGGAATCCCTCATGGAGTAAGACAATATCATTTCTTGTAGGATGTCATATCCCTCTTGAATTATATATCCCCTCCCTCAAACATAAGGGGATAGTGATTAGATTAAATAATTTGGCTTCATTTTCTGGCATAAGTCCCATTCAAATGTGATTGTGCAGTTTTCTGGATATTTTACAATATCTTCTTTCTCACATTGAGAACAACTCACATGCGCTTAGAGATATGTGATGATTATTCCATCTACATATTGAAAATGACTCTATTTTGGGACTTATTATTAGTTGTAATCCCCAACCATATTTTCCACATCTCAAAGGGACATATTTGACCTGATATATCCCTTTAATGTGACATATTTCCTATGAATCACCTCATAGGAACCACATATGTGCCAGACCCACTCAATCCCATATTTTCACTCCTTTCATGACATAGACACCACCAAAAATTGGATCTATATATACTATGATTCCTATATTCACATGATATATATGACACCCCTCCATGGATCAATCCCTAAATTCATCATTCAAATGTCTACATAAATATCGGAGTCACACTTTGTTAAAATAAACAACTACATCCTTACCGTAAAATGTAAACTATGTTATATGGTCTTGTCAAATGAACTTATCATACACATTTTTAACTATATGGTATTTTATTATCATTTAATGAGATAAAAACGATTCCTCTTTAAGGTTCAAACCCAACATCATTAATCTTCTATCCATGTACACCATAGTATTTTTCTATTGAATCATACCTCTATCATGAATAATCATGATAAATTCATAAAACCATTCATCGAGACATAATCCCTTCACGTCTCACCATATTATTCATGTTATTCTATATTCCCAGTGAGATAAATATTTTTATAGGAACATATTATTTTTGAGACCAAACTATTCTTACCAGTCTATATTCCCTTAAAGGTCATCCAAATAGGTCTTCTTATACATAAGTACCACTCCATCCAATTATAATAATCTCTATCCTAGTTTCCTTTACTGTATTACATTGAAAACTAGAGATTTGTCTATGTCACATGACATTAAAATGTATGGAATTTTTTATTAAGTAGCACCGAAAAATGTGGTTTTTGATTCCTTTCTCAAGGATATGTAGGAAGCCCCTTCTTGGGACCAATCCCAACACGAAGAACTTACATCTTTTTCTAATATGGAGATAAACTCAATATCACTCATTTGTGGGTATTTGAAACATAATGGCCTATATAAAAACACCACTAAGTAATACTAAAGAAAATGATAGAGAACATCTGATACATATACATGGTATCATAAATGGAGAACATTTGATACATATGTTGATGGGATAATTTTTAGATGTATAGATATTGACATAGACATGAACTAAATAAAAAAAATTTCAGTACCAGGGTATCTGATCCCATACAAGGATTTGGGAAAGATTCATTAGCATGAATTAAATCTATAAGATAATCCCAGAGTAGTTAATAATCCCCCCCAATAATGTGTGATGAGGTCGAAATCCCACCCTATTGAATATTTTAACTTTCTAAAGATCCTTGGTAATAAAACTCAATGGAAAACTACCTATATAAATAATGCTTGTAACTTATAATAGATGTGGGATCCACTAGGTGTTTATAGTTCCATGAAAAAACCCATTGGAAACTGTCGAGCATAGGAGTATTGACCCATCATGAGGATTCAAAATCCACACTCATATATTCAAAACCAAGCTCTAGACCACCATCTCCCAAGTCAAAAAATTGGTGAACCTAACATGAATATTTTAATATTAAAAAAACAAAGACACTAAGTTTACTGCACACTTTTAGTTAAGAATATTTGTTATTTGTGATATTGTACTTATTATTATTATTATTATTTCTTTTATTTTTGAAAAAATGTACCCTTATGAAGATATCTATTCGATCTAATAATATGGAATACTCATTAAGAAATCGTTATCGTACTTTAGCTAACATGACCCCTGCAAATAGAAAAAAAACGTTACCTACTCAGTTCTTTCAGCATCAGGTGGAAATCATGATGGTAAGGGAATACTATCAACATGATAGATTTCTAAACTTAGAGGGAACACACAAGGTTCTCTAAGATCCAAATCCAATAAAACCATCCTTTCCAAGGAGATCTAAAACAAAGCTGATGAAACCTACCATCACCACCAACCTCTTGGTGGGTCTATGCTTATATCATGAAGAAACAATACCTTTCTTATCTTAGTATGGTAGATCAGAAAGTCAAAAAAATCTTCAAAATGGTTTAAGAGTCACCTTGGAGGTATCTTTCCAACCACCACCATTAGTACTGTATGAAATCTACCCCTAAAACACTTGTTGAAGGAACCATCTAGTAAATCCCTACTCTGGTTTTTCAGACATAGATGCTTAGGAAGTCTCACCAGGCATGGAGAGATGTGAACTAAAAGGAGGAGACACATATTTATGTACTGAAAAAAGTATTCCAATATACAATAGAGGAGACCAATGAGTAGACATATATTCTTATCTGAAGACAAAAATCCTACCAATATATTCCAATAATATGTTGGTGAAGGTGTATATCCCCACCCCCATGGATGAATCGCTTTAGAAAATACTGATATCCAGGAGAGGATAAGAGTGGGAATATATTCCCATTTATATTGAATATTTATTATTGAATATTTTGGTGATAAAAAATGAGTAGGAACATAGTAATTCTCAAGAAATTCTGAACTACCAATATATCCTAGAAGAAATAGATTAGATTCTCCTGCATATTCTGACAATCAAACATGAACATGCACATATTCTAGTTCTAATCACGAGAGTAGCATATCAATATATTTATCATAACCAGATAGGTAATTATGAGAAATGATATATTTTTTATCATATTCTAGAGGATTATTTTCATATTTTGATGAGGGGAAAAACATAAGATAAAGATCATATCCCCATTTCGATTGGAAATTATAGAAAAAATTTGATAGTCATATTTGGATATATGCATATACATATCACAGAAAGATAATAGTATATTCTAAAGGAAAACCAGGATCAGGAACAAATTCTCAATCCAACCAAGGGTCTTCGACATATTTTAGGAGTCACATTGAGTTGGGATCATATCCTTTCCAACAATTCAGAAGCTTCCTATTATATTTTGACCATTGATAAGAGCAAGGAACATATTCCTTATCTTACCAACCATGGAATATATCAAAATACCATAGAGGCTATATTGGTGAGGGAATATATCCATTATCCTTTTTAGGTATTTTGACATATTTTGGTAGTGAATAGACATCTGAATCAGGCATATATTTCATTTTCAACTCAGGTTGACCAACATATATTGGAATACATCTAAATTTGTGCCCATATTTCTACCAAAAATTTAGATGAATGTAGGAATATATCAGTTTATTCTCAGTAGAGGGTGTATTTCCCTATAATATACAAATAAGACCATCAGTATACACTGGAATATTCCAAGTAGTTGGTTAATATCCCTTATTGACCCTGAATAAAAGGTTGTTATATTCCACCAACAACACAAGATAAGGATTATATTCCTACCATGCTCAATGATAGCATCATTGGGACTACACAATAAATATCTATACTGAATCAAGTACCCCCTGATTATTCATATTAAGAAAGAGGTTATAAATACCTTGGATATCCACATTGTGGTAGTTTAATGATGGATTACAAGGATCCTACCCCTAAAATCCTCTATGGAAAACCTTCTCATGGTGATATATCACATAGGAAAAGACATCCTTTACTTTTTAGGGAACATTGATATAGATATGTGCTCAAAAAAATGGGGATAGTCATATCAGAATTTACACATATCCATATCATAGAAAGATATCAACATATTATAAATGAAAACCAGAATAAGGAACAAATTCTCATTCCAACCAAGGGTCTTCTACATATTTTAGGAGTCACATTGAGGTGGTATTATATCCTTTCCAACAATTTAGAAGCTTCATAGTATATTCAAACCATTGATAAGAGCAAGGAACATATTCCTTATCTTACTAACCATGGAATATATCAAAATACGATAGAGGCTATATTGGTGAGGGAACATATCCATTCTCATATTTTTATATATTTTGACACATTATGGTAGTGAACAGACATCTAAATCAGGAATATATCCCATTTTCAACTCTGGTTGACCAACATATTTTGAAATCCATCTAAATTTGTTCCCATATTTCCACTAAAAATTTAGAATAATGTAGGAATATATCAGTTTCTTCTCAAAAGAGGGTGAATTTCCCTATAATAGACAAATAAGACCGTTAGTATACACTGAAAACTTCCAAGTAGTAGGTTAATATCCCTTCTTGACCCTAAATGAAAGGTTGTTATATTCCACCAACAACACAATATGAGGATCATATTCCTACCATGCTCAATGCTAGCATAATTAGGACTACAAAATACATTTCTATACTAAATCAAGGAAAAACTGATTATTCAAATTAAGAAAGAGGTTATACATACCCTGGATATCCACATTATGGTAGTTTAAGGATGGATTACATGGATCCTAACCCTAAAATCCTCTATGGAAAACCTTCTCATGGTGATTTATCACCCAGGAAAAGACATCCTTTACTTTTCATGGAACATTAATATAGATATGTGATTAGAAAAATGGGGACAAATTCATATGGTGTGTGACAACTGGGCCTCAGTGATAGCATAGAAACCCCGCCTTTAACACAACTGTTGGGTCCTAGCAGGCTAAGTACATCCAGTTGCCCTGCAGACACGTGGTCCCCACCCTGGGGCCCACCCACATGCCCGAATGGGTCATCTGACTAATGATAGTCCCCACAGGCCAACACATGTCCTTTCTAGTGTGTTTTTTCCTCACTCACACACACCCTAGGAAACTTCCCATAAGGTCACCCATCCTAACCTCTACTCCAAGACAAGGGCGCATAACTATGGAGTTCTAATCAGGAATTCTCCCGAAAAAGAAGGGGCACCTTGTTGACAAGAGTCTTATCATTAAGCCATTTATCCCTTTATCACTATGGGGTGTTACAATCACCGTCCATTTAGATTACAATGCCCTCGTTGGGGGCCCTACATCTCAACCCAGGCAGTGCACCACACTTAAGGTTGTGTACCACCTTTGATACCAAATGTAACAACTGGGCCCCGATGACAACACAGATAACCGGCCTTTAACACAGCTGTCGGGTATTGGCTGGCCAAGTACCACCAGTTGCACCACAGACACGTGGTCCCCACCCTGGGGCCCACCCACGTGCCCGAATGGGTCATATGACTAATGATAGTCAACACAAGTCAAAACATGTCCTTTCTAGTGTGTTTTGTCCTCACTCACACACACCCTGGGAAATTTTCCAGAAGGTTACCCATCCTAACTACTACTCCAAGTCAAGCATGCTTAACTGTGGAGTTCTAATCAGGAATGCTCTCGAAAAGGACGATGCATCTTATTGACATGAGTCTTATCATTAAGCAATTTAACCCTTTATCATTCTGGGGTATTACATGATTCCCCATAAATTTCTATTGACACCTTGTCTTGGTCAGAAGATAAACTGGGATAATGGTCACCATCTCTACATACTACACATTATGAGTCACCACCTTTAGAGAAGATACCTCTTTTGATTTTCCAAGTATAGGGATATAACTATGATGAGGAATTATCTCATATAGATATGTTGAAATAATTATCCAAGTAAAATCTCCCCACTATGTTTTTACTATCACCACTCTATAATATGACGTACCAAATATATTAAAGGAGGAATTCATGACTTACTTGCACTAAAAAATATGGGAAAACATTCACTAGATAAAGTATAATAACTTACCTTATTACAAATTTGATGATCATGTCCATATGTTTAAAGAGATTTGATATTATGTAGACTATATTACATTCTCTATAGCATGGACCTTGATGTTAGAAAACAACTATGAGAGCCAAAAATATACATGTATCAACAATATAACAACACTATAATAGATAATCATTGATTCCTCATTATATATATTCATACAAGGGAGGGGTAAGTATAGATAACTGCACTTCACTTCATTGCTAGGTTATAATAGCCCCCCAATGATGGAATCTTTCAGTTTCATTTCTACAAGAGGGGACATAGGCCAGAACAACTCACAAAAATTGGTTAATCCAACAATATCCTCCCATTTCTAAGCCACAAATGTATCATAAATTGAAAGATAAGGTCTATGGTAGGATCTTCATTCAAGCTTCCATAAAATTCAAAAAATAATTTCAAATGAGAAAAAAGGAACCACTAGCCATGGGGAAACTCCGTATGATTAGAGGGAAACACTATGAGTAGGTACTAAACATGACACATGATCATGTAAATGTGTGCAAAATCAGGAGGATTACTTTGTAATCTACCATTGATGACATTCAATAGAAACCCTAGACTATAATATTGGTGTCATTTTTAACACCTCTTCTATCATGGAATCATCAAACATGGAGTGGGTCTAGAAGATATTAAAAACAGCTCAAAATACACCCCAACCCATTGGACTAAGGTAATTTTTAACACAACTAACACCTCTAGGATTATAAAGTCCTCAGTCAGTTAATCAAGTTTTGTTTGTGGCTACACCTTATTCCCACCCTTTAGGGTTGGTGGAATTATTAATTAGACCTCTATGAAAATCAGTCTTTTCCAGGCTAAGTAGAAATTTCAAATAAACGATACCCCATTTGTTCCTATTTCCATGTGACACATCCCTATCATTTGAGGAACGTTCAAAAAGGTTGGATAGATAATCCCTTAAGATCACTATTCATATATTAAAACCAATAAAACATCCAATTAAGAAGATGAAACCTCATAGGGGTTTCAAGCCAAAAATAGCCAACCTTGAAAGGAGACATGGGAGAAGACCTCAATACACCCTTTAGTGAGTTACAAACAATACAGAGAATTTTTATTAATGATATGGAAATGAAGTGATTACCAATTTCTAAAATGCCATAGTGAATATCTTCACTATAATTGTAAAAGAATATATAGACCAAAACATGCACCGAGGGATAATGTACCTAGTACCAAAGGAAAATCCTAAAACTGGAACCCCAAAATGAGGATTTTCTACCCCATCCACACCATTCCACTAGAGTTAAAGGGAGTGGTGTGGTTACATACCTCTTTACATCGAGACATATTAATGAAATATATGGTGAACATATAGTTGTACAATATGAGGATTAGATATTCAATCTTTGATGGATCAATAAGAAATTACTCAGGGTTTATATTCCAACTATGTATCACCTCTAAAATAAAGTGAAAACCAGTACTCCAATTCATCATAACAGGGTTAATGTACCCTCTTGATTAGAATCTAAACATCAGGTTGGCTTTGGATACTGATATCTAGTTTGGATAAATGTGGTAATTGGGAAAACCATGGTTTCCATTCTTTATGGTATCCAATTCCCTCATATCAAGATAGTCACAAAGTCCCAACTTGAACCAGTATTCATTAGTCGATGGATATTAGAAAATAGTTTCAATATTCTTCCATTACTCAAACTCAAGGTACGACCAAGATATTGTTTCCTCTATAAGTACTTAGCACCATTGAGTTTGTTTCCACTCGAATGGAATCCATGGAATGGTGGAATTCCATGATGCATCCCAAAATAAAAACATATCTTGAACAGGTGGTTTCTATTCCTCATCCATCCAACTTTTGGAATCCTAATTTTGAAACCATGAATGTTATGTGATATTTGGTGTAGCATCTCTCACAAACTGTTCCCTCATATGGTCCCTTGGAAATCCCATGTTAGATGAGGTGTTTTGTGAATAATTTGGAGGTTACATCTATCATTTGGTATAGTATCTTACAAGAGGGTTCCACCATAGATTGTAGAGACCTTCACCATCAATTCCTTTACTAATTAAGCTCAATTTTATGAAAAAATGGTTGTTGGCCTCAAAACTATAAAAAAGTGAAAATGATTGGGTTTTTGAAATTATATCTAAATGGGAAGTCCTAAAATACTCACACAAAATGATGGTACTATAGTATAATCTATTAGATATTTGTTCATAAAAACTCTATGATGAACTTAAGACATCATTGATATCTTTTAGATATCAAGGAAGGTTCTCGGATTTTACAGAAATGGAAGATCACTTAGAAGAAACTATTTTCCCTACTAGAGATAAATCATTGACCACTTTTATCGGGAAATAAAAAATGGTTATTACAGAATAAACTCTATATATCATTGTCAAACTAGTTTTAGTGGATACTGAAGCACCCAAGAATCTCCACATCACCCAATAAATCACTTTGAGTGACAATAATAACAAAACCACCCCATATGAAGGAATATAGAAATCAAGGCCATCTGAAATATGAGGAATGAATAAAAAAACTATTCTATATAGAAATAATTTGTTCCTAGTTAATTACTCAAAGGCATTGTGAAAAATATCCTTAATCTACGTAAGCCTAGGATATCCAATGAAGTTTTCCTCTATGGTCATCTTGAAAATTTCCCTTCTCATTGGAGGTTGGGTCATGAAATCTAAGACTCATTCATCCTGAAATATATCCTATAGAACATGGATGATTTTGGATAAGTGATCTTGGAAAAATACCTAGAGTAATTGGATCATGTTTCCACCATTTAATTAGATAAGTATGTTGACTAGAGATAAGTATCAGCTATAAAGGAGTGAAAGTTCAATGACTGGATGACCTGGTAGATAGTTGAATAGGGCCATGTTGTTCTTAAAAAAACTATATCAAAAAATCATAGTCCCAAAACCTTCAACACTACCACCAAGGGACTCATCAAACACATCATATGATGATGAATATTCATATGAACCCGAGTTTCTCATACATGATAAGGGAGCCATAGGAAGTGGCTATAGAGTTCAAGGGACGAAGTAGTCACAAATAAACTCTGTATTTTGAACATATCCCCAATAAATCGATATATGTGGTCAAGACTAATTGGTTTGTAATCTAGGGATACCAACATTATAATTGATACACCCTATAATCCTATAAGAGTTATACAAAACCAATTTTTTTGGTATATTGGTTAGTGGGAGTGAAAGTGTCTGATTATCCTAGAAGAGTTGGTAGGATAGCTCAACTTAACTCTTTGGAAATGGGTGTGATTTTAAAATATTCCCAAGTAAAAGATATTTCCACCGCAAGAATTTTTTTATATAATTCATCTCCAAAGTATTACCCATACAACGGGAAATATATACCTTTGGTGCAGAAATATGAAATCTTGAAACAATTGGTGCTTATACCATCAAAGGACCCAATTCAAGACATGCTTTATATTTCAAAGGAACTTATGGAAGTTCTTATTGAGGTCCTCTAGAGTCCCTAAGAGTTTGATAAAGAATTCACCCTAAACATGGTGTATCGAGTGGAAACTACTTTTGTATAATGCTATACCACAATCTTATTCAAAGAGAAAGATAAATATGATTCTATTCAGGGGAAAATCAATCACCATTAGATTTTCTGAAAAATCAACAATGTTGAAATTCAATATTTTTTGATTTACATTATATCTATGATTAATATTATTGTTTTCTAAAATCTAAGACGTTTGGGATATGTTGAGGATTATTTATCCCCCTTGAAGTTAACTATTATAGGTTATAAAAGAGTGAGCATAATCCCCTCAAAAATACGAAACTCAAGGACCAGTCTGAGGACATGGTGTCTAATTTTGAGTTCATGGTTATCCTGCATTACACAATATACAATGTAATAATTTACGAGAATTGGATTCATAACCATACATTGATGTCATGATCATACCACCAAAGCCAAAAGTACACTATCAATGTAATGATTGGAGTTATATTTGGTGATAATAACCCCTTTAAATCTTATTATTATCAGAAGGGTGATGATGGTTTCTACATGATAGAAGAAAAAAATATATGATAGAGGGAGATAACTGCGTTTCCACTCCTAATGGTTTTATGACCACTCCTAAAAACTCATAGTGATTTATTAGTGACAATTATGAATTTCCTATAAACTAGATCAAGGTAGAACATCCTTCCCCTATGTGATGACATGATTTACCAACTTCACCAGACCTTGCCTATATAATTGAATCCATACCAACAGAATTAATTCCATCAATAGTTAATTGGATCATACCCAGGTAGATTAATTATATAGGTAAAAATTTACCAAATAATAGTGGCCCTCTTCTATCACCATTTAGATAATAAAAATACCCTACACCGACTGTGGACATTGAAAACTCCCCCATGATGTCTGTTAAATTTCATGATGTAAAATTTTATTCTACCCCTAATTAAATTAAAGTAGAAAGTGATAATATTCAGATTGTTCCTGATTGTAATTCACAAAAACTATTACTTTCATTGCCCAAGAGTGTCTCATCATCCTCTATAATGTATAGGAGTTTCCCCATTCTAACTGACAGCCCTAAAGACACTTCCATTGTTGTTTAGATGAAATAAGAAGAGGGTGACCATATATTCTCTCCTCCACCATGCCATGATAATTTAACTACCACCATAGATGAGATCATAAAGGTAAATATGGGTATATAATAAGACCCATGGAAAAAATTGATTTGTTCAACCATGCCTATATAAGACCAATATATTTATATATTCTTCTTAAAAGATAATTGTTATGAGTTTTCTAGTAATTACATACAAATTTTGAGGTTGGATCATGAGGTGGCCACCCATATTATGGTATAGCTAGATGATCATCAAGTATTCAAGTAGGAGGATAATAGAATTCACTTCTCATTCTTTAAGGGTAGTAACCAAAGTTTATAATCTCATTAAATAAAACTTCATTTTAGAGGTGAAATACCTGAAATGGATCAACAACATCATCCCCATTTTGAAAAATATTTGGAAGATCATGGTTCCATTGATGTCATAGATCTCAATAAACATTTACTAAAAAATTATTTCCTAGTTCTGATTATGGAACCCTTGATCGATGTGACTATAGGGTCACAAGACATTTCCTTTATAGTTGGATACTCATGGTATAATCAAATCATAATGGAACCCAAAGACAAGGAAGCCACCACTTTTAGATCACCCCAAGGGATATTTTTATATATGGTCATTCCCTTAAGTTTGAAGAATACTAGAATAAGCTAAAAATATGAAATACATAATTTCTTTAAGGCCTTTCTAGAATGGATCATATAATTATATGTTGATTATCTTGTGGTAAAATCATGGAATCACTATGATCATCTCACTGACCTCCATAAAATCATTGGAAAATTAAAGAATCATAACTTAAAAACTGACCCCCAAAAGTGTGATTTTGGGGTTATAATAAGAAAATTACTTAGTTTTTTGGTTTGTTACTATGGAATTAAGGTTGATTCTAAGAAGTCTAGTATAATCCTTAAAATTTCCCCTCCTTGAAACTTTAAATAGTTCAGAGGCCTTTAGAGACACCTCACCTATATTAGGAGCATTATATCTATTCTAGATATAAAATTCTTCATTTTATTGAAGTTGATAATTAAAGAGTAATTTATCAATGGGATTAATATTTACAAGAATACTTCAAAAACCTCATGTGATATCTTCTTCACCCACTGATATTAATGTCACTAGAAAAAAGGAAAGCAATCATTCTATATGTGGCCTATATAGAGATATCAAAAAATGCAAATATTGCATAGAAGAATGATGTAGGGAAATAAAATATTCCCTATCATCTTAGTAGAATGATTTGAGATACTGAGATATGATATTTTGATTTTAGGAAGAGATTCCTTATACTTATTTTCATAGTGGAAGAGCTGATGCACTACTTTAAGTACTATGAAGTCTTCCTGGTCTCTTGTATAAGCCCTCTCAAGTAAATTCTCCATCAACATATAATAATTGTGTGTTTGACTCGATGAGAAGTTATATTATAACAATATGACATCCAATTTGTATCATAGATGGAAATCAATGTGAATAAACTAACTATTTACACCCAAAAAATCCCACCTTGGAGTGTATTCCAATAGATACCAAGCTTCCAGACAATATGTTTTCTATTCCCATAAAACATCCTAAATGTGGGAGATTTATTTTGATAGATACCCTCAAACCTGGCCTTGAAAATAATGGAAATCTTGTAGATAAATCTATTTGGTCTTTGTATTTTATTTATCTATATAGTGAAGTAAATCTGACCCAATTATTTACTACTATATAAATGTTACACCATCAATGAGGTAGGAAACCATGCTATTATTGTGGGATTAGAACTGGACTTGTTGTTTTAGATCGACCATATGAATTTTAAGGGTTACTCAAAGCAAGTGATCAACCATATCTATTGCGAATACACCATTAAGAGGGATTATCATTCCCTTATCCTTGACTATATAAGGGGAATGATGGATGAATTGTCTTTCAAAGAGATGATAAATCACATACCCTTCTCATAGAATAATTATTCTAATAATCTATAAAATGCATCCATAAACCTATAAAAACCTGGAAAGGATAAAGAAATCTTCCGTATTGCACACCATAGGGTAGTCTATTTGTTCATTATTTGTAAAATAGAGGTGTTCAATCATATTAGAACTACCCCAATGTGTGATGGGTTTATATCTATTATTGTATGCATGGGCCCAAAAATTTACTACCTCTTAAATAGGATCATTCCATTGTACCATGAGAAAAATGAACAGATCTCTTACTGAGTTGAAAAATTCACCCAATGTGATGGTCCAAATGAATTCAATGTCCTCTAAATATGGATTTTTGATGGTATCCTCCTAAGATGAACTACATAAGGAGATACCCTCAATGTCATTTAGAATGTCCATAAATGATGTTGTGGTTCCAATTAGTTAGGTACTAGGATCTCCCACAAAATTACGATGCTTAGATATTTCTATCCAACGATGTTACAAGACTACATAGAGTTAACCATTAAATTTCATGTCTTCAAAATAAATACCAATATCATCCATCAACTGGTAGAGTTATTTCATACTTGATAATAATCTTGTCTATTTTTTATATGCTGAAGGGATTCCATGGGTACATAATCTTATCAATAACTAAAACTTTAAGTATATCCTTACTAAAACTAACTTCTTTTACTAATGTGTCAAGTGAATACCCATTAAGGAATTCAAGGAGAAGAATATAATTAACATTGTAAAGTCTAACATCATCACCATATTTGGAATCCCTAATAAAATATGGATAGAAAATGATTCCATCTTCCATTCATCCAAGATAAAGAGGCTATATCTAGATTAAAACATCGAGTACAACAATTCATCCCACAATAAAGTAGCAAAGAATATGAAAATAAAGGATTTCAACAAGAAAATATCAAATACACTCTAGAAAATTGTGTACAAAGACAATAAATTATGGTCGGAAAAACTCCTTTATTGCTTTTGGGCATATCGTACCACAACTCTCACTGCCACCAAAGAAACCTTGCATTCTCTTATCTATGGAATATAGGTAATGCTACCCATAAATGATTAATTTACATCCATTTGGGCCACAATCCATAGTTTTATCTTAGAAAATGAATGATCACAGAAGGTACATGATAAGTTATAGAAAATTAATATTAAGAGGATGCACACATTCCACAATCTCGATTTTCATAAAAATTGATTATGTAATACTTATGTAAGAAAGTATTTTTGGGATCATTTCTTTACGGATAGTTGGTATTGTTCTCATAACCCTTATGATACCCTGGATGTATCTTACAAAGATAGAAAAAATGTGGGAAGGACCGTACATCACACAGAGGGTCTATTTCAATGAAGCATACTTATTGGAAACAATAGATGAAGATCATATCTGGCCCCTAACAATGAAATGTTTCTCTGGAAATACTTTTCATAATTCTCAAATCATCTAGGTGTTATCGGTAAGACTTTAAAAGGTGTAGCATCCAACTGCTCATTTAATGACTTTAGATTTCACTAAACCTAAGTGCGAGGGGAAATATTTTACACATCGCAACACCCAAGACCTCATTGCATGATGTTAAAATGAATGAAACCCAAGTACTTACTGAAATAATTTAAACTATGAATCAATCATGTCCTCATTTCATTACATGAAACTTAAAAACAACCATGTCTCGGAAGCTAGAAAATAAATATCATAGAACCCAAGTTGTAGTTTCATGATGTGAAAATTCATGAAATCCGAGTCAGGGAGTTAAGATGTTATGGTACATAGAATCAATGTCTTTACCATAAAACATTAAAATATGTGGTCACCATCCTCGCAACATGATATTATACCATTAATTAAATGTTCACATTACATGACCCTAAACTACCCAGAGTGGCCCATCCAATATAGAAGTTTTCTCCCTTACATGAGAGCTCAATCTATGTAGAAGTATTTGGTACACAGTCCACCTACACCTTAGATAATTAATTCTCCCATTACATAAATTCATGTCAAATTTTTGTAAGGAATATTTCATTTCAATAATTACATGTGGATTGATTCCTATTACTTTAGTATACACATTGACACTCGAATTCGCTATCCCTGGCCCAACCACAAATTCAAGAAAATATTACCACCTTCTTTTATGTATGATATAGATATGGAAGGGGTATACAATTATAATAAAAAATGTGTGGATTGATTCAAATATATATAGGATTCGTAGTGAATCCCATAACTCATGTTCTAATATTAGATATATATTTCATGCCCACATCCATTTTTAAGATCCTGATCTTTATAGGGAATTACAATATATGAAATATGAATGGGTTCATTATTATATTCACAAGATACATAGTGATTCCTAGTAGTCTTGAATTACTTTATCCGTAGAGATTAAAAATGACCCCATGAAATCTTGGTGCCCGATCTGATCACTTTTCACCTACAATTGGTCTTTCCTCATTTTCAACACTAAGACACATTTATTTTACCTAACACATGAATCAAATATGAAAAAGAGAAGAAACCTGAAAATAACCTTATTTAATGAAATCCAGATCTAGATAGGATTATTCATCATCATTTCCCTTATTTATAATATTTTATTTAATAAATTCTTCTTTCTCCTATATATGAGTATGATTTTTATAGGGTACCAATTCTTAAGGAACCACATTTGGATTGATTCTTATCTATATAGGATATGTGGTGTTGCCTATATCTATTATCCAAAGACCAAACATAATTTTTAATATAAAAACTATCCTCACTCTATGTAAAAATAAAATCTACATAAGGTATTTTGTTACATTAAGTATCTGTGGATTGATTTTTATTTTTATAGGATAATTAGTGTCTCCTGGACCATCAATCCTTGGACTAACCATGATTTATAAGAATAAAATACACTCCCTTTTCATATGAATAAGATATATAAACACATTTATTTAAACTGACTACATGTGTATTTATTCTTATTTACATTGGATATATAGTGACACTATAACCCTTTATACTAGGTTCAACATTATTTTCTTTAAAAAACATTCAAATCCGTTTCATATGTGTAAGATAAATGAAAGGGATTTGATTGAAATAGAAATGTATGGATTGATTAATATTTCCATAGGATATATAGTGAAACTAATATATTATTTCATAGGGCCAACCAAAATTTGAAAAATTCCCCTACCACATTAGTGTTCAAGAAGTTCCTTTGAAACTTTTGTTTCAAGATAGTTCTACACTGAGGTGTAACCCAAATTTCATCCTTCAAACATGAAACTAATATATATAGGTGAGATAAATAAAATATCTCCGATTATATATCTGAGACTATTATATGTAAAGTCCCTCACCATTGATTTCTTTGTTTGTGAACTTATGTTGATAATTCATTTCCCATGCAAGAGTTTGATATGTAATGTTTATAATATATGAACAATGTTTATCTTGACTCATGTTATAATAGGATATGTAGTGAAAACTAAATACCATATTCATGGACCACCCAAAAACTGTATTAATAAAAATTCCATCATCTTTTTCATATAATATTTTTAGTGTAGATTGTTTCCGGAACCAATCCCGAGGAAGGAGAGAGCATGGAAATTCCACCATTTTTACACTAGTTTCATACATATAGACCTATGCTGTGGTAAAATGTCACCGTACATAGAAATTCATTATCATATTTTGTTATTATTCATGATATTTACTTCCTTTCCATAAGAAAATAAACAACATTACATATAAGTTCTTATCGCATGATGTTAAACTTGACAACAACTAAGTCCTTTTCATGTGATGTTAAACTGCACAACATCTAGGTCCATTAGGCATAATTCTAAACAGTATGACATAAAATATATTTTTCATTAAATCAAATTGAATAAAAAATCATCCACAATAATTTCTTTCTAAATGACCATGATATCCTGACCATGTTCTACCTAGTTTTGGGAGGTCTCCATTCCCTTTTCTGAACATGGAAGTCTATAAATCATACTTCATGTATTAAGAATAATGAGTTGCTAAAAACAATTAATGGTTATGAGTTATGATTTTACCCCATTTCAATGGAATCATTCGTTTAGATATGTATAAATTCCTTAATTTGGATATAGAATATTTGACTTATATCTTACCTACAAACAAAAGGAATTTTCATCGTAAGTGAAGGGACCTCGAATCTCCATATTCCCGGACAAAATAATAGTGGAACACTTAATTCAATTTTTTTAGTGATTATACGTTTTTTTTCTATCCCATACCTTTTATAATGTACAATGAATACTGATTCATGGTTTACAATAACCTCATCCCCCATTCAAAAGGTGTAGGAGTATTATTAGCCTATGGAATCCTAATTTGTCTATTGTGTTACACTTTACCATTTAATTGGTCCATACATCAGGAACATGCACTTTTTCATTTTTATCAATGAACTATATCCTTAAATAATGTCTACACAAGTTGAAGATATATGACTATAAAATATATCTTTATATGGTCTAGATCAAAATAATGTAAAATAATAGTGAAATTGAAAATATGTGTCATGCTTAAAACCCATAATGGGAAATCTAATAAAAAATAAAATCCTCAATTACTAAGCTTTAATATTCCAAATAATAGGAAAAGTTATAACATAAATAAAATAGGAACCAAACTCATTAGGCCCATCATACGATCCTAGAAAATGATAACTTAGTCTCATTGGATCCACTATTCTAGGTAAAAGTTAAATCAATGGTTTATCATCTCTATTAACATTGATAATGTGTTTAGTACTTGATGATGAAAATTTTATAGTGCCAAAAAACTCCTTGAATATCATTTTATCCATAAACCTGTTCATTTCAAAAGTGTTTGTTTATTCTAAAAAATTTCACAAATATTGATAATGATAATATATGACTTAAAGGGATTCCATTTTTTGGCTATGAATAAATGAACCAATTTGGATCTTGCATATGCACCCCCAATTGGGCCTACCAAATAGAGGAATTTTCATCATGAAGGGAGGAAACTATAATCCATGTATTCCATGACAGCATCACAATGGAATTTTTCATACATTTTTTAGCAGTAAGCATTTATGTACTTTTCCATCTCATCATTCATGGTTTATACTCCTTGAGATGTGATTTAAACAACCCATTACAAAAATTTTAAGAGGATTAAATATCCTTGATGTTACACCACCATATAATGCACCCATTCTCAAGGAACGGATGAGATACCTCATTCTTGAACCGTTTCATAGTCCTTGTCACAAGGAACTAAATTTTAAGACATGTTGTTATAACTCTAATGACTTCAAACCACGTAAGGAAAGATACATGGTACTCACCCAGCCAAAAACCTATTAGGGGATGTGGTTCAAGGAAAAATCCAAGCCTATTCTTACTGGACATGAAAAATCCAGGATATAGGAAAAACTAATAATTTTAAACAAAGAAGAAATAGAATTAATCCTGTTATGACAAATACTAATAAATGATGTCCTATGAAAAATTTAATCTCATATCTGCTAATCCTTCCACATATGAAGTTGGGTAAAAATAAAGGGGAAAAAATAAAGAATACAAAAACCTTGTGAGATCCACCATTTGAACTCAAAAATAGTCAAGTTATTCTCATTAGGCCCTCAACCTAAGAAAACTCTAAAAAACTACCATTTAATAACATGATAATAAGAAATTCCATTTTTTATGAACCATTCACCCTCATTTATAAACATACTAGCTCTAGTTCATTAGTGATGGTGTTTATACTAATATCTATCCATGATCCTTGTATAAGAAAAATTTATCATCACTTGTGAATAGACTAGATATAGTGCCTCCGTGGTGGTGTTTATACTAATAACATTCCATTATCCATTTAAAACAGGAATTCATCATCATTTTGTTATGTAACATCTCTAGTGCATTAGTGATGGTGTTTATATAAATATCCATCCGTGAGCCACACCTAAGATGAATTCATCATCATTTATAATTTGAACATATATAGTGAATTGATGATAGTGACTATACTGATTTCCATCAATGAACCATGTCATGGGTAAATTCATCATTATTTACTAATAGAGCAAAATTAGTGCATCAATGATGGTGTTTATGACGATATCCATCCATGAGCTATACCAATGGGTAATTTTGGATCATTTCTAAATGAACAAGATATATTATATCAGTGAAGGTGTTTATACTAATATCCATTCATGATCCATTCCCAAGAGTAAATCATCCTCATTTTCAAAGGGAATATCGTTAGTTATTTTCTAATGATGTTTATGTGGATATCTACCCATGATCCATTCCTAGGAGGAATTCTTTATGGTTTAATTAAATAAAATATGGTTTATGATTGTTTGAAATTTTGGAGATCTTAATATTTTTTAGTGATTTAAGTGGTAATATGTCGTGGGTAATAAAATATTTATAATAATTCTATTAATGAAAGTTACTTTATTCATTAATAATTAAAATGGTGGGAGGAAACAACACATTATAGAGACTCTCCCATGTTTCAACAAATAATAGGATCCAAAGTTATAATGTTATGATAGCATATGTTTTAAAGACCCTTGATGTTCAATGATCATATTCCATAATTCAGTAAAGTATTGGTGCATATGATTCGTTATTGTGGTTTTGACCACCGTAGTGGATTTTAGTGATGCCTCCCTCTCAACAACATCTATTTCGGTTTTCTTAGATTCCTTAACAACCATTTTCCCTTCCTCCAATATATTTTTAGCTCCAATGAGTATATAACTCAGGCTAGACATTTAATGTTGGAGCCTATTTTATTCAGATCACCCATTAGTAATTTTTCCCTATTGCTTCTCTTTCACCACTTCATGAAGGTAGGATTCAATGGGGGATTCATTTTGATGATGTGAGGAAGATGACGAAGCCTATATTGAGTCTAGATCCAATTCAAATGGCCTTCATTTTTCTTAAATGGTGAGTTCCAGTTTCATCCTAGTGTGGAGAACACGGTAGTCATAACCGCCACAGTTGAGGGTGGTGAACATATATTGGAGATGATTAAATAAGTCTCTTAGTTCATTTAGGGGATATCAGTTGTTTTAGGTAGATTTTTTCCACATATTTTAATTAAAATAAAGTTGGAATTCCATATATTCTAAGCCTCAGACCAATCATAATCCAACAAAAATGATACACTTAATAACATTTTGAACTAATGTAGTTTGTTGCTAGAAATGGAGTATGGTTTGTGTTTGTTTTTAGTCATCCACATGGAATATTAGATAGTAGATGGAAGATCAGGGAGTTTGATAGAAAATGGATATTATAGTTCAAGCTAACCACAATATTAAAAATGGCATTGTTTCCTAGTGTTTGCCAAATTTTTGGGGTCCAAAAATTAGAGGACGCATTTCATTGTGAAAAAGTGTTTTTCTAGAAGGCCTTATGAAAATATGGAAAAGGTAGGAATTTTATGAATATGGGAATTACAAATTGTTTTTCGTGATGGATCAATGATTTTGGATGGGGATCTAAATGGCTATGATGAGCATCGTGAATGATGAAGAATTGGAGCACTGCGATTAGTGATGGGAATATCCCTGATTATAATGAGCCCCATGAAGGGTTTTGATAGAAATCTCTACAATTACAATGAGCATCTCGAATAGTGAATTCCCATAGAGCTTCGTGATAGAAGGCACTATGAGAATATTCTTTGAAAGATCCAAAAAACCCATAAAGAGGTGATGGATCATCTTGAACAGCTAATCCATTAAATATGAGGCTACCCTCACTTAATTAAAATGAGTTTTTAAAGGAAAATCTAGAAACATTGTGATTTTTCACAGCTAAGGGAGCTTAGTGAATCTAGATTTCTATTCGAGGATGAGCATCATGAAAATACTATAAGTCTTGATTGATGCCAATGATTTTTATTAAAGGGTTGTAACACCCTGATATTTAATGAGAATTATATATTTTTATGTCTTATTTTATACACAACATCAAATAAATCTTTCACTACACACAACAATAGCTTGTCTTGCGTTATACCGAAAAGCCACCATCCTCGATAGTGTGTGTTGTACGCAATATCGAGTTTCACTAAACAAAAATATGTTATTAAAATATTATATAAACTATCCATTATGAATATTATTAACTACATTTTTAACTTTATAACATTATTATTCATCTTACATATTTTCTAGAACATGGTATGAGAACAAAATAAATTTTTTGGGTAAAATAATTATTTTTCAAAAAATGCAATTTTGCCACCTTTTGATGGAGCACCCACATTAAATATAGTTTTTGACATGTTTATAAGTTCAATTTTACAAAATAAAATTCTTTTTTGGAATCAGGATATAAAAATTTACTTTTGATACATCTTTCATATTATTTTAATAACTTTCATATTTTAATGAATAGTAAAAACACGCTATATTTTAGTCAAAAAGAAATTGTTTCATCGCAATAATTTATATGGTTAAATTATAATATTAAATGGTTTTAAAGTTTAAATAGAATATATTTTCACCATTTAATATAATTTATGTCATTACCATTAATTTTTAATTGAATTCATAGGTAAAAACATTTCAATCTTTGGCAATCTTTTAACTTTTAAAACCCTTTTTCTTAACAATGGGATTAATTTTAAACTAATTTCTGAAACTTCTATGTTTTGAATTTTTAAAAATGGATTAAAAATTTGAATTCAGTAGGTCCAAATTATTTTAATAGGTTCCTTTCATTTTTTTGATATTTTGAATAGTAACTACGGTAATTTTTATTTACTACAGTTAGAGGTAAATCAGGTAATTAAGGGTAAAAATAAGATTATAAAATTACCCTGACACTTTAAAAAATAATATTTGATGAATATAAGTATACCCTTATCACCTATGGGTCTAAGAAGATTCATTTCATGGACTTTTGACCATGAAATAATATAATTATTATTAAAACCAAAGAAAGTGACAACATGTCACTCTCTTAAATCTTGTAAGTGTAATAATTTTAATTTAGTGATAAACATCATACAAATTAGAATATAAATAGTACAAAAAAATATAATAACATTATCTAAATCATATGAATTTACTTATAATTTTTGGGGATTAAATAATTATCATTAATTATGACACAATAGTGATGCTGAAATAATTTTATTGATTTAATTATCAAATAAATGATTTTAAAAGTATTAAAATAAATATTATATGAACTATTTAATGTTCTCCACTAATTTTATAGATAAATATGACATGTTATCAATCTATTAAAGCTTTTAGTTCGAACGTAAGCTCTGTGTATATTTTATTTAAATTCAAATAAATGAATAGTGTCAAAATTGACACTATTGTTATTTTATAAAAATTACATATTACAAAATTGTTTAAAAATAAAAAAATTATTTAAAAATTAAAAATTAAAAATTAAAATTTACATGGTCTAAAATTTAATAAAGTATAAAATTATGAAAAATTCACAACATATAAGTAATTATTTATAATGATTTAAAATTTAGAATATTATTACCACAAATAAAATTAAATAGATTATATAAGGATAAATCAAGTTGATAATGTTTAAAATAAATTCCAAACTTGTCTAAATTTTATTGGTTGATAATATTAAAACCCTATATTATCTAATATTTGGATTTGAGTCATTTTTTGAGGTTTTTAAGTTGGTTTTGAATTTATTATAAATTAATATTTCTTATAATTTCAAAGGTGCCCCTCTCTTCCCTTATAAAAGGGCACCACCTCCCTCTCCTCCACACACAACTTTGAGCTTTCATGCTCGGCCAAACCCTGAAAATTAATCTTTCCCATTTCCCTAGAAACATAATAGAGGTCTTGGTATTCTTCAAATACCATCTTTAGTTCCCTAAGAGGAGGTTAAGAAGAGGCGCATCAAAGAAGAGGTAATATCCTTTACCAATTCTTTTCATTTTATTTCTTCTTATAATAATTATTATTTATTTGTTTCACCATAAATTAATAACATAAGTCTAAATAATATAGTGATATGTTATTATAAATATGAAACAACCCTATTTCACCTTCTATCCATCCTATGGAAAATGAAATCACCACACGTGCGTACGTACGAAATACCGTTGCCACGCCGTGGTGTAATCTGTTTTCCACCACCACCTTACATGGATGGGTATAATGGTGTAAAGAATAAATATATATGATTATTATAACATTATACTAATTCTGAGACATTCCATCTTCCACTCCAATACCATTCAATAGTTATGGGAATGATATCATCGCTCGTGCGTACGTACGACCTTCCGTCTCCACGATGTGATGCGACTTGTTCTACATGATCATCATTGAATAATGATTATATACATGAATTGAATGAATTGAATGAATAAATATTATATATATTACACTAATACAATTCTGTAAATAAGGTATCTATAACCTAAAAAGAGGAATATGAATTTATTCGACAAGACATGCGTAAGAACATAAAGTAATGAACACCCGAATAACAAGTAGCATTGAAATATTACTAATAAAAAGATAAGAATATGACCATGTATGATATCATAATAATGAATACGATTCTGTAATAAGTCAATGACATTATTTAAATCATTATACAAGAGGTTCAGATTCTTATGAAGCATATTAGACCTAATGTAAGGGAAAATCTCAAAATCTCATTTTTATCTGAGATTGTTTATACTTTAGAATTTACTAGGGAGTATTTATCATCCACATCCATGTTTCCAAAATTTGTATTATTATCTCTATCCTCCTACAATTGTTTAAATCCAATTTTACCTATTGTTGAATTTTTAGTAAAAGATATGAAAGGAATATTTTTTCATTTAAAGTATGAGATACTTTTTGACTTTTTTGGCCAAAGTAAAAGAAGAATGTTTTTTTAAATTATACAGCATGAATGGATTTTTATGATTCCATAGAACATTATTTCCATGAATCTTCCTTTACAAATTTTCAAGTTATTTTTAATTAACTTCTCTTAGCTTAAAATGTTATGACATGTTAAGAATGGAAAAATGTTTTGGAAGTAGAAAGGATATTTTCCTCAAGAATGGAGTTCAAGTGTTTTATCAAAATTGTTTTCCATCTATGATAATATAAGGTTGTATTTCTATTCCTATTATTACATTTATTTGATTATGTTTCGATGGAATTATTTTTATGAAGTCCTTTATATTATATGAATTGTTTTATGATGTCACGATGTTTAAGAATCCCATTTTTCTTATATGGGTTATGTTATGATGTATGATTTATGATTTTGTGCCACACATAAGAATGGTTTCATTATGATATGAGTGAGACCTATATCTCCCTCGAATTTATTGGGTAAATATTTATATCTCATGAGATATACATGGCATGAACGGCAGGTTAATCTGGTTCAGTGATACATGACTGGAAGGAGGAGTGAACTCGGTTCAGTAAGGGAGTTTGTCCGCTGTGATAGTATTGGAAATGAGTCTTGACTAAAATGAAATGATTTTCTATAATTATGTGTTTATTCCACAATGTTTCATGTTTTATGTTATGATTAATGGGATTACATTTCACTACTATGATTTATCCCATGTTATGATATTATGATCTCTTTTGCAGGTTAATATTTTCAAAATGTTATGTTCTTATGAATATGATATGATTGATATTTCTTTTTTTTACCCTTAATGAGAATTTGAGCTCACCCTTTTGTATGTTTTATTTTCCCCAGGTCAGGAAGAAGGGTACTAAGTAGGATATTCCAAATGAGACTCTAGATATGAAGAAATAAATGTGAGATAATGTAGATGCTTTATGAACTAGTTGTTTATGTTTCCCAGTTTCTAAAGACACTATAACTATACGGTACTACCATGGTTTTGTTATATGTTGTAATAAGTATGATTCAATTTTGAATTAATAACAATGTATGTAACGTATGGGTCGTTATAGTTGGTATCGGAGGGAGGTTATTGTCAACCTTTGGAAACTAGGATGTGAAAACCTTAGTAAGAACCCTAAGGATATGTCTAAGAATATAACACAATCTTAGTGTTTTAGAAATGGCCATCAATAACCTATGATAAGACTTAAAGTGTGAAATTTTATTACTGATTATGTGGTTTTCCTATTGTAATTAGTGTTTCTCACACTATGCTTCTTGGTTTTAGTCAATGGCTGGAACCTGAAGGAACCGTGTTAATGATGAATGTGACGGACAATGCAATGATTGTCCCCCTGAGCAACCAAACATTATGGGAGCCGGATTGAAAAATCTTGTATCCATGCTCACACAACTTTATCAAGATATGAATCAAGCAGGACTTCCAAATGAGAAAAGGAAGGAGAAACATTCTGTTAAATCCTTCATGAGGTAGCATCCACCTTCATTCAGCGGGTCTTCTGATCCATTATTGGCTGAAGAATGGATCTGTACCACTGAAAAGATATTTTCAGTCCTTCAATATTCTGAACATGACAAAGTCATCTAGAAATGTATTTTTTGGAATGTAAAGCTGATCAATCGTGGAATATTATCAATAATATGAGTCAAAGGGATGAAGTTGAGTCCTTGGAATGGTATGGGTTCAAGATCTTATTTTTCAATTAGTACATCCCTCGTATTCTTCGAACAAATATGGAGAAGGATTTTCTTGAACAGAAGCAAAAGGATGATGAATCTTTTGGTACCTACGAAGAAAATTTTACAAGACTTTCAAGGTATGCTTCTGGAATTATTATACAACCTAAGAGTAAAATCGATTGATTATTTAGTGTCTTAAAACCATGTCTTCGAAGGGAATTATCCATAAGGGGCTTCAATAACTACGGGGAAATTGTTTGATGTGCTCTCTAGGTTGAGATGGAGATTGGGGTAACCCATCAGTCATTTGGGTTTGATAAGAAGATGAAAATGGAATTCAAAGGAAAATCAAAAGACCACACTGAAAAGAAGATGAGTTTTCCTTTATGCTCAAATTGTGGAAAGAAACATGGAGGGAATTTCCCTAAAGGGACAAGAAAATGTTTTAAGTTTGGAAAAGAGGGTCACCGGGTAATTGAATTTCAAAATAATGGGAAAAAGATGTCTAATGATGCGAACAAAGAAATGGATACACAGAATGCACCTCCAACACTTCAATGTTTCAATTGCAAGGAGATGGGGCATTATGACAATCAATGCCCAAATACAAGGGTTGTTGATGATGATCAACATCAACAAACTCTTAAGGAAAAAGACAATGGAAAGTCACATACAATTACAATCGGCGACGTGGAGTACGATAACGAAGTGGTGAAAGGTACACTTACCATCGACTCTAATGTAACAAATGTTTTATTTGATTCTGGATCCACACACTATTTTATTTCTGAGTAATTTTCTAAGGGTATCGTTTTATTACCTCAACAATTAGATGTTGAGTTAGCTGTGACAACTCCTAATGGCACAACAGTCACATCAAAAGTTTACAATTCTTCTCCGATTGAAGTTTGTGGGAAAGTGCTTCCTGCGAATCTTGTGATCCATCCTATAGTGGAATTTGATGTGATTCTTGGCATGGATTGGCTTTCTTTATATGGATCTCATATCAATTTATAAAGAAGGAAAGTCACATTTCATATTCCATATCAATATATGATCATCTATCGATGCAAGGATGAACATGACCTTCCTGTGGAAATTTCATCCATCTTATGGGTTTTGATTCAAATAAATGAAGGCTATTTATCTCAAATGGTTGGAGAAAAACTCATGATTAAGAATATGTCCATTTTACGGGAGTTTGATGATGTCTTTTTGGAGGAATTTCTAGGTCTTCCACCAAATCCTGATGTTGATTTTTCAATATAACTCATACTGGGTGCTATGCCTATTTCAAAGACACCTTATAGAATGGCCCCAATTGAGTTTCATGAATTGAAGAAGAAACTCCAAGAGAATCTTGATAAAGTATTCATACACCCTAGTGCGTCACCTTGGGGAGCACCTATTCTGTTTGTTAAGAAGTAAGATAGATCAATGAGACTCTGCATTGATTATTGAGAACATAAAAAGACCACTATCAAGAACAAATACCATCTCCCATTCATTGATGACTTATTTGACCAACTACATGGAGCTCAATACTTTTCCAAGATTTATCTTCATTCATGGTATCATCAATTAAGAGTCAAAATGGAGGATATACATAATATGGCTTTCCGTACAAGGTATAGACACTATGAATTTATAGTGATGCCATTTGGTCTTACTAATGCCCATGTTATCTTCATGGATCTAATGAATAGAGTCTTTAGAGACTATCTTGATCAGTTTGTGGTAGTCTTTATAAAAGATATTATTGTCTATTCAATGAACAAGGAAGAACATGAAGATCACTTTAGAATTGTATTAAAGACCATAAGAAAGGAGAAGCTTTATGCCAAATTTACGAAGTGTGAATTTTGGCTTCAAAAAGATTCATTTTTGGGTCACATAATCTCAAAAGAGGGGATATCTGTGGATCCAGCAAAAACAGAGGTTATCAAAAGATGGTCGAGACCAACAATAGTAATTGAGATCTGAAGTTTTATTGTCTTGTATGGATATTATCGACGTTTTGTGAATGATTTTTCTTGGTTATCTAATCCACTCACCAGGTTGACTCGAAAAGGAGTTAAGTTCATTTGGATGGAGGAGTGTGAAGAAAATTTCAAGGAGTTAAAATGAAGGTTATCCAGTGCACCTGTGCTCACACTGCCTTGTAGTGGAGAAAGGTTTGTGATCTATAGTGATGCATACATTAAGTCATTGGCGTGTGTTCTCATGAAAAATGATATGGTGATAACTTATGCGTCAAGACAGTTGAAAATACCTGAGCAAATTACCCAACTCATGATTTCGAGTTAACTGCAGTAATCTTTGCATTAAAGATTTGAAGGAATTACCTTTACGGTGAAAGGTGTGATATTTATACTGATCATAAAAGTTTAAAGTATATTTTTCACACAAAAGGAGCTGAATATACACCAAATAAGATGGTTGGAGCTGATTAAGGATCACAGCTCCTCAATTCATTATCACCCTGGGAAAGCAAACAAGGTGGCAGATGCATTAAGTCAAGAAGACCGTGCTAGCTTATCTATGATGAGGATAAAAAAAGATCCAATATTTATGGATTTACAAAGGATGGATCTTGGAATTATAATGTAAGGGGAAAAATATTATATTTTTCAAATGAATGTTCAACCATCTATACATATGAAGATTAAAGAGGCACAAAAATAAGATGTAGAGTTACAAAATAAGGTGAGAAATATTCCTGAATTCAACCTTGATTGTGATGGGATAATAAGGTTCCGGAATCGGGTTTGTGTTCCTCCCATCCTAGAATTAAAGAAGGAGCTACTAGTTGAGGCTCATAGTTATTTATTCTCTATTCATCCTAGTAGCACGAAGATATATAGGCACCTGAAAGAGTACTTCTGGTGGGATGGCATGAAAAGAGATTTTGCTGAATATGTCTCTCGATGCTTGGTTTGTCAGCAAGTTAAAGCTGACAGAAAGAAGTCTAAAGGTATGTTACAACCATTACCAATACCCGAATGGAAATGGGAAAACATCACTATAGACTTTGTCACCGGACATCCTAAAACATCCAAAGGCAATAATGCTATAGGGGTCATAGTTGATCATGTTACGAAGTCGGCACACTTCATTGCTATTAGAGAAGATTTCTCTCTGGATCAGATTTCCAGGATATATGTAAAGGAAGCGGTAAGATTTCATGGAGAACCACTTTCCATTATATCTGATTGGGATCTGAGGTTTACCTTGATGTTCTGGTGAAGTCTTCAGCATAATCTAGAAACAGAGTTGATTTTCAGCACTGCTTATCATCCTCAGGCAGATGGTCAGTCTGAGAGAACAATTCAAACTCTAGAAGACATTTTGAGAGCTTGATCTATGGATTTAAAAGGTGGTTGGGATCAACACCTACCAATGATGGAATTCTCTTATAATAATATCTTTCACTCCAGTATTCAGATGGCTCCATATGAAGCTCTCTATGGAATGAAATTCAAAACTCCAACTTGCTGGGATGAAGTTGGGGAAAGAAAGCTATTAGGACTTGATCTTGTCAATGAGATGGCAGAAAAGGTCTGATCTATTAAAAAACACATAATAGCAGCTCAGAGTCGACAAAAAGTTATGCTGACAACCGAAGAAATGACCTAGAGTTTTAAGTGGGTGATAAAGTGTTCTTATGAATATCTCCTTGGAAGAGAGTAATGATATTTGGAAAGAAAGTCAAGTTGGGCCCTAGGTATATCGGTCCTTTTGAAATACTAGATCGTGTTGGGAAGGTAGCTTACAGATTGACGCTTCCACCGAATCTCTCTCAAGTTAATGATGTGTTCCATGTATCTCTCCTAAGAAAGTACATACCTGATCCTTTACATGTACTAATCTCAGAAGTTGTACTGCTGGAGCAAGATCTTTCTTATGAAGAACACCCGATAGAGATTCTGGATCGTAGAGAAAAAGTTCTACAGAACAAGACCACTCTCTTGGTGATAGTTATATAGAGGAACCACCAATTAGAATAAGCTAAATGGGAGCTTGAGGACATGATGACGGAGTGGTATCCTAATCTATTTGTTACGAAGTGACGAATTTCGAGGGCGAAATTCATTTTAAGGGTGGTAGAGTGTAACACCCTCATATTTTATGAAAAGTAGATTTTTTTTGTATTATTTAATACGCAACATCAAATAAATCTTTCACTACACACAACTCTAGCTTGGATTTCGTTATACGCAAAAGCAACCTTCCTCTATAGCGTGCGTTGTACGAAATACCGAGTTTCACTAAACAACAATATATTATTAAAATATTATATAAACTAGCCATTATGAATATTATTAACTACATTTTGAATATTATAACATTATTATTCATCTTACATATTTTCTAGAACATGGTATGAGAACAAAATAAATTTTTTGGGTAAAAAAAGTATTTTTAAAAAAATATAGTTTTGCCGTCTTTTGATGGCGCTCCAAATTTAAATCTAGTTTTTGAAATGTTTATAAGTTAAATTTGAAAAAAATAAAATTCTTCTTTGGAATCAGGATATAAAAATTTACTTTGGATAAATGTTTCATATTATTCTTATAACTTTCATATTTTAATGAATAGTAAAAAGACGCTCTATTTTAATTAAAAACAAATTTTTTCATCCCAATAATTTATATGGTTAAATTATAATATTACATTTTTTTAAAGTATAAATATAATATATTTTTACCATTTAATATAATTTATTTCAATAAGATTAATTTTAAATTGAATTCATAGTTAAAAACATTTCAATCTTTGGCAATGTTTTAACTTTTAAAACCCATTTTCTTAAAAATGGGATTAATTTTAAATTAATTACTGCAACTTATGTGTTTTTAATTTTGAAAAATGGACTCCATATTTGAATTAAGTAGGTCCAAATTATGTTAATAGGTTGCTTTCATTTTTTTTATATTATGAATAGTAACTATGATAATTTTTATTTACTACAGTTAAAGGTAAATATGGTAATTAAGGGTAAAAATAAGATTATAAAATTACCCTAACACTTTCCAAAATCCTATTGGATGAATAAAAGTCTAACCATATCACCTAAGGGTAGGACTGGATTCATTTTTAATGGACTTTTGACCATGAAATAATATAATTATTATTAAAACCAAAGAAAGTGACAACATGTCACTCTCTTATATCTTATAAGTGTAATAATTTTAATTTAGCAATAGACATCATAAAACATCAAATATAAATAGTCCCTAGAAATATAATAAAATTATATACATCATATAAATTTACTTATAATTTTTTAGGGATTAAATAATTATCATTAATTATGACACAATAGTGATGTTGAAATTATTTTATTGATTGAATTATCAAATAAATGATTTTAAGAGTGTTAAAATAAATATTATATTAACTATTTATTGGGATAAAATAATTTTATAGATAAATATGACATGTTATTAATATATTAATTCTTTTATTTCGAACATATCGTCTATGTATAGTTTATTTAAATTCAAATAAATGAACAACGTCAAAATTGACACTATTGTTATTTTATAAAAATTACATATTATAAAATTGTTTAAAAATAAAAAAAAATATTTAAATATTATAAATTAAAATTTATATGGTCTAAAATGTAATAAAGTATACAATTATGGACAATTCACAACATATAAGTAATTATTTATAATTATTGAAAATTTAGAATATTATTACCACAAATAAAATTAAATAGATTGTATACGGATAAATCAAGTTGATAATGTTTAAAATAAATTTCCAGCTTGTATAAATTTTATTGTTTGATTATATTACAACCCTATATCATCTAATATTAGGATTTTAGTCATTTTTTGAGGTTTTTAAGTGGGGTTGGAATTTATTATAAACTAATATTTCTTATAATTCCAAAGGTTCCCCTCTCCTCCCTTATAAAAGGACACCTCCTCCCTCTCCTCATCACACCACATTGAGCCTTCAATCTCGGCCAAACCCTGCCAATTTCTCTTCTAAACTTCCCTAGAAACATACTAGAGGTCCTGGTATTCTTCAATGTCCAACTTTAGTGCCCAAAGAGGAGGTTAGGAAGAGGCGCGTCAAAGAAGATGTAATATCCTTTACCAATTCTTTCAATTTTATTTATTTTTCTACTTCTTCTTATTTATTTGTTTTATCATAAATTAATAACATAAGTATAAATAATATACTTATATGTTATTATAAATATTAAACCACACTATTTCACCATCTATCCATCCAACAGAAAATGAAATCACCGCGCGTGCGTACGTACGGAATACCATCTCCACGCCGTGGTGTAATCTGTTTTCCACCACCACCTTACATGGATGGGTATAATGGTGTAAAGAATAACTATATATGATTATTATAACATGATAATAATTCTGATACATTCCATCTTCCACTCCAATTCTATTCAATAGTTATGGAAACAATATCATCACTCGTGCGTACGTATGGCCTACTGTCTCCACGTTGTGATGCGACTCGTTCTACATGATCATCATTGAATAATGATGATATAAATGAATTTAATGAATAAATAAGATATATATTACACTAATACCATTCTATAAATAAACTATCTATAACATAAAAATAGGAATAAGAATTTATTGAACAAGACATGCATATGAACATAAAGCAATGAACACCCGAATAACAAGTAGCAATGAAATATTACTAATAAAAAGATAAGAATATGACCATGTATGATATCATAACAATGAATATGATTCTGTAATAAGTCAATGCCATTATTTAAATCATTATATAGGAGTTTCAGATACGTACAAAGCATATCGGACCTAAGGTAAGGGAAAATCTCACAATCTCATTTTTTATCCGAGATTATTTATACTTTAGAATTTACTAGGGAGTATTTATCATCCACGCCCATGTTTCGTCAACATATAATATTATTTGTATCCTCCTACAATTTTTTAAATCCCATTTTACCTATTGGTGAATTTTTAGTAAAAGATATGAAAGGAATATTTTTTCATTTTCAGTATGAGATATTTTTTGACTTTTTCGGCCAAAGTACGAGAAGAATATTTTTTTAACTTATATGGAATGAATGGGTTTTTATGATTACATAGAACATTATTTTCATGAATATTCCTTTACAAATTTTCATGTTAATTTTAATTAACATTTCTTAGCAAAAAATTTTATGACATGTTAAGAAAGGAAAAATGTTTTTGAAGTAGAAAGGATATTTTTCTCAAGAATGGATTTAAAGTGTTTTATCAAAATTATTTTCCATCTAAGATAATACAGGGTTCTGTTTTTATCCCTAGTATTACAATAATTTGATTATGTTGTGATGGAATTATTTATATAAGGTTCTTTATCTTATATGAATTGTTTTATGATGTCACGATGTTTAAGAATCCCATTTTTATTACATGGGTTATACAATGATGTTTGATTTATGATTTTGTGGCACAAATAATAATGGTTTCATTATGAGATGGTTGGGTGGTATATCTCCCCCCAATGCATTGGGTAAAGATTTATATCTCATGAGATAGACATGGATGGAACGACAGGTTAATCCGGTTCAGTGATACAGGACGGGAACAAGGATTGAACTCAGTTCAGTAATGGACTTTGTCCGCTATGATCGTCTTGGAAATGAGTCTTGACTAAAATGAAATGATTTTATATGATTATGTCTGTATGCCACAATGTTTCATGTTTTATGTTATGATTAATGGGATTACATTTCCCTACTATGATTTATCCCATGTTATGATATTTTGATCTCTTTTGCAGGTTAATATTTTCAAAATGTCATGTTCTTATGAATATGATATGATTGATATTTCTTTTGTTTACCCTTACTGAGCATTTGAGCTCACCATTTCGTTTGTTTTCTTTTCCCCAGGTCAGGAAGAAGTATACTAAGTAGGATATGCCAAAAGGGACTCTAGATATGATGAAATAAATGGGAGACAATGTAGATGCTTTATAAACCAGTTGTTTATGTTTCCCAATTTCTAAAGACACTATACCTATATGGTCATACCATGGTTTTGTTATATTTTGTAATAAGTATGATTCAATTCTGAAGTAATAACAATGTATGTAAAGTATTGGTCCTTATAAGGGTGATTAGAGATTATTGGGTATTCTATGTTGACTCATTGATCTTCACAAAGAATCATGTTACACGAAGGGAGGGATCTTCACCAAGGTAGTTTGTTCCGTGAAGGAAAAGGTGCTTCATGAAGGAGTGAGCTTTCATGAAAGATTTTTTTAAACATCGAGATTTTAGAAAATAGTTCTTTTAGAGTGCATCAACTTAGGTCTACATTTCAAGTAGAGTCTCATGCTAGACATAGAAAAAGACATTGATTCTAATCCATTGAAGTGACCTTAATTTCACTAAATCGAGTTAGATTTCTCTAAAAGTAGTGAGTGAGGGGGAGTCAATGGAAGTGATCTGAGGGAAGAAGTTTGATATCCCAAAAATCATGTAATGACAATGCGCCTAACATCAAGTTAATGTGTCTGAAATTATTTATTCCACATCTAGTAAAGATTGATGGATTTAGGTATGATCAAAACACTGTCAGTGTATTCTCCTTGGACTAGTCATTAGTGGAGAACTAAGTAAAACCATTGTGTTTTCTTTCTACATGTGAATGTTTGATTACTGATCAAATCCATCATTTAGGTTTAATGAGTTCCTACCAATGTGGGAACAAGATATGTCACATTAAAATAAAAATTTGACACCCTGATTCACCTATCCCCTCTGAGGGTGCTCTGGGGTCATAGAATTACAAAATCATTGATTGAGGATTTTATGATTATATATACAATAACGCTTAGATATAAACAAAACCTAATATAATCCATTCCTATTGTATGGGTTTCAGAAGATGTTAGATCTGAAATGCCTGAACTTTGGGACATACCTATTGAGATCAATCATATAATGTATATCAGTCATCAGGCATTAACAATTTGGTTGATCCATAAAATCTTGAATATACACGGACAACGATTGTGGAAGCCACTAATTTTTTCATTTGATTGATATGAGAAATGAAGAACAGATTCTATTGTAACATGTTGGGTATACAAATAGGGGTATATTCCAATACTTCTAGATGTAAGATAATTCAATGCGATCCTAATCAACTGTGCAGTCCTAGAAGAAGTTCTCGCCCTTTTTTAATGATGTAGAAACTATTAACATGACATATGATGTGTAAGTAGTTGTGTATGGGTAATATAAGAGTATATTTTCATACTTGGATTTGAGGGGAATTAGAGCCACCACATCAAAACAGGGGAGTGGGTCCAAATCCTCTCTGACATTGGATGTTATTTCATCTTCCAAAATGTCTTTATAAATCAAGGATGTTTTGAGTAGTGGAGGAGTTAGAACCCCCACATATATTTGTTATAGACATGTAGAATTTTTCTATGAGTCCCTGATTTATTATCCTCTAACCTCAGGCCCAAATTTATAGTAGTTGATGTGTTCAGGTGAGAAAAATACCTCTAATTATTCTTGATCCCACACCATTTTTATACCCACTAAGGATCCCACCGATAGTGTTAAAACTATTTGGATTTCTATCATGTGTACCCGTATACCAGGGAAAAATGGATGAAAACCTATATATTCAATGAAGGTTAAAAAAGTTCTTAAGGTAATCCAAGGAACATTCATACAAATGAATGACTAACTATTTAGAACATGACAAACTCACATCATTAGTTACCTCAACCAATTTTTATTCCTGACATCATCTTGAAGAAGACCCTCAAATGGAATAGATGGTTGTGGTGCTACAGGTGGAATTGGTGGTGATATAGGTAGAAATTATTTAGGATTATAAAAATTTTCTTACATATGCTCTATATTTCTAGGATATCCTAGTTCTCCAACCCCCTCATTAACCTGTGTGTCATCACAAACTGTCATCCCTCCAGGAGAATATACCAGAGAATTCGAGGGAAATATGATCAATCCATCTTCCTACAACATCCCAAAGGAATATCAATAGAGTATTTCTTATATGGAATATTCAAGTAATTGTGATATTTATCTATCCTATTTTTCATAATCACACCATCCACTCTCTTTTTCCCTAGGTTCCCTTAGTTGGGTGATTATCATTTATAGTGTCCAGTTATTATAGTGAATTTGAAAATGTGGGGAATAAATTATAGCATCAAAATCTCAGAGTTAGACCGTGATCTCAATAGGTTTTTCTATATATAAAATACCTACAGGATTATCCACATTCCCAAATCCCTCCAGTTTGACCTCTTCATAGAGAAACACCTTTAAAATATCTAAAGCACACATATTTTTCCTCCAGTCACCCCATTTTTGATTTTCCATAAGAAATCCCACTATGAATGGAGTGGTATATATAAAGGTTTATCACTTTTTGTAGCTCCACTTGATGGAGTAACTGGCTCTAATCACCGAACTTGGTTCCTGAACATCTATGATTCTAGTTCTCTCCTTGAACCCGAACACTAATCAGACCCCTTTTACTCGAATAATATTTGGGGTTTCTTAGCTTTTTCTCCCACTGATGGGGTCCCATTGGTATTTTACACTAGCACAACTAACTAACAGTCCATGGAGGAGTATATCTATCCATCCACATATGGTTTCAAAAGGATGATACAAGAATTAGTCTAAGAATTATTCACTTCCCCTATCAATATAATCCAAAATTAGTGGGCGACCATCCAATGTTTCTTAAAATGAATACTATAAAGTGATTAAGGTATTTCATTTGAAGGAATCCAAGGTTCCTCCCAAATCACATGGTTCATATCCTTTATAAATAATCTAGAAGCCTATCTGAGTAGATAAGGAACCCTCATGAATGTTCATCAAATAATCATGCTATTTAAAGATACCCAAGATGTTATCAAGTGTATTTATGGTTATATATTCTTATGGTGTATATAAAATATGCTCCTCTTATTTAATCTATACATTATCTCTTAAATTTTTAGTGAACTAGGCATGACCCTAATGATACTTTTTAGAAATTATCTGATTTGTGCACTGGGAATTAAATAAGTATTAATGAATTCATAACCATTCAAAGGGTATCCCATAAAAACCCAGAATACATGTATGGGTATTGAAAAATAATTTGGGTCATTCCCCTTATAATGGTGATATATTTAATGGTACAATTGTTTTATCATGGGAAAAACCAAGATGATTTTCCTACTACAAGATAGCTAATCCACTATTGTGAATGTGGTCACACTTACCCCACCCTTATAGTGGATTATAATTTAACCACTAAGGAAACATTTCCAAATAGACCTATAGTAGGATAATATGATCAACCTCAGAGAGGACCTTCCACCCCTAGTGTTCTAATTAACCTTCTTCCAGCATATTCCAATAAGTACCATCTTCTAATAGGGATTCATGGGATGGGAAATAATTAGGATTATTCAAAAATGGGTCATATTTAGTCCAATAGATTATTAATTCTACCCAATTTTTTAAGAATACATTTACCCATAGGTGTGGTACTTGTTTGAGGATACCCTTCTGCAAACCAAATAGCTCATTAACAATAGGGGGAGTCTGATTAGAATCTTCCCAGAAGGAAGGAGGGAGAAATTCATTATACAGATCTCCCATGATGGGTGTACCACTAATATTGTCAATTCCCAAGATACTTATTTCCACTTCTCCATACATATGATGGGCAATGTTATTGTCCTAGAACCATTTTCTAACCATGCATTTCATAATGATTTTTCTAAAATACCTATGATTCTAAATTCCATATAACCTTATACAAACCTACCATCTTTATTTCCACTAAAAACTTCACACAAGTGTGCTTCAAACTAAATCTCTAATTATAATGAAAACTATAATCCTCACCAAATTAGAGATCCTAGTAAAAATAACACCCAAAATTTTGTTTTTTATAGATTTTATCTTTATTCATATGTAAAAATGAGTATATAGTTCATAGTATTGTTAGTTTACCTGAAGATCCATTAGGACATACTTTGACATAAACCTTTTAAAGTGATTGTTTTTAGAAAAAATGGACCATTGGTGATATTTTCACTTAATATATGTGATGATTCATGATAATATAGAAAATTGGATGATTCCCTACCCAAGGAAGTGAAATCGTAGTGTTGTTATGAAGAAAAAATTTTATTGGGATAGCCATTCAAATGGAGCGGAATTTGTTATGTTTCTCCTCATTAATATCATAAAGTGGGTAGTAATAGAATTTATGATATTTCACTAGTCATTTTGAACACTATTGTCCATATCATTATGATGGGCCACAAAATCCTTATCTTATTAATAAATATATCTAGATGAAATATGAAACATTCAGTTTAGAATTGAAATATAAGAAAATTGATAGAAATCACATTACTAATATAGGGTCATGTGATCATGTGATGACCAATAATAAAAGTGACAATGTAAACACATTGTGGTCTGTAGATCACGTGAGCCTAGTAGAGTAAGAGGATAACTTGTTTTCATCAGCACTACATGGGAGTCAACAGGTTGCTTAATTTTGAAGCTGACATGAGATCACTAAAAGTTATTTATTGAATTACCATTAATGATTTATTCTCAAAGTTAAGAAATTAAAGTCACAAAAATCATTTATGCAGGTTGATTACACAAGGAAATCACATGTGATAATAAAGAAAATAAATAACACGCTAGTGTTACATGATTCTGCCACCCATGTGAGTTACGTGACATGATAATTCTTTGGGATATTTCTCAAGAGTGGGTCACATGTATAGACCTGAGAATTTAAATTGAGAAAATAATATTTTAAAAAGAGGAAATTGAGAGTATTTAATAATTTGATATAGATAACATGACGGATTTTTGTGATTGTGTGACACTGAATGGGTTCTATGATGCCTCTTATCTCATTTTCTAGTGGCTAAATAGGTTGTCGATGATTTAAAAATATATTCTCTCTATTGGTAACATGATGCTTCAAGGTTAAGGGTACAAAGTAAAAGATAATATGTGATAGATTATACTCAAGAAATTTCATATAAAACAATATCAATGATGGTGTGGCCTATACTATATATTTTCTATGTGATACATTAGAGACACACACTTGGAAACATTGGGGTTACATGATCATGGTCCCAGCCAAAGTCATATGATGGGGTTGGCCCCACCACCTCTATCCATCACCTTTGAATCATACATGTAGCCTTCATTTTTTATAATGTGGAATAAATAACTAATACCCATTACTATAAAAACCCAAATGTATCTACTTTTACACACAATAAAAGGACATAGAGATATGGACATGGGGAACAGACATGGAAACTCAAAGATTTGGAGACTCATACTAGGAGAATCAACCAGTTATATTTCGGTGGATGGTGAATACTTTGGAAGGAAAAATTCACAATCACATGAGGATGAGAACAATAGTTTATAAAAAGTTTCAAGCATGAATATTTACCATGTGACCCGTATATAGTCAAAATATATCTTGTCCTGTGTCAATCAGAAGACAACATAGTCACCATCCATATATGCGATCGCCTAAACTCTTTTTGGTCATGCGATAGATGGATGCCTCCAAATTCACATGATATCCTTATGTTATAATTAAATAATAGGACATTTATGCAACAAAATAACCCTCATTCATTCATACATCCACCCAAACTGAGGAAACATCCCCCAAAACTACTAGACCTAAACAACCAGAACTTTCACACTAACATACACCCCTTTCAATCTTGAATCACCATATTAAGGTGTCTCTCATATATGTACCTATATATATAGTCACCAATGGGGTTTTAAATATTTAATCCACTTAATAACTAAGGTCAAAATCTGAAGGACATTGATGATATCACCCCTTAGATCATACACATAAAACTTGTCTAGCCCACATCTGATCCTGACTGGACATGATACTTGGTGGATGTTTGTGGTCACGCAACAAGGCTAGATTCCAAAACTGAGATGAACCCAATATATACCCTTCTGATCCCATTATTTGGAGTAGGAATCCTATATGTTTCTTGAAACTATAGTCCTCAAAATCGTCTATTTCCAATCATGCATGTATAGTGGATGTGCGGGTAATTATGGTGGAACTATTTATAGTGACCACCATGTATTCTTCTCTCCTCAACTCATAAGTGGGAAAAGGGAATCCCTAGTGGAGTATTACCCTATCCTTTTTTGTAGGATTACATATCCCTTCATCCTTCCATACCCCCTCCCCCATTCATTAGTGGATAAGTAGTGGATTCCATAGTTGGTATTCCTTTTTTTTGGTGCAAGTCCAATTCAAATATGATTATTCCGTGTTATTGATCTTATACCACATAGAGTTTCTCACCCTGAGAATCAATCACATGAACTTAGAGGTCAATGGTTATTATAGAATTAGTATCTTGAAAATACCATTATTTCATTCCTCTATCCTAGGTGTAAGCTCCAACAATATTTTACTTTCTCAAAGGGTTATATTCCTTATGATGTATCCCTTCAATTGACAATATTATCAATAAAGTACCTTAGGGAATCCTTATATATGCACACCCCACTCAATCCTATGTTTTCACCCCATTCTTGAAAAATATTTCCATAATAATTAGAACTTTTCATACTCTGATTCCTAACTTTATAGGATACATAGGACACCCCTCCATGTCTCAATTCCCATACCCAAAATTTATATTCCCCCATATACTTCTTTGTAAACAGAAATTAAATTAAATTATAGTGTATTTACTGTATGATGTTAAATTTCATGGTACATTCTTATCACATGATTATGTCATTCAAAGTTTATGGGTTTTGATTCATGTTTTATTTGGATACATAAGAAATATCTATGAGTACCAAACAGAACACCATAAACTTATATCCACTTACTTTAAGGACATATTCCCCATGGAGAATCCCTATATTAGGCTATAATCTTTATAAAGTCATGTCACTATTTAGATGTCCATATTCTCTCTAAGTCTCATAGCATTATTCTCATTGGGATATATTCCTAGAGAGACCTATATTCATAAATAAATATTTCTTATAAGAACAACCTATTATTTTCAAGTCATATTCCCCTATAAGTTTTTCATAAAGGTCCACTTCTACATTAGTCCCACTCCAAGAATTTTTAGGAATACCTCACCAAACTTTTCTTACCCCATGAAATTAAACTATATAGATCAGTTAATGTCAAATTAACTTAAAAGGTGTGACATTTCCTTTTATGTAGCACTAAACTATGTGGGTTTTTATTCCTTTGGAAAAATATTTAGGAATCTAATTTATTGTCCATATTCTGACACCAAAAATATCTTCCAACTTCATTGATGTTGATAAACTATAGAGCACCCACCTGTGTGGCTTTAAAATATACAGACCTATGGACCAACATCACTATGTAATAATATGTAACAATTTGTAGAGACTCTCACATATATAGATGGATTTATCGATGGAGAACCTCTTATACATACATATTTTCATGTTGAAGACATACTTTTGATATGTAGAGTCATTCACATCGACATGGAATAAATAACCAATTTCAATAGTTTGGGTAACCAATTCCATACTGGGATTTGAGAAAGATTCCAGAACCTGACATAAATCTATAAGAGAGTCCAAAAGTTGTTAATAATTTCCACTAAATTTTTGTGATTATCTCGATATCATTCCTATTGACCAAATTTAGTTTTTAATAATTGTTAGTAAAAAACCTCAAGAACCTCCAATATTTGAAATGATGTCCCATGGATAATCATGGATTTTGGAGTAGTTGGGTTTTATATTTCTATAAATAAACTCTATTTTAACCATCCATTAAATGACTAGTGGAACAACATGAAGATTGCACATCCATACTCAGGCCCACACAACTAAGTGTCAAACGACCTCATTCCAAGTTGAAATTGGTCAAAAGATTGATTTATGCAATGATATAAGCAAGACCAAACATTTAATATGTGGTGGTAGTTTTTATATGGTATATAAATAATTTAGGAAATTAAAATGAGAAGATTTGAATTAGATTCTCTAATATATCAAAGGTTTAGACGATGTAGCATTGTGTATTAAAATAGATGATCCCTTTCATGTATATATTTATTTATAATTTGAATAGTATATTTATGCATGAAATATAATAAAAAAAATTGAGTTTACCGGTGGAAGAACTATTGAAAGAAGGATGTTGAGGTTTTATCATGTTGAAACACTATGAAAAATATAATCATAATATGTGGCTATAATGGAAATTGGGAAATAACTAATATGGATGATTATTTGATGAGATTAAAATAATTAAAGAAGTCCAATTATTTTTCTATTATAATAAGTATCCAACTAATTTGGACAATAATATAGTGATTCACCCACAAATAAAGAATATTTAGAAAAAAAATATATTTTTATCTGAAATACACCAGCGGATACAGTGCTAGAGTTGTGGAAATTTTTTTGAAATAAAAATCTTGCAGACATGTTTTCCATGGTTTTAGTTTATGAACATCTGTGGAGAAATCATGTCATATTTGAACTAGGGTGGTCAAAAAGTGGGATGGTGACTCTGTTTATTGTTGTGGATGTTGTAACAATTTTTTCCCTATGATTTCGTAGTTATTATTTTTCCTTAAAATTAGTCTTTAATTGGGAGATTATTAGAAATTATGAAGACTCATTCAGGATTCCAGTTCTGAGCATCCTAAAAGAGGAACTTTGAAACCTAGGATTCTATAAATTTATAAATTTTTATTGAAATGGAATTATATTATTGGATGTTTTCTGGATGATATGATTCGAAACTAAAATATTAGGTGGTTGACATCTAGAGAATTGATGCACATTATTTTTAATTTGTTTCAGGGCAACTTACGGTGATGTGTAAGTGTTCTAAGATATTCTAAAAATGGTTACTTAAAGTTTACTGATGGTATAAAAAAGTGATATATAAAGTTTACTGGTTTTCCGATAAAGTGATATATAAGGGTCATGAGAATGATATATATGGGTAACATTCACATTCACTAAAATATAGTGGATGAGAAAGATTTACCTGTGGGAAATTGGAGGCGTGTAGTGTAAATGGTGAGCTAACATAGTATAATAATATTTTAGATGAGTTGATAAGATATCACCCACTATTTAAGTGGGCTTGGAACACTAGTACATGTCGTAGATTAGTGATCTAAAATGGGTTTTACAAAAGTTTTTAGAATTTTTTGATGTTTAGTGAAAATAAAAGAATTACCAGTTTTCTTCCATGGTTGTATGACTAAATCCCAAACCAGATTATGTCTTGTGTCAATTATTGATTTTTATTTTTTATTTTTGTTGAATGTTTTATTTCAGAGAGTTTTGTTTTTCTTGAGTGTGTGTGGTTGAAAATATAGATCCATGATATAGGTGCATCTCGAATTATATGATTTTGTTCACAAAGAAAACTTTTTTCTGATTAACTAGTAAGTTTCCATGATTTGTTTTTCACATTGTGATTATGATGGTTTTTCTTCTATTTATTAATGGCTCCAACTCCCAATCTCCCATTTCATATAATGGGAAATAGGCACAAATCCCCACCATACTATCTATTAATTTATTCATTTAAATATTTTAATCAATGATTTTATCTATTTTTAGATAATTCATAAGTAAATCATGGTGGTTACCATGTTTTTTCAAAATACCCCAATGATCCCTTCGCAATGATTTCACTGTTGAACATAACAGTTTGACGACATATCTCTTTAATTCACTATAACAGGTAATTTTTACACAGTAGAGATAATCTTTATTTTGAATTTGTATCATGAACGTTCTATTTGTTAGAAATTGTGAGTTAATTGATGGGACAATGTATTGGAACATAGTCATCCTATTTACTGAAACATAACCATAGTGAATTCTCCCTGATTACATTTTTTTCTTGAGGAAACAATACTATAAAGTGTTTTTGTGCATTCCATATAATAAACCAGCCTAATCCACCCCTGGATAGGGAACCTGATCTATCCCATGACATTTACTAAGATGGTTTATGATAAATGGTATCAAATACTATACTCAACCAGATGTGAAGAGATACCACATTAGTTTGAGGTGATACATCCATAATGAGGGTGTTTTTATTTAAAAGGTGAGAGTATATCACCTAAGGAAAAGTGAGACATCTAAAAATTACTTAATGGTACTACCCAAGTTAACAATTTAGACCTTTCTTTTAAGAAGAATACCTAATTATAACTACACACTTATACGTGATTATACTAGAGTAGTGTCAGCATGGGTGACCTCATTTGAAGTTTCATAGGGTGTGTGTGAGTTATTAAAAAATCATAATTTAAAAAAATTTATTGGCCTTTGGGGAGTTTTATTAGTCTAATAAGTGACCCTAGTGGGAAGTGACCTATGCTATGATGGGAAGGAAATCAAGGCATTTTAGGATACCTAAGGGTTTAGATGTCCAGGCTTATAGCCCATGGAGGTAAAGTCCAAAAAATTGTATTATAGGCACATTTTTTATTTGTGAAGTATTGGTGGATGAGAGAAATGACTACCAGAATGTAAGGTATAGTTGTGAAAAAGTGTCTAGAAAAACAATTCTCATTAAACCCTTCAATTTCTACAGTTTTATGGGATGTAAATCTATCAAATAGATCTTGGTTCTGGTTTTTTTATAATATTTTGAGTCTCTATTATTCTGTTTATGATTTCTATTGAATATTTATGGGTTGTTCATGAAATTTATTACTTTGAGGAATAATGGGGCATTGTTCTATGGTTGAATGATTTAATTTCTATGATATGGAAAACTATGTACAAACGGTGTTGATTTTGCATGAATGTCCCTAGGGACATACTGAACTAGATCATGGAAAGGGTAGATGGGCGTTTTCAATCCCTATGAGAAGGGTACAAGCTCCAGTGAATCATATTAAAATCATTGGGGATGATTTCAGTTAAATAAATATGTTTAAACTGGTATAATAATTTTACTGAAATTCTGGCATGATAAATCCATATGTTGGACACCCATAACAAATCAGATAAGCAGAATAAATGAAATTAAAATAATAAGTTTATCTGAAAAGGATATCAAACAAACACTAAAACTTATATATAGGAAATCCAACATGGATGGAAGTTTTAAGAACTAAAAATAAAGCTAACAAACCCATACCAAGATCCCCGTGTTTCCTAAGTTCACTCTCCATCTAAAAACTCATAAATTCACTATAAAAGTGGTCTAGAGTAAGATTCTATGAATTGTCAATCTTCATTGTCAAAACTTAACCCTACAAGATCCACTTATTTTATATACACTGAGTAATGTCACTTGGGTGTTAGCTAAATAGCTTATTAAGATTTAAATATCATAAACTTGCATTATATTTTAAACAAATGTACAATAATTCTAGTTTTAAAATACATTAATTTAAAAATATGTTTTTCTCGAGCTTTGAAAAAAAATCCATCAGATTTCCATTTAAAATTCATTTTTTTATAAAATAATTGTTTGAAAACCCATTTCTTTGAAAAATCAATTTTAAAATCATTAATTACTCTATTTCGTAAAAATAACTACATAGGAAACCTGACACACTCAAATAAGTCATCAATAATATAAAAATTACTAAGAAGAAAAAGGAGTAAATTGAATATAATAAAAAGAGGCTAAAGTAATCATAAGAAGAATCCGATATTGATAAACAATCAACATAAGAAGGAAGAAATTTAATAACATAAAGGAAATAATTATAAATTATCAAAATTTATAAACGATTAATAATAAAATAAATATTTGGAAGAAAAAAATATATGTAATAATGAATCCACGGTAAAAACCTATATAATCCTGTGTAGTGTAATGTAAAGAACGCGAAAGGGAAAACCATAAAATTATAAATTTGAGATAATAATCATGGCAGAAACACCCTAAGGTTATGAGGACTATGCTACCTAAAAATTCAATTTCACCCAAGTGGTGGATTTCAGATTCCTGTAATGTCTTTGGGTAGAGGGGGCACCACTTAACTGTGTAACTAACTTGGATAGTAGTGAGGGACCTCATCCCATCATGATTATCCGATTCAATCACCCATGGTTAACCATGAGGTTTACAATTTAAAACAACCAATATTAATTAAATCAATTCATCAATATTTATTAAACTATTCTATATTCTCACATAAAAAATTATTTAAAAGAAATTTAGGCCACCCACCTCAATTAAATTAATTAATAAAATATATATTATGTAAATCATACATCAAGTCTAACTTAATTTAATTTTTATAAACTCTATTAGATATATTTAGAATAATAATAATAATAATAATTCAATAAATAAGAACAATAATGATAAGAATAACAATAATAACACTGACAACATCCATAAATTCCATTAAAAAATAAAAAATAATTATATTTGGAAGTAATAATATCCTTTTTAACAACCCTTTTAAATTCATCTTGGAAAGAATATTTAAAATTGAAATTTAGATTTTAGAAAACCAATTTATCATTTTACATATATACAGACATATATATATATATATATACATCTATAAAGCACATATTAGCATTTTCTCATGTGAATGTGTACATATATATACAGATATATAAACAGTTAAACATGTGTATAAATAAAAAACATAGCATGAGATGTTTTTACACCAGTCATAAGTAGATAACATAAGTAAGAGATAAGAAAAATCAATAAGGTTGTTCTAAAAAAAGAAACCCCATCCAATTAAACCAATTAAATCCATAAAAAATATATAAAATTATATATAAAATCTTAAAAAATACTAAAATACCCAAATTCTATAAAAGAACTAATATAAATATATTAAAGGTCAAAAATATAGAAATTCATTAGGTGAAAATATATAATAGAGGAAAAACCTAAGAAATCGTTGAGAAATCAACCTTAATTCCTTAAAAAAATTGATTGGAACGTATTTCTAAAATATTTCAGAATAAAATAGAATGAATTATATAAATAAGAACTAGTTTTAAATACCTACACTTGGTTATCCATTGACAAATAAAATTATGGAAGCGTCAACCTTAAACGGGTGTGCTTAAAGTGAAACTTTCATTTATGGAAGGTGTAATTTCTTAAGAACTCACTATACACCCTAACATCGCATGACATAAAGGGTTAGCTATAAATCCCTATTAAAGGTTTCTTTGACGCAGAACCATAATAAAAGAAAGGGGGATAAGGTAGAAAAATTGATAACAGGGATACGTATGATATAAATGTTACCCATACCTTGAGAAAATTATGTAGAATCAGAGGAGGAGGACTCTACTTCATGGATGGATAAATGGGGATCTATGCATCAGATCATCTGGGACATTTCATTCAAAGAGTTAGAGTATAGGTGTGGAAATATTTAACTAGGGAGGGGATTAATATTTAAAAAAAATCTAATTTTAATACACTTGATACATCACATGGTTTTTCAATAGGGCTCTCTAAACCATGTGCTCCTTCACTGGGCTCTTAGGAACCTGTCACAAACCAAAATGGACCGATCCCAAACTGTTCACCGGATCCGGCCCATGACAAAGCCCGAGATGCATTCTCGATCTTCCTAGTCTGTCAACAAGCACCAAGGGAATCAACTGAGTGACGATTGGAATGTTTTTACACAATATAAATAGAAAAAGGTAGAAGAATAATAAAAGTACTACGCAAAAAAAATAAAACAAACAGAATGACTAAATAAGAATAGATACATAAAACTGACCAAACCTGATCCCCAAAAATACCCTACATGACCCTATGGGTGACTCTCTGATCCCATGATTCAACAGTGCCAATGGTGATTGAGATCAAGCTGATACATGTACCAGAGACTAAACACAAGAATGAAGTATAAGCATGAGTATTAAAACTCAGTAGGCATGAACAAGTAATCTATTCCAAAATGAATTTCCTTTATGTAATGAAAAATCAATTTTAGGGTTCAACTACAGTATATAAAAGTATGTTTTTCACACATTTTACCTTTAAAAAAATCATGATCCATTTCTTTTTTATTTTAAACCAGTTTATTTTACAATAATAAAGATTTAACCTTTTAAAGGATGAGGGATAGAAAAAAAAGGAAGTTTAATACATTTTTAAAACCTTTCTCCACAAAAATTCAAAAATTATTTTATTAGTCTTAAGAAAGAGATGCACCCATCAAGGAAGAAAAGTAATGATCACACAAGGGAAATGGAAAATAACAAGAAAGAGCGACCAACCAAACAATTCGCCTCAACCATCCTCCATAGATCACTATGTGCCAAAACACATGGGAGAACCTAAAAGCTCGTGAATAATCTAGAAAATACTATAAATGTGACTCATTATGAAGGTATTCCTTATCCAAATACATCATAACTCCCCAATTCTAGATCGTCACCCTACCTGGCCTGATTGGGGGGACCAATCTAAAGGCAGAGTAGAATCCATACTATGGGCCACAAGCTAGTGTGTAATCTAAACTAGTGCATCAATCGTTAACCAAAAAATTCTCCCACTATGCAAGGTTCCCATGTTTAGACTAAACAGGGGGTGATACAACAATGTAAAACAAGTATCCATTCATATATGCATGCATCACACACAATTAACAAACACAACCGTCAACCACAAATCACTCCGAGGGATTTTCCCACTCTTTCTATCAACAAACAACACAAAAGGGAAGTCCAATACAAGGACCACCCATTCCCATCAACATCCAACATGGAAAGAGGTTCAACCAAATAAGTTTTTCCAGGTAAATTATTTCATAAAATTACCAAACAGGCCTCAAAAAACCATTTAATACTAACCCATTTACAAGAAACCAACAGACATGAAATCATCTCCAAAGAATCATATAAACACCACTTCAAATCTCAAAACCAATTGTAACCCCATTTAAGAAATCCATTTGAGTAACCCAAACACATTGAAACCCAATCCATTCTTTAAAATGAACAGCTTACTTACAAATTCTAACCAGGCAGTTATAAAAACACTTGGTATGCACATTTAAAAAAACAATTTCAGGCAGTTGAACACAAAGAGGAATTAACTTTATTTCCTATAAGAAATTTATTCTAAAAACCTTATATCACTAGATAACATTGAATAAGGGTGAAAAATTATGAAATCAATAATTCTTTAATTTAAAGGTTATTGCATAGATAAACCAACTTTAAAAAGGGAGCAAAATAAGATGAACAATTCATAACTTGATTTTATTGATGAAGATCGCTCCATGATTTCATAAACACACACAGACACACAAAGATATATATATTTATATCTCTTAATCCAATGCACACATTCCCCACACCATGAGGAAAAATGTGTAAGGAGGATATATATATATATATATACATACCTATGGATGTGTATGGAACCCTTTAAAGAGAAACTGAAAAATCTAATTAACCTATATGAACCAAAAAATCAGAAAAAACTCTAAATAAAATTTTAAAAAACAAAATAGGGTAAAAGAAATCAACCTGAAATGCAGGAGAATGAACGAGAATAGACATTAGTGCTTCACCTTTGGCAACAGATTCCAAATATGACATGAGGAAGACCTGAGAGACCCACTGCTTGCCTTAAAAATAGAATAAGGAACCAAAATATAATCAACCATGGCCTAGGGTTTGTCCTAGATAAGAGGGGAAATGGGGAGGGGGGAAAATCACTAGAAAATACAAAGAGAGCTGAGCACTAACCTTACTTAGGTGAGCCGAGCCGAAAACCCAAAGAAATATAGTGGAAACACTTGAGAGGGGAGGCTTGTTAGAAGGGGGAGCACGCATGACTGAGAGATATATGGGGGGGGGGCTATGAGCAAGGTAGGGGGAATATATTATGTTTTTATTTATTTTAATTTTATTTTTATTTTTAATTTAATTTTTTAATTTAACAAAAAACTCAATGACGCACGGTCTGGGTCACATGTTTTGGAAAACCATGCACCAACTTGAGCACTCTACAGGAATCCTAGAGCACCCCGAACATGCCGACCACGTGATTTGGGAAACTGTGTTACAATAGTGCGGTTGGCTTTTTCAAAAACTATAGAAACTATCACACGATTTCTATAGGGTTTAACATACCATGTGGGTTAACCATGAAACTTGAATTGCATGGTAAAAAACTCCCATTTCAATATAAATAAACATAGAATAGAATAAAATTAAATAATTGGTCAAAATATATAAAATAACAGAGAAGTGTTGGGTAGAAGTGTGACGATTCTCCCCACCATGAAACTTTCTGCCCCCAGAATGTCCCAAGAAATTTAGTTGATCAAGGCCAAATTGAGGGTAAACTACAACCCATAAAAAACCAGAAACTCAAAGAGAAAAGAACCAACACTCACTTCTATTCCAAACTAGAACTATATATTCCCAAAAAAAGGCTATGAGAGAATCCTCAAAAGAATCCACACATCAAAGTAAGACATTACACAAGACCAAAGTGTTCAAACAACAATGAAAATATTTCAAAGAAGAGACTTTCTATTTTATAAAAATAAAAAAACAAGGAACACCCTAAACCCTAACATATAAATAATCAAATAAACTAGTTTTAGTCTACTTTGGATCTCCACAATCATCTGTTACATGGCCCACTATCCAAGTTGACGAACTCTTTTTACCAGGGTCAGGCAGAGCAGAAAGAAGAATGTGTTCTTTCAAGAACACCTAGAAGTTGGGTTCATCACAAGATCATACCGTGGTAGACTCCACACAATATTAGTACTCTTGAAAAAATTTATTTCTCAATTCGGGATAACTCTTTAAACCTAACAAAAACTAGAAAAATCCAAAGAAATGAAGCACAGGGAAACAAACACCACCATTCCACATCAAAGACAATAGTAACTTGACAAAGAAAATCACCATTAAAACATAGTTACCAAAAGACCTACAAAATAATCCTCCACATCCAAAATAATACATCTTAAAAAAAATACATGAATTACAAAAAAAGGAGCATTAATGAAAAAAGAATATTCTGGATGATCTTATGCCAGCGCTACGTTCATCCAATAGAGCTGGAAGGTTCTCTGAGGGAGTAGACATGGCTCCATGTCACTTCTTGGATCCAAAATAGAAAAATATTTTTACGTTAACTAAAAAACCACAGGTATGACATATATTAGGTTATTTTCAACATGAAAACATCCTGTTCCCATGCTTCAAAATTTGAAAAAACATCTAGAACATACTCTTAAGTGAATATGGTGAGGCAGAAAACAACAAAAGTTTTGTACCGCTTATAAATTGGAATGTTACAGCTAAACCAAATTTAACTTGAACATCCTGACTCACTACTTATTTATAATCATTAGGGAAGGAAGGAACTACCTGAAAAAACTTTGACTGGAGACCCCTTTCAAATAATCTTGTTTTAAAAAATTTATCCCGATCAAGGTTTGGGAGATATGAAACCAACTCATAGAAGTTATTAGAAAACTCCAACACATTTTAATCGCCCTTCTCAAGACCATAAAACCTTGAACCCATCATTATCCCCATGTCATTGGGGAAGTATTGTTGGATGAAAAATTCTTTAAAGTATCCCCTAGATTAATTGTTCTATGGTTCGACATGAAGAATAGATTTCCACCATTCTCGACTTTGGACTTCCAACATCGAGGTGGAATGCTCAAGCCTGAGAGTTTTGGATGATTCAAGATGTAAAATATCTCCACAATATTTTGTAGTCATTCCTTATATTTACCTAGTTCTAACTACCCAAGGAATGTGGAGGGTTCGACTCTCAGAACCTCTAGACTAAATCTTGATATGGAGAACCACTGGGCTTTATATCCTAAATGGATAAATTGGACATCTAAAGAACAAATTGATAAACCTAAATACATGCAATTAAAGAATCAAACATAGATTCTTCTCAAATTACATTAAAACTTAGTAGAGACATAATATAAAAATAGGGAGCATGAAAACTAATAAAAAAATACCATAAATCAAAATCCAACATCTCATTTTCAAATCAACATCTCAAACTCAAAATATCATTTCAATAACACCTCCAACAAACCAAATACAAGACCAAAAAAGAAAAATCCAAACACAAAAAAATGTAGTATCACATACTCCCACTGTTTGAAACATTGAAATCCCTCTTTTTGAAGAACATTTTCAGAAAACATAAAAAGCCTTATAAACTAAACACCCCATTGGTATTCCATTTAGCCTCACGTATATAAATTCTCATGATAGATCAATCACCCATCTAATTACCACATACATGCATCCATATACATATATGTGAGCCCTAAAAAGAATACCAAGAGTTATATTAATGAAACATTATCACTATTAAAACCAATTTAAAAATACCCCAACCAATTTTAAAACCACCTTATCATCAAAGATTTTTTTTTTAAAATTCCACATTCATTTTCCAATATCACATTTCACAAAACCTATCAAATACCGCTAAATATTTTTCCAAAATTACTTCCATTTAAAAAAAACCCATTTCACTCTCCAAAATATTCAAATATTGGGTTTTGGAAGTCTCATTTTTGATAAACCATACCATTTTTTCAAACGAAACATTATTTTTAAATATAAATAAAAACACCCCAAAGCCATCCCTATCAAATATTACATTCAAACAAAATCGACCACCTATTTGAAAGGTAAAAAATACCAAAATCTCGAAAGGACATAAAACAAATCACCTAGGGAAACTAGTGTCGATGGATGGATTGTCCAAATGGTCGGTGGCCTAATTCCAATCAAACCACCACAACAGAGAGTCTTCAAGAAGAATGATCCCAAATTCCTATGGATTTCTAGGCCTTGTGAGCTCATTTAGATAACTGGAATGACCATCATTTCAATTCCCCAAATACCAATCATCCCACAAGAACTAAATAAAGCAAGAAAAACCAGAAAAACTATGGTAACTAAAGGTTCAGTAGAGAAAGTGTTTTATAAACAATTCTTTATACCAAAACCCCCAGATATGATAGTCCTAATTCATTTATCTTGAAATCTCGAATAACAAAGGCCACTATGAAAGATAGGTACTCTAAAGAACCTATTCTATGATACCACTTTGTCATGAACAAACAGGGGCCGACCCCAATAGGTCACCCGTGCCAGCCCACGACAAGCCCCGAGAGACGTTCTCGATCCTTCTAGGCTGGCAGTAAGCACCAAGGGCATTAATAGATTGAAGATGGGAATGATTTAATCCTATATAAATAAACAGAGGTAGTGGAATAATATAAGAGTAGAAAAAATGAAATAATCCAAACAGAACGAAAAATTAAGAACAAAAAAATATAACTAACTAAACCTAATAACCACTAAAATCCATGTGACCCTATAAGTCACTCTCTGATCCCATACTCAACATCACCCACGAAGATCAAGGTGAAGTTGAAACCAACACTAAAGACTATAAAAATGAAGTATAGGTGTGAGTATTAAATCTCAATAGGCTTGCCCACGTAATCTATTCCCAAATGAATTTCATTTAAGTAAAGAAACATAAATTTTAGGTTTGAACTATAGTATATAAAAGTAAGTTTTTTCACACATTTTATCCTAAAGAAAATCACAGTCCGTTGCCCTTTTTATTTTAAATTAGTTTATCTACCAAGAAGGAATCTTTATAATTTTAAATAAAAAGGGATAGAGAAGAAGGATGTGTATAAAAATTTCAAAACCTTTATCCAGAAACATTTGAAAATAATTTTATCACTTTTAGAAAATTGATAAACCAATCAATGAGGCAATGAAATGATCACATAGGGGAAGTGGAAAATAAAAAAAGAGTGACCATTGAAACAATTCACCTCAATCATCCACAATAGATAATAAGTTCTGAAACACATAGGAGAACATTGGATCTTGTGAATAATCTAGAACATACTATACACATGACTCATCCTAAAGGCATGCCTTACCCGATGGCATCATAATGCCCAAATTATCGATCATCTCCCTACTTGGCCAGACGAAGGGGCCCAATCCCATAGTATAGTAAAATCCATACTAAGGGACACTAGCCAGGGTGTAATCTAAACTAGTGCAGTAATCCTTTATCGAAAATTCACTCTATATGCTTGGTTCCCATGTTTAGACTAAAAGAAGGGGGGGGGGGGGTTAGCCAACTATGTAAAACAAGTATCCAATCACAAATTCATGAATCACACACAAGGAATACACACAGTAGTCACCCACAAATCACTCCAAGGGATTATACCCCTCTTTCAATTGACCAATAATAGTCGAGGGAAGTGCCATTTGAGGATCACACATTCCCATCAACATCTAAAAAAGAAAAATGTGTAACCTGTGGAGAGTTTTCAAAGTAACTTATTTTATAAAAGTACCAAATGGGTTCTCAAGAAACCATTTAACACTAAACCATTTCCAAGAAACCAATGCATGCCAAATCATCTCCAAATAATCAAATAAACACCCCTTAAAATCTCAAAACCATTTAGAACCCCATTTATGAAATCCATTTGAGTTAACCAAACACATTTAAACCCAATACATTCTTCAAAAACCAGAACTTAATTACAAAGGGAAACTAGGAAATTTGATAAACACATGGTATGCACATTTAATAAAATTATTTCACGAAATCAAACACAAAGAAGAATTAGCATTATTTCACATCATGAATTTATTCTAAAAACCATATATCACTAGATAGAATTTAACAAGGGTGCGAAAAGTATGAAATCAACAATTACTAAATTTAAATTCTAATTCACAGGGAAACCAACCACAAATGGGAGATGACCAATCTGAACAATTCGGCACTCGATGTCTTTGATGAGGATCACTCCACAATTGCATGCATGAACACTCTATATATTTATATACCCCTTAATCCAATGCACATATTACATGATCTGTGAGGGAATATTTGAAAGGATGATATATATATAGATATACATACCTATATATGTGTGTGGAACCCTTTGAGGAGTCACTTAATAATATAATTAACCTATATGGACCCAAAAATAACAAAGAAAGAAAAATAAAATTGAATCAAAAAAGGACGGTAAACAAAATAAACCTCATGTGGTGGAGGATGAACCATAATAGACTGAATCAATTCACTTTTGGTGTCAGACGTCGAAAACCGCATAAGGAAGTCCCGAGAGACCAATCGTATGTCTTAAAAATGGAAGAAGGAACCAAAATCTGATCAACCATGGCTTGAGGTTTCAGCTGAGATAAGAGGGGTAATAAAAAGAAAGGAAAATTACTAGAAAACAAAAGTGAAGGGGATAATAAACCTTACCAGGGTGATCTAAGATGAAAACATGAAGAAATTGGGTGGAAACCATGGAGAGGGGAGGCTCTTCAGATGGGGGAGCACATGAGGCTGAGAGGTACGAGGGGGGGGGGGGGGGGTTTATCATTCAACAAGTAGAAGGATGAGCATGGTATGAAAGGTGGGTATAATTGATTAGGGTTTTATTTATTTTAATTTTAACTTAATTAATTTAATTTAAAAAAACACAACAACACATGGTTTGGGTCTAATGGTTTGTAAAACCATATGCTAACCATTCACTCTCTATTGGGATCCCAGAGAACCCCTCATAGGCAGGCTAAACGGGAAGGGAAACCATGCACCAACTATGTGATAAGCTATGTCAAAAACTACAGAAGCTGTCGCATGGTTACCGTACGGTTTAACAGACCATGAACCATAACTGCGTGATATGCATCACACACCCAAAAACTCCAAATTCATGAGAAATACACACAGAAAGGGATAAAATTAAAGAGAATCTAAAAAACAAATAAACTAACACAAATATTTTGGGTTAGGGTGTGATAGAACTTGCTCAGTTTAGAATCGTGGATGAAAATACTATGGTATAACCATTGAAAATGGATTTTCTAAGTTAAATTACATTACATAACCACTCTTACATATTTATTAACAACTGTGTACTAATAAAGTGACATGAAAAAATTCCTTTAATTCCAAAAAATTTCCAAAATAAATGACCCAGACATTAAGAGAAAAGATGAAAATAAATAAATAAATAAATAAAATAATTATGTAAGTTATATGGTGTGATTATATTAGTTATTTTCTATTTTTGTGTTTCAAATTATAATTTTATAATATTGAATATGTGAAAATATCATTTTAATGAAATAAAAATGATTATTATAAAATGTTTTTTTTGAAAGTGGTGTTTTTTGGTTTGTTATGAAGAGATTTTTTCATATGTTATATTATAATGAGTCTGGTATTCACTTGGATTTGTGTTTTGTGTTACTTGAATATGACTCCTAGGAAGGTCTCGAGGATAGTTGGAACTTGGTGGTCATCTTTTATAGGTTATTGATTGATAAATTTTTTGATGTAGTTCTTGTCTTATTGTCTTTTATCAGGTCCCTCCTCATTTTTTAATTGTGATTTTTGATTATTTTGTGTCATGACCTAGAATTATTGGTGTGGTTAGGTTTATTTAATGTTTTATATAGTTAAGGTTTTAGTGATATATAGTTTGGATTCAATGGACATGGGAAACCTTTAATGTCTTTTTTAGGTAACTAAGATTGATGTTACACAAGTTGAGTTCCTGATCTGGCCAGTGTTGGATAGAATTTTGGTGCGATCTCTATGGTTTTTGGTCTAAGTTTGAGGTTCTAAGTCACAATAACTTCATTTTTTACCCATTCTCATATTCTATGTCACTTTCAATGAGTAATACTTATATTTTAATACATTTCCCTTATATTCATGGTTAAATAAACATTGATGATAGTTTTTTTTCATTTTTGGGGATCGTTACAATATTTTTTGTTGTTGTGGAACTCTTTAGTAATTTTGATACCTTGGGATCATTTTGAGGATTAATATTTTTTCCAATAAAATTATGGATGATATTTTAATTGTGATATCTTTTTGAGTTATATTTAGTTGAACTTTTTCTGACATGATTTTTAGTGATTCCTTTCAAGTATCTTTGCCTTATAAATTCTTAATTCTACTAGAATCCGAAAATTGTGGGGGTAAACCAATGTAGGCCTTTGTAATTTTATCATTCTAATAAAAGTAGTCAGGATTGAGTGTGATTTGGATATATATTAGTGTTTATGAGTTTGTATTTTATTTTCAGTGTAGTTTGGTGGTCATTCCATAATTGGTCCCTTTATCATAGCTCAAGTCCCTTATATTTCTTCCTTGAGTTCAGTTAATTTTTAGTGTTATAAGGGGTCACGATGGAGAAAATTGTCACATATTGACCCTTATATTATTAATTGACATATTTACTTATTTTTTTTATCTTCTTTCTTTAGGTTTGGGTCCTTCATTTTGGAAATTTTTGAAATCTATGTAATTTTTTCATGTGCAATGGTTATTTCACAGCTATAGATAATCGTGGTATAGGGGTATACAATTTTGAATATCAATTTTTCATGGTTAGTTTATGGTTTTTCTAACCTTTTGGACAAATTGTGTTGGTTCTTTAGTGTCCAATCAAGGTAAGCATTGTTGGTACATGTTTTTCCAATTCATCCTGCAAAACCCTGAAATAAACCTAGTGCATTGAAAATTTTATTTCATAATAATTACCCCTCAGCCTTATTAAAACCTCCCACACCTCTACTCTTAAACATACCATGTGAATGATCCTCATCATGAATCTTAATTTCCACCTATATGAAATCTAGCCACACTCCTCTAATTATATGTGAGTTTTTCAAGGTATGGGCCATATATCTCTCCTTTATCTCCCTCTCATACTTGTTTTCTCCCTTTTTCCTTATTATTTTGTTTTTGGTTGGTGTTGGACGAATCTAAAGGAATGATTCTGACCTAAACATTTTTTTCTTATGTTGTTATGGTGTCAAATGAGTTATTCAGTACTTTCTTCTTCTATAGCCAAAGGTTTTCTCCAAACTCTCCCTCCTGAGGTTTGTGATATCAGGATTTTGATTTTTTTTGAAACAATATGTTTGATTGGTTATTTAAAAGTATTTTTATATAAATTTGGCATGGTATTTTTTCTCAACTGGATTTATATTTACATATTAATAAATGTTATTATGAAATTATTGTTGATTTCCATACGTTTTAATATTAATTTTCCTCTATTATATATTTTCAACTAAATAATAGCTACAGTTTTGACCTATAAAATATTTATTATAGTTTTGTATAGAATAATATTATTTGATGATGTTTTTCATATTATTTATATGGTTTTATATGTTTTAATGGATTTAAGAGGTTATATTGGTTGGGATTTACTTATTTGAGGTATTTTTTTGTGTTTTCTTATTTTTGCCTCATGAAATCATTTATGACCAATGTAAAAATATCTCACATTACATATAGTTCTTATACATATAGGTATATTTTTATATATACAAACATTTATACATATTAACATGATTTTATGTGAATATATGCATAAATAAATATAAATATGTAAATGTATATGTGTATAACAATTAATGGAATTTTTGAAATCTAAATTTGATGATTGGATTTAGTTTCCAAAACAAATTTCAAAGGGGGGATAGAAATGGTATTACTAGTTTCAAATATAAGGCCCATTTTTTATTTTGTAAAGAAATATAGGGATGTTGTTGTTATTATTGTTATTATCACTCTTATTTTAATTTCTATTATTATTATTATTATAAATGATTCTATTGGAATTTAGAGAAAACATATTATGTTCTACTTTAAGATTTATTTACATGATATAAATATATATATATATATATATATATTGTTGAATTGTTTCATTAATGTGGTTGGTGGAAAATGTATTGAAATAATATTTATGTGAAAATAAATAATTGTTTATTAAATATTGATGATGTTAAAAACTGAAAATTGGTTTTTTTTATTTGATAAAACACACAGTAATACCTTAGTTCTTTGGTAGGATAATCTATATGGGATGAGGAAGTGTAATTTTATACATTATAGTGATGTATTTATGTGGTTATTCCTCTGAATAGAGACATAATATGAAATCTATTTCTAATGTGACATAGAATTTATAGGTACACTAGTCCTACATACCATATGGTGTTTCTAACACGATTCCTATTTTAAATTATTGATTATTTGGTATCCCTTTTTCTTTCTCTACTTTATACATCCCCTAATTATAGATTTTTTTCATGACTTATTTTTTACTTATATGTTTTCTTTTATTTATTTATTTTTCTAATGAACTTTAATGCATTGTGACCTTTATCTTGGTTTCCTTTTATTTATTAAATGAATTCCTTATTTTATTGACGGTTCATCAATATTTGATTCTTATTATGAATTCTTGGGACTTTCCACTAGTTTTCATTAACGGATACTACATAGTGATGTTAATGTCATTGAACAATTTTTGAGTGTGTTGGGTTTCCTACATAATTATTTTTAACAAATGAAATAATTTTTTATTTTGTAAATATGTTTCCAAAGAAACATATACCCAAACTATTATTTTATAAAAAGGGAGTTTTAGAAGGAAATCCCATATATTTGTTCTTCAAAGGTCAAGAAAAACCAAATTTTAAATTATTTTATTTTAAAACTGGTATTTATGAATTTTTAATAAAAGATAATTCATAAACCCATTAGTCAAACCCCACTAGGCTATTGAGATCATATCCTACTTACACAAACTGGTGTCTATAGATTGAGTGGATCTTGTAGAATTAGGTTGGAATTATGGAAAGTGTCTCTTCTTTGACTTTTGTTCGAGGATACTATTGGAGGAGCTTATCGAGATACTCAATGGAGTGTACCTTAGGTCGAATGAGAATATTGGTTCAATAATGTTAGATTTATTTTTTGATCATAAAAGTTCCATTCAAGTCATATTTCAAAAAATTTAGTTCTATTAATGGTTTATTATATGTTGTTGCTGAAATTTTTATTTTTGTTTCATTTATTATACTTATCTTATTGGGTGTGGGTATCCAAATATCGATGCATGAAGATAGATTTTCAGGAAGTCTCACTGATAGTTTAATAATATTCATTCAGGGGAAATCATTCCAACTAAGTTAAATAAAATTCCCTAGCACTTTTCCCTTGCATGTGGGAATTGGGAAGGCCACTTGGGCCATTGCCCGAATGGCCCGAGGGCCTTATTTTTATTTTTTTCATAGATAATCTCTCTTTTAAGGGTTTAAGGGGAACCTGTACATGACCCGTAGGCCTAAGGCACAAGGCCCGACATGACCCGCAATACATGACCGGAAGGCCCAGAGGCATACCATGCCTACTACAAGGGCCAGATCATGACATAATTATACCGGTTCATGATATAATCTATCTAGGTAGCTTCTCATGGAAGTTTTATAGTCGACACATTGTTTTCTTGGCTGTAAATTAAAACAATGTGTAGTGGTGAATTTTATGTATTTTGATATTTTTTGTATCTTAAAGATGTAAATTTATTTTATTTTCTATTGTGATTGATAGAATTTAAATTGAGGTTTTTTTCATGTGTTAATGATATATGTTTGGTTGAGTTAAATTGAGAATTATAATGGAATCTGTGATCTTTTGTTCTAAAAGAGTATGGGTTTTATGAGTCAAGTGACATTATTGAAATGTTTGGGGGTGTAAAAAGGGATTTTGTTTTGGGAAAACCATATTTTGTTTTTTTATTATTTTAGATCATTCATGTAGATACACATAAAATTATTTAATAGTTTTAAATTTTAAACTATTTGAAAGGATTATTTCAAATGACATAAAATTTTAGAGTGGGGTTTTATTTTGTTGATTTGGGTTTTCTAAAGGATTATATTTATTTTGATATTTTTAAAAGGGTTTTTAGTGGTTTTAAAAGAATAATAAAATATACCCCTTAGTGTTTTCTTAGAGTTGATTTAATTAAAATGTTTGTGTAGTATTTTGAAAAAGAAGTGGGTTTTTATAAATTATATGAAACCATTAAATAGGTATGTGTGGAGTAAATCTATAGTGGATTTGTGAAATGGAATTTTGTTTTAATTTTTGAAATTATATAAAAGGTTTTCAAGGTTTGTTTATTTTTTCCAAATATGTTAAAGTGTTTTATGGTGGAGTTTATTTTATCAAGTGAGTGTTAAACTCTAGATTTGATGTTAAGGGTTTTATCTTATCATATTATGAAAAGTTTTTCCATTTTACTAAGTTGTATTTATGATTTTATCCCATAGTTTATTTTTGGATTAAATGATTTTAATTTTTAGATTTGGATTTATCAAGTTAATGTTATGTGTTATTTTTATTATTTCTCCGAAAAAGGTCTTGAGATCATCTAAATTTTTTTATTTTTGGATTACCAATATGATGAAACTTTTTCCATATAGGTGTATTTCTTTCTTATAGTGGATGGATATCTATTTTGGGATTCATTTTTGTTGAGACAAGAGTAGACAAAGTTTCAATGGTGGTTCTTATTTTCTATTACTCTCTAAATATACCCTTGAAATATTCATGATGGAATGTAAATCAAATTGGAAATCATCATACCAAAATGAGTAGTTCTGGTATCTAGATTTGATGTTATGTTAGCCTTGTAATGTGATCCTTCTTTTGAGATTTCATGATTAGGATTTATTTAATGTGTGATTGGGTGACTGGGATGAGTTTTCCCTAACTATCATATTTCCACCAAATATTCTGGGTTAGATTCATTTTCTTCATGATTAAGGCATGTTTGTTTTGAGGTATATATAATAGTATCTTTTCAATTTTTATTTAGTATTTTTTTTAAAAATAATTATTTTATTTCATAATAGGATTGAACTTACCACCTCGATGGAATGTTTAAAACCTATTGAAAATGGGATCCTATTTTAATATTACTGAATTTTGGTGGTAACCTTTGTGAATATTTTTTGTTCTTAGTGGAGTTTTCCCCCTGTAATGTACTTTTTATTTCTGGTTTCAGAGTGTAAGTATGTTATCTATGGGATAAGTGTGATAGTGGTATTTTTATATGGTGTGGAGACAAACATAAATGATAATTCCCTTTTGTTAGAATGTCATTTTTTTGTGATGTAAGTGGTGTGAAACTACTGGGTATTGTACCCAGTTTCCTCAACCCAATGAGACCATATATTAGGTTAAATAATCATTTAATTTGTGTTACATATATATTTTTATATTTTGTTTATTGTGTCTTCTTATATAAAATTAAAAAGGTTGTAAAATTCTACTAAATGTTTTCATTTATTTTCTTTTGATAATATATTTTTGGTTATTGAGGATTGTTGAATAAATTAAATTAAGTGGGCCTTATGTTTTTCATTAATTTATGTTAGGATTTTATACCTTGTTTTAATTGAGTATGTTCCTTGGTTGTTTGATATTGAAATGACTTTGAGGAAATTTATCCTCTTATATTCTTTTACTAACATTTCCTTATTATAATTTTTAAATGATTTTTTTTATGGTGGGGAGTGTTATCACACTCTGACCCCACATTAGCATGTAATTTTATTTGATTGTCAGTCATCATTTTAATTTTATTTATTTCTTGTATTTCTATGTGTTTTTGGTTTTTGGATGTTGGTCTGTATTTTTGGACTATATAGTGATCATGCCACAACCAAGGTAGGTTTCTCTATGACTGAGATGTATTTAGTTCTATAGTTTTTGACTATAGAATAGTCAGGTCTATGACTAGGGTATTCACAATTTGATCGATATTTTACAGAGCTCTAAAATTGTGAACTACAATCATTCATTTTTTGACATAGAGAATCATACCATAAACATGTGATATTTGAAGTCTTTCACTTTGGGATGAAATGTGTATCACTATGATGGGACCTATTACGACATTAAATTTTATAAAATTCTAGATACACCCCCTTTGAATTATGACCCATTGAGGGTCTCATGTTATATCCCATAATCCAAAATTTTGGCACTGGTAGTGATATTAAATTATTTTTTCAAAATAAAATAATTAAAGGAAGATCCTATAAGTTAGTAGTCATGGAATACTAAATACTTACATAAATTAAATTTTTAAAAAATAAGATACAACATGAACACATTGGGTTAAATTTATTTTCTCTTCCATTGTATCGCATATTATTACAAAAGGTTCTCCTCTAGGATTGCTGAGGAATGGAAAAGAATAAGGGTGATATTAGATGCTCATTAAGGTTTTGAATTAATATAAATATATCATAACATAAATATGGAATAAGTGATATGGGATGAATAAATAAACAAAAGGAAACCATAATCAATTGAAAATAATATAATTCTATACATAGGAAAAATAATTAAAATACGGATTACAATAATCATCTATCTCATATCGATGGACTTCATAATTATTGAAATAAATAAATGTTGTTAAGTAATTATACCAATACACTATACTAATATGGGTAGAGGTATAAACCAAAAGCCAAGTTGTTTTGTCTCATGAGACCTATCCATGCAACACGGGGTTATCTAATTCTAGGTTGTACTGGTCACCTAGTTAAGTCTAATACATTCACCATAAAAGTCCAGAAGATATTTCATAACATTACCTAAGGAATATTTGGATACATAAAAACATGAATATATATATAATTAATTATATGTCATAAAAATACTTCCACATTAAAAATAATAATTTGGATACCTAGGAGGACATACCTTAAACAACTGAGAAGTAGATATGTATCATTAAAGTAATATAAATTTCCCTTACCATGAAATACAGTGGTGTGGGTACTTTAAATTTGTTGGGATATTAATATAAGATAATAATTTGGTTCAATAGTTTGAATTAGTATGAAACTAATAAAATGGGGTGAAAATCATTCATCATGGTTCATAAAGAGCCTATGAGCATTACAAATCATTTTCTCCATGAGTGTCTAGCTAGGTGTTTCAACGTAGTCCAATTGGTCATACATCATAACACCGATTGAATTAATGCACAACAACCCTTTTGATGGTGATAAACCCTTGTTTAATCTATGTGAAAACCATATTTAATTTATAGAATCCAAAAAAGAATATACTTTCTTGGAAACTATACACACAATTACCTTACCAAAACAAAGGATTGTTTTCCCACTTGGAAATGATTGAGTTTTATAAAGGTTTTAGTAACATGTGAATCAAAATAATATGAGGGAGGGATAACAATATAAACTAGTAAGTTATTTAATTTTCACAAGGAGTTTGGTAAAAATTATTCTATGAAAATTTATTCATCACACAAGTGAAAATAATTGGTGAATATATTATGATCCCCAAAGAAAGAAAATTGAGCTGAAAGAACCCACTAATTTATTAGGTAGGAATTCAATAAACACCTCGTGAAAGAGTGCATTTCAAATTGATAATAAAATATCATTAATAAATGGAATATAATTATATAACATCACAAAAGGTAGTATATGTTGGAGTTTGTGGTCTAGAACCAACTACTTTGTAATTTATTCATTAATAAAAGCCTCATCACATATTGATTGTTCTTATGCATGGCAATACATGTGATGATGTCCTAAGGACAGCTGTTGCATTAAAGGGTCATAGAGGATCCCTATTATGATGAGAACCTAGAAGTGCCATAACACTATTCTTGAAAATATGTTCTATGGTCGGATGATATTATTTGATGGACACAAATAATACAGGTCATTAGTGGTGAGGACTCATAAAAATTTTAGGCACCTTCTCATGGTTTGTTCCCTTGGTAATATCCAGGAGGATATTATGAGAACGAGACCCGCTAGTAGGAAATCTACATTTCATAGTGTCATTGGATGTTCCTATTTTCAGACGTGTGTATTGGTCCTTAGACTTTATGATTATTATTAATTGGTGTTACAACTCGCGTACTTAGATGTATTGATGAAAACTGTGAAGACACACTGTTCGTAGTGAGGTAGGATACGTTGGGTGCGTCATGAGTAATACTGCATTAATAGATAATGTGAGAAAGGATTTTCCCTTCTGTTCCATAATGTAAGTAGATATCCCAGGCCCTTTGATGGAATTGATATAGCCTAAATAAATCCATGGCCATGGTAAGGTATGGGCGAGTTCAATTCCGGGAAGTCAAAGAAAGAATAATCAAGCATATGGGTTGATGGAACTAGCATGAAACCCGCTTGATTAGAGATATTGAGACAAAGGGATTATATTACACGGTAAGCGTTCGCAGGAGTTGTCACATCATTTCGGCATTATCTTCTTTCTCTATGGGTGCCTTAGCATGTTTCTAGACGTTAACCTTGGACTTTAGGCAGGCTCCGCCTAATGCCACTGAGAAAGAGGCCTAGAGGGTTACACACTAAGTGTGTCCATGTATCTCAATTAAATATTAATTTAACAAGTGAAATAAATATTATTCCCAACTATGGTTTAATAATTATTTAAGGATTCCTGATCACATTTATTTCGACACTAGTTATTCAAGAGAATATATTGTGGGTGAAATAATATATTTATTAGTGAGTAATGTAGTTACATTTATTTAAGAAATAAATAGCCATTACTCAAGGACTAATAAATGAGGTGGAGAAAAATGGAAAATAAAAGTACGCGCCGTGTATATTAAATATACACGCCGTGTAGTTTTATGAAAAAACAAGTACACGCCGTGTATTAATTATTACACGGCGTGTAGTTTTCCATTTGGGATTTTGAGGATGTAATATTGTTTAATTTAATGATATTTATCATAATCAGCATGGGTTCATGTCAAAGATTTAATGATTCGACATGGGGGATTTCAATAAGAGTTAATGAAATAAATAAAATGTGTAACACGTTTATTTATTGTCATAACTCTATTAACCTCAAACCCGATTATAAATATCCTCACAACCCCAAAACATTGGGGAGAGCCATTGTTGTGCACAATGGATTTGGAAATACTCTCAATCCAAGAGAAAATTCCCTTTCCACCAAGAACACCCTCAAGTTTCAAGAGCGAGATCCTCCACCGGATCAAGGTGGTCGAAGGCGGACATCACAAGCAAAGGTTCTTCTGTGCTAGCACCCAGAAATCCCTTTACTAACGTCCATAGTAATGTGGAGGACGTGTGGATCACCACTAGAGGAATCATATACTTGGATTCTACGATGCAACGACGGATCACCAGATCATGACCAGAGACATCGATGAAGAAAGAATTTCACTGAGGTAATTCTTGTGAATTAATTAAATTAATTATAACCAACATATGATGATCCAATCTCAATGGTTCCAAGACTCTTCTTTTATTTTTCGTTCTTAATTCCATTCCAAAGATCCGACGTTTTATATCGTGACAGATCTCGGATTGAATGTTGTTTAACGCTAAAATTAAAGTTGGGCAATCCCACCAACGCGCTTCCGCTGCGCCCGAAACCTACAAGTAGTATCAAAGGGGTCATATTGTTGATTGTAATTATTTAGTTTTTTGTTGGTGATTTACGCATTTAATAATTTAGTCATTTCAATTCATGTTTAATCGTTCTGGAAGTCTAAATCTCGAGATCTGTTTCTCTTCCATCATTTCACATTCACCTCACAAAAATGATTTTTTCTTTTAATTTTGATTAAAATAAAATAGAGGAGCTCATCCGGAGGAGCCAAATGTTTCTGGACATACAACACCAGAATACACAGCGTGTATTCGGAAGTACACGCCGTGTAGTCTAGGTTCAATGCATTGACTGATCTCCCAAATCATCTAGTGCATTAGATTCTTTCTAAGAATTTAAGACATCATGTGTTGACTAGAAACAGGTGGCCCATAGTTTCAGGATTACACGTCGTGTGGTCTAATGAACACCACGTGTAGTCCCTTTGGGTTAGGGTTGGGCAGTGTACCCTGTACATGGCTTGCCCGGCTGGAAACCGTGTAACGCAGAAACTACACAGTGTGTGTCTAGCAGAACACGCCGTGTACTCCAAAAATTTCAGAAGTACATTAACACGCCATGTCCCCGGGCGTATACTTCAGATGGATGGTGAAGAAAATTACACACCGTATAGTCAGAACTACATGCCGTGTACTCACCCAAATTACGCAGATTTATTAAATTTTATTATTATATTATAAAAACCCCTGAGACGTGTACCATGGTGCAGGCATAAAGCTGAGGCACAACACATGATAGGTGTTTTTTATATATGTGTTTAATTTAACATCTGCGTATTGAATGAGAGTTCACCAAGTTTCCTCCAAGGTACAAGTTACGTATACGGATAATTTTAAATGAATTTATTTGTTTAAAATTATGATGGATGAGAATCTCAAGGAAGTTCAGAAAAGGGTTTAAGATAAAAGGATTGATTAATTATAGATAATTAATTGATTCGAGCGTGATTTATCTTAAACAAGAATGAATAAAGAATTGAATTCTAGTTTTCATTATGCATAAATATCGTTGTATGTATGGATGATCATGAGCTGAACCGAGACCTTTGTATGTGAATGGTTTCATTTAATTAATTTATTTAAATTAAATTTGTTGGCCTGTGATCCATCTCTTCATTAATATATAGGGCCTGCGCCCCCAAGGATACTTTTATGTAAAAACCCCTTTTTACCCCTCACCTGCATGTGAGATAAATGCATATGTAATGGATGGAGCTCCCAAGCTAGTGGAGGCGGCTCAATTCAGGAGCCAAGGTGAATCCAATCCAATGAGATACAATGGTGGACAGGTGGAAAGCTGTAAACACGAACCCGAAAGGATCAATGTGTTTCTCCCCTAGGTCTGGGTTTATTTTATCAACCGCTAGATAAACTAAACAATAGAAAAAGCTCATGATCATACCATTTATTTTATTTCTATCAGTTTCATGGTTTACTTATTGTGGGTGTGTTTTCACGATCACACAATTAATGAATTAAACGAGCATGCAAGATGGAACTAAAATAAAACCGGATTATACGTAAATATTATCATAGACATAGTTAATCACTTAGGTACATCCCACTTAATATTAACAGGCATTTAATCACAGATAATAAAATGGAAATTTACGTATAAGTATAAAATTTCTGAAAAGAAATATTAAGTCGGCATAGCCTTCCATAATCTTGGTTAGAATCGAACCATAGTTCAAAGTGCTTGACCAACCCTAGTTGGGGTGCTTTAAATTATCGGGGAATTCTAATTCAAGGTTTTGGGTTGACTTGACTTGGTTCGCATCAACGGTTGACTGCCATAGCAGTACTTGGTGTTAGCAAGAGGCAAAGGTTAAGGAAATCCAAAATAAAAGGATTTCAGGATTGGGGAGTCCACTCAGCGGATCATGGAGCTGCAAGTTAATGCAGTTGGTATTCGGAATGCCTACCTTGACCAACCCTAGTTAGGGTAATGCGAAGGGAAATATGGATCCGTGCCACTAGAATATGCAGGCAACAGAATATTCCGAAATCAATGGTGAGGGATATTGGATTTCGATAAAATAGTGGGAGACTAATAAGTATTAATTTATTTATTTGTCTCACTTTTTTCATAAAGAACTAAACATTTTATCATATTAATTTTTAGAAATGACAAGAAAATGACTTGAAACATATCATTGTGAACCATACTCTAGAAGGAAAAATTTCTCACTGGCACCAATTTCTAAGAGTGGCAGAAGCGTTTATGTATTATCCATCGCCATGAGAGGAAATTGTATGTGCTGGAAGAGCCTATTCCAATTGCGCCTAGATCAGAACTTCTACCCTTAACTCACCAAGTAGATAAGGACACGGGGCATGAAAAACTTGCAGTCCTTATGGTGAAAGAGAAAAGGAAGGACAAGGAAAGGGGGTAAAAGACTTATAAACGGTCTAAATCCCCCAAGCACTGTCCCTCCAAGAAGGGAAAGGTCTAGAGGCTGGGCAAGGAACGTAAGGCAATGTGTTTTGTATGTGGCAAGCAAGGCCACTAGAAGAGGAGTTGTAACCAGAATCATCGGGATACTAATGTTGCATTCGTTATCGAGTGTAACATTTCTATTTCTACACATTGGGTATTAGATATAGCTTGTTGGGCTCACATCTGTATTCAAATGAAAAACCATGTAGATTTAGAAAGATTTCCAGAGGAAAGGTGGACCTTCGAGCTGCCAAAGGCACAAGGCTGGCTGCATTTGCTATTGGAGACTACCACCTCTCATTGCCGACTGGGATGATCTTGGTTTATCATAACGGTTATTATGTGCCTTGTGTTACCAAAAATATAATTTCTGTATCTTGTTTGGATATGGATGGATTTATTTTTATGTTTGGAAATAAGGGTTGTCTCTTTTATAAGAAAAATGTATGTTATGGTATGGCACATTTAAATAATGGTTTGTATGTATTAAATTACGAAAACCAAGAGTTGGAAATCGACAATGAAACAAACTCACATGAATCATACATCACCCAGTTGTGGCATGACCGTCTCGGTCATGTAAATGAGAAGTGCTTGATAAAGCTATGCCAAGATGGCTATTTAGACTCTACTGAGCTAAAACCACTTGATAGATGTCACAAGTGTTTACAAGGTAAAATGACCAAGCCTCCTTTCGGTGGATAGGGTGAAAGGGCCATAGAGATTATAGGATTGCTATACAGGGATGTATGTGGAACATTTCTAGTAGAAGCTAGAGGTGGATATTCTTACTTCATTACTTTTACTAATTATTTGAGTAGATACAAATTTTTCTAATTAATGAGGTATAAGTCAGAAGGCTTAGAAAAATTTAAGGAATTCAAGAATGAAGTAGAGAATCAGCTTGGTATGAAGATAAAGAAACTTCGACCTGATCGAGGTAGAGAATATCTGAACCAAGAGTTCATTGATCTTCTAAGGGAGTCTGGGATTCTATCTCAGCTCACTCCTCCTTATACACCACAATCGAACGGTGTTAGTGAAAGGAGGAACCGCACCTTGTTGGATATGGTGAGGTCGATGATAAGTCATATGGATCTTCCATTATCCTTTTGGGATATCCATTACCAACTTCAGCATAAAAATTAAACTGAGTACCAACTAAGGTGGAAAATGGAATTCCCTCTGAGTTATGGAATGGAAAGAAACCCATTTTGTTGCATAAACGTGTATGGGGATGTGAAGAATTTGTTAATCCCTTCTCATGCAACAAACTAGCACCCCAGGGCACGAAGTGTATCTTTATAGGACATCCTAAGGAAACGAAAGGATATTAACTATATAACCCTCAGGACAAGAAAGTGGCTGTCACCAGACAAGCCGTATTTCTTGAGAGGGAGCACATCCTCAAAAAGGATAGTGGGAGCATGATTGACTTCGACAATGTTGATGCTCAACATACATAGGAGTTGGTACAGGAACAAGTTCCATATGTCCCCATGGAAGAGGTTCCAGAAACACAAGTACTGCATAGGGGCACAAGAGAGGTAAGGAAACCAGAGAGATTTAATTTCCTAGTCACCGAGGATGGTGGATCATTATTGCTGGACAATGATGAACCTCTCTCATACAAGGAAGCATTAAAAATCTTAGAAGCTACAAGATGGCTAGAATCTATGAATTCTGAGATGGATTCCATGTATCAGAACCAAGTTTGGGTTCTGGTCGATGAGCCAGTTGATGTAAAGCCTGTTGAATGCAAATGGGTATTCAAGAGAAATTTGGACACAGAAGGTCAAGTTAGCACCTATAAAGCAAGGATAGTGGCTAAAGGATTCCGATAGTGACAAGGAATTGACTATGATGAAACCTTCTCGACAGTTGCCATGTTTAAATCCATAAGAATCATATTTTCCATAGCATCTTATAATGACTACCAGATTTGGAAAATGGATGTCAAAACAGCATTCCTTAACGGGAACCTTCAAGAAGATGTCTATATGACCCAAAAAAAATTGTTTGTGACACCAGGTTAAGCCAAACGGGTTTTCAAGTTGTAGAAATCCATTTATGGATTGAAGCAAGAATCCAGGTCATGGAACATTTGATTTGATGAAGACATAAAGGAATTCTGTTTCATTAAGAACGAATGTGATCCATGTGTTTACAATCAGTTTAATGGGAATGCGGTCATTATCCTTGTAGTATACGATGATAAAAAATTTCTTATTGGAAACTACATACTAGCCTTACAGTCAGTTAAGGACTGGTTGAACAAGTGCTTCTCCAGGAAAGATTTAGGTGAAGGAGCCTACATTCTAGGGATCAAGATAATTTGTGATAGATCCAAGAGGCTACTTGGACTTAGTCAGGGTACATAAATTGATGAGATACTAAAGAGATTTAGTATGGAACAATCCAAGATAGGATTGGTTCTAGTGTCACTTGGCGTACATATTTCTAAGAAAATGCGTCCTCAGACACAACAAGAGAAAGATAGGATGAGAAAGATCCCATACGCCTCAGCTATTAGATCCATCAAGTATGCCATGTTATGTACCAGGCTTGATGTTGCCTATGCACTTATCATGGTAGGAAGATATCAAGCAGATCCAGGGGAACAACATTGGACTGTTGTTAAGACTACCCGTAAGTATCTGAGAAGAACTAAGGATATGTTCCTGGTTTATGGAAGAGAGGAGGAGATTGTCATCATAGGGTATGCTGATGCTTGTTTTCAAACAAATCAGAATGATCTAAAGTCGCAATCTGGATATGTTTTCTATCTCAATGGAGGAGCTGTGAGCTGGAAGAGATCAAAGCAGCAAGTTTTTTCCGATTCTACAGTGGAGTGCGAATATGTAGAGGCTTCTGTTGCAGCCAAGGAAGCCGTATGGATTCAGAACATTGTTGAGGAGCTTGATGTGGGGCCTAGCAGTAAATATCCCATTACATTGTATTGTGATAATACAACATCAGTGGCTCTTGCAAAAGAACCAAAGTCAATTCAATGGAAAAGCACATACTCCGGAAGTATCACCTCTTGTGGTATTTTTATCAGAGGGGTGAAGTTGCAGTGAGAAAAGTGTCCACGGAAGAGAACGTGGTGGACCCCATGACTAAAGGCCTATCTCAGTAGAAGCATGAATATCATGTGAGAGTTAGCGGGTTAAAGGTTGTTAGCAGTTGACTCTAGTCCAAGTGGGAGTGTGTTGGAGTTGGTGGTCTAGAACCAACTACTTTGAACTTTATTCATTAATAAAATCCTTATCCCATATTGATTGTTCTTCTACATGACAATGCATGTGATAATTTCCTAAGGACAGCTATTGGATTAAAGGGTCATAGTGGATCCCTGCTATGATGAGAACCCAGAAGTGCCATAACACTATTCGTGAATATATGTTCTATGGCTGAATGATATTATTTGAGGGAGAAAAATAATACAGGTCATTAGGGGTGAGGACTCATAACGCTTTGAGGCACTTTCTCATGGTGTGCGCCCTTGGTAATATCCAGGAGGATATTATGAGAACGAGACCCACCAGTAGGAAATCCACATTTCATAGTGTCATTGGATGTTCCTTTCTGTGGACGTGTGTATTGGTCCTAAGACTTTAAGATTATTTTTAATGGGTATTAAAACTCGCGCACTTATATGTATTGATGAAAAATGTGACGACACACTGTTCGTAGTGAGGTAGGATACGTTGGGTGCATCACGAGTAATACTTCATTAATAGATAATGCGAGAAAGGATTTTCCCTCCTGTTCCATAACGGAAGTATATATCTTAGTCCCTTTGATGGAATTGATATAGCATAAATAAATTCATGGCCATAGTAAGGTATGGGCGAGTTCAGTTCCGGAAAGTCAAAGAAAGAATAATCCAGCACATGAGTGGATGGCACTAGCATGCAACCCACTTGATTAGAGATATTGAGACAAATGGAATATATTACATGGTAAGTGTTCGTAAGAGGTGACACGTCATTGCGACGTTAACTTCTTTCTCTATGGGTGCCTTGGCGTGTTGCTAGACGCTAACCTTGGACTTTAGGCAGGCTCCGCCTAATGCCATTGAGAAAGAGGCCTAGAGGGTCACACACTAAGTGTGTCCATGTATCTCAGTTAAATATTAATTTAACGAGTTAAATAAATATTATTCTCAACTGTGGTTTAATAATTATTTAAGGATGCCTGATCGCATTTATTTCGACACTAGTTATTCGAGAGAATATATTGTGGGTGAAATAATATATTTATTAGCATGTAATGAAGTTACATTTATTTAAGAAATAAATAGCCATTACTCAAGGTCTATTAAATGTGGTGGAGAAAAATGGAAAATAAATGTACATGCCATGTATATTAAATATTCACGCCGTGTAGTTTTATGAAAAACTAGTACACACAGTGTATTAATTATTACACGCCGTGTAGTTTTCCAGTCGGGATTTTGAGGATATAATATTTTTTTATTGAATCATATTTATTATTATCAGCCTGGGCGCAAGTCAAGAAATTAATGATTAGACATGGGGGTTTTCAATAAGAGTTAATGAAATAAATAAAACGCCTAACGCGTTTATTTATTGTCATAACTCTATTAACCTCAAACCTGATTATAAATATCTTCACAACCCCAACACTTTGGGGAGATCCATTGTTGTGAACAATGGATTTGGAAATACTCTCAAGCCAAGAGAGAATTCCCTTTCCACAAAGAACGCCCTTAAGTTATGAGAGCGAGATCCTCCACCAGATCAAGGCGGTTGAAGGTGGACATCACAAGTGAATGTTCTTCTGCGCTAGCACCCAGAAATCCCTTCAGTGATGTCCAGAGATACATGGAGCACGTGTGGATCACCACTAGAGGAATCCGATACTTGGATTTTACAACACAACGATGGATCACAGGATCATGACTGGAGACATCGATGAAGAAAAAATTCCACTGAGGTAATTCTTGTGAATTAATTAAACTAATTATAACCAACATATAATGATCCTATCTCAATGGTTCCAGGACTCTTCTTTTCTTTTTCGTTCTTCGTTTCATTCCGAAGATCCGGCGTTTTATATCGTGACAGATCTCGGATTGAACATTGTTTAACGCTAAAATTAATGTTGGGAAATCCCACCATCGCACTTCCGCTGTGCCTGAAACCTAAAGTATATACCCCATATAAATTAGATTTTGTGAACAATAAAAAACATGTCTCAAGGATACCAATTTTAGAAAGAAAAAACCATACCTATGGTCCCAAATTCCCTGAACATACATTTACCTCCAATATGAAAATAATTATTATATAAATAACATAATTAATAAAATTAATCATATAATTTTTTTAGTTATACTTTTAATGAAACACCCTAATATTTTAAAAAAGAAAGTTATAATTGGTTCTTTATAAGACATGTAACACCAATCTTAATCGAACCATGAAATAATATTATTTTAAATACGATCATCATAACCTAACCATTAAATTAGAGGGTTTTAATAGTGTTAAATAATATATATATATATATATATATATTTACTACTCAATATAAATTTATTGGTTTATTATTAGTAGATAATCAATTAATTTTTATTGAAGTAATTTTATTCATCAAAAATATGTTTTCATCAAAAATAATTTTTATTGTATTTTGTTAGAAACTATTATAATAAACTTATTAAAATTGTAGTTAATGTATTTGAAAAAATTAATTTAATTTTCTAAATCTGAAAAATGAAATCAATTTAGGTTAAAATGTTCACTTTTATGGAAAATATTGATTTTTCAATGAATAGTGAAATACTAATTTTTGTCAAAATATCATTTCTTTTAAAAAGATTTTGTAATTTAAAAGCTTAATTTTTTTTGAATCTAATTAAATGCGACATTAGTATTATTTATTTTAATTTAATATAATAAATTACATTTTAATCATATTTATATTAGATATTAGTATAAGTAAAATTTTTTGGTTGAAATTTTTTTTAACTGTTTTAATGTTTATAATTATTATATAATTTATTTAATTAAATTAAATATAATGATTATTGATTTAAATTAAATTTATATATTTTATATTAATTAATATCAATTTTAAATTCATACAATTTTTTTTACTATTCGTAGAGTTAATTTTAAACAATCATATACTTGAGAAATCCATTTCCTCAAAAACATCTTTTTCATCACATCTATGACATTTATTTTAAATTAAAGTATAAAAATTATATGAATTTAATTTTGTAAATTGGATTAAATATTTTTCATAAAAACATTATATTATCTAATAATGTTAACTTAGTTTTTGATAATAAATAATATTAAAAATTGTAAAAGACTTTTACTATGGTTAAAGAGAAATCAAGTCTATCAGGGGTTAAACTAAAAAGATAAAGGTTAAAATGTCATAAAAATATTTCTAAATTTTTTTTATTGTAATAATTTTACCCTTATTACTTCAGGATATATTTTTTGGTCCTTTTTTGATACATTTCAAGTAATTTTAATAATATAATAATTTATGTAATGAAAAAGAAAAAATATTACCCTCTTGCATTAAAATTTAAATAACGTGTTCACAAATGGGAAAATGAAACATGTGAATGGAAATTAATGTTAATTTTGAAATTTTTATAATTAATTTTAGGAGGGTACTTTATTTATAATTTTTTGTAATTATATAATTACTTTAAATTCTTAAGAAAATCCAAGAAAATAATTCTTTAATTAATAGAAAAATAAAATAAATTAGCCTAAAAATGTTAAAAGTAAAAAAATTGAATTAGTTATTTAATTACATAATTTTTTTTAGATAAATATTATATTAAATACATATTTTAAGATAAAATATATTAATTAAAACTCTTTCTTGATGTTTTAATGTAATATTAATTAAATAGTGTCAAAATTGACATTAAGGTAATTTTATAACAAATAAAATTTTATTAAATGATTTAAAATTCATAAAAAATATATCCTATCTTAATTTATTTGTATATGTTTAAAAATATCAATCATAGTTCCTTTATTGAAAATTTTTTATTTTATAAATATTTTCTTCACCCAAATATAGTAAAAATGTGCTTACCATGGTAACGGGTAAAACTGGGGTTTGGATGTTTCATTTGTTTGTGTCAACAATAATTTTACACGTTGATATGTTTTTTATTTTACAAATTGGAATTAATATATAGAACCAATTTTTCCAAATTATCTAATAATACACTTTTTTATTTTTATTCTAAAGGGATCAATCACATAGGTAAATAAATAAAAAAGTAGTTACTATGGTAAAATCTAAAATTGTAAAATTACATAAACTTAAAGGAAAATGAATAACATGATTAAAATATGGTTTTTTGTAGGGGAGGTATTTATAAACCATATATTCCCTCCAATACTGTAATTATAATTTTTTAGGTACTTTGGTAGATATTGAATCCCTATTATTGATTAGTTTGGGGTATTTACTAAATTTCTATTCCTCCTCCACTATAAAAGCCTCCCCTCACTTATTCATACTTAATAAGATATTTTTATTTTCCAAAAACTAAAAACATATACCCCAAAAAATAAATATTCATGTTCTAGATCTTCTTAGAATAAAAAAGGAAAAACTCTAAGGTCCATAGTAAGAGATACAAAGGAGTTGTTCTAAGTGATGGTAATTGTGTCCACTAAACTATTTTCTTTATTACTTCTTCTCTCAACACCTTTATTTGTCTTTTAATAACTAATATATAATAAAAATAGAATCTAAGATATAATACTATTTTATTAGGTTAATTTAATAACCCCAATATACATCATATTCCAACAATTTGGAAAATAAACCATCATCGGTGTGTAGGGTGGACTACAACCTCACAGACTGATGAAATTCATTTTTCATCATCACCTCTCATGAATGTTTATAATGATATAATTAATGTGTTTATATATATATATACATGATATTTTGAACTTATTTATACTTATATAATTATTATATCATATATACCTCTTTACTCTCGTTTCTACGAGGGATATGATAAAGTTTCTTGTGTGTATTGTTGTCTACTGCCACACAAAGTAATGTGATTCATTTTTTCGTAACACTTTTCATGGAAGATAAAAAGGATTCTGTTAATTAAACTAAGTGATATATTTGAAGAAATTATTATATCTCGAGAATATTTATAAATATTAAAATATAATATATCATTTTCTATCTCACGTTTCCACTAAGTGAAAAATTATAACTTTGTTCATCTGTACATGTGGATTTCTGCCTCCACAAAGTGATGTGATTATTTTTTCATCACCACATCACATGGATGATATATATAAGAATATTTAAATAAACAATATTTTATTTATTATTTGATGATAATTTTTTAAATATAATATAATACTTACCTTATTTTCATAATGATCGCTGAAAAATGGGAATATTACTCATGCGTACGTATAACAGACCGTCGCCTTGATTGTAATATATTTAATTTTTCATAAAAATATTTATTGATTGTTTTTAAAAGTTTAAGTTATGTATAATATTGAAAATTATATCATTATTATTATTTTGGAGCTGATGGAACATTTACCTCTTTGACCAATGTTAACACACCAAAGATGTTTTGAAATATTGAACTGAACTTCCTCAAAACACCCAATGTGGACTTAACAAATTATGTGACTAAATATATAATTACAAAAAATAAAATAAATGATTTTATTATAAATTATTAAACATGAAATTTTTTCTTAATAAATAATAAACAATAATATATGTTTACTATACAAGAGTTAAAGGATACACATTGAATGTTTGAACCCGAGGTAAGGTTTTTCATCTTGGTTTTACTTCTGTTAGAGATATTCCATACTCAAAAATTATTTTTATTATGAGGTTTATATACTGCCCATGAATATTTTTTTTGATTCTTTTCATGAAAATTATTTGGAATTCAAAATCCATATTAGGTTCTCCCTTTTATGTTGTTTTGATTCATAGATTACCAAAATAATAAATGACTTCGTCTCAACTTTCCTTTCCTGAGGAACATTTTATTATTATACACCTAATTTATTTTTTGGGGATATTTATATAATATATTTTTTATTTTATATCATTAATACTTTATAATTCATGGTATTCTATTTTTTTTCTTGATATATGTCATTAAATAGAATTTTTATTGATATTTACCAAGTGGTAATGCGATTCATAGGTCAATTTCCTTTCGTTGGGTTATAAATCTTATTTTTAGACATTGTTATAATAAGATTTTTCATGAAATTATTTAAAAAATGTTTTATTCTATATTTTATCTTTTTTTGTTTATATACATTTTCTACCCGTAATATCTCTATTGATTAACTCTTAATTTAGTAATATTATCTTTATAAAGATTAATCATCACTAACTCATTTCTTTGTGACATATGTTTATGATATGAACATATCTTATTTTATGAGGTGTATATATTTACAATAGGAAATGTTAGATCATGAATTTATTTTTTTCATAATATTTTATGCATTATTTGAATTTATTTTTTTCATGGGGATTATGATTAAAGAGTTACTAGGGTGGAAAAGTATTTATGTTACAATCTTCTTTCTTTCAGGATTTTTTATGTTCAAGTTTTATTTGGAGGAATTTATATGATTTTATTTTCTTGAAACAAATACCATAATTCTAACATAGTTCTGAATGTGTTTAACATTTTTTATTTTTATTTCCTCCCTTATTTATTAAATAAACATAACCAAAGTAATTTCTGAGTGATTCTAATCTTGTTTTTTCTTTTTGATTGGCTATCTTTCTATTCCATATAAATGTTTTCTAAAATGTTTTTAGAAATTTTATTTCTGAAAATAATTTATTTCCTAAATGTATTTTACATGATATTATTCTTATTTTAAAATCGTTTATATAGAAATTTCTCAACATTTTCCAAACGGGTCACTTTTGACTCGCTTTGAAAAATGCTTGAAAAGAATATTTATTTTTCACATTTGTATAATGAAAATGTTTTCCCTCCCTCATTAACATTATTTTATTTGATGATTAATTTATAATTTTACAATGTTATTTTATGTTAAAAGTATTTTTACAATGTTTTCTATTTTTGATTAGTTTTAAAAGGTGATTTTCAAAGGAAAAAAGGTTATTTTCCTAAAAAGTTTTATTAATGACCTTTTAATGGTATTTCCATTCATCAATGACAAAATATGATGTTATATACACTAAAAAAGGGATATTTTGTATTAACAACATCATCATTTATTATATGTATGGATTATGGTATTGAAATTGAACCCATTTTTATTTTCGAATTGAGGAGTAAAAGAAAAATGATTACTACTATGTCAAATACTGAAAAATTCTAATTGATTAATTAAATAGTAGTAATTGGAAATTATTTATAATCATCAGTGAGCTTGATGTAGCTTATATTATGGGTGTACAAAAATATCTTTAGGTGAAATCAATATAGATTTTATGATGGGTGCACCTAAAGACCATCGAGTGAGCCTGTTAGAACTTATACAACAGGTGTGACCACATAACACCCCAATGCATTTGGTAATGCTCCTAGTATTTAGAGGAAATAACGATGGAGTTACTGGAGGGTTTATTATATGTATTGAACTAGGAAATAGTTATTTATATCACAATATTAAAATGGGTTTTGAAGATAATGTTACAAAGATATGGACATGTTTTCTTTATGATACACATGGGGTTTAAGTGGTTACGTTGATCAATATTGACATCACATGGCTCATGATTATTGATTCTACAGACTATTGTGTTTGTTAAATACTTATTCCATAATTTTTTTAATGATTCAATTTTTATGGGAATGAGTTATATATATTATTCTCATGCACTTTTATTATATCATCATACCATTAAGATCATATTAATATCATTGATGAAAGTTAATTAATAATGCTTATGTTTTACCCTTGATGAGAATTTGAGCTTATAATTGTTATTTTTATTTTCCAAAGGTTTTAATAATGATGATAAATGAGTTATTCCTAGAATGGTTTCATATGTATGTTGATAATGACCTAATGTGAAATAAAAATATATGGATTCAGTGGGAGGAACACACACTTGTGGACAAGGTTATGGTTTTTTGTAATAGTTTTTCTTAATTATATAAAACTATAAACCTAATTGTTCTTTGGGTATGTAAGTGATTTAGTATTTCCTTTTGATATTGTAATTTTTGGATGATAAATATTGGTTCATATTTCTCTTTATCAAATCCCGAAATGTGAAGATCATATTTTTAGTATTGGATCCTCAAGTGCAGGTTCATGGATATTATAGTTGGTATCATAGAAGGGTTTATATAAATTTAGAGATTAAAATGAGATGGATGGAAGAAGGGATACATTCACTAATACTAAGGTACAACTATATAAATTTTTCTCAAATTGGATGACCAATTGGAAGTTCAGTGGTGCCAATGTTCTAGTAGGAGAGATGCATGAGATGCTGTTTTAAGTGCTTTGGAAATAATCACAAGTTTATGAAATTAAGTTTGATCATTTTTTTGAATTATTATACCCCAATTTTGAGGCTTAAGTGATGTGAGCTTAAAAAAATTAATGACATTTTTGGAGATGTTTTATTTGGTTGAAGTATATGTGGTGATTTAGATTAACATGAAGTATGGATTTATATTTTTTTTGAAATATAGTTTAAGGTATTTATATACATTATGATTTATATGATATTTGAATTGTGATAATTATTGGCATGTGTGTTTTACCAAATATATAACCATGGGGTGGAAAAGTGATATGGTAACTAAGTGATTTTTATAATTTTAGAAGAAGATTAATATATATTGGGTATATAATATGAAAAGCATGACATAATATTTTAGGTTAAAATAATATTTACTATTGTGGTTATTGAGTTTATTTGGGATATAGTGTTATTTGTTTATAGAATTATTTAATTTTAATATTTGTTAATTATTATTAAATTTTTAATATTAATGTATTATTTCATCATATAAAGGTTTATTAATTTTGGGAATTATCTTACCATGTGATAACCATTTCAGTTTCGGTCGATGTCTAAAGATAGTGTAATAGATTCATTATCACATTAATGTTTATTTTATCATTTATAACACAATTTTATTGACTCATGTATGAAAAATTAATTTTGAATACTCATAATTTTGAGAAAAATATGAGATTGTAGTGGAAATTGATTATATAATGGAATTAAACTTATGAAGTATGTATATTTCATTATTTTATTGGTCCATATATTAAGGGTTTCATCCAATATAGGATAAGGATATTTAAAATGAAAATTTTATCCTATTAAATTCATTTAGAATGAAACTATGGGTTTTTTCACTCACCTTTGATTTATGATTTTTTGGTTTTTAACTCTCTATTGGGAATTCAAATTCTTGTGATCAATGATCTATGTCACTATACATCATAATCTTGGAATTGATTTTTTATTTCAAGTCAATATATTCACTTCCCACTAATTTTACACTACTTGGAAACCTAGTAGTATGCTATTTAAAATAAAATTCATACTTCCATATATATTTTCAAGAAATAGTTTTATTAACCCTTTTTTATGATGTGGTATTTCAATAGTGGTATTTGGTAATGTCAAAAACTTCATTACCAAGTTCATTTTCAAATTGAAAGGATGAAATTTATTAAATGTGGGTAGGGCGGATGTGACACCCTGGTATTTTTCCATCCATCCAATGGCCCGACAACCTTTATTTTTCTTATTGATTTTGATAATCCTTCTTTGAAGGGGTGAGGTTGAACCCTTTAAAAGGCCCATAGGCATAAGTATTACATGGACCATAGGCCTTAGAGGAATTAATTTCCCATAGGCTTCAAACATTACATACAACCCAGACTCACTACTTGGAATTGCTCCTCCCCAACATCATTATCGTGAAATCAGCTCTCCACCTTTGCATGGATGTTCAACTAGGAATTCCCATGCATGCACAGGCTTCTCCAGTTATCAAGTGTCATACCCTCTCATTCTTGCAATCTGTTTAGCTTCTGCTGTGGTGACAGCTCTTTGCTCATCCTCATTGTAGAGATTATTCTTTGTAGGTTGTCCAGTTTGCATCTACACTTAATGTGGCTCGAATGCCTTTAGGTGGCCCAAAGGCCTTACTGAATTGAAGGCCTGGGTGACCCAAATTCCTTAAAGGACTCAGGGACTTAGGAACCTATGCTCGATAACATACACAACATAGAACACCGAGCTTAAACAAACCATGAAATAATATTATCTTATATATGACCTTTATAACCTACCTATTAAATTAGATGGTATGAATTGTATTAAATAATTTATGTAATATATATATATTTATATTATTCTCAATATATATTTTTAGATAAATTCTTAGTAAATAATAAATCAATTTTTTTAATGTAATTTTATTCATCAAAAATAGGTTTTCTCTGAAAATAGTTTTAAAATGAAATTTTTTTCTCCATTTCTATTTAATAAAGGAAACAAATATATAGGAATTATTTAAATTAATTTTAAAAATTATATATAATTAAATATTAATTTAAACTTATACAATGACGGTTACCATTGATGGAGTTAATATAAAAAATTCTTATGCTTAAAAAAATTCATTTATTGAAAAACCACCCTTTCATCATGTTTGTGTGTTTTATTTTAAATTAAATTATTCCCCTAATATGAATTTAATTTGGTAAAATAGATTCCATATTTTTAATTATTGTAACTTATATTTATTAATAAGGTGAAATTATTTTTTGTTCATAATAATTAGTGAAAATAGTTAATATATTTTACCGTTGTTAAGGTCGAAATAGGTTTTCGAAGGGTTAAACTGGAAAGATAAAGGTTAAAATAACCTAAAATTTTTTCTTAATTCTATTTTATTGATATATATATATATACCATTATTACCTTAGGATATGTTTTGACATTTTCCTGGGAAACTTTTATCTAAAAGTTCCCAATATAATAATTTAGGTAAAAAGGCAAAATATCACTCTCTTGCTTTTAAAATATGATAATGTGTACACATAGGGAGAAAAGTAATATGTGAATGGAATGTGATGGTCATTTTGATAACAATAAAATTAGTTTCATTCAGGTCATTTTTTTATTTTTTATTATATAATTACTTTAAATTCTAATGCAACACTAACACAATAGTTATTTCGTTTATAGAAAAAGAAAATAAATGATACTAAATATGTTAAAAGTAATTTTTATTGAAATAATAATTTAATTACACGAATTTTTTATAAACATATAACATTATATACATCATTTAATATAACATAACTTAACTAAACCTGTTTCTTGATGTTTTTAGAGTCAAATTAAATAAATACTGTCAAACTTTATATTAATGTAATTTTATAATAAATAAAATTTAATTAAAAGATGTGATGTTCCTAAAAATACTATAATATTAGAATGTATTGGTAAATGTTTAAAAATATCAACCATATTCCATTAATAGACAAATTTTCCTTTAATAATTATTATATTGGCCCTTATATTGTAAAAACTTTGTTACGTTGTTAAGGGGTAACACATGGTTATACGATTTATATTCACCTATGTTAAAATTAATTGTCCACAAAACTAGAATTTTTATTTTGTAAATTGGATTTTATATTTAGAACCAGTTGGTCCTAATTATATAATAATTCTATTTTTAGTTTTTAGTCTTAAGGGATAAATCACCTGGGCAAATAAAGAAAAAACTAGTTTCCATTGTTAATACTAAAATGGTAAAAATAATTAAACTTAAAGGATAAGTAATGACATGTATAAATATGTTATTTTATTATGTTGGTGGTGTGGATTGTCCATATATTACCCCCCATTCATGAATTTTTAATTTTGGATGCACTTTAGGTTGGATTTTATTACCATTACTGATTAGTTTTGGGTATTTACAAAAATTCCACTCCTCCATTATAAATTCCACCTCCTCCCCTCAATTATAAACACATCATAAGAAATTTTAATCAAAAAAACAACAGATAATATCTCTGAAAAATAATTATACATATTCCGAAGCTTCATGGAATCCCAAAATAAAACCCTAGGGTCCATAATAGGAGATAAAATGGGGGTTTTTCTACGCTAAGGTAATTGTGTTCACTAAACCCTTTATTTATTAATTATTATATTAATTACTTCATTAATGTCTTAATATTCATATTTAATAAAAATAGTATATAAAATATAATGAAATTATATTATGTTAATTAATAACCCAAATCCACCTTCTCATCCATCAAATGGGAAATGAAACCACCATTCGTGTGTACGATGAGATACTGCCTTATAGACCGATGTAATTCATTTTCCATCATACCATATCACATATATTTATAATTATGTATTTAAATTATATATATATATATATATGATATTTTAAACAGAATTATACTCTTGTAAATATGATATCACATATAACTTCTAACTTTCCATTCTACAGGGAATGTAATAACATCGCTCATGTGTATAGTGAACTTCCACCATATGAAGTAATTTGATACATTTTTATGTGAGTTTTGTATATCGTACTCCTTTTTTATGTTATATCATTAATACTTAATAATTCTTGGAATTTTATGTTCGAAATGGAAGTATTTAATCAAAGTGGATTTGGAATGAATGTTACCTAGGGTAAATGAGTTTCCTAACTGAACTTCATTTCATCGGGTAAAGACTCTTATTAATAGACTATGTTTTGATAATATTATATTGGAATATATATAAACAATATGTGTTTTATATTTAAACTTGGTTATTTTTAGGGATTTACATTTTTTACACATAATCTATACATTGACTAAGTCTGAATTCAATGATATGATTTTTGTAATGGTTAATCATACAAAATTACTTTATTTATGACATTTGTTTATGATATGAACCTATATTATTTTATGAGGTGTATATAATTCCATTTTGTCCTGTTAAATCATTAATCTTATTTTGTTAATGATACTTAAAGTATCATTTGAATTTATTGTTTCATTGGGCTTACGATTGAAGAGTTACCAAAGTGGTCAAGGATTTATGTTACAATATCATATCTTTTAGTATTTTCTATGTCCAAGGTTTATTTAGAGGAAATCATATGATTTTATTTGCTTCTACCACGTATATTTTTTCTTCACTAGTTATTAATTTGGATTAAAAAAATTTATTTTCCATTTCATCATTTATTGATTAAAAAACATAAATAAAGTTGTTCGTAAGTGATAATGATATTGTATCTTAATTTAGATCAACTATATTTCTCTTTATTATTCATGTTTTAAAAAATGTTATTTATAAAAATAAATTATTTATTAATGCTATTTTAAATGTTCTTTGAACTTATATTAAAATGTTCTAAAATAGAAAATTTTAATGTTTTTCAAATGTGTCACTTTTAACTCTCTTTACAAAATGTTTGAATAGAATGTTTGTTTTTAAAATTTACATCATGAATAGTTTTCACCACCATCATGGATATTGGTTTTTTTAAAATATCTTGTAAAATTTTCAAGGATTTTTAATTTATTTATTTTTTAAAATATTTTGTTAATATTTATTTTTTATAATTAATTTCAAAAATGAAAAATCTATTTTCCTAAAAAATGTTTGTAATGACCTTTTAATGGTATTTTCATTCATCAGCTATAATAAAACATGATGTTAGTTATAGTACCATGGGGATAAGTAGTGTTGATACCATCCATATTCTTTATATAGACGGACTATGAGATTGACATGTAATTCATTTTTTCTTTTCCATGGGTGAATCAAACAATGAAAGAATAATGATTACTGTTATATAAAAAAGAAAAATATAAAAAATGATTTGTTCAAGGACATTTCTGGGATGTTATTGATGATCATAGGATGGACTAATAAATCTTATATGATGGATTCAACGATATAGCTTAGTGTGATCTATATATAGGTTATACAATGAGTGATCCCTAATAGTGGTCCAATGCATTGAGTAATGTTATGTGTATTTTGAGGCAAGGTGTAAGATAGTAGAGGGTTTATCCTATGGATTTAATTGGATCCTAGTAATTTCTAACATTGGTTTAAAATTTGTTATAAATATAATGTTCCAAATAGAAAAACATTATTTCTTTATTCTTTATATGAGTGTTAAATGTTTCCTTTAGTTAATATTGACATTACATGGCTCATGATTATCGGTTCTTGTGAATCTTTCCTTTGTTAATGCTTTATAACATGCCACATGTTTAATGATACAAGTTTGATGGGTATGATTTATCCTATGTTATGTTCATGAAAATTTATTATTTCATCAATCCTTTATTATCATATTATTCTCATTGATGAAATTTTATTGTTAATGATTATGTTTAGCCTTACTGAACATTTGAGGTCTCCCTTATTGTTTTTACTTTTCTCTAGGGTATGAAGAATTTTGTTAAATGAATTATTTATAGAAGGGTTTATTATGGACCATGATGATTATTTAATGTGAAATAATAAATTATGTCTTTCGTATAAGGAACAATCATATAAATAAATGATTATGGTTTATGTAAAGGTTTTTCTTGATACCATAAAACTATTAACCGAAATGTTCTTTGGGTATGTAAGTGATCTAGTATATCTATTTTAAATTATATGGATTAGATGAAAGTAATTGGGACACATTTTATAGTATCAAATTAATAAATTTAATGATCATATTTTTTTCGTACCAGATCCAGGATTGTGGGTTTCAAGTTGTTATAATTCACATATATTCATTCTTTATATAAATTCTTGTATGTTGTTACATATTTTTCACATCAAGAATTTATAGTTTTAAAATTTTGTATTAGTTTCATAATAGTGGTTTCCATATCCATTATTTTTACAAATTTAATCATTGAAAGTCCATTAAAGAACATATTAGGGGTGATTTATTATAATTTTTAATTTTTAAAATTCCTTTTATGTGTTTTTTATTCTTTATCTATGAAACTGTAATCGATAATAAGAATGATTTGAAAATTCTTGATCATTAAATCGTGTTTTCTTAATTAATGAATTAAATATTTATTTAACATCTCGACAACTAAAATAAAACCATTTTTACACATTAATATAATATTTTACCCGTACTTTTTTCCCATGTTCATTCATTATATAAATTAATAGTATTGTTCAAGTAGGTGGTAAAACCTACCAAAACATGAACATTAAATAATTAGATGGATGTGTATAGTTAATAAATTGTTTACTTTGACTAATATCATTATAATATTTTAGAAATTATAAAATTTTTATGATTTAATATTATAAATAATATTTCAATTGTTTTTGATAAATATTTAAAATCAAGATGAAAAAAACATTACTCCATAGAGGTGGTAGTCCACACGTATGCCCACATAAGGTTTTTAGTTTTTTCCGTAGTGGATGGAAATGAATAAAAAAACACTATAAAATTAATATAATAAAATATTAGTATAATAATATACTTATTTCATTATATTATGGTGGTTATAAATGTTTTTGATGAGTAGGATTAAGAAGAAATGATAATGGAGGAAATACTTCATTGAGATATTAAGTTTTCTCTTAGAAATATCCATGGAAATGGAAGCCTTGAGATATCTAATGGTGGCTAGAGGATTAATTAAGTGTAATATAGTTCTTGGAGAAAAAAATGGAATATTTTTAAGAAGAAATTTTAAGGGAATGGTTTAGCATGTTGTACTGGAAAGATCCCATTTTATAAGTGAAGGAAATAGAATTTTAGTAAATATTCCTGACTTAATGTTGAAAAATTTTCATTTTTAGATAAATGTGACAACTAAAATTGTATAGAACAGAGATTATATGAATATTTATCAGTATATATATCACTCCCACAAGTATGGGATAACATTTTGAAGTATTTTGGCATTATTCCATTAATTTATATTTTTTCTACATTTACCATAGTTTCTATATTTTTTACCCTCTTAACTTATCCTATACATATAAAATTAAAATGATCCTTTATAAAAAATTTGGATCAACAGAATCAAATTTTAAATCGTTTAATAATATGAAATTATTAAAAGTTGTATTTTTTAATTTAAAAATATTAATGTATAATGTATTAAAACACTTTTAGTGAAACTTTTGACAGAAATATTAGTATATCAAATATAGGTTTATAAATTAAAAACAATATTTTAAAATTTACAATGTTACATATAAAAAATATATTTTACCAATATAAGTTATTTTTTTATAAAATTCTATTCTTTGGAATAAATCGAGAATGGGCACAGAAAGTAAAAGGGTCTGTATCAAGAAACACCTTTGCAAAGAGGTCCAGCATCACAACAACCACAAAGTATCCTGGAAGTCTTCTTTGTGAACGTTACAAAGGAATCCTCTAAAAACACCAAAAAGGATATTATAGAAGCATTCTTGACTCTGAGGAAGTGGACCGGAGCCTTTGCAAATGTCACAAAGGTTGTGATGGAGGCCTCCCCGACTCCGAGGAACTTAACCGGAGAATTCAAAAATGCCACAAATGTAGTGATCGAAGCCTCCATGAGTATGAGAAACTTGAAGGACCTACCTCTAATTGTGAAGCATGACTTTCTTCGCAACATGTTCACAGATCATTAAAATTGCCAATGCCTATAAATACACATCCCACCACCACTCCAAAGGATCTACACTCTATCATTTCGCCTTCTACACTCTCAATTTATAAAGCACCCCTTTTTCTGTGATCCATCAATAAAATTAATCATCTGAGGTACTTGAGCATCGTGAAACCCCTTTCCCTTTTCTGAAATTTACCTCTGCTTCAAGTATGGATGACCTTTACAAAATAAGGTGACCCCTTTGGGTACATTGAACTTTTCTAAGTACTCTATTTTTATGATGCACCCTCTAAGAACAAGTATATTCCATGCATAGGCTGGGACACTATGCTTCACGAAGTCCCCTCCTTCATGAAGCTCCTTCACTTTGTGAAGCACCAGAGCTTCGGGAAGCCCCTCTTTGCAAGGCCTTCTACTTCATGAACCCATCTTCCATACAGCCCTCCAGGAAAGTATATAGTGATTTCATGGTCCTGTTGGTGATGATTCACATTACATTACCCTGCCTCATTATTTTTCATGTAGGCACGCTAGTGGGTATTGATTCTTTGAATAGCCATGCTAATGTGGATCTTTTAATGGATCTCTCATCAACCTCGTCGATACATGGAATTATTAGTGCCTTGACTACCCCATGGGTTAAAGTTCACAAGTTATATAAGTATGAGCGGTGAAGAGAAAATCCCAATCATCCGATATGGAATACGTTAAACAACCAAGTAGCCACATACTCAACACATGACATTAAACTTTGATCACCACATAAGTGAAAAGCACCAAGAGGACCATGTTGGGGACGAGAACCAGCACCCTCTCACTCCCCCACTCCCCCTGCGCTTTGTCACCATGCACACCTCAGGCAGTCTGTATATAAGTCCCAACCCTACTTGATAGTGTGCCCCTTCTATGATTACATTATCCTCCTCGTACATCGAGATATCCTACTCGGGCTTCTAACTTAGAGTAATCACCTATTTCCCATTTGGCCCGCTAACCATGTGTAATCCCCACACTGTTCCTCATGGGATAACCTTTCATAACACGATTTTCATGCCTGGTGCCACTTCTAGTTTCTCACACCGAGCATTAATCATGTGGGATTAGAGTAAGCATTGACCATGACATCCATATAGGATGCTAACCACGTATAAGTCCCATGCCCCTCTCCACTGAACTACGTGGATTTAATCCTTTCCATTTTAGTAATGGTACCTATGATCCTCCTTGAGGTTCAAGACCATCACCCATCAGTCATAACCACTTCACATCGGTTCACCTTCATCCCGCATGACATTAAACTATATGCCCCTTTCAACTCGCATGATGTTAAACTATACGATTTATAACTATATGAATTTTGATCCCTGTCTCCTAGATAGGGTATGTAAGAATCCTCTATGAAGTTCAACCCCAAACAATGGTTAGGTTCAGTGCCCCCCTTTATTAGGCCCCATATCCTTGGTCCTCCCTTTTGTTGTGTCAGATGAGTTATCGATAATCTATCCATGCATAATCCCCACACTCAATCCATACTCCTCTAATCAAGAGTTTCCCTCGTGCAATGCACTGTTAACCACACATAATTCTTATCTTATCTTCAAGTTACTATCCTTTTATACAACTTGATTATATGCGCAATTCCTAAACTACGTGAATTTTGATCTTTTCCTTTTTTGATAAAGGTACGTAGGAAGCCTTTTTAAGGTTCGAGACCATCTCCCATATCCCATATTGGACTCTCCCTAATGACTTTGTGCCTTAGGAAGATTGTGTCTTAACCCATTGGATCTATTTCCTTTGGGTCCCCATCCACGCAACCAATTCTCCTGAGCCACCTCCTCTTGTGACTTATTTCCCCATCCCAAAACTATGTTTACTTTGATACCAGACTCCCATGAAGTGTACATAGAAAACCTCCCTAAGGTTCAAGCCCAAGATCGTAACCTTAAAAAAAATCAGTTCCATCATCATTCATTCGATCCCTCAAAACATTATCCTGGTGCATTATGGTTTTACTCGGGCCAACACATCGCAGTGAAATCATGCCATCCATATAGTCTGCTAACCATGCGCAATCCCCAACATGATTCCATGTTGTTTTCCTTTGTGTACAACCTGATTCCATGCTTTACCATTAAAACTACGTGGGTTAATATCCCTGTCTTCTATACAGGGTATGTAGGAAGCCTCTTTGAGGTTCAATCCCAGCCATTGGGAAGCCTTGGTGATGACTTTGTGTGGACCCATTACGCTCTTTGATTCCCCTTTGTGGTATCAAAATGAGCGTTTACGGTGGGAAGCCTTCTCCTTTGTGGGACACACCATCCTGGGTCCATCTTTATTAGGCGTTTGACCCATCCATCAGATAAACTATATAGGTAATCCCTATTAGAGATATACCCATATGATCCACTCCCATCAGTGTTTCAATTAATATGACCCATCTTCACTAGATGTTAATGTCATGGAATACCTCGTGTTAAACATGGGAAGCCAAGGAAAACCTTAGTGACAAGCCTCTGGCATATAATTCCCTTTATTTGAATTGGGATGGATCAGGAATATGCACTCTCAAGAAGCCCTCTATTGAGGGAAAATCCCAATGAACCACTGTTTCTACATCTAGAGATGCCCGCACTGACTCAACATGACTACTCTCTTGACCTACAGTTGCTGCCCCGACTTGACCCCCAAGGAAATATCCTGATAAAAGCAGTATAATTAACCAAAATCCAAAAAGATATGAAACTGGTAAGAGTTTCATGAACAACTTCTTAATATTTAAGGGAGACCCAGACAAGGCGATGAACTCTGAGGAGGAATCCACAGAAGGAGAGACCAATATCCTATAATGTGATTTCGATCATGGAGAAAACAACCTTGAATTAGTGATGAATTCCACCAACCATTGGAAAGAGAGAATGTGGGGAAACAATTAGCAAGACCTCACATACGATGCACACCTCAAAAAAAGAATTCGAAACAGAAATGGTGAACCCAACATTAAATTATTCTCTTGAATATGGGGATCAGTTAAATTTGAGACATCAGTAGATAAGAATTTAATCAGATCCATCTATCCAGGGCTAGGTCCTGTCAAGAAAATAGTTGGCCTGACATAAATCTCAAAATTATTTGGAGTATTTAATCGTTAGGCATCTTGGTTTGTGATGTTTTCAGTGTGGATATTTCTATCTATCCATGGAAGACTAAATGACATTGGGACACTAGGAATCACTTTCGGACTATTTATACCGATGGATGAATCTTTCTTCTTTGTAGGACCTAAGGTACAAATGTAGGAAACTGATCACCTCCTGCCCATAGATGCAAGGGAAGAGGAAGTAAGAAGGAAAAAATCCCTGACAGATTCACCTCCTATGAAATGGATCCCATGGCCATAGCTATTAGGCACCCACACCCCATCCCACCATCCAAATTTATTCATAGGTGGGTGATCAATACTCTTGTTCAAAGGTAAGAAAAAGACGAGATTATCCCAAAGAGGGATACAAAACATCATGATTTTGAGGGTTCTATGCCCCACCGATGCCCCCCAAAGGGCCACGTAGGGAGCCACTACTCCCCACTCCAATATTTAATCATTTCAGGAGCCTCTCCCAAAACACACTTATGACTCACACCATTATTCCAATGAAGTAAGGGGTATCCGAGTCCTCCCATATGTGACTTTGACCAGGGAGTTGCTGAGAAGCACTCTGACCAAGCCATGTTAGCTCCATCAACTGGTCCCACAAAACGAAGATAAAGTGATCAATACCCCTGCAACACCAGACTTAGATCAGCTAACCCAACGTCAAATTCATGCAAAACATCAGGATGATTCTGACCAGGGGGCATCATCTTCTACAGATTCAGTGGCCTGAACCACCATCAACGCATGTTATCATCTCATTTTTATTACAGAGCATGGGAACCACTACACTCGATCGAGATTGAGATCCAAACCACCCCTTAGCCTGGCTGGGTCAATTTTTCAAGTCACCAGTGCAAGAATTAGCCGTCGCGAGCGGAACTGTGGTGATGGAAGTTTTCACGGAGGTTGTACCCATACTGATTCCAACTGGAGTAGAGGTCCTAATAACAAATGTGTTTAGTATGGAGGTCCTCTTCATGATACCATAATTAGTACAGGTGGTGGTCCTCTTTGTCTTGTTGAAATGCGACACGAATGTCTTTCTCATGACCATGGTATCTGGTATGAAAATTCTCGCCATATTTCTGGTTATCAATGTAAAGGTTATCCTCACATCATCACCAATTCAAATAGAGGTCCTACCTTCAACGACATTAACCAGAGTGAAGGTCATCCTACCCTTATCACCCATCACCATAGAGGTCCTCCCTGTGTTCAATTCGACATTTTCCCACCCCCGCCCAGCTTATGTAAGAGGAGGTCCTCCCTACTCTAAAACCAACCTCAATATAAGTCTTACATGTGTAAAAAATCTAACCTTCATTGAAAAAAATTCCCAATATAGGAGGGAAAGTCGTTGCCGCTAGAGGAAGAGCTCTGAGAAACCCCAAATCATGGTCGAACCAGTCTGATTTTTAGACCCTGAAGTGGAGTGTGACTCATAGATGGAACCCTCACCCCACTCCTGTATATCAAGGTATAGGGTGAGAACTAGGATTATTAGTTTTTTCCTCCCAGAATGTGAGATTCACCGGATACCTGAATACCTTCAGAGATACGTATAGGAGAAGGAAGACTTGGCTCTATTCTATGGTCATTCTATGGAATCCTCCCCGTCATCAGCTGGATCATTCTCGACCTTGACATGAGATCATATGAAACTGTTTTGGGGACTATTCGATGACGAGAAGCATCCTGATCCACCGCTGATGACCACCACCCATGTGTTGGAATCATTTTTTAATTACTAGTCCTACATGGATGTTGTGATGTAGTTATTGTATTCTCCCGAAGACACCACAAGATGCATCAGTTTTTCATCTCGTGCACCATACTCTCCAATTACAAGTATACAACCACAATGGTCCACATCAATTCCATTAACAGTCCCTCAACTAAACTCAGTCGATGAATAGTGAAACGAAGGGCTAGATCTGAAGTCTGATTCGAGAAGTTTGTGGGGAATTCTCACAGCATACCATCTCCCTAAAATGTTCTGTCTGATTGCAACTACAAGATTCAACATTCCTGTGTCCCTCAGCTAGGATGAGGGTATGTGCTTCTTCTGAACCTTAGGGATGATTCATTTCCATTTCTATCATTGACAGATATCTTACCTCAAAAACCAATAATACTTTGACGATCTTGGATAGTAGTGTTGCCTAGTTGATTTGGCCACACTCCCATTTTCTCAGCACACTATGTCACTCAGTTATCACTTGACCCTCCAGTAATGATGAGTTCATATATTTACATTGATCCAAAGAGTTATTAAGGAGGATTTCCTACATATCCAGATCCCTGGATGGGAGCAGTATGCTGCCCTGCATTTCAGTTCCATCTTGAGCCTACCAGGTTCACCTGGTGATATCGAGGATATTCCTTCTGGTGTCGTTAGAGTCCACATGGTCGTTATTGAGATTTACTTAGAAGTGGGCATCAAAATAGGGTCTAGATGAAATAAGAAGGCCATTGGGTAAGCAAAACACTCAGAAGACCCTACGGGCGTCCACACTCACCAACAAAAAACTTTACATGGCCTTACCGCACCTTCAGAGTCATTTCAATTTGGTCAATACCCCAGCAAGGGTAAGGATCATGCTAGGACTATAAAGCCCATCGACCCATATGTATCAATGCATAATACATAGGATGACCCCAAAAGGTAGCATTGCGTCAATAGCTCGCCAAATAGATAAGGATGTTTGATGATCTCCTTACCTAACACATTGCAAAAGGACGACCAGATTATGGTAATCGTAGAAGATGGCAGTAGGGGAAGGAACAGATTACCCCCAGTGCGTTTTCCCTTGGTGATATCGACAACCCTTTCCATCTAGACAGTGTAGCATCTAGTGTTTTTGTAAAAATTCCCTGCTATGCATAAAAAATTCCACTCAATCTATTCGAGAATCCAACTCAGGACTTTGCTCAGGTTCTACTGGCCACTCCTCAAGTTCTACAGGCCACTCCAAAGGTTCTGCTAGTGTCCCATCTGGCCATCCCAATAGCCGCTCCATGATCCGCTCATCTGGAATATAGAATTGAGGAGCCTTTCAATGCACTGGTAGTTAAGAATCATTATCATGATAGGATTTCTTGTCCAGATGATCCAATGGCCATTCTTATTACTTGCCTCAAGGCTCTTGAAACATGATAGGTGGAAATCCCTCCTAACGGTTAGCCGTATCCAATATGGGTGGATAATATGCCAGCACCCATGGGCTTTGTAAATCTTACCTTCTACCCTTTTAATGGGATGGATGATTCACTACAACATTTGGCCTAATTCATTTCAAGATGCGGATCTATGATGGGAACTCCAGCACAACAGAAGGCCATTAAAATTCAGTGCTTTGTACAGACACTAGAAGGGCATGTATTCATCTAGTACACTCAGTTAACCAATGGGTCTATAACTGGTTAGGAGGATGCCAGAGAAAATTTCAATATCAATTCACTTCCACTGCCCAGAAGAATAGTATTTCTGACCTCTTCAAGTACAATAAAAGGCCATATGAGCGACTCAATGAATTTGTTTTCTGGTGGAAGGGCCTCACATATTCACATGATATGACGCTGACGTAGGAACTACTGCTAACAATGTGTATAATGAATGTGATGACTAAACTAGTTCCATCTCTCATCACTCAAAACTTCTTGGTTGGATTCCGGGATTTCTCTGAGAAGGATCAACGCCTAGAGGAAGCCTTGAAGCATGCCGAGTAGGTACATCTGTTGCCTACTGCAGCTCCTTCAAGAAGAGCTGAAAAGGCCGAGACTGCTGTATTTTCATCGGTAGAGGCCCCTAGATAGTAAGAATTGTTACAGTATATCCACCTCCATAGACTCACTGGGGACCACCACTTCAGGCCTAGCCTCTAGATCAGAATCTCCCACCTTAGAATTGGAAGGTTCTATCATGTAACACACTACCACTACATAAGAGGGACAAACAGGTTCCACCACCTCACCAGGATCTGGCCCCTCATCAGTACCGGGCTCCTAGATCCCATTTACCTAATCGAAGAAAACAAACTACTCATTTAATGAGGCTCAGGTACATGATTATTTTCGGAGTGCCTTGTGTGAGGGAATCCTGTGGTTGCCAGCATGTAGGAGGCCCGCAGTGGAAGATGTCACTTATCGCTCTAATTAATTCCCCTATCAACAGTTTCATGGACCCAATCCCAAGCAGCGTTATGTGGTAAAATACTAGCTCCAAGACTAGGTCGATAACAGTTTAGTAAGATTTGGTCTGGCCCTGCCACAGGTCAAATGTTTGTCTGCCAATATTGATTGTGACCATGAGAGTGAATGTCAGTAGGTATCTAACCATGGGACTAAAAATCATGAAGAACAAATAGAATACAAGGTATTTTATCAAGACAATGGTATTATCCATGCCCATTTCAGTTAACAGGAGCCATCCAAGGTTGTTGTTCTACTTCTAGCTACAACCTCTGAATCGACACCTCAACTTTCACCATCTAAGGATAATAGGTGCCAATGAAAGAAGGGAGATCAAATCCCTATGCCAGTGCAAAATCTATTCCATACTCTAAACGATTTCTTGCCTCTATAGATGGGGATTACCCCCAGAATCTTCCCAGAAATGGAGGACTCCTCATGTAATGATCTGGAGTATGCCTAAGTGAATGTCGTAGAACTGGTGGACCCTTACATGGTTCCAAAAGATGAGGAATGATAGGGAGACCCTCATAATGTCCCACATAAATTCTAGTATCGACAAAGCCATGGTTTTGATAATTGAAAAATATTCTTAGGCCAATTATCTTAGCCAAGTCATGCCTTCCATCGAGAAAAGAAAACAGACCCAATGCAGAGCTAGCATACAAAAACTTATCATCCTGTTTTGTTAGATTCAACCCCACCACTGCACATATTTCTTGATCTGGAAGAACCATCATGACCATTCTATGATCATCCAAATTCATTTATAGAAATTCATCAGTCATCTAGTCATCTGCCGATAGTCACTCTTCATGACCAAACAGACAGACAATAAGATATCTCTATCACAAGCCGAAATCCCCCCATTCGACCTGTAATGTACTCTATAACTATTTCAGTGGATAAGCTTCATGTTGGTAGAAGTAGAAAACTCACTCAAAAGTATTATGTACTAAATAACCTTTCCATCATTCTTGAAAGGCTCTTGATCCTTGAGGATCTCAACTGATTTTTTGACATGCGTGAACCCCTCAGAGAGGTTTTAAGAAGCCCCGCTCCAGTTTGAAATAGACGTAGTAGCTAAAGAGGCCTTCAATAATGAGAAAGTAAAACATGAAGAATGTCAGGACATAATTTCATTCTCAGGAGAAGATGATGGTTCTCCCATATAGGGGCACATCCACGTACTGTATGTCAATGGTCAGTTCAACAATGTGGAAGACATCTATCGTATCATTGAAATAGGCTTTAGGATCAATATTATGCTAAGTAGAACTATCCCCAAGAAGAGCCTATTAAAAATAGACTTTCATCCATTTGAAAAAAATATTAAAGGTTATGATAGGACAAAGTAGATTCTTGTTGGAGAAATCCACTTGAAGACCCAATTTGGTGGCCCGATTACTAGCACAGAGTTCAGGTTTGTCTCACAAGACACCGCCTACAATGCTTTAATGGGTAGACCATGCCTCCACCTTCATGTGAAAGTCCCTTACTTATATCACCAATTCCTCAAGTACCCACTTAATGGTTGAGTGGGCTTACTCTAAGGTGATGTGTCTACCTTTTACATTCGTGAGGCCCGCTACCTAGATGTCGACTACTACAAGATAAAGAAAAATCAGATTCAGGCCAATGAGGTTGAGAATACAAGATGATAGATATGTTTATAGTGTGAATGATCCCATAAGGGGTGCCAAAGCTTTAGGGTTTCCCCATAACCACCATCCTCACCTGTCTTCGGCTGGGCTATGTTTCCTCCCTGGTTTTCTCTTGGCGAGCTCGTAGGGCAGTGTCTTTTGTTTTGTGGTCATGAATTTGGCGTAATGGGGTGATGTGTCTTTTACAAAAGGGTGGTAAATGTTCTGTGAAGAAGTGTGGCTTAGATATGGAGGAGTAGGGTGGAATCCCCCCACATTTAAGGGTGGTCAGATCCTCTATGGCATCAGGGTTGAGGCCCAATTCTTTTGTAGCAATGGGGTCGATTTGGTTCTACAACATCGAGGTCATGTTTTATTCATTTGGAGAAGGGGTTGCGACTTAGTGTGGTGGTGGGGTAGTGATTCAGTGTTGGTGTCAGTGTCTAGTGTGGTGATGGGGACGAAATATCATTATTTTCCGAAGGTTTGGGGTCATTCTTGTTCGTTCAGTGCAAGTCGTGGTCTAGTGGCAATGGGGTCGAGATTGTTCTTCTAGAGAGGGATCATGGTCCTGTTCTATAGTGGGTTTATGTCTTCCAGCCTAAAGAATGTGATGTTATTCCATGATATAGGGGTTGGGATCCTATCTTCCACATCTTTTTCCGGCTGGGTGAGGCTTTGGGTGGATTTTTGTGGTCCCTGCGAGTAGTTCCAATTGTATCAATGGGATTTGTGGTGCTTTGAGTTGTTTATGTTGTTAGGGTGACTCAGTTACCATCCCTAGTGGGTTACTCTCATTACAAGCGTGTCTTCTCTTTTCGTCCTCCATTTTGGGTTCCTCCTCAGCTCAGATCTGATTGGATTCATGCCCATAGTGGCACTTATTGACCAGATAGGTGGGTTTCCCATTTTCAGTGATGCTCTTTTGGTGTGGTTGTTGGGTCTTCTCGCCTTGAGTTGTTTTGTCTTGGCTTGTCTCATCTTGGAGCATCTGGTTTCTTTGGGTTTCTAATTTTAAATTACGGTTTTCATTGGATCCTCATGGGTTCTTCACAGTGAGGCTATCTATTGGTGAAAGTTTTGGTGTCTAAGATGCGGTCTTTTTCTTTGATGCTTTTCTGATTGTAGAAATTTTTGTATTCATAAATGAATCTCATAGTTGTTTTTCTACCTGTAATATTGTGACATGTGGCCCATGTAAATGGGTCTTTGAAACTAGACATTCTTCAAGGGGATGCTCTAGATGAGGTTTAGAGAAAGTAGTTTTTACCAGACCTTCACTATCCAGATTTGGATGTTTCAGAGGGTATGAAGTTTTTCATCGGTACCAAGACCCTACAGATCTACATGGGATAGATATATGAGGGGAAATAAGAAGGTGGAGTTTGGGATTAATATTTTTTTGTTGCTGGGGAGGAGCCTTTCTTTATTTTCTTGATCTGGTTGTTGATGGATCTTCGACTATTGGGGAACAATTTATATATTTATGTACTTGATTTTTTTTTGGGTTACCCATCACCCTTAAAAAAAATTTGGTAATAAAAAATTAATTTTTAATGTGAGGCTGAGCATACTTCCATTGTGGTAGACCCAAGGGTAGACCGGGATGATGCCAACATTTTTCCAAATAAATGATTGGTGGCCACAAACACAGACATGGTACCCCGCTTCATCATCTTTGGGAAAATGGTAAAACGTGTTCCCAAGTGAAAGGAGTGCAGGAAGATAACTTCATAGTACTACACGAATCATTCTGAGGTGATCCTAGATCCCCTTACCCCTGTGAGGTATTAAGTTGTTCACTCAACAGAAATTAAAATACATTATACTTTCTTGTTCTGCCAGGCTGGGTTGAACTGAATCAAGAGTAAGTGCTGCTATTACTTTGATATTATCAATATTTTCCCCTTGGGTAAAAGGCCTGATGGAATCAGATCGAAAGCTTTCTTCACTATGGTTTTAGCAGTGTAGGGGTCCCTGATGAAGATCCCACTGCCCATCAGTCTAACACTAACATTCCTTCATGATCATCCAACTAAGAAGGTTTTCCCTCTGCCAAGGATCCACCCACCTTAGATGATGAAGATGATTTGAAAGACGATCCTCCTGCATTATAGGAAGGAGTCTCCATCACTATTGATGAGCTGGTATAGGTGAACATCGGTACCGAGACAGATCAATGACAGACATGGATCAGCACAACTATACATACAGAAGAGGAAAAACAGTATGTGGATTTTTTTAAGTAGCATCGGGATTTATTTCCTTGGAGATACAGAGAGATTCTAGGACTATATCCTCATGTCTCCTTCCACTGCCTTAGTATCCTGATAAACCATCATGAGTTCAAACACTCTCCCATAATGATGCACCCTTCTCATGGTACCATGGTCGAGGCCGAGGTTGATAAGATCATTAAATCCAACTTAATCTAGGAAGTACAATACCCATAATGGATAGAAAAAATTGTGCCTCTCATAAAAAAGAACATAAAAATTAGAGTCTGTATCATCTTTCGGGATCTCAACCATCACTTTCCAAAGGATGATTTACCCCTTCTTGTAGCAGAGCTATTGATCAATGCCACTACTAGATTCCAAGATGTCTTCTTCATGGATGGGTATTATGGATATAATCCAATCTGAAAGGCCCTAGAAGATGAAGAGTCCATAGAATTCAAATCACCATAAGGTACTATCTGTTACCAAGTAATTCCTTTCGTTTTGAAGAATGTAGGTTCCATGTATTAGTGAGACACGAAAAACATATTGAAAAAAATCCTCCAAACATTGGTGGAATGCGACATGGTTTATTTGTTGGTCAAATCCCACTAGTGTTAAGTTCATCTCAGAGATCTTTAAAAAGTGTTTGGCTTCCTCTGATCCCATCACCTGAAGATGAACCCCTTGAAGTGTGCCTTTGGGGTTACCTCTGGAAATTTTTCAGCCATTTCATTAGATATAGAGGCATCGATATCAATCTGAAAAAGATTGAGGCCTTCATTCAGATTTCTTCTTCGAGCAACATTTGGGAGCTCCAAGGTTTTCAAGGACACTTGGACAATATACATCAATTCATTGAGAATGTGTCCAGCTTTTCCCGATTCTTGTATTAAGGTGATAACTACTAGTGGGATGAAGTGTGTCGTGCTGATTTTGAGGAGAACAAGTAGTACCTGCTACAACCACATTTTCTGATTCCACCCATATCCAAAATGTTGCTACTTCTTTATGGGATTTCCAAAAAATGGTCCCTTGGTAACCTCCTTGCTCAGAAGAACAATGAGGGGACATAAACCGTTTTATAATATCTCATCTGCATGCTCCTCAATAGCAAGACTTGATATTCCTCTATCGAGAGGAGATTCCTTGGACTGGTATATGCAGTCCAAAATTTGTGACATTACTTGTAGCACCATGATATACACCTAGTGTCTCATGTGGAACCACTTAATTATATTATTAATTGTCCCATGTTGATAAGTCATCTAGATCGATGGGTAGAGATCCTTTAGAAGTTTCCCATTGGGTTCATTATGTAGAAATTTGTAAGGGTATGCCATTTGTATACTCTATTTCGACCCATCAAACCCCCATAGAGAACTCTATAGATTATGATTTCCTAGATGAGGAAATACTCTCAGTGTATCTCGTCACAACATGTTGGAAGAGGCACTTCGGCGTTGCTTCACGGAGCCCTGCCGGCTGGAGATTCAATGATCCTAGACTCGATATAGTAGGCCTATGTATAGTGTTCATCATGTCTGCATAAGCTATCCTTCCCTATTTATTCTTATTTTCATAAGGTTGCAACAATAATGAGGCCGAGTATCAATCCCTCATCACATATCTCGATCTATCCATTGATATCAATATTCCCCACCTTCATGTGAATGAGAACTCAGAACTGGTCATCAAGTAGATCAACAATGACTACATTATTAAGAAACCAAAGTTCATACCCTTTTTAGGATGCACTCTTCAGCTAATGACATAGTTCCATTCTCATCCAGAAGTTAATCATGTTCCTCAGTCCCAGAATTGTCGAGCTGATCCCTTGGACAAATTTTCCACATATATTTCAGAGCCTGCCAGGATGATTTGATTATCTATACAACACATCGAAGATTCATTGCTCTTATCAAACCAGATGATGATGATGGCCATCATGTAAGTCATATTACAACTGGTGCATACACATTTGGAACCCAAGATCTCCTGCCACAATATAGGAAGTGACCCCTGGTCGGACTACCCCCATTATCGAGTATCTCCAGCACGGTAACCTCTTGAAAGACTGATCTGAATGTGAGAGAGTACTTCGGTGTGCAGTTCAGTTCACCCTCTAGAGTGGTCCCAGTCTTGATCAGATCCTTTAAAAACATGGGTTTGTTGGGATTCTCCTCTTTTCTATTCAAGGAGATGATATTCCCCAGGTTATACAGGATGTTCACATTGGTTCTTGTGGAGATTATCACACAGTTCTGGAACTCTCTAATCAAATCCAAAGGTTGGGAAACTTCTATCTCACTATAGTCCATGGCTATATCGAGTTTTCCAATAGCTGTCAAACATTCCATATCCATGATATGTTTTTGCATCAGTTACCATATTCTCTCAATACTACCAAGTACTCTTTGCCCTTTTCGGTCTGGGGACTCGATGTCATGGCACCATATCCACCAACAACAGTTCGCCAATGCAAGTTCATCCGGACCACTATGGATATATTTTCAAATTGGGTGAAAGAAATTACACTCTTGAAATTCAATGCTTGCTTTATCATAGATTTAGTGAGCTATAATATCATCCATTGATTTTTAGTCCCTCACACTATCCTCACTGACAATGGATCCAACTTCTAGGTGGTAGAGCTGAAAAAATTGTATACCAAGTACAATATTTGTTCTAAGCATAACTCTCATTATCATCAAAAAGACAATGGGCAGATCTAGGTGTTCAATAAAACCTTATCGAACATATTGTAAAAGATGATTGGTTATAACAAGAAGTGCTGGCCGGACAAGATTCCCAATGCTCTATGGGATTACTGGACAACGACTCATAATTTCACCCAGGTGACCCCATATTCCCTAGTGTATGGAACAGAGTTAGTCCTTCCCATTTATATTCAATTTCCGTCACACTGCATAGCCATTTACGATAAGAAAATGTCAAACAAGGTAGAGAAGTCCATCTGGATGAACTTGAATCCCTTGACAAGAAAATGCTTCATGACTATCACAATTTGGAGGTGCACAATAATAATATATCTATGGATTTCAATAATAAAGTTCACCTCCATTACTTCCATTAGGTTGACACAGTATTGGACCTTAGGATTCCAGTGATACCCAGTATGAAACAACCCAAGTTGGAACCCAAATGGAAGGGACCCTATATCTTTCATAGGGTTTTCCCTAATGGTGCATACTCCCTGGTCACCCTGGATGGTGAGAATATCAATCCTCCCACAAATTCCAAATTCATAAATTATTACTTCACACGAGTATTCCCTTTCATTATACATGATGATAAACTAAAAATGGTTTGATCTATACGAACATAAACTAAGATCCCTTTTGTCCTGCGTGACGATAGACTAAAAATGGTCTAAGATCCATGACCTTAAACTAAGGTACCTTTAATTCTACATGACGATACTCTTTAATTAGTGAATACACCAAACGGTATGAGATCTAAGACTATATACTAAGATCACTTTCATCCTGCATGAAAATAAACTGCAAATGGTTCGAGCTCTATGAACTTATACTATGAACCATTTCATCCTGCATGACAATAAAATGAAAATGGTCCAAGCTCGATGACCTTATGCTAATACCCCTTTTTTCCTACATGATGACAAACTAAAATAAATGAATACACCTTATGGTCCAAGCTCTATGACCATAAAATAATATCCCTTTCATCTTGCATGATGATGAATTGCAAGCGGTGAATACCCCATATGGTATGAGCTCTATGACCTTAAACTAAGATCCCTTTCAGAGTGCATGATGATGAAATCAATGTTCTGAATACACCTTATAGTCTAATCTCTTCAAAGTTAAACTAATGTCCCATTCATCATTCATGACGATTAACTAAAAATGTGGAATAAAACTTATTATCTGAGCTCTGTAATCTTAAACTAAGATATCTCATGTCCTTACTGCTAGACGTTAAACTACACAAGTAATTCCATGCTTCATGTATCCCTTTGTTGGAGTCTTCAACATCTTTCACATCTAGAAGGACCCCCAAGAAGCATGGTCTCATGACAGTTTGGCTTACCTAGCATTCCGGGCCCATGTCTCGGAGGATCCCAAACAGAAATTTGATACAATTCCTGCATTGTGAATTTGTTCCCTGGGTGATTCTCAATTTTTTGTTCCCATTATAGGTCACACGATATAGATACTGTACTTTGAATATGATCATAATTTATCCTCTATCATTATCTCTAGCCCCTTGGTCTTCCAAATATCAGGTTTGGTGATTCACAGTTTTCTGCCCTTCGGTCCCATGCACAAAACATTAAACAAGGCATCTACGGTCCAAGCTCTACAAACTTAAACTAAGTTCTCCTTCATCATTATCAAATGACATTAAACTGAGTGAAATATTAATAACTACATATTTATTGATTCCCATCCTTATGGGATAGGTAGGAATTCCTAGACATTTATTCTTTGGGTCTAGCCCTAAGTAATGTTGATTCTGCCTTCCTTGTGCCATCTCAGCCTAAGTATCCCAAGAACACGTGGAGTGCTATGGAATCTTCCCCCATTCATGCCAGGATTGCAACTAGTACATCACATTTACCCCTTCAAGGATATCCCCTCCTAGTCATCGCCACATGACATTAAACTGCAATACATCTTTAGAACTATATACACCTTGATTTCTTCCATTATAGGATACATAGGAATGCCAAGACATTTTGTCTTTGGGTCTAGCCTAAAAAATCTCCCCATATCCTTGGTTTGCTCCTATGGGTTTAGTTTTATTTTATGGATGCATATGTGTGAAGTGGACTTGTTTTTTCCTCATTCACATCGGGTTTACAATATCTGCACCATGTGCATCCCTTAGAAATACCTCCCTTCCCACTACATCCTTACCATATATATTTAAAATGCATGGGATACTAGAATTATTCATGGATTGATTTCTTCCCTTGTATGATATATAAGAATGTCCAAAAATTTGGTCTTTTGGTCCATACCCCGGTTCCTCAACCTTTTTGGTCCTTTCGACCTTATCCTACAGTCCGAGTTCTATGACCTTAAACTAAGATGTCACTCGTCGTACATGACATTAAAATATTATGTCTTACATTCAAGACATTAAACTACAAATAATTCATTATTATTTATGCATGACCTTAAAGGTATGTACCCCTCCTTCCCGCGTGACATTAAACAGCATGAAATATTTCTAAAATCACTTTATTCGACCCCTTGGCTTGAGTTTCCTCTTGGTAGTGTGTGCTATGGAATGAGGCTTCTTTGTCCTTATTCATATTAGGATATTTTTACCAAGCCATACTCATTCCCTTTTCGATATATTCCATTCATATATGTCCTTACCACTTGACATTAAAATGAATGACATTCCAGAACTATATGCGGATTGATTCCCATTATCATGGGATACATAGGAACACCTAGAAATTTTTCCTTGGGTCTAACCCTGGGTTCAATAAAACATTTTACCCATTTCCTACACTCACCTTCTCCCATTTTCTACCCCTAACTGGGCCCCTCAACCTTAGTTATGCCTCATCAGTTTTCTCATGTGTACCATGGTTGAGGACTTAGAGTTTTGGGTCTCACATGAAGATTCTTTTATTCCATAACAATGCTTTATCTGTCCCTTTTTTAGGTCTCTATAATTAAACACATCCGAAAGGACCCCCAGGTATGTGGATGCTCAGCCTTATAGATCACCTACCGTTTTTTCCAACATCCTGAAGGACCCTAGAAAAAATTTGAAACATTTTCCACTTGACAAATATGGTCAGCAATTTACCTTCACTTGTTTTTTCCCATCCTATGTCACAAAATATGGATTCTGTGACTCAAATACAGTCAGCAGTTATCCTCCATCATTAATCCAACCACATTATGCACTAAATATTGGTTTTGGGATTCACATCCCTTTTCATTTCATCATGTTCAAATGAATCTTCGAATCCCTGGTTTTTATCCCTCCATGCACTTTTTTGCACTAAGAGAACAAACCAGCATTGTGGGGTTATCCTTGACTCCATACCTTTGTTCTTAACCATCTTCTCCCATGTGTTGTAAAGATCCTATCCTCCCTTGTTTCCCACATTGAGCATGGATCAAGTGGGCTTAGGAACATGAGTTAGGTTTGTGCCCACATGGAAGAATCACACTTCTTCTTGGTATATGTTCTACGACCATAAACTAAGATCTCTTGCATCCTTATCGTATGATGTAAAAATACATCTTGTTTATCCAGATTGTGTGATGATAAATTACCCAGCAAAATTATGTTTGCATTTGAGAAAGGATTTTCCCTTTGGCATCCCCCTCTACCATGTAACATTTTCAGAAGTACATGCATCTTGATTCTAACCCCTGTGAGACACGAAGTGATGCCCGGGTACTTTACCTCCAAGTCCAGCCATAGAGTCATTAAATTTTATGACCCTTATCATTGTGGGTTTCCTCTATTGAAAGGGGCAGTTTGATGTAGACTTATCTTATCCTCATTCTTGTGGGGTTTCCTCAGGCCTCTATAGTGCTCCTCTTTTCCCCATGCGTTCCAAACTCTATGAACTTTAAACTAATATTTTCTTTTTCCTAGTTTGCATGAAATTAAACTGCATAATATCTATTATTTTGCTCACATGAGGGGATATCATTATTTTTTCTATTTTCCATCTTCTATACTATCCTCAAGAACAATGTGGAGATTGATTCTCATTCTCATGAGATACATAGTGACACCTAGACTCTTTACCTAAGGTTTAGCCGCAACCCCTTTTATCTTTCTGGCCTCTTGGCCCTGGACCCCTATTAGGAATGTGTGGTGTGGTGTGGACTTATTTTCTCCTCATTCATGTCGGGTTTATATGTTTCCCCACATATCTCTCCCATGGGGTGCCCATTTCCTTCAACGCATGACTTTATTCTGTGAACCCACCATGGATAAGTTTAGGATGCCCCATAACAATTATGGGTTGCTTTAGTTTTATCTCTAGAGAGAATTACCTCCATTGGTGTTGGTTTCTAACCAGGTTGTAATTCAAGAACTACATTCAGATTGATTCCTTCCCTCACGTGAGATTTAGGGATTCTTGGGTGCTTCACCTCCAGCCCATCCATAAGTTCATTATCCCTTCCGGCTCTACTCCAGTATTTATGGTCAAAATTATATGACCCTAAATTAGAAATCCATATTCCATGTGAAATTAATTTAAACTATTAACCAAGGTCTAGGTAGTATGACCTTAAACTATATATAATGTTATGGTCATTTGACATTAAACTATTCGATATATAATCCTCACCATATGACACTAAACTACGCATCTATCATCCTTATTTTCATGACGTAATGCTGCAAGTAATTCTTTTCCCTTACTAGAGAGTTCTTTTTTGGAATAGGTTTGATTATTTCTCACACCGGTACCCTCACCCAATGTACATTCATCTGGGTGGTGTAATTTAAAGGGTGTTGGACTTTATTCGATCAACCCATCATTCCATCACCATGATTTTCATGCACTCTATTTTAGATCCTCATTCCATTTCAAATTTGGAGGAAACCCCTATCAGTTAGGATGCTTGAACCTAAGTCTCACCTACTATCTTGAGTCAAAGTTCCAGAGAACATCATATGATACTTTGAGTTTGGAATGATGTTTTTGAATACGATCAGTGGTTGTCCCTTGTTTGCATATTTCTATTTCAAGATATTGTGATGTGGATTATATATTTCATATACGGTCAACTGTTACACTCCATTGTCATTCCACCCTAATTGTTCTCCAAATTTTAGGAATCGAGATTCGCACTTTACGTTCCCCTTAATTCATATTTATTCTAATTTCCTTAGTGTTATCCTGCTTGTGTGCTTGAATATATTGGTAAAGGGAAGTTTTGATGTTTTTAGAACTCTATTATATAACCATTCCCCCTCTTTCTTCCTAAAAACTTAGAGTGGCCATTCAGACCCCGAATGTCCAGTGATTTGTTGGCACCCTCGTATTCTGGGTGAATAATTACGTGGTCATACCTTGTTTTTCACACTGGGCATGACCCATGTGAGTTTTGGGATTGATCATTGGTTATTTTAAAGATACGATTGAGATGTAGTAATTAAAGTATATAATTAGAGTCTTTCACACAACTAAACTAATAAAGAAATCATGAAAGTATGTTTGTGAGTTTGTGTGAATTACAACCCCAATGTATTAACCCCTATGATAGATGGGTTGATCTCGTTAATGGAGAAACTCATCTTTACCACTCATTGTATTATGGCCTCTAGGATTTTCTGTCATCTACTGATCTACCTCTCTTCTTAACTAGATTTGGGGCATAGTTCATCGACCATAATTTGTGCCCAATCCTCATTAGGATGGATGTTATACATCTCTTGTGATACTCACCTCATCTGATCCTCTACCTCTACCAATTGTGGCTTCAATCATGACATGAATTCAGATTGTGCGTCAATAAAATCAGAGTGCTCATTCACCTATTCCCTAAAGTGTTGGATCTCTTACTCAACCTCCTAGAGTATCTTTATGTTGACATACTTCCTCTGATGCCAGCTAACACTGAGGCCACAAGATTTTTTCAATATTTTCTTCATAATGTAATCTCAAATGAGAATATAGGGGAAATGAGAATCAACTATTCCAACACATTGTTTGTGAAGTTAGATTCAAATTCCCCCAATTGGTTTACCCAATATTTTTAGGGGGTGTCCTTGATAAAGAACTTGATTAGTTTCCATGACTGGTGATGGAAAACCTTGCTATCCTCCACAACATAAGTGTTCTCATCTATCTATCCTGGGTTAGCAGGCTCATATTATTTGAATGAATCAATAATTTAATCCGTAAGGTCTACATCTGGCATCCCATCAAATAGGATGTGTTCTATATTTTGCGGTTTGTATTTATCACTAGATTTCACTTTGATAATATCTGGTTCCATCTCGCTAGTCACCCTACCTGGGGCTGTAGCTGCCCTAATTTGTTTAGCTTGGATGTCCAATTCCATAAAATTGACATTACCTTCAGAATAGGGGTGCTAGAATCCCCAACCAACCTCTTTAGTATGCCCCACACCATTTAAATAACTGTTCATATAAAATTATTCAAATTTCAGTTGCCTAGTTTGATGGACAATAGTTATTAATTATGCACCGGAGAGGGATTATAGAGATAAAATAACTGGTTTCTCCATTGATTATCTGCCTTCATAACCCCAAGATGTGGCCCCCCATATACGATTCTAAATTCCTAATATTCCTAAAGGGTCACCCAGGTTATCACAGCCCTGTTGGATTCAGCACTCACCATCGTCCATGGAACATATCTCAGAGATATGTCCACTGTCATGCAGAAGTTGGTTTTGCACATAAGGTTCTCATACAAAGAACAAATATCAGTTGAGAAATATTGGATGACCTAAGTATGTGTCACAAAAGAATAGTTAGGTGAGTCTCAACAAACTCTACCAGCTATGAGGTCACAAACTCACTTTCTTCCAAAGGTATCCATCTATTATACTCTCCTCCCAAGGTTGACCCCTCGGATTCTCCATGTAAATGGAAACATTACCTTAACTCAATAGTGTATAGTTGGGATGGGACTGTTTGATCAAGTTGTACTTTCACCTAGTCCGTCATTGTATGCAGAGTATCCTGAGAATTCATGAAGTCCTCCAGTTTGGTGATGTATTTCTCCCCTTCCATCTAAGACACCAGAAATCCATCCTTGGCATGGAAGATCCATGTCATATCTATCCCAATATGGTTGAGGAGGTCCCTAATATGGGAAATATTAAGAAATTTCTTATTGATGTCCTAGTTATCCCAATCCACGGGAAAAGAAGCATCCTCATGCATGTCTATGTCGTGCAGCCACATCCCAAGAGCTTGAGTGGATATCCTACAATGAAAGTCTCTTGCAAAGTGGATAGTTCTTTTCCCATACTATTTGAATTCCCACCATGTACTCATGATCTGAGTGGATTCATACATATTCTCCAATCTCCAGATTTTACCCCCTCTCTTCCCTTAAACTGAAATTTGCAAGGAGCTACCATGTGGTTTCTTTGATGGCCATTTGTTTTGGGACATTGTTAGTCTTTATTTTATGTTCGCACAGATCGATCGTTGAGAATGAATTTTTCATAAAATGATCGCATACCTCAGTCACAAAGAGTATTCATATTTCCCATGATCATAGAGACAAAGGACTCACCATGTGGTGGAAATCAAAAAGTGATCATGGTGCACTAGTTTTATAAGAAGTATTTGGAGAGTACCGATCCGTAAAGCTCAATGCGCAAAGCGCGTTCGTAGAGTGCCGAGCTTCATGATTCAGGATCTTAAGAACATGGTTGTGGGGATATACATGTACCAAAGAAGGGTCCTTGAATCCTATTTATAAGGGACGACCTCTGAGGCTTCACAACACACCTGGCTGCAGTGATCTTCACGACGTTCTTGACCTGCATTCCACCTGCCCTTCCACGATTCAGCTTCACGATCCACCTAAATATTGGTGAATCACCCTCATAATCTGAACCAATTTCTCTATGTAGCTCCCATTCTAATGGAGGTAATTGGTTTTTTTCTAAAATTCCATGCCTTGTAATAAATTGGGAAATGGCACAAAAAGTAAACGAGTCTTCATCATGAAGCACATTCGCAAAGGTGTCCTGTATCACAACCACCAAAAAGCCATCCAGAAGTCATATTTGTGAACACCACAAATAAATCCTACGAAAATTCTACAATGGCAGTGATAGAAGCCTTTGAGACTCCGGGGAACTTGACTGGAGCCTCCGATAATTCTTCAAATTTAGTTACAGATGCATCCATGACTTCGAGGAACTTGACCGGATCCTCCATGAATGGACCAAAGGCAGTGACAGAAGCCGATGTGAGTCTGAGAAACTTAAAAAACCAACCTCTAATTGTGAAGAATGATTTTCTCCCTCATATGCCCATAGAGCATTGTGATTCCTATGGCCTATAAATACTCAGCCCACCACCACTACAAAGGATCAACTCCCTAACCTTTCACCTTCTGTGCTCGCAGTTCATGAATCACCCATTTCTCTGTGAACAATGGAGAAAATTAATCGTATGATGTACTTGAGCATTGCAAAACCCCTTTCCTTTTTCTCAAATTAACCATTGATTCAAGAATGGATGCCCTTTATGAAGCCTTTTGGACATCACAAAAGGAGGAGACCCATTTTGGTACTTGGAACTTTTCAAAGCACTTTGTCTCTGCGAAGAAACCTCCAAGAACATGTAGACTTCATGCCTAGGTTGGGTCCCTTTGCTTGATGAAGTACCCTCATTCGCGATGCTTCGCGAAGGACTAGATCTTCGTGAATCTCCTCTTTGTGAGGATTTATGACTCATGAAACACTCTTTCGTGTGTCCCTCCAACCAAGTACGTAGTGATTTCATGGTCTCCCGAGTGATTATTCATGTTACATTTCCTTTCCTTATGCTTTTTCTTATAGGCATGATAACAACTATTGCTTCTTCGTATAGCCATGCTAACTTGTAACCTTCAATGGATCACTCCACAACCCCATTGATACATGGAATTGCTGGTGCCTTACCTACCCCATGGTATAAGTGCACAAGTTTTGTATATCCTAGGGGTGAGGAGAATATCACCACCATCTGAGAATTAGGATATTAAACTGTGAAGAAACCGAATCCTCAACCCATGATGTTAAACAGTGATCACCTCAAAATTGAAAATCCCTGAGAGGACCATGAAGGGTATGGGATCCAACGCCCTCTCACTCCCCCTCACCCTCTATGCTTTGTCGCTATGAAAACCTCAGTTAGTCTCTGCATAAGTCCCATCCCAACATGACATGGTGCCCCCTGTACAATGGCCATATCCTCCCCCTATAGATGGATATCCTCATTGGGATTCCCTATAGAATTAAGCCCATAGTTCATCTTTGGGATGCTAACTATGCATAATATCTGGACCATTCCTTGTGGCCACAACTTTCTTGAAACTATTTTCAGGTCTAGTGCTACCTATTGTTTCTCACACCGAGCATTAATCATGTGAGATTAGTGTAATCATTGACCATGAAATCTATATGGGCCTATAACCACACATAATTCCCATTCCCCTATCCACTAAACTATATATAAAGTTATCCTTTACTTTTCTATTCAAGGTACATAAGAATACTCCCCGTGGTTGAAGACTATCACCCATCGGTCCTTACCACTTCACATCAAATCACCCTCATCTTGAATGATGTTAAAATATATTCCCCTTTCATCCAACAAGATGATAAACTATAAACATTATAACTATGTGGGTTTTGATCCCTGTCTCACAGTTAGGGTATGAAGGAAGCCTTCCTAATGTTCAACCACAAACACTAGTTAACTGTAGTGTACCATTTATTGGGACCCACATCCTTGGTATGTCCCTTAGTAGTGTCAGAACAGTTCTTGGGAAGCTAACCATGTCTAATCCCCACAATCAATCCACACTAATCCAACCAAGAATGTCCCTCTTGCGATGGGATACTATCAACACATATGTCCCAACATGTCTTTAGGTTTTTGTCCTTTTGTGAACCCCGATTCTATGCCCCATTCTTGAACTACGTGGACTTTTCCCTTTGACCTTTTTGAACAAGGTACGTAGGAAGCCTCCCTGAGGTTCCATCCCACCTCCCATATCCCATTATAGTCTCTCTCTCAAGCCTTTTTTCCTCAATAAGATCATGACATAAACTGTTGGTTCTATTTCCTTAGGGTCCCCATACACGAGTTTAATTCTCACAAGTCACCTCCTCAGGTGACTTATCACCCCATCCCAGAATTATGATTACTTTGATCCTTGACTCCAAGGTAGTGTATGAAGGAAACCACCCTGAGGTTCAAGACCAATACCATCACATTCACATCAATTTTTGGTTCCATCCTCATTCATTCCATCTGTTGATAGTTAATCCATGTCCATCTTAATTTTACTCAGTCTGCCACATCCCCCTGAAATCTTCCCATCTATATGGGCCTCTAACCATGCATTAGAGCCATCATGGTTATGGTTTTTTCTTTTATGTACACCCCGATTCCATTCTTCAAACATTTAAACTACATGGTTTTTGATCCCTATATTATACACGAGGTACGTAGGAAGCCTCTCGAGGTTTAATTCCATCCAATGGTAAAACTTGATGTCACTTTTGCGTAGACCCATCACACTCTCTAATTCGCATTTATGGTGTCCAAATCTGTCTTCATGGTGTGAAAAATTATCTTTTGTGGGACACACCCTCCTGGGTCCAACCTTATTGGGTGTTCTTACCCATCCATATGGTAAAATATCTAGTTATTACCTCATAAAAATGTACCCACATAATCCACTCCAATCAGTGTTCTAATCAGACCAATCTGTCCCCACTAGTCATTAAAATTGCAGAATACCCCCTGTTATACACGGGAATCTAAGGAAAACATCAGAGGCATGACTCTGGCATATGATTCATAGTATTCTAAGTGGGATTACTTAGGGTTACGCATCCCAGAGAAGCCCTATAATAATGGAAAATCTAGGGGTGCCAGGGTTTCAACTTCCAGGAACGCCAGTGATGCCTCAACGTGACTACTCTTTTGACTGACAATTAGTTCCCTAACTTGAACCCCTTGGGATGGTCCTAATAAAAGTAGTGAAATTAATCTACATCCTAAAAGATATGTCTCTGGGAAGAGTTTCAATAACAAAATCATATAATTTAAGGGAGACCTAAACTAGGTTATGAATTCTAATGAGGAATATATATAAGGAGAGACTGACATCCCATTCCTCCATTTCTATTAAGGACTAAATGAAGGTTCTGGGCACAACGGAAGCTCGTGGGTGGATATTCCCACTTGGATTTTTGTCATTAAAAATGATCAATAAAGGATCAATAAGACAATAAACGCCGGTTTCCATGGATCGAATCATAGAAAAAAGACAAAGAAAAGGAAAGTCCCGGAACCATAAAGTAGGATCGTTACAGGTTGATTATAATTAATTTAATCAATTGAAAATAAGTTCCTTTTTGTGTTCTTTCTTTGTTGATATTATTTATCACGTTCCGATGTGATTCGTCATTGCGTCACAGAAGACAAGTGTAGACTTTCTCTAGTGGTGATCCACCCGTGCACCTCGTATCTCTAGACATCACCAAAGGAGTCTCCGGGTGCTAGCGTTGAGAGACCATTTCTTGTGTTGTACGACTTAGATCGTCTTGATCCGATGGAATAGGATCTCTCTCAGACTTGAGAGCATTCATGGAGGAAGAGGTTCTTTCGGCCTTGAAATAATTCTTCAGAATTGTTGTGCACAACGATTCTCTTGTCTTTTGAAAACAGTTACGGTTGTGAGGATATTTATAATCGGGTTTGGGGTTGTAGAGTTATGAAAATAAATAAACACGTTACGAGTTTTATTTATTTCATTAACTACCTTTTGAAATCCCCATGTCAAGTCATTAATTCCTTGGCATGCACCCACACTGATTATAATAAATACCATTTAATAAAACAATATTTCCTCAAAATCCGGACTGGAAAAACTACACGGCGTGTATTAATAAATACGTGGCGTGTACTTGTTTTTCATTGAAAACTACACGGTGTATACGTTCAATTTACACAACATGTATATCTTGTTTTCATTTATTCATTTCCTTTATATAATGAAAACTACATGGAGTGTACATTTAAAAATATACGGCGTGTACTTGTTTTCAAAAGAAAAATGACACGACGTGTAATCATTAATACACAACGTGTACTTGTTTTCATTTTATTCGTCCTCCAACATTAAAAAGATTTAGGCATCCTTGAATAATTATTAAACCACGTAAGGGAATAATCTTTATTCTAATTGAGATACTTGAATGCTCTTATTGAGTGACCCTCTAGGCCTCTTTCTTGTTGGCATTAGGTGGGCTTGCCTAAAGTCCAAGATTGCTGTCTAGAAATGGGTAAAGGCATCCAAGAGAAAGAAGTTGACGCCGCATTGACGTATTGCCTCATATGAATTCTTACTGTGTAATTTAATCCCTTTGTCTCAATATCTCATCAAGCAGGTTTCATGGAGGTGTCATAAACCTATATGCATGATCGGTTATTCTTTGACTATGTAAAATAAACTTGTCGTTTACACCATGGCCATGGAATTTCATGTGACAATTCTATTTCAATCAAAGGGCCGAGATATCAACGTCCATAAATGGAAGGGAAAAATCCTTCCTTGACTTATCCATTAACAACATCTCACTTGTGACGCACCCAACGTACCCTACTTCCCGCCAACTGTCTGCGTGACAGTTTTAATCAGTAAATATAAGTGTGTAAGTCATGACATGAGTTAATGATAATCTTCCAGTATAAGGACCATTACACACGCTCATAGTTAGAAATGTCTGATTACACCAAGACATGCAGAATTACTACTGGCGAGTCTGTTCTCATAGTCTCCCATTTTGGATATTACCAAGTGTGAAATCCATGAGAGAGAGTCTTTTCTTCTTACGAGTACTCACACATGACAGTCTGTATACTATGTATCCTATCATAGTATGTCATCCAACCACGGATCTTTATTTCAGAATATTGTTATAGCATTTCAAGTATCCCATTATATCGGGGATCTTCCATGACCTTATTAATGCAACAAATATTCCATGACATTATTATATTATAGTCATGCAGAACAATGAACAATAATAAGCGAACATTCATGTAATCAATGTATAAGACAATTGGTTCTTAGGACACCAACCCTTACACTAAACATCTCTAAATAAGTTATGAGTTCCACCTGCCTTTAGAGATTGGTAATGCAAGGAAACAACCAGCACGTCCCCACAGATAATGTGAATTTCAACGAAGGCGTAAAAAATAGTGTTCTTTTGAGTTTTAGTTTGTTCTTACATCCTAGAAATGTCATAAAAGTTGGGGTTTAAAAAAAATGCGATTTTTTACTATTCACCTAAAATTTCAATTTTTTAGAAAAAACCCAAAATTTCATCTTAAGATATTATCATTATAAAGAATTAAAAAATAAATTTTATATTGTTAAAAAATTATAATAATAATAAATTAGACATTTAAATATACTCAAGAGTAAAGGAACTTTAGAGTGCAATGTTTCTGAGAGTTTGGGATATGGTGTTTACCTACTATAATATGGTATCAGGTATTACATTCTCCCCCCTTAAATAATTTCATCCTATTAATTTGGGTATATAAAAAAATTTAAAAAATGTCGATATTCATTCCTCAAAGACTCTTCAAGATTTTAGGTTACCTCATATATCTTGTGACTTCTCCATGAGAAATTTTCCAATTGATTTGTTTGATTCACAACAATTGTTATCTGGTGTCAATAATTTGGATAAGATCTTCATTACTAAGAAATGTAAGTTCAAAATTTAATCCATTGGATTTGATCACATGCATTGGATCTAGAATGTTTTTCCTTCACAATGAAAAATGGAAAATATCATGTTATTAAAAATGATTGGCTGGCCTAGACAATTAGTAGTAATAATATCCATATATTTCTAGTATTTTATAAGGAATAATATACCTAAGTCTTAAATTTCCCTTTTTTACCAAATCTAATAAATCCCTTCCTTGGTGGAACCATTAAAAATAAATTTCCCCCACATCAAATTTGAAATATTTCTATTAATTATCTGCATATCTTGTTTTCTACTCTAGGTTTCTTTAATATGATCTTGAATTTCCCATAATTTAACAGTGATCTCAACTAAAATCCAACTCGGTTTCTCTATCCATCTTTTTCCAATAAACATGGAGTAAGACACCTTTCCTATACAAGGAATCATATGGTTCCATATGGATACTAGAATAAAAGCTATTATTTTATGAAAATTAATCCAAAGGTAGATAATTATCTCACATACCCTGTATGTTAAGGGAATATGATCTTTTCACATATTTTAATGTCTAGATACCCCTTTCAGACATCCCATCCACTTGGTGATGACATGTGGAGTTGAAATAAATCTCAGTGTCAAGATCCCTTTGAAGAATATATTATAATTTCAATGTGAATTGGGGGACACAATCAGTTATAATTGATTTCAATTCCCCGTAATTCCTTATGATTTAATTTATATTGAGATGGTAAATTTTCTCAATCAGTAGGTATTCTCTTATCATTATGAAGCGAGAAGAATCTGTAAGATTATCCATACTAACCAATAAGACAACATTATTCCTTGGATACTTTGGAAGTATAAGGAAAATTTTCTTTTTTATGTTATTCCACTTCCTAACAGGTTTAATAAAAGGTTTCACAACTCCCGTAGGTTAATTTTTTCATCCTCTATTTACTGGAATACTAAGAATCAAGACACGTATAATTCAATTTCCAACTTCTACCATAACACAAAAATTTTTATCGTAAATCCCTATATATATTTTCATTACCAAGGTGTATAAATGAATTTAATCTATATGCTTCATTGAACATTTCACTCTTTGACTCTATATAGATGGAAAACATAACCTCTTTCCAAACATTAACACCCCATCTCTATAAATTAATTATATCAATTTCCCATAATTTACTAGTTTAATATTTCATTGTATGTCCTTTTCATTCAAATAGTACTTATCTATCTTTTCATTTAGAAATTTCTTTTTACAAGAAATGATGTACCCCTTCACTAAAAATCCCTATATAAATCTTTACTAGATAATTGTATAAAGGATCCTTGTTAATTTTTATCGTGGTCATAATTTCATATCTCCTCCTACTCAATTCATCAACCAACTTTTTTCCATCCTAGGGTGTGTTGTATCAAGTAATCACAGTCATAAATTGATTCCAACCATCAATATTCCATAATATTAAACTTTTTTTAGAGAATATATACCACACAATATTATGGTGTATATATATATATATATATATTATTTTCACGATAGATCTAGTGTCTCCATTTTTTCAAAGAAAAAATTAGTTCTACTAACTTAAGGTCACGAGTTGGATAGTTCTATTCATGGATTTTTAATTTCCATAATGCATATACAACAATTGTATCATTATATATTAGGGTATAACCTTGTGCCTTTTTTTTATGAATTACTATATATTTTAGATCCTTCTTTACTTGGTGGTAATGTTAATGTAGGTTAAATGATTATTCTATAATTTATCTATTCAAAATATATGTTTACGTTCACTTTACCATGGTAATTTAACCCCTTTATATGCTAATATGGTTAATGGGTTAGTCAACCAGGTGAGATCTTGAAAAAAACCACACTTAGTAATCTACTAAACCCAGGAAACTACTACTCTTAATTATATTTATCCACAAATAAAATTCATTGATACTTTTTTTCTTTAACGGAACTACTGATATTCCATCCTTAAAGATATTATATCCAAGAAAATAAGCTTCATTTAGCTAAAATTGACACATACTATTTTTACAATATTTTTTTTCAAAGGGTCAATAATATTATTTTCAAATGAATCTCATGATCTTAATTTTCTAAGATTATAAGATGATATAATCAATAAATACCAAAAAAAATTTATCTAGATAATCCTTGAAAACACTATTACTCAGATCCATAAAGTTAGAAGGATAATTAGTTATAACATATGTAATTAGCATAAAATCATATTGTCCATACTTTATTCGAAATTATATCTTCATTATATCATCCTTCTTAAAAAGTATTTAATGATAATCAGAGAGAAGAACAATCTTTGAAAATCATTTTACTCTTTGATGTTAATAATTCCTCAATTTATAGAAATATATACATATAATTTATAGTAATTGAATTTATCTCTCTATAATCAAGGCACAACTTCATAGTCCCATCCCTCATTTTCATAAATAAAATAGTGGATCCAAATGGTTAAACACTAGGTTGTATAAATAAATTATCACAAAAATTAGAAATCTATTTATATATCTCCACAAACTCTAATGGTTCTATTATATATAGAGTTTTGGATATAGGTCTTGCATCATGAATGAGTTCAATTGATTAATCAACTTCATTCTTTGGTAGATGAAAAAGAAAATTCTTGTAGAAAAACATAAATAAAATTTTATACCAAGGGAATAATCTGTTTTCATAGGATATATTCCTTATCAATAGATCTCACATGATATTCCTCTCTCCACTAAACTTCACTAAGGAGAGTTACTAGTGGAGGATCCAGAGATGATTTAGATAATGAAGACTCTCTTATCAAGAAAAAATATTCCACCCCACCTTTTCAAACTACAATATCCTTCTCTTGGTATTAAAATTTTTAATTATAATTTTAAATCCAATCCCTAGGAAAGATCTTATACAAGTTAACCATATGTATAAAAAGAAAGTTTGAAAATATGGAATGAATATTCATCATATTTGGAATTGACTAACATATATTTGTTAAAATAATATTTCCACCAGATTCCTTAATATATTACTCCATTACTAGGGTGTTAGGAAAATATTTAATGTTTTTTGAAAACATTAAAGATATAAAATAGCATGAATATCCAGAATTAAGTGAAAAAATATCTATATTTGAGGATACAATCAATGCAGCTTCCACCACATCGTTTGGAACTTCAACTTCATCTATGAATATCATATAAGCTTTGAATTTCTCCCTATATTTTTCTACTAGGTAAATTCCCTCGATTTTTAGGGAATTTGTTTTCATAATTTCACTTCATATTATAGTTAAATCATTGACAATAAATAACATGAAAATTTCCATTTCATTTGAAATATTTATGGAATTTTTCTATATACATGTAATAACATCTTGTTACCTTCCTACAAGACCCTAGGTATTTCTTCACAAATTTATAACATGAGAAAAATCCCATCCTTCCTTTCGTCCCAATTTCCACACTATTATTCCCATGATTATAAATTAAAATTTTATTTTCCAATTTACCTTTAATATATATATCTTGAAGAAATCCCTCTCTATTTTAATTCAACATGAAACTATATCCTCATATGATGATAATTTAAAAGAGAGAACCTCCCTTAAAATTCACTAAATTAACCCATTAAAGAAACAAATATTCTTCCTTCATGGTCCAATTACATTTTATTCTAGATTTCTATATAACCATGTGAGATTAACCTCATACTTAATAATGTTTTCATCCTCCTTTTGTCTAATACTGATAATTTTTTTCCATTGTTGTGTTTTTCTTTTTGGGAATTAATATTTCATATAATTTCTCCTTAATAGTTCACCGTTTGATGATGTTTTTTTATTTTTTATTTTTGTGTGTTTAATTAGAAAACACAATTGGATCGCGTCTCCAATCAAGTGATATACCACCTTGATAAATTTTTTATTTTCACTAATTTATAAAACTATAAATATCTTATCTAGGGATTTGATCCATTTTTAACTGACCCATGGATTGGTAGTTCCACTAATTGCTAGATGTTTTTGTCACATAAATAGGTAAAACATAATCACACCCTATTGTGAATATGTAGATCACTATATCCAAGTTGGTTTTTTATAACTGGTGTTAACTAAATTATTATAGAAATGCTCGGATCAACCTCAACTCCAGTTTCATTGACATGCTCTGGGAGAATATTCCATCATTTACTATAGGAATTGATATAATTTATATTCATCCCATTAGTTTTAATATATCTAAAATTTCTTACAGATAATTAGATCATGATATTTAATTTTTACGAACTACAATTATTATTTTTTGTTGAGCATTATATAGAGATATTGAGGGTTCTTCACTATACTTGTGATGTATAACTAAGTTTTTTCAAAATCTAGTCCCTATGGTTCATAATGAAATTGATCCCATAACAAATATAATAACCAATTAGTCATAAACATGGATTTTGAAGTTATACTAAATTATTTATAAAAAAATAGAAGACTTTATAGTGGATCCATTAGCTTAGTAGTTTCAAAAGACTAGATACACACATACATTATATTTAAAGGAAAATGACACAACATGAACACATTGTGAGAACACTATTATACCTTCAATAATATACCTAAAAATTACAAATATATATCCCCTAGATTTCATGGGGAAAAAAATAATGGTGAGATCAGATGCTTTGTAATGAGTAACATACAGTAGTAGATACATCACATAAATTTTACACATTTGATATAATAAGAATAAGTAAAAAACATGAAGAAAAAATCAATTGAAACTTAGGGAATTATATGTTCATGAAAAATAAGTAAAACATGGATAAAAAATCATTGATCTCATACTAATAGAATTAATATCAGAAAACACCAAAACATGATGTGAAGGACCTGTTTCAAGACATTATATTAATATAGGGAGAGGTATCCTCCAAAACCTATACTATGGTGTCTTATATAGAATATCAATACATCAAGGAGAAATATAATTCTAGGCCCCACCCATCATGTGTTTGAACATAATTTACTCACCATAAAAGTCACCAATAATTTTCATACCATTCGCTAATGAACCACAACCTCAATAAAAACATGTTTATCTGTATAAGGAAAAATATTGAAAAAATAATTCTATATTCAAATGAATAATGTGTATGTCAATATAAAATATCCCTTAATCTACTTATAAGTTGTTGGGTATGATCCAAAAAACAAGAAGTACCATTACGAGGAATATAATGGTAAGTTTACTTCTAATGTGAGAGGTTATAAATAGAATATAGTAATTGGGTACAATAGTTTTCCTTGGTTGTAGTCCATGGAAATGGTATGAAAATTCCTTCATCATGGTTTATAAGGAGTCTGTGAATATTGTAACGCATATCCCATTGGGGGTTTTTATCTAGGTTACTATTGTTAGACCAACTCATCATGCAACATATTTTTGATTGAGTTAATGCTCATCCAATCCGTTTTCAAGGTGAATACCCTACGGTGCATATGTGCCACACCCCCATATACTATTTAGTACCTAGACAAGGATTTATTTACTAGGAATATACACACACATTTACTTTACCAAAACTCAGGATTATTTTTCTTGTATTGAGAAGACTCAATTTTACAATAATTTTGTTAGCTAATGGATTAAAAGAATGTGTACAAGAGATAACAACATAGACTAGTAAATCAATTGAAATTCATGAGGAATGTGGTAAATATTATTCAATTTCAATTTATAAAACAAAAAAACTAAGTGGTGGATATACCATGAGTCCGAAATAATGACAATTGAGATATAAAAACCCACTTATGGGTTAGAAGGAAATTTAATAATAATCTATTGAAAGAGGGGGATTGAATTTTCTCTTAAAATATGATGAATAAAAGTTATTTCACGATTTAAAATCTGAAACAATTAGTGTACAAATCACATAAAATAAATTAGGTTCGTAATACATAATATATTTCAAGGAGTAGAATTTGTGATGGAAAAACCATACCCATGTTTTGAATTCCACAAATGTACTTTAACCTCTTATATCTCAAACATAGACATCTTAATCACTTAGTTAATAACGTTAATCATGTTAATTTGCATTTATACTCTTCATATATAATAAATATCTATATGAATTGTTGTTAGTTTTGTTTTACATATTTTCCCACATAAGTTATTTAGAGTTTTTATCATTTGTATTAGTTTTAAAATAGTGGTGTCCTTATTCATTATTATTATAATTTTCATAATTACCTGGTCCTTAAATTAACTCTAAGATATGATTATATAATAATTTATGATGTTTCAAATTCATTTCAGGTGTGTTTTATTCTTTAAACATGACGATGACATTGATAAAAAGCATGTTTCAGTGATTCTTAACGATTGAAGGGTGTTTTTTAATTAATTAATAAAAAATTTATCTAACATCTACAGAAAAAAAATTTATTAAAATTTTCACATTTATATCAGATTAGAATAGTAATTATGGTCGTATATTCATTCATGATATAAATTCATAGTATTGTTCAAGTTGGTGGTTAGACCAACCCAAACCCAGACATACTATAATGTCATGGGTGAGTATGGTTAATAAATTTTCTATTTTGAAATAATTTAATTAAAATAGAATAATAGATATATTATTTATATTTTTTTTAATGTTTTGAATAATATTTCATGTGTTTTTTATAAATATTTTAAATCAAGATAAAAAAATCATTACTATATGGAGGCTTTAGTCTACACATATGCACATATAAATTTTTTCATTTTTGTCATTAGTGGATGTAAGCTAAAAAATCAGTGTGGTTAATTTAATAAAGTAACATTTTGGTTTATTTATAATATATATTTAATTAAATTAAGGTTGTTATAAAAGTTTTATAAGAGGAATATTAATAATAAAAGAACAAGTTTGAGGTAATACTTATGTTCATAGATTGAGTTTTCCCATATAAATATCCTACAAAATATTAATATTAAGCTTTCTAACGGGGAAAAAAGGAATAAGAATGTGGGAGTTGGTTCTAGGTGGAAAAAATAATAGAGTTTTAAAAATAAATTCAAAGTTAAAGTTGAATGATGATGAGGTGTAATGATTACATTTTTTAGTGATGAAATTTTTTGTTTTGTAAATATTAATCACTTAATATTAAATAAATGTAATTATTAATGGAAGGTACCTCATAAAATGGAAAATATTGGAGGGGATAACATTATTGAACAATCAATATATCATATACAAAAGTATGGGATATTTTTTTTATGTATTTATTAATTTTTCGTTTAATTTATGTATTTACAATAATATACTTTTTTAATGAAATTTATTTTTACAACAATAATATACCATTTATGACTAAAAATAAATATTCATTTTTACATAATATGGACCTGATTATTAAAATTTTTATCTCAAATTAATATAATAAATTTATTAATGTGATATAAGTTAATTTTAAAATAGTAAATGTATTATAAATTTAAAACAATTTAGCGAAAAATGCGAGTTATGGTTTAAAAATCAAATATTGGTTTATAAAATAATCACAATTTTTTAAAATATATATTTTTTTACTTATAAAAAACATTTTTTCATTATAAGGGTTTTTAGTTATAGTTTATGTTTACATGTAAATGATTTCATAAAATTAATAGTTTTAACAAATATTTTATTCGCAATATTCACCTAAAAATAATTTTTTACTGAAAATCCCAAAATTTTATCTTAAGTAATATATTTATAATGAATTTAAAAACTAAGTTAATTTTATGAAAATATAATTATAACTATTAACAATTATAATTTCAATTATAATAATTAATAATGGATGTATCTATTCATATCCTACACTATTTTGTGATTTCACTTTGGTTAGTGTCCCCTAATATGCGTTTCACCTCAATTTGGGAATTTGACCCTTGGTAAGTCCATTCAGGGTAATAAATATTGCAGGTATGTGAGACTAAATTAGGTTCAATTCTAGTATTAATCATGTTTAATTACTATTATTGATTTCCCCTTATACTCCTAGGTGTTCCCTTGATCACCGTTCCATGATTATACTATTATTATTGTATTGTATTTTCTTTTCTTATGGTAGTTTATTATGATTGTTTTACATTCTTACTTATTATATTTTTATAAAGAATAATATTTTACTTTGGTACTGTTAGTTTTTAAAATTTAAAATAATAATACCTATCTTTTATTTAAAATATTAATGAAACATTTTACCTTTAAAATAAAAATAGAAATCTCCTTGTTTTATATTTTTGTTTAAAGAGAAAGTAAAATAATACTAATTTTAACTAAACATATAATTCTGAAGTTTATACTTTTAAACAAAACATGTATGAAATGTATTTTTTTAATGGGTTTGTATGGTTATTTGTGAGGATAACTAATAGGAATATTTTCATTAGGCTTCTCATTTTATGTTTAGTAGAAATACCACTTTTATCTGATAATTGGTTATTGAACATCATATTTTCTATATGGATGTACAATGTTGAGATATTAACTTGTGAAAAGAGGCAAGTAGTAATGGTTTTGATTTATTTTATTTATTTTTTTACTTGATATATCAACTATTTCATCTTCATTTGTTTTTTCTAGACAAGATGGGTTTTGTCGGAGGGGATTTCTTAAGTTTATCTGTTTTGGTTATTATAATATAGAAGATATATTTTTTACATTAAAAGAATATTTTAGTGGTATTTTTATTATTAAAAACTATTTAATTCATTTTTGTGTCCATCATACATTTGGAATGGTCACATAAGAGTTTTGAGGGTATTTCCTTTTTCTATTCATTTATCCAGAGAAATTATTTACAAGTGGATTATCCTTGATGCACAAGTACTAGTTTCTAGCATATGGGGATATGGAATTAATTGAAGACTATTTTAGTGGTTGGATCATGTTATTTTTTTGGGATGTTCTGTGATAGTTCCTAAAAAAATGGAAAGTCTATGGGAGGCTTAGGTTGATTTGCGAAAAAATGGTATCAAATCCAATAGAAGACCTGAAGTGCGGAGGAATTACATAGGTTTGCAGTTTTCAGTCCATAATGATGGAGTTATGATTTATATTGTGGTGGGGGGAGTGAATTTACATAGAATAGTGAGACTTAAAAATGACTAAATGGTGACCCATGTCAACAAGGCTTATATTTCTTTGTAAGAGACTACCTAATTTGAACTATATGATTAAACTTGATTGTCATGATGTAGTGTTATTATGAGTGATATTATGGGAAGTATATTTAGGTGTTTTTGAGAGAGAAAAAAGGAATATGAGAATTATAGGCATTGTTCTATAGGGAGATTAATTATTTAAATAAGTTACCCCTGCAAAAAATATCCTATAATGTGCTAGGAAGGTAACTAAGGTATTACTGGAGACCGTTGGTATAAAGCCCCAACCTTATACGTGATATAATCTTGAATTTTAATTAAGAATTTAATTTATCTTACATTGAGGATATTTTCTATTTTATAGTTTTAGATAATTAGGACATAAATAATACATAACATCTCAAATAATACAAAGTAGACAATTCTAGTCAACTTCTTTTTTTTTCAAAAAATAAAACTCCTTAAAATAAAACCTGATTTTATTTTCTTGATAAAAATATTCGTAACATTCATATTTATTTCTTAATTTCTCTTACTCAAACTTATACCATGTAAAAAAACATTTCCAAAACATTAGATGAGAATAAAATTCTCAGTAAAGAAATATAAAATAAAGAATGAAACCACTAGTCCATGAATATTTTAAACTCATGAAAATATTTTCATATAATCGTACTTTTCTTCCATAAAATGTAAACCCTTTAACATAACTCATGAAATAATAAGGTTAAAGAAGAACATCATAGAAATCCTAAATCATAATGGTAACTTGTGGCATCCATAACATACTTACATTGTAGCTTCCATAGCTACATATAGAATAACCTTAATGGTTACGTTTGGAATGCCCATCACAGTATATTCCCTAAATCTCTTCAGACAAACTGTATAGTTTAACTCCATCTCATTATCCAATAAATTGGAGAGTTATCATGGGCTCACCCTTATTTATTTTATCACATAATCACATACATTATTTACTAATTCCCAAGAACCATAACACAATCATAACACATAAAACATACATGAATGAAAAATAAAATTTTCACTTTGAAATAACGTTTCATCTTTACAAGCCATGCACTCATAAATGAAAGCACACTTTTTAAAATAATATTGTTAAATTGCAATGTAAACATAAATTATTGATAGTGAAATTAATTCAATAAATTCCATTCATTGTGCATATATTAAATAAAAACATTGCATGTTATTGAAATAATCAATCCCTTTTTCAAACACATTTGAAACACTTAAAAAAATATTTTTGAATCAAAGTGTCCCATACTACTTTTATTAATTTAAAATTAATTATAATTTTAAAACATTCATGTTTATATAAATAAACACTCAAAAACATTTTTAGAACTAATACATTAATAATATTGATTTAGGGTAATAAATCATTAAAACATTAAAAACAATGCTTTAGTTAAAGAATCACTTAGCACTTGAGAAACACATGAATAAAAATAAAAAAGGAATAAAAATAATAAAAAAAACTAAATATCAAGAGAATATAATAATTCATGTTATGATGTGTAGAAAGGGTTTTATATACACCATATTGGATAAGAAAGGTGTACAAAATCAAGATATTCCTCAAAGAAAGATGATTGAGATGAAATCCCTTACCTTGAGCACGACTCATCTTGTACACTCATTATATTCCATAATAATAAACTTATGTTAATTCATACATTCTTTAAAAAAAATTCAAGTTTATTATTCATTTTTCATCACTTATTACCATGATTTAACAAATACATACTTATTTAAGTTCATATCTGATTATATATCATTATTCAGTTCTTGAGTCGAAACTGAACTTTTTATGATGTTAATATTCAATGTGGTGATAAGTCCATCATAAAAAGAATAAAATTCAAGAAATAATAATAAATTTTATACATAAATTATACATTTTAAATCAAACTATTCAGTTAAGGTATGAAAAATAAACAACGTTATAATCATGGAGACGGTAGTTCCTACGTACGCATGAGTAACATTTCAATTTTTCCTTTGTCATTAAGAAAATAAAGTTATTATTAGTTTATATTTATAGAATTATCATAATATTATTAACATAATAATAATAACTTAAATATACTTACATATATCATACAAGTAATGTGGTGAATAGAAAGGACTCACATTACTTTGTAGAAGTGATAATTCAGACCTACACATGAACGAAATTATCATTTTTATGTGCGTGGAAGTTAAAAAAATAATTGAAATATTATTATTTTACAATGTTAAATATTTTATTAATATAATATAAAAATATTTATTACATCATTTTAACCAGTACTTATAGATGGAAATGAAAAATGAATTCTATCAGTTCCGGAGGCGATTGTCCGTTGTACACATGAACAAAATTTATATTTACCAGTTGATGAAATTGGAGATTGATTTAGGTGATGAAATTAACATAATAAAATCTTATTATATTTCAAATACTAGAGTTATTATTTAATCTTAGAAGAATTGGATTTATAGAAAGTGGAAGAGGAAATAAAATTAAAACACCAAAAAAATGATATATCTTCTTCGATTGATCACCTTTGAAGAATTATTTAACACCTCTAAGAAGGGGTTTCTTCATAAATTAATTTATCAAGAATGCGGAGAGGGATTCTATGAAGGGTATTGGATAGATATTAGCCGAAAAATGTTTCTTAAAGTGTGAGTATTAGAGAATGATGGGTACCTTTTAATAGGAGAGGGGAAGGGAACCATTAGAAACTATTAAAATATTATATTAATATAAATTAATTTTTTAATCCAAATTACTCCAACTTGAGTTATGTTTAAGATAAGATTTATATATTTCTAAAACCTATAATTAAATAATTTTTATACATTTATTTATTTTATTTTGAAACTTATCTTTTCGGTTTACCCTGAATTATTCTCTTTTAATTTTAATTATGGTAATAATATTTTAAATATTAAGAGGCTATAAAGTTTCCTTATATGGGATCAATTCCATACAATTAGAAACCTTAATGATATTTTAGACCATATAATATTCAATTTTTGATTTTAAAAGAGTTTTGTAATTTTAAAATAATTTAATAAATTATTATTTTTATAAAATATCAATCATGCCAATTTTTAGACTATTCATTTCATTTAATTTAAATATAAATCAAACAGAGAAATTACTTTAGAAAAAACCCATTTAATAGACTTATAACAAGTCATGGTAACCTAAAAAATTCTTGGATGGCATAAGTTATGTCATATATTATTTATTTTAATATTTATAATAATATTATTTGATTCCATAATTAAAAAATATATTATTGTATCATCATTGTGTCATAATTATATTTAATTTTATTTCATAAAAACTGGAAATAAATTACCATAATGTAGGTAATAATTTCATATTTCGAACTAAAATTTATAGTCAAATATATCACTTACATAACCCCATATTAAAATTTTTTTATTAAGAAGAGACACGATTATGACATATTTTGACTTCCATTAAATTAAATGTTAAAAATGTCATAATCACACCCAAGTGGCTTCCAAAGGCCGCCATTTTGACCCAAGGATTCTCATCGTTGCCCGAAACTCATAAAATAATACTAGGACACATATTAGGGTATTTTTTATGTTATTATAATATTATTTTTACCTTTAATTTCCCGATTTACATTCAACCGTGGTAAATAAATTACTAAAGTTAATATTCACAAAAATTTATTTTGATCATATTAGACCACATTTTTCATACTGATTATAACAATGTTTATCCATTTTTAAAAATTAAATTAAAAAAACTGACTAATATTTATTTAAATGTAATCTCGTTGATAGATTGAGGAAATAATTTTTTAAAAAGTAAAAAACCATCAAAAGATTGACATGTGTATATATCCAATTTAATTTTTAAATTAATTATAATGTCCAACATTGGATTAAATAATTAAAAAATCTAATTATACATTAAACCATGTAAATGGATTATCTAATAATATAATTAAATTATAAGAAAAGATAGTTTTGAATTTAAATGCAATATTTTTTCAGTATTCATTAAAAAATAATGTTTATCAAAAAATACCAAAAATTCAACCATAGTGAATTTTGATATCCCACATCTAAATAAGATGTTCATTTTTTTTCAAATGCAACATATAAAAGTTTCAATAACTATATTCGAAAATAGTTCCCCATCAAAAGGTGGTAAAACTACCTTTTAAAAATATTAGATTGTTTTATGCTTAAAATTAGATTTATTCTCATTTTAAGCCTCTAAAATTTATTAGAATAAAATAAAAACATTTAATACACATGTGTAAACGTATATAGGTAGTTCTATTCACTGTCATGAATACAATGTCTAGATGATAAATAGCATTTAAAATCTTAAATAAATTATGTATTATTTTTTGGTATATCTCAAATTTGTGTGCAACAAAAGATTTAGGAGAAACCCGTTTTTGGATGTTGGGTACGCAATCAGACGTAAAGTTACTTTTAAAGTAAAATTATTATATAATTTGTAAATATTAATAATTATAAAAAAGTATTATTCTATAATTACATAGTATGTTACATCCTTTAACCCTTTCTAAAATTGAGTCCACACAATTTTAAAATTGGGATCTATATCTAAGGTTTAAATTTTCAAAATTACTTCACTTTTTATTGAAAAAGGTGGAGGCATTACCTCTTTTATTGAAAAAACAGATAAATCAAGGAACCAAATAGGGAGCGGGAATAGAAATCAAAAATCCCAAAGCATAAAATCTATTTAGCAAAAATTTTCCTTAGTCTTTCACATAGTCTTCTTTACTCCTCTCACATTGCATTACTTTCAAAAATGGATCTTCTATGTCACGCTCCCGACCTCTAGATCTCCCCCCACTTGGTGGAAGAGCTTTAATACATTAATATGGGGTCTCAACATATGTGATATCAGAGTCAAGGATATCTACTTATTCTTTAGTGGTTTTTTCAGGAGAGGTGTCTCACAATCCCTAAACCTCTAGTGGTCTAGTCTGAGGAGGATTTTCCCGACACTTATTCTCTTCTACTGGCTACTCAACCACCACTTGGAGGTCACCTGAAGATCTTTTCTTCTTGTAGGAAACAAGTTGGAAGCCCTCCCTATCCACTAGAGGTTTTGATGGTATAAATTACATCATTGAAATCCCACATTATTAAAAAGAGTGTAAAAAAAAATTCCACTTTAAAAGGAATGAAGTGAAGTACAATGATCACCTGATATTACACATATAAGGATTCCATGTAGGAAAAAATTGATATGGAAGAAAAAAACCATCATTTTCTGATGGAGAGTGATATAAAATATAATCAGGTGAATGATAAGAATCACAAAACCAAAAAATTGTGCTGGGTTAAATGTTATTTGATTTCATAGAAGTAAAATAAAATAGATATTGTTTTTGTTCTAAGATACTTTTCATCGAGTTATGGAATTATTTTACTACTTATAATAGGAATATAAGGAAATGTACTTAACTTGAAATTATAGTTTTATCAACAAATCAAATTCCACCACAAACTCAAATTATTCTCTAAACAATCAGTATTCATGTTGAAAATTTCATGTACAAAACACTAGAATAAACATCTATATAATAACACAATCCACCAAATATTAACTATCTATTTCTCCTTTCATGAATCATTGACAACAACCAATATATCTAGGAAAAGATAAAACAATTATCCAAAAAGAATAAATCATTGGATGATGAAAAACAACTTCAGATTTCCAAAATTTCAACCGTAATTCCAAAAGATCAACATAGAACACCAAATAAATAAGTATCCTTAAAATTAATAAAAAATTCTATAACAAAGTTTAAATCCAAAAAATCAGATTTATTTATTTAAAAAATCTTCCAAAATAAGTTGTAAAATAAAATTCCAAACCACTCTTAATGTCTCATACCAAAGAGTAATTTGCAAAATCACATATTCTCCCATATAGGTTAATCATTTTGATAAATAACCCAAATCTCCATAAGTCCACAATTAAATTATATTTTATTCTAAAATAAAATTCATCCATTACTCAGATAAAATCTCGTAGCATTATATTTTTCTTAGGCATATAGAATTCACAAAAAAGTGAACATATTTCAAAATAACATTTATCACCTAATACCAAATCATATTACTATACTAAAGATATCAATTTGATAAAAAATAAGTTCCCAAAATCAATTTCTTCTTATCTCATCATCTCGTTTAACGGAAAATAACATGACACACTAACTAGGGACTTCCTGTAGGCTAGTGGTAGCTGATAAAGATTTGTCTCAATTTGGCTGTGGTTTTTATTTCAACATTCTTGTTTGACGCGACAGTTTTTCACCCTTACTATGGGTTGTACTTTTCATAATATTATATAATTTTATAAGAATCCCAAAATGAGATAATATTTTCAAAAATAACCATAACATGTTTTATCCTCAAATTTTATCTCATACCTTTCATTTTGAAACCCAAAATGTAATAACACATAATAACTAAAAATCAAAGATCATATAAACCCTAGAGGTTATGCATACCATTGAAATTATGTCCACAAAGGAAATGATAATTCTTCATCAAATAAAATTTTTACATAACAAACATCAGGGTTACACATACTAGAAAAAAAATTCTTCGAAAGTAATTCCATCATAAAAAAACACTAATAGTTTTCAAATTTTCATCATCCTATAATGTTCCATGACTCTTGAATCCTTTATATGTAGAATTTTTAATATGTCAACATTCTTCCTGATCCCCTAACCATGATTTTCCATATTATTCATTAACACTTATTTCCTAGAAAAAAATACATGAATCATGTCCTAAGATTAAAAATTGTCAAAACATGACACTAGAAATAATCCATGCCTTTCATAGTTCATTTTCAGTTTCCTCATCTACAATTGGAATAACATTAGGTATTGCTAAAAAATATTTATATGGTCCTCGAGATCCCATTCAATAACCTTCTTCGTAGGACATTGATTTTCATATTGACCATACTCCCCACATTTAAAACATTCAATTGAAAACATGAAAATAAATTCGTTCCCTTTACTAGAGTCAACTAAGAACTTCCATTTTCCTGATAATTTTATTTCTTTATGGAATTAATTACAACATATATAACACTTTCCCGTCCCTTTAAAACATTTTCCTAGGTGTTTATTTACAAATCCCTAACCCATATGTAAATAAATATACTTACCTTTATGATTATTACCCTAAATTCCATAGGGACTAATTACTATTGATATATTGTTTAGAATAACCTATACAGTTTAAATTACAACTCCCATTTCATCCAGTTTCTTATTCAGAGAACCACCACATTTTACATCATATCCCTTGATACTTTGGTGCTAGATGGATCTAGAAATTTACTAAAACCAAAAAGTTAAGTGCTGGTATATCAAAAAAATTATCATCTGATATTATATGAGGAAGATAAACACTAAGATATACTAATTAATGTTATCTCAAACTCATTAAATTTATCTAAAATAAGTAAGACTCTTTCTATTATGCTAACCATATTTGTTATATATAACTTGAAACTTATGATTAAATATCACCCTAACTTCTAATGTTATCTAAATCAATCTATGATACTAATTACATGGGACCAAAATTATATAAGACATAATTTGGAGTTTTAATCAAGAATTAACTTTCTTTCACATTGAGGATGTTTTCAGGTTTATATTTTCAGAGGATCAGGGCATAAATATTAAACAATATTTCAAATACTACAAAGAAGAAACTTCTTCTCACTATATATTTTTTCACAAAATAAAACTCCTTAAAATAAACCATGATTTATTTTTGTTGAAAAATATCTTAAAAACATTCACCATGAATTATGAATTCCCCTTAACCATCCTTATACCCTATGGAGAACATTTCAAAAAAATTGGATAAACATAAAAATATTAGTAAGGGAATATAAAATAAGAATGAAATCGTTCATCCATGAATATTTTAAACTCATGAAAACATTTTCACAAAATCATAATTTTTACCCATAAAACATAAACTCTTTAAAAAACCTCATTATATAATAAGATTCATGAAAAAATAAATAGAAATCATAAATAATAAATTTAACTTGTGGAATCCATATCATACTTATAGTTTATATTTTACAGATATATAGAGAGCAATATTCATAGTTACCATTGGAAATACCATCAATGTATATTCCACATATCTCTTAGGAGAAACCTTATTTTTTAACTCAAACTCATTACCCAATTAATTGGTGAGCTATCTGAGCTCACCCACCCTAGATTTATCACATAAACACTTGTACATGACAATAAAGGTGCACAATATCATGATATTCCTCAATAAAAAAAGATTATGAGGAAATCCATTAACTTGAGTCTAACTCCTCACATACAATAATTATATTTCCAAATAATAAAATTTGGTTAAATTCTAATTTATTGAGAACCTTTTTCAAGTTTGTTGAAAATTTTCTATCACTTATTTCCATGTTATAAAAATTACACAATGATTTAAGTACATATCAGATGTTTTGTTGTTATTTGGTAATTAATTTAAAAATGAATTTTGTACGATGTCAATAATCCATGTCATCATAAGTACATAATCTCCAGAATAAAATTAAAGACATAATAATCAATTTTATACGTCAATTATACTTTTTTAAATCAAACCATTCATTTATGGTATGAAAAATGAACAATGTTATAATCATGGAGACTCTAGGCTGTACGTAAGCATGAGTAACGTTTCTATTTTTCATTTACCTTAATGAATATAAGGTAATTATTAGTTAATATTCCCATAACTATAATAATAATATTAACATCATAATAAAAAATTTAATATAGTTATATATATCATTCAAGTGATGTGGTGGATAAAATCTATTTGCATCACTTCATGAAGATTATAGTTTAAACATACACACGAACGATGCTATCATTTTTATGTGCATGGAAGGTAATAAAATAATTGAAGTATTATTATATTTCAATGATAAATATGTCATTAATATCATATATAAACATTTATTCAATCCTCATGACCAGTTCAGATAGATAGTAATGAAAAACAGACTATATCGGTTCGTGAGGCAGTAGTCCACCCTACATAAGAAGGAAATGTTCATTTCCCCTTTGATGAGATTGAAGATGGATTTAAGTTATTATATTAACATAATAACATATAATTAAATTTAGGATACTCGATTTATTTTATCATCTTATAAGAATAATATTTATTGGAAGTGGAAGAAGAAATAAAAGAGAAACACTTAAAAAATGTTACCTCTTCATTGGTTGATCACCTTTAAAGAATGACATAACACCAATAATAAGGGCGTTATGCCTAATGTAAGGCCCCAAGAATGTGAGTATAGATTACATTAAGGTGTTTTGTTAGATATTGGATTAACCAAATTGTTCTTGAAGTGTGATTATTAGAGAATATTTGGACCATTTTTATAGGATAGGGGAGGGGCACCCTTTGAAACTCATAAAGCATTATATTAATATAAATTGATTTATTAATAAAAATGAATCCAAATTGAGTAATGTAGAATATAAGATGGTTATAGTTTTAAATACTCTTATTAAATAATTTTTAGATATGTTATTATTTTATATTAAACCTTATTTTGTTGGTTTGCCAACAATTATTCTCTTTTAATTTTAATTGTAGCAACTAATTATTAAATATTAAGTGTCTATAAATTTTACTTATATGGGGTAAATTTACCATAATTGGATAGGTATTGATCTTTTAGACCATATAATAGACACTTTGGGATTTTAAAATATTTTTGTTATTTTTAAATAATTTAATAAATTATTATTTTCTTAAAATATCAATTGTGTCAATTTTTACACTATTTATTTCATTGAATTTAAATAAAATCCAAACAGAGTGATAATTTTGAAGAAAACCATTTAATAGAGTTATTAAATTTCATAATAACATATAAAACTCGTGGATGACATAAATTATGTCATATAATATTTATTTTAATATTTATAATATTATTTATTTGATTCATTAATTAATAAATCTATTATTGTATCATCATTGTGTTATAATTAAATTTTATTTTTTATTTACTAATTTTTTTCAAATAAACTACCATGATGAAGGTAATATTTATGGATTTATAATTACTATTTATTATTGAATATATCACTTATATAACCCCATATTAAATTTGTTTTAGTAAGAAGAGGCATGATTAAGGCATATTTGATTTTACATTAAATTAAATGTTATAAATGTCATAATCACACCAAAGTGGGTTCCAAAGGTCAAAATTTAAATCCAATGATTTATTTGGTAATCCCTAAAACATTAAATAAGATTAGGATAAGTTTTATGTTATTTTTATATTATTATAAAATTATTCTTACCTTTAATTACCCGATTTACCTTTAACCGTGTTAAATAAAATACTAAAGTCACTATTCACCAGAAATTATTTTGAACCAATTAGATCACATTTTACATACTCATTAAAAATTTATATTGACTTTTTTAAAATTTAGTTGAAAGAAGTTACAAAAATTAATTTAATTTTAATCCTGTTGACGGATTGAGAAAAAAGGTTTTTTAAAAAGTAAAAACCATTGAAAGATTGACATGTGTTTATACCCAATTTAAATGTGAAATTACTTACAATGAAAGAAATTGAATTAAATGATAAAAAATAATCTAATTATACCATAAAACCATGTAAAATTATAATATTTCAATATAATTAAGTTAGATGAAACGACAGTTTTGAATTAAAATGCAATATTTTTAACTATTCATTAAAAAATGAATTTTTTCAGAGAAATAACCAAAAATCAATCAAAGTGAATTCTGATGTCCCTATTCTAAATTAAATGTTTATTTTATCAAATATTACATATAAAAGTTTCAAAAACTATATTTCAAAAGGGTTCTCCTTCAAAAGTCTATAAAACTACCTTTTAGGAATATAATAGTATTTGATGCTAATAATTGGATTTCTCATTTTAAGCCTTTATAATTAATTAGAAGAAAAACTTTTAATAAATATGTGTTAACATAATATACATAGTTATGTTCATTACTGCAAATACATCAACTAGTTGATAACATCCATTTAAAATAATATTATTAATAATGTATTATATTTAGGTATATTTCAGTCTTGTGTGCAATATAAGATTTCGAAGAAACACATTGGGGTGTGTCGGGTACGCTATCAGACATAAAATCCTTATTAGTATAAAATTACTATCTAATTAATATATATTAATAAATATGAAAAAGTATTATTATATAATTACTTAGGACATTACTTCCTTCCCCATTTTGAAAAATGCATCCTCTCAATTTTAAATTTGGGATCGGTAACTAATGTTTCACTTTAAAAATTTACTTCATTGAAATCCCACATCAGAAAAAGAAGTGTCAATAAAAAATTCATTTTAAATAAAGTAAGTGAGTTACAAATGTTACCCGAGATTACATGTACTCGGATTCCATGTAGGAAAACAAGGATATGGAAGAAAAACTAACCATCTTGTTCTTTTAGAGAGTGATAGAAAACATCATCAGGAGAAAGTTTAAAATCAAAAAACCACAAACTTGTGATGGGTTAAATGGTGTTTGATTTTATACCAGGAAATGTATATGGACAACTTTTTTGTTCTAAGATACTTTTCATCGAGTTGTGGAATTCTTTTTCTACTTAGAATAAGAACATAAGGAAATGTACTTACTCGACAAGTAGACTCTCATCAACTAATATAATTCCACTACAGTATCATTTTTTTTATAAATGATGAGTATTCATGTAGAAATTTCCTTGCTTGAAACACTAGAATAAAATTATATAGAATCAAATAATCCAAAAAAAAACTAACTATACATTTCTCCTATCTTGAAACATTAACCAGAACCAATATGGTTAGGATACGATAAAACAAATATCTAAAAATAATTAACAATTAGATGATGGAAAACTATTTTTAATCTCTAGAATTTCAATTGTAATAACAAAAGTACAATATAGACCATTGAACAAAAAAGTGTCTATAAAATTCCTTAAAAATACTGTAACTAATATTAAATACAAAAAATACAAAGGATTTAATCAAATAATACTTCATGATATGTTCTAACAATTAACTCCAAACCACTCTTAATGTTTCATACCAAAAAGTAATTTCCACAATGACAGATTTTGAATGATAGATCAATAATTTCCATAAATAACCCAAATCGCTGCATATCCATAATTAAATCCTAGTTTCTTCCAAAATAAAATTAATCAATTACTCCTCAAATAAAATACCATAGTATTCTATTTTCTTTAGGCATATATGTTTCAAAAAATTGTGAACGTATACCATAATAACATTTGTCACATAATCCCAAAATCATTTTCTTATACCAATGATATAAATTTGATAAAACATAAGTTCCCAAAATTTACTTACTCTTATTCCATAATATCATTTTACTAAAAATAAAATGACATACTAACCAGGTACTTTATATTGGCCTATGGTAGGTGATAAAGCCTTGTCGCACTTCAGTTTTGGGTTTGATTTCCACAAACATATCTGAAGCGAATGGTTGTCACCCTTCTTTCGGGTTGTATTTTTCCTAAAACTATATAATTTTATAACATTCCCAAAATGAGATAAAATTCTCAAAAATAACCATTACATGTTTTATCCTAAAAATTCATCCCATTCATTTCATTTCGGAACCCAAAATGTAATAACCCACAATTACCTCAAAATCAAAGATCATATAAACCCTAATGGTTATTCATATCTTTATAATTATGTCCATACAATAAAATACAATTCTTCAACAAATATTACTTTCACATAACAAACTTAATGGTTACACATACTAAAAAAAATTCTTCCAATGTAATCCCATCATCAAAAGAGCATTAATAAATTTAAAAATTTCACCATCCTATAGTCTACCATAACTCTTGAATATTTTATATGTAGACTTTTTAATCATTCAGAATTCTTCATGATCCCTTAACCATGATTTTCCATATTATTCATTATAACTTATTTCCTACAAACAAATACACGAATCATTTCCTATGATTCAATAATGTCAAAATATGAGACAAGAAATAATCCATACCTTTCATTGGACATTTAAAGTTTCCTCATCTTGAATTTTTATGGCATTAGGTATTTTTAAACAAATATTTGTATGGTACAACTGATATAATTGAAGAAACTTATTCATTGGACATTGATTTGAATAATGACCATACTCGCCACATTTAAAACATTCAATTGATAACTTAGAAAGAACTTATTTCCCTTTCATGGATTCAACTGAATGCTTTCTTTTTCCTTGGAAGGTTATTGATTTATGACCTTTATTACCACATCTATAACACTTTCCCATCCCTTTAAAACATTTTCCATGGTGTTTATTTCCAAATCCTCAACATATATATCCTTGATATAATTACCTTTAAGATTATTACCAACACATTCATAGGGATTTGTTTCTCTCAAATCTAATGCATTATAAAAATCACCATGGATCAAGTGGTTAATCATTACTCCTGATAGTTGGTTTAGAATAACCATGATAGTTCTCATAGTATCTCCCATTTCATTCAGTTTTTTATTCATAGAACCACCACATTTTCCTTCACATCCATCAATACTTTGGTGCTTTCTAGATCAATACATTTACTAAAACCAAAAATTTTAGTGTGAGTATATCAATAGAATCATCAAATCCTATCATATTAGGTAGATAAACAATATAATATGCTAATTCATGTTATATGATTATTATTCAATTTATCTAAAATATCTATGAATAATTCTATTATGATAACCAATGTTGTTATATATAACATAGAACTTAGGATTAAATATCACCATAACCTATACATTTATTTAAACAGACCATTGATACAAACTATAAGGTCCCAGTATTATACATTGTATAATCCTACGTTCTACTCTAGAATTTATATCACTTCACATTGAATATATTTTCAGGTTTAGAGTTTTAGAGAAGTAGCCTATAACTATTATATAATATCTCAAATATTTTAAAGTAGACACTTCTTATCACAATAATGTTTTTAACAAAATAAAACTCCTCAAAATAAAACATGAATTCTTTATCTTGAAAAAATCCCCATAACATTCATCTTAATTTATTCCTTCCTCTTATCCATACTTATAACTTATGGTAAAAATTTTAAGAATGTGGTATGATCATAAAAATCCTAGTAAGGTAATATAAAATATGGAATGCAATAATTCTTCCATGAATAATTTAAACTCATGAAAATTTTTTCATGAAATCATATTTTTCACCTATAAAAGATAAACTATTTAACATACTTAGTGAAATAAAAACATTCATAAAAACTTCATAGTAATTTTAAATAATAAGGGAAACTTGTAGAATCCATATCATACATATATTGTAGATTTCACATCAACATATGGATTAACCATCATAGTTACGTTTGGAATAGCTATCACTGTATATTCCTTCAATCTCTTTGGATAAAACTTATCACCTAACTCCGTCTCATTACCCAATACATTGGAGAGATATCAAGGGATTACTCACCCTAATATTATCATAGAACCACACATATACCTAAATTATTTCTGAGAACCATAACATAATCATAACACATAAAACACGCATAAAGGGAAAATAACATTTTCACTTTGAAATCACAATTAATTTTTAGAAGCCACACTGATAAATGGAAAAAAAATTAATAAAATTTTTAAACATGTAAATTAAACCTCAATACAACATAATGACATGAAATCAAGAAATCCCACTCATGGTGTATATGATAAAAAAATTCTATGTTTTTGAAATAATATATCCATTTTTAAAAAACAATTAAATCATTTAAAGAGTTTTTTTGAATCAAAGTGTCCCATATAACTTTTAAAATTTAAAAAGGAATTAAAATTTTAAAACATTAATATCCATATAAATAAATCCTTAAAACAATTTATAAAACATTTTTATTGATAAGAAATATTTAAAAGAATAAATATTTATGAAATTTGTAAAAATGTATTAGTTAAAGAATACCTTATCACTTAAGAAACACTTGAATAAAAATCATTAATGTATAAAAATAATAAATACTATAAATATCATCATAATATACTAATTCATGATATAATGTGCAAAAAGGGTTTTATATCCACCTTATAGGATAATAAGGGTGCATAACATCAAGATATGCATCGATGATTGGAGATTGAGATGAAATCCCTTACCTTTAGTCTGACACATCACATATAATGATTATATCACTGAATAGTAAACTTTGGTTAATATATATGTTATTTAGAACCTTTTTTCGTTTATTATTCCCTTTTTATCTCTTATTACAATTTTATAATAATTACATAGCGATTTATGATCATATAAGACATTTTGTTGTTACTCAGTACTTGAGTTGAAAATGAAATTGGTAAGATGTCAATAGTTCATGTGGTCATAAGTCCATCATCTCCAGAATAAATTTAATGAAATAGTAACAAATTTTTACAAAAATTATTAATTTTAAATAAAACTATTCATTTATGGAATGAAAAATGAGAAATGTTATAATCAAGGAGACAGTAGGCCGTACAGACACCTGAGTAACATTTCCTTTTACCATTTATCATTATAGAAGTAAGGTAATTATTTTGTATCTTTGCATAATTATCATAATAATACTAAAATCATAATAATAAATTAAATATACTTATATATATCATAAAAGTGAACTGTTGAATAAAAACGATTCACATCGATTCATGGAGATGATAGTTCACACATACACAAGAACGACATTATCATTTTTATGTGCATGGAGGGTAAGAAAATAATTGAAATATTATTATTTTAAAGTTATAAATATGTAATTAATATAATATCTAAAAATTGATTCCATATTTATAACTATTGTTGATAGACGATAATAATAAATTAACTATATTGGTTCGAGAGGTGGTAGTATTTCATACTCATGAACGAAATGTTCATTTCCAATTTGATGAAATTGAAGATATATTTTAGTAACGATGTTAAAATAATAAATCTTATTATATTTAGGATAATAGATTTATTATTTAATCTTATAATAAGAATATTTAATGGAGATGGAAGAAGAAATAATGCAGAAACACATAAAAAATGACACATCTTCTTCAGTTGATCACCTTTGATGAAAACATTAACACCCATAAAAAGGAAGTTATGCCTAAAAAATGGCCTCAAGAATATGGGTAGGGATTCTTGGAAGGGTTTGTGGTATATAATTTCCAAACCAAATGGTTAGTGATGTTTCAGAATTAGTGAAGAGTGTGTACCTTTTTATAAGAGTTGGTAGGGGCACCCTTGGAAACTCTTAAAATAATAAATTAATATAAATAAATTGTTTAATTAAAATGACTAAAACATTATTTATGTAAAATATAAGATGTGGATAGTTCAAAATAATATCTGTCTATAATTTTTATACATGTATTTACTTTATTTTAACCTTATCATTTTATTTTACCCTTAATTATTCTCTTTTAATTTTAATGAGATAACAACATTTTAAATATTAATAGTGTATAAATTTTACATGTATGGGGTCAATTTCCCATAATTGAAAATATAATTATCTTTTAGACCTTATAATAGTCACTTTTTGAATTGAAAATATTTTTAGTATTTTTAAATAATTTAATAATATATTATGTTTTTAAAATACCAATTTTTCCAATTTCTACTTTATTCATTTCATTGAATTTAAATAAAATAAAAACAGAGATTAAACTTATAAAAACCCATTTAATAGACCTATAAAATGTCATATTCAACTATATAATTTGTGTATGAAATAAATTATGTCAAATAATATTTAATTTAGTATTTATAATATCATTTTTGATTCTTTAATTAGTAAATCTATTTTTGTATCCTCATTGTGTCATAATTAAATTTAATTATATTTTTTCTAAAATTTATAAATAATTTAACATGATATAGGTAGTATTTTTAAATTTCTAGTTACTCTTTATAGTGTATGATATCACTTATATTACACTATATTAATTTTTTTTAGTCATTAGAGGCATGATTATGACATATTTACCTTTACTTTAAATTATATTTCATAATTGTAATTATCACACCCATGTGGATTCTAAGTGCTACAATTTAGACCCATGGATTTTATTGGTTGGAAATAACTCATAAAATCATATTTGGACAGGTTTTAGGGTATTTTTATATTACAATAATACTATCCTTACCTTTAATTACCTGATAGACCTTTAACTGTGATAAATAAAATACTAAAGTTACTATTCAAAAAAATTATTTTGATTCTATTAGATGAAACTTTCCCTACTAATTAAAACCATTTATGTACATTTTTTGAAATTCAATTCACAAAAGTGACTAAAATTAAATTAATGTTAATATCATAGAAGGATTGAGGAAACAAGTTTTTGAAAAGTAAAAACTATCAAAAGATTGACATGTGTTTATATTAAATTTAAGTGTGAAATTACATACAATGGAAAACATTGGATTAAATCTAGTTATACCTTAAAACCATGTAATATTATTATCTATCAATAAAATTAAATTAGTTGAAATTGTATTTTTGAATTAAAATGCAGTATTTCCTCACAATTCATTAAAAAACAAGTTTTATCAGAAAAACCCAAAAATTAAATGAAAGTAAATTTTGATGTCCCTACTATAAAGGATAAGTTTTTTTGTTAAGTAGAACATATAAAAGTTATAAATATTATATTTAAAAAGATCCCACTATTAGAAGGCGGTAAATCATCCATTTAAAAATATTAGAGAGGTTTATGCTTAAAAATGAATTTATTCTGATTTTTAGCATATAAAATTCATTAAAATAATGTGATTTTTTTAATAAAAATGTGTAAAAATTATTTAGGTCATTCTATTCATTCCTTCAAATACAATATCTAGGCAATAACTTCCTTTTAAAATAATAATATTAATAATTTATTATTTTTCAGTATATCTCTGTATTTTGTGCAACATAATATTTTAGAGAAACCTATTGTTGCTTTTGGCGTATGCTATCAAACATAAGATTTATTTTTAAAAAAATTAATATTTAATTCATAAATATTAATAAATATGAAAAAGTATTATATTATAATTACTTGGGATATTACACATGGGGTTAGATGGCCATGTCAATAGATTGGGAAGGTTGGGTCGTTTCATTCCCCATTAATCATTTTTTTATTTCAATTATTTTACTATAATAGAAAATCAAATGAATTTTTTAATAATAAGACAATGCTCTAGGATATAATGTCTAATCTCTATCCATAAGGATTATATTGTTGAGTATTTTTGGTTTCCCATTTCAAACACTTGTTTGGTATAACAATATCATCCATATACCGACACATAAAGATTAAATATTACTTTATAATTACTATGCTTCAAGTTATGTGATCCTTTATGATGTGTTTTTAATATTTCTTTATCAAACTCATTCATGAGGAAGTGTTTTCGATCACATGTTTAGTTAACATCATCGATGGTAAAGGTTGTAGTCGTAGGGCCATAGTTTTTTCATTACACATCTTCGTAAGTTTATTATTTGGGGAGAGATAGTTGTAGCGCGGTTTATGTATAAAATATTTATTTTTTTAATCATTTATTTTGGTGACCCTAGTGTTCTAATGAATGATAAATAATCAATCTTATGATTTTTTTTAACTATTTGGATTATTAAACACACAATATTTGGTTTTCACGTTACTCAACACTTTAAATTTCCTACTAGATTTTTCTTCCCAATCCAATATTGGAAATAGTGAATTGATAACCTTTTAGCTAAGAAGAAGGCCTAAATTTTAAAAGAAATCATGGAGGGAAAGGTCTTATTGGAGATGATCTACAATTGGCATATTATGAGGATACTAGGTGTGTTTACGTCATGTGCCCACTTTTGATTGGCTAAAAATTGTGACACATGTATAGTGGAATATTTAAGTCACTGAGATAACATGTTATAATTTCATAATTGGGATCATGAAATCATTTTTCAAGAATTTATAGTTTATATTTATTTATTCCAATTTCTTATTCAAATTTGCAGTGGTTTGGAGATTCATGTTTGTAGATAATTTTTTTCAAATGACATGAATTTATATTTTTTCATGCTATATAATTATATAAATCTATAAATACAAACATATGAATATATTTCATTTTATTATAAACATAACAATATAATATTTTATATTTTTCGATATTATATTATATTTATAGTATTATATATTTTAAAATATATATTATTTATATAATTGTGTGTGTGAAAATTTAATTTCCAAATTTAATATATATATATATATTAACATATAAAAATGAAAATTTAAGGTAAAAAAGTAATTTTTTTTGATTTTATTATATATATATTTGTGATAGTGGTGGTAAAGATAAGAAAAATAGGATAACTCTCAACAACCACACATTATATTATTTTTCTATAATGGAAATAATTATTACCATGAATATTATATACATTTATAATAAAAATTCAAGATAACTCATTATAATAATTTAAAAATAATGAAACCATGAGCACAAATTACAAATTGAGAAATTTCTCATAAGGTTCAGATAATGATTGATCATATATCCCCAATGACTGAAGATTCAAAGGGGAATTTTGAAGGAAATAAAATGAGAAATTATTGGAGATACATGGGAAAGTATATAATTATAGTCTCTAAACACATTAACCTAATTCATATCAATAAATAGAAGGATTAAATAAACACTAATAAATTAATTTTATTTAATATGAAATAATCACAATTAACCAAATTTTTTCTTAATAAACTTGATCTCTAATTCCGGATAAATTGCTTCACATCCATCCAAACATTATTATTCCTTTATTCTTCTTCCTCCAAATATTCTTCCTTATTTACCTAAAATATCTCTTCACTTTGTTATTTGATATTCCACATCTCCCAAATATGGAAAAAATTTATCTCACATTCCTCATTTCACCTTGTTGTCTTATTCTCTTTTTAGAGAATTTTTAATTACTCTCACTGTTTTATAGAATGGGAAACATAAATGAACCATTGTATCATGTCATTAATAGTTACAACTAATTCAAAACCAAAAACAAAATCATCCACATCGATTAAATAAAACATTAATTAAACTTTGCATTACCCTATGTCTAGTGTAATGAAGAAACATATGCATCACGTAGACTGAATTGTTTTTTAGAATAAATCATCATCTTATGGTATAATTTTTTTCACACAATTTATGTGATAAAAAAATTAAATATTTATTGCTTAAAACTTCTTAAAAACACCTGTTTGAATTAAAATTAATGAATTTAATTTTTTATATTTCTAGTTAAATAATTTGTATAGAATGTAGGTGAGATGTTACATTGATTACTCTCTTTTATATGTTAATAAAAACTCTCATAAATAATTATATATTTAATAAATCTATATAAAAACATGATACATTGACTATACATTAGTATAATGTTGAGTGAATTAATATCTATGTTGTGTGAAAAAAACTCATAGATTAAACACCTTCACAAGTGAAATGATGTTTCACTAAGTTATATTGAACATTAATTGAGTAAATTTCCGACTATGTTTATTAAAACCATAATATATATATATATATATTTAAATCCTTATCATTACTTTGAATAAAGTATTTAAGATAAAAGATCCTTCCAAATAGAGAATATCCGTCTGATACTGAATACTCTTGGCATAATTTATAAAAGTAAGGTATTCAGAAAAAAAAAAAAATAATAAAAACAATAAAAAATAAAAAATTTGTATAGATGATACATTTTTATAAAATTAATATAAATGGATATATAGATATTAATAATATATAATATCAAATTAGTTCAACCGGGTTTTGTATAATATTCATCAATTTCTGACTAGATCATCTAACGTTTAAATCTCGTTAGCCACATAAATTCATGCTTTCATTTTTATTATTATTTAATTATTTTGTATATTTTACAAATAAATGTTTTTTTATTGGTTCATAAAATGATAAATGATAATGTTTTAAATTTTTTCTCTTTTTTACAAAGCCACAGGATCGATTTGGAGCTTTAAGTAACCATAAAACTACATCTCTATATATGAGATACATGAAACTAATAGAAACAATCTATTAATACATCATGAGGATACAATATCCTTAAAATTATAAAAAAATTATGATAATAAATAACATAAATATTCATAAATAGGTAAATTATTCATGTTAATATAGAATCATAGTGGGAGGCCATCCATAAAAAATAGCACCATAATCTTATAATAATTAAATATGGTGTCATAAAAAATATTTTATACATCACAAGAGGATTTAAGGATAGATGATCATATATATAACATATATAAAAAGGAAAAATAATTAAAAAATAATAATGAAATTTAATTGATCATTACCTCAAAATTTTTAGAAAATCATAAGGCTCTAGTCAAGCTCAATCACTTATACTAGAGCCCTCACCCTAACCTATATACCAAAATGTGATCCACACAACTACCAAGGTTTTTATGTAGGATTTGACAGAAATATCAATATGAAACTACCATCAAGCCTATAATACCCATTATAATATATATATATATATGAATATAATACATTCAATGGTAGTGGTAAAGAACACATTTAGTATACAACTCATATCAATGTACGCTTGTGATGATTGAGAGAATTGAATTTCTCCTTTGTTTATAAATGAGATCGTATTTTCTAAATAATGATGAGTTAAACATTACAAAGTATGTGTAATAAAGAAAATTCTATCTTATTCCATGAAATAATCACCTAATCCTAATTTCATGTTTTTAGACAACCCAAGCCTAGGAATTGTCATTAAAATTTCATAACAGATGATCACGCAATCTTAGCGAAAAAAGGTTAGATCATATGTTAATATAGTGACCAACCATAATATATTATGTAAATATCATATCATATTCCATCAAGGTGTATAGTTAGTTAAATAAAATTATAATGTTATTGGATAATAGAGTATATGGTCTTAGATATAATTTATCAATACCATATCCTGAAAAAGTTCGTTTTTTAAATGATTCGCATCATAGGAGGACTCATTGTATGTAATCATATTATAGTTTTGGAATAGATTAATTTACATAAGGAAATATCCATTGAGTTAATTGGGGGAAAATATCATGATTATAGTGTCAAGATAATTATTAAAATACACTGTAGCACATTGTGGGAAGTATTTTCCCTTGAAAAATAGCACACCACACCACATACGCCATGTATCCTAACAAATCGAACTTCCATCCTTAAAATAATGCCAATTATTGAATCACATATCTCAAGTATTTTATATCCTTTATTGGGATATCCACCATCCATCGAATAACCAAAAATCTCTATTCTGATGCACAAGGTTATAAAATAATTCTAATTTCTAATGGTTAACCTTATAACCCACCCTCGGTAAACCATCTCCCATAATCACACTAGACCACACAAAAACTACACTATTTGTCCCTATCCTTATTTGATGTCACATATCATGTACAGAAATTACCTATAAGTATTATATCATGCATATCAGATACACGACACATGTTGATTTATATGGCTAGAAAACCACTATAGCGATTCCACTATATTTTAAACAAGGTTTGTGGGCACAATATGTCATATAGAAACAATATTACTTCATGGAATACATGAATAACTTATTCTAAAAGCCAAATTAACCACACCTAGGTTATTATATTCATCCAATATCTATAAAAACAATTAATTTTTGGATTAACCCTCTCAATATCTCTCAAAAATCACACAACATATATAATTACTTATAAAAATGGAAAATGTGATTGAGAACCTACCTAGTACTACTTTTTCAAATTAATAAAAGCTTATATAGTCGACCTTATTACTCAAAAACCCTTATCACAATTAAGATGTTCAATTAATTAGTTTCTGATAAATAATAAATTATTCAATATATAATTCAAAAATTGAAATAATATGATAAAACACAATAATTGACTTTAATTAAACCAATTTCCATGAAAAAAACTTATATGAATGATATATAACTATTGATCTACCAATTTTCAAGGAACCAAATTATTATTCTATTTTTTCAGTTACTATCATTTAAATGTGTAAAAATCAATGAGAAAATTCATCATCCATCTTAGATTCACTATAAAAGTGTGTTATGATGTGCATTAATCCATCCTGAGCCTCCTCTATCCATTACATATGAAATCCCCACTATATTTTATAGATTTCACTATAGTATAGTGAAATATGACATCAACACCTAGTACTAAAGACTCAAATTATAATAGAATGATCATGAAGAAGAAAATGGTGATGAAGTAGATAATCTACCCATTTTTAATAAATGAAAAATCTATTAAGTTCAAATGATCAATGAAATAATTTAAGGGGATGAAGGAGAATATGGGAGTTGAAAAATATTTTATGGTTGACAAAAATATATAACTACTGATGTGGTTTTTTTATTTTTAAATCCCAAAAATTCTATTTTTCCTCATTTAAAAAATAAAAACTTGAAATCACTAAATTAGCAGTGGTCCACGACTATCCATTAGGTGGCACACATGGTTCCGGGTTCATTGATACTGGCCCATGACATCAAAACTAGCAATACAACCAACATTTTTTACTCCCTCAGGTACCCAATGGAATCGTATTGGACATCTGGTGGATACTATAACTACTTTATCATTTTTAAAATCATTCCAAAAAGTCAATTATCAACTACATAGAATTTTTTACAAAAAACTCTAAATCTAATTCCCCTATTTTATGACTAGAGAGATTTAAAAAATACCTCCATCTCAATACAATTTTTCTAATTCAGAATATAAAATGATTACATGCAATTAGAATATAAAATGTTCTTGTTCCACTGACCCTTAATGAAAAAATTCATTAAAAAATTCATGTGATGACATTTACCATCATTTAGAAGAATTAGAATGAATCCTCTCCAAATATATTTTTTAACAAGAATCTCACAAGAATTTATGAATTTTGGTTCCCTATTGGTTATAGACCTGATTCCAATACACTGTAAAAAGATGATATATCTTATCATATAACACATATAATAATTATCTATTAAAAACATAAACCATTCCATGAATAATTAACCTAATTCATATATCATCGTATTACCCAGTTCCACACATGAAATGTTCCACCCAATACCCTATCATATCAAACATCTCTAAAATCATCTAGTGGGACATTTCATACTAGTTCCATATAACATTATTTCCTTTTGAAAGTTTCCCTCTTTTGAGAATCAATAAAAAACCATTCATATACATCAGACCCCAAACCAGTCAACAAAGATGGACTATACCACACCATAATATATTTCATACTATATTTCAGAATCAATTGATCTTCTATATGTAGAATTAAATCTCCCACTTAAGATTACATCTGTACCATGAAGATCTGGTTTTTTGAATAAATTATCATGCTTCCTTGAAAATGGTGAGATTTTATATCCTAGATTATACATTGGTTTTATTTACTAAATTCTTTAAGATTCAACTACCAAACACTTTGTCTAAATGTTACAATTCAATACAAAATTTTGAAAATATGATTTGACCATTAATAAATAAACCATTTTTGTTTTATAACTATATTGAAACCTATTCCCCTAATATATTTGGGTTTCTGTAAATTTCTTCCTAAAATGGACAATAATTAACCTCAAAACAAAGGTTTTTTTGATCCCCCCCATAAAATTTCTCTTATAATTGATTAATGATTACCCAACCGACACGAATTTCCACCATTACTAAAATACCACCACTCATGAGCTATAAATGTCTTACCAATTATACCCACCCCAAAATCGTCACTCTATGTTTTGAATATATTATGGAACTCCCTACAACCACCGAAAAATATAACCAATGATCTATCATCAAAATGAAAAATTATTGAATGATATATTTCAAAATCAAAGACCTCATTCACCAATATGAAAATCTCATGTTCCGAACTGCTGTAATTTTTTTTACTAGAAAACAATAATAAATAAATGATTTATTGATATCCCACTATACTATGTTTTTGATAGTGTTTCTATTTATTGACATGGTTTTTCCTTTTAAACCCATCGTTAGAAATTCAATATTATAATGACATACTCTTATCTACCTATCCTGATGTATCACCTCACCAATACATTCAATGAATTACTCAAGGTAACAATATTCCAAGGGCCTCATTATTAATCCCATCAACATTTAAATTTACCAAGAGTTTTCTTCTTATAACCATATGAGAAGACTAGATTAAATATAATTTCCCATATTATAATTTTTTATTCATAAAGAAACACCCCTAAGATCAAATCTCTCAAAATAATCATATGTTGTTCTATTTGTTCTATCATCACCTAGAAAAAATTCATACCATTTAAATGATCATTTAAAGAAACTAATTTTGGGAAAATCTCCACCTTTCTAGAAGAGTTCTCATACACAATCTTTATGATGAAAATGATAACATGTGAAAGGATTTATATTTTCTCAAGAACATAGTAAAGTGAATTATAATGATGATGAAAAAACTCCTCATATTTCAATAGGTAATTAATATGCATCTAAAATCTTTCCATATTCCATTTTAAAACTGCTTCATAAACCATGTGTGATTGCTAAAAAATTCTTCATTGGAACCCTAATTTTTTTTAATTAGCTATGGAAATAAGGATTCATAATCAATATAATGATCTCATAGTATAAGATATTTTTCTATTATTCACTAATAAATGTATCTTATGTAGTAATCAAGGGTAGTAAAAAAATTTGATATCTATGATCACCTTTATGATGTCAAGTTTATGAAAAAATCTTTCTATATATCACGTATAATGCATGAGTACCCACTATCATTCCCATATGATATGGTAGAATTAAAATAATCTCCCTCATAATGGTTTGTAACCCCATCCATTGTATACCAAATCCCATTCATGAGCAGGTATACACCCCCATAATACATTTCTATAAAAATCAAATAATTCCATCATGAATCATGTCTAATTGACCATAATATCACTTGCCTTATTTTAGAACAATGTGTTCCATTTATGATAAAAATAATTATTATGAAGAACTATTTCATATTTCTATCCCATGTCTGCTGAAATAAATCCACATTCCTAGAAAACTAAATGGAGTACACACGATAATAAGTTATTTATGACACATGAAACATTTAACATTATTCTAACCCAATACCACATCAGGGAATCTATTTGTCTAATGATACCATTTTTGGGGTTATATTTACTCATATGCATCATAGTATAGTCATAGTGAATTATATTAGAATATATATTTAGAGTAATAAGAAAAGACCCTAGTTACTTTGAATGAACACCTAAATCACATCATTTTAAGTCATAAATTTCATCCTTAGGGTATCCCACCTAAACTATAAAGATATATATCTTATAGTGTCTACGATAAAAATCATCACCCATGCTTTAATTACCATATAATTCAAGGATTATCCAACTGACACACTCATCCTTGGAATCCCATATAGACCAAGATATTTATATAACCATAACATTCACTATGGGGTCCTCATAACACATATGTTCATATCTTAATGAAATCTATATCAAGTGATATTTATTTGGAAAATCATCATGGTGGGGATTAAATAATTAATTGACCACCAATACTTCATTCCTGATATAACTAAATAAATTTTGGTTTATTTTATTAACAAAAACTGAATTCAAAACTAATTTTACAATCACACCCAAGTATTTACATGTATTTCAAACCTATGTTCCAAGTATGATACATGTTCACATTCTTATTTCCACATTGGGATAATAAAAAGGTAATAAATCATAACAATTAACACTGGAAAGTATAAAAAACAAGCCATTATCAACTAAATAAGAAAAAATACAAATCCAAATCCCCCATGACATGGATTGTTTTTATAATATATGAGAAATATAAGAATAATTATAGATTCCATCCAAAATTTTGACTACATTACCTCCACTTGTAATGTTTAAAATCATATATCCTTTTAAAGAGGGTGTACTAATGACATTTTTTAATGACCCAAATAGTTACACATTTACTAGCATTAGCTGATGCATTATGTTCCTTAAAGTAGTCCTCTACTTATGTTAAAGTATGTCCACTATTGTTTCTATATGAATGTTTCATTATTTAAAGGCTATATACACGATATCATGATCATCAAAGAGCAATAAATAAAATAAATATCCCTAAAATAGAAAAAATCATAAAGGTAGTATGGTATCCTAATTGAAGATCATCCATGGTAAAAAACATAATTAAATTTTTATAAAATGATCCAATGTTATAAAATGAATGTTCGATAAAAAAATCAACAATGATTGGTTATATATATAAAATATATAATAAGAATAAATAATAATGTGAGACTACCATAAACGACCTCATTATTTCCTCAATACTATCTCTATAGACCCATTTATATGATCTAGCTCATTGAATTATATTAGGGCCCCAATTTTTCTATACATTCCAAAATTAGGTATGCATTCCCACCACAATGGATGAATAGGAATACCTATAAAAATAAATTGGGAACCAAGAATAAGACCCTAATATAATTCATAATATTTGTGCATGAATAACATGAATTGAATGGAAATGGTAAAAATATTCATGCAATACACATGCAATATCATTAGGTTCTTGTATAAAAAAACTATTGAAAAACACTACAGGCTTTAGATTAACCAATAAATTGGATGTAATTTTTTTTATTATAAGAGAAATGGTTTTTTAATGGATATAGTGGAGCTAACTTATAGAATGGTTTTCTATTATAAAATCACCCCATAAAAAATAATGTTAGTTGGTAGGTTTACCAAATACATATTTACATTAATTATATGTTAGTATGTCACCCAATCTAGGAAATAATATAATAGATAAAAAATTATCATTAGATTCCTATAATTTCCGGGTCCTCATTTTTTTTCATTATAGACATTGAGAGTGATTTTAGAGTCTAATGGAGGGACCTAATTATATTTTGACTTGAAAATTATATTGGTAAGAAATCACATTTTAATAATCATTTTTTATAATGTATTTTTTTAGTGATGTGGGATGATAAATGTTTTCATTAGAAATTATGTACTTATCATTTCACTGTGTTTTTTCATTAGTTTAAGAGTATTATATCATATTGTGATGATAATGATTTTATAAATTGGGGGTTTTATTGATATTGAAGTTATTCTATGAATATTGGTGTTGCACAATGATATTATAAAATGGTTTTTAAATACAAGTGTATGGTCTACTGATATTTTAATAGTGGTAAATATTACAATAGGTAGTTTTAAAGTATAATAATTACTTATTACTAAAACCGATTAGACAATAACTCACCTAACTATCATCAATTTTAAATGGTTGGTGACCAAGTGTAATGAGAGAGAGAAAATGGGATATTAAATTATTTTTGGAAGTTAGATTGACTATAAATTATAACACTATAATAAATAGTGATAAATGGTGATTTTTGCGTTTTATAATTTAATAATAAAATTTAGGGCTTGATTTGTTTTGTTTAACTCCTTTTACTTCTGTCAGCCTTGTGTGAATTGATGTGAATTTAAAGGTAAACTCTATGGCCCTAGAACTATTTAATCATTTCTATTTTTAGGTATTAGATTCATATATTTTGAATATTATATTGACATATGTTTTAAGGAAGAAGTGTGAATTAGTAGGCCATCTAGAATCTTAGAGTGGATCCAGATGTCAATTTGACGTTGGGAATTTTGGGACTCTTATTCTCTAAATAGAAATTTTATACTTGTTTTATTTTTCATGTTATCATATATTTATTCCTCATTATAATTAATTATTTAAAACTATTAGTTATTTTCTGTATTATTTAATGTTAAGGACCTCTTATTGGTTCTATGAACTTGTTCGTTTTATTTAGGTGGAGTCATTCAAATGGGTTTTCTATAGCATTTAAAAATTTACTTTTGAATTTATGAGGGATGGTTGGTATTTTATTTGGGGTTTGGTGTTAGGATGTTGTATACTCTTCTTGGGGTTTGTTTAGGTTAGTTTTTTATAGTTTATTTTTCTATTCAGGAGGTAGGGAAATGAATAGTATAATATATAAATATATGGGTGGGTTATTTATCATAAAGTGGTAAGATTTATTGTGAATATATTTTTTGTGGTGAAAACTTATTTTAGATGGTGTTTCCTTTGTCTTCCATTATCAGTGTATTAGGGATATTTATGTATTGTTTCACACCCTAAATTTTTATTACCATATTATATTTTTGATTTATGTATATTTGGTATTATCCTTGACTTTTTAGTCCAATCATTATGAAATTTCAAAATTTTGTTGTTTCCGTAGTGCAACATGATTATTACTAACACTGTGACTAACGATGAGATGGCATGTAATTCTTAATAGAAAAATTTTACATGGCATTATAATTTTTTGGGCTAGATAAAGTGGGTGTCTATATGAGTTTAGTGAGGGGTGTATGGTTGGCACAAGGTTTGGTAAAACCTATGGACAAACTATGCGATTACCAAAATTTATTAAAAAGTGAAATTCATATTCGAACTTCATAGATTTTAAACCCATCAACTCCCTCCCATCCCAAAAAAGTATTAGACTCTCTGGGGGTTCCTAGGTAATGAACCACCACCCCATCTTCCATTTTTGAGACATTATTCTTCGGTTTTAGTTGGTTCTCTCTCATGGTAGAACACTTTCCTTCATTACTCGTCCTTTCTTCAGGGTTTTATATTACACTCTTACATTAGTATCATTTTGTACAACCTCAAGAGGTTAGTGATTGATTTTTTTATTATTATTTTTGGTTTAGGGTTTACGGATTGTTTTTAGGTCTTTGTCCTCTAGTATTTGATGTATTTTCACATCCACACTCTACTTGAGATAGGTGGTTCCATGCCTTTTCTTTTTATTCACTCACCATGATTGCTTGATATTTACAAATTTGGTATTACCAAAAGGGGATTTTTAATGGGGTTTAATGTAATTATGAATAGATTAATAATACATATATACTCTTGAATTTGTATTTTAGGAATTGGCTGTATGCTATGTGCTGGATAAAATTAAAATGGAGTTTTTATGTTGATTTTTTTCTTTAGTTTTCCCTTGGATTTTGTATTCTTCCCTATGATTTTTAAGGGACTGAGGCATTTTTTAAATTGGTTTTATATTCTATTATGAATTTTGGTGGGATTATCTTATTTTATTCTAATTTTATATTGAGTGACTTGAAATGTGTAACCTTTATGGTTCTCTTAGTACTTGTTATGAATATCGACAAATATATATATATATATATATGAATATATTTTTATGTATTAACATTAATACATATATATGTGTGTGGTTATATTTACATTTCATTCCATATGATATATTTATAAAATCGTGGCCTTTCAAAAAAATTGTACTACAAAATAATTTCCAAAAAAGATTTTAAATTTTTATTTGTAAGACATGATTTAGAGTCTCGTTCAAAATTTTAAAAGTGATTATTAAATGACATTGACATAGAAATAATTTACAATTTTATTTTGTAGATATATTATTAGTCTCTAAATTAAATTCTTGGTTGGAGCATTTAAGTGTTTTTTCAAATAAATTGAACCCTAATAGAATCCTACTTAAGTGTTTATATGGATACGGTGTATTATATTCTGAAGGGATTCACATTTCTAGCTGTATGTAAGTGGGAATTGGTAATTTCATTCTAATGAGTAGATTATGGTTGATATTTTATTTATTATATCTCACATACTATTACAAATATTCATGGGGTCTCTAGGAATCTTAGTTATGGATGAGAGATGGTTACTACCTAGTCTTGATTATAAGGACTAGATTCACTATTGTATCATAGGATATAGGGGTGTGTCATTGGTGGGGCTTGGTTAGAGATGTTGGCTCATTATTAACATATGAATTCATCAATAGGATTCCAGAACATTCTAACCGCATATGTAATTGTTTACCTCAAGGGATGTTTAGGAATTGATAGTCACTACCTATCCATCAATTTTCCCGGTATTTGGTTTCGTATTTATTATATCATAAAACTATTTTTCTGTTATGTTATTATTTACTATTTATTATTTTCTGTAATGTTTTTTCTAATGTAATTATATTCATTTATATTGTGTCTTTCCTTTTGATTTATTTTGAGTTTATTTAGTGTGAGTTTGTGTGTTATTAAAGGGATAATTTAAAAGGAATTATTCTTACAAGGGGTGGTTTAAGAAGTATCTCAAAATGTCTCATTAAAAAATGATTTTCGTTTTAATGACCATGATAGAAAAAAACCATGTTTGGTATTTTCTAAAATAATAAAATTTATTTTAAATTTTTATTTTAAAGAATCCAGTATGGTATATTTTAGAAATGTAAATTAATTTACACCCTAGATATTTCCTAATGGGATATTATATGGTCACACATAACCTGTGTTACTCAGAGTTGGTAGTCCAGATTTTTTATAGGTGCTTTTTCATTTATTGGTTCTCATGGAGAAAGTTAAAAATATGTATGGATGGTGACTAAGTGAATACATTGATATTATATTGGGTACCTAGTATTTATGTTGGTTTTTGTGTGTGTTGTGGATGTAATGGCTATGTCAGACATATGTGTTGTAGATTTCCTTTTAGTACATTTTGTTCTATATTTTATTTGGAGTTATGAATTTATTATGGTTATGTACTATTTTCTTTTATATATTTTGTAATTTCCACTTTATATTTCAATGGACATTGATATGTGGAATAATCATTATAGTCTTATAGGTGTAATCTCAGTGTATAAATTTTCTTTACATTTGAGAAATAATTCTCATGATCTCACATTTGATGAATTGAAATTAGTTTCCAACTCAAAGTGATTAGGAATGTTCCATGGGTATGTTTTAGGTCGACTCTAGTGACTAGATCATGGAAAACACAAATATGATTTATTGAGATTTCTTTATAGACTAGGTTCATTATTGAATACATTGGTTTTATACCATCATTTTCTATTTGGGTGTGTCTAGTAGATTAGATCTAAGACAATAAGAACATGAGAGGTAGGAGGGGGAAGAGTGTATTGAGCTATTAATAATAATGAACCTCAAGTTACATGGTATTTTCGGTAGTGGCTATTGAATTTTTGAGTTCAATTATTTTATTCCACTTGTATTTCTATTTGGGTTGATGATATTTTGGTTTATATAGTTGTTGTATTAGTAATTTTGAGCTTTTCTATATTTTGGTGGTGAAAATGATGAGAGATTATGAGAAACATTATTACCCCAAATGGTCTATAAACCCATGGAGAGACTATGAAAAAAGTTATATTTCTTTCTTTTTGAATTCACCTGGGTCAGTGAATGGACCTCCAAACACCATGAGCAGACTGTACACCACCATAAGCCTCCCTTGAATGTTTTGTGTTGATATCCCTCTGATCCAAATATTTTTGTTTTATGTTTTGATGTTAATTGGAATACCTTAAATAGATTTTAATGGTATAAGGGTGATTTATGGATTGGTATATATTTTTTAAATTAAAATTTAATTTTAAATAGTGAATGTTGATTTGGAAATCTAAAAATTGTGTCCCTTGAAATTAAATTGAATAAGTTTGTTGTTAAGGTACAATGTATGTTTTTATGAAAAAACATAGATTATATTAAAATAATTTCAATTGGGAATCTATTTTATTTTTGAAATGAAATTAGGAGGATGTGGTGGGTCTGAAATTTAATTTTTTGATTTTGAAATAAAAATTAGATGTTTCCAAATGATTTGATAAATATTTTCTTGAACAATTTTTATGATTTTGATCAGTTTCCTAGATTATAATTCTTATGGGAGATATAATTTTACATAGTTATGATTTTAATATGGATTATTATTTTTTGGGATTTTATTTTTCTTTGATATTTATATTATTACTCTAAGAAATGTTCTAAAGAATCTTAAGGGCTTTAGTGTGTCCTAGAAATTTATGGATTCCATCCAGTCTCATGATAGAGTGGCAGAGTCTGTGTGCTCTCAAGTTTTTCTTATCTTGTGATGTAGTTGAGGATATCTTGAGGGTGGTAAGGGGATTAAGATATTGTAGTATGTATTTAAATATTTTGGAACTCCTAATGTTTTAATAGTAATTGTTATTCTTGGGCTGTATGAGGGATTGAGTTTGGTTTGAGGGAAGGTTGTCATCCCTGATCAGTTTCCAGATGGGATGATGTTGGATTTTTTACGACTAAATTTTTTCATTAGTTTCTTTCTGAGGAGTTCATGGTTATTGATTTCGTGGAGATCACGAGTCTTCAAAATGTTATATGAATAGTAAAGGTGCATGAAAACTATTTTAATCTATTGTTCCCCTTATGTTATATGATAATATCAAGTGATTTCTTGAAGTCCCACCTATTTTTGAAGTGTCTTAAATTGAATCAATTGAATCAGAGTTATTTTATCTAGTTTATTTGTATTTAAGTATTTTATAGATGTGGATTTCATAGTAGCGTTGGATACTAAAGAGAACATGTTTCGAGTAAACCCACTTCTTCGATTTCATCGTTTTTTGAAAGGAATAAATCTCTTGAATAATTATAGTGTGGTTAATTTTAAAATTCCTAACCCTTTGGTCAAGTTTTAAATGGACCAATCACCACTATGTTCAGCTAGGTAATCCTTAATTTTTTATAAGCAAAATCGTAATTAGATGAATAAATAATTATCAACCATATAATTAGGATAATAGTTTCTCCAAGAATTATATGTTTTAATCTATTCCACCTTTCCTTATTCTCACTATTTTTACCTTAATTTTTTGTTTGTTTCTTTATTAATTTTATATTTAGCTTTTTTGTGGTTTATGTTGTTTTTTGATCATTTGGAGGGAGTGATTGGGTTTTTTCAGGAATGATAAATGCGTCTTTGAATAGGATTTACTACTTATGTGTTTTGAATGTTTTGTTAAACCACCTTGTCAATGAGTTCCTTAATGGTTGGATGATCAACTATGGATCTCCATCTCAAGGTTATTTTGGTTCATGTAGTAATATGTAATTTTTATATATATGATTAACATATTTATGTAGTAATATGTTATTTGGTGTGTTTTTGAGATCTGATTCATAGTGAATCTTTATTTATGGATAGAACCATTATTTTTTTTCTTACACACCTTGGAACTTAGTAAAATCATGTGTTTATAAAGTGTTTTGGTGGGGAGAAATTTCACATAAATTTTTTATTAAATTAATTTTCTATTAAATTATCTACACATAGTCCTTTCCATGAGTTTTAGGTAAAATTGGTGTGAAATGTTTAATTTTTAGGGTTTCAAAATAAGTTCGTTTTTTCGTGTTTGTTAATAATCATGTGAATAAACACGATAAGGAATCTAATTATCAATAGATATGTTTTTCATAGTATAAAAATGAATTCCAAAATATTATAGAAAACCTTAATTTTTCCCATTAATTCTAGTAAGGGGCACACAGTTGGGGCACAATTTAGTAAACCATACAATCAAACCTAGTAACTTAAAAAATTTCATAAAAAGTAAAATTTTGATTCTTACAATATACGTTTTAACACCTAATCACCCAAAAATCCTCTATACTCAACTAAAACACAGTAAAGTTTCATAGGGCATTAGCCCATTTGTTCCTTAAACATTTTAGGCATTCCCATCAGTTTTTGGTGGTTCAGTCTCATAGCAAGGACCATTACATCATTCTTCTTCCGTAATAATCGGTTTTGTTAACCTATATTGTTTTTTTATCATTTTAACCAATACATAGTGGTTTGGGGTTAATGTATATTTATAAATCTTGGTGGTTTAGTGTGTGTAGATAGTTTTTTGATCCTTCCCCCTATATTTGAAGTCTCAATACATCTAAAATCAGTTTGAGTTTGGTGGTTTTCTATCCTTTTTTTCTACATAGATCATGATTAATTAAGATTTAAAAAAATTCTTCCAAAAATTGGATATCTTTATATGTTTTTGAATGAATTATAAGTTGATTAATAAATCATATTGACCCTTGAATTCATTTTTAAAGAATTATTCATATTTTGTGTGTTTGATAAATTTACTAATGGGGGTTTAATGGGTTTTTGATTATTTAATTTAAGTCTTATATTTAGAGGCTTTCATGTAATTATGTTAAGTGATTTTAGTATCATTTTACTTGATTTTCTATGTATTATATAATTTTCAAAGTTAATATTGCAGAATTCCTCGATCTTGATGAGTGATTTAAAAGTGTTTCTTGTTTGGTTCCCTTAGTTATTCATATGAATGTCAATGTTTTATATACTCATGGGGATATAAACATATATATGTATACAAAGAAATAAAAATACATCTGTATGGGTATATATATATATATTAGATTCCATTAGATGTATTTATTTATGCTTGGACTATCAAAATATTTATTTTCATCTTTAAAAATTTCCAAATTATATATTGAATTTATATTTATAAGACATGTTATAGAGGACCATTTGGGATTTGTTAAATGATTCACAAATTAGTTTTATTTGGAAATGATTTTCTAATGGATTTCAAAAATATATAATTAGTTACCAAATAAAGTCCTAAATGAAAAGTAAAAAAAATTTATCAAACAAGAAGAACCATAATAGAATCACACTTATGTGTTTATACAATTATAATATATTTGATTTAGATGAGAATCATAGTGCTAGTTGTGTAGAGTTGAGAATTTGTTACGTGATTTTGATGGGTTGATTATGGTTGACATTTCATTTATGGTATCTCACATACTATTGATACTATTTCTAGGAATCCTAGGTAGTATATTGAGCAATGAGAGAATATTAATACCTATTAATAATTAGAGGACTAGGTCCACTTTGGTTTTAGGGTCCATAGGGGAGTGTCATCGGGCAGACTATGTTAGAGTAGCGAGTTGGTTATTAACATAAGAATGCATTGTTAGCCTGATAGGTGGTTATATCCCTAGTACATATGAGGTCTAATGAAGATATATTTATAATTTCACATGATAATTTATCATTTACTATTCCCAAATATTATTCATCTCGATTATATTTTACTTTTATATTTGACTTATGTTTCACTCCACTGGATCTTCTTTCTATATTAATTTTTTATTATGTGATTCAGTCCATTTATGATGCGGTGTTAACTTTTGGCCTATATTTATATTTTTTTTATGAGTTTGAGTCTTTTTTAAAAGGGGATTTTAAAAATATTATTTTAAAATTGGATCGTTTAAGAAATATTTATAATTTTTTAATTAAAACATCCATTTAAGTTTAAGGAGAAGCATTGAAAAAAACTCATGATTCATTTTTATTAAAAGAATGAAATGTATTTTATGTTAGTATTTCAAAATAGCTTGTGTGGTATATTTTTTAATGGAAATACATAGACTCACTGGATATTTTCTAATGAGATATTATATGATCACACTATACTTGTGTCAGTAGACATTAGTAGAACCTACATTGTTTAATAGGTTTAGATTTGTTCATGGTTTTTCATAGAGAGCATTGGTTTTATATATGGATATTTTACAAGAGGTTAGATGAATATTTAATGGGATATATGGTTTTTTTCATGTTTTTAATTTTATACTATGGATGCATCATCCATGTTTTCTTTTAAAATCTAAGTGTTGTTTCAGTAAGTAGTTATTGTATATTTGATTAGGAGTTATTTTTTATATTGAAAAATCATTCCCATGACCTCTCATTTTATTATTTTACACTATTTTCCATCCGAGGGTGATGGGGAATTAACTTTAGGTATGTCATAGTTCAATTTGAGTTCCCAGTTCAGGGGTGGCCCAAAGATGGTTAGTGATGATTTGGGATGGGTAGTGTGAATCTATTAAAAAAATGGTGGGATCAGAGAGGAGAATTTTATTTCGATGTGGGTTTGGTCTATGCGATAAAGAAGTTAGAGTGAACAATTATATGGGTATGAATTATCTTATCTACATATTTTATTTTGTGTTATCATAGTCTATTATGTTAGTTTTACTGAGTCATGTAGTTGTTTAAAGAGAAAATTGTGTTATAGTGTAAATTTATTTTCTTATGAATAGGTGTAAAATTTAAATTAAATCATTAGGGGAGATATTGATAATTAAATAGGAGTTTTATTCATTATTTTTATGCTATATTAAATTCTTAATATGGTGGTTTTATTTTTTTATTAATTATTATTATTTTTAATATTATGATGAATTTTTTTTGGATAAGTAAATATTAATCTATGATGTTACTTCATACTATTTGGTTTGTTATTTATTAATATTGATGTATTATAAAATATTATACTTGTTATGCAGTGTTGGTAGATAAGGATCTATGGGGGCGGTGTAGTAATACTGAAGTGGAAATATAGTGAAATTAGTGGTGTGGTGGTTTTTGAGGTTTTTATTCGGTTGTGATGTGATTATAATTTTATGACATAGTTTATAGTGATGGTATTGAATTGGGTATGTGGAAGTGTGAATGAAGTTGAAATGTAAAAAGGTGGTTGTGTGGGATACAATGTTTGGATTATTAAGTAAAGATATATTCTTTATGTGGTGGTGTAGTTTTGTAATTATTATTTTATTTCATTCTTAATTAGTAAGTGGGGGGGGGGGTTTCATAATCATGGATCACTACCTATTGGTGAGTTAGAGTGGGTTATAAACTAATGAGTAAGAGTGGATATTAATATTCTAGGGCCATTTCCCTTATTTTTAGTAGATGGGTTTTATATATTTATTTATATTTAATATCAGTTTATAATATTTATAAATGTATAGTTTTGATGCTTTGATAATGAAGGATTATTTTTTCTCTGATTTATGATTAGTCAATGAAAATTAGTTTAGTTATCAATCACTTAATCATATTTGAGGTGACTGTAGCATTGGCATGGGTGGTTGATGAGGATTTCGGTGTGGTGAGTTAATGTTGATGATTAATATATGTGATGTTGATATAGGTAGTTAAATTAATTGGAATGTATTGTATAATACCGTGGGGATTATAAATAATATATGTATTTTTTTCTTTTTCTTCATTGATTTTTTTGACTTATCATATGTTTATTATTTCTTATTTATTTCAAAAATCTTATTTATTCAAAATAAGATCATACTATGTACCCAAAATTGATTAACCCCCATGTTTTTTTTCAATATTTTTGGGATAGTTCATTGGAAAGAATGATCTATTATTTTTGTACGTTGATTGATGTTTGGTGTATTCTTTGGAGTTTAAGGAGGTTTTTTTGTTTGTATTATCATATTTTTATTGTATAAATTTACAAATATTGATATTTAATGTTTAGGGGTTTATTTTTTATTAAAATATTTGGTATTGTTAAGTGTTTATCATTTTTATTTTCTTATTTTTTATAAGGGATAAAGCTTAAATGTTATGGGTTTACACCCTTGGTACTAGTAAAAAATATGAGGACAATTGAAGGTTGACATTAGGGGCCACTCTTATCATCACTGACAACCGAGGAGGGGTTCTAGTGGGGATGATTCATGATTGGGAGTTATCATTGATTTGATAAGTGTTAGAATACAGTTTGGTGTTTTGAAATAGTGAGGATTTTATTGGTTTGGTAGGTCAATGGTGTTAATAATGATTAAAAATAAAGGATTTTTACTAAGATATATGATTCACATACAATTAGACACAAGAACCATGATATAATACTAATCATGTTTTGGTGAAAGTGATCTGATTGAATTTTAATTTCTTATGAGAGATACATATATAATTTTTTCTATATCACATTCAATTGAGATAAAAATTATAACGACATTTTCATTTTTTATTGTACATAGGTGAATTTATATTTTTTTGCTGGGTCTTTTTAATTATATGAATTATTTTTCTATAGATAAATTGATTTGGGGGTAACTTAAAAAATCTATGAGTATTTGTTAAATAAAAAATTTATTGTTTATTTTTGTTTACATTATATAGTCCTTAAAATAATAATGAATTAAAATATATTGAATTTCTTTAAAAAAAATTATAATATAGAAACTTATCAATGATAAATATTTAGCATTAAATTATAAATTTTACAAATTATAATTATGATTTATTCCATTAATTTTCTTAGAATATGTAGTAAAATGTTACAACTTTATGATTCATAAAATATTAAAATAATAAAGGTTAATTAATATGTATAATGTCTATATTGTATATATATTTAGAAATATCATTAGCTATGTGATAATGTTTATGATTTTGGTTTTCCAGTAGTAATTAATTATATGTTAGTGAGTTAATAGATCTTAATAATATGGGAAATAATATTTTTGGTATAATGTTATCAATTATTTAATTTCAATGTATTTATTGTTATTCCATGTGTTACAATATACTCATGATTTAGAAAGTTTAATTAGTTTGGTATCTATTTCATGTTATAGGTTTATATTTTTTTAAACAAAGGGCATACTAGAGTTTTAATTAATTATTAGTTAGCTTATATAATTATTTTACACTATAAGATTAGATACATTCTACTAGTCTTTAGGGTTATTAATGATGCATGTTAAGAGTAATGACGTGGTAGATACAAATTATTTTTTTAGAAAAAATGTTTACAATTTCAAGATGTATTGGTATTATTAAGTATGGTGGTATGGAAGCAAGAATAAGTACATGATTTTTCAAAACATATTATTGATACAATGTTACTCATATTATTTGTAATTCCATAGTAAAGCGTGATATTTTTAGGTTATTTCAATATTTGGTCTAAATGATTTGAGTTTTACATCTCTCTTCTAGATAATGTTTTAGTAATTATTCCTTCTATGGTGTTTTTGTTTACGTATGTAAAAAATGATATATGAAATTAATGCGTATAGAGTTTTCCAAAACTGCTTAAAAGCACATTTGTATTATGTCAAAATAATTTTTGTAAGATGAAAATGACTATTATTACCTCTATAGATTCATACAAGAAATCTATGTATAAATCTTTTATTCCATTGACATTAGTTTATTACGAATTATTTAATGTAATGATTAGGGATAATATTAATATGTTTTTCATTTTGGACAACATTTCATTAATTTATTATCTATAATTTAGCATATCCTAAAAGTTATGTTATCTAATAATTTGTTTTTGATTTCAAAACTAATTTATTAGAAATGATTTTTAGAAATGTTTTATTTTAAGTATTTTTGGGAGGTATATGTTTCAAATTAATGGATTGATGTTTAAATTAGTTATGTGAATTTTATTATGTTTCTATAAAATGAAGTATTATTATCATGTAAGGATTTTTACTAATAATCATTTGTGAAATTTAAATTTTTTATCACATCAATGAAATATTTAATATAGAGAAGTGTTCTTTATGATCAATGTTTTCTCATTATAGATAGTTTATTGATTAATTATATTTATATGGATTAGAGGAAATTTTTATATGGGTAGTTTAGTTTTTAATAATAGTGGTATGTTTAGGAAATGGATGTAGTCCCATGTTGGATGTTATTATTTTCTTGTGATGTTGGAAGTGATTTGTTTTATTTATGATTTTTTTATTTTGACGTTGATTGAATTAAATATAACTAAATATTAAGGATGGTTATGAGAAGAGGAAAAAAGAATTGTGGGATAGATTTTTGATGAAGTTTCATCTAATATAAGTACCAAAATTTCTTGTTGTAACACTGAGTTATAAGTTTGAAGATCGAACAAGATCACAGGGATGTGGAATTCTCATTGAGACGAAAACATCAATGTTGCTTCAGTTAAATAATTTTATATTTTTTATGTGGCTTCTAAAGAATTTTTGAGCATCAAACTTGGATACCTTGGATTAGTTCTATATACCATAATACCACTCTAAAAAACCAATGTATTCTATTGATTATAATTATATTGGTATTATAACTATTCTTTAAGGATTTTAAGGGTTATTATCTATGAAATTGTACATCATTTCTTATAATTTCTTATATTATCTAATTAGATTTTTTATTTATTATACTCAAGTTTTTTTACTTCATTTTTCTTTTTTTAGTGCATATTCTCTTCATCAAATAAGATATTATCTTTTGAAATTTTATTTTCCACTGCATAATTATACATTGAAATCTCATTTTTTGGAAAATACAAGTTACTTAAATCTTGATTTTTTGGGTGGGAGAAAAATTTCTAGTTGTGATTTGACTCTAATTGAAACCCTTTTGAGATTTATTTACCTTCCATTATAGAGACACCACATTCTCGAAAAAATACATTTGCGGAGCAATATTTTGAGTTTTCAAATTTTATGAGATGAAAAATATAAATTTTAATTCTCATGGTTTATGGAAGATAATTGTGTTAAGTTTATCTAGAGTTTTATCATGGATTTGAGTTCTACGTTTGAGTACATAGAGGTATACTATTCCCAGTTTATTGATTTGTTTCCATAGAAATGTTAGTGTACAAAAAAATTATGATTTTCTAATAGTTCTGAAAGTATATCCATCATCTGTGGGTTTCTAGTTTTTTTCTTAGAAAAATATTTATTTATTATAATATTGAAATTTTCTTTCATTCCTAATCAAACTCAATGTGATTTTAATGTTTTAATTGAATTAATTTTGAATATCAGATTTGGATTTTTTTTGTGTGATTTGACTCTTTTCTTCTATTTAGTTTTCAAAATAAATGTTATAATTTCTAATTTGACATTAATGGAAGTGGGGATAATTTTTATGTTTATAAAATTTTATAAATTCTTTTTATAAATTTCCATGGAAATTTAAGGAATATATTTTTGAAATGAATAATAAAGGGTTTATAACATGTTTGGAGAAAGTTTGAAATATTTTCACGATTTCAAGAATTGTATGTTTTAATGCAGTATATAAAGGACAATCAACTGATGAGTTGATTATTTTCTTATAAGACGTATTATTCATTTAAATTTATTTTTTGGGTACTTTTTGAAGTATATATTTTTATTTCAGTGTTGTATCACATAATAATTAGAGATTGTGAGTATTTTTTATATTTTTTCTATTATGGTGATGTGTTCTTTATCTTAAGTTATAAATAATGTTTCAGGTATGAATGATGAAGTTGGGTTATTCTGAAGGATAAGATGAAAATTTTGATGAGTTTTGGTTCTTTTTAGGGGTTAAAATTCTTGACCATGTTGTGTTATTTTAAATCCTTATGTATGGGCCGAATTTGGTTTTTTTATACTTTTTAGAATGAAAATAATTGGAGGTGTATATAATTTAAAGGAATATATTTTCCTATTCCTTTAGATTTTGTTTTTGTGGCATTAATGTATTGGGAGTAATATTGAAGGTAAATGGTAAGTCGAATTATATTTAAGATGATATTTTAGTCGGTGAAAAAATAATATTCTAATTGAGAATTTTTAAAATGTTATTTACTATGTAGTTTGGTGGGATAAGTGTTGTTTATTATAGTAATTTGAGCATGATATTTTTCAATAAATTATATTATTTTGGTTTAAGGGTTATATTACACCATGATGATTATTCCATGACGTTTTTTATTCTTATACGTGAGGTTTCTACATGATTTTTGGTGTAACATTGTGACATTAACGAGTGGTTGTAGAATTTAAGAGTTGTGTCAGTTCAAAATTTAATGTGGTGGGTGGTGGAACAACATTTTGATGTAGATGAGTGTGTTCATGTAGTGAACCAACCCTGGTAGACCTATCATGCCACCTAATGAATCATTCCACAAGGACCGAAGCATATTCTTAATCACTACGCTTTAGTGAAAATCACTAGAGGAGTCAAAATAATATTCTTAGGAATGGTTTTCCCTTATTAAAAAGGCATGTACCATCCATGAGTTTGGAAAACTATACAACAAAGCAATTAAAATCAACAAAAAAAATAAAATAAAATATAGACAATGTAGTAACTAGTAATTGAATATTTAATAAACACTATCATACATCCATATACAACATGGAATATGCAAGGAATAAAAATAATATCAATTTTCAATGGCTCAAAATATAAAATCAGGATAAAGAACAAAACAACTAATACATACCTCCCAATGATATAAAAGTCAAAATAGATCACTATAATATCACTACATGAGACCATGTATCCTCGATCAAAAGACATCAAATGATGATAATAGAGAAGATAGTCTAAAATTAATCGTCTCTTTATATTTAACTGCATCCAACTTAAAAAAGTCAATATATACCCAAAGGCAAATGTAAGGTGTAAATGACAAATCCCTATAGGATACAACCATGAATCAATGTAAGGCCTTTATACATATAAACTAATATTTCTAGTTTGAAAAATAATTTTTGAAAATTTTGTTCGCATATATATGATGTGACCATGAACAAAATTCTTTATAAAAATATTTGGACTAAAAAATAATATCCTTTAAAACCATGATAAAAACGTATCAATTGAAGAACTAAATCCAGCAAGAATAAACATGCTTAATACATAAAAATAGGGAAAATACATTAGCATAAACATAGCCTCATCATATAAAAAATGGATGAAAATGGGAATTTGAATACACATATACAATAACTCATAAAATAAAAATGGTTTCAAACATAAACTCAATGGAATAACATCATTATATAAAAAAACAATGGTAAAGAGTGCAAGAGAAAAAATTATAACATAACCACACTTGGAACTATAATCATGAACAAAGAATAAAAAACAAACTAGTAATAAATAATATATACCATGGGATCAAATGATATGTTTATACTATGACGTAGTCTAGAATAATATTTTCTAGTTTGCTGTGAAGGATAAACAGTTTAGAAGATCTCTCGGTTTTCCTTTTTCCGAATGATCCAACATCTGCTAGGTCCATTGGTCAATATTATGAAATCCCTCTTAGTGATATTCCAAAAGGGTATATTATCCCATTGAAAAAGATTTTGGAACCTCAATACTTATTCCAATAAAATTAACTATAATTCCCTTGGATAATATTTTAGAAGTTGACTTAGTATTCCTTCCAAAGGCTCACTCAATACCTTGGAAAACACTTCAGAATCTTTCTCAGTATTCATCTCAAAGGTCCACTCGATCCCTTGAAAAACATACCCTAGAAATTCTATAACAAAGGATATGGACCCAATTTTATATTTAACACACACACCTATGATCCCCCATGTGATACTCAATTCCAAATACATAACACATTCGCATGTTCCATCATAAGAAATATTTTAGAGCCAATTAAAAAACCAACTAGCCTAGTTAAAAATAAAACATTACTCAAAGTAAAACATGACCATTTAATTATAATACCTTACACATGGTTAAACCATTTTCTTTGAAACCTAATTTGAAAACCCATTTAATTTCAAAATAAGTTCTCATCTCATTGGACACATAAAACCAATTTCATAAACCATTTACGAAAAATATACGAGGCCTTAAATTTCATGTTAAATTTCTTAAAAAACTATTTACAAACCCCATTTAAAATTAATAGTGCTCTTTGAGAAATTTTTCCAAATACATGGATTTTATTAAACCAAATTCTATTTTAAAATCTAATTTAAATAATCAAATTGACATTATAAACCACACATCACATAAAAATGTTTAAATCATCAATTATAAATAAATTTTAATGAAATTTAATAAACAAAAACATATGTAAACCAAGAGTCAAATGTTATCCATGGAAGATGACCATTAATAGGGGGACATACCTTAAAAATAATTCCAAACATGTAATGTTTGATGAAAACCACCAGATTTGTGGCAGAGAGGTCCTAATACACATAATCAATAATAAATCAAACCATGGAAATCCATTAAAAACCCTATATTTGGAAATGGGGAATGCTATGGTTTCATAATTCTAAGTAAAAGGAAAGAGAATATTATAATAGGATAATTAAAGGAGAAATATTTAAGAAAAGGGGAATACCCAAACCATGCCACCAAGAAATCTTGTTTAATACCCATTTCCAAATAAATATGCTCTAAATCTAAAGGGAGATGGATACCCATGATATGGAGTAAAATTAAGGGTGATAGGCTTAAAATATAGGAAGTTAAAATGGTAAAACATTAAATTTTTAAGGACATGGATAGAAAACAAGGTTTGGATGAAAAGTTAAGAAAACTATTCACTAATCCTATGGGATCCATTACCTCCCAAAACTAAACCTGCTTGGTTTATATATATCCTTACATGGTTAGAAAAATTATTCTCAAACCCTGAAAAATCACATTATCCCTAAGTCATCACCCTTAGACGGTTAGAATCATGGTAAGACAAACCATGTCCTAACCTTGTGCTAGGGTTTTTTAAATAACAATTTCAACCCCAAATACCAAAGAATTACGATAATGAATAAATAGGTAAATGAAAAGCTAAATAATTCATACTAGTGACCCAATGGGTTTCACAAACCTCACCATTATGTCAGTTTCCATCCCCATAATATGCAAAATGATGATAGATGTAAATAAAACAATTCAAAACCCACACCCCATATAATGAGGTGATTTGAAACAAAAATGTTAGAGAGGACCCCATTAAGGAACTCATGAACACAAAAAATCACCTTATATTGTATCTCTAAGTTCACAATACCAAAATATGTCTGTAATAGAAAACAAGCGTGATCACCTTTACCAAAACCCAAAAGGGAATGGAGGAAGAGCACAAGTCTACCCAACATTTATTAATTCCCTAAATGGTGTGAAAAGGAGTAATCACCTAGAATGAGGAAATTCACCATGGGAAACTATCCCCAAGAAGATTCTTGGAATACATAGGAATAGTTGTGGAACCAATTCCCATATCCTAAATGGAAAACAAACCTCGAGGAACTCAACATCCACATGGTCCATCCATCTTCAAACGTAACACACATCACATCCACATGGGTAACTAGGGATCATTACACAATAAAAAATGATATGGTCTCTTGACTTGGGTCACCATACTATATTGGTACAACATGATTTCAAACTTATAACACCTTCCCCTAGAGAACCTTACATTTAATAACATGTGATTTTATAAGATATATTCTTTTTAATTTGTTTCATATATTTTGTTGTATGATACACCAAGATTATCTTGCGCTATACGCAACACCGTATTATCTTGCAGTATACACAACATTATTCTTGGATCATGCTACACAGAATTTCAAGTTTGTTTGATAGTTGTTATTCTACACAACATTGAGTGTGTATGTATATATATATATATATATTAAATATATAAATTAAATATGGTTTTATTATGTTATACACAATAGTAAAGTTGTCTTTCACAACATGCAACCCTGGTTTTGCTTGCATTACACGTAATCACGACTTTCCTCGATAGCATGTGTTGTACACAATATCGAGTTTCACTAAACAACGATATATGGTTAAAATATTATCAAGAACTAGCTATTATGAATAATATTAACTGAATTTTGAATTTTATAACATTATTATTCATCTTACACATTTTCTAGAACATGGTATGAGAAAAAAATAAATTTTTCGGGTAAAATAAGTATTTTTAAAAAAAATGTAGTTTTGCCGCAATTTGATGGTGCACCCTCATTAAATCCATTTTTTGACATGTTTATAAGTTCAATTTGATAAAATAAAATTCTTCTTTGGAATCATGATATAAAAATTTTCTTTGGATAAATTTTTCATATGATTCTGATAACTTTCATATTTTAATGAATAGTAAAAACACACTATATTTTAATTAAAAACAAATTTTTTGATCATAATAATTTATGTGGTTAAATTATAATATTTAATGGTTTCAAAGTATAAATAGAATATATTTTTACCATTTAATATAATTTATATCATTATCATTGATTTTACATTGAATTCGTAGGTTAAATCAATTCATTCTTTTGCAATGTTTTAAACAAAAACCCATTTTCTTTCAAAAATGAGATTAATTTTAATTTAATTTATGAAAATTATGTGTATTGAATTTGGAAAAATGGATTCCATATTTGGAATCAGTGGGTCCAAATTATATTAATAGACTACTTTTTATTTTTGGGCATTATGAATAGTAACTACAGTAAAGTTTATTTACCATAGTAATAGATAAATCGGGTAATTAAGGGTAAATATAATATTATACAATTACCCTAAAACTTTTATTAATACAATTGGATGATTATATTTCATCATAATTCATATTTGGGTCTAAATGGAATCTATTATAACCCACTTAGAGGTGATTAAGACCTTTAGTTTATTTTATTTAAAGGAAAGTGAAATATGTCTCACTCAAACTTTAATAATTAAAGTATTAATAATATAAGGTTATATAGAATATAAATTCGGTTATAAATACTAATTTTAAAGTTAAAATGTACTTCTTTATCATTTTAGTTTATTTTTAATTTTTAAGAGTTATTTAATTACCTTATTAGCTTATACACTAATGATGCTGAAATTATTTATTTAGTAAAAAAATCAATAATATTGTTTTTATTGAAATAGTAATACATATTAAAGGGCTCCAAAACAGGACAAAACTTATTGGTAGTGTATATATATACCATAATCATCCAATGAAAGAATATTTGACCGTTTGGAGTCTTATAAAAGTGATTATGACACTTATATTATTTTATTTTATATGTTGCCAAAGTTGTCACCTTCATACTTTATTAAATATAACATTTTAAGATTTGAGTCTTTTAGAAGATAAATCCGACTAAATGTATTATTATTAAATATATAAGATTTATCTTCATCCTAGTATTTTATTTTTAATTTTTATACAAAAAGTATATTTAATAATTATACAAAAATGTTGTAGTAATTATTTAATTAAGAGAAATATCAAATAAATTGTTTTACAAATAGTAAAATAAATATTGTATAAAATATTTAATGTTCCCCACTAATTTTACAGATTACTATTACGTGTTATTAAACTTTTAAATATTTTATTTTGAATATATCCTCTATGTGGATTTTATTTAAATTCAAATAAATGAATAGTGTCAAAATTGACACTATTGTTATTTTATAAAAAAAACATATTATAAAATTGTTTAAGAATCACAAAAATATTTAAAAAATATAAATTTATATTTATATTTTCTAAAATTTCATAAATTATCTAATTATCGATAATTCACAGCACATAAGTAATTATTTATAATAATTTAAATTTTAGAATTTTATTACCACAAATAAAATTAAATAGATTAAATAAGGATAAATCAAAATGATAAGGTTTAAAATAAGATCAAAACATGTCTGAATTTGATTGGTTGATGAGATTACAACACTATCTCATCTAATCTTTGAATTGAGTCATTTTAGGAGGTTTTTATGTGGGTTTTGAATTTATATTAAACTAATATTTTTGAGGATTCCAAAGGTGCCCCTCTCCTCCATTATAAAAGGGAACCTCCTCCCTCTCCTCCTCACAACACATTGAGCCTTCAAGCTCGACAAAACCCAGCCAATTTATCTTCTCCACTTCCCTATAAACATACTAGAGGTCCTGGTCTACTTAAAATACCAATCTTAGTACCCTAAGTGTAGGTTTCAAAGAGGCGTATCGAAGAAGAGGTAATATCCGTTACCGATTCTTTCAAATTTATTTCTTCTTCTACCTAATCTTATTTAGTTGTTTCATTATATCAGTATCAATAATATACTTATATGTTATTAGAAATATTAAAAAACCCCATTTCACCTTCTATCCATCCTAAAGAAAATGAAATCACCGCGCGTGCGTACGTACAGAATATCGTCTCCACGCCGTGGTGAAATCTGTTTTCCACCACCACCATACTTGGATGGGTATAATGGTGTAAATTATAAATACATATGATTATTATAACATCATACATATTCTAAGATATTAAATCATTCACTCCAACTCGATTCAATAAATATGGGAATGATATAATTGCTCGTGCGTACGTACGGATTACCGTCTCCATGACGTGATGAGATTCATTTTCCATGTTAACAATTCAAGAATGATTATAATGTATATATAATAAGTAATCATGAAATATATGAAATAATAATTCTACTGTATTTATGTATATATATATATGTATGTCATACACTTAATTCCATTCAATTCAATAAAGAAACGAAAACAACATTCATGCGTACGTACGACCTACCGTCTCCATGAACGGTGTATTTCTTTCCATTTATCGATCTATTATATTTATGTATATTCTGAATATATATTATATATCAATCTTGTTTTATATTATGGAATTAAGTAATCATGATCTAAGTAAACATATGAATAATTACAAGTCAAAACACGGATGACAAATGAAACGATTTTACCCAAAACACTCTTTAACATGGAATTTACAAACGAACGGGTAATATAAAGTCATAAGTGAACCATATATGATATCATAACAATGAATATGATTATCTAATAAGTCAATGACATTATTTAAATCATTATACAGGAGGTTCAGATATTTACGAAGCACATCGGACCTAAGGTAAGGGATAATGTTTCAATCTCAATTGTTTTCTATCCGAGATTGCTTATACGTAAGTATTTACTGGGGTTATATTTATCATCCATGTTTAAGTTTTATAAAAAAAATTCATGGATTCTTAAAGTCCTATTAACCCATTTTTGACTTTTACTACATGGTATGTAAATAATCTTTCTTTTTTTACCATACGAGGAACTTTTTCACTTTTCCGACAAAAGTAAGAGAAGAATGTTTTTTTTAACGTATATGGCATGAAAAGATTTTTACAGTTTTATAAATCCTCATTTTCAAAAAGCTTACTCTACAAGATTTCATGATTATTTTCAACAAAACCCTTTTCTTTTATGATTTCATGGCATTTTGTGAAAAGAAAATGATTTTCAAGAAGAAAGTATATTTTCCTCAAGAATTCATTTCAAATGTTTTATCAAAACTATTTTCCATCTAAAAATGACATTATGTAATATGATTATGTTTCTAGTATAATGTCTCTATTATTTACATGGTTTGATTCTTCTTATGATGAAATGATATCCATTTTTTACATGGATTATGTTATGATGTCATGATGTTTAAGAATCCCATTCTATTAGATGGGTTATGCTATGATGTGTGATTTATGATTTTGTGGCACACGAAAGAATGATTTCATTATGAGATGGGTGGGAACTATATCTCCTTCCAATTCATTGGGTAAAGATTTATTTCTCATGAGATAGACATGGCTGGAATGGTAAGTTAATCCAGTTCAGTATTACAGGACTGGAACGAGAAGTGAACTCGATTCAGAAAGGGACTTTGTCCACTAAGATGGTCTTGGCAGCAATTCCTTGGCTACTATGGAAATCATTACATGTGATTAATGGATACCACAATTACATGTTTTATTCCCATACTATTTTATCATGATTTATGTTCCATTATGATCTATGCCTTATGTACTTCCATGTTTTATGTCGTCGCTCAATATTTTGATGATTAAACATTATGTTCATGTTTTTAAGTTCAAATGTATTTGGTATGTTTTATTTTATCCACGCTTACCCTTACTGAGCATTTGAGATCCCCCTTTTTTTGTTTTATTTTTCCCTAGGATTAAAATAAAGGTTTTAGGTAAGGAAACAAAAAGTGGAAGATCTTTATGGGAGATGTTGAAGATCTTTCACCACGATTAGAAGATTATGTTCTATGTTTCCAAAGACAATAAACTACTACGGTCCTTGTGTGTCTGTTTTTGTTATGTATTAAGTATTACGCAAAAGTAATTTAATATCTATGTATGTCATGCTTCGGGTCACTACAATTGTTATCATGGTAAAGGTTTAGTTAACCATTGGAAACTTGGATGCGAAAACTTTACTGAGATCCCTAGAGATATTTCTAAGGTATGTCTAGGGATGTCTCTAAGGTTAAGTATACGTATAGGTTATAGTCTTAGAATTGTTCTAACGATCTTAGAATTAAACCTAAGATGTTATATATTTAAGGCACTCCCGCTTTATTATGTTGTTTTCCCTAGCATGGTATTTGCCTCTCACACTATTATTTTTGGGATTTAGATGATGGCTAGAACCCGAAGGAACCGTGTTGATCAATGTAATGGACAATGCAATGATTATCCTCCTAACCAAACCAATGTCATGGGAGATGGAGTGCACAATCTTATTTCTATACTTACACAAGCTATGAATCATTATGGATTTAAAAATGAACAGAGAAAGGAGCAACATTCTGTTGAATCCTTTATGAGGCATCATCCACCTTCATTCAGTGGGTCTTCTGATCCCTTAGTGGCTGAACAATGAATCAGTACTACTTAAAAGATATTTTCAGTTCTACAATGTTCTGATCATGATAAAGTCTTCTTAGCAGTATATGGTTTGGAAGATTATTCTGATCAATGGTGGAATCTTATCTAGAATACGAGGCAAAGAGATGAAATTGAGTCCATGGAATGAGACGAGTTAATGAACTTATTTTTCAGTAAGTACTTCCCTCATATTCTTAGAACAAAGACGGAAAAGGAGTTTCTTGAGCTTAAGCAGAAGGATGATGAATTTGTTGGTATATATGAATAGAATTTTACAAGACTTGCAAGGTATGCATCTGGATTTATCATCCATCCTAAAAGTAAAGTTGATAGATTTTTCAGTGGCTTAAAACCAAGTTTTTGAAGGGCATTAGCTATAAGAGACTTCAATATCTATGAAGAAATTGTGCATTGTGATATCATGGTAGAACTGGATATTGGTTTAACATATCCATCTCATGGTTTTGACAAGAAACGAAAGATGGAGTTCAGGGAGAAATCTCAGAACAATGGTGAAAAGAAGATGAATGTTTCTTTATTCTCAAAGTGTGGAAAGAAGCATGGTGGATATTGCCTAAAATGTACTGGAAAATGTTTTAAGTGTGGAAAAGAAGTCCATCAAGTAGTTGATTGTCGATGTAATGGGAAAAATGTTGCTAATGATGTGAATAGAAAAAAACTACAGAGAAATTGCCACCAACACTTCAATGCTTCAAGTGCAAGGAAATGGGGCATTATGCTAATAAATGCACTAATCCACGGGTTAATGATGATCAACGTGAGAAAACTTTTAAGGAAAAGGATAAAGGGAAGTCTCATGCGATCACTATTTGTGATGTTGAGCATGAAAAGGATGTTGTGTAATGATTAAGTGTTTATGTAATGGGATTTCAAAATAGTATCATGGAATCTCATTTATGGTATTGTGGAATTTTGGAATATCTATGTATTGGTTTTCAATAATTATATGGTACTGGTAACCATGAAAACATGATTGAAATATTTTTGGAAAGCAGATGAAATGCACATAATGAATGGATAAGGAGAAAATAACATGATAGTAATCGTGATCTCATGACCGATATTAGGACTAAGTTATATTATGGTTTGAGTATATAGAATTTTTGGGATTTTGGTATGTGGAAAATGTTAAAATTTAAGAACATTCATGTTTTCACTAAGGTTCAATGGGTATTCATTATTCAAGAGAATATGTAGAGACCCGAAACTTAACGTACATGGACATTACATTACATTTGCGGAATACTTAGTACATAACAAAAAACACACACACAAGTATCGTAATAGTTTAGTGTCTTTGGAAACTCGGAATATAATCTTCTAATCGTGGTGAAAGATCTTCAAAATCTCCCATAAATATATTCCTTTTTTTTATACCTAAAACCTTTCTTTATATCATGGGGAAAAGAAAACATAAAAGGGTGAGCTCAAATGCTCAGTAAGGGTAAACAAAAGAAATATCAATCACATCATATACATAAGCACATAAATTTTGGAAATCTTAACCTGCAAAAGAGATCATAATTTCATAACATGGGGTAAATCATGGCAGTGAAATGTAATCACAATAATCATAACCTAAAACATGAAACTTTTTGGCATTCACACATAATCATAGAAAATCATTTCTTGTTAGTCAAGACTCATTGCCAAGACTATCTTAGTGGACAAAGTCCCTTTCTGAATCGAGTAACCCTCGTTTCAGTCCTGTTTCACTAAACCGGTATAACCTACCATTCCAGCCCTGTCTATCTCATGAGATATAAAATCTTTACCCAATGCATTGGAGGGAGATATAGGTCCCACCCATCATATAATGAATCCTTTCTTATGTGTGCCACATAATCATAAATCATACATCATTTCATAACCCATGTAATACAAATTGGAATCTTAAACATCATGACATCATAAAACAATTCATACAAGACAAAGGAATTCATAAAAATAAATCAATCACAACATGATCAAATCAATGTAATAATAGGGATAAAAACAGAACCCTTTATTATCTTAGATGGAAAATAATTTTGATAAAACACTTGAACTCCATTCTTGAGGAAAATATCTTTTCTTCTTCAAAAAACATTTTTCCTTTCATAACATGTCATACGACTTTATAATAATTTAAGTTGATTAAAAATAAACTTGAAAACTTGTAAAGGAATCTTCTTGGAAATAATGTTTTAGAAATCCATTCATGCCATAAAAAAACATTCTTCGTACTTTTTTCGGAAAAGTCAAAAAGTACCTCGTACGAAAAACGACAAAAGATTCCTTTCTTACATATTACTAGAAACTCACCGAAGGGTAAAAATGGATTTAAACAATTGTAGGTGGATGGAAATAATATTAAATATTGATGAAACATGGATGTGGATGATAAAATACACCCCAGTAAATACTTACGAATAAACAATCTCGGATAAAAATGAGATTGTGATATTTCCCTTACCTTAGGTCCGATTTGCTTCGTAAGTGTACGAACCTCGTGTATAATGATTTAAATAATGTCATTGACCTATTAAAAAATCATATTCATTGTTATGATATCATATATGGTTCACTTATGACATTATATTACCCGTTCTTTTGTAAATTCCATGTTAAAGAAGTGTTTTGGGTAAAATCGTTTGATTTATCGTAGGTGTTTTGACTTGTTGTTCTTGACATTATTATTACTTATATCATGATTTACTTACTTACAGAATATAAAATATGATATATATATATCATATATATTCAGTATATATATATATATATAATAGATAGATAAATGAAATGAAAAACACCGTTCATGGAGACGGTAGTCCGTACGTACGCATGAACGCTGTTTTCCTTTCCTTATTGTCTTGAATGGAAGTAAGTAGATGACATACATATATATATATACATAAATCCAGTAGCTTTATAATGTCATATATTTCATTATTATTTCTTATATATACTTTATAATCGTTCTTAAATGGTTAACATGGAGAATGAATCTCATCGCGTCGTGGAGACGGTAGTCCGTACGTACGCACGAGCGATGATATCGTTCCCATGGTCGTGGAATTGTGTTGAAGTGTATGTATACTATTTCAGTATCAATATAACTTTATAATAATCATGTATAGTTACTCATTACATCATTATACCCTTCCAATTAAGGTGGTGACGAAAAATAGATTACACCACGGCGTGGAGACGGTATTCCGTACGTACGCACGCAAGGTGATTTCCTTTCTCCGTAGGATGGATAGAAGGTTAATTAGAGTTGTTTCATATTTATAATAACATATCAGTATGTAAGTAATACTGATATTATTACTTTATAATGAAACAACTAAAGAAGAAGAAGTTGAAGAAGAAAGAAATTGAAATGATCGGTAATGGATATTACCTCTTCTTTGGAACGCCTCTTTGAATCCTCCACTTAGGGAACTATGATTGGTCTTTGAAGAAGACCAGAACCTCTAGGATTATTCTAGGGAAGTGGAGAAGAGAAAATGGCAGGGGTTGGCCGAGCCTGAGTGCTCAAATTAGTGTGAGGAGGAGGGGGAGTAGGTGTCCTTTTATAAGGGAGGAGAGGGGCACCTTAGGAATACCTCAAAATATTATTTTATATTAAAGTCAAAATCGGTTTATAATGGTTCCAAAGGGTCTTATTTCGAAGCTAAAGTGGGGATGGGTCGAAATCCTATCAAACAATAAGATTTAGACAAGTTTAGGGTATTATTTTAACCTTATCAATTAGATTTAACTCTAAGTTAAATAATTTAACTTTTACTGTGTCTTTTTGTTTTATTTCACTATATGGTTAATACACTTACTATAACATGCCAAACGAACCCCAAATGTTTATTATCAGTATATATATCCTTATCTATGTCATGTGGACAAACCTTAGATTTTTAGGAATAAAATAACAATTAGTAATATAAAATTTTATTTAAAAGCTATTTTGTGTCAATTTTGACACTATTTGATATATGATTTTTGTGAAAGTCATAACAGAATTATATGTTTGAACCAAGTTGATTAAATAAACACTGATATATCATAGTAACCTAAAAATTATTGGAATTCATAAAAAGTCTCAAATTACATTCATTTGAGCATTTATACCATCAATTATGTTAATATTTCCTTAAAAGGGTAATTACTGCATCATCGTTGTGTCATAAATAAATTAATTTATTTAAGGTATAAAAATTATAAATAAAATATCATTATGTAGGAAATCTTTTTATCTTTCTAATGAATATTTATAGTCGAATTGATCTTATATATAACCCCATATTAAAAATGTTTTAGTTATTAAACATTGATTTTAACTATTTTAACTATTCATTAAATAAAATAATATTAAATGTCATAATCTAATCCAAGTGGACCTAAATGGTCATATTATATTCATAATGTTGTTTTTGGTCGAATTACACTTATCCAATAGAATTAGGACATGTGTTAGGGTAATAGTAATATCATATTTACCCTTAGTTACCCTATTTACTATTAACCGTGGTAAATAAAAGTAAAAAGTTACTATTCACCAAAAAATATTTTCATCTCATTGAACCACATTTTACTTACTGACATCAACCGTGTCTCTTAGATTATTGAAATTCCATTCACAGAAGCGGTAAAATTAAGTTTTATGAAAAGTTCAGTTTTTTTTAACTACCACTTAGTAGTTTCACTATTCATCAAAAATTGATGTTTTTCAGAACAATGTCAAAATTTCATCCTAAGCTATATTTCATATTCCGAATTCAAAAATGAAGTCTATTTTACCAAATTCATAACATAGAAGTTGCATTAATTAATTTTATAATTAAATCCTGCTGATAAAACAAATAGCGTGTTTTTAAGAAACAATATCTATCAAAAGATTGACACTTGTTTATGTCTGGTTTAAATGTGAAATTACATCCAATGACCAACATTGTATTAAATTGTAAAAATATATTCTAAATATACTTTAAAACCACTGAAATTAATAATTTATCACTATTAATTTTTTCGATTGAAAAAGTTGTTTTTAACTAAAATTTAGTAATTTTCACTATTCATCAAAATATGAAAGTTATCCGAAAATTACCAAAATTTCACCCTAAGCTAATTTCGATATTCCGAATCCAAAAATGAAGTCCATTTTGAAAAATAAGATTTACAAAATTTAAAAAAGTGGTTATTACTATTCATAACTGCTAGTTTTAATAATATTTTAATAGCATATCGTTGTTTAGTGAAACTCGGTATTGCGTATTACACACGCTATCGAGGAAGGTCACGATTGCGTGTAATGCAAGGCAAGTCAAGGATGCGTGTTGTGCAAGCTCCTTTTGGTGTAGCGTACAACACAAGACATTAGTGAAATTAAAAAGAATATTTTTCATAAAATCTTGGGCTGTTACATTCTACCCCCCTTAAAATGAATTTCTCCCTCGAAATTCGTCGGGGTTATAAATGGTTTACTATTCGAAAGTTTCTTTAATATAAACCCACATCGTAAAAAAAAATACCAAAACCAATATTTAAAAACAAAAGTATGAAACTTAACGGTTACCCAAATAAACTAATCACTGGGTTTCCACATAGGTGAAAATATGGATATGGAAGAGAAATCTAACCATCATGTTCTGATGGAGAGTGGTAGAGAACATGGCTATGGAAAAGCCAGCAATCACAAATCCATAAATTTGTGACGATCTAAGGTACCATTTGATTCATTAGGTATAAGATCACTAGGACAACATTTTTGGTTTTCAAGATCATTTCCCTAAAGTTGAAAATTTGAATTAGAATAAATACTTTCTTTATTTTGGTACAATCTCACTGTTGTTCGTGCCTTGAACAATTTCCACTTCATCTCTTAAATAAATGAAGTTGAATTTGTTATTCATGAAGTGTTAGCAGATTATGTGATAGAATGACGGGTCATTCCATCTGTCTCAAACAAAAGGTTAGCAAAAATTATATACATAAGTCAGTCTATAGTGAGATTAATCATATATAGTTCCTAAAATGGACTTATACTTCAGATATCATACTGCTTAATATAATAAAACTAGTTCCTACTAAACAGGGACTTCCTGCAGGCCAGTGGTAGGCGATAAAGGCCAGTCGCATTTCGGTTGTGGGTTCGATTCCCACAGCCTTGTCCGACGCGATGGGCTGTCGCCCGTCCTGCATGTTGTCCTTTTTCTAAAACTATATTACTATAACATCCCATCAATAATATCGAAAAAAACTTCTATCCTTAAACAATACTAACTTATTCCAACATAATCCATTCCAATCTTTAGGCTTACCCATAATACTGCAGTCCACTCTCATAATATAGCGAAAACAATTACCAGAGATTTAATACCATCGTTGATCCCCATAAGATATGTCTTGTTGGTCACATTCTAAACATTCAAAGTCCATAATCATGTATTCTCTTGAATACCTTAGTGAAAACATGAATGCAGTTTAAAGTTAACACTTTCCACATACCAAAATCCTCAAAATTCTATATACTCAAACCATGATATCACTTAGTCCTTATATCAATCATGAGCTCAGGAATACTGTTAAACATTTAATTTTCTCCTTATCCCTCCATTATGAACATATCATCTAAATTCCAAAAATATCTGAATAACCTTTCATGGATACTGGTAACATTAATCATACACTTTCAAAACTCAAGGAGAGGCAACAGTGTAACAATCCTTAGATGTCTCTTTATTCCATAGTACCATGATATTTCTTATACAACATTAGACATGATAAACATGTAATCATTCCACTACATTCTTAAACCATTGACCGAGCTTCAACAATTCTTTCATCTCACATATCATTTGTAGTCTCTTCATCATCATCAACATATATACTTCCCATATGACCGTACTGATTATCTTCATGAGACTTTCCCTTAGGGCATTGGTTTGCATAATGCCCGTACATTCCACATTTAAAACATTTAACCATTTTTGATGTCGTAGCAATACCATTATCCTCATCCATGGTGTTAACTGAACCTTTTCCTTTGCCCTTACTTGCTTTGTGTCCTTCTTTTCTACACCAAAAGCATCTTCCAGTTCCTTTGAAACATTCTCCTTGATGCCTCTTCCCACATGATTTACATAGGGGAAATTGAACTTTCTTTCCTCTATGATCATCATGAAACTCCATCTTTCTCTTATTAGCCGAGTCAGGAAACTTACCAAATTTTACTTTATTGATCATATTATGAGATTGCTGATTCGGCATAATAATGATGTTTGGACTTCCAAATCCCATTTCATTATGAATAATATCATTCCATTGTCCATCATATCCTCCATTATCGTGAATCATCTTGTTTCCAACCATTTTCTAAAACCCAAAAAAAGAATAGTGTGAGAGGCAAAAATCATGCTAGGGAAAACAACATTATAAAGGGGGAGTATCCTCAATATCTAACTTCTTAGGTTAAATTCTAAGATCTTTACCATAGTTATAAGACTGTATCCTATACGTATACTTATCCTTAGGTACATCCCTAGAAAAACCTTATAAATATCTCTAGGGATCTCACTAAAGTTCTCACATCCTAGTTTCCAAAGGTTGACTAAACCTTTCCTCTGATACCAACTGTAGAGACACGAAGATTAACGTACATGGACATTACATTACATTTGCAGAATACTTAGTACATATCAAAAAACACACACACAAGGATCGTAATAGTTTAGTGTCTTTGGAAACTCGGAATATAATCTTCTAATCGTGGTGAAAGATCTTCAAAATCTCCCATAAAGATCTTCCTTTTTTTACCTAAAACCTTTCTTTATATCCTGGGGAAAAGAAAACATAAAAGGGTGAGATCAAATGCTCAGTAAGGGTAAACAAAAGAAATATCAATCACATCATATACATAAGCACATAACTTTTGGAAATCTTAACCTGCAAAAGAGATCATAATTTCATAACATGGGGTAAATCATGGCAGTGAAATGTAATCACAATAATCATAACATAAAACATGAAACTTTGTGGCATTCACACATAATCATAGAGAATAATTTCTTGTTAGTCAAGACTCATTCCCAAGACTATCTTAGTGGACAAAGTCCGTTTCTGAATCGAGTAACCCTCGTTTCAGTCCTGTTTCACTGAACCGGTTTAACCTACCGTTGCAGCCCTGTCTATCTCATGAGATATAAAATCTTTACCCAATGCATTGGAGGGAGATATAGGTCCCACCCATATTATAATGAATCCTTTCTTATGTGTGCCACATAATCATAAATCATACATCATTTCATAACCCATGTAATACAAATTGGAATCTTAAACATCATGACATCATAAAACAATTCATACAAGACAAAGGAATTCATAAAAATTATTCAATCACAACATGATCAAATCAATTTAATAATAGGGATAAAAACAGAACCCTTTATTATCTTAGATGGAAAATAATTTTGATAAAACACTTGAACTCCATTCTTGAGGAAAATATCCTTTCTTCTTCAAAAAACATTTTTCCTTTCATAACATGTCATACGACTTTAAAATAAAATAAGTTGATTAAAAATAAACGTGAAAACTTGTAAAGGAATATTCTTGGAAATAATGTTTTAGAAATCCATTCATGCCGTAAAAAAACATTCTTCGTACTTTTGTCGGAAAAGTCAAAAAGTACCTCGTACGAAAAACGACAAAAGATTCCTTTCATACATATTAATAAAAACTCACCGAAGGGTAAAAATGGATTTAAACAATTGTAAGTGGATGGAAATAATATTCCATATTGATGAAACATGGATGTGGATGATAAAATACACCCCAGTAAATACTTACGAATAAACAATCTCGGATAAAAATGAGATTGTGATATTTCCCTTACCTTAGGTCTGATTTGCTTCGTAAGTGTCCGAACCTCCTGTATAATGATTTAAATAATGTCATTGACTTATTACAGAATCATATTCATTGTTATGATATCATATATGGTTCACTTATGACATTATATGACCCGTTCTTTTGTAAATTCCATGTTAAAGAAGCGATTTGGGTAAAATCGTTTCATTTATCGTAGGTGTTTTGACTTGGTGTTCTTGACATTATTATTACTTATATCGTGATTTACTTACTTCCAGAATATAAAATATGATATATATATCATATATATTCAGTATATATATATATATATAGTAGATAGATAAATGAATTGAAAAAACCGTTCATGGAGACGGTAGTCCGTACGTACGCATGAACGTTGTTTTCCTTTCCTTATTGTCTTGAATGGAAGTAAGTATATGACATAAATATATATATATATACATAAATCCAGTAGCTTTATAATGTCATATATTTCATTATTATTTCTTATATATACTTTATAATCATTTTGAAATGGTTAACATGGAGAATGAATCTCATCGCGTCGTGGAGAAGGTAGTCTGTACGTACGCACGAGCGATGATATCATTCCCATGGTCGTGGTATTGTGTTGAAGTGTATGTATACTATTTCAGTATCAATATAACTTTATAATAATCATGTATAGTTACTCATTACATCATTATACCCTTCCAATTAAGGTGGTGACGGAAAATAGATTACACCACGGCGTGGAGACGGTATTCCGTACGTACGGACACGCGATGATTTCCTTTCTCCGTAGGATGGATAGAAGGTTAATTAGAGTTGTTTCATATTTATAATAACATATCAGTATGTAAGTAATACTGATTTTATTACTTTATAATGAAACAACTAAACAAGAAGAAGTTTAAGAAGAAAGAAATTGAAAAGATCGGTAATGGATATTACCTCTTCTTTGGAACGCCTCTTTGAATCCTCCACTTTGGGAACTATGATTGGTCTTTGAAGAAGACCAGGACCTCTAGGATTATTCTAGGGAAGTGGAGAAGAGAAAATGGCAGGGTTTGGCCGAGCCTGAGTGCTCAAATTAGTGTGAGGAGGAGGGGGAGGAGGTTTCCTTTTATAAGGGAGGAGAGGGGCACCTTAGGAAAACCTCAAAATATTATTTTATATTAAAGTCAAAATCGGTTTATAATGGTTCCAAATGGTCTAATTTCGAAGCTAAAGTGGGGATGGGTCGAAATACTATCAACCAATAAGATTTAGACAAGTTTAGGGTATTATGTTAACCTTATCAATTAGATTTAACTCTAAGTTAAATAATTTAACTTTTACCGTGTCTTTTTGTTTTCTTTCACTATATGGTTAATACACTTACTATAACATGCCAAACGAACCCCAAATTGTTTATTATTAATATATATATCCTTATCTAAGTCATTTGGCCAGACCTTATATTTTTAGGAATAAAATAACAATCAGTAATATAATATTTGATTTAAAAACTATTTTGTGTCAATTTTGACACTATTTGATATATGATTTTTGTGAAAGTCATAACAGAATTATATGTTAGAACCAAGTTGATTAAATCAACACTAATATATCATAGTAACCTATAAAATTAGTGGAATTCATAAAAAGGCTCAAATTACATTCATTTGAGCATTTATAACATCAATTATGTTAATATTTCCTTAAAAGGGTAATTACTGCATCATCGTTGTGTCATAAATAAATTAATTTATTTAAGGTCTAAAAATTATAAATAAAATATCATTATGTAGGAAATCTTTTTAGATTTCTAATGAATATTTATAGTCTAATTTATTATATGTATAACGCCATATTAAAAATGTTTTAGTTATTAAACTTTGATTTTAACTATTTTAACTATTCATTAAATAAAATAATATTAAATGTCATAATCTAATCCAAGTGGACCTAAATGGTCATATTATATTAATAAGGTTGTTTTTGGTCGAATTACACTTATCCAATAGAATTAGGACATGTGTTAGGGTAATAGTAATATCATATTTACCCTTAGTTACCCTATTTACTATTAACCGTGGTAAATAAAAGTAAAAAGTTACTATTCACCAAAAAATATTTTCATCTCAATGAACCACATTTTACTTACTGACATCAACCGTGTCTCTCGGATTTTTGAAATTCCATTCACAGAAGCGGTAAAATTAAGTTTTATGAAAAGTTCAGTTTTTTTTAACTACCACTTAGTAGTTTCACTATTCATCAAAAATTGATGTTTTTTCAGAACAATGTCAAAATTTTATCCTAAGATATATTTCATATTCCGAATTCAAAAATGAAGTCTATTTTACCAAATTCATAACATAGAATTTTCATTAATTAATTTTATAATTAAATCCTGCTGTTAAAACAAATAGCGTGTTTTTAAGAAACAATATCTATCAAAAGATTGACACTTGATTATGTCTGGTTTAAATGTGAAATTACATCCAATGACCAACATTGTATTAAATTGTAAAAATATATTCTAAATATACTTTAAAACCACTAAAATTAATAATTTATCACTATTAATTTTTTCGATTGAAAAAGTTGTTTTTAACTAAAATTTAGTAATTTTCACTATTCATCAAAATATGAAAGTTATCCGAAAATTACCAAAATTTCACCCTAAGCTAATTTCGATATTCCGAATCCAAAAATGAAGTCCATTTTGAAAAATAAGATTTAAAAAATTTCAAAAATTGGTTATTACTATTCATAACTGCTAGTTTTAATAATATTTTAATAGCATATCGTTGTTTAGTGAAACTCGGTATTGCGTATTACACACGCTATCGAGGAAGGTCGCGATTGCGTGTAATGCAAGTCAAGTCAAGGATGCGTGTTGTGCAATCTCCTTTTGGTGTAGCGTACAACACAAGACATTAGTGAAATTAAAAAGAATATTTTTCATAAAATCTTGGGCTGTTACATTCTACCCCCCTTAAAATGAATTTCGCCCTCGAAATTCGTCGGGGTTATAAATGGTTTACTATTCGAAAATTTCTTTAATATAAACCCACATCATAAAAAGGAATACCAAAACCAATATTTAAAAACAAAAGTATGAAACTTAACGGTTACCCAAATAAACTAATCACTGGGTTTCCACATAGGTGAAAATATGGATATGGAAGAGAAATATAACCATCATGTTCTGATGGAGAGTGGTAGAGAACATGACTATGGAAAAGCCAGCAATCACAAATCCATAAATTTGTGACGATCTAAGGTACCATTTGATTCATCAGGTATAAGATCACTAGGACAACATTTTTGGTTTTCAAGATCATTTCCCTAAAGTTGAAAATTTGAATTAGAATAAATACTTTCTATATTTTGCTACAATCTCACTGTTGTTCGTGCCTTGAACAATTTCCACTTCATCTCTTAAATAAATGAAGTTGAATTTGTTATTCGTGAAGTGTTAGCAGATTATGTGATAGAATGACGGGTCATTCCATCTGTCTCAAACAAAAGGTTAGCAAAAATTATATACATAAGTCGGTCTATAGTGAGATTAATCATATATGGTTCCTAAAATGGACTTATACTTCATATATCATACTGCTTAATATAATAAAACTAGTTTCTACTAAACAGGGACTACCTGTAGGCCAGTGGTAGGCGATAAAGGCCAGTCGCATTTCAGTTGTGGGTTCGATTCCCACAGCCTTGTCCGACGCGATGGGCTGTCGCCCGTCCTGCAGGTTGTCCTTTTTCTAAAACTATATTACTATAACATCCCATCAATAATATCGAAAAAAACTTCTATCCTTAAACAATACTGACTTATTCCAACATAATCCATTCCAATCTTTAGGCTTACCCATAATACTGCAGTCCACTCTCATAATATAGTGAAAACAATTACCAGAGATTTAATACCATCGTTGATCCCCATAAGATATGTCTTGTTGGTCACATTCTAAACATTCAAAGTCCATAATCATGTATTCTCTTGAATACCTTAGTGAAAACATGAATGCAGTTTAAAGTTAACACTTTACACATACCAAAATCCTCAAAATTCTATATACTCAAACCATGATATCACTTAGTCCTTATATCAATCATGAGCTCATGAATACTGTTAAACATTTAATTTTCTCCTTATCCCTCCATTATGCACATATCATCTAAATTCCAAAAATATCTGAATAACCTTTCATGGATACTGGTAACATTAATCATACACTTTCAAAACTCAAGGAGAGGCAACAGTGTAATAATCCTTTGATGTCTCTTAATTCCATAGTACCATGAGATTTCTTATACAACATTAGACATGATAAACATGTAATCATTCCACTACATTCTCAAACCATTGACCGAGCTTCAACAATTCTTTCATCTCACATATCATTTATAGTCTCATCATCATCATCAACATAAATACTTCCCATACGACCATACTGATTATCTTCATGAGACTTTCCCTTAGGGCATTGGTTTGCATAATGCCCGTACATTCCACATTTAAAACATTTAACCATTGTTGATGTCGTAGCAATTCCATTATCCTCATCCATGGTGTTAACTGAACCTTTTACTTTGCACTTACTTGCTTTGTGTCCTTCTTTTCCACACCCAAAGCATCTTTCAGTTCCTTTGAAACATTCTCCTTGATGCCTCTTCCCACATGATTTACATAGGGGAAATTTTACTTTCTTTCCTCTATGATCATCATGAAACTCCATCTTTCTCTTATTAGCCGAGTCAGGAAACTTACCAAATTTTACTTTATTGATCATATTATGATATTGCTGATTCGGCATAATAATGATGTTTGGACTTCCAAATCCCATTTCATTATGAATAATATCATTCCATTGTCCATCATATCCTCCATTATCATGAATCATCTTGTTTCCAGCCATTTTCTAAAACCCAAAAAAAAGAATAGTGTGAGAGGCAAAAATCATGCTAGGGAAAACAACATTATAAAGGGGGAGTATCCTCAATATCTAACTTCTTAGGTTAAATTCTAAGATCTTTACCGTAGTTATAGGACTGTATCCTATACGTATACTTATCCTTAGGGACATCCCTAGACAAACCTTATAAATATCTCTAGGGATCTCACTAAAGTTCTCACATCCTAGTTTCCAAAGGTCGACTAAACCTTTCCTCTGATACCAACTGTAGAGACCCGAAGCTTAACGTACATGGACATTACATTACATTTGCGGAATACTTAGTACATAACAAAAAACACACACACAAGGATCGTAATAGTTTAGTGTCTTTGGAAACTCAGAATATAATCTTCTAATCGTGGTGAAAGATCTTCAAAATCTCCCATAAAGATCTTCCTTTTTTTTACCTAAAACCTTTCTTTGTATCTTGGGGAAAAGAAAACATAAAAGGGTGAGCTCAAATGCTCAGTAAGGGTAAACAAAAGAAATATCAATCACATCATATACATAAGAACATAACTTTTGGAAATCTTAACCTGCAAAAGAGATCATAATTTCAAAACATGGGGTAAATCATGGCAGTGAAATGTAATCACAATAATCATAACCTAAAACATGAAACTTTGTGGCATTCACACATAATCATAGAGAATCATTTCTTGTTAGTCAAGACTCATTTCCAAGACTATCTTAGTGGACAAAGTCCCTTTCTGAATCGAGTAACCCTCGTTTCAGTCCTGTTTCACTGAACCGGTATAACCTACCGTTCCAGCCCTGTCTATCTCATGAGATATAAAATCTTTACCCAATGAATTGGAGGGAGATATAGGTCCCACCCATCTTATAATGAATCCTTTCTTATGTGTGCCACATAATCATAAATCATACATCATTGCATAACCGATGTAATACAAATTGGAATCTTAAACATCATGACATCATAAAACAATTCATACAAGACAAAGGAGTTCATAAAAATAATTCAATCACAACATGATCAAATCAATGTAATAATAGGGATAAAAACAGAACCCTTTATTATCTTATATGGAAAATAATTTTGATAAAACACTTGAACTCCATTCTTGAGGAAAATATCCTTTCTTCTTCAAAAAACATTTTTCTTTCATAACATGTCATACGAATTTAAAATAAAAGAAGTTGATTAAAAATAAACTTTAAAACTTGTAAAGGAATCTTCTTGGAAATAATGTTTTAGAAATCCATTCATGCCATAAAAAAAACATTCTTCATACTTTTGTCGGAAAAGTCAAAAAGTACCTCGTACGAAAAACGACAAAAGATTCCTTTCATACATATTACTAAAAACTCACCGAAGGGTAAAAATGGATTTAAACATTTTTAGGTGGATGGAAATAATATTATATATTGATGAAACATGGATGTGGATGATAAAATACACCCCAGTAAATACTTACGAATAAACAATCTCGGATAAAAATGAGATTGTGATATTTCCCTTACCTTAGGTCCGATTTGCTTCGTAAGTGTCCGAACCTCCTGTATAATGATTTAAATAATGTCATTGACTTATTACAGAATCATATTCATTGTTATGATATCATATATGGTTCACTTATGACATTATATTACCCGTTCTTTTGTAAATTCCATATTAAAGAAGCGTTTTGGGTAAAATCGTTTCATTTATCGTAGGTGTTTTGACTTGTTGTTCTTGACATTATTATTACTTATATCATGATTTACTTACTTACAGAATATAAAATATGATATATATATCATATATATTCAGTATATATATATATATAATAGATAGATAAATGAAATGAAAAACACCGTTCATGGAGACGGTAGTCCGTACGTACGCATGAACGCTGTTTTCCTTTCCTTATTGTCTTGAATGGAAGTAAGTAGATGACATACATATATATATATATACATAAATCCAGTAGCTTTATAATGTCATATATTTCATTATTATTTCTTATATATACTTTATAATCATTCTTAAATGGTTAACATGGAGAATGAATCTCATCGCGTCGTGGAGACGGTAGTCCGTACGTACGCACGAGCGATGATATCGTTCCCATGGTCGTGGAATTGTGTTGAAATGTATGTATACTATTTCAGTATCAATATAACTTTATAATAATCATGTATAGTTACTCATTACATCATTATACCCTTCCAATTAAGGTGGTGACGGAAAATAGATTACACCACGGCGTGAAGACGGTATTCCGTACGTACGCACGCGCGGTGATTTCCTTTCTCCGTAGGATGGATAGAAGGTTAATTAGAGTTGTTTCATATTTATAATAACATATCAGTATTTAATTAATACTGATGTTATTACTTTATAATGAAACAACTAAAGAAGAAGAAGTTGAAGAAGAAAGAAATTGAAAAGATCGGTAATGGATATTACCTCTTCTTTGGAACGCCTCTATGAATCCTCCACTTAGGGAACTATGATTGGTCTTTGAAGAAGAACAGGACCTCTAGGATTATTCTAGGGAAGTGGAGAAGAGAAAATGGCAGGGTTTGGCCGAGCCTGAGTGCTCAAATTAGTGTGAGGAGGAGGGGGATGAGGTGTCCTTTTATAAGGGAGGAGAGGGGCACCTTAGGAATACCTCAAAATATTATTTTATATTAAAGTCAAAATCGGTTTATAATGGTTCCAAAGGGTCTTATTTCGAAGCTAAAGTGGGGATGGGTCGAAATCCTATCAACCAATAAGATTTAGACAAGTTTAGGGTATTATTTTAACCTTATCAATTAGATTTAACTCTAAGTTAAATAATTTAACTTTTACCGTGTCTTTTTGTTTTCTTTCACTATATGGTTAATACACTTACTATAACATGCCAAACAAACCCCAAATTGTTTATTATTAATATATATATCCTTATCTAAGTCATTTGGCCAAAACATAGATTTTTAGGAATAAAATAACAATTAGTAATATAATATTTGATTTAAAAACTATTTTGTGTCAATTTTGACACTATTTGATATATGATTTTTGTGAAAGTCATAACATAATTATATGTTCGAACCCAGTTGATTAAATCAACACTAATATATCATAGTAACCTAGAAAAGTAGTGGAATTCATAAAAAGTCTCAAATTACATTCATTTGAGCATTTATAACATCAATTATGTTAATATTTCCTTAAAAGGGTAATTACTGCATCATCGTTGTGTCATAAATAAATTAATTTATTTAAGGTCTAAAAATTATAAATAAAATATAATTATGTAGAAAATCTTTTTATCTTTCTAATGAATATTTATAGTCGAATTTATCTTATGTATAACCCCATATTAAAAATGTTTTAGTTATTAAACATTGATTTTAACTATTTTAACTATTCATTAAATAAAATAATATTAAATGTCATAATCTAATCCAAGTGGACCTAAATGGTCATATTATATTTATAAGGTTGTTTTTGGTCGAATTAAACTTATCCAATAGAATTAGGACATGTGTTAGGGTAATAGTAATATCATATTTACCCTTAGTTACCCTATTTACTATTAACCGTGGTAAATAAAAGTAAAAAGTTACTATTCACCAAAAAATATTTTCATCTCATTGAACCACATTTTACTTACTGACATCAACCGTGTCTCTCGGATTTTTGAAATTCCATTCACAGAAGCCGTAAAATTAAGTTTTATGAAAAGTTCAGTTTTTTTTAACTACCACTTAGTAGTTTCACTATTCATCAAAAATTGATGTTTTTCAGAACAATGTCAAAATTTCATCCTAAGCTATATTTCATATTCCGAATTCAAAAATGAAGTCTATTTTACCAAATTCATAACATAGAAGTTGCATTAATTAATTTTATAATTAAATCCTGCCGTTAAAACAAATAGCGTGTTTTTAAGAAACAATATCTATCAAAAGATTGACAGTTGTTTATGTCTGGTTTAAATGTGAAATTACATCCAATGACCAACATTGTATTAAATTGTAAAAATATATTCTAAATATACTTTAAAACCACTAAAATTAATAATTTATCACTATTAATTTTTTCGATTGAAAAAGTTGTTTTTAACTAAAATTTAGTAATTTTCACTATTCATCAAAATATGAAAGTTATCCGAAAATTACCAAAATTTCACCCTAAGCTAATTTCGATATTACGAATCCAAAAATGAAGTCCATTTTGAAAAATAAGATTTACAAAATTTCAAAAAGTGGTTATTACTATTCATAACTGTTAGTTTTAATAATATTTTAATAGCATATCGTTGTTTAGTGAAACTCGGTATTGCGTATTACACACACTATCGAGGAAGGTCGCGATTGCATGTAATGCAAGGCAAGTCAAGGATGCGTGTTGTGCAAGCTCCTTTTGGTGTAGCGTACAACAAAAGACATTAGTGAAATTAAAAAGAATATTTTTCATAAAATCATGGGCTGTTACAGAATACATGATTAAGGTATTCACATGTTTGTAATTTGACCAACACAATATATCTTATGATATATAGGGGATAAATGATGGCATTAACATGATTGTTATGTGACATTTCAAGTAATAATTTTCTTTATACTATGAGCTTGGACAGAAGCATTTTAGATAATCCTAAAGATTGGAATGGATTATGTTGGACATAAGTTAGTTCGATATTATTGATGGGATGTTATAGTAATGTAGTTTTAGAAAAAGGGCAACCTACAGGACATGCGACAACCCATCGCGTTGGACAAGGCTGTGGGAATCGAACACACAAGTGAAGTGCGACTGGCCTTTATCGCCTACCACTAGCCTACAGGAAGTCCCTGGTTAGTAGAAACTAGTTTTATTTTATTAAGCGGTATGATATATGAAGTATAAGTTCATTTTTGGAATCGTATACGATTAACCACACCATAGAAGAACTTATGTATATTTGATGAGTTTTCTATCCTAATTTTTGAAACAAATGGAATGACCCATCATTCTATCACATGATCTGTTAGCACTTCACGAATAACAAATTCAACTTCATTTCTTTAAGAGATGAAGTGGAAATTATTCAAAGGACGAACAACAGTGAGATTGTACCAAAATCAAGAAAGTGCTTCTTCTAATTCAAAATTTTCAACTTTAGGGAAGTGATACTGAAAACCAAAAATGGGGTCCTAGTGATCTTATATCCGATGAATCGGATGGTACCTTAGATCATTGAAAATCTATGGCTTTGTGATTGTTTGATATTTCATAGCCATGTTCTCTACCACTCTCTATCAGAATATGATTGTTAGATTTCTCTTCCATATCCCTATTTTCACCTATGTTATCCTATGTGGAAACCCAGTTATTAGTTTATTTGGGTAACCATTACATTTCATACTTTAGTTTTTAAAGATAAGTTTTGGTATTCCTTTTTATGATATGGGTTTCAATTAAAGAAACTTTCAAGTAGAAAACCATTTATAACCCTGACGAATTTCGAGGGCGAAATTCATTTTAAGGGGGGGGGGGTAGAATGTAATAACCTGAGATTTTATAAGATATATTCTTTTTAATTTCTTTCATATCTTCTGTTGTACGATACACCAAGATTATATTGCGCTATATGCAACACCGTATTAGCTAGCAGTATACACAACATTATTCTTGGATCGTGTTACACACAATTTCATGTTTGTTTGATAGTTGTTATTCTACGCGACATTGAGTGTATATATATATATATATTCAATGTATAAATGAAATATGGTTGTATTTTGTTATACGCAACAACAAAGGAGTCTTTCACTACACGCAACCATGATTTGTCTTGTATTACATGCAATAGCGACCTTCCTCTATAGCGTGTGTTGTACGCAATACCAGGTTTCACTAAATAACGACATATGGTTATAAAATTATCACAAACTAGCCGTTATGAATAGTATTAACTAAAATTTGAATTTTATAACATTATTATTCATCTTACACATTTTCTAGAACATGGTATGAGAATAAAATAAATTTTGCGGGTAAAATAAGTATTTTTCAAAAAATGTAGTTTTGTCGCCTTTTGATGGAGCACCCACATTGAAACTAGTTTTGGGCATGTTTATAAGTTAAATTTGACAAAATAAAATTATTCTTTGGAATTAGGATATAAAAATTTACTTTGGATAAATTTTTCATATTATTATGATAACTTTCATATTTTAATGAATAGTAAAAACACACAATATTTTAATTAAAAACAACTTTTTTTCATCATAATATTTTATGTGGTTAAATTATAATATTTAATGGTTTTAAAGTATAAATAGAATATATTTTTACCATTTAATATAATGTATGTCATTATCATTGATTTTACATTGAATTCGATGGATAAATCAATTCAATCTTTTGTAATGTTTTAAACAAAAACCCGTTTTCTTTCTACAACGAGATTAATTTTAATTTAATTTATGAAAATTATGTGTATTGAATTTGGAAAAATGGATTCCATATTTGGAATCAGTGGGACCAAATTATATTAATAGACTACTTTTTATTTTTGGGCATTATGAATAGTAACTGCGACAAATTTTAATTACCATAGTAAAAGGTAAATCGGGTAATTAAGGGTAAATATAATATTATACAATTACCCTAACAATTGTCCTAATAAAATTGGATGATTATATTTCATCCGAAGTAATATTTGGGTCTAAATGGAATCCATTAGAACCCACTTGGAGGTGATTAAGACCTTTAGTTTATTTTATTTAAAGGAAAGTGAAATATGTCTCACTCAAACTTTAATAATTAAAGTATTTCTAATATAAGGTTATATAGAATATAAATTCGGTTATAAATACTGATTTTAAATCTAATATGTCTTTATTTATCATGGTAACTTATTTGTAATTTTTAAGAGTTATTTAATTACCCTATTAGCTTATACATTAATGATGCAAAAATTATTTATTTAGTAAAAAAATGAATAATATTGTTTTTATTAAAATAGTAATACATATTAAAGGGCTCACAAACCTGGAAAAAACTTATTGGTAGTGTATATATATACCATAATCATCCAATGACAGAATATATGACCGTTTGAAGTCTTATAAAAGTGATAATGACACTTATATAATTTTATTTTATATGATGTCAAAGTTTCACATTCATAATGTAATAAATATAAAATTTTAAAATTTGGCTATTTTAGAAGATAAATACTACTAAATGTATTATTATGAAATATATAATATTTATCTTTATACTAGTATTTTAGTTTTAATTTTTATACAAAAAATAAGTATATTTAATAATTATACAAAAATGTTGTAGTAATTATTTAATTAAGATAAATATCAAATAAATGGTTTTACAAATAGTAAAATAAATATTATATGAACTATTTAATATTCTCCACTAATTTTCTTGATTACTATGACATGTTAGTAACATATTAAATATTTTATTTCTAATATATCCTCTGTTTGGATTTTATTTAAATTCAAATAAATGAATAGTGTCAATATTAACACTATTGTTATTTTATAAAAATAACAAATTATTAAATTGTTTAAAAATCACAAAAATATTTAAAAATTATAAATTGAAATTTATATATTCTAAAATATCATAAATTATCTAATTACATATAATTCACAACATAGAAGTAATTATTTATAACTATTTAAAATTTAGAATTTTATTACCATAAATAAACATAAATAGATTAAATAAGGATAAATCAAAATGATAAGGTTTAAAATAAGATCAAAACATGTCTAAATTTGATTTTTTGATGCTATTACAACCCTATATCATCTTATATTCTAATTGAGTCATTTTAGGAGGTTTATATGTGGGGTTTGAAATTATATTAAACTAATATTTTTAAGGATTCCCAAGGTGCCCCTCTCCTCTCTTATAAAAGGAAACCTCCTCCCTCTCCTGCTCACATCACTTTGAGCCTTCAAGATCGGCCAACCCCTGCCAATGTATCTTCTCCACTTCCCTAGAAACATCCTAGAGGTCCTGGTCTACTTCAGATACCAATCTTAGTACCCTAAGAGGAGGTTTCAAAGAGGCGTATCGAAGAAGAGGTAATATCTGTTACCGATTCGTTCAAATTTATTTCTTCTTCTACCTCCTCTTCTTTAGTTTCTTCATTATATCAGTATCACTAATATACTGATATGTTATTATAAATATGAAATAACCCCATTACACCTTATATCCATCCTAAGGAAAATGAAATCACCGCGCGTGCATACGTACGGAATACCGTCTCCATGTCGTGGTGTAATCTATTTTTCCACCACCACCTTACTTGGATGGGTATGATGGTGTAAATAAAAAATACATATTATTATTATAACATCATACTAATTCTAATATATTAAATCATTCACTCCAATTTGATTCCATAAATATGGGAATGATATCATCGCTCGTGCGTACGTACGGATTACTGTCTCCACGACGCGATGAGATTTATTATCCAAGTTAACAATTCAAGAATGGTTATAAAGTATATATAATAAGTAATCATGAAATATATGACATAATAATGTGACTGGATATATATATATATATATATTTATTTATTTCATATACTTAATTCCTTTCAATTCCATAAGGAAAGGAAAACAACGTTCATGCGTACATACGACCTACCGTCTCCATGAACAGTGTACGTCATTCCATTTATCGGTCTATTATATATATATATGTATATTCTGAATATATATTATATATAAATCATGTTTTATATTTTGGAATTAAGTAATCATGATCTAAGAAATAATATGAATAATTACAAGTCAAAACACAGACGACAAATGAAATGATTTTACCCAAAACACTCTTTAACATGGAATTTACAAAATAACGGCTAATATAAAGTCATAAGTGAACCATATATGATATCATAACAATGAATATGATTATGTAATAAGTAAATGACATTATTTAAATCATTATACTGGAGGTTTGGATACATAAGAAGCATATCGGACCTATGGTAAGGGATAATGTTGCAATCTCAATTGTTTTCTATCTGAGATTGCTTATACGTAAGTATTTACTAGGGTTATATTTATCATCCCTGTCCAAGTTTTATAAAAATGCTTTCATGTATGTTTAAAGTCATTTTTACCCATTTTTTACTTTTACTGCACGATATGTAAAGAATCTTTCTTTTGTTTACCAGATGAGTAACTTTTTGACTTTTTCGACAAAAGTACGAGAAGAATGTTTTTTTAACGTATATGGCATGAAAGGATTTTTAAGGTTTAGTAAAGCATTATTTTCATGAATCTTCCTCTACAAGATTTCATGATTATTTTCAACAAAACCATTTTCTTTTAAGATTTCATGGCATTTTTTGAAAAGAAAATGATTTTCAAGAAGAAAGGATATTTTCCTCAAGAATTCATTTCAAGTGTTTTATCAAAACTATTTTCCATCTAAAAATGACATTATTTAATATGTTTATGTTTTAAGTATAATTTCTCCATTATTTACATGGTTTTATTCTTCTTATGATGAAATTATATCCATTTTTATATGAATTATGTTATGATGGCATGATGTTTAAGAATCCAATTCTATTACAAGGGTTAGGCTATGATGTATGATTTATGATTTTGTGGCACACGAAAGAATGATTTTATTATGATATGGGTGGGACCTATATATCCCTCTGATGCATTGGGTAATGATTTATATCTCATGAGATAGAAATGAATGGAACAATAAGTTAATCCGGTTCAGTATTACAGGACTGGAACGAGGAGTGAACTCGATTCAGAAAGGGACTTTGTCCATTTATATGGTCTTGGATGCAATTCATTGGCTACTATGGAAATCATTACATGTGCTTAATGGATTACACAATTACATGTTTTATTCCCATTCTATTTTATCATGATTTATGTTCCATTATGATCTATGCCTTATTTACTTCTATGTTTTATGTCGTTTCTCAAGATTTTGATGTTTAAACATTATGTTCATGTTTTTATGTTCAAATGTATATGGTATGTTTTATTTTATCCATGCTTTCCCTTACTGAGCATTTGAGCTCACCCTTTTTATGTTTTCTTTTCCACCAGGATTAAAAGAAAGGTTTTAGGTAAGGAAAAAAAGTGGAATATCTTTATGGGAGATGTTGAAGATCTTTAACCACGATTAGAAGATTACGTTCCAAGTTTCCAAAGACACTAAACTATTACGGTCCTTGTGTGTCTGTTTTTGTTATGTATTAAGTATTCCGCAAAAGTAATGTAATATCTATTTACATCAAGCTTCGGGTCTCTATATTACAAATCTAAAACAATTAAGTGTTCTACAACCCAAAGGAAAAATCTTTCTTGATTACCCAAGAACCTATCAAAAGGTCACTCACATTTACATCAATAAAAAAATGAACTTAAAATGAACATTATGTAAGAAAAAATTAGAATCTATAAATAAGATAAACTAAAACATTTAGGCAAGAACCAAATCCCAAAAACCTAAAGGAATCACAAAAATCAGTTGGTAATTACTCAAGGCATAAGAATTTGGAAGCCAAACTAGAAACACACTTTTCACAGAAATGATTCTATTTTTATTAAATGAAACCAATCACCTTGAAACGCAAATTTTCAGGAATCAACCCATTTTTATAAAACACCTCCACCTTATTCATCAGGAATGTAAGTAAAAGTCTAAGGATCTTTTCCAAACACTTGAAAACACAGAATGATGAAATTAGGGTAGAAACAACATAAAAAACACAAACCCATTTTTCCTCTTTCAAATTTTTTTTTCCCAAATACTCATTTCAAAGGGAAACACTTATATTTTCAAATACAATTTCTAAATAAATACACAAGAAAATTTAAATCTAAATACAAGACCAGTCACACAAGAATGAGACACAAGATACCAAAAGTAAAGCAAAAAAACCAATGGATCCTAGTCGAAAAAAGGCACCACAACTAACCAAAAATTGGGTATATAAGCCTGAATAACCAGTAGAATATCATAAAAATATTATAAAGGAAACAATTCATCATTGGAAACATCCTTGGACTAAACAGTTTATCAATCTCACCCAATACATTTATAAGATCACCAAAATTACTAGAAAATCCATTATCAAAAGAAATAGAAATAAATATTGCATCTCAATGGTTTTAATTCTCACTTTAAACCATTGTTTATTGTCGAGATATTAAAATCCATTTTTCAATCATTTAAAAAATAAATTTTCAAAAATCTATTTGAATGAAAATTCAAGAACAAATAAATTTTTCATTTAAAACCCTCAATGAGATTAATATACCCCTTTTTAATTCACATCACAACCTAAATGAGGTAAAATTAAATTTAAAATTCCAAGAAAAAGCCATTTATTTTTTGGTGAAATTTCACATTGACTGGGTTAAAAAACCAAACATCCCATTACACCTAAATTAAACATAAAAATTTGGACATTTTGAAAATAATTGTCACTCAGAGGCATTAACAAATATGAAATGGGAATCCAAACACTATCACCTAATTTAAGAAAAAACTCTGTTGTATGCCATCGCATACAATGAAGAGTTCTCCAAAAAGGCTCAAGGTGTCCTACATATGTTGTAAGAATCCATAACGTGAAATAAGACATAAAACCCCTCTATCCATTTGGACTTTGGTTAGACCCAAGAATAAAAAAGGTAAAATTCAAAAAGTGGATGAAAAAATCAATGAAAAAATCCTAGAAACAATAATCTATATTCTATCAATACCTTTTTAGGAGGTACTTAGAAACCCACACAAGAAATTAACCTATCTGATCATGAACCTTGAACCAAAAAATAAGGGAACAAATCAAAGAACCCACTTCAAGAAATATTTTGAAAACAAATCTTGAAACCACTATCAGAATATTTTTGGGAAACCCTATGATTTCCCAAAAATCCTCTCTTCAATACCTCAACCAATTAATGAGACCGACCGGTAAAAAATTATTTAAATAAATGTCCCACTTGATAAAATTCCAAAAAAAATTCCAAATTATTTACAATTTATTTCAACCACAGAATTATTTAATACAATCAACAATCATTAAATTAGACTAAAGATATCATTAAGAATCAAGTCCCCCATTAGGAATTACTATTTCAGAATTTAATATCCTTTACAATATTTCAGGTTTTAAAATTAAATTATTTTTTACGCAAATTTTATTCCTTAGTAACACCTTTGAAACAAGACTTGACTATTTTTTAAAACAAAACCAAAAAAACTTCCTATGCACAAATTTTTTTTTCCAAAAAACAACACCTCATAGATTTCATCACTTCCAATTTTATATATTTTTTACAATACTTAACTCAAAGTCCCAAAAGTATAAAAATAGTCACATTATCACACATATGAAATTAACCCACATTAGAACACATAAATTTCCCTAAAATAGTAAATGAAATTCCTTTATATAATAACACATGAATTCTACAATTTATTAGAACCAATTCTAGATGCAAGGGAGGAAAATTGAATTTAGTTGTGAAATTTCACTATTCATTGTTTGGATACTTGGGATAATAAAATATGCACCAAAATTACAAGAGTTACTATCATGGTTACCCTGAAATTCTACATGGTTACCAGACAGTTTTATAAAGTGTGTGTGATAACCATGAAAAACTAGTTCGTTCCCAAATTTTACCCAAGAAACTAAAAAAAAAACCCATATCACCAATATACTAATTGATGATCAATGAATCATCATAATATATAAAAAATCATAAAACATATCGAAGTATAGACTAAATATCAATAATTAATCCCTATAAACCCATAAAACTCTTGGTTTAGTGTGACAATGATCTGGCTAATTCCTTTCCCACACACTCCACTTGAGTCTGGATGATTACTATAGTCTCCTGATTACCCAAAAACACCCCAAATTACATGGGAGAATAATCTAAAACCATTTTTTTCAAACCAAACGATTTCAACCATACCTATCTTCCAATATAGAACAACACACAGACCAAGTGCATTCCATGATCACTATATGATATCAGAAGACACCAGGTTGTCACAACAATCCTTTTAGGAATGGTTTTTACCTTTGTGAACTATAATGACCTATCATTGAGTTTCAGACAACAAAACTACAATGCAATTAGAATCAATAGAAATAAATATAAATCAAAGTAGACACATAAATGATGAATATTGTATATCATACACACCATTACACAACCTTATATAACATGTCATGCACAAGACATAAATGTTATATCCATATTCAAAGGTTCAAAACACAAAACATGGATCAAGCCCCAAACAACCAATACAGAGATACAAATATTCCAAACTCAATAATTTCAGTTCAGAAAATCATTTTTCCAAACCAAATTAACTTTTCAAACAAGTTCACCTAAAAAACACTTCAGAAATCCAATTATAGTTTTTAAAAAATAGTCAACTATTTATAGTAATGGTAAAAAAGGCTCAAATATAGAAATAAATCCACGTAGTATATACATTCACATTTTATAAAAAAGGATTATAAATAGCATAAAAATATCCACACCCGACAACAAATATATGAAAATAGAAATAAGAATAAACATAAGAAATATCAGTTACCACAAAAAGGGATTTAGACATAAAATCACGGGAATTGCATCATTAAAAAACAAAAAAAAATAAAAATATAACTAGGAAAAAGTTTAACAAAACCACACATGGAACTATAATCATGAATAAATCTCATAAAACCAACAAGGCATAAGGAATTTACACAATGGGATTGAACCATATGGGTATAGTGTGATATAGTCTACAACATGATTTTCTATCGAGATAATCAAGGGGAAAAAGGTTAGAATCTATCTCAGTATTCTATGGACCCAAAAAACATAGAGATTCTTCAATCATCAGGTTAACATTTCTGAATCTCTACTAGTCTTCCTCCAAAGGCTCTATGAGTCCCTTGGACATCATTTTGGAAACTAAGTTAGTATTCCTCGAAAATAAACTCCTCTTCTTATAGAAAACATTTTGAAAGGTCTCTCGGTCTTTCTCCAAAATATTCACTCATTACCTCATACAATACTTTGGAATCTCACTTGGTCATCCTCCAAATGGATCAATCGGTCCCTTGGAAAACATACAATTTCTAGTCTATAAAATAGGCTAGGGTCTAAATTCCTAAGTTACCATACACACACCCTAGGCCCCCCACATGTTGTTCAATTAAAAACACACAAAACATCAAAATGTGCCATCACATAAACCATTTTCAAACAATTTAAATAAACAACATTCAAATGTTAAAATAACAAACTCATAAAAATAAAACAAGACCATTTAAAGGAAATTATTTCTCCCAGATAATATCCTTTCTTGAATCCCCCATTACAAATATATTTTAATTCATAATATGTTCTGATCTAATAGGAAATTTAAAATAAATTTCATAAACTGTTTATGAAATAATATGTCAAAAATTAAATTCCAGGAAACACCACTTCCAAAACACATCTCAAAACCCTATTTGAAAGTAGTAAAATTCATTGAATTTTTTAGAAAACATATGGAGTGCAATAAATACAATTTCCTTTGAGAAACCACATTAAAAAATAAAATTTGCAACATAAATAATGAATCACATAAAACACGGTTAAAAAATAAATACTAAATGAATTTAAGGTGAATATAATTAAAATAACTAAAGGTAATCAAGAATAAAATTTTACCCATTAAAACCACCCTCAAATAGAGACACCTACCTTTAAATTGAGTTTAAACATGTTGCATTTGATAGAAAACACTATATTTGAAGAGGATAGTTCCTCACACACCTAAAAATCAATAAAGAAACCCAAAACCCTTTAAAAACCTTATATTTATCCATATGGAGTGATAGGGTTTTAAAAATCCATGAAAAAGGATGAATAAAGGTAGAATATGGGAATGTATAGATAAATCTAGAGGAAAAGGGACTTTCCTCAAGCTAGAAAACCAATAATTTATGGAGAATCCAAAAATTACATTGGATAAATCTCCAAATGCATGTGGAGTGGGATTTTATTACAGGGTAGAAGAAATGAGGGTGATAGGATTAAATAAACATTAGAAAAAATGGGAAAAATTTCCATTTTTAATGTCATAGACAACATCTACAATTATGAAAATCGTGCACCAACTCTACAAGAGTCGCCACCTCACAAAAAATGAACCAGAATGGTTTTTTTGATATCCTCTCATAGTTAGAAAATAAATTATAAAAATATGAAAGACACTGCTATCCAGAAATCAACACACAACATGGTTAGCTGCACAGTTAGAAAAACTATTTTCCAAATGTGCGCCAATGTTTGTTTTCCCAAAAAATTAAAATTTTGACCCTTAGCACACACGAAATTTAAGAATGAACAAATAGGAAAAAACCCCAAATAATGCATACTAGTTACCATTGATGTTTTCTAGTTTTTATTTTATAATGAAACCCATTAGTCTATAACATGAATTTGTATCATGGATTTTAACCTATCATTGATCATGAGTAATGGAGGAAATATAATGATTTTTTTCATGGTTTTCATTGGGTTTGTTTAATAAAATATATTATATCACATTAATATTTTTAATCCATATTTTTAGTTTTCTATTTTAATTATAAATTGACGACCTTCTTAATTTTTTTTTTCTATTTTTGTTTTTTCTCTTCTACATATGATTCTAGGAAATATTTTTAGGTTTCCTTTATAACCGAAGGTATCTATTTTTGATTCTATTGATTTATTATCTTATTCATATCATTAATAAATTTTACTGAGGTATTTCATGGATATGGAGCGTGTAATATTAGAGTTGGAGACCATTAGCAGTGGAATCAGATGTAAGTTTGAGGTAAAGAATTTCTATAAAATTCTTCTATCACTTAAAATTGTTTTCTTTGGTGAATTTTTTATAACATATAATATTTTCTTACATATATGTAATTATTTATATTGAATTTTATTCAATTAATTATTTCTAATAATGTTATTCTAGTTGGTTCTATGCTTTTTTCCAACTGTTTCGGTTGAATAATTTGATAGAGATGTCTCATGGAATTCATCATTTGTTGTAAAATTGATGAGGTATGGTTAATATTTTATCTAGGGATTATTGTGGGGATGTTTCATTATTTTATTAGGTTTTATAGTTATGGGTTGGTGAGAGATGTTTTTTATACTATCAAGGAAAAAAGTTGTATAAGGGTGAACGTTGTGGGTTTCTACTGTCTCATAAAATTGGAATGAGTTATCGTTAATGTAACACCCCAAGCTTCCAGGGTACGCTTCTCTTTCAATAATGAAATAGCTTGCATTGTACGCATGTTCAAGATTCTAACACACCACGACCAATCAAAGTAGCCATTATGAATAGTATTATCCAATTTATGAAAATATATAAATGTTATATTTCAGAATGGAGTTCATTTTTGGATTCTGAATATCGAAATTAGCCTATGTTGAATTTTTGGTATTTTTCCGAGAACTTCCGATTTTTGATGAATAGTGAAAATACTTAAAAACCGCATTTTTAATCAAAATAATTTATAGTGATAAATTATAATATTTAGTGGTTTTATAGTATAATTAAAATATAATTTTACCATTTTATTCAATGGTGGTCATTAGAATTAATTTCACTTTGAAATTGGACATAAACAATTGTCAATCTTTTGATTGATATTGTTTTTTAAAAACAAGCTATTTGTTTTGACAACGAGAGTTAATTATAAAATTATTTGATGTAACTTATATGTTTTTAATTTTGTAAAATATAAATCCCTTTTAAATTTGGAATATCAATTATATCTTAGGGTGAATTTTTGGTATTTTTACGAAAAACATTGATTTTTGATGAATAGTGAAACCACTAAGGGGTAGTTAAAAAACTGCCTTTTCGTTCAAATGAAATTTTACCACCTCTGTGATTTTTATTTCAAAAATCCGACATACATCATTGTCATTAGGAAGTAAAATTTGGTTCAGTGGGATTAAAATAATTATTGGTGAATAGTACCTTTTATGTTTAATTAATCGCAATTAAAGGTAATTAGTGGAATTTAAGGTGAATATAATGTTATAATATTATGAAATTACCTTTAAAATTGTCCTACACTTATTGGATGAGTCGTGTATGACCATGAAAATCCATGGGTCAACTTGGGGACCCCATGGAGCCACTTGAGTAAGAAAAAAACATTAATAACTTTTTATTTAAAGTAAAAATAAAATTGTCACAAACATGTGTTTTTTACTAAAACATTTATTACATGGGGTTATATAAGTTAACTGTTCGACTATGAATATTCCTTGAAAATATAAAACAATTTCCTACATCATGGTATCTTTTTTATAATTTTTAGACATTAAATAAATCACATTTTGTTATGACATTATGATGATGCAGCGATTACCTCATTAATTAATGATTTAAATAAAATGAAAGGATAATGTTAAATCTAAGACATAAACTTGTCAAAAACCTATTTGATGAGTATATTTCGAACCATTATCACCTTATACTCGAAATATATAATTTTGGGTCCTTGGAAATCTGAAAATCGCTTCATAATAATGTAACATTTCATGATTTCCAAGAGTTCCTCTTCTCTCCTCTTATAAAAGGCCCCCACCTCTACCAGATTATTCACACCGTCAAGCCATTTTGGTTGCACATACACGGCAAAAATACTCTCCCACCATCCCTATATTCCTCCTAGAAGCCTCACTTTGGGTATAATTCTTCCCAAGGAAGCCTTTAGATCAAATCAAAAAGAGTTTCCCGATTTTAAAGGTAATGTCTTCACTTGTGTTCTTTTGTTTTATTTTGTTTCTCCGACCCCCTAAACTCTATTTATTACTATATTTTGTAACAAAAATAGTATATTCAATATACTATGATTTTTTTATGATATTTATTTTATTTACAATTACACACACCTCCGTCTAATGGTTAAAGAACATACTGTTTCTGTGGTTGGCGAATTATTGCCTCACGAAATGATGATTGTTCAATCTTCTTTTAACACCTTTCATGGTGTCCATTAAGATGTCACTATATTTGTATATGATATATATTATGTTTATTCTTTCCTTATTATTCTTTATATTTCATTTAAGTCATACCTTTATGGTTTCCATTATGGGTAAATGCGATATCTTCATTTTAGGAAGTGCGGACTACCGCCCCCTCAAAGTGATTTGATTTGTTAATTCCATATGTGGGACATATAAATGATGGTTTAATGATATTATATATGATATTATAATGTAATTATACTATAACTTTATATAATTATTATTTCATTCCATTAAATACGAAATAGAAATGAAAGTAGCACTCATGCGTACGTACGGCTTACCATCTCCATGAACGGTGCATTTCATTTATTAACTCTAAATGATATGTAATATTATAAATGAATGTATCTACTGGATATATATGATATATATGATATCTACATCATGAATATAATTCTGGAGATAATGGATATTCTACCACAAAAACAACTTGTAAATATAAGAAGTTTATTGTTGACTCAAGTACCAAAGATCGGCAAAATGACCGTTATTAACTTAAATAACTACATAAAGATCATAACACAGTAATAAGTCATATAAAAGGAATAATTATCTTGAAAAAGGTTCTTAAGCAATTAGAAATTAACTATAGTTTATTATTCAGGATATTAAATAACGATCGATTCAAGTTGGACAAGAGGTAAGAGACTTCATCTCAATCTCCTTTCATTGAGGAATATTTTGTTTTATACACAACTTTACTTTATACAGTTTATAAACCCCATTGAATTTTACTTTTATTCAAAATGAATCTTTTTATACGAATAATTTTTACTAAATGACAAAATGAATGTTTTGTCTTATGTATGCGGCGACAACGACTTCTCCGCCACCATGACCATTATTTGAGCTTCAGCTTCCTCTTCAAGCCATAAATTTTTTTTAAATGAAAAATAAATTCCAAGTTTTAATTTTATTTTATTTTGGTATTGAAAATGGTTTTATTATATAAATGTGTTTTTTTTATATCTTGTGATTGAAATGTAGAAATTTTATGTTTCCTTTATGCATGTTTTATGTTATATGATTATGTTATGGTTTATGATATGTTTAAACCTTTTCATATAAAAAATGCATTGAACTTAGTATGTGACAGGTGGAGCCCACTATAGCTCCTCGATGAATCGGTAGGTCTCATGAGACAAACTAGTGTCTTGACACAAGACCTTGACAGAATCTTATTTTTAGTCTTGGCACGAGGCCTTGGCTACGTGGTTATGATAGTCTGGAATTATGCAGTCCATTATTATGAAATTTGTTATTGATATTGCATGTGATTATTTGACTAGTAGAATATCCTTGTGAATAAGTGAATGAAATTATTTCATTTTACTTTTTCCATATTATGCTGAAGTTCAAGTTTAAAAGTCTTTTGTTTTAGTTATACATTGCCTTAAATGTTTATGTTTATTTATGAAAGTTTCGACTATATTGTTATCCTTACTGAGCATCTGAGCTCACCCCTTTCTATGTTTTATTTTTCCCAGGATGTGAAGAAATATTTTACGACTAAACTACAGGGGTAGTCTGAAGGGGATATGGGTGCGGAATATGGACACTATTTTATTTTAGTTTTTCACTTTATGATGTAATGTAAGACTTATGAATATATCTAGTGTTTCCAAGGCTACTTAACTAATCGGTCAGTCGAGACATGATCTTTTGTGATCATACCAATGTTACGTAATAATGCACCGACTCTGGGTAACTTGGGTCAGGGCATTATAGTTGGTATCAGAGGAAATTTAGTAATATCCTTCGAAGCTAGATTTAGATAAACTTTGATTAGAGCACATATCCCTAAGATAGAATTTGAGGATTAGTATAGAAGAACTTCCTAGAATATTGGTATTATAGAGATTTTTGAGTTTTTTGAGCAATACATCCCTGTCTGGGTACGAGTAGGTAGAGGAGGCTCTGGCACATATGTACCTAGAGGTAAAACCTGAAAACACCACTTTGATCTATACTCGAACGAGAACTGGTGCACGACAATGGGCCTTGCTGCACTCTTGGTTACGACACTCCCAGGGGATATGCTTAAGATAATTCTCATTTTATTTATAAACCATTATGAAGGGTTTATGAGTATATAATTCCTCAAAGAAAACATTTTTATGATTATGGATTATATCCATAAATAGTTCAATTTATGTTAAGGGTTTTTCAAGTTTGTTATTATGTATTTCGATTCATAAAATAATCTATTTTATGACATTGTTTAGAAATGGTGCCTAGTGGAAGGAATGGAAACCATATCAATGCACACACTCCATGTAGGGATTTCCCTCCTACTCAAGATAATTATAGTGGAGCTGGTTATACAACTAGTGCTGATCAACTTATCACCATACTGGGACAACTCACTCAGGTTATGAATAATAACCTTACTCGTATGGAGCACTCTAATCCGCAACGTGGAGGATCAATGTTAGACCGCTTCATGAGGTAACAACCACCAACATTAAATGGGAGTACAAATCCATTAGCAGCTGTGTAATGGATAAGTTCCCTAGAGAAAATATTTCCGGCTTTGGGGAGTAGTGAAAGAGAAAAAGTTGTCATGGCAGTTTATCGCCTCACTGGAGATGCTGATCAATGGTGGTCATTGATAAAAAACATGAAGGAAGATGATGAAGTATCAAATACGGAGTGGAGGGAGTTAAAATAGATTTTATTATAAAAATAATTTCCTCATGACCATCGAGAGGATATGGAAAGACAATTTCTGAGTCTGAGGAAAAAGGAGGTCTAGAATGTTCCAAATTATGAGTCTAACTTTCCAAGGTCAGAAAAGAATGTTGAAGATTATATACGTAACCCAAGAAGTATGATTGATCGTTTCTTTGAGGGGTTAAAACCATTTTTCCGTCGAGCTTTAGTATCACAATCATTCTCAACGTATGAAGATATAGTCTTGTTTTCTATCAAGATAGAAAAGGAATTCTCTAAAGCTTATGACAATAAAGTAAAGCAAGAGAAGAAGAGAACGGTGGAATAAGAGACAAATAAAGGTAAAAAGGGAAATAAGGATTTTACATTATGTGATAATTGTGGGAAGAATCACCCTGGTACTTGCCTAAAAGGAATGGGAGGTTGTTACAAATGTGGAGAGAAAGGTCACCAGGCTCATGATTGTAAGGGAAAGAAAGAGGCTATGAATGTTGAATGCTATAATTGTAGGGAAATGAGGCATTATGAAAATGAATGTCTTATGCGTCATGGAAACATACCTCAGAAACCGCCAAGGGATCAAGGCTAATCTTATGATGTTACTACAGTTGAAGTGGAATAATTAATGTATTAGTGCTTTTGGACTCAAGGATTATATTCTGGTTATAAGAATAATGTGATATATATAAGGATTGTACTGAAGTAATTGTTGTTTTCATTAAGGTTTTAATATGATGAAGGTCATCATATTTTTATTATGTTAAAATAAGAGAAACTTTACTTTTTTTTGAGGAATTTGATGTTACAATTGATTTTGGAATTTAGAGACCTTTTAGAGAAAGTCTGGACAGAGGTATTTTGGATAACTATTAAGGTTTAAATGGATTAAGTTGAACTTTGTATAGTATTGTTTAAGGTTAAAACATTTTTGAAGATTATTTTTGGAATATTATAATTCTATAGTTTTAGGAAAAGGACAACCTGCAGGTCAAGGGATAACCCGTTGTGTCCAACAAAGCTGCAGGAATCGAACCCACAACCATAGTGTGAGAGGCCTTTATTACCTACCACTAGCCTACAAGAAGTCCCTGGTTATTATAAAATAGTTTTACTAATCTAAATAGTATGTGTTAATATATGGAACCTTATACGATGAGGACAAATATAATATTTTTTAGTTCTATTATCTTTTTCATTGAAAGATGAGTTTGTGGTAGAAATTAGTTGAGGGTTGAAACTCTACTGGTCATGTTTATATTTATATATGCATCTCTTTTATTCTATGAATAAAGTAATTCTGAAATTTTAGGAAAGGGATATTAAAAAAACTGTGTTATCCTAATACCTTATGTTTTGTTGAAGTGATGAAATTTTAAATCACAATATATTAAATGCTTTGAGGCCCTCAAATTTACACATGATTTTGATTGATGACCTCAATAACTCACTACAAATATTTAAATTTTCCCTCCAATTATATGTCTCTAATTTCCACCAATGTTCTCCTAATCGAGATCTTAATTTGGTGGTTACTTTTTCATTTCACTTTCCCTCTTATTAAGGCAAAATTTTATTAACCTTATTTCCGATGTGGGTATTCCACCAAGGTATTTTCTATTTTCAACATTTTATTTTCGAAGAAAATTTTCCAATTGTGAGGACGCAATTTATTGAATGAGGGGAGAATGTAACATGTCAATCTTCCATGATATGCTTCTCTTTAAATAATGCAATATCTTGCAATGTACGCAAGATCGAGATTCCAACACACCGCGACCAATCAAAGTATCCGTTATGAATACTAATACCCACTTTTTAAAATTATATAAATTTTATATTTCAGAATGGAATTCATTTTTGGATACATAATATCAAAATTATCGTATGTTGAATTTTTGGTATATTTCCGAGAACTTCCAATTTTCGATGAATAGTGAAAAATACTTAAAAACATCATTTTTAATCAAAATAAGTTATAGTGATAAATTATACTATTGAATGGTTTTAAGTATAATTAGAATATAATTTTACCATTTTATCCAATGGTGTTCATTAGAATTAATTTCACCTTGAAATTGGACATAAACAATTGTCAATCTTTTGATTGATATTGTTTCATAAAAACACGGTATTAGTCTGGACAATGGGAGTTAATTATAAAATTAATTAGTGCAACTTATATACTTTTAATTTTGTAAAATAGACATCATTTTTAAATTTGGAATATCATTTCTATCTTAGGGTCATGTTTTGGTATTTTTCAAAAAAACTTCGATTTTTGATGAATAGTGAAACCACTAAGTGGTAGTTAAAAAACTGCTTTTCCGTTTAAATGAAATTTTACCACCTCTGTGATTTGAATTTCAAAAATCAGACATACATCATTTTCATTAGGATGTAAAATGTGGTTCAGTGGGATTAAAATATTTTTTGGTGATTAGTAACTATTATGTTTTATTAATCGCGATTAAAGGTAATTTGTGGAATTTAAGGTAAATATAATGTTATAATATTATGAAATTACCAATACACATATCCTAACCTTATTGGATGAGTCATGTTTGACCCAGAAAATCCATGGGGATACTTGGAGACCCCATGAAGCCACTTGGGTAAGAAAACGACATTAATAACATTTTATTTAAAGTAAAAATAAAATTGTCACAAACATGTGTTGTTTTACTAAAAAAATTATTAAATGGGGTTATATAAGTTAAATTTTAGACTATAAATATTTGTTGGAAATATATAAATATTTCCTACATCATGGGTTTTTTTATAATTTTTAGACATTAAATAAATTAAATTTTTTATGACACCATGATGATGTAGTGATTACCTCATTAATTAATGATTTAAATAAAATGAAAATATAATGTAAAATCTAAGACTCACACTTGCCAAAAACCTATTGGATGAGTATATTTAGAACCCTTATCACCTTATCCTTGACATGTATAATTTTGGGACCTTTTAAATCCGAAAATCACTTCATAATAATGTAGCATTTCATGACTTTCCAAGAGTGACCCTCCTCTCCTCTTATAAAAGGCCCCCACCTCTACCACCTTATTCACAGCTTCAAGCCATTTGCCTCGGCCAACCTCGGCCCAAATATTCTCCCAAATTTCCTATATTACTCCTAGAATCCTCACTTTTTTCACAAGTCTTCCCAAGGATTCCTTTAGATAAAATCAAAAAGAGTTACCCGATTTTGAAGCTAATGTCTTCACTTGTGTTCTTTTGTTTTATTTTTCTTCTCCAACCCACTAAACTCTTTTTATTCCTATATTTTGTAACAAAAACAGTGTCTTCAATATAATAGGATGTTTTTATTATATGTATTTTATTTAAAACTACACACACCTCCGTCTAATGGTTAAATAACATACGGTTTCTGGGGTTGGCGAATTACTGCCTCACGAAACAATGATTGTTCAATCTTCATTTAACACCATTCATGGTGGACATTAAGATGTCACTATATTTATATATGATATATATTATGTTTATGTTTTCCTTATTATTCTGTATTTTTCATTTATGGCATACCTTTATGGTTTCCATTATGGGTAAACACGATATCTTCATTTTAGGAAGTGCGGACTACCGCCCCCTCAATGTGATTTGATTCATTAATTCCATATGCAGGACGTATAAAAGATGGGTTAATGATATTATATATTATATTATATTGTAATTTTAATATACCATTATATAATTATGATTTCATTCCAATAAATAGGAAATAGAAATGAAAGTAGCGCTCAAGCGTACGTACGGCTTACCGTCTCTATGAACGCTGCATTTCATTTATTACCTCTAAATGTTATGTAATATTATAAATGCATGTATCTATTGGATATATAGGATATATAGGATATCTAAATAATGAATATAATTCTATAGATAATGGATATTCTACCACACACAAAACTTGTAATTATAAGAAGTTTATTGTTGACTCAAGTACCAAAGATCTACAAAACGACCATTATTAACTTAAATGACTACATAATGATAATAACATGGTAATAAGTGATATAAAAGGAATAATTAACTTGATAAAGGTTATTCAGGAAGTAGAAATTAAATCTAATTTATTATTCAGGATATTAAAGAACGATCGAGTCAAGTCGGACATGAGGTAAGGGACTTCGTTTCAATCTCCTTTCATTGAGGCATATTTTGTTTTATACACAACTTTCCATTATACGGTGTATAAAACCCATTTAATTTTAATTTTATTCAAATGTAATATTTTTATACGAAGCATTTTTACTAAATGTCAAAAGGAATGTTTTGTCTTACGTATGTGGCGACAACGACTTCTCCTCCGCCATGACCATTATTTGAGATTTAGATTCCTCTACAAGACATAACTTTTTTTAAATGAAAAATAAATACCAAGTTTTACTTTTATTTTATTTTGGTATTGAAAATTGTTTTATTATATCAATGTGTTGTTTTAATATCTTGTTACTAAAATTTGGAAATGTTATGTTTCCTTTATGCATGTTTTATGTGATACGATTATGTTATAGTTTATGATATGTTTAAACCTTTTCATATAAGGAATTCATTAGACTTAGTATGTGATGGGTGGAGCCCGCTATAGCTCCTCAATGCATCGGTAGGTCTCATGAGACAAACAAGTGTCTTGGCATAAGGCCTTGAAAAAATATTATTTGTAGTCTTGGCATGAGGCCTTGGCTACGTGGTTATGATAGTATGGCATTATGCATTCCATAATTAAGAATGTGGTTATTGATATTACATGTGATTATTCGACTTTTATAATATCCATTTGAATAAGTAAACGACATTATTTAATTTTACTTTTTCCATATTATGCTGAAGTTCAAGTTTAAAAGGCTATTGTTTTAGTTATACATTGCCTTAAATGTTTATGTTTATTTATGAAAGTTTCTGCTATATTGTTATCCTTACTGAGCATCTGGGCTCACCTCTTTCTATGTTTTATTTTTCCCAGGATGTGATGAAATATTTTACTACTGACCTGCAAGGATAGTCTGAAGGGGATATGGGTGTGGACTATGGAGACTATGTTATTTTAGTTTTTCACTTTATGATGTAATGTAAGACTTATGAACATATCTAGTGTATCCAAGGATACTAATCTAATCTGTCTTTCGAGACTTGATCTTTTGTGATCGTGGAAATGTTACATAATAATGCACCGACTCTGGGTAACTGGGGTCAAGGTGTTATAGTTAATGGATTATTTTTGGATATGAAGTATAGTGTGAGATTATATAATCATTTTATTCCATTATTTTAAAACTTTTCAAATGTTATTTATTTCGATGGGTAATGATAAGTAGTTAATAATAAATAAGATATTTGAAGGGTTGGTTTCATTTGGATGTTGGGTTGTTCCTTGAGGTGAAGAAGATGACATGTGAAGTTACATATTCATTCCATGGATTTTATTCCTTTTTTTTGTGTTTTTAATATCTATATTGTTGGTTTGGTTTGTAATGTGGTTTATTGAAGAGAAAGAGAATTAGTAGAGGATTTTGTTTTTCATGTGGTGAGGTACGCAAGCTCATAGGAATTAATGGATGATATGTTGATGAATTAATAGTGGAATTATTCCATGTTCTCTTGTGACATTTAATCCTTGATGTAATTAATTATTTTTATAATTAAATGACGTTGTCTGTACAAGTTATTTAATTATTTAACATAAATTAGGATTTAGTGGTTATTTTTTAATATTGTTCAATGCTATTTGTTATAATTTTTATTGATTTTTTAGTGTCATATAATAAAATTATGTTGATATGGTGATAGTGAAGGTGGAATTATATTAGTGGAAAAATAATGAGAAAGTGGTGACATGGTAAAATCAGTTTTACAGTTGTGCTATTATTTAGCTATTTGGTTATGATGTGTCTATAAAACATTTAGGTGGTTATTGGAAAATAATGGACAAATTGTTATTTTTTAGTGTGGATGAAGTGAAAATATGAAAAAAAAATCATATGTATATTAGAGAGTCAAAATTATTATAAAATGGAAATATCACGGTTGCGTTCTTATATTTATATTTTTATTTTATTATCATATTCCTTTTTATTTTATTATATTTTATCATAACATTTTTCATGAATCATTGGAGAGTTAGGGAAAATTTTGAATGTATAGGTATGTAAAATGATGAAATTTTCATCCTTTTTTCTTATTTTTTGTGGATAGTGTTTATAATACATTTTTATTTTATATTGGTTTAACGTTATTATAAATATATTTTTTTTGTTTTTGAAATTTTATATTTTATATTATTTTATATTGGTTTTACTATTAGTTTATAAAATATGTTTTTTTATCCCTAATTTAATTAAAGTTGAAGTGATTTTAACAAATTTCATTTTTTAAATTTTTAAAAAGGCCAATTAATTGAATATTTAGAACCCTAAAAGAAAATGAAAAAATAGATAAAATAGAGTAAGAAAGCACAAATTAAAAAAGGTAAAAATAAGAATGTGTATAAATATAAATTATAGATTTATAATTTAAGGTGTAAATGCTTCCCCACTATTCCAATGAAAAATTTAATCATTAGTTGATTATGAAATTACACGGCCTGATTGAAAGATATAATCAAAACACACCCAAATATGAGGTAAGAAAAAATATATATTAGACCTCGGGATAATAAGAATTCACCAATATCTCTATTAAATCCTCTATATCTTATACCAATAGTTCTATTTAATTTTCTCTTTAATGATAATCATAATGAAATCCATGAGAGGTAGGTAGTTGTCATAGAAAAATGCAAATCTACTTTCTCATGAGAGTTATCATGTAGAATTTTAAACCATGCTTTGGTGTTTACATTGATACCATATAGGAATCTTACCAACCTCATTTTATATTGATACGTGGGTGAAAAGAGGATAATACTTTTTATCCATTTCTTTTACTATTTATATGTTGTTTTTAAAAAATTATTTATTTTTTCATCATTTTTGAGATGATTAAAGGGTATTCAGAGTACCTCAATTCTATTTCTATATGTACATTTGATTCACCAATTGTTATTTATTATTTTCAGTTAACCACTCTAAATGAATCCTTAGGAACCAAAAATTTACAAGGTTCTATAATATTTGTATTACATTTTCCCATTACAACATTCCAACTAAATATCCAAGACCAGATAAATGAATTTCTGATCCACTACTCATTTTCTTGGTAAGATATGGGAAGTCCTTACATTATTTGATTTTATTACCATTGGAAACCATATAATCTATTGAATCAAATACCCCATTATTCCTAATTTTTATCAAGATCGTAAATAATAAACAATCGTTTACCTCCTAATATTATTTATATACTATTTAATCTTCAGAGGCTACCTCAATGATTTTTTACACATTAGTGGAAATACCGTATTACATATAAAAATTCTATTATAATCTTTCCAAATTCTATAAGTATAAGCCCAAAAAAGTTTATACCTCTTCTTAGACCCCACTAAATTCCATCCCACATTTTTTTTATTATGAATGACTTTTTACAAACCCATGAAACTAATAATGGTATCAAAATAAAAAGGAATTCCATACCTCTCTATAGTGGGAAAGTTTCTTCTATCTCTGTCTACTAGGAAATAAGAGATATAATTAGACTGAAATAATTATGAAGAATTTATAATAATTAGACCAAATCATAGAGATTAAAAATATTTTGAAATATAATGAAAATTTACTTTTTTGAGTGGTTTCTTATTACATGGATGCTACTCCATTTCACTTTCTACCTCTTGATACTTATACAAAACAATTCATACTGGAATATTATAGGGAAATCAAGAATAGATGAGCTTGAAACCACATAAGTCACCTTGCCTCTCAATTTACTCCAACCATTCATTATATGTACCATTCATAGTTTGATATTGAGAGCTATGTTCTTTACATATAGAATTAGTAACTATATACGCATATGCTTGGATCATACTCAAGAGGCCTTTCAAAGTAGCATTATTAGGATGCGAGTAGTAATTGTTATGTATAATAGATATTGTTGTAAAAACTCTGTCAATATATATCTATTTAGAGATAAAACCAAACTCCAAGTTGGCTTATGTGGTACCTAATGGAAGAAAAAAAACCACTATGCAGATATCATTAAGAAGAATCACCATCCCAATAACAGTCCATACAAATTTTATAGAAAGATACACAAAAAAACTCATATATGTTCCTTTAATACCATTATATTTCAATCCAGATAAATTTTAGTAGTGAATTTTATACATTAACAACCACACATATGGGACAGTTGACTAGGTGGTACATTAATGGGGTTTTCTATTCTGAAAAAACATAGTGAACAATCTTTTTTATTGTCTTTAGAATAGATATGTTTTTAAATTGAAGTGGAAAAGTATGAATGAAGACCAAAATTATCGAGGAAGGAGAATCATGATCCAAATGGAAATAATAGATCTATATAATAAAATATTACTGAGAAGATTTAAAAAATAATGGATCACCAGATCATGTGGTAATCCTGTCATCATTAGTGAAGATGTTTATTATATTGTTCTGTGACTCCAGAAAATCCACTAAAATATTGTTTCAAACCCCATAATTTTTATTGAAGAACCTGTTAATCTCATCAATACATGGGTTATTCCAACCAAGTTAGGATGTCAGTGAAATATTGATAATAAATAAATCTTTATATTCTTAATCATGAGCTATCAGTAATAATAGATCACTATTATAGAAGATGATTACCATATGAAAAAAATGGATGAGAAATTTTTTAAGGTTTTAGGGTTCATGGAGAGATGTTCATAGAAGTGGGATGCTCACGAGTCCGAGGTGGGTCAATATTGACCCCCACTTAGGTGAGTCTTGGTGACCAAAACAACAAGAAAATTATAATATTTCCATGGTTTGAAGCTGTGGCCATCGGGTTCAAAACTAGGGATATAGCCTATAGATAAGGTGTAACATCCCAGGTAAATAAAGAATATGAAATTTTTATATTTATGAATATTTGCGAATTAAATATTAATTTTACTTTAAAGGGGTTTCTATGTTCGATATCGTACCTGATACGCAACAAAGAGTTTCTTTGAAATCGTACGTTGCACACTAATAATAAAATAATATTATTTTAAATGTTATTTAACACGTAGCCGTTGTACTGGCGGGAATGGATAGAAATAACTAAAATATGATTATATATGTTTGTTAAATGTTTTTACATTTATCTAATAAAGTATAAAGGCTTAAAATATGAAAAGAATTCAAGTCTAGGCTTATATACTCAAATTTTCACAAAAGATCCACTTATCAACATTTTATGGTGAACCGTCATTAAATATAGTTTTGGTCACTCTTATACAATCTATTGGACCAAATAAAACTTTTATTTAGAATCGGGACATCAAATTTTACTTTGTGTAATTTTTTAGTATTTTTCCGATAAAGTTAATTTTTTAATGAATAGTGTAAAATGTTGTATTTTAATTCAAAACCTCTTTTTAATCTATTTTATTAAGATGATTAGATAATATTTTGAATTTGTTTTTAAGTGAAACTAGAATATATTTTTACCATTTAATCCAATATTGGTCGTTGGAATTAATTTTACTTTGAAATTGGACTTAAACTGTTGTCTATCTTTTGATACTTATTGTTTCATAAAAACACGCTATTTGTTTTGACAGTGGGAATTAAATATTAAATAAATTAATGAAAATTATATGCTTTGAATTTTGTAAAATGGACTTCATTTTTGAATTTGTAATATCAAATATATCTTAGGGTGATGTTTTGGTTTTTTTCTGAAAAACTTCAATTTTTGATGAATAGTGAAACCGCAAAGTGGTGGTTACAAAATTTGATTTTTCGTTTAAATGGGACTTTACCACTTCTGTGTTTTGAATATCAAAAATAAAATTTAAATGATTTTCATTATAAAGTAAAATGTTGTTCAATGGGATTAAAATAAATTTTGGCGAATAGTAACTTTTATGTTTTATTAATCGCGATTAAAGGTAATTAGTGTAATTTAAGGTAAATATGATATTATAATAAAATGAAAATATCTTGACACTTGTCCTAACCCTATTTTTTGAGTTATGGCCGACCAATAAAACCCATGGGTAGATTTTTGGTACCCCATGGAGCCACTTGGGTATGATTATGACATTTATGCCTTTTATTTAAAGTTAAAGTAAAAATGACACAAACATGAGATGTTTTACTAAACCAATTTTTTACATGTGGTTATACAAGTCATAATTTTGACTATAAAAAGTAATTGTAAATATAAAAAGATTTCCTATATCATAGTATTTTTTTATATAATTTTTAGACATTAAATAAATTAAATTCTTTATGACATCATGATGATGCAACGACGACCACATTATTTAACGATTTAAATAAAATGGAAAGATAATGAAACATCTACGACCTACACATGTCAAAAACCTATTGGATGAGTGTATTTCCAACCCTTATCACCTTATCCTCGAAAAAAATCAATTTGGGACCATTAAAATCCGAAAACCATTTGAAAATAATGTAACATTTTATACTTTTCCAAGAGTGCCCCTCCTCTCCTCTTATAAAAGTCCCCCACCTCTACCACCTTACCCACACCTCTCAAGCCTTTGGATCGGAAATGATCTGATCATTTTGTCTCTCCACATCCCTATCCTCATCCTAGAACCCTTAACTTAGGTAGGATGCGCTTCAAGGAACCCATTTGGTTCAAACCAAAGGGAGTTACCCGATTTTAAGGTAATATCTTCACTTGTGCTCTTTTGTTTTATTTTGATTCTCCAACCCCATAACTCTTTTTATTCATTTATTTTGTAACAACTCCAGTATCTTCAATATATTAAGATGTTGTTATAATATGTATTTGAGCCACACTTACACACACCTTCATCTAATGGTTAAAGAACATATTGTTTCTGTGGATGGCGAATTTCTACCTCACGAAACGATGATTGTTCAACACTCATATAACACTTTCAAAGGTGGCCATTAAGATATAACTCAATTTATATATGATATATATATTATTTTTTATGATATCTTTATGCTTCTGTATTTTTTATTTGTGGCATACTTTTATGGTTTCCATTGTGGGTAAACATGATAATTTCATTTTAGGAAGTGCGGACTACCACCCCCTCAAAGTGATTTGATTCGTTAATGCCATATGTGGGATGTATAAAGGATGGACTTAAAGTTATTATATATGATGTTATACTGGAATTATAATATAACTTTATATCATTATTATTTCTTTCCATTAAATTATGAGATAGAAATGAAAGTAGCGTTCATGCGTACGTACGGCTTACCGACTCCATGAACGGTGCATTTCATTTCTTATCCCCAAATGTAATGTACTATTATTTGTACATATTTATAATTAATTTATGTAATGTATGTTACATATAAATGATGAATATAATTCTGGAATTAAAATATACATACCTCTCATTTAGTTTTAATTCCATTAATATGACAAAGAAATGAAAGTAGCGTTCATGCGTACGTACGGATTACCGTCTCCATGAACGGTGCATTTCATTTCTTACCTCTAAATGATTATGTAATATTATAAATACATGTATATTCTGGATATATGTGATATATATGATATCCAAATCAGGAATTTCATTCTGGATATAAAGAACCTTTGACCACACAAACAACATGTAATTGTATGAAGTTCACTTTCGACATAAGAACCAAATATCGTCAAAACAAACATTATTAACGTAAATGGTTAAATAATGTTTATAACATGATAATAAGTGATATAAAATAAATAATTAACTTGAAGAAGGTTCTTAAGCAAGTAGAAATTAACTCAAGTTTATTATTCAGGACGTTAAAGAACGATCGAGTCAAGTCGGACCCGAGGTACGGGACTTCGTCTCAATCTCCATTCATTGAGGCATATTTCATTTTATAGACAACTATCTTTTATACGGTGTATAAAACCCTTTGAATTTTACTTTTATACAAAAGGAATCTTTTTCTATGAAGCATTTTACTAAATGACAAAAAGGAATGTTTCTTTTAACGTACGCGGTGACAACGACCTTTTCCGCCGCCACGAGTATTATTTGGTCTTTGGCTTCCTCAACAAGCCGTAATGTTTTTAAAATGAAATAAATACCACATACTCTTTTATGTATTTTGGTAATGAAAATGGTTTTTATAATGGATTTGTTATGTCAATATATTTATGTGATATATTGTGATCAAAGTGTGGAAATGTTTTCTTTCCATGATATTTGTTTTATGATTTTATATTGGTACTTGGACATTTGACGGGTGGTTACGTGATAAACCATATGACGGGTAGTGCCGTGAATACCAAGACGGGTGGTTACGTTATAACCTCCAATGCATTGGGTATGGAATTCGGTCGTATGGATATTCCATTAAGTATGTATGGAAGTTGGCCGTATGGCTATTCCATTAAGTGATATGTGTGGAAGTCGACCGTATTGTTATTCCACTTAAGTATGTTTATGTCCCAAGTTACCTTTATATGTTATGTGATCATTATATGGGTTTTATGTTAATCCTTTGGTTACAAAAGGGTAAGTAATGATATTTTATTCAGTGAAGAGTTTTTACTACTTCATGAAGGTGAAGGTCTTACTTTGATAATGTATACATGGTTTACGTGATGTTTGAAAAACTAACAGTTTTCATTCTTTGTGTATCCCTTACTGAGCTTTTTATGCTCACCCCAAGTTTTTTTTGAAATGTTTTTTGCAGTACATAATGTAGAATAGGGTCAAGGATGGGATCAAGGGAATGTCATACTATATAAAACATGGAACTAGACATGTTTCTTTTTATGAGTTTTTTTATTTCTATAGAAACATAGTAGAAGTGTCTACTTTGAAATCTTTTGAGATGTAATAGTTATGTTCTAATTCTCTAAATCTCTAAACCTGAAAAGATCCTCAATGTGAATTATTCATTTAATTCAATGTTAAGTAAGGTTTAAGGTTGGGGCCTTATAGTTTGTATCAGAGTTCGGTTTAGACAACTTTAGGAGTTAGAAAATTGTTGAATTATAAATTAATTTATGGTATGATTGAAATGATATAGCATTTACAGATTACCATGTTGCTTCGACTAAGATATTTCTGGGTTAAGAATTGTTTTTCATAAAGGAAACAGAGTAGCTTTTCTGGGAAGGCATACTGAGTAGAATGTCTTTCCGAATCAGCAACCAGAGATGGTCAGAATCTGAATTGAGCAGTTTACTTCAATGATGACTCAGTTGAATCAGGTGATAAATGGTGGTTGTCTTTATTGATTATATTTTGGTGTTTTCTACAAGTAAAGAGGATCATGAAAGTCATTTAAGGGTTATCTTGCAAACCTTAAAAGAAAAGAAACTATATGGAAAATTCAGCAAGTGTGAGTTTTGGTTACAACAAATTTCTTTTCTGGGTCACATTGTTTCAAAAGATGGCATAACTGTTGATCCTGCTAAAACAAAAGATGTTAAAGAATGGCCAAGACCCACAAATGTAACCGAGATCCGTAGTTTTCTTGGTTTGGAATGTTACTACCAAAGTTTTGTTGAAAATGTTTCACAGTTATCTAGTGCAATGACTAAGATAACTCGTAAGGGTGTTACGTTCATCTGGACAAAAGAATGTGATGATTGTTTTCAGGAGTTGAGAAGAATATTGATGAATTCTCCAGTTTTGGAACTTCATTCCAGGAATGGTGAGTTTGTTATATATAGTGATGCTTCGTTGAAGGGACTTGGATGTGTCCTTATGAAGAATAATCAGATAATTGCTTATGATTCACGTCAGTTGAAAACTCATGAGGTAAATTACCCTACACATGATTTGGAAGTAGCTGCTGTTTTTTTGCTTTAAAATTTTGGAGGCATCATTTGTGTGGAGTAAAGTGTGAAATATGTACTGATCAAAAAATTTGAATGTAAATATTCACTCAGAATGAATTGAACATGAGACAGAGGAGATGGCTGGAATTAATCAAGGATTATGATTATAAAATTCATTACCATCCGGGAAAAGAAAATAAAGTGGCTGATGCTTTGAGTCGAAAATGTAATGCTTTATTAACGATGTTGCATTGGAACTTGATCCTTTGGTTAAGGATTTGATGAACTTTGGCATAGAAGTTGTTGGTGCAGTATTTCCTTCTGTTTTGTTTCAGGTATCAGTGAGATATTCTCTATCAGACAGAATCAAGCAATCATAGAAGCAAGATAGTGAGTTGCAGAAAAAGGTAGAGTTGGTTCAGAAAGGTAAGTTGAATGAATTCAACATTGATAGTGATTGTGTTTTGAGATTTGGGAAGAGATTGTGTGTGCCTTGTGATTCACAGTTGAAGACAGAGTTGTTATGTGAAGCTCATAGTTCTCTGTTTTCTGTTCATCCTGGCAGTACTAAGATGTACAGAGATCTGCGGAAGTATTACTAGTGGGATGGAATGAAAAGAGATATTGCTGATTTTACTATGAAGTGTTTGACTTGTCAGCAGGTTAAAGTAGAGCGACAATTACCGAAAAGGGTGCTTCAGCCTCTACCAGTCCCAGAGTGGAAATGGGAGAATATATCCATGGACTTTGTTGTGGGATTACCGAAGACATTTCGAGGTAATAATGCAATCTAGGTTATTGTTGACTGCTTGACTAAATCTGCTCATTTACTTGCCATACGAGATAATTTTTCCCTAGATCAACTTTCCCGTTTGTATATTAAAAAGATAGTCAGGTTACATGGATTTCCACTCTCCATTGTATCTGACCGTGATCCCAGGATTACTTATAACTTTTGGAAAGGACTTCAGAAGTAATTGGGTACTGAATTGAATTTTAGTACATCTTTTCATCCGCAATCAGATGGGCAGTCAGAATGAACAATTCAGACCTTGGAGGATATGCTACGAGCTTGTTTGATGGATTATCAGGGAAGTTGGGACCAACATCTTTCTTTGGTTGAGTTTTCTTATAATAAATTTTTTCATTCCAGTATACAGATGGAACCATTTGAGGCATTATATGGGAAGCGGTGTCGAACTCCAGCATTTTGGGATAAAGTGGGTGAAAGGAAGCTGATGGGACCAGTATTGGTAGACGAGATGGCTAAAAAAGTTCAGTTAATTCAGAAACACATGAGAACAACTCAAAGCAGGCAGAAGAGTTATGCAGATAACTGGAGGAAGGATCTATCTTTCGAGGTAGGTGATCATGTTTTTCTCAAGGTTTCTCCATGGAAAAGTGTGATGCGATTTGGTAAGAAAGGAAAGCTGAGTCCAAGGTTCATTGGACCATATGAAATTCTGGAGGGAGTTGGATTAGTAGCTTACCGAGTGACTTTACCTCCGAGTCTATCTCAGGTACACAATGTTTTTCTTGTTTCGATGTTGAGGAAGTATATGCCAGATCCATCTCATGTTTTGAGTCTAGAGGTAGTTCAGCTGGAAGAGAACCTATCTTATGACGAACAACCGATCTAGATTATTGACCACCGGGAGCAAGTGTTACAGAATAAGGTGATTCATCAGGTAAAGGTTTTGTGAAAAAACCACATGATTGAAGAGGCCACATGGGAATCCGAAAATGCTATGAGGGATAAATACCCCCACTTATTTTGATAAGTGAATAAAATTGCGAGGACGCAATTCCCAAAAGGGGGGAAGGATGTAACATCCCATGTAAATAAAGAATATGAAATATGTGTATTTATTAATATTTTTGAATTAAATATTAATTTTATATTAAAGGGGTTGCTATGTTCGATAGCGTACCTGATACGCAACAAAGAGTTTCTTTGAAATCGTACATTGCACTCTAGTAATAAAATAATATTATTTTAAATGTTAGTTAACACTTAGCCGTTGTACTGGCGGGAATGGATAGAAATAACTAAAATATGATTTTATATGTTTGTTAAATGTTTTTACATTTATCTAATAAAGGATAAAGGCTTAAAATACGAAAAGAATTCAATTCTAGGCTTATATACTCTAATTTTCACGAAAGATCCACTTATCAACATTTGATGGTGAACCGTCATTAAATATAGTTTTGGTCACTCTTATACATTCTATTGGACCAAATAAAAATCATCTTTAGAATCAGGACATCAAATTTTACTTTGTGTAATTTTTTGGTATTTTTCCGATAAAGTTCATTTTTAATGAATAGTATAAAATGTTGTATTTTAATTCAAAACCTCTTTTTAATCAAATTTATTAAGATGATTAGATAATCTTTTGAATTGGTTTTTAAGTTCAATTAGAATATATTTTTACCATTTAATCCAATAGTGGTCGTTGGAATTAATTTTACTTTGAAATTGGACTTAAACTGGTGTCAATCTTTTGATACTTATTGTTTCATAAAAACATGCTATTTGTTTTGACAGCGGAAATTAATTATTAAATTAATTAATTCAACTTATATGTTTTGAATTTGGTAAAATGGACTTAATTTTTGAATTCGGAATATCAAATATATCTTAGGGTGATGTTTTGGTTTTTTTCTGAAAAACTTCAATTTTTGATGAATAGTGAAACCGCAAAGTGGTGGTTACAAAATTTGATTTTTCGTTTAAATGGGACTTTACCACTTCTGTGTTTTGAATATCAAAAATAAAATTTAAATGATTTTCATTATTATGTAAAATGTGGTTCAATGGGATTAAAATAAATTTTGGCGAATAGTAACTTTTATGTTTTATTAATCGCGATTAAAGGTAATTAGTGTAATTTAAGGTAAAAATGATATTATAATAAAATGAAAATATCTTGACACTTGTCCTAACCCTATTGTTTGAGTTATGGCCGACCCATACAACCCATGGGTCGATTTTTGGTACCCCATGGAGCCACTTGGGTATGATTATGACATTTATGCCTTTTATTTAAAGTTAAAGTAAAAATGACACAAACATGAGATGTTTTACTAAACCAATTTTTTACATGTGGTTATACAAGTCATAATTTTGACTATAAAAAGTCATTGGAAATATAAAAAGATTTCCTATATCATAGTATTTTTTTATATAATTTTTAGACATTAAATAAATTAAATTCTTTTCCAAGAGTGCCCCTCCTCTCCTCTTATAAAAGTCCCCCACCTCTACCACCTTACCCACACCTCTCAAGCATTTGGATCGGAAATTATCTGATCATTTTGTCTCTCCACATCCCTATCCTCATCCTAGAACCCTTAACTTAGGTAGGATGCGCTTCAAGGAACCCATTTGGTTCAAACCAAAGGGAGTTACCCGATTTTAAGGTAACATCTTCACTTGTGCTCTTTTGTTTTATTTTGATTCTCCAACCCCCTAAACTCTTTTTATTAATTTATTTTGTAACAAATCCAGTATCTTAAATATGCTAGTATGTTTTTATAATAATTATTCGAGCTACACTTACACACACCTTCATCTAATGGTTAAAGAACATACTATTTCGGTGGATGGCGAATTTCTGCCTCACGAAACGATGATTGTTCAACAATCATATAACACATTCAAAGGTGGCCATTAAGATGTAACTCTATTTATATATGATATATATTATTTTTATGTTTTCCTTATGCCTCTGTATTTTTCATTTGTGGTATACCTTTATGGTTTCCATTGTGGGTAAACACGATAATTTCATTTTAGGAAGTGCGGACTACCGCCCCCTCAAAGTTATTTGATTCGTTAATGCCATATGTGGGATGTATAAAGGATGGATTTAAAGTTATTATATATGATGTTATACTGGAATAATAATATACCTTTATATCATCATTATTTATTTCCATTAAATTATGAGATAGAAATGAAAGTAGGGTTCATGCGTACGTACGGCTTACCGTCTCCATGAATGGTGCATTTCATTTCTTATCCCCAAATGTAATGTACTATTATAAGTACATATTTATAATGGATATAAATAATGTATGTTACATATAAATGATTAATATAATTCTGGAATTAAAATATACATACCTCTCATTTAGTTTTAATTCCATTAATATGACAAAGAAATGAAAGTAGCGTTCATTCGTACGTACGACTTACTGTCTCCATGAACGGTGCATTTCATTTCTTACATCTAAATAATTATGTAATATTATAAATACATGTATATGCTGGATATATGTGATATATATGATATTCAAATTAGAAATTTCATTCTGGATATAAAGAACCTTTGACCACACGAACAACATGTAATTGTAAGAAGTCCACTTTCGACATAAGAACCAAATATCGACAAAACAAACATTATTAACTTAAATGGTAACATAATGTTTGTAACATGAAAATAAGTGATATAAAAGAAATAATGAACTTGATGAAGGTTCTTAAGAAATTAGAAATTAACTCAAGTTTATTATTCAGGACGTTAAAGAATGATCGAGTCAAGTCGGACCCGAGGTAACGGACTTCGTCTCAATCTCCTTTCATTGAGGCATATTTCATTTTATACACAACTATCTTTTATATGATGTATAAACCCCTTTGACTTTTACTTTTATACAAAATGAATCTTTTTCTACGAAGCATTTTACTAAACGACAAAAAGGAATGTTTCTTTTAATGTATGCGGTGACAACGACCTTTTCTGCCGCCGCGAGTATTATTTGGTCTTTGGCTTCCTCAACAAGCCGTAATGTTTTTAAAATGAAATAAATACCATATAATCTTTTATGTATTTTGGTATTGAAAATGGTTTTTATAATGGATTTGTTATGTAAATATATTTATGTGATATATTGTGATCAAAGTGTGGAAATGTTTTCTTTCCATTATATTTGTTTTATGATTTTATATTGGTACTTGGACATTTGACGGGTGGTTACGTGATAAACCATATGACGGGTGGTTCCATGAATACCAGGATGGGTGGTTATGTTATAACCTCCAATGCATTGGGTATGGAAGTCGGTCGTATGGCTATTCCATTAAGTATGTATGGAAGTTGGCCGTATGGCTATTCCACTAAGTGATATGTGTGGAAGTCGACCGTATGATTATTCCACTTAAGTATGTTTATGTCCCATGTTACCTTTATATGTTATGTGATCTTTATATGGGTTTTATGTTAATCCTTTGGTTACAAAAGGGTAAGTAATTATATTTTATTCAGTGAAGAGTTTTTACTACTTCATGAAGGTGAAGGTCTTACTTTGATAAAGTATACATGGTTTACGTGATGTTTGAAAAACTAACAGTTTTCATTCTTTGTATATCCCTTACTGAGCTTTTTATGATCACCCCAAGTTTTTTTTGAAATGTTTTTCACAGGACTTAATGTGGAATAGGGTCAAGGATGGGATCAAGGGAATGTCATCCTATATAAAACATGGAACTAGACATGTTTCTTTTTAAGAGTTTCTTTTATTTCTATGGAAACTTAGTAGAAGTGTCTACTTTGTAATCTTTTGAGATGTAATAGTTATGTTCTAATTATCTAAAACTCTAAACCTGAAAATATCTTCAATGTGAATTATTCATTTAATTCAATGTTAAGTAAGGTTTAAGGATGGGGCCTTATATAAGGTTTTCTAAACTGTGGACACTATATCAATTCCAATATGTCCTGAACTATTTCCATGGTTTAAAAGGTGGAAATATATAGCTATATCCACAGTTTACACCACAGTAATAGGTGACTATAACCACTTTTTAAAATGTGGGAATTGGTGGATATAACCACGGTTTAATCGTAGGAAATTGGTGGCCATAGCCACAATTTAAACCAAGGTAATAGGTGGATATATCCATGGTTTATGTTATGGTAATAGGTATCTATGACCATATTTTGGAATCATTCTCTTAGGAGGCTATTTCATTGATTTGAAATAATGGTAATATCAATAAAAAATGATTCTGATCAGGTTTCATCTTTCGACCACTTCTATACTCTTCCCAAAATTTTACCACTACGTAGATCTCTACTATATGTATATATATTTTTATATATACAAAAAATGTAAATAATAATATAAAATTATAACTAATAAAAATTTAAAAAATAAATAACCTTTTTTACTATGTAAATCATTGGAATAGGTGGCTATTACCATGATTAAAAATTGTTTTAATATGTGGCTATATGTAGGGTTTAAATTGTGTCAATAGGCAGCTATAACCATGGTTGAAACTGTAGAAATGGGATGCTTTGATCATGGTTTAAACTATAGAAATATGCATCTATGGAAAAACTTTAAATCATGAAAATTGGTGGCTATGAAAAAAATTTAATCCATGGAAATAAGCTATTTTGACCCTAGTTTAAACTCTGGTAATAGGTACATTTTGCTATTGTTTAATCTTTTGAAATAGTTTTCTATATACAATGTAAAATAAACTATGGAAGTATCCATTTTCCATTAAATTCCATTATTTTTTTGGTTTTCCCAAGAAACATATCTTCATGGTTTTATATAACCGTGGCTATATGATGGCCCATACACAAATATTTTTGAAACTGTGTCTATAGGCTACCTATGGACATGATTTTCCAAACTATGGAAATAGGAAGTGTGGCCATATCCTAATTTCTAGTATTTCAAGTTATCTACCATCTATACAAGAACTAATGCTGAATATCTCACCCACATTATTCCCACTCACTTATCAACAACATAACGAGATATGGTTGAGGTGATTGTGGTTCCACTAGAGGTTATTGTTGACAGTGAAGTAGTTGTTATATGGTGTTAACGGTTGTAATTTGAGGATGTTTATTCTAGTTATATAAATAATTATAATGTTATTTATAATATTATAGGGATTAGACTTCATTATTATTTCATATTTATTTTAAAAATATAATTATTTGTTGGGAATATAGTTTGAATTAGTACTACCATGTACTCATCTCTTTATAATTATGTTGAGTTTTATTTTTAACGAAATTACTTTAGATACTTGAATCTATTGTTTAGGCAGTTTAAGTGGTGTTGGATTGATGGTTTGGAGTCTTTGGATGATGTTTTTTATTTCTCATCAGGTTATTTTTGTATTTATTACAATATAAAAATATATATTTATTTGTGAGTAGATTGTCTAGTAATATATATAATATTTTTTGGTGTTTCATTTTTTGTTTTATTACATTTTATATGTGTTATTTAATCCAAGTTATGAGTTTATAAACTTTTGTTCGAGTCATTATGTTGTTTCAAATAGAATATGGGATTTAGGGGAAAATATTTTCTTTACTACACACCCAATAAGGGTTCTCATGGGATTGGTTTGTGATATTAATAAAAGGAAATCCTTAAAATATTATTTCACAATCATTGGATTCCATGATTTCTACTTGAAAATTAAATATAACAATATCTTAAGATTGTGTAATGTATAATACAAAATCTAATATATCTATATCATCTAGGAGTAAAGTATCAAGCTCAATAAACATTCCATGATTCCTAGGTGTATTATGCCTATCTAATAATTTGGATGTCACTAAATAGTAGGCATGGTATAGTTAACCATCCAGTTTAACCATAGGTCCAACACATAATGAAACATATGTTAGGATAATAATGAAAAATGAGGCATTCACTCACTAAAATTCCAAAATAATGATTGATAACCTGTCAAACCTCTTGAGTCAGGTACTATGGAACATCAATCTACCCACCCTCAATTAATCCTGAATATCACATCACACATTACAACTATATAAAATCCATAATATGGAACTGAACCATGCAAGATTCATCAAAAATATATTGGTAATCATTTCTCACAATACATTCCCTTAGACAATGAATCATTATTCCCATACTAAGTTCACAAATAAAATTTCATAACTGATGCTCAAGATAAAAACCAATCCTTTGTAGGTTATCTTCCACAGTTACACTAGACCACACTATGGGAACACTATTAGTCCATTTTTATATATCAAGCCACTATAGAAGTTATTAAATGGTATATAATGGTCATTTCAAACACATATCATACATAAAACCCTAAGATGAATTGATCACCTAGTGAATAACTAATAAATATATCTTTTATAAAATAATTTTAAAGTTGATAAAGGGATTCATGAATAATATCATGATTGTACTAGTATAACATCATAGGTTTTCCCTAAATATAAACTTAATTCATATAATATAACAAAATATATAATATCATTTAGCTCATTTATAGCTCCCCACTCTCATTAATATTATATTCTGTATCACATGAGATCTCTCAAGGACCCTATAGTTGATGTCCATGTGTAGGAACCATCCTTGGGGTTTTAACTACTTTTTTATAATTATTTTATTCAAACAAATTCACAAAGAAACTCTAGGAATTAATAAAACTCATTTTGAATATCTCTATATCCCTATTAGGAAACACCTATTTTCTCACATTTATCTTTTCCCCTTTAGATCCCATCATTGTTTAGTATCACCCTCTTACACTTTATTTCAAAACATAAAAGTTATAAAATTATATATAAAATAAGTAAAATTACAATGGACCACCATAGTAGTATTCCATTCCTTAATTATAACAATCTCATTTAATCATCCACAATGCTAAAAAATCTATATCTCATATAAATGGATGAATTGAATAATCTATCATAATTAGTAAATAACCTTATAAATAATTCCTAACCAAAATATCCTAACCAAAAACATTGTATGGAACTGGTTTACCAAAATCAAATTAAATGAAATATAGATGACTCATAGTCCCCCAATAAAAAATTACTGAAATTTCCTATCAAATCCTTCAAATCGCTTTCATCCTAATTTAATGAAAAATAATGAAGTAATTATCATAAAAAATAAACTATGTTGAAATATTATAAATGATTTATATAGTCCATCTCAAGAATTATTATTCCATTATATAGGAAATCCATATCATATACATTAAATTTATCAATGATATAATGAAATATTATATCAATACCAAGCAAGGAATAACCGCATCTATAAAGAAACATCCAGAGTAAAAAAAGATATGTAAGAAGATTATTTACCTCATATCATTAAACCAAAACTCTCCCTGTCACATAGATAAATATAGGGATATGAGGTGAAGAACGGGGAGATTTGTGTTAATCACCCATCGTTGCGTGATTTTAAAATAAAGAACCCTAGAAAAGGGTTTTATTTAAAAAACATAAATTGTATTTTTTAATTTTTAAAATGGGAACTGAGTACCACTTGGTCCCTAGTGATCCTTAACTAGTCACCCATTGGAATTGTAAAAGTTATTTTATGGTTACTATAACCACTTCAAATACTTTCAATGATTCTAGAAACTCTATTTTCATTTTTCATAGGATTTTCCATATAACCCACAATTAAAAAAAACACAAATTTTATTTCTAGAGAGATACCAAGAGGTCCTCTACATTGATCATATTTTAAAAAATAAATATCTTATAGGATTCTCCTCAATGATAATCTGGCGTATTTTTTTCGATAGGCACCCAATGGTACATTTCTTATAAATGACCCCCTTTATAAATACTAAAAATAATATTCATGAAAGACCATGATTTATCAGTGCTAAAAATTCATGTTCTATTAACAAGTACCTTTCATAGAAACATGTTCTTATTGAACTATAATGTTTTATTCCAATTATTATAATACCTAAACACCCATATTTACTAAATTTATTCTCTTCTATTCATGATTTCCCCCTATTCCCAATGTATAATTTCTCTCACTGATCTACATGACCTATGTCAATTTTATGATCGATTTTATGGTATATTGATCATACAACAATCCATTTTCTTCGTTTATTTATATATTTTTTTATGTATATATATTAGGAACATACATATTAATTTTTACACTTACACACATATATAATTATTTTATATGTTCATACATGTATGCATTGATTATATAATTATATATATATATATATTTATATTTATTATATATATGTTTTTATATCTCTTTGTATGTATGAGTGTGTGTACACTAAAAATTATCACACACTCATACACCTCTATGTGCGTTATAACAGATCATATATATATATATATATATATATATATATATATATCTGTGTGTGTGTGCGCACACACTCATGTGTATATGTATTAGAATATATATATATATATATGTATGTATGTGTAACATAGAATTACGAAACACACACATACATGTTTGTATATATTAATTTTAATATCCTCTATTTTGTTGATTTTCTAATATTTTATACCTAAACATCGATTTACTGGAATTTATTAGTAAATATATTGTTTCAAGTAATGTTATATTCCTAGATAGTTAATGTTTAATGAGAAATTTAAAAAATATTCAATCTATTTCGTTTTATTTTTGATTTTTTAGAATTCATTGATATATGTTTGGTGGCATATAAAATGTTTTAGTTTATATGAAAAGAAATTTGTTATCAAATTTTGATATTATTTTAAATACCTTTTTTTATTTATGATGTATTTTTTTTAAACCATTACTATTTAAATGAATATATTATTGAGACTGAATCCTCAAAAACAGGAATAACTCTCGATAACTTCTATATGAGAAAAAATGAATATAAATAACAAATTAGAACAAACTCAGACAATTATTATTCATTAATTGAGAAGAAAATTACACCCTATAAAAGTTCTTCAATTCCATATAAAATAAATAAGAAATTTTACAATATAATGACAATAGAAAAAAATAAAATAACTAAAAAATGTATTAATGTGTTTCTGAAAAAATTTATAATCCATGGGGAGAACACTAAAAACTTTTATTATTAAATCAAAGATGATTTAAGTCATGAATAATCACTAAAAAAAGACCAATTACCAATAATCTCTTGAAAAATTTCCACAGTGGACATCATAGTTGCTGGTTTCCACTACCTTTTGATTATTATTGAGAGATTTACTTTTATATTCAATATTCATGGGAATTTATTCACTTGGATAAGTTCAACCACTGAATTAATACCTCATTCAATTGAATAATGAATTCACTAAATCATCATCCCTAGATTTTTATTACATAGAAATTTAAATTAATATTATATAGACTTTGAATATTCTGAATTCCTATTACTCGATAGTTTCTTTACTCTTACACATCATCCTCCTTTTGGATTATAGTTCTATCCTACAACATTAATTCATCCTAGTTTCAGACTTATTACTATGATACCACTAGATCACTATATCCATCTTGTTCTATTCAAGACCTGAATAATTTCTCCTTAAATATTTTATTTGACTTAGCTAAAAAAATTTAATCTATAAAATGGCCCTCGCACCAAAAAATACATATAATATCTCACATGAGATTCATTTTCTAGACATTACTACTATGTCTTCCATATGTATCCTCAATAAGGGTTCATTATCAATATTTTTTTTTGTATCTTGGTTATATCAAATTTCATTTAGACAATAAACCCCGCAATAGCGATAAAATTTCCCCCACATATATCAAACTTTGACCTTTGTCAGCATTTCAGCTAAAATATAAATTCCATAAACCATCCATAAATCCAAAAATTATTCCTCTAATATACTTTGGATGAAATTATTCTTCAAATGAATATGATATGTCTTTGAATGAAACATAATATTTTTTGGAAATTAGATCACACATTATAATTAACAAAACATGACAACAACCTTAAACCTTATTAGAGATCCTCTAACATATCCTTTAGTTAAATGAACATCTTCCCTACTTTAATATGTGAAATTTACTCTACATATATTTTTAAAAATGTAACTATAGATTGATGCTTTTATATATAAATCACAATTTTCCTCTGTATGTGTATTTAGATCCAGTAGTACTCCCCTAAGTGTTTTTATCTCCCCCATAGTTAAAATCAAGAAACACCTATAATGGTTCATCCATTATTAAATAATTTTAAAACAATAGGGTTTTCTAGATACTAGAGTATCCTATTGTTCACTTCTCAGTGTTCTCTTCTCATATTTTAAAATAATCTATTGGAATCTACCACCGTATGAATAATTTATAGCATCGTACGAACCGTGGCATCTATCAATTTTATTGAAACTAATGAAAAGGGTACCTTTCCATTTACACAAATTCTTATTACATTCTATGCAGATTCGCTTTGATTAGTTAAAAAATCTATTAAATGGGGTGATAAAAAAATTATTTTAGAAAAATAGATATCTTTTTTCTGAATTACCTTCCTAAAGAGACATTCTTTATAATTACTTCTACTATCTTCTTCATACTTCAAATAATAAACCCACTTGTTCTAAGGTACTCCCATCTAGTAAGTTAATTCAATTAACTCCTATATCCTAGAAGAATATAATGAATCCCTTTCATCCCTCATGTATAACAACCACAAAATCAAGTCACTTTGACTTATAGCCTCTTACAGTCATTCATGTTCTCTATCCTCTACCAGACGAACGTATTACATATAAATTCCTTATTTCTATATTTGAAACCAATTCCCAGTAAACATTCACAATAATTTTTTCTATTAAGATCATTATAGAACATTTAATTTTACATCACCTCCTTATGGTTATATACAGGGAGTTTTACATTCCTTAAAGATTTTATTACTTTTATCCTTTTAAACACTATCTAAACATTAATTCCATCTAAAACATTGTCTTGATTGTCTTATGCCTCTAGAAGTTGACTAATCCTAGAACTATTCAAAACATTCATAAATCCTCTCAAAGATACTTGATCATGTGGTGATTATTTGATTTCATCAACATTTTTTACTAGGTAACATTATTTAAACAAGATATCCTCATTAATGAGAAAATTTTAGTTTCTAAAATCCTTTTGAAAGTTATTTTTCTAGAGTAAAAATTTAAAATTATTCATCACTATACCCTATAACAAAGTAGGCATTTGAATAATCCATTAATTTTTTTCTTTTACTGGAAAAAACCTTTATATAATAGAGTTATCAAGAAACATTCATATAGAAAATATTAACATTATCTCTATTAAAATAATATTTTCCTTATACATACCCCAAAAAATTTATTGGGAATCAATTAACCAATTATATATAATAATTCAAATCCATTGGATAAAATTCCTTAGGGCCTTAATATTCAACCTCAGTGGCCATGATTTCTTAACAAAATTTTAATTTATCCTCATAGAGACTTAATTTTTTCCCAATTTCAATGTAAAGTATTCTAAAAACATATTCCGTTTTTATATAAGAACATTAAGAATTAACTGATTCATTATTCCCCACTATTGTTAGAACTCAAACAATTCAGTCAAAATATTTTATCCCATTCCAGAATTTATCTCCATAGAATGAAGGTTGTAAGAACATTGTAATTATTCCTGAGAAAAAACCCACACATTCTAGGTTTCATAATCGATGAAGGTATAAAAATATAGAGAACCTTAGTGAAAATATAATTAATAATTCCCCATATATCTAAATAAATATTATTAATCTTTTAATACTTTGTTATCTTTCATTCAATTTAGAAATACACATTCCACTTATCCCTATGAATACACACATCACATGTAATGTACTCCCTGATTTTGGGATTAGGTGTGTCGTTGGTAGTTAGTACATTTATCCCTTTCTCTCTTAATTGATGTATATGTTCATGCCATAATATTTGTATCTAGTGATTTTATATACATATCAATTTTCTCCTTTCAAATATTTTGTTATGTAAAATTTTCCATTATTCACCTCGTTTTCCACCATCTTAGAACTGCATGGAAAGTTTCATTCTCAACCATCTAATATTGTAAAAAATATTATGTCATTTAAATACCCTACCAAAATAAAATTCTTCTTTAAATCTAGTCTGTGTCATGATCCATGAAATTCTAGAAATATTCCATTAAAAGTATTAATAGAAACATCACTGTTTCCCAAAATTTTAAGAACATCAAAATCATTAAAATGTAATTTAATGAAAGAACTGGTAGTAAAATTCCTCATTATACATATCTTGGATATATAGTAAAAATAATCCCCAATGTTTAGAATCTATGACAAATCAATACTAGAAATACATATAATATAATAAATTTATCTTTTAAAATGTAATTTTTGGATGCCACTATAGAAAATTGGATTTTTTTATTATTATGAAAAATGGTATGAGGTGTAAATTTTAAATTCTAGGGAACATACTACGCATCCTGAATAATAATAACAACTGAATTATAGCTACCAACCAAATAATTCCATATAGTCTTACTTATAAAATCCCAAAATTAAATTAGGAATTCATATAGGTATACTCTATGCCACCCAAGGGGGTCATCCTTTTGATAAGGGGTGCACATGGACTCCATTATTTCTTGCCTCCCTTGTTTTCTAGTGCATTAAATTTTCTTGTTTCTATTTGTCTCTTGTATATCGTTTTAATATTTTGAAAAATTAAATAAATAAATGATTATATTGATGATATAAAAATACTTTCTAAATCCCAAATAAGAATATTGGTTTTATATATTTTCATACTCATGTAACCATATATAGAAAAATAATCATTCTATGTATTAGAAAGATTAACAGCCCCATAACATGGAAAAGATAAGCATCCATATATTAACATGCATAAACACTAGATCTGTGGGAGTATAAAAGAAATCTATTATATCTTGTCCAAGAACCATATCCTCGGTAGTATCCAAGGAATCCAACATTTAAAATTTACAAATCAAAGCTAATAACCAATGAATTGCATGAAGGAATAAAACTGAATCCTGTGTACCATCATGGGAATTCCATATAGGCATAAAGACCAAGTCCAAGGTAATAACATATGCATTATATATAAACAAAAAAGGCCAAATACCATGATAAAACCTAGGAATTAAATTTTATATGATATAGGGTAGTGAATATCTACCATGATATCTCAAATAATTGTCATTATAGTAATATTAGTCTCTCACCCTCATGCATCAAATTCTAAGGTGGCTCCCTATGTCAATTAAATATTTTGCATTGCGCTAACCTTTAATTGGGTCAATATATCATTGGGAAAACAACTAATTTCCCCAAGGTATCATTATAATCCAAAAAACCTAAAATGGATCCTCCATCACATTCTCATATCTAGGACCTAACCAATTATTCAGTGCGAATAATGTCCCTCTTCATCACCTAAGTGATAACATGGTCTCCTCAGTCCCATAGGAAATTTCACATCGACGATACACTAAGGATATGAAATTATTTCCATCTCACTTACCTTGAAAAACATGATCAGTATGTTCACCCTACCTATCATAAATCAACCTTGGTTATACCCTTACGGGTGCTCATATAGTTTCGGGTGAGGAAAAATTTCCACACTCTCTAATCAACTTGAAAAAATACAATAAGGGTATCTCATGGTTATAACATGTATTACTCAGAATAATCCTTCCAATAATTATATTATTATACTTAGAGGTCATTAAGGGAACCTATCCCTAGGTTTGTTATGTCTTAATAATTTTATTTCATTACATTTACCCCCCTTTGGATCCATTCATCACACGATATAAATTTAATAGTCAAACATTTAACCATCGGTGTTTGAGGAACCATGCTAGGGCACAAGGGAATATAATGTCCCTTAGAACATTCTCCATTTTGGAAATTTTATTTGAAATTAAAAACTAATATAATAAAAGTTCTATTAAAAATGGTTTAAATACTATATATCACATGCTTATTAAAAAAAGTGGTTATCATAAGGGTACTGTAAAGACCTGTAAAATTTAAGGAATTTGTTTTCTTAATTTTTTTTGGAATTTTTCAAGAACGTTGTTTCTGACGGAACCTGATTCCGTGGCTCAGAGTGCCCGGAATCATTTTCCGAAGTTTGGCTCGGGTACGTTCAGTGAACGAATGAGCGGGTTTTTTTAACTTTTGAACCGGTGCTCAGAATTGGATTCCGAGGGCACCGATGGAATCGCACCGCTGGTATTTGCTTAGAAATGCCTTTTTCAGAGTTGCGTTTGCTTGGGTGTGGTTTTTAATTTTTTTGGGTTAAGTTAAGAAATAAAATAAAGTGTTGTGACAACTTTATTTTATTTCACTTTAAGCCACTTAAATCCACTTAAGGTAAGTTAAGCGCATTGGGTGGAACCCAAAATATCCTACCCACTTTGTAGGATATTTGTGAGGTGGGGCCCACACGAGCCCCACCATTTCTTTTCCTCAAAGTAACTCACCCACGAAAACCTCTTTTAAATAAAGTCAATCGTGCATTTATTTGAGTTAAGAAACGCCTCTTTTATTGGGCAGTTAAGTCATTACCATTAATTCATCGAATTAATGGTTTGTTTCTTAACATTGATTTTCAAATCGTTGGCATGAGAATAAAATAATCCCAACACGTGTTTACATGAGGGTTGCTTGTTGAGAGTAATTGAAGGAAGCTCTAAGTCTTGGAGATCTTCATCCTCCTTCGTGAAGAATGTGAAGAACGCGAGGAATGCAAAGAATGCGAAGAACACCGACCTTCAATGAAGGGCATTGAAGAACGCCGGATCCTCGGAGATCAACGGCGTGACGCCGACGATCCTCTCCTTCCGCGACGCTTCTTCCATGACGTTCCTTCCCCGCGACAATCATCGATCGTCAACCGATTGAGGTAGGGGGTTGCGGTTCTTTAATTCTTAATGAATTTATATCCTTATTATGGGTTTAATTTATGCAATTAAATCTGTGAGTTTTTAAGCCTCAGAGTTTGACAGCGCGACGCCGTGTACCGCGACGACAGCGATGCCCCTTCCGCGACGCGACGATCCTCTTCTCCGCGATGGTCAATTCCGCGATGAACTCATGCTCGACGACAACGTTGAGGTATGGGTTTTTGTTCATTTTAATCTATATGATTATATCTGCGGTTGTTTAAATTTTTGTTGTGAGACATTTAAAACCGCTAACGCGGTGGGTGCGGACCAACGAACAAGTTTGAACCCACCACCCTTTTTTTCTTGGTGTGCGGAACGGTGGATGACAACAAAACAAGCTGCACGGGCGATGTGACGTCCTCGCAGTGAAGGACGGACCTCGGGAGGGCCATTGGCGAAGATAACATGAAATTCCGACCACCGGAACTCGTCCAGTGGTCCGCGGAGCAGCCCGTCGGTGCGCCTCGCCAGCCCAGCGGCACCGACGGAAGGTGGCAGCGCCAAGGCGCTGTCCCGCTACCGCGCAGGACCGGAGGGGGACGGGAAGCGGTCGGCTGCCGCGTCCGCTGGCAAGCGCGGCCCCACGTGGGGCCGCGGCTCATGCAAGGGGGCGACACCCCCCTTACGAACCGCTCGGCCGTTACGGCCGAGCCGCCTGACGACCGGGCCAGGTCACCCAGGCCGGGCCGGGCTGCACCGGCCGGGTCGGACCCAGACCCGGGTCGGGACGACCCGGTTTGGCTGACCCAGGGGGGTTGGGCCGGGTCGGTCCGGGCCCAGACCCCCTGTTTTCGGACCCTTTTCGTTATTTTGCTCATAACGTGAGCTACGAGCCTCCAATAGATATACCGTTAGTTGCGAGGCGATCCTTAGATTGAGACGATCATTTCGGTATATCGTACTCATGGTTTCAAAATACTTTGGGTTCGGCCAGGTTGGTTCGTACACGAAACCAACTGGGCCCTCGGAGCAGAAATGCTCATAACTTGAGCTCCGGACTTCCGATTGACGTGCCGTCGACTTTGTTGGATTCCTCTTAATGAGACGGATCTTTTGGATTACTCCGCCCGAGGTTTGGATGCAGGTGGAGTATGGTCGGATTGGTTTTGACTTAAAAACCAACCGGGCCCCTGGGATGAAAATGCCAATTACTCTCAGACCGGCCGTCCGATTGACGCGCCGTCTGCGACGTTGAGTTCCTGTTGACGATACAGAACTTTTGGATACATCAGCACGGGACTATGTGTCCGTTGATGTATCAGCCGCTCGGCTCGTGGAGCGGACCCCCACCCCCCCCCCCCCCCCGAACGAGCATTCTGTGTGCGAGAACTCTAGAGCTGGCTGCTTCTACGACGATGACGACGATTGTGCATAGATCCTCAGTGGATTCGACGGTGACGACTTCAGCACTCAGCGATCCTATGTGGATCACTGCTACCGATCCTGTGTGGGTCTAATCCTGTGTGGGTCAGCACTCAGTGGTCCTGTGTGGGCCAGCGCCTACAGATCCTGTGTGGGTCCGATCCTATGTGGGTCCTTACGGGGGTTAGTTACCTATCGATCCTGTGTGGGTCAGATCCTTTGTGGGTCATTGTGGGGGTTAGTTACATATCGATCCTTTGTGTGTCAGATCCTTTGTGGGTCATTCCAGGGGTTAGTAACTATCGATCCATTGTGGGTCTGACGACTTAGATGAATTAGTGGTTATATCTGATCATCTCTATTGTCATACGATGAAGAAGTATACCCGTGTGAGATGAATCTTGTTTTTCTTTCCTTTGAAGATTGTGTTGTTCTATCCTGTGTGGATTTACGTTTTGCTTTCCTGTGTGGACTGGGTTGTACTTGGGCTCCGATGTTGGAGCCAAACGAGAATTGATGACTTTGGTATATGTATGGGCATATACCTAAGCAGTGTTAGATATTACTTCGTGATTTTATCTTCCCATTGTGGATTATCCTTTGTGGATTCTGGGAGACCTTTGGGGGTCTCGGGGTCCCTACATAGTAGCTTATACTCACCGCTGCACGGGTTATTCCCGCACTATGTTGTGTTGGTTGCAGACGACGGATAGCGCTGATCGTGGTTGAGGCTTGCGGAGCAACACGATACCTGGAGGTGGACCACTAGGCGGGACGTAGTCGGAGTGGACGGCTAGACGCTAGGAGATGTGGAGGCCATCTGTACCTACCCTTCAGGCGTGACATCCAGTGGACGGCTCGATGTTGCGGCTTTACTTTTCAGTTGTTGTTTCCCCTTCCAGTTGTACTTTACTTTCAGTTTGGGTTTGTATACTGGCCCACTTACTTTTCCGCACTTGCTGTTGTACTCAGTTTTTACTTAGTGTTTGCTTCTACTTCTTGCTTGCTCTGTGGTGTTTGTTTTCTTTACAAAGGCAATTCCTTCCCTTTTACCGGGATTTATGCCTTGGTGCTAGTCTCCACCCCCTGGCCTATGGAAGGCGGGCTTGGGGTAGTCACGGCACGGGCCCCAAGGACGGGTCGTGAAGAATTGGTATCAGAGGAGTTCGGTTCTACCGCAGAACATTGGACTCTGATATTTTTCTAAGTGAAGAAATAGTGTTAGGCGTATTGGGTATGGTTATCAGTCCAGGGAGTCCAGTGTTGGTGCGGCGGACAACGTATCCGTACACCAGGACCCTAACTTCTGATTTCTGACTTAATGCATGAAAACATTGATTGCATGTGTGTGTTTCACGTTTTCTTTGTGATTACTTTATGTCAGCTCACCAGGTATACTTCTTGACTGTGGTGCACCTATTTATTTTCAGGATGGCCCCACGACGGTAGCCATCTATGGTTCCGAGAGTTGAGCGTGACGATAGCCCACTGAGCGACGAGGCCTCGGTACAGGGCCCTTTGACAGCTGAGGCACTGGCGGTACCTTTACCCGCCGAGCCACCGATGCTTCCAGCCCTAGTCGCTGACGATGCACGTTTCCTTATTGCACTGCATGTGTTCCAGTGCCAGCGACCGCCCAGGTTCCCTGGGGAGATGGACCCCAGGCAGCCGAGGATAGGCTGGAGGCAGTGGTGAGAGTTTTCCGGTTCGTGAGGACACCAAAAGACCTCATGGTGGTCCTCGAAGCGAGCCTAGTGCACGCGGCAGCGGGCCGATGGTGGAGCTTGATGCTCTAGGTGCACGATGTGGCATCTCTTCTATGGACAGTCTTTGAGAGCCCCTTCCGCTCGAAGTTCATCCCTGCCACCCTCCTTGCGGTGCGCATCCAGGAGCTTCTTCAGCTGCGGCAGGGCAGCTTGACGGTCGCCCAGTACTTGGCGAGATTTACCGATCTCTCGTGCTACTCGACAGACATGGTACGAGACCCATTCATCCGGGCCCGGACCTTTGAGCAAGGATTGAGGCATGAGATTAGGGCATCACTGATCTCCCTCAGCATTCTGACTTAGGAGGGAGTACTGGATGGATCTATTCTGATCGAGAACTTCCTTGCCGAGCCTTCTTCAGCAGCGAGACCCACCGCGGGGCGGCATGTAGCAGAGTCTTCTACAACGGGCAGTCAACGGATGACTCATGGGTCCAGGAAGACCAGACCCTCAGGCAGACAACCTCAGGACACTGGCTCAGTAGTGTGGGGCACACAGCGCGGAGTAAGTCTTTCGAGAGGTAGACAATGCTACACATGCGGCGGGCAGGGCCACATGGCTCGTGACTGCCCGACCCACCGTGCCGAGGAGGAACAGACGGTTGAGGGGCCACCCAGGAAGAGGCAGAGGGTCGACCGTGGAAGTTCGCATGGAGCAGGCGGACGAGCCAGAGGAGCTGGCCGAGCAGTAGGTGGTGGGCGACGCTTTGAGGATCTACCACCACCACCACCACCCGCAGGTCCACCCCGACCACAGGGAGCTGGCGGGCAAAGATAGGCACAACTCCAGGCAATGGAGGCCTACGACTACGGCGCACCCGAGATGATTCGAGGTACTATCTGTGTCGATTCCACCCTTTCTGCAGTTCCTATAGACACAGGAGTGAGTCATTCTTTCAAAGCCGCTGCTCTTGTTCGGAGCTCGGAGATTCCGATAGAGCCGTTGGTTTGATCCTTACGGCTAGAGTCTCCTACGGGAGTAGACTCGATGATTACACACTAGTGCCGGCAGTGTGAGATTACTCTAGGAGGCAAGAGATTCGACTAGGATCTTCTTATAGCAGCGTCGAGGCCTTACGACGTCATCTTGGGCATGGATTGGTTATCTACAGTCCATGCTCAGATTGACTGTATTAGGCGCAAGGTGCGGAGTCCTATTTTTCTGGCAGTGGTGGATCAGTAGGCGGACGTCTTCCCCAACGACGTTCCAGGACTACCTCCTCGCAGAGAGGTAGACTTTTATATTGACCTATACCCCGGGACAACACCGATATCAACTCCAGCATATTGGATGGCCCCTACTGAGCTTCGAGAACTACATGTACAGTTGGAGGACTTGTAGGGAAATGGATTCATCCGACCCAGTGTTTCACCCTGGGCTTCCCCGATATTGTTCGCCAAGAAGGCAGATGGGAGCTTGCAACTTTTTGTCGACTATCGTCGCCTGAACCAGGTAACATTGAGGAACAAGTATCTTCTACCAAGGATTGATGACCTCTTCGATCAGCTCAAGGGATCACGGTGGTTCGTAAAGATAGACCTCAGGCCAGGCTATCATCAGATCATAGTTTGGGACGAGGATGTGCAGAAGACGGCCTTCAGATGTCGGTATGGCCACTATGAGTTCTTAGTTATGCCTTTCGGCATAACCAATGCTCCAACAGTTTTCATGGTCCTCATGAATAAGATGTTTCAGCCATACCTCGATCGATTTGTCGTGGACTTCATCGGCGACATTTTGATATACTCGACGACTGAGGAGGAGCATTCCTACCCCTTGCGGGTTGTACGAGACACACTCCGAGAGAAACAGCTTTATGGCAAGCTCTCGAAGTTTCAGTTCTGGATATGCAAGGTCCACTTCTTGGGGAACGTCATTTCTAAGGTGGGATTTGTGGTAGATCCTGCAAAGATCGAGGCAGTTCTAGCTTGGGAGCCACCCAGGAGCGTGATGGAGGTGTGGAGTTTCTTGGGACTAGCTGGATACTATTGTAGATTTGTGCCAGACTTCTCCAGAGTTGAGGCACCACTATCATCTTTGAATAAGAAAGGGAAACCCTTTGTGTGGTTAGAAAGATGTCAGCAAAGCTTCCAGGAGATAAGAGAGAGATTGGCTAGCGCCCCTATCTTAAGACTTCTGGAGGAGGGGGGTGGGTACGTAGTCTACTGCGATGCATCGGGGACTGGACTCAGATGTGTCCTGATGTAGGAGCGGGCGATGATCGTCTATGGATCACGTCAGTTGAGGCTGTATGAGCAGAACTACACTACCCATGACCTGGAGTTAGCATCAGTGGTCTTTGCTCTGAAGACATGGCGGCACTACCTGATGGGCGAGCGCTTTATAGTCTTTTCTGACCATTAGAGTCTCAGGTACATCTTCTCTCAGAAGGTCTTGAACTTGAGACAGTGGCGATGGTCGAGTTCCTCCAGGACTATGACTTTGAGATAGTCTATACTCCTGGGAAGGGGAACGTAGTAGCCGATGCTCTCAGTAGGAGGACGAGCATTCAGCTACTTGAGGAGGTGACAGAGAAGCTAGCCACTTTGGAGATATCCTTTGTGGATAGAGATGGACCAGCCTTCCTTTAGTATCTCACAGTCACCCCTCCACTACTGCAGCAGGTCAGAGAGGCACAGTGTGGGGACGCTTACTGTGAGATGTGGTGTGCGCAAATATCCTCAGGATAGGCACCTGATAGTTTCTCCTTTGGAGCAGAGAACGACGTCCTATTCAGAGGACATACCTTGGTACCAGTTGCTTTACGGGAGGAGGTGATGAGAGAGTTTCACACTTCTCCTTTGGCAGTACATCCTAGAGTGGCGAAGATGTACCAGCATCTCAGACGACAACACTGGTGGCCGTGCATGAAGATGGTTGTGGCAGAGTTCGTTTCTCAATGCCTCACCTGCCAGCAGGTGAAGGCAGAGCATCTGGTACCATCAGGCTTGGTACAACCCTTGGAGGTCCCAGAGTGGAAGTGGGATGGAATATCTATGGACATCGTGACTGGACTTCCAGGCACATCCAGAGGTCACGATTCCATTTGTGTGATTGTCGACCGACTCACCAAGTCGGCTCACTTCTTACCCATCAGAGAGAAGGGCTCATTGGAGAACTTGGGAAGTCTCTACGTTTAGGAGATTGTATGGATTCACGGTGTTCCATCATCTATCATCTCTGATCGAGATGCTCGCTTCACTTCCCGGCTTTGGAAGGGGTTGTAGGAGGCGTTCGGGACACATCTATGTCTGAGCACCGCCTTTCACCCTCAGACGGATGGTCAGATGGAGAGGACCATTCAGACTCTCGAGGACATGCTCCATGCATGTGTCCTCGACTTTGGTCATAGGTGGGAGGACCACCTACCCTTGGTGGAGTTTGCGTACAACAATATCTACCACTCCACCATCAGTATGGCACCATACAAGGCGTTGTACGACTGACCTTGCAGATCTCCTTTGTGCTGGACAGACCCTGGGGAGTCAGCACTTGTGGGACCAGAGATGGTCCAGGCCACGACATAGAAGGTCCAGGTCATCCAGGAGGAGTTGAGGACATCTCAGAGCCTGCAGAAGTCTTATGCTGATAGGAGGTGGAGGCCAATAGAGTTCGATGATCGTGACCACGTCTTCTTGCAGGTCTCACCTCGACGTGGATTACAGAGTTTTGGCCGAGGCGGAAAGTTGTCTCCATGCTTCATCGGACCCTTCCAGGTCCTCAGAAGGATTGGAGGGGTGGCCTATCTCCTGGCGCTACCACCTCAGTTGCACCGGGTGCACGACGTCTTCCACGTATCTTAGTTGAGGAGATATGTGCACGACCTGACGCATATCATTGACCATGGAGAGCTGGACGTTGATGATGGGGCGACTTTTGCGGAGGTCCCAGTGGAGATCGAGTATTGATAGGAGCAGGTCCTACGTGGACGGTCAATTCCTCTGGTGCGCATCAGATGGTAGCACGGGAACCTCTAGGAGATCACTTGGGAGCGGGAGGCTCATATGTGTGCTCAATACCCACTTTTGTTTCCCTAGTTTATGATGTATCTTTACAGGGACATAAATCCCTGAGGTGGGAGTGATGCAAATTCTTGTAAAATTCAAGGAAATTTTTTTCTTAATTTTCATTGGAATTTTACAAGAACTCAGTTTCTGACGGCACCTGATTCCGAGGCCCAGTGTGCCCGGAATCATTTTCCGAAGTTTGGCTCGGGTACGTTCAGTGAACAAACGTGCGGGTTTTTCTAACTTTTGAACCGGTGCTCGGAATCGAATTCTGAGGGCACCAATGGAATCACAATGCCAATATTTTCTTAGAAATGTTTTTTTTGGAGTTGCGTTTTCTCGGGTGTGGTTTTTAATTTTTTGGGTTAAGTTAAGAAATAAAATAAAGTGGAGCGACAACTTTATTTTATTTCACGTTTAGCCACATAAATCCACTTAAGATAAGTTAAGAAGATAGGGTGGAACCCAAAATATCCTACCAACTTGGTAGGATAATTGTGAGGTGGGGTCCGCATGAGCCCCACCGTTTCTTTTCCTCTAAATAACGCACCCGCAAAAACCTCATTTAAATAAAGTCAACCATGCGTTTATTTGAGTTAAGAAATGCCTCTTTTATTGGGTAGTTAAGTCATTACAATTAATTCATCAAATTAATGGTTCGTTTCTCAACATTTATTTTCAAATCGTTGTCATGAGAATAAAATAAGACCCACACGTGTTTGCTTGATGGTTGCTTGTTGAGAGGAATTGGAGGAAGCTCTAAGTCTTGGAGATCTTCATCCTCCTTCGTGAAGAATGCGAAGAACATGAAGAACGTGAAGAACACCATCCTCTGATGAAGGGCGACGAAAAACGCCAGATCCTCGGAGATCGACGGCGTGATGCCGATGATCCTCTCCTTCCGCGACGCTTCTTCCACGACGTTCCTTCCCCGTGACAATCTTCTATCAACAACCGATTGAGGTATGGGGTTACAGTTCTTTAATTCTTTGTGAATTTACATCCTCAACATGGGTTTAATTGATGCAATTAAATCTATGTGTTTTTAATCCTCAGAGTTTGACGGCACGATGCCATGTATCACGACGATAGCGACGACCCTTTCGCGACGCGACGATCCTCTTCTCTGTGACGGTCAATTCTGCGACGAACCCACGTTCGACGACAACGTTGAGGTTGGGGTTGTTTTTCATTTTAATCTATGTGATTATATCCATAGTTGTTTAAATTTTTGTTGTGAGACATTTAAAACCACTAACGCGGTGGGTGCAGACCAACGAACAAGTCCGAACCCACCTCCCTTTTCGTTATTGGTGTGCGGAATGACGTATGATGACAAAACAAGCCGCACGGGAGATGTGAGGTCCTCGCAGTGAACGACGGGCCCCGAGAGGGCCATTGAAGAAGACGGCATGAAATTACGACCACCGAAACTCATCTGGTGGTTCGCGGAGTAGGCCGCTGGTGCGCCTCGCCGGCACGGCGGCGTCGGCGGCAGGTGGTGCCGGCGCCCGGCGCGCCGCCGCGGCTGAAGCCGCGGAGGCAACGCGCGGTCCCGTGACCGCGCGAGACCGAAGGGGGATGGGACGCGGCCGTCTGCCGTGTCCACTGGCAAGGGCGGCCCCACGTAGGGCTGCGACTCATTCAAGGGGGCGACACCCCCCTTGCGCAGCGCTCGACAGTTACGGCTGAGCCGCCTGACGACCGGGCCGTGCCCGCGCCAGCCGGGCTGGGTCGCGCCCAGGCCGGACCAGGCCGGGTCGCGCCCAGTCCAGTCCGGACCGCGCTGTCCAGGTCGGACCCGAACTCGGGTCGGGTCAACCCGGTTCCGGCCGACCCAGGGGGTTGGGCCAAGTCGGTCTGGGCCCTGACCCCCCGTTTTCGGACCCTTTTCGGTCTTTTTCTCATAACATGAGCTACGTGCCTACAATAGACTCATCATCAGTTGCGAGGCGATCTTTGGAACGAGACGGTCGTTTTGGTATATCACAATGAAGATTTTGGAATACTTTCGGTTCGGCAGGGTATGTTTGTACACAAAACCAACCGGGACCTCGGAGCGGAAACACTCATAACTTGAGCTCCGGACATCCGATTAACGTGCCGTCGACTTTGTTAGATTCCACTTAGTGAGATGGATCTTTTGGTTTACTATGCCTAAGGTTTGGATGTAGGTGGAGTACAGTCGGTTTGGTTTTGACTTACAAACCAACTGGGCCCTTGGGACGAAAAATCCAATAACTCTCAGACCGGGCGTCCGATTGACGCGCCGTCTGCGACGTTGAGTTCCTGTTGACAATATGAAACTTTTGGATACATCAGCTCGGGAATATGTGTCAGTTGATGTATCAGCCTCTCGGCTTGTGGAGCGGACCCTCCCGAACGAGCTTGTTGTGTGCGGGAAACCTAGAGATGGCTGCATCAACGACAACGATGACGACTGTGCAGAGATCCTCAGTGGATTCGACGGTGACGACTTCAGCACTGAGCGATCCTGTGTGGATCAGTGCTACCAATCCTATGTGGGTCTGATCCTGTGTGGGTCAACACTCAGCGGTCTTGTGTGGGCCAGCGCCTACAGATCCTGTGTGGTTCTGATCCTGTGCGGGTCTTTGCGGGGGTTAGTTACCTATCGATCTTGTGTGGGTCAGATCCTTTGTGGGTCATTGTGGGGGTTAGTTATCTATTGATACTTTGTGGGTCAGATCCTTTGTGGGTCATTGCGGGGGTTAGTACCTATCGATCCTTTGTGGGTCCAATGGCTTAGATGAATCAGTGGGTATATCTGATTATCTCTATCATCATACTATGAAGAAGTATACCTGTGTGAGCTGAATTATGTTTTTCTTTTCTTTGTGGATTGTGTTGTGCTATCCTGTGTGGATTTACATTTTGCTTTCCTGTGTGGACTGGGTTATACTTGGGCTCAGATGTTGGAGCCAAACGAGAATTGATGACTTTGGTATATGTATGAGCATATACCTAAGCAGTGTCGGATGTTACTTCGTGATTTTATCTTCCCTTTGTGGATTATCCTTTGTGGATTTTGGTAGAACTTCGGGGGTCTCGGGGTCCCTACTGAGTAGCTTATACTCACCCCGGCACGGGCTATGCCCGCACTATGTTGTGTTGGTTTCATACGATGGACATCACTGATCATGGTTGAGGCTTGCGGAGCAGGACGGTACCTGGAGGTGGACCACTGGGTGGGACGTACTTGTTGTGGATGGTTGGACCCTAGGAGCTGTGGAGGCCATCTATACCTACCCTTCAGGTGGGACTTCCAGTGGATGGCTCGACGTTGCGGCTTTACTTTTCAGTTGTTGTTTCCCCTTCCAGTTGTACTTTACTTTAAGTTTGGGTTTGTATACTGGCCCACTTACTTTTCCTCACTTACTGTTGTACTCAGTTTTTACTTAGTGTTTGCTTCTACTGCTTGCTTGCTCTGTGGTGTTTGTTTACTTTACTAAGGCAATGCCTTCCCTTTTACTGAGATTTATTCCTTGGTGCTAGTCGCCTGCCCCTGGCCTATGGAAGGCAGGCTTGGGGTAGTCACGACACAGGCCCCGAGGATGGGTCGTGACAGGTACAATCAAGGGATCCTTTAAATCATAAAGAGTTATCATCCTTCAAGGAGAGCCTATCCACTATTTACCATGATTTCCATGTCATATCATCGAATGAACATCCACATGATTCCCTACCGCATGAGAAAATATCCATATTTTTTAAAAAAAATTAAAATTAATTAGAAATTTTAATTAAATTTTGAATAAACACCTAATAACTCATCGGGTCATCTCGTCACTCCAAAACTATGATCAACATTGGGACCTCCAATTTTTATTGAACAATCCATCATAATAATAATTTACCCCCACTATAATTATTAAATCGCAATGTAAGATTGAAGGGAATGGTTCTTCCCACTATTAGAATCACCAATCTTAACATATTACTTGTGGTCCAATGACACGATCAATGTGATTTCATTTCCATTGTACTATATTTAAAGAAAAGACCTTTCAAACCTCCTCCAGTTAACCATTCTCAATACCACTTAGTCTCACTCTCTAATGTAGTATCTTGTCATCTAAATATTATTTCTTAACCCTATGAGGCATACATGTATCATCAAAACATCCCCAATTATTTCTAAACCTCACACATGGTGTCATTCCATGGTTGTATCAGCAACATCCCTCACCAGACATAATTCTCACACCCAGAGCATCAATAAATCCTAAATACAACTAATTTTCATATCAAACCATATATATTCTGTTCTAGAAGAAAATATTTTAACTGTATTCAATATATAATCTAAAATCCAAATTTGGTAGTTCCCATAGAACTCGATAAAACTAGATCCATCTTCACATTCACATCTTAGTTTCATCTCAACAATCCAACGATCAATATCAATAGACCCATGAACCTACCCACACGAGGGTCATGCATCAATAGAGCACACTTCATCCATTAATATAGATAATGGATACATGTGGATATCTTACTCAAACCTGACCTGCAAATCAAAACATGAAATGCCACCCATTCCCGGTACTCTAGGAATTTCAACCTATACAATGGTCAGATTTATATCTATAATGGGTGTCACACCCTCTAACATCCTATGGTGTAATCCCCACCATAGAAAATTTCTTACGCCACTCCTTTAGTGAAACATAAATAGGCTCCAATAGTAAATTCATGTTACTCTTCCTGAGCCATTATCACTAACATGTCAACCCCTATCAAAGCACATCCTTAGGTAGATTTTATAACAATATCATGATATTTCTTCAGAATCCCAATTAGTTACAAAGGTAATATTTATCACTCTCAAAACATTTTTGGATAACTATGAAAAAATCATACCATCAGATATATCAATCCTTGTCATGTACATGACCACTCAATGATTATATAATTCAACGTAATTGTATGTAAAATATATGAACTAACTCAATTTCATCCAAACCAAATGAGTGTATAATTATATATAGCCCAACTACCGAACTCATCTCATGCTACCATGAGTATAAAATCATAAAAACTAGGATCATGCACACAAAAAACTAAACTTTCCACTATTTCATGTCAATCTCATTAATCCATAAGCACCCTAGCTCTTTTTACAAAATAATTTCAGTATCTCAACTATTCCATAACTAATCACATGAACACCCACCACATGGGTGTTTTTGAAAATACAAGTATCTACCCACTCTATTTATATCCTAGATCCAACCATCTTTGATATAAATATAAAACCTCATTGAGAACCATGCCATGAATCAATATAGTGAGGCATCACATTGGTACTTATCTCCAAGAACAAACCTTGACACCAAAGAACCCGAATTTCTTTACATCATGAAAGTCATAATCCATAAACCTGGTAGCACATCCTATTCACACGTTCCTATCATGAATCATCTACCCATTTATACCATCACTAAATGCATTCAAAATTCCATGTTAAACCCACTACAATGTAACCATCACATATATTAGTTGAATCCATATTATCCTGATCCATATCCCAAGAGAACTAGGATCTCGCACATAGTATATAAACCAAGTCTCATTTATGTCATAACTCATAGGGAAATATCTTGGATCCCATATAACATAACATAAGGAATGTTAGATAGAATCACTCACTCTAAGGTTATACAATGAATAAACATATTAGGTATCACATGCAAAGTCATCTACCCACTAGGTAACTTATCCTCACTAGTTACCTCATGTAAGACCACCCCTTTAGGACCATGATTTCATCTATATACATATCAACCCCTTACAATACAATCTGAATTGAGTAAAATATTGTCATGTTGTTTGGTTACATATAATAATAATAAGAAGATATATGAGAAACACTATATTTTTTTTTGAAACATAATGTGACCAAACTAATTTTAATTTCCTGAAACAATATCATAATTACCCTTTATAAGTTTATCATAAAGGAATTCAATTCTTGTACCAACCTTATAAGTGTCACTATACATCCCTTTAAATAGAGTATGTATAGTATTCATAAAAAATAATCCATCCACAATATCAACATGAATTTTTATCATATAAAATATATTTTGGTTCGACTAAACAGAATTCCACCAAAAAAATATTTTATAAAAACAACTTTTAATATATTTTTGACCCTTTAGAAAACTAATCTCGGTTTTTCATTGATATCAATCACACACGGTCCCAAAAATATCTTATGAGTTCTACGTTACATGAATAATTCATGGACACATGCATCTTGTCAATAGACCAAGATCTAACGAAAATAAATTATAATTCTAAACCCCAATGGTGTCACACTAGGAGAAATAATACAACTATGAAAGGAAATAAAACCAAGAAAAAAAAAATCTATATACCTAGTAACTTGGATCATCTATAAAAAAATGCATTTACGATGCACCAGTTCTTGGTCTATCAAATTTTTTGAATGATTCCTATATGAATTATCTATCATTTAACCAAATATGAAGATAATATAAATATTAAAACCATATTTTTATTACACAAAAATTCAATGATTATGAAATCAGAATGCACATAATACATCTCCAAAGGTGAATAATCGTTATTTATTTGGGTAATTATGTACATTAAATAACAACATAAAAATAGGTGGAATATTTGAATTATTTATAAACTACCCTAGCAAGTTCATATTATTCCATCATTATTAACAGTACAAGACATAACATAGGGATATACATAAGAAAGGGTTGAGCTACAAAGCCTAGTATGGTAAAAATATATAACATGATGAAATTATTACATTGTATAGAATAGAAAATTCAATGTGAGATTAAAGGGGTGAGAATAGAACACATGATCAATGAGGCATGGTGTAGCATGATAAAATAAAAAAACTTGGGAATGTAGAAACAACTTTAAACATTGATTCATAACCAAAATACAAGGTTAAACACCAATAGTTTATAATATAATTCTCTTAGGACAACCTCCCCTAAACCATATATGGCATCTCATGTGACTAAAACATCAACCAATGCGTTAGACCATAATCTTGGCACACCCATGACAATCATATCATGTACATTCATAAGTGTTCTACATAAATAATATAACATAAGAATATATTTCATCACATTAAATCCCCTAATTAGGGATTATGGGTTCCATATATGTAATTCAATAATGATTTAAGTGTAGGTACAGCTAAGAGAAACCCATGACTAGAGATGGTCGTAGGTATACCCTAACAAATTTTCAACAAGTAAAACTATTTTGAGATTTTGGTAGTGTAATGAAAGTGCATAAAGATTCATAAAATATTTCAGTGAAAGAGAAAGGTGTTTCTAATCACATGGAAGTAAAAAATAAAAATATAAGTTATATTTACTAATATAATACAACATTAAAATTTCGATATTAAAAGGAATAATACAATGATGGTGATTAAATAGAAACATGTCATGTAAAAAGAACAAGATAATTTTTGCAGCGTAATGGGGGTAAATAATAAATCATGGGAGGGATTAACAAGAGTGAAAGTGGTCACTCATAACTTGGAAATCATAAGTGAAATAATAGGGGTTTTTAAGAGCATATCAAATCCATATAAATTGGTAATGTGTTCATTATATAAATATGGAGCATGAATAAAGAGGATAAACCGAGGACCACCTTTCTAAATTTCAATAAAGTGACTAATTTAGTAAATGATTTTAAGAACCTATTTTTTGATACGAAAGACTTTGGAATATTTCTTGATTTTATTCTAGAGAAGCTCCTTCAGACGGCGTGCGATTCCGAGCCCCAGTGTGGCCGGAATTAAATTTTTAGTGCGTTCACACTGGACACGACAAATAAATTGGATAACTCCTAAATGGTGATCCAGATCAGATATTTGAGTGTATGGATGGGTTCAGAATGGGGTTTTTACCCTAGGAATGATACAAAACTTGTCGGCATAGGATGTTTGGACCCCTCACTTTCTTTCAGAATGTTAAATGGATAACTTAATTAATTAATTTATGCGTTTAATGGTTAAACTCATGTATCTCTTAAACGGTGGCTCGGATTGGAAAACCAAGGGAACCCTTGAGTTCAGAACGTGCCGTTTACCCTAGGAGAGGTGTATGTTTTGCGTGCGCGGACCGTCTGTGAAAAATGGCCCCGAGGGCGTTTTCGTAATTTTGCGGCCTCAGACGCTAAGTTTAGTAACTTTTGAACGGGACCTTGGATTAAAATTCCTATACCACTATTGTACTATGGAGGTTGTTTTTACCCTAGGGGAGGCTTAACCTCAACCCCTTCGAGAGTTTTGGTTACAGGTTAATTTGGGGTGTTTTAAAAATTAATTAATTAAAATTAATTTTTTTCTATTTAGGTAAACCCCTCTCCCTCCTCCCCTTGTTCACTCTCTCGCGAAAGAAGTCCCTCACGCTCATCTCCTCTCCACCACTCCGGTATGGAGCAGTGGCTCCGGCAGCCCAACCGTGAAGCTTCGGGCTACACCCATGAGGTACGGTTCTTGATTCGTTTTTCAACTCATATATCCCTCTTCGAATTGCTTTTCACGTGTCGAATTGCCATTTTATCATCGAAAAAAGCACTTAGTTGCGTAGTAGTTTTTATAAACTGTCCAGCACATATTTTGTTTTGAAAATCTGAGTCTCTAGGCGTTCTCGGTTGTCAGCCGAAGGTCAGCGGGTTTTTGGTTTTTCCGGCAGTTTAGGGTTCTCCGGCGAGCTGGGACGGCGGTTCGGTGAGGGTTCACGGTGGCGGCACGAAAACCCACCAGGGCGGTCGGCTGGGTGGTCTTTGGTCGGTCTGATAAAGAGGCGCCGGTTGAGGCGAGGCCAAGACATGCCTCAGCGCGAGTGGGGTGCGCAGGAGGGCGTAGGCGAGCGGCCGGGTGGTCTTCGGCCATTCTGAGCTGCAGGCGCCGGCTGAGGCAAGGCCACGACATGCATCAGCACGAGTAGGGAGCAGTGGAGGTTCCGGCCTGAGGTAGGCTACCTAGGTCGCCGGTTGGAGGAAGAAGGACCCACATCCCGTGGGTCCTGTTCTGGAGGAGGAAGACCGGCCAAAGTCGGTCTGCAAGGAGGAGCAAAGACCCGCGAAGCGCGGGTCCTGCTGGCAACGCGTGGAAGGAGACCGACCCTCCTGGCCGGTCTAGTTTTAGATATAAAAAAATAAAATAAATAAAATCAAAAAAAGAATAAGGTTATAATAATAATAATAATATATTATTATTATTATTATTATTATTATAAAATGATTTATATTTTAATAAATCATAAACCATGAGTCGGTTTCATGAGTCTTCTATAGCAGTGCCTGCCTCAGAATGAGAGGAATATTTTGAGATAGTTTTAGGTGATTTTAATCCCCGAGACAGGGGCCTCGGAAGCATGACACACCGTCAATCGGTTGGGCGCATTTTCCGGGGATTCTTGTTTTGGACGTTGCAGACACGTTTGATGTCCGTTTTGAACGCTGTCAGTTGTGTTGGAACCCTTGCGCTAGGGTGAATCTTTCCAGGGTGGTCTCAGGCGTTGAAGCCAGAGTCGAGTTGTTGGCCCCACAGCCCGTCTTTTGAGCTGCGAGCAGTGTTTAGCGACTTTCTCATCAGGCGTCCGTCCGGGGCGTGCGAGTAGTGTTTTTTGAAGGGTTTTCCGAGGGAATTGGAATGTCGTAATCTGCACGCTTTAATTCTTCATGATAGTGTGGGCCCCATGAGGGCTGTTTGGGCGTTGATGGTGATTTTTTCCATCTTTATCACCGGGTGTCCGTTTCAGACAAATGAATAGTCAATCTTGTGTACTTTTTCGAGAGGATCGCAACGAAATGAATCCTTTTCTCTGGATATCCATTGGGCTCAAGTGAGAAGTCTCTTTGACGTGTATTTACGAGGAGATCGCAATGGTGCGATGCGCCCGACTGTTTTCGGGGCCGAGGCTTGGGATCACGGGACGCTGTTCGGGCGTGAGGCGGTGTCGGTGACTTTTCCGTCGGATATCCGTTTGAGGTGAGTACGTAGTGGATCTCATATGTTTTTCCACAAGGATTACAATGGTGTAAATAGTTCAGGAGGGCAGATCCTCTTACGTGATCTTATTAAATGTGGAAGAAAGTAAGGAACTCTGGTGGTGGTTCATCTTACTGTGTTTATAGCAGACACTTGGCGTGTGATCGCGTGCACTCCCATGTGAGTGATGTAAATGCATGAAGAGATGTGTTTGTCGGTGCCTCAGTTTTTGAGATGGTAGGTTGGAGTTGTTACGTTACGCCTTTGCCTTGACGTTGGGTGCCGGGTGCACATTAGACTTTGGCCTGGAGACGTGGTATACTCTAGGAGTATACGGGAGCGTTGGGAGGTACATGTGGATGTTGGTACCTGAGAGTGATTGTGCGCTTGGTTGGGGTTGACTTGGGGCCACACGTCGTGTGGGCCCCATGTTCATTCCATGCAATTCTTTACGTACTTTTGACCTCTTGCGATGTAAAGGGTCCCTCTGTGCTCGTTTGTTGACAAGCTGGGTGGAGTTTTCCCCTGGTCCTGTTCTCGTTTGTTGACCGGCAGGGTTGAGTTTTCCCCTGGTTCTGTTCTCGTTTGGCTTATAGAGATGGTTTGGTTCGTCTGTTTCTTCAGCTGTGAGGGGTTTCAGTACTGTGACCTTTCACTAGACTGCGACACCGTTTGTGACTATGTGTGCTCATGCAGCGTGGGTGTTTTCCCACTTTCTGGGATGAGTTGTCTCGGTCCGCTTCGATAGTGACTCAGCGGATTGGAGCATGATCACCTTGAGAGGTCGGGGAGTTTCTCCCATTGTTTCGTATTCCCTAGTAGAGTTTGTGTGGATTCGGTGTGACCAACACATTACCCGGGCACCGATCCTCTACCCAGGTTTTGGATTTTTTTAAAAGTCATGATATGAATAGTGTCAAAAATGACATAATTTAAATTTTAAAATATAAAATATTTTAATAAATATTATAAAATTTAAAAAAATCCTAATTTTATAAAAATGGTTTTGATATGTCGAAACGTTAATTATTGACTCTTTAATTGGATATTTCCCATGTTTTGGTAACTATTTTTATTCTAAAAGTGTTAAATGATTGATATAATGGTAAGAGTAAAAAAGGGTCAAATAAAAACAATAAGGATTATAAAATATCCAAAACCTGCCCAATTATTATTGAATGATTTTATTTCTAATTATATTCATCTTATCTTATAATTTATTGAGTTTTGGTCCTTTTGAAATAGAAAATCACTTAATAATAAAATAATAGTTTCAAACTTTCCTAAAGAGCCCCCCTTATAAAAGACCATCACCTCTAACCCATTAGCCACACCTATAAATCATATTGTATAGTCCAAAATCAGATTCAATAAGCACCAAAAATATCTATATTCCTCCTAGAATACTTCCCTTAGGGATAAGAAAATTCAAGAAAGCCTTTTGGTTCAAACCAAAGGGAGTTACCCAATTTACAGACAACCTCTTCTCTCACGTTCTTTTATATTATTTTCCTTCTCCAATCCATTTGATCATTTTATTATTTGTTTAAATAAAACAACCAGTATCCCAAATATAATATTTTTTGACTATAAATATTTGAACTACACTTACACACACCTCCGTATAATGGTTATAGAACATATTGTTTCTGTTGACGACGAACTACTGCCACACGAAATAATGATTGTTCGATTTTCCCATACCACCTCTCATAGTGGCCATTATGATGGAACAATAACTATATATGATATATATGATATTTATTTTATCTATATTACTATATATTTATCATTTACCTTTATTCCTTTCATGTTGTATAAATATGATAATTTCATTTGAGGAAGTATGGACTACCGCCCGCTCATAGTGATATGACTCGTTCATCCCATACATGGAACGTATAAAATAAGGATTTAATGAACATATGAAAAATATATAAAATATGTTATTATACTTTAATTACAATAACCCTATGTATCATTTAGTCCTCATTTCTTTTAAAATGAAAAATAAATGAAATTAGCGGTCATGCATACGTACGACATACCATCTCCATTACCAATGCATTTCAAATTCTTACATCTAAATGTTTTGGGATTTTATGAATAAATATATACTATATGTAAATACTTATATATACCAGATATATATGATATATATGATATCTAAATCATGAATATCATTCTGTAGATAATGGACTTTTGACAACATGGACAATTTTTGTTTACCACAAGTTCATTTTTGACTCTAGTTGCGAGCATCGACAAAATGTCAAATATGAACTAAAGTAATTAAATAATTTTTATATCAAGTTATTAAGTGATATAAAAGGAATAATAATCATGAAAAAGGTTCTGAATAAAGTAGAAATTAACTTAAGATTATTATTCAAGAAGAACAAGAACCATACGAGACAAGTCATACTTGAGGTAAGGGACTTCGTCTCAATCTCCATTCATTGAGGCATGTTTTCATAATATACACCACCTTATTTTGATGGTTTATAATAACCCCCTTTGAAATTTAATTTTATTAAAAGGGAATATTTTTTATAAATCATTTCAACAAATGAAAAATGTAATGTTTTTAATATTTATGATGACAATGACCTCTCTACCACCGTAATCGTTTTTTGGCTTCCTATATAAGCCTTAATGTTTTTAAAAGGAAAATAAATAGCTTTTTCCATTTTTGGGTGTTTTATTTTTGAAATTAGTTTCTGGAAAGGATTTATTATTTCAATATCTTAAAATTATTTCTTGTGATTTCAAATGTAATGTAATTAGTGAAATATTTATATTTTCAATATTTTATGTGTTATGATTTTATAATGGTACTTAGACATTTGACGGTTGGTTACATGATAGACCAAATGACTGGTGATTCTGTGATAAATTAAGGATGAGTGGTTACATTATATCCTCCAATGCATTGCGTATTGAAGTAAGCCGTATGGCTATTCAATTTTCTGATATGTGCGAAATTCAACTATACGGTTATTCTATTTAATTATGTTTATGCCCAAAGTTGACTTTATATGATATACGTTGTTTTTATGGGATTTATGGTAATCGTTTGGTTACCAAAATAGTAAGAAATGATCTTATATTCATTGAAGTGTTTTTAATACTTATTTAAGATGAAAATTAATAATTTATGATAAAGTATTCATGGTTTACATGTTGTTTTGAAAGACTAACAATTTTCCTTCTTTATGTATCCCTTACTGAGATTTTTATGATCATCCCATGTTTTTGAAATATTTATCATTGGACATAATGTGGAATAGTGTCAAGGATGGGATCAAGGAAAATTCATGTTGTTTAAGACATGGAACTAAACATGTATCTTTTTTAAGAGTTTTTATTTTATTAAAAATTGATAGAGAATAGAAGTGTCTACATGTATTATTCACGTTGTTATGTATAAGTTATGACCTAATTCTCTAAAGCACTAACCCTGATTATATCCTCAATGTGAATTATTAACTTAATTCCATATTATGTAATGTTTAAGTTCGGGTCCTTATAGTTGGTATTAGAGGTCAATTTAGATAAAATTAGAGGTCAGGGTGTTATTTAAGCATAAGTGACATAACTTTAATGATTAGCATATTATAATTATTCATAGTTATTTTAGATAAATAAAATGAGTTTAAGATAACATGAATAAGTATATCTTAGTGTTTATCATCCTCATATGATAGTATATGATTATTTTACTGATATAATGACACTAACCATTTTGGTTTTAGTAAATGGATGGATCTAGCAGGCACCAAAGTAACAATGGATGTGAAGAAAACTGTGGTGGTTTTCTGAATGAGAAACCAAATTAAATGGTAGCTTAAATAAGAATTTTTGTGGTTATTTTTAAACAACTATATAGAGACATGATTTACCACTTAAACCTTGATTATTTTTATAAGAAATCGTATATGGGAGAAATGAATCCCAATTGGAGTTCGGGAAATAACCATAAAGGTAAGTATATTCAAAAACCTATGTGTCAAGGATGTGGAAATAAACACCCTGGAAAATGATTCAAAGGAACGGGAATATGCTATATATGTGGTAATGAAGGTTATAAATAAAGAAACTATCATGAAAAAGGAAGCGTTTAGGTGACTCTGGTAAAGAGAAATAAGTTATTTCTAAGGGATCAATTGAGTGTTTTAAATGTGGTGTGCATGGTCATTATACAAAGAGATGTCCTATAATGAAGGTTTGGGAATGGCTTCATCCTGACCATACAAATATATGTTTACCAATACCTAATTCCATTCAAATTGAGGAAGTGGAAACTAAAAATGACAAATGAAATCTATGGATTATTTATTAGCTGATGTTCTGACATTATTGAATCTAAGGATATGATTCATGATTTTTTTTAGCAAATAATTATTAATGAATAAGTTGGAAAAGATTGGTTAATAGATCATGAATAACATTGAATGAGTAAGTGGTCTACATAAAAGTGATTCAAGAGTTACGGTAGATTTTAGGATGATAAAATGCTTAAAATTATTAAGGCTCTTTTGATGATGGGATTAATTTGGAAGGCTTTTCCCTGTATGTGTAACCCTAAAGTTTAATATGTGAAAATTTTATACAATAAATTATTATTTTTTATTGTTTGAACATAATGGATAAACTTAGGTGTATATATGATCTTTTTTTTGAGGTGATAAATGGATATTACATTTTGGGATGAAAAATGAAAGGTATTAGATAACCTTTGAGGATAAAATAGGTTATAGTTATTTTTGATGAAAATATCTTATTTTTGAGAATGTTATAAGAATGATATGGTTTTATAAAAAGGGAATCCTGCTAGATGGGTGACAACCAGTCCCGTCTGGAAAGTCCATGGGAATCAAACCCACAACCATAGGGAGACAAGAGAAAATCACCTACCACTGGCGTACTTAGAGTCCCTGGTTCGTATGACTTATTATTTTTAGTTAAATGATTTTATTGATCAAGAACAAGTTCATTTGGGATATTATGTTTTATCAAATAGATATCCTTAATATAGGAAACTCATTTAGTGATTAAGTGATAAACGTTATTTTGGAAGAAGTTTTCTCTTTCGGGAACACTATATGCCTAAAGAAAATAGAATACATTGGGATTTCATTTGTGGAGTAATGGTTGAAATTTTATTTTTGAATAATCTACGTTTTTATTGTGGATATATGGAGATTTTGGTTATTTATGGAAATAATTAACCTATCATAGAGGATATGTGATTTGGTTAGTTATATTTTAGTATGAGACATTTGAGTAGTCGATGTTATTTGGAGATAAAAGAAAATATTTACTGTGGAGGTCTATGTGATTAAATTATTATGAGTTTTGGGATTAAATATTATTTTGGATTGTATTGATGTATTTTAAAGACAATTGTTTATTGAATGGTTATTTTTTAACTCGTGGGTTTCTTATTCTATTTTGGATATTAAGAGTAGTATTTATTTTCATATAAGATTTTCATTTTTGAGGATTATCTGATATTTTACTATCAATTTTGGTTTTTGTTAATGTATAAAGATAAGGGAAATATACATGGTTCTTCTTTTTTGGATCATGTTATTCTTTAGAAGTTTATTCTAGTGATACATGTGTGACCAAGTCATCTTTAATACTCATCGTTAGGGATATAGATGAGTTTCTGGTAGAAACTTTTTAAAGGATAAAACTATACTTGAAAAGTAAGTTTATTTCCTCATGTCCTTACTCAATCTCATAAATAAATTATCCAAATTTATGAAGGGGAACTTAAAGCAACAAAATGTTTTCCATTTTAATTTCCTACTGGGGAATCAAAGACTGTTTAACCTCTCACAAGTTTTGTTGTTTTCTAGTGTTTATATTTTTCTTAATCATTTTTTCTATCAATCTATATCAGTACATGAAACATATTTTCTCCTCAATATCCATGTTTTCATGGAATATTAGAATGTTCTATCTTGGGTGGCCTTTTTTACTTCTCCTTATTTATTTTAAAGTAATAGTTTTATTGAATCTTTTTCTGATGTGGGACTTTCAATGAAGTTTCCAAGCCCAGTATTAGAATTGAAAGGAGAGAATTTCCAAAGTGTAGGGGAGAGGATATAATGACCCAGGTATTTATAGAATAATACATTTGATTTCTATTAATACTTATGAATAAGATATTAATTTTACATTAAAGGTTAAATCTAGTATATAAGGATAAAAAATAGTATTATAATAATATGAAATTACTCTAACACGTTTCCTAAAACTATTGGATGATACATGTATGACCATAGAAATCTTTGGGTCGATTTTGGGACCCCATGGATCCACTTGTAATTGAAAATGACATTTTATAAAAATTAATTTATAGTTAAGGAAAATATAACCTAAACATATATCTTTTTTTAAAACAATTTTTATATGGGTTTATATAAGCGATATTTTTGACTATAAATAGTTTTTGGAAAGCTATAATTATTTCCTATATCATGGTATTTTATTTATAATTTTTAGACATAAAAAATAAATTTATTTATAACACAATGGTGATGTACTGATTACATTATTAATGAATGTTTTAAATAAATGATAATATAAATGTTAAAATAAATTTAATTTGGTTGTTTTCATGTCATAAAAGGACAATATGGATGAAATTTCCATGTTATATTTATATTAATAATGTTTTTTTGAAACAATGAAGTTATTTTATATTTTTAAATAGCCATGATATGAATAGTCTCCAAATTGACATTATTAATATTTTAAAATATAAAATATTTTATTAAATATTTTAAAATTTAAAAAAATAAAAGATAAATAAAAATCATTATAATAAGTCTAAAATATTTTTAATTACCCATTAATTGGGTAATTTTCATGTTTTGGTAACTATTTTGATTCTCAAAGTGTTAAATTATTAATAAAATTGTAAGAGTAAACACGGTTTAAATAAAAAAGATAAGGATTAAAAAATATCCAAAACCTATCCATTTCTTATTGGATGATTTTATTTAGACAAATATTTATTTTATATTCTAATACAATGAGTTTGGACCCTTTTCAACTGAAAATTATTTTATAATGAAATTATGCTTTCAAACATTCCTAAAGATCCCCCTCCTCCTTATAAATGGCCATCAACTCTAATCCATTACTCACACCACTCAGGCCTCTTCGATCATCCAAACTCTGATCCAATAATCTCCCAAAATCCATCTATTCCTTGTAAAATCCTTCCCCTAGTCAGAAGGTAATTCAAGAAAGCATTTTGGTTCAAACGAAAGGGAATTACCTGATTTAAAGGTAACATCTTCTCTCAAGTTATTTTCTATTATTTTCCTTCTCCACTCCCTATGATCATATTATTATTTGTTTACATTAAAACAACAGTATCTTCAATATACTGGGTTAATTTTATGAGAATTATTTGAACTAAACTTACAGATTCATCCGTCCAATGGGTATAGAACATACTGTTTCTGTGGACGACAAACTACTACCTCCCGAAACGTTTATTGTTCAATTTTCCGCTACCACATCTCATAGTGGAAATTATGATGGAAATATAATTATATATGATATTAATGATATTTATTTTATCTCTATAATTTTTTAATTATCATTTAACTTTATGCTTTTCATGTTGTATAATTATGATAATTTCATTTGAGGATGTGCGGATTACCGCCCCTCAAAGTCATATGGCTCGTTCATTCCATACATTGAACGTATAAAGGATGGGTTTAATGAACATATGTAACATATATAAATTATTTTATTATAATACAACTATGTATAATTTATTTTTTATTCATTTAAAATGGAAAAATAAATGAAAGTAGCATTCATGTGTACGTACAACATACCGTATCCATGAACGGTGCATTTCATTTTCATATACCAAAATGTTATGGGCTATTATAAATAAATATATTCTGGATATAAAAACCTATATATATTAGATATATATGATATATATGATATGAAAATCATGAATATCATTATAGAGATAATGGACTTTTGGCCACATGGACAATTTTTAATTATAACATGTTCATTTTTGAATCAAGTTTCGTGCATCGACAAAATTTATAGTATAAAATCAAATAATTAAATAATTTTTATTGAAATGTATTGAGTGATATAAGAGGAATATCAAACATAAAAAATGTTTTGAATAAATTATAAATTAACTTAATTTTATTATTCAAGAAGAACAAGTAACATATGAGACAAGTTGGACTCAAGGTAAGTGACTTCATCTCAATCTCCATTCATTGAGGAATATTTTGATAATATACAACTTAGACGTTTTAAGATGTATAATAAAACGGTTTTACTTTTACATTTATTCAAAGGAAATATTTTTTCTACGAATCACTTTACTAAATGACAAATGGATTTTTTTTAACATTTACAACAATAATGACCTCTCCGCCTCCATAATTGTTATTTGGATTCCTCTATAATCCATAGTGTTTTAAAAAGAAAAAGAAATACTTTATTCCCTTTTTGGGTGTTTTGTTATTGAAAATTGTTTTTTGGAATGGATTGATTATTTCAATATCTTGAAATGATTTCTTGTGATTTCAAATAAATTTTATTAGTGAAATATTGATATTTGAAATATTTTATCTGTTACGATTTTATAATGGTACATGGAAATTTGATGGTTGATTACGTGATAAACCAAATGATGGGTGGTTCCATGATAAACCAAGGATGGGTGGTGAGGTTATAACCTCCAATGCGTTGGTTATAGAAGTTGGTCGAATGGTTATTCCATTAAGTGATATGTGTAGAAGTCGACCGTATTGTTTTTCCATTTAAGAATGTTTATATCCAAAGTAACATTTATATGCTATACGACATTTTTATGGGAATTATGGTAATATTTTGGTCACAAAAAGGGTAAGAAATGAGATTATATTTAGTGAAGTGTTTCTTCTACTTTTTAAGGTGAAAAGTATTACTTTATGGTAACATATTCATGGTTTACTAGTTATTTTGAACAACTAAAAATTTTCCTTCTTTATATATCTCTTACTGAGCTTTTTATGCTCATCCCATGTTTTAGAAATGTTTTTTCCATAGTACTTATGGTGGAATAGGTTCAAGGATGTGATTTTGGAAAAGACATGCTGTTTAAAAAATGTAAACAAACATGTATCTTTTTTTAAGTGTTTTTATTTTATGAATAAAATGGATACTGAGTGGATGTGTCTACATGTATTATTCAAGTTGTTATGTAGATGGTATGAACTAATTCTCAAAACATGTAAACCTAAAAAGTTGTTCAATGTGAATTATAAACTTAATTCAAGATTATGAAATTTTTAAGGCTGTGTCCTTTTAGGTAGGGTATGTAATCAATAATAAATTCTACCAGGTTCTTTATTTATTCTTTTTACGCACCCACTGTGGGCCCCTATCATTATCGTATAACCATGTAGATATCATAGCCTATATATATTTACCACAACCTCAATCCATTACATCTCTTAAAAATACAAATAATTATTTTATAACCTCATCACATTAAAATAATGTTATTTTGTTAAGAGAGAGTGGGGAAGAGGGAATAGTCATCCATACATATCGTATACAACCTAGACGTTGGCAAGAAAAACCATAAGATAAAACCTTGAATGGTTGTCTGTTATGTTACATGACTTGAGTGGTGGTGCATAAAATGCATCAAAAGAACAACTAATATATATAAATATATATATGTAAATATATATGAATACACACAATAGCATCAAAATATTATTCAACCTAACATTATAAATACCCATAACCAACACCATGAAATATTAATATCACTTGCACCACTAGTAATAGCACAAAAAACTCTATCATTACAACACAATACTACCACTTTACAACGCGCTTCTTTAACCCACAAAATATCCCAAAATCACATTGCAATAAATAAATTGCCCATAATTTTATGTTAATTCAAACATCATTCAATAGATATATGTTGTGTAATTAAATTATGTTCATTAAATACATTTATCAACTAGTTCTTCATTAAAATTTAAAATCCAAACTATATTACACCCATATATTTCCATCCACAAAAATTTTATATTACCATTTGAAATATATTATCATAGTTAAGTTACCTAACTAGAAATGATTTCATAAACATGGTTTTATAATTACTCCTTAATGATTATTTCTTTTTAATTTTATATTTCACAAAAACTAAGAGCCAACCACATCAACTTATAAACATCAGCACATAAGGAACTGAACCATACCTTGAAACATTACCACCACCATATCATAATTTAAATGATCAAAATATATTATTTTAACCACATCAACATCTATCCTAACACTTATACATCATAATAATTCTTTTTTAGCATCATCTGCAGTAATAACAACAATACATCATCGACTCACCATTTGACAAAAAAATAATAGAATCGAAAATATGATAATTATAATAAAGATAATGACTATGATATTAACAATAGTATGTAATATTAATAATGGATCCATTAAATTATGTCTAGAAATACCCAATTTTCTTTAATAATTCAATACATAAACAGAAAAATTATCTATCTCAGATTTCACAATATCTTATATTTCATTCTATAAGATATTACCCAATTACAGTAAAGATAAAAAATCAACAAAAATCATGATATAAAATAATTGTACAAATCAATAAATATATGGAATAATAGATAATTAGTATCTATAATAATATATAAATATCATGGGAAACTCATAACTATATTCAATTCTCCAGTTCCATTCAATTATCTTCTTTGGTCGATTCCACATCTTACCCCCTTGGTAACAAAATATTGATAATTCTACATTCACATGTAATAATAGAAGATAGATTTTGAATCCCTTACCTCAAAAATATAATTGATACTCTACACATTATTATGATGAGAAATAGTAACACATTGATATTTCATAATATATTTCTATTTATTAAATTCTATTTCTTTTATATCTTTCATTAAAAACAACAATGAGTTCAAACAAACATTTTTTATTGAAATATTAATTAATATTTACACTTAGAAATTGGTTTAATGGGTATAAATATAAATAAATAAATTTTAAAAAATATACCACTTATAAATTTACAAAATAATTTCATTTGTTAATATTTTTTTTGAAATAAAACTAAATATTATTTTGAAAAAATGAATTATTTTTATATTTTTTATGCATACAATATGAATTAACAATAATAAATTTAATCTACCACTATGTGTGAATGATTTTAATGAAATTTATTTTTTATATTTTTGATAAAATGTTTAATCATTCATCTAATATTTTATCTTGGAATTATAAAAGAAATGAAATTGTGGTAACATTTATCACCGCACTAAAGGGTGAATCAGTATAACCTACGTTAAAAATAAGTGACAATGTTATAATTTTTCATCCAAGTTCTTATGTATTGAATTCAATTCTACCCTTTTCAGCTTATTTTTTATATTTGTTCTGTTTAATTGACACATTTCTATGAAAAATGGCTAATACAATATTTAAATCAATGAATGTTACCAAATCTCACTATCATAGTTTTAAAAATAAATTATGTGTCCAGATAGGGTCAAAATAACGTTTTGAGTGAATATAAATGTTGATTGTGTGTATAATAAAATCTAATTAGTGATTATAATTTATTTATAATATTTTTATTATCTAATTACCTTAAATTATTGTGCAACACAAATATAATATTTATTCAGCTAATTGGAAAAATGATATTAAACATATTAAAACTATATAATTGGAGTTATTTAATTTTTTACATGAATTTTTAGATCAATATGAAATATTAGTTATGTTTAATTGAATTATATTCGAAATCTAACTTTTTCATGATTTATTTGAAATCAAATTAAATTAAGTATCTAAATTAAAATTATTAATAATTTATCAAAATAATATTTTATTAAATAATTTAAATATCATTATAATCTTCCAAAAAAATGGGAAAATTAATCTGTTTTCCATTTATGATTCAAATTATTCTTATATTTAAAATTATATCCCTTTCATAGTGAAAAATATGTTAACACATTTAATGATAAAATAAGATAATGAATGGGTTAAACAAAATGAAATTGTTTAAAACATCAAAAAACTCTATTAATTTATTTGGATGTTGATATTTAAATTATATCCTTCCTTAGGTTTTAATAATTTTTCATTTGGATTCATTTGGATTGATAATGAATTTAACATAATTTTTTCTTTTAATAATTTTCAAAGCACCCCTCGCCTCAATTAAAAAAGGGAACATATTCCTTCACTTAATTACAATATATTGAGGCATAAAGATCGACCAATACCTTCCCATTTATCTTATAAACATCCTTCTTTATTCAGGGGTTAGGGTATTTGTTTTAAAAAACCTAATTTATGTCCATTATGAAGAGATCTAACATAAGTCTTCCAATGAAGAGATAATATTTTTAACTAAGTCCTTTATTTTTATTTATTTTTCAACTTCCTATTAAAGGGTTGTAACTCTAAAGATATAATATATTTATTATAAGAAATATAATAATATTTTGTTTTTATTATGGTAAAATTATATTCCATGTCTGTTTCATTACATGAAAAGTGAAAAAATCATGTGTACGTACGTACGACTTATTGTCTCCACATATTGGTGTAATTAATTTTTCAAAACCATTTCACATAGATGGTTATAAAGATGGAAATTATAAAAATATATGATATTTATTAATTTGATATTCATATATATTAAAAATTTTATATTTACCTTCTTACATTCCAATCAATTTGAAAATGATAACGTTGTCTGAGAGTACATGTGGACTACCACCTCTACGAAGCGATGTGATCTGTTTTTCATTTGTGCTTTAAATGTAAGGTTATAAGGTTGTATTTGTTCAATATATATGATTTATATTATTTAATAATTATTTTGTGGAATAGAATTGTTATTTACCATTCCTTCATTCCATCCTTCAAAAAATGAAAACAATGTTCATGTGTACATACGATGTTTCATCCCCCTAAATTGTGTAATTTATTTATCTACCTATAAATTATATGGATGAACCTAAATATTTCTATATTGAATTTAATTTATAATTATATCACAATTAGCATTATTTATATTAAATAATAGTTATAAAAGCATAGGGAATACAACTATTGTACTAAAACATACATGAAAGACGAAGAAATTATCACATAAAATAATGATTTTAATGAAGAATTATGAATCAATGGGTGATAAAGTGTTATATGTAAATGATATATGGTATTACATATATGTTTATGGTTATGTAATAAATTAATGTATTTTTTTTATACATGAGGATCATACATGTTGGAATGAAATTAGACACGAGGTTAGAGCTTCTCATCTCTCTATTCCTTCTATGAGACTTATGCAATATTCCCCACATATTTTTTATGGGTGTTGTATATACTATCTAATTGATATAATATATCACAAATCTATTTATATTTTTGGTATTAATAGGTTCCTTGATGTTATTTCCTCTAGCGACCCTATCCCTAGTAGGCTAGAGTCATTGTCTACCACCATTAAATTGTCATCAGATAGAATGAATTGCATCCCAAAGTACTGATCAGTTTAATAGTATTGTTAAACTAGATAAATACATGATTATAACATTAAATTTGAATAAATAAACTAAAACAGAATTTCCTCAGGAATATCATTATCTCTTATAGAATATACTTACAAATATATAAAAATGATGTTCATGAAATCCCGGGGAAAGGATAAAAAGGGAGACCTAAAATTCCAAGTACAGCTTAAGTACATTAAAATATTTCATGAATAAATAATCATAATCAATATGGATAGCTAGATATGAGACATACATTTCGTATAATCAAAAAAATAAGAAGAGAGTGCAATTGGAGATAATACCAATGTGATAATTTTATGGATAATAATCAATATATAATGGTAAATAATTGAAATCATGGGTGGGGATATCTATAATTATGTGCCACCCATGTCATACTTAATCATCATTCTTCATCTATCAAAAAATTTGATTAAATTCATAAACAATGTTTCTTCTCATAAACTATCTCTATTTTGTGAATAATACAAATTTATGAACATTTACCTAGTTAATTAAATAAATTTTAAAATAATACACCACATATAGAAATGATATGTGGTTTAAGAAAGAAACATATCAATGATAAGTAATATGGATATTAATAATGAATTTAATGGTCATTTATCAAATGAATGTGAATAATTAAAGGGGAAGTTAATTACTACAAAATGAAACAAGGATGTGAATTTCAATTCAATCATTAGTGAAAATAATCGTACACCCTCAAGAAGATGAATAATGATGGTATCAATATAGAATATAATCATTAGAGTAGGAATAATGTCCTATTTTCATTGATGAAAATAAATACCCTAAAATGTATTTAAAAAAATTCTTTTGGAAAACTTCCTTTTCATTTTGATTTTTTTGAAAATCCTTTTTTAAATCAATTTTTTTAAAAAATATTTTAAAATATTATCATAAAATGAAATGGAAGATTATAATATAGGATGTTAATGATTCTTGGTAACTCTATACATACCTTAAAAGTAAAAAGAACATCCATTTTTCATTATAAAATTGTTAGAAAAGTTCAATATTCATAAAATGGAAAGTGGAGTCATTTTACATTTTCGGTACTATCCAAAGGAGAATTATTTTTAGAAACCGCCTAATATTACTTTAATAAGATTTTGTGGTGATTTAAAATATTTGAAAATACATTTTATAAATAGTTTTTATATGTTTAAGTACAGTTTTAAAACATTTTTAGAATACATAGTTTTGAAAAAAAAATCTAACCAAAGAAAGAAATGAAGTCAGGTTTCCATAAAAACATTTTATAAAACATTTTAATTAAAAAATATTAGAAAATGTTAATATTAAATGAAAATATCATGAATAATAATTTGATAATAACATAAAGGGCAGGGGGTAGTAAATTTTCATGTAAGTTCCTTCTACTTATATTCAAGAATTTTTTTTGACTAAAATGAGATTGTGAATTAAACCCATCAAATGATAATAAACGTGATGTGAGAATTAATTAATTAATATATTTAGCATTTAAACTATAAATAATAATATAATTTTTTAAATAAGACTTTATATAATCCAGATTTATTACACACATAATCCTACCATTACATAAACAACGAAGTATATGGTTAACCCAAAGAGTGGAAATTGAGTTAAGAAATACCTTACCATGAGGTAACTGATAATTAAAATATCCTTAGATGAAATAATTTAAATTTGAAATCAAATTAAATTATTTATTAATGAATCATGATATTAAATGTCAAAAGGGTGGTATATACACCGCATAAAATAAATTATGTGCATCACATTATAATATGACTCAATGAAATGGAATTGCGATAAAATCCAATACCTCAAGATTCCTTTTGTTAATGTTTCTATAAACAACTGTATAGTGTTTTTATTACTATATTTTACTTCTATAATAAATATATTGTAGTTTATATACTTCCCCCTTTGACATTTAATATCACGATTCTCTTATATTTATGTTATTATATATAATCTTTTTGCAACATCTTATTACCACCACTTTGTAATCTTAACCTAATATATATTTGTTTTAAAATTTAATTAACTTATAAGATAAACATATTAATATTTATAATATCATATGTGATCCTTTTATAATATCTTATTACATGTCATTTAATAATGATTTATTATTTTCATCATTTCAGTTAAAAATTTTCTTGTTTTCTCAGGCGTGTTTGCTCATGAATGATTCGAATCAAGTGTATATTATGTAGTTATATGATATAAATAATAATATCCATGAAATAATTATTGTTTTTTACAACATATTTACTTTTGAAAACAATCATGAACAATGTATTTGAAAAATTAAATGTGTTATGATCATTGAGAGAGTATGTCTTTTATACGGTTGAGTAATGTTACCATTTTTCACCGATCATTATAGAAATTTGTTCTGTATTATATTAAATTTAAATAATGATAATTATATAATATTTACCACATTACATACTTATATATATATATATCATACACGTGTCATGGTGATTAAAATATAGTCAAATCTCTTTGGGAAAGTTGTAGATCACAGGTTCACGAATGATTTTATCATCTTTATATTAGTTAAAAGAAAAGAAATAAATGATATATATCTTTAAAGAAGGATAAATATGTCATTTATATCATATTTATTTTTTTTACATTACATATAATAGTTAAAATTATCTTTATCACATTCCATGTGAAGCATTAGTGAAAGACGAGTCACATCACTTTGTGAGGCGGTAGTCTCATGTACACACGAGTGACATTATCAAATATCCTATAGAATGGAAGGTAAAAAAATTTATAATATAGTGAATACAGATATATATAAACATTATAAATATCTCAAATATAATTTATATCCATCATTATATAGAACCATGGGAGGTTTAAATGGAAAACGAATGATATCAATTCAAGAGGTTGTAGTCCTCCGCTTACACGAACGATGATTTCATAACCCATTTGATGGAAGTGGATATTCGTAAAGGCGATGAAATTAGTAGATAAAATGTACAAGTATATTTAAGATAATAAGGACAATATATCATCATGTTATAATGATATATTAATATGGTGGAGTAAGAAGTAAAATAAAGACACATATTAATGGACATTACCTCTTCTTCGGGTATCCTCTTTAGGTTTTTACTAATGCCTTAAAAGGTTAGATTTATAGCCAAAATAATGATTAATGTAAGAGTTTATGGAATTTTAAAATTTATTTGTGTTGTTATTTTCTGATCCAAATTGGGTTGAAAGTGTGAAGTGGAGATTAGATGGGGTGGCCTTTTATTAGTGGGGGAGAGGACAAACTAGGATTCTTTAGAAATTATTGAGTTCTCTCACATCTTTTATGTTTTAAAAGGGTAAAAAATGGATCATTATGTGACATTAGAGTATTTTGGGTACAAATATGTCTATTCCTCCAAATTATTTATAATTTTAAATTATCGTTTTATCTTATTTAAAGGTAAAATGTATTAACTTATAAATCATTTATTGAAATTTGGGTCCTTTTAATTATTTTCATATTTAATTTAGATATAAAAACTTTGTAAACTTTTTGAAATTTTCTCCTTAAAACATGTTTTCTTGTCCCTTTTATCGAACTAATTTTAAAAAAAATTCAATTATATGAGTATAATTTTAAAAACACTATTCAATATTTTTAATTATAATAATATATAATTTTTAATAAGTTACTATCAATTTTTTTGCAAAATGAACTGAAATTAAAGTAAAAAATATTTATTGTTGTTACGGTAAAAATTGGTCTACCGTGGAGTTAACAAAGAAATAATAACAGTTACGTAAAGCATAGTATTGCAAATATAATAAAATAATTTTCATATGAGAAATATATATTTTTATAATATATTTAATATTATTAATTCCGACAATTACAAATATAATAAAATAATTTTCATATTAATTAATGTTATTTATAGTATATTGTTGTTCAGTAAAGCATAGTATTGCATACAACCCAAGGTAATATCAGTATCGCATACATTGAAAGCTCTATATTTTGAATTTATTTGATTTTTTTTATAAAATAAATTCTCAGGTTACTATATTTCTTTCTATTCTTGGTGTTTCATTTCATACACGCTATCAAATATTATACTCATATTTCAAAATCTCTATGTGATCCACTATCCGTACCTTAAATAAATTGCGTTCTCAAAATTTAAATGTGACCTCATTAATCAAGGGTTTAAAATTTTTATATATATTTTTTGAAAACCCCACATCCTAAAAAGGTTTTATAAATTATAATCATAATAATAGATATAGGTAAGTTATAAGGCCATATGGAATAACACATAAATAGGCTCCGAATTAGGAGATCATTTGTGGAAAGCGAAGATGTGGACATAGAAGAAAAGTGGATATAATTAAAGAGAGTGATTGTGGTAATTGATCACAATAAATTGATTCATCAATGAAATGTTTTGGGAATCCAAACCATAAATATGTGATGATTTTAGAGGCCATCTAATTCATTAGATATGAATCTAAAAGGAAAAAGTTTTTCCTCTAATATCATTTTCTTAAAAATGTTGAATTCTTTTACTGCCTAATAATATTAGGAAATATAATTACTTTATATGTTTGTATTTCAATAACAAAATTTTATCCTGTGGTATTACATTGATAAAAATTCTATTATTCTGTTCACTCTAAGAAAGGAATGTCCAAAAAATAATTTTTAGGTCAGAAACACTAAAATTTACTTTTTACAAATCATTAGATGCATAAAAGAGTGACTAATATTTCCATCTGCCTCTAAATATTTTCCTAAAATAATATGGTTAGAACATGAAATCCAATTAATAAATACATTAAACTCAAAATTAAAACTTATAGTTCATCATTAATATTTATTTATCAAATCATTTAACTAATGACATGTTAACCATGAAATCATGTAAGCTAGTGGTAGATGTTAAACACAGATCATCCTTTGAATGTGGGTTCAAGTACATGGCCTTTCGAGATAGACTGGGATATCACCCAAAAAATTGGTTATTGATTTTCTAAAATATACTAATATAATTATTATATGATTCCCATAATAAATATGATGGACATCCCTACAATCATTAAATAACCTTTTTACTAAGCTTTCAAATACAACTTATATATATTTTATAAGGTCTAATGATCTTATTTGACCATTATTACATTGTCATTAATTGTCATATAAAACCTAAAGGTTATCAACACTATTAAATTTATGTTTATTAGAGGTAAATTAATTTTTCCTCAAATAATTGTTTTTCTCACTAAAACATATACTAAACTAATCGGTTGTATTTCCATAAACGTTTTCTAAAATATCTATAACAACATAACATTCCAACCACAATTTTTTTTAAATGCGTGTCTATGATTTTGGACTTATGATAAATATTATATGATAAAATATAAAAGTATCCCTAACTCTTATATTAATTAATACACAATAACATATAAAATTAAACACATTCATCAAATGTTCCATAATTGTTATAACCAAAACCACATTGGTAAAATACATCAACTATTTAATCATAGAATCCCAATAAATAAATGCTTCATCGATTTTATTTCTGAAAAGGACCATACTTAGTCCAAGGGTCAACCTAGGTCAATACTTATCATTATATATTCAAATCCTTCATTATGGTTTATAAATAAATTATGAAATATACTATGAATATCCTCTGGGAGTGTCAAACTAGTAACACATTAAGGCACATTGTTGTGTTCTAGGTAACATTAAAGTAAATCCCATCACACCTTTTATTGAGTTATTACCCCTTGGTACATCTATTCCAAAACCATGTCCACTTATAATATACAGACAAGGATGTACTGCTAGGAAAAACCACATAATCTTTTTCTCAATTTTTTTTTCTTATATAATTATTCTCAAATTACATTATAGGTTAATATTCCCCAATAAATATTTTCCTATATATAGTTACCATGTATTCTTTTAAATTCATGTAATACCAATTGTAGTGACTCCAACCCCAGTTTCCCAGATCCAGTGGCTGATACCATTACATTGGCACAATATAAAAAGAATAAAATCCTAAAGGAACGATCAGTTTAGTAGTATTGGTAAACTAGATACATAATTAATTCTTACATTACATTGGATTAGAAAATTATGACATAATGTTTTTTTAAATATCATTATTCCCTAAAGCATATTATTTCATATTTTTCATAGTAAAATTTTTGTAATTTAAGGGAATGAAATCCAAATAAGGGTGATATCAAATTCCCAGTAAGGTTGATGTACAGTGGATGGATTCATGAATCAATACAAATAATAAATATGGAATGGTAATTAGTAAAAATAATTTCTATATATTCAATAAAATAAGATGGTATTGCATCCAAATATAATGTCAATGAGAAAAAATCATGTAGAATAATCAATATGAAATGGTAAATAACTTAAAAAATATTAAATTTAATCAATATATTGAATATCATTATTGGAAAAGGCATAATCAATATGGTAATGTAAATAACTGAATATTCTTTTGATTTAATCAGTAAAATGAAAATGAAATTAATCATGAGATAATTTCATTGTTGAAATCTTTTGGATTTTAATAAAATATTTCTTAATGATGTTAATTCTTAACTATTAGATTCCATTCTTCCTTTGTATGCGATCTATTTTTTGATAAGTCCTTTCACGTGAAGGTTTAAGTCATACTGGGGAAAAACCCACATGACTAAGGATATCCAATTGATTTATCCCATAATACTACCAATACATCAAGTATATATCTATAATCCGGACCCACCCTTGTCATAATAGTTAAAAGTATTCCTTATATATCGGATAATCAATTTAATTTATATAAAATATTCATTATCATCATATATCTATATTGATTAAAGAATATAGATTTATTAATATTTCCCTTAGCTAATAAAAGAATTTTAATATAATTCATTTTATATAGAAATTAAATAGGTATTAAGAAACAATATTTACATGATAATTAATATAGATATTTAGAGGAAATCTAAAATTTAATTATCACTATAAAATGATTAATTCCTAGAGAAGTAAAAGAAAAAAAGAACCATGGAAGTGTATATCGATACTATCCTTGGTAAAAATAATCATAAAATATATAGGGAATGAATAAGAATGGAATCAATATAAAATATAAAAATTTTATTATGAATAATTTGTAAATATCATTGATTAATAGAAATACCATAACATTTATTTAAAGGCATTATTAAATAAAATAACATTCTCATTTTGAGAAAACATTTTTTATTGAAAATAAATTTTAAAAATGATTTTATTTAAATAGATCCTCATTGAAAAGCACAAAAAGATTCAAAGAAATGAAGTTCATTAATGTTGGAAATTCTTCACATGCTTTAAAAGTAAAAATAACATACCATTTTCATCATAAAAGGTTAGTAAAGATTCTTGTTCAGAAAATGTCAAGTAGATTCCTTTCAAATTTTTGCAAATGGACAAAGGGAAATTGTTTTTAAAATTAAATTAGATACCTATGAAAATATTTTGTATGATTAAAAATTGGGAAAATGTTTTTTATAAATCATTTAAATATGTATAAAAACTTTTTTATTTTTTTTATAAAATATGGTATGGGAAGAATATATATTTATAATGGAAGAGAGATATAAAATAGGATTTTCGTAAACCTATTTCCATACATTTTAAGTAAAAATTAGTTTAAATATGGTACTATTATTTGAAAATAGAATGAAAAATTATATTATAATAAACCTAAACTAGCTTTTTTGGAAAAGGTCAAGTAATTTCCTTCAACTGGTATTTAATAATAAATAATCTCGATTAGATTGGGATTGTGAAATAAACCCCAGAAATGATCATAAAATTGATGTAAGAAATAATCAATGAGTAAATTATGTGTATAAACTATAAATTAATATAAAACATTTAAAATAAAAAATAATATAATCAGTAGTCTCTACACACAGAATCCGGACATGAAATAATCAATGTAGTAGAAGTTTATCCCAACGGGTGGAAATTAAGATAAAAAAACCCTTACCACTTGGTAACTCAAAATTAAAGTCCCCTTGAATGAAATAATTGAAATTGGATATTAAAAGTAAATTAATTATTAATGAATTATTATATTAAATTTAAACGGGTTATAATATACTTTATATGAAAACATTACGTGCATGACATTACAATATGCCTAAATAAAATCAAATTGAGACGAAATCCCTTACATGATGGTTCTTTTTGGTTGAACATGACTTAACATTCTGTATAGTGGTTTTAAATTTTTTATTAAATTATTAATGATACATTCTAATATTTATAATACCATATATGATTCTCTTATACCATATTATTATAATTCATTAATAATATTTCATTTGTTTCATCATTTTAGGTGTTAATTATCTTGTTTTATCATGAATGTTTCATCATGAATGATCAATATCATGTGAATATTATATATTCATACAAAAAAAGAATTATAATCATGGGATAACAATTTTATTTTTATTTAAATTTTACATTTAAAAGAAATTATGATTAATGGTTATGAAAAATGAAGTATGTTACGATAATGGAGAAGATAGGTCATACGTACACATGAGTAATATTTCCATTTTCACAAATCATTATGGAAAGGGGGTAAGTAATATATTACCTTCCTTTAATGATCATGATAAATTATATACCATATTATATTATTATATATGTTATCCATGTGGGGTACTGATAAAAATATATTCACATCACTTTGTGAGGGATGTTGTCCCCACATACACGAACGATGTTATCATTAATATGTGAGTGAAAAGGAAATAAAGAAAATTATATATATATATATATATTAAAAATTATAAATATTTTATTAATATAATAATTATGTTATTTTTATAAAATGTAATAATTAAATTTATCTTCACCACATTCCATGTGAAGCATAAGTGAAACCTGAATCATATCGCTTCATTATGTGGTAGTCCACTGTACACACGAATAGTGTTATCATGTGTCTTATGGAAGGAGGTAAAAATATATGTAATATATATTGACTCAATGGTTATAAATATGTTAGAAAAATAATATTTATAGTTTCTATCTGTCATCACATTTAACCTTGAGAAGTCTAAATGGGAAAATGAATGACATTTTTCACGGGGCTGTAGTCCGTCGTACATACCAATACCATTTTCTTAGTTTTGGATATTTGATTATTGTTTTAAACTAAAATGAAACTTTTATAATAATAAAAAATAATTTGATTCATACTGACCAAATCGTGTGTCTAATTGGTGTGCAGTCCATTACTAGACATTGAAAATTAATTATGGATCATTTTAATATGGTTTAAAAACAATACTAACTTTTTATTATTTGTATTTATTCTATAATTAACATGTTAAACTAAAATAGAATTTTTCTTCTTAAAAAATGGACTTTGAGTCACACCAACCACATCAATCATTAGATTGAGCTACATCGATTACAACACATCACAAAGGAAATATCGACAATTTTCTTAATGTTTAAAAATAATCTGAGCATGTTTGATTGGTTATGGAAATTTTATGTGTGTTTAAAAAAATGAGTCTTTTGTATTGAAATAAAAATCTTCGAGTAATACAGACCACATCAACTGTATGATGGACATGTGGTTGATTCCTACTTTTCACAAATGAATTGTAGATCGTTTTAATTTTTTTTTTGAAAACAATCATATCACAATATTTGTGGCTTTGGAAATTTGATGAGTTGCGAACTAAAATGTCACTTTTATATTGATAACACAATCTTCGAGTCATACCAACCACATCATGTGTCATATTGGTGAGAGGAAAATTCATACATGTGAAAAATTAATTATGTATCACATTTCTAATGTTTTAAAACAACTAGAGCTCAGTGTCTCAGTTTTAGTTATGTGACATGTGTTTTAAACTAAAATGAAACTTTTTAAAAAAAATAGTTTGAGTAATGCCAACCACATTTGGTGTCAGATTGATGCCCAATAAATTCCTACAGATTGTGGATGAATAATGGAACCTTTTCATAATTTCTAAAAACAATCTTATCTTTTTTTCTTAGTTATGTATTTTTTATGATTGTTTTAAAGTGAAATTACGCCTTGGTATTAGAAACATTCCATTTGACGAATACCAACCACATAAAGTCTTGGATTTACATACGGTAAATCCCTATACATCATAAATAAATTATCAATAATTTTAATAATGTTCAAAAAAATATTATTTTTTTTCTTTTTATGGGTGATGTGAAACACATTTTAATCTAAATTGATAGTTTTATGTTGAAAACATGTACATAATGTAATATGTTCCACATCCGGTGTCATATTGATATTACATTGATTCCTACATGTAAAAAATATCTTAATGATTGTTTTCATATAGATGGAAATAAATCCATGATCATTTTATTAGTTTTGGCTATTTGTGGATTTTTAACTAATATGAAACTTGCATATTTAAAAGACACACTTCGAGTCATATCAAACATATTGTGTCTCATATTGATGTGTGGTAAACTCGTACATGTCAAAAATTAGTTATGGATGATTTTATTTAATTTTACAAATAATATGATCTCATTTTCTCTATTTTTCCTATGCAGTATGTTTTAAACAAAAATGTCCTTTACCTATTGAAAGAATGTACTTTGAGTCCTACTAACCACACTGCGTGGAATATTAGAGCTCGATCAATTACATCATGTTAAAAATGAATTACAGATAATTTTAATAATGTTTTAAAACAATATGATCTTATTTTTTCATTTTTGGTGATGTGACATGTGTTAAAAACTAAAATGGAACTTTTATATTGAAAACCCACTCTTCGAGTCATACTGACCACATCGGGTGTAAAATTGATGTTTGGTCAATTCATACATGTCTGAAATGAATTATCAATAATTTTTCTAATGATTGAAAATTATTTGATCTTTTTTTCTTAGTTTTGGTCATTTGATGCATGTTTTAAACAAAAATGACAATTTCCTACCATGAACACACACTATAAGTTATAACAACCACATCATTTTTCCGATTGATGAACAATCAATTCCTAAATGTGAATAATGAATTATGGAATGTTGTTATCAATTTTAATGACAATATATGTTCATTTTCTTATTAGTGGGTATGTGACCTGGGTTTTAAGCCAAAATTACACTTTTACATTGAAAACATACACATAGTTTCATACCGAACATATAGGGTGTTAGGTTGACATGATGTATATTCATACACATCACAAATAAATTATCTGTCATTATAATTAAATTTATAAATAATTTGGCCTCATTTTCTTAGTTTTGGATATGTGATACCTATTTTAATCAAAACAATATCTTTTGAATTGAAAAATAGACTTTTATTTATATCGACCACATAGTGTGTCAGATTGATGTGATGTCAATTACAACACATAAAAAACAACTTATGGATTACATTCATAATGTATCTAAACAATCTGAATTTTTTATTGGTTTTGAGATTGTGATTTTTATTTTGAACTATTGTGTAAATTTCACAAAATAAGTATCATATAAAGATGATAATTAAATTAAATAAAAAATGTTGATAAAATGATTATAAAATTAACAAAATAAGTAGTAGGAAGTCACCTCTTCATAATGTATATATAAAATCTTACAGCTTGTTTTTTACTATTCATTTCATTACATATTGATTTCCTCTATTATAGTTCTCCTTGAGAAAAAGATAAAAATTAATATATAATTATTTTATACTAATAAATCAAATAAAAAATATATTTTTAGGGTCATAAATCATACATGAACATAATAACAATTGATAATCACCTAAATTTGATGTTCGAAAACATTCCAAAACCATGAACTATTCCCACTCCTATATAGAATCATTTACTTATTATTTTGAGTTTATAGATTCTTATAATTCTTTGTAGTATGAGATAATATAAAAATCAAAATTTTAAGATATATTTTTAATGAAATTTTATTTACTTTAAAAATTATCAATTTTTGGAGGCTCTAATTATGATGGTATATGATATCTTTTATAAATTTTCAAATGTAATATTCTCAATAATTGATTTTATCTTTCTTTAAACACCGTAGAAACATTTACCAAAAATAATTAAATTGTTTTGAAATATGTTTTGATATTATTTATATATATACCTTAATCTATTATCATTTGAATAAATCTATAGGCTTATTATGTTTAGTGATTGACCATAAAACATAATTTAGCCTCAACTGTTCTTTTGAATCTTCGGTACTAATTTATCATTAATAAAAACAACATAAACACATATAATTTTTTTTAAGAACGATTTTATGCATGATCTAAAAAAAATATAAGCCACTATTTATCCCCATATTTATACCATTTTTCAAAAAATTATAATTCATCCATTTTCAATTCATATTCATCAAATTAGGTTTCTAAAAATTCATTTTTTATAAAAGAATAAATAAATACACATAAAGTATTTGTAATCAAATGTTAAAGTAATAGATTATTATATTAAGGGGATCCCAATAATTAAATGTAATCAGTTCTGATTCCTCCCATGTTAGCAATTTACATAAAGATTATATGTATATAAAAATTCTAGGATGAAGATGTTGTTGTTGATCTGTGTTCTCGTTTTGGTGTTGCACCGAACAAAAAGGTGGTGATAAATATATTGGTAGTTTCTTTATTTATTATTGATTATATTAATTACCTTCATAATTATTGTTCATTATTTTTATTTATTTGTGACTAGCATTTGATTTTTTTTGTAAAAATATCTTTCCTTAGAACATACATGGTCTTGTAATCATCTTATTTTAAAATAGGGTTAAGGATAATAGAATTTTGTTAAACAAATAGATGAAATTATTATTGATCACAGAAGTGATTTTGGATACCATTTTACTCTATTTTTTTGTATATTATTCTATAAAAATTGTATTTTTAAGGGATATTATAATGGACATTATAAAATTTTTACATTATATTTTAATCTTGTGTGTGTTTGAGAAAAAATAGTTTTAAATTATAATTTTTACTGATGACATTGATACAATTCAGAATGATAGATAACATTTAATATTAATTAAAATTATTAGATTTATTAATAAAAATAAAAAATACTATAAAAAATAATTTGAAACTTATACATGTTCACATAGCTCAAAAAATTAAAAACATTTCCTTGCCAACCCCCTATATTTTAGGTAACCAAATAAGAAAATATATCTTAAAAATCCTTATCTCAAAGACTATATTAGCTATGGAAAACTCAGAACACCTTTAATCCTAGGAGTCGTATTTAAATACAAAAACAAAAATAACACTCTAAACCACCTTAAAACCATCTTATGAATTCATATGTGCATCAAGCAAGAGAAATATCACACATATAATAAATCAAGCATGAAATAACATATAATAAAATTATATTAATGATTATAGTGATTTATTATAAGGAAAATGCAATAAACATAACTTATTATAGTGTTTGTGAACTAGAATGAACATTCAAGGATCTTTTCAGTTAATAGTTTTAGATAATTAGGATTATATCTTAAAGTGTAAAACCATTCATTATAAGTGACCACTTAAACTCATTATCCAATTTTTCCACCATATGAAACACAATTAAAATAAAACATGATTTATTTTCATGACACATCTTCCAAAAATTCATCATGATATATTCTTTGTACTTACCAATCTTAAGACCTATAAAAAACATCTCAAAAATATAGGATTATCACATGATCTCAGTAAGGGATAAATAAAGAATTATAATCATTAGTTTAGTAAAAAATTGATAACTCATATAAATTTTACCATTATCATAAAATTTATTTTAGAATGTGACATAAAACAATTTCACGTGATGAAAAGACACATTTTTCTCCAATAAAATCATTAATACCCACATCCTGCATTTAAAATTCATTGAGGCGAATTAGAGCATCTTATGCATAAAACTGTTATAAACCCTTTTAATTGGAAGAACCAGAAGCCCGTCATCCAATTAAGTTTTTATTGGAATACCCAAAATTATATGGGCCGCCCCATGTTACACTTTAATTGGATTTCTAGGAATTATCTAGGGCACCCCATGTTAAGCTATAACAGGCATTCTCAATGCTATCCATGCCACCCCATGTAATTTTTTAATGGGATTTTCCTATGCTATCTGGGACACCCCATGTTAGGGCATAAGTGGCTTTCCCAGCCCTATTTGTGCCACCCCATGTATAATATATATTTATCTGAACCGTTTCCTATAATTCTCAAGTACCATATCATTAAGAAACAACTTTTATCATGAAAACTTTTGAATGTATATTTTCATACCACATGAAAAACTATTTCAAATAAAAATACCATTTTCACTTAAGAACCAATTTTCAATATGAAAACACCATTTTCATAAAAAATAATTCAATACCAAAATACCCAAAAAAAGATAATGTTTGGTTTTCATTTAAAGAATCATGAATATTACAAAGGAATATGAAAATAAAATAGTGTCCATGGTAGAGGAAAGCCATTGTCTCCGTATATGATAAATGTAGAACATTTTTTAAATATTTTTTAGTATGTTCTGTATAAAAATTTGTAATAGTTATTTTATATCGATATAAACAAAATTTTAAAATAATATCAAGAAAGTTGACAATGATAAAAGGATTTGATAATTAAATCTTTAAACATTAAAAGTGTCTCATACAACTTTGACCATTTAAATAAATATCTATGTGAAATAATAAATTTACAAAAACGTTATATAATATTATTATAGATAAAATATTGATATTAAATGTAATATAATATATATATACACCTTATAAAATAATAAAGGTTCATATCATCAAGAAATGCCTCAATAGAAAGAGATTGAGATGAAATCCCTTATCTTGAGTCCCACTCATTTCTTACAATAATTATATCAATGAATAATAAAAATATATTAATTATTTATTTGATTGAGAACCATTTTATTGTTTATTATTACTTTTATATCACTTATTATCTTGTTATAACAATTATTTAATTAAATAAGTCCATGTCTGACATTTTGAAGATATTCGGTACCTCTGAGTCCAAAATAACTTTGATATGACGTAAATAGTCAAAGTGTTCATTAATAAATCATATCCTTAATAATATTAATGGCATAATAATCATTTTTATGAATCAATTATAATTTTAAATCATATAATTTGTGTATGGTTATGAGAAATTAATAACGTTATTATCAAGGAGATGGTAAGTCATACATATGAATGAGTACAGTTTTAATTTTTAAATGATAAATATGGAAAGAAGGATAGTTTCATTTAATATTTATATAATTATAATAATATAATTTATACCATATTATTCATTTAAATATACTTATATATTATACATGTGATGTGGTGATTAAAAATGAATCGCATCCCTTCGTGGTGGTGATAGTTCACATGTACACACGAACTACATTATCATTTTTATGTGAATTGGTAGTAAGAATGTAAATTACATAATAATAATTTATAATAATAAATATGTAATGAATACCATATATGAAATTTATTTCCATTATTATAATTATTCTTGAGATATGGAGATAGAAAACAAATTGTATCAGTTCGCGGAGGTTATTGTTCACATATACGTAAGAATGATTAATTCATTTCATGTTTGATGAAAGTAGAGATGGATTTAAGTAATGATATTTACATAATAACATCACTGTATTTTAATGATATTATAATTATTATTTCATATTTTTTGGAGAATATTTTAAGGTAGGGTAAGACTAAATAAAATATAAATACATGATTAAAACTCTACCTCTTCTTTAGATCATATTTCTTGATTAACACATTTGAACCTATAAGGTTAGTGTTCCAACTAAATTATCTTTTATATAATGTGGGTAGGGATTATATGATGGTATTTGTGTAGATATGAGCCGAATACAGTAGGATTTAAGTGTTAAGAAGAGAGAAAAATGGGAACCCTTTAATAGGAGAGTTGATACACACTATTGGAATTGTTAAAATATTAAATTAATATAAAATAATTTTATATTAATAATGGTTCCAAAGTGATATATTTAAAATAAATTATAACTCTTTGTCAAATATCCTTAAAAAATTAATATTAGATATGTTTTGACTATTTTTTAATCCATATCTTTTTTATACCTATTAACTCTTACAATGATATCATGTAATTTACACTTTGAGGGTTAACATTATTTACATAAAATCAAAAAAGAACAATAAATGAAGAATTTATTAAATTTTAAGATTTATCCCAATTATTTGGCCAAAATTGATTTTTCTTGGAATTTTATATCCTTTAGTAATATATAATTTATTTTAAAATATAATTTATGTCAATTCTGAAACTATTCATTATTTGACATTTTTGATAAATAATAAAAACATTATAGCTTATAAAAAATATATAAGAGAATACCTAAAATGTCACATTTATCCATAAAAATATTTTATGGCATTAATTATGTAAAATTATCTTTATTTTAGTACTTTTAATATCATTTATTTGATATTTTTTTTAATTAAACACTTACTACATCATCATTAAGCAATCATTTAATTTAAATATATTTTCCATAAAAATTAAAAATAAATTACCATGATGTATATTAACATGATATATTTCTAAATAATACTATTATCTCAACATATACTTTACATTAAGCAATATTAAAAATGTTTCACTTTTTAAAAACAAAACTTTGAGAAAATTTACTTTTCTTTAAATAAAATACCATACATGTCATACTTTCTCCCAATTGTCTTAAAGGGGTATTATTTTGGCACATGTATTATTTTAGGTCAATAAAAAATCATCCAATGAAATTAGGACAAAAGTTAGGATAATTTTATAATATTTATAATATTATTTTAAGCCTTATTTACCAGATGCACCCTTATTTGTGGTAATAAAAATAATTACTTAAGTTACTATTCACAATATCCAGAAATTATGTAGATCCTAATACATCATAAATATTATACTTATTAAAACCATGTATTTAATTTATTCAAAATTCAAAATATACAAGTGGATAAAATTAATTGAAAATCAATCATGTTGTCGAGTTGGGAAAAGAAGATTTCAAAGTAAAAATGCTTAAAATTCACAATGTTTTTATACCCAATTTCAATGTCTAACTTATTCTAATGACCTAATTTAATAAAATTATAAAACAATGATGTAATAATTCTCTAAAATTCTTCAAATATATAATTTCAAACTATAAATATATTTTATGAAAATGTTTTTTCATTTAAACTGCATTACTTGTCACTATTCATCAAAAAAATGAACTTTATTAGAAGATAACAAAACATATCCAAATAAAATTTTGATACAATAATTTCAAATTAGAAATTTATTTTTCAAAATATAAATTATAAAAGTGTCAAATAATATAATTAAAATAGGTGCTCCATCAAAAGGCGGTAAAACATCTTTTTTTTGTAAAATACTTGTTTTAAGTGTAAAATTGTATTTATTGATGTATCTTGTCTTGAAAACACATAAAATGAATGTTAAAAAATTATATTTATTATATATTATATATGTATATATGAATATGTTTATTTTATTAATATAATTAAAAAAGTGTGATTTGTTAGTTTATTGGAATAAAAAAAACTTTTACACATTTAAATAGCTTTTTTAAAAAATGTGTTCCATTTTTTTACAAAGGGATTGTCATTAATTTATAATTAATTGGCAAAATAATTAATAATATATTCTTGTGTAAACAATATTTTCATTATTAAATTAATATTATTCATTCCCGTCATTCTAAATACTATATTATAATCATAACATTGACATAATAAAATTTAATAGTTCAATTAAACACGATGTGGCGTATCTTGTACGCTATCAAACATAGCATAACATTTTTAAATATAGAGTATGTTATAGTTATCAAATATAAAAATTAATAAAAAATTAATAAATCATTCTTATCAATGAAATATCTATTAGACATCTCAAATTAAAAAATTATATCACTACTTGCTTTTACTATAAGATTATGCTAATACATAACTTAACACTTAATTTTGTGATTAATTATTTTTTGTAATATCACCTCATGAATTAAACACTACCATATATAGCTATAACATAACCTTATATTACATCCTCTAAAATATATTCATCTGATAACAATGACCATAATTTCCAAAGATGAATTAATCATCCTAAATTACAATGTAAGAATTATCAACCATTCATTTGAATTCATTTTTTATCTAAATTATAATCCTGTAAGAATCTATAAAACAAATTCCATATACACAATAAAACATAATATGAAAATATATATTCAACACTAAAACAATAAGTGGTAGGATATAATGTGATTAGAAAAACATGTTCATTCTTTCTAATTAGTCATTACAATTACAAAATCAAGGTATCCATTATAATTACATCTCATTACCATTCATTTTATAATTTCACATTTAATATCATAATTTATTACAACTTATCAAGATTAAGTTCGGTTAAAATACACATATGAGATTTAACATGTTATCATTAGTTTAGAGAAATTGGAAATATACACAAATTTAATACACAATATAAAAATAACATAAAACAATATATAAATAATTATTTATGGAATCACATAATTGTGGATAAAATATTTTCCCTTTTTATTCGAATTCCATTCCAAATAAATATTAAATTTCCCATGAGAAATAAAGAAATTTAAGTGGAATATGGTTATGTTTTAATTAAAATTGTTGTATAGAATACAAATAACGAAATATCTCAATATCTTTGTTCACATAAAATATGAAAAAAACTATATAAATCTAATATTAAAAAAAAATTAAAAAATTTGAATTTTTATAGATATTGAAATATATATTAAACCCTTCCAATGTGAGGTGATCTATAAGGGATATGATATAATTTTTAATGTTTCTTAGCCTAGGAAGTGGAAGATGAAGAAAGGGTTGTCACTAGAGGTATACTTCTCCAGGGTGGGAGGTTGGCCCAAGAAGAAGACAACGACAACAAGGAGGTGAGGTGGAAAAAATAATTAAATAAAGGAAAATAATAATATTTTTTGCAGAAAAGAGGTGATCTAATATACATAAACAAGAGATGAGGAGAAATAATAACATACATTAGATTTGGGAGTTGATTTATCTGAGAGAAGATATAGGCGAAGTAGCAATAGTGCAGAACATCTGCGAGAGATTGAAGGGAGCATGGGAACTCAGTTCAGTTAAGTTTGTATTTAAATGATTCGAGAGGGTTCTATCAGTGTCGATAGAAAGATATTTTATCAGTTCAAAATTAATAAATATGGTAAAAAGACCTCTTTTCAACGCTTTTCTAGCACTCATAAAGACATATATAATTAATTTTAATGACATAATTAATATAATTAAAAAATATAAATGTATTTAAATATAAATAAATTAAATATAAATATATATAATTATGAATATATTAAAATAATTATAAATATTTGTTTATAAAATATTATTATATAAAATATAATTCTAATTTTAATTAAAAATTAATATATGTGTGTATATATTATCAAATATTTTTATAAAATTATAAATATTTTATTTAATTTTTTATTTTTATTGATTTATATGTATATTTAATATATAGAAATACATTTGAATATAAAAATAGTAAATATATTCATTATTTTAATATATTTATTATAATTTTAAAATTATTTAAATATATAATTATTTATTTATATTAATATAAATAATTTTTTTAAAGAAATTATATTTATTTATTTATAACTATATTTATTTATTTATAATTATATTTATTTATTTATAATAACAAATATATAATCTTAAAAATATTATAAATGTACATTTTAAATATAATTATTTATAAACAAATATTAATATACATTTTTAAAAAAATATTAATTAATATATAATCTTAAATGCATGAATGTTGAAAATGAGTGAAATTGAATAATTGAAAATGATTATATTTAAAAATATTGAATATCGATAGGTTTTATTTATTGAAAAAATTTTGGAAAATAAAATAGGGATAGATATTTAAATTAAGGTGAATACATATTGAAAATTTTTAAAAAATAGAAGATAAATATGTATATATAAATCCTAGAAAATGATTAATGTTAAAAAAATAATGAAAAATATAAAAAATGAATAAAACATAAAAACAAAAATAATATAAAAAATAAATAAATAAATTTACCTTTTAAAAATATCATATCTTAAATATATTATATTTCAGAACTAAAATTCTCAAATAAATAATTAAATTTGAATAAATTACATAAAAATTAAATGTATGTGTTTCGATGTAGAAATTCATTAATTACATAAATAGTAGTGTGTGATATATATATATACAAGTTTGAGAAATGTTAAATTGAAAAATGACATTATATAATATATAGTATCTATTAATGAAATAATTTATAATAAGAATGAATAAATTTGAAAGATGAATAAGTGTTATTAATTACATAGACAATTTTAAAAAAATTAAAATGGATTTGAATATAAGTGAAAATTGAAATGAATATATATTTATTTTTTAAATTATACCTATATTAATAACATAAAAAGTAAATGAAAAACACATGTATAACTAAATATTATTATATGGATAAAAGTAAAATAAATAATAAATATTTTTTTAAAATGAATAAATATATTAATTATATAAATTAAAAAAATATTAAAAATATTAAATTCTAATAAATTATATTAAAAAATATTTTAATGAAATATTTATTAATAAAGATGTAGAAATTATATATATATATATATATATATATATATTGAGTAATATATGGTACATTACGTATTTCATTGGTTTATTATGTATTTAATAAATTTATTCATTTGTACTAATTATAAAAATTGTATTACTTATTTTATTATATATAAATTTTTATTTTTTTTGTATTTATTAATTTTTTAATTAAATAGTTGTTATAAAATGTATTATAATTCCTAAATATATAAAATTTAATAAATTATATGTATACATGTTTAATTAAATAATTAATATACAATTTGATAATATCTTTTAATATATATATATATATTAATATATATCCATATTTAATATATAACAATATATATATATGTATATAAATATATATTCTTATATATGAAATAAGAATTTAATTATAAAAAAATGAATAAATATAAATAAATTATAAAATCTGATAAATTTTGAAAAATATTAAACAAATATTTTTTTTAAAATAAATTTAATATATATTTATAATTCTTATATTTATATATGCTGATATATATTATTATAAATTAAATAAGAATTTAATTAAAAAATTTTATTATGTCAGTTATCCCACAACCTCAAGGGTCAGCCATGTAGGCTGCCCAACATGGAAGACCTACTGAGGGGAGGGTGGGCCAAATACCTCAAGGAATATATGGTGGTCCAAGGCCTATGTGGGCCAGTGCATGTAGGAACATGCCCATATAGGTGCGTGAATAGTGTTTACAAGATCCCTTCATCCCAGTAGGCTTCTGGTGCTGTTATGTGGTAGAGTGATATAAAAAGAGGTGACCAGATGTCTGAAAGTTTAATGTGGGAGTCACACATGATCATTTAAGTTTTATTAGTGCTTTAACTATCATTAATGAAGATGAACATTATTAGTTCTAAAAATGTTCTTATAATGGTATCCTTTATCAGCATTTTTTCTAGCATTGATAAAATATACTATTGAATAAACCTAAATTTATTGTAGGGTTTTTTCATTTGGAATCATGTTTTAGAGGGGGTTGTTATAATTTCATTTATAGAGGGTGAGTATTTTTAGGTGGTGGTGAAGAATGAATACCCTCCTTTGGGTGGTTCCATGATTATTTAAAAATTTTAAGATATCCCCCTTATCTATATTTTTAGTCATGTTTTTCATCTAGAGTTGGATAGATAGTATGGTTCTTCCCTAATTGGTTGGTTGTATGTGTGACCTATGAATATTTTCTCAAAACAGTTAGATGTTTCTCTCAATTTATTTAAATAATCATAATAGTGGTTGCTAGTAGAATAAATTCTATAATGAATTATATGAGGAAATACAGATTCCTATGAGAAAGAAAAAGTTTCCAAAGTAGGCTACTTACCTCTTCGACATTTTTGACCATGTTCTTCTCTAAATAAAAAATATACACCTCATGGAAAGCTATTATTGGTACAAAAAACCATGAACCAAATTTATGGGTGTTCTATGTCTTATTTATTAATAAGGGCTATTACTGCTATTGGAGTTTTTTCCACTGGGGTACCACCTATAATAACATCAATCATATTGTGATCAACAGAAGTTAAATGATCATAAAATTATTGTATTAAAACCTTATAACTTTTTTAGTGGTGTTTAAAACTTTTATAAATCCTTTTAAAACATTCCTAGAATTCATGTAAAATCCCCCTTGTGATTATCTTATTCTAGATATTTTTTTCGCATTTTTTATGTTTAGGAAGCTAGGATATTTTATTTTCAAGAAAAAATAATTTCATGTCTTCCCATCGTTTAATTAGGGTGTTATAATAATTAAACCAATCCTTTGTAATATATTCTAACTAAAACAAATTCCCCATGTTTTCCAATTACTTTATCTATAATTATTGGCTATAATATTGATCACAGAATATGGAATTACATTAAATGATCGTATGGTTATTCTCCATAAAGTCCATGAAATTTTAGTAATAATTGAATTTGATAGGATTTTAGTTTTAAATACAGTGCCTCACCTTGTATTTGAATATTGAAAGTATAATATCAACATTAGGTTAATGTATTTCTTTTTGAGACTAATTATTTTCTACCATGTTATCTAAATTTGTTTTAGTTTCAAATTTCGCTCTAGATGATAAGGAGTTTAGAAAATGGTTGTTGATGAGTTGTGCATCATAGTGACCCATGCCTTCTACACATACTATTACATGATTTTTAACACAAGCATATATTAATTACCACCCCAACGATCATGATGCATTGTGTCATTAGAAGAATTGGTTCACAGCACATCAAAGTAAGCCTAAAATAAAATTTATTTATTTTAGTTTCCATAATGAACTCATAATTGTTTTTGACCTTCTAAGACTACATGGGTTCACTTGGGGAATACATAGACAAAATGGATGATATAAAAACCAATTAAGGGAATAAACATTAAAAAAAACATAATTATTGAGTCAAAGTTATAATATGATATCATAAAAGAAAAGGCTCATGAGTAATCACATGTAAGAATAACATAATGAACATTTTATCATAAGATCATTAAATCATAGGAAAAGTTTCATAGACATATAAAATGACATAAACTAGAGTTCATGATAACTTCCTAGACAATATCACATGGTGGAAAATGTACCATAGTGGATTATGTTTACTCCTCTATCCCATACAGGATATATCATGAGACTAAAAATATTACCCAATCTAATGGATTTGTATCTGGGTGCACCCATTGTAAAAGATTTATCCAGATCACCCAGTGCTATCTAGGTGGACCCACAATAATATTTTTTGGATTTATGTGTGCAAAAAAATAATCAACCAGAAGGAATAAAAATTATAATTTTCCACAATAATTATTGTGTTTCATAATCTTGCCACATATCCAAATGAAAAGAAATTTAATAAGGAATTTGAGAGATGGATATAAGGAATGTATTTACCCATAAAAATAATTTATATATGTAAGATACATATAAACATATTAAGAATAAATATATAACATTAATGTTTTTCATCATTGTTGAAAATGTATTTAAATTAATAAATGGAATATTTCTTAATAAAAATTCTCTTTTCACTTTGAAATAACCTAAAAAAAGATTAATATTTCCAAAATATAAATATTATTTTTGAAAAAATGTTGAAATTTTAATGGAATATTCAAATCATTGATTGATCTTTGTGGTGGGTAATTCCATACATGCTACATATGTTTAAAAAGCATTTATTTCACAATATTATAAAAAGGTTGAAAATTTTATCATTCAGAAAGTGATAAGAATATTCATTTAAAATAGATATATAAAATTAAAACATCTATAAAAATTTAATTTATAAATTAATTGTATAGATATTAAAATATTCATCAGAAAATTTGATAGAAAACATAGATATGGAAGAAAATGATTCTCGGCCGAAGAGGGAAATGATGTCAGCTTTTCTTAAATATATTTTCTCAATAATTTCAAGTACCAAATAGAGGAAAATATTACTATTAAATGAATGTTTTTATAAAAAAAATTGAGAATAAAATTAAAGGGTTTTATTGTAAAGTGATCACCAAAGTTCTTATAAAAGGAATTCATGGATAAAGAATCCTGATTAAAATTTTATTGTAACAGAACCCCTTACTCTTTTGTAACTTATGAATCATATATTCCATGAAATAAGTTAATTAATTATAATATAAAATATAATTAAGTTTGGAGTATTATTTATGTAATACGTAAATGTAAATTATATACACCATTTGAAAGAAATTAGGTGCATAGAGGAGCATGTGTCATAAATAAGGATGTTTGAGACGAAACCCTTACCTCGAGTGAAAATATTGTAATTTATGTATTATATGTACACTATAATAATCTTATAGAAATTATTAATTTTATTTAGGACCTTATAAAGGATAAATAATTAATAATTAAACCATATAATTCATTTATTTTAATGATGTATTTAATTAATTAATCAGTTATGTCCACGTTAGATGTTTGGATGATAGTCAGTTCCTAATTACAAAATGGCATCGGTGTGTTGACCATGGTCAAAGAGATCATTGTTAAAAAATACATAAAATAATAATAATTAAATAATTACCATTTTTATGAATCAATTATTAATTTTAAAACCATCTATAAAATATTGTTATGTAAAATGAACTACATTACAATCATCGAGATAGTAGAACAAACATACACATGAGTATTGTTTCCATTTTTTAAGGATTATGATGGGAAGAATGTAATTCTTAAATTATAGATCAATATTTATCATTATATAATGAAAATAATAATATTTATTTAAATAATCTTAAATATTCCATCCACATGATGTGATAATAAAAAACAATGGAATCACTTCATGAAGCGTTTGTTTGTCGTACACATGAACGATGTTATAATTTTCGATGCATGGTACGGTAAGAAAGCATTCGATACAATTATTTTATAATAAATAATATTTAATGAATATAAAATATTAACCTTAAATATATAATCATAAGTATCTATGTGAGGCCATGATGAAAAATGAAATATATCGGTCCATGATATTGTAGAACATGGTTGACTCAAATGATGGTTTTTTTACATTTTATGGAAGTGGATATGGATTTAGGTTATTATATTAAAATAATAAAATATTAATATATGTTATATAATTATATTATTATATGTTCATGATTTTTTAATATTTTAAGGATGTGGAATAACAAATAAAATAAATACACTCGGTTAAGAATGATATATCATCTTCAGAAAACCACTTTATGATTATACCTAAATCTTCCCTATATTAGATTTTTTATAAAACAAAATCCTCAAGAAAATGTTATGGAAATTATTTATGATATTTTTATTAAGGGTTTCTGAACAAATGGGTTTTGGATGATTGTAAAATAGATGAGGTAGGGTTCCTATTTATAAGGTATGAGGAGTGGAATTCTAGTAAATACGCAAAACTATTCAACAATGAGAAGCCACTCTCAATCAATGTGCCTCCAAAATTAAAAACTAAAGGAGTGAAGAAAATATAAGTATGATAAAAACATATAAAATTCCAAATAAACATGTTTTAAACATGTTATTCCATTAACCTCTTTAGTTTAACTCCTTGGTAAACCAATTTTAATAGTAACCGATGAACCACATTTTTATAGTTTTTTGAAATTTATTATGACCAACAATTAAGTTGAAATTATTCTATAATAAAATTATTATTATTATTAATATTTAATAAATTATATCAATTTAAATTCACATAGTTTGTAGAATTTAATTAAAAATTATACCCACATATGTGTCGATAAATTGTTTTTACAAGAATTTCATTTTTCATGTAAAATTGATCTTATAATAACTGCATAACAAGTAATAGTAATTAAATAAATTTAGATTAATATTTTTAGAAATTTAATATATAAATTTAATTTATATAATTTCTTATTACGGGTTATTTTAATAAATTAACATGGAGAATGATTATGCACTTTAAAATTGTGATCAGAAAAATGTTTTAAAAAAAAATTATATTAAAATAAAGTATATAGAGGATTTGAATTTTTAAAATTGGATGAAATATAAGTAAAAAACTACTTTCTTTCATTTAGATCATATTAATATGACAAAAATACTTTTAAATTAATTATTTTATTACCAAAAATGGCAGTTCTACCAAAAATTTCAATTTTAAGTACTCATTGAAAAATCAATATTTTTTGAAAAATAAAAATATACCCTGATTTCATATAAATATTTTTAATTCAAAAATTACTTTATTTTATAAAAAAAAGTTTCCAAAAATTCAGAAAAATTATAATATTTACTTATAAAAGTAATAAAATACATTTTTGATGGAAATTTTTTTTCTTGTAGAATAATATTTAATCATTAAAGCTGATTTCATATTTATAAGAAAATTAATGAAATTTAAATTTATTAGGACCTTTATATATATTTCATGAATAATTAAAACTTTTCATACCTTACAATTTAATGAATAGTTTTTATCTGTCTCATTTAAATAATAATACTTTAACATTATATCATGGTTCGTCTGAACATAGTGTTTCTTATTGAATACACTATCGAGCATAGTGATATTTTAAAATATCACAGTGTTAAATTCTAACCCATTATATAAACTATATCCTATAAATTTAAACATTTCCTCAAAATTCAAGGGTTTGACATTATAAAATTCATTTTTGAAAAAACCCCACCGTAAAAAGGGTTAATTAAACATCAAATTAAAAGAGGTAATGGGAAATAGGAAAGACATATCGAATATCACATGAATAGGTTTCTAGGTTGGATGAAATTTGGATGAAGTAAAGATATAGACACAAAAAGTATAAATAATTAGGGATATTAGTTGATGTAATTTATTAGAAAAATATAAATGATCATGTGAATGTTAACAAACAAAAAAACATAAATATATGATTAATTAAAAGACCATTTATTAATTAGATATGAAGGTAATAATATTACATTTTTCTAGATACACTTTATCGACTCGATGGATTATTTTTATATCAATTTAGAGAGCACCAAAAAATATAAATTTTTGATATATATTTATTTTATAAACACAATTTCATCTTTTCATTATTCATTGATCATTTTACACACCACGTCTTACTATAAAGAATTGATATCCAATAAAAAATATATTTTTGTGTCTAATTAATTAAAATTTACTTTTAACGCGATCCCAATTTTTATAAAATAGTAAAAATACATCCCTGTTATATTTATTAAAGCCAAAATGGTTAGAAAAAATTAGTACAATACCCAATATGAATATGTATACAATAATCTCAAAAAATCTAAAATAAATCCAAATTGTTACCATGAAAAATTACTTATGTAAATGAAAAAATATCACAAATAACACCAATAACCCTAACATGAAAAAATATTTTAACCTCAAAGGATATCTCGTACCCTAATGCATATATCTCCAAAAGCATAATATTATTTTTTCAAAACAACCCTTTACATTAAGCCTAAAATTTATATATATAATCCCAATGAAGGTTTTCCCAAAATATCATTAATCACCTAAAAATAACAAAAAATCAAATTGATTTGGTACTAATAATATGTTTCTCAAACCAACTAACATTAATCCATCAAAGAATTTATGTAAAAACAATGTAATACCAAATTGTTCATTATGTAGGGCATTGGTAGGAATTACCCCCTTATCATCCTTTGGTTGTGGGTTCAAGCCCTATGACCTTGCTTGATGTGATGTGTTGTCACCAAACATGCATGATGTACTTTTCCTAAAACAATATTTATATAGATTCTATAAATTTTAAAAAAATATAGTTCTTTTCAAAATAACATTAATCATGAAATCAGTTATTGACCATTATAGTATTCTATATAACTTATTTTCTCCCTAGAAGTAGTTTTTTTAATTGACTATATTAAACTCAAAATCAAGTAAATATCAAAGATTATATTTTAATAAATCTAGTGTATTTACCTAAAAATATCCCTATACAATTAAATATCCTTTCTATTTATTAATTACTATTCAACATATTATTGAAAATATGTAAAGAAATACTTCCTCAAAGGGATCCTTTGGAGATTAATGATTCTTATAACAAAAATACCATTAACGTAAACACATCAAAACATGGTTATATAATTACAAAACATAAGTACTTGAATCATTGAACATCAATGATTTTCATAACATTTACCCATTGAAATAAATACTTTTATTAGGGAATTTATTCAAATAATGACCATATTATTCACATCTATGAAATTCAATTTTTAGAGGTAAATCAATTTTTTTTATTTCCATATGTCTTTTTAACTTGTGTATTTAATTTTCTTTAGAAATTGGCAACTTTCTGGCCATCGTTTACACACATAAAGATACTTACACTTCCTTTAAGTCATCTGACATAGTGACTCATCCAATTTTTTTTTATTTATATGAAAATAAATATTATTTTATTTCTCATCTTCAATACATGATCTTCTATTATATTCCATCCTTTTATTCATTGGTATCTTCAGAAATTATACTTTTTTATAGTTATTAATAGTAATTTGATATATATCCTTTGACAGAATTACAAGATGTCTAAGATAATTTTCCATTATTATATTCATATGATTTGGTAAATCATTAGATTTTCCATCCCATTGGTTGTTGGAATGATTTCTCCTACTCCTTTTCATTGAGTAAAAACAATTAAAAAAATAACATGAGAATGAATTAACATAAAAAGGGGAAACATCTAAACCTATAAGGAATAAGTTATAAATGATAAGAATATTTAAAATTTTGAGTCTCTAGGTTTCAATTAAGGTCATACATGGTATAGTTTTCTATTCGGTTTTTAACCTAACAATTTGTTCATGTCATTCACAATGGTTTATAAAATGATTGTGAATTTTGAAAATATACCACCTAGAAGATTCAAAATAGTTTTAAAGAAAGGTCCATTTTCATACACTAAGTGACGATCAAGCCCATCTCAAATTACCCTTTTTAGAGTTATTACCCTTAGGTACAAATATTATTGAGCCACATCTTCATGTATTATATAGAAAAAGACTTTATTTATCTAAAACCACTCACTCTATAATTCACCAATATTCTAGGAAATTTTCCTACACATATAATTATATTTAAACTTATCCATAACGTTATCACTAAATTATTCTTGTCCCAATCCGTATAATTAACAAAACCTATATATGATATGAACTATATCAACTCAAGACATTTACACAAATTATTATAATATTTTTAACATAAATATATATCATCTACAACCCCAATGATCATATGGCCTTTTGTGTTTGGAATACTAGGTTTATAACCCATCAATTTGAGGATAAATTAAAACATCATTATTTAATTATCCATAATGAGTTCATAAATCATTTTGAGGTCCTAAAACAATATGGAATTATATAGGGGATATATTGAAAAAGGGATGAGCTAGAAATCATAAAAAATATGCATGACATGGAAACCTAACTTTTGTGTCAAAGGTATGACATGATATCATAAACGTGAAATGCTGTGAGTAATTACAGAGAAGAATAAGATTAAAAAATGGTATCAGATGATCAGTACAAAAAATAAATGTTGTAGAAACATTTAACATGACATAAACGCGAGTCTAGGTAAACTTTTTATACAACCTCAAATGGTTGAAAATTCCCATAATTGATTATGATAACTCCATAATCCCATGCATGATGTATCACGAGACTAAAAAATTACCCAATATATTAAAGATATATCTATGTACACCCATTTTATAAGTTATATTGGGATCACCCAACACAATATGGATACACCCATCATAACATGCAAATGATTTTTTGTTCTAAAAAATCTAATAAATCATTAGGAAAAAACATAACTATTTTCTATTGAATGAAATGGGTTACATAACACTATCTCATATCATATTAAAAATAAATTTGATAATGAATCCATTTTAGAGATGAACACATAGAACATATTATCTCATAAATTTAAGGGAGAATAAGGTAGGTATATATGCTATATATATATATATTATCACACCCAAACCATGAAATTTATATTATATTATTATTTTCATGGATATAGATATCTTGGTTGATGTTTGGGTTGAGTTCATGATTGTAATTTTGTAATTTTGGAGGATTCACGTTGTTTTTATACGTATTAATGGTTAATGTTAAAGGTAGGGGGAGAAATTGTCATGGTGGGAAGTTAATGAAAGAAACAATGTCACTTCATTGTGTTTAAATAATTAAATAATGTTTGGGTTTTTTCTCCTAGTGTTTCAGGTGTAATTTGAAGGATTTTTCAAAAAAAATTCATGTTACACATTTTGATCTCGTTTTTATCAGATTGTCTAATTTAAATCTGCTGTTTAGGAAATGTTTCATGTAGCATTCACACAGTTTGCACATGGTTTATAAAACCGTCATGGAAAAAATGTATCCAATTAAAACCTAAATAAAATTTATTTTAAAATCACTATTTAATTGATTCCACCCCCAATTATATCCCCTTTTAGTTGGGTATTATCAAAAGGGAGACCTCCCTTCATTCTCTTTTATATAAGAACACTTTTTGAGTGATTTCTCACAAATGGTTAGTGGTTGTTCATGATTTTTCCATCAAATCTTTCACATTCCTCTTCTTCTTTTCTCTATCTCACGGTTTCTTGGTTTCTTATGTATTATATCTCCATTGGATGATCCCTAAGAGTTATGGTTGATGTGTGCTTCAATTACATTTAATTTTATGGAGTGAATATTGTCTCTTGGGGTGTATTATTCTATCGATCAAAGATTTTTTGCATTATCATGTCATTGAGGAAGGTGTTTTTGTCCACTTCCTTTCCATCACATTCTATTGATACTAGAGATTTCCATCAACTCCATTAAAATGATATAATATTTTTTTGACGTGTTATTTTAAATTTTTAGGATGTTTTCATTAAGGAAAATGGCTGTGATATGGTTTCTAAAGGTTTTCCATAATTATGTATATATTTTAATGCATGAAAGGTGTTTTATAAAATGTCAATTGAACTTTTAAAGTGAAATTAGGTGTTTTGTGTCTTATTTTCTCTGAGTTATGTTTTGGAAATATGGATTCATTTTGAAATAATAGTTTTATGGGTAAATTTTTTAGTTTTTTTGTTGTGAAAATTATGTATGTATTTTTTTGTTTGTTTAAAATAAAGGGATGTTTTTTCAAATATGGAGGTTGAGTGATTTTAGGGATACATGAAGAGTGTAATTGAATGTTTGATTTTGTTTTCTTAAATGGAATTTTAATTGTCCCTTTATTTTATACTAATGTGTTGGATTAGTTTGGAATTTTTTTGGTTTTTAATGGTTTATTGAGGCCTGTTTGGCACCTTGATAAAATTGGTTCTTAATTAAACCATGTTTTTTTAATGGCTTATCCTCCCTTCAATAATTATTTTTCCAAAATGGTTCTTTGATATCTAAATTGTGTGTTGGTTATCCATGTGAATTTATATGTTGATTCAAATGTGTTTCTAAAATATTATCCAATTTAGAATTTTGATATGTTCTTTGGTGAAGAATTAGGATAAATGATCATTTAGAACCTTAGGACATACTTGGAAACTAGGTGGTGTAAAATGCCTATTCTTAACTTTTTGTGTTATTTCATGCTTTAAATTTAGCTTGGATGTTGTTTTTGATTTAAAATATACATCCAATTTAGAATTTTTCATGTGAAAGTGGTGATTTATATTGACTATAAAAATGGGTTGGAAGTGGTTTTTAATAAGTTTTGGAATTGGAAAAATGAAAGTACTGCTTAAAACTTTTGGTTTCCTATGAAACGTTGGTTTCAACATGAGATGATGTTATGTAATGATTGGTCTACTATGATGTTTCAGAATTTGGTTTTGAAACCCATGTTATGAATGGGATCGGTGGGAATCTTGGCAGGTTTTGGAAGATGCATTGAAAGATTGGGTAGCGTGAAGACTCAATGGGTATTTTAAAATATTTTGGAAAATGGTTTTTGAAACTCAAATTATGCTGTATCCTGATTTGAATTTATGAATGTCTTATTGTGGGATATAAACCACTATGGAGGATGCCCTTGTGAGAGAGGCATCACATAGGTGGTTTTAGTGTTTGGGATATGAATGTATGGAGGTAGTGGGTTCAGTTGTTCCATGTGTGTGAGGACCTTACCACTCATCATGTACTACTATAACATGATTCCTTGAATTTATCAAGAGGTTGGAGTGATGGTTTCTTCTTAGCCTTGATTAGACTAGTTGTACCCCTGTATTTGGTGAGAGTCTATGTTGGACGTGCTACTATATTGGATAGTTTAGAGTGAATAGTTCATTATTGAATGTGGAGATACACTATATTTTGGTAAGTGGTTCTAAACTGAGTACATCCAAGGATTTTCCCTAGATATTTTTTAGAAATTCAACAAATTATTTATCTATATGCTCTATTTTTTCTTCTAATGATTATTGTTTATTATACATTCTACATTTTTCCTTCTTGTTTTGTTTCATTTATTTTTAGTAGAGTTTTCATTGGGGGGTCCACTATGTATATTTATTTGGAATTGTTTTTTTAACTATGTTTTGGAAAGTGGAACTATTTTTAAAAATAAATTTTCTCTGTGTGGTTTCAAAAATGGAATTTTTGGAATGGTATTTATGGTTTCCTAATATGATTTACATCCTATTTTATGAAAGTATTTTATACTAGAATTTATGGAATTTTTCAGTAATGTAAATGCATGGACTATATGGTGATCACCGACCGATCTGTTTTATGCTCACACCCTACTTGTTCCACTCAATGTCAGTAGATTCAAACTATTTTATTGGTTCAACTTTTAGGGTTCAGGTGTTTCCCTTTGGATAAATTTTATCTCGTAGTTAATAGTGACTAAGAGGTTATGTGGAGTACATGTTATAGTGTTTTCATTCTTTTTTAGTTTCTATTTTTTTTCAACTACTATATTCATATTGTTTTACTTTTTTTAGGTTTAGTTATTGTTGTTTTTCCGACATGTTAAATTTGGTTTTTAAGTCAGTTTTTTCTAAAAAACATCATCCCAATCATGATTACTTTTATGCCCAACACTATTTTCCAATATATGTGGATTAGGAACACCCTTTGGGGAATGTCATAGAATGGGTTGGGTTCCAGGTTGGATGGTGGTCTGTCCTTGTTTGTGAAATTTTTTCATCAGAGCATGCCCCTGGTATTTGGGGTGTCTTGTAGATTGGATGTTAGTACTATTATAACTCAATATGATTTAATGGGATGTATGTAATAAACCATTTCTCATTATGATTATTGAGTATCTAGGGGTAGTTTGGGATTTTAGAGCTTTTCATTGTTTTGGTTTGAGTGGATTGAGAATGAAAATGTATTTGAGATGGTTTTATGTTTTGACCTCACATGTAGTAGTAAACAATATTGAGACTGAGTGCATGGTTCAAGGTCCTCTTCGTTATTGGTTCTTACTCAGGGCATAGACCACTAACCATGTCACCAGGCTGTGCATGAACACTAGTTCCTTATCCCAAGAGTTTGGTGTGATTTGTTTTTTATTTTGATTTCATTTCTTGTGGGAAAACATTTAAAATGAAAATAGATTTTGGAAAAATATATTTCAAAAAGGAAAATGATTTTGGAAAAGGTTTTGGATTGGAAAATGGGGTTTGGAATTTTTATAGTGGCCTTAGAAGAAAGAGGTTTCAAGAATTTGAATGAAACTATTGTTTTTGAAAAGAGGATTTTTTGTTGTCTTTGTAGTGTTTGGATTATGAGATTTTTTTTGTTTTATGAGTTATTTTTGTTGAGTTTTAGTCTACTAATGATTTTGGTATTGTGTTCCGTGTTTTTTTAGAGTATTCTATCTAAATATATCCCCAATGATTCTAGTGGGTCTTACCTAGTTTTTGATTTCTATCTATTTTTACCTATATTATGTGGTGAGTAAAGTTAGATATAGGTAGTGAAATTCCTTTTGAAAGTTAAAATTTCCTTCATATAATTAGGAACACCAATATCTACAAGTGTGCATGTCTTTCCGGGTTTGTTTGGGTATTCAGATTTTGATTAGTAGAAGGTGATTTCTCAGTCATAATTTCATGTTGATATAACATGGTAGGTGCATAATACTACTTTCATCCAATGTTTTATACATTAGGAGGTGAGGTTAAGGAAAGTGACATAGTTTTTCAGTGTTTAGAAATGCCAGTGGGTAGTGAAGTCTTGTGTTAAACATTTCAAAAAGCTATATTTTTTTCTCTTGAGGTTGCTTTTCATGTTTATTTGAATGATCCTCTCTTCATATAGAGTCTTATAGAGATCATGGATCATGTTATTTTTTACGGTGTTGTCAATATTAAGAAAATAGTGGATGAGGAATTCTTATGGAGTTGGTTCCTGGGGTGATGACAGTTGTAAATTATATTTCTCTTGGTGAATGTGAAGGTTCGTCATCCAAGGAGAGGTGTATACGAGAGGAACATGTTTCATAAAAGACTATTATTTGGTTCTTTATTATCATCAAGAAGACCGTTCACATGTATGTTTCTAGTGTGGTCAGTCTAGGCATCTAACGATTTCCTCTAATAATCATCAAAATCCATGTCATTTTTGGGGCCGTTTTGGTCATCTAGAGAAGTTTTATAGGAAGCGTTTCTTAAGGAAGAAGTATTAGGTGAGAGTTTTCAATTCATGACTATGGGGTAGTAGTTTATTCAAGACATCAGGTATCTAGTCATAGGATCCAGAGCGAATCTCTTCACATAGTCTAGAATTAATAGGGGTGTGGGAAACCTTGGCCTATTCTTTGTCTATAGTTTTGTAATGGAGACGGCTAAAGTTTCACTGCTATAGTTTTCACTATTATTTTAAGTAACTTATTGTATTTCAAGATATTAATGTATCATTCTTTTATAATATAAGTGTCTATGCTTATCTGGATATGATTTCTTGGATAAAAATTCCTTTAATGGGTAAGATAATCTTTTATTTTGTTGGTTCCGGTTTACCTTGATGCCCTTTAGGGAGATGATGAGTCTTTTGGAGTTGATTAATGGGCATTTTATTCGATGTTCAGGTTCAAGTTATTTTAGTGAGGTTCTTTTGGTTTTGGCATTTTGGATTATGTATGGAATTCTCAATTTTTGTGGTGGTTTTTCTTATATAATACCAGGAATTTTATGTTTGAGAAGGGGCTTCCCATTTCAGTTCCTCCATAATAGGGGTTTCATTGTTGGTAGTGCCAGTCAGGTTCTTATGGTGGGGGATAACCCTCCTCCCCTTCCTCACAGTTCTTCTTATTGATGATTCTCATAGATTTAGTAAGGTGTGACAAGGTAATTGAATTGTTACACCTAGGTTAGTCATTTCATTTGTCTCTCTATGTGTTTGGGATCATGTTTTATCTATTATTCGACTAGGAAAATTTGTGTGGGCAGAAATGTTTTGTGGTGGGGGAGAATTATTATAATCAACCATAGAATTTATTTTATTATTTTATTTTCCTGTCCTTGGATATCATGGTTGAATTTTGGGTTGAGTTATAATTTTTAATATTCATGTTTGGGTGGCTTTGTGTGGTATTTGGACATATTCATGGAGGTATGTGGAGAAAGTCTCATGGTGGGGAGTTTATGACAACAACAATGTCGCTATTTTTTGTTTAAATCATTCAAGGATCTTTGGGGGGACTATCATAGATTTTGAGGTTTAATTTTTATATTTTTGGTCCATTTTTTAGGTCACATAGTTTTATCAAGGTTTTTCAAGGCCACGAAACTAAAATATGGAGGTTTAGAAATGTTTCTAGTAGCATTCCCACGATTTGCACACAGTTTAAAAACCATGCCGCAAAACAGTTCATCTCATAAAAACATAGATAAATTTTATTTTTTAAACCACATTTATGTTATTATACATCCCATTTAACCCCATTTTAGTTGGGTATTGACCATATGGTGCCCCATTCATTCTCATTAATATTGATAACTTTGTGGGATATTTATCACAGGAGGATAGTGATTCTTCATGATTTCATCATCAAATTTTTCCCTTCACACTTCTTCTCTTCTCCCTCTTATGGTTTCTCTGTTTCTATTTACTTGGATATATGTTTTCCAAAACCTAAGTGTTGGGGTTGATATTTGGTTAGATTTATTTGATTTTAGGGTGAGAATATTGTTTCTTGGGGGTGTACTCTTCCATCTCCGTATGTTTCATTTCAATATCATGTCTTTGAGATAGCTGTTTCTATACATATCCTTTCTGGGACATCGTATTGATGTTTGAGCTTTTCATTAATGCTTTCAAAATGTTACAATAATTGTTTTAATGTGTTATTATAATTTTCTATAGTGTTTTCAGGATGTAAAATGTGTTATAAATGGTTTCCAAAAGGTTTCTTTAATTATGCCTATATTTTAATGCATGCAAGGTGTTTGATAAATTTTCAATTAAACATTTAATGTGATATTTGGCATTAATTGGGGGTTTTCCCTTGGTTACGATTAATTAATATGTTAGGTATATGAATTAGATGTTGTATATATAAATTTGTGACTTTTATGTTGGGATGCTTATGTATGGATTTTTGTGTTGTTTTAAAATTATGTGATGTTTCTTCAAAAATGGTTTTTGGGTGATTTCATGGATAATTAAAGAGTACGATTGAATGATGGTTTGGGTTTTTGTATGTATATTTTTAAAATATTTTGTATTTATAAGTGATTTGTTGGATTATTTGGTAATTTTTTGCTTTTGAATGGTTTCTTGAGTCCCATTTGGAACCTTGATAAAATTGGTTACTCCTTGAACCATGGTTTTCAAATTCTTCTCTTATATTCCCTTTTTATTTATAAAAAATGATTCTTTGATTTATAAATATGGTTTTGGTGCTTAATGTTACTTTAAAATTGGTATAAAATGTGTTTTAGAAATGTGAGACCATTTAGAATTTTGAGATGCGGTTTGGTGAGGAGTTGTTATAAAGTCTCATTTGGATATTTAAGACATACTTGGTAACTATGTTGTGTAAAATGAAAATTTTGAACTTCTCATGTTGTTACATGTTTTCACATTGTGTTGGATAGGTTTTTGGATTTCAAATTTAAAGTCATGTTTGGCATTGTGCATATGAAAGCGGTTTTTCATATTAGGTTTAGAAATGGGTTTGATATGGTTTTTTAAATTTTTAGAATTGGAATCGGTAAAGGCCTGGTTGGAATATTGTCTTTTCGGAAAAGTTGGATTTGATGGGAAGTTATGTGAAAGAATGATTTATACCTTATGATGTTTTGAAACTTGTTTCCAGAATCCATGTGACGTATTGTCTTAGTGGGAACATTGGCTTGTTTTAAAAAATTGGTTGAAGTGCACATTATCCTTAGCCCAGTTGGTGAGGACTCCATAAGTGCATCCAGGAGACCTGTGATCAAATCCAGGTGGAGGTATAATTTTTGTGTTACTGTAGCTATATTGTAGCTGGTAATGTAGTGGGTACTGTAGTAGGGACTATTTGGCACTATAGCATCCCGGACTATTCCACTATTTAAGCCATCGGGCCACCAATTTAGTCCTAGATTACTTTATGGCCTTCGAGCCACTATTGAAATTGGGTTAGTAAGGCCTTCGTTCCACCTCATGGACTACGAGCCTCCTTAAGTTCTGATGCAAACCAAACAACCTACAAGGAAAAACCATTAGGAGGAGGGTGAGCAAGGAGCTTTCACCGTAGAAGATGCTTAAGGATTGTATGATTGAGAGGGTATGGAACCTGCCATCGGGAAAAGCCTATGCATGTAGAAGAATGCCTAGCCGAACAACCATGCGAAGTTGGAGAGATGATATAATGATGAATATGATGGGGAAGAGCACTTCCATGTTGTTAGACTAGGTTATATGAAATGTTTGAAGCATACGGGAAATGAATCCCTCTATGGCCTATGGGCCATATAATACTTAAGCCTATGGGCCTTTTAAATTATTGACATCACCCCAAGAAAGGTGTATTATCAATATCAATAAAAAATGAAGGCCTTCGATCCATTGGTGTGACATACCAGGTAAATAAAGAATAATAAATTTTCATATTTATTAATATTTACGAATTAAATATTAATTTTACTTTAAAGGGGTTGCTATGTTCGATAGCGTACCCGATACACAACAAAGAGTTTCATTGAAATCTTACATTGCACACTAGTAATTAAATAATATTATTTCAAATGGTTGTTAACACATAGTCGTTGTATTGGCGGGAATGGATAGAAATTACTAAAATATGATTATATATATTTTTAAATGTTTTTATATTTATCTAATAAATAATAAAGGCTTAAAATACGGAAAGAATTCAATTTTAGGCATATATACCCTAATTTTCACTAAAGGTTCACTTATCGCCTTTTGATGGAGAAACTTCATTAAATATAGTTTTGTTCACTCTTATACATTCTATTGGTCCAAATAAAACTCTTCTTTAGAATAGGGACATCAAAATTTACTTTGTGTAAATTTTTGGAGTTTTTCCGATAAAGTTCATTTTTTTATTGAATAGTGAAAATGTTGTATTTTAATTCAAAACCTCTTTTTAATCTAATTTATTTATATGATTAGATTATCTTCTGAAATGGATTTAAAGTGAAATTAGAATATATTTTTACCATTTAATCCAATAGTGGTCATTGGAATTAATTTCACTTTGAAATCGGACTTAAACTAGTGTCAATCTTTTGATACTTATTGTTTAATAAAAACACCCTATTTGCTCTGACAGCGGGAATTAATTATTAAATTAATTAATGCAACTTATATGTTTTGAATTTTGTAAAATGGACTTCATTTTTGAATTCGTAATATAAAATATATCTTAGGGTAATGTTTTGGTATTTTTCTGAAAAACTTCAATTTTTGATGAATAGAGAAACCACTAAGTGGTACTTATAAAAACTGATTTTTCATTTAAATGAAATTTTACCACCTCTGTGTTTTGAATTTCAGAAATCTTTACATACATTGTTGTCATTAAGAAGTAAAATGTGGTTCAATGGGATTAATATAATTTTTTGGTGAATAGTAACTTTTATGCTTTTAATCGCGATTAGTGGTAATTAGTGTACTTTAAGGTAAAAATAATGTTTTAATAATATGGAATGACCTAGAAAATGTCCTAACCTTATTGTATATGTCATGGCCGACCATGAAAATTCATGGTTCAACTTCGGGACCCCATGGAGCCACTTTGGAAGGAAAATAACATTATTATTTTTTTTATTTAATGTTAAATTAAAAATGTCACAAACATGAGTTGTTTTACTAAAACAATTTTTAATTAGGGTTATACAAGTCAGATGATTGACTATAAATATTCATTAGAAAGGTAAAAATATTTCAAAAATCATGATATTTGGTTTATAATTTTTACACATTAAATAAATTAAATTATTTATGGCACTATGATGATGCAGCAATTACCTCATTATTTAACGATTTAAATAAAATGAAAGGATAATGTAAAATCTAAGAACTACACTTGTCAAAAACATATTGGTTGGGTATATTTTGAACCCGTATCACATTATCCTCGAATTATATCAATTTTGGACCTTTTAAATCTGAAACTCATTTTAAAATAAAGTAACATTTCATTACTTTCCAAGAGTACCCCTCCTCTCCTCTTATAAAAGGCCCCCACCTCTACCTCCTTACCCACACTTCCAAAGCCTTTGGCTCAGCCAAACCCTGCCCATTTTATCTCTCCACATCCCTATATAACTCTTAGAAGCCTAACATTGGGCATAATGCTTCCCAAGGAATCCTTTGAGCTCAAATCTAAGAGAGTTACCCGATTTTAAGGTAATGTCTTCACTTGTGTCCTTTTGTTTTATTTTGCTTCTCCATCCCCCTAAACTCTTTTTATTATTTTATTTTGTAACAACTCTAGTATCTTAAATAAACAAGTATGTTATTATAAGACGATTTAGATCTACAATTACACACACCTACATCTAATGGTTAAAGAACATTCTGTTTCTGTGGATGGAGAATTTCTACCTCACGAAACGATGATTGTTCAATATTCTTCCAACACCTTCAAAGGCGGCCATTACGATGTCACTATATTTATATATGATGTATAATATTTTTATGTCTTCCTTAAGCTTCTGTATTATTCATTTATGGCACACCTTCTTGGCTTCCATTATGGGTATACACGATATCTTCATTTTAGGAAGTGTGGACTACCGCCCCTCAAAGTGATTTGATTCGTTAATGCCATATGTGGGACGTATAAAGGATGGATTTAAAGCTATTATATATGATGTATGTTACATATAAATGATGAATATAATTCTGGAATTAAAATATACATACCTCTCATTTAGTTTTAATTCCATTAATATGACAAAGAAATGAAAGTAGCGTTCATGCGTACGTACCGCTTACCGTCTCCATGAATGGTGCATTTCATTTCTCACCTATAAATGATTATGTAATATTATAAATTCACGTATATGCTGGATATATATGATATATATGATATCCAAATCATGAATATCATTCTGGATATAATGACCCTTTGACCACACGAACAACATTTAATTGTAAGAAGTTCACTTTTGACTCAAGTACCAAATATCAACAAACGACCATTATCAACTTAAATGACTAAATAATGTTAATAACATGGTAATAAGTGATATAAAATGAATAATTAACTTGAAAAATGTTCTTAATCAATTATAAATTAACTCATGTTTATTATTCAGGACATTAAAGAACGATCGAGTCAAGTTGGACTCGAGGTAAGGGACTTTGTCTCAATCTCCATTCATTGAGGCATATTTAGTTTATACACAACTTTCTTTTATATGGTGTATAAACCCCTTTGACTTTTAATTTTATAAAAAAGGAATATTTTTCTACGAGGAATTTTACAAAATGATAAAAAAGGAATATTTTTTTAACGTATGCGGTGACAACGACCTTTTCCGCCGCCGCGAGTATTATTTAGTCTTTGTCTTCCTCAACAAGCAGTAATGTTTTTAAAATGAAATAAATACCATATACTCTTTTATGTATTTTGGTATTGAAAATGGTTTTTATAATGGATTTGTTATGTAAATATATTTATTTGATATATTGTTATCATAGTGGGGAAATGTTTTCTTTCCATTATATTTGTTTTATGTTTTATGATTTTATATTGGTACTTGGACATTTGACGGGTGGTTACGTGATAAACCATATGACGGGTGGTGCCGTGAATACCAGGATGGGTGGTTAGGTTATAACCTCTAATGCATTGGGTATAGAAGTCATCCAGATGGCTATTACATTAATGTGATATGTGTGGAAGTCAACTGTATGGTTATTCAATTTAAGTATGTTTATGTCCGAAGTTACCATTATATTTTATGTGATATTTATATGGTTTTTATGGTAATATTTTCGTTACAAAAGGGTAAGTAATGATCTTTTATTCATTGAAGAGTTTTTTACTACATCATAAAGGTGAAAAGTATTTCTTTGATAAAGTATACATGGTTTACTTGTTGTTTTGATAAACTAACAGTTTTCATCCTTTGTGTATCCCTTACTGAGCATTTTATGCTCTCCCCAAGTTTTTTTGAAATTTTTTTCACAGGACTTATTGTGGAATTGGGTCAAGGATGGGATCAAGGGAAAGTCATGCTATATAAAACATGGAACTAGATATGATTCTTTTTAAGAGTTTTCTATTCTATGGAAACTTAGTAGAAATGTCTACTTTGTAATCTATTGAGATGTAATAGTTATGTTCTAATTCTCTAAAACTCTAAACCTAAAAAGATCCTCAATGTGAATTATTCATTTAATTCAATATTAAGTAATGTTTAAGGCCAGGGCCTCATTGTTGCTATCAGAGGTAGGTTTAGACAACTTTAGGAGTTAGAAAATTGTTAAATTATAAGTTAATTTATGGTATAACTGAAATGATATAGCATTTAAAGATTACCATGTTGCTTCGCCTAAGATATTTCTATGTTCAGAGTTTTTTTCCATTGAGGAAACAAAGCAGCTATGTTGGGATGACATCAGGAGGAAGACAGCCTTCCAAATCAAAAACCTGAGATGGTCGGAGTCGAAACTGAACAGTTAATTGCAGTGATGGAACAACTGACTCAGGCTATAAATGGTGGTGGTATCCATGCACGAGATCAGTCAGATCAACCACAGAGGAACATGTCAGTGGAGGAACATTTCATGAGGCAACATCCCCCATCATTCAGAGGATCATCTGACCCTGTGCAAGATAAAGGGTGGATTAAATCACTGGATAAGATTTTTGATGTCATGGGGTGTTCAGAACATCAAAAGGTTAGTCTTGCTCTTTACCGTTTTGAAGGTGAAGCTGATCAGTCGTGGTCGATGGTGAAAAATATCAGGGATAGTGATGAGATTGATGATCTTCACTAGGATGAATTCAAAGGTATGTTTCTTGAGAAATATTTTCCTAATGTGGTTCGTCTTAGGATGGAAAAAGAGTTCCTAGAATTGAGGCAGGAGGATGACTCAGTGGCTGCTTATGAAGCAAGGTTCACTCGATTGGCAAGGTATGCTCCAAACTTCATACGAGATCTTAATAGTAAAATAAAATGTTTTTAGTCAGTGTTAAAGCCAAAGTATCGAAGGTCTTTAGCTTCTCGTGAGTTAAAAAGTTATGAAAAACTTGTTTGATGTGCGGAGAAGGTGGAAATGGAATTCGCCGACGATCAGGTGTTCTTTGACAAACGACAAAATAAGTGGTCCAGTTGGCAGGAAAAGGGGAAGAATTCATCGAAGAAGCAAGGAGGTAAGAAAACCAAATATCCATCCTGTGAGAAGTGTGGTAAAATGCATCCAGGAGAATGTTTATCCATGTCTGGAAAGTGCTTTCGGTGTGGTAAGTCAGGTCATATTGCCCGTAACTGTAAGGAAGATGATCAAGAAGGCAATGAAAAGTCAGCAGTAAGATGTTTTAAGTGTAATGAAATGGGTAATTATGAAAATGAGTGTCTAATGAAGAACTCAACTGAGGGAAAGCATCTAGACTACAAGCAGAAAGGGGTGGTTAATTCCTTTACAACTACTTCAGTAGATGTTGGGCCATCGAAAGAAGTAGTATCAGGTACACTGTTTGTTTGTTCAGATTATGCCAATGTGTTGTTTGATTCAGGGTCTACATAATCTTTCATTTCTGAGAAGTTTTCTAGTAAATTGAAAATTCCATCTCAAGATATGAATCCTGAACTTATGGTAAAAACACATGGAGGGAACGTTGAGACAAAAAGGAATTATAAGAACCTTCCTATCCTTGTGTGCGGAAAGAATCTACCAGCAAACCTTATTGTTTTTCCTCTAGTAGAGTTTGATGTTATTTTGGGAATGGATTGGATATTGGTTTATCATGCTAAGATTGACTGCAGAGCTAAAATGGTTTCTTTTCAGAAATATTTTCAGTTTGTGTACAAGAATGAACCCTTTATTTTGATAACATATCAGGATGTTGAGAAACTAGTAAAAGATAGAAATGAATGCTACCTTGCACATATTGTTGAAAATAAAGGAACTTTTCAGATGAATGATGTGCCAGTGGTAAATGAGTATCTTGATGTTTTTTCTGATGAGTTTTCTGGCATTATTCATGATCGGGAAGTTGAATTTACTATTGACTTAGTTCCTGATTCTAAGCCAATTTCAAAACCCCCTTATCGAATGGCTAAAGTTGAACTTTTAGAGTTAATGAAGCAATTGTAGGAGTTATGAGATAAAGGTTTCATTCGACCTAGAACATCACCATGGGGTGCTCCTGTCATGTTTGTTAAAAAGAAAGATGGATCAATGAGTCTTTGGATTGATTATAGATCCTTAAATAACATTACTGTTAAGAACAAGTATCCTTTGCCTCATATCGATGATTTGTTTGATCATCTCCAGGGAGCTCAGTATTTTTCGAAGATTGACTTGAGGTCGGGGTACCATCAGTTGAAACTAAAAGAAGCAGCAGATCCGAAGACTGCGTTTCGTACTAGATATGGCCATTATGAATTTATAGTTATGCCTTTTGGGTTAACCAATGCACCTGCTGTATTCATGGACCTTATGAATAGAATTTTCCATAAGTTCTTGGATAAGTTTTTGGTTTTTTTCTTTGATGATATTTTGGGGTTTTATAAAACTAAAGTGGAGCATGAAAGTCATTTAAGGGTTATCTTGAAAACCTTAAAAGAAAAGAAACTATATGGAAAATTCAGCAAGTGTGAGTTTTGGTTACAACAAATTTCATTCCTGGGTCACTTTTTTTCAAAAAATGGCATAACTCTTGATCCTGCTAAAACAAAAGTTGTTGAAGAATGGACAAGACCTACAAATGTAACTGAGATCCATAGTTTACTTGGTTTGGCAGGTTACTACTGAAAGTTTTCTGAAAATTTTTCACGGTTATCTAGTCCAATGACTAAGCTAACTCGGAAGGTTGTTAAGATTATCTGGACAAAAGAATGTGATGATTGTTTTCATGAGTTGAAAAGAATATTGGTGAATGATACAGTTTTGGAACTTCCTTCCAAGAATGATGAGTTTGTTATCTACAGTGATGCCTCATTGAAAGGACTTGGTTGTGTCCTTATGCAGAATGATCTGTTAATTGCATATGCTTTACGTCAGTTGAGAACTCATGAGGTAAATTACCCTACACATGACTTGGAATTAGCTGCTGTTGTTTTTGCTCTAAAAATTTGGAGGCATAACTTCTATGGAGTAAAGTGTGAAATATATATTGATCATAAAAGAGTAAAGTATATATTCACTCAGAATGAATTGAACATGATACAAAGGAGATGGATGTAATTAATTAAGGATTATGATTGTACAATTCATTACCATCCAGGAAAAGAAAATAAAGTGGCCGATGCTTTGAGTCGAAAAATTAATGATTCATTAACCATGCAACATTTGGAACGAGATCCCTTGGTTTTTTATTTGATGAACTTTGGAATAAAAGTTGTTGGTGCAGGAAGTTCTTATGTTTTGTTTCAGGTATCAGAGAGATCATCCTTATCAGACAGAATTAATCAAGCACATAGGGAAGACAGTGAGTTGCAGAAAAAGGTAGAGCTGGTTCAGAAGGGTAAGTTTCCTGAATTCAACATTGATAATGATTGTGTTTTGAGGTTTGGGAAGAGATTATGTGTCCCTGGTGATTCATAGTTGAAGAATGAGTTGTTATGTGAGGCTCATAGTTCCCCGTTTTCAGTTCATCCTGGGAGTACTAATATGTACATGGATCTGTGGGAGTATTACTGGTGGGATGGAATGAAAAGAGATATTGCTGATTTTACTGTGAAGTGTTTGACATGTCAATAGGTTAAAGAAGAGTGGCAGTTACCGAAAGGGATTCTTCATCCTTTACCAGTGCCAGAGTGGAAATTGGAGAATATATACATGGACTTTGTTGTGGGATTGCTGAAGACACCTCAAGGTAATAATGCGATCTGGGTTATTGTTGATCGCTTGACTAAATCTGCTCATTTCCTTGCCATACGAGATAATTTTTCCTTTGATAAACTTTCCCGTTTGTATCTTAAACAGATATTCAGGTTTCATGGATTTACTCTCTCCATTTTATCTGACCGTGATCCCAGGTTCACTTCTAACTTTTGGAAGGGCCTTCAAAAGTCTTTGGGTACTGAATTAAATTTTATCACAGCTTTTCATCCTCAATCAGATGGGAAGTCAAAACGAACAATTCAGATCTTGGAGGATATGCTACGAGCTTGCTCTATGGATTATCAAGGAAGTTGGGACCAACATCTTTCTTTGGTTGAGTTTTATTATAAAAACAGTTTTCATTCCAGTATACAGATGGAACCATTTGAGGCATTATATGGGAAGCGGTGTCGAACTCCAGTTTTTTTGGATGAAGTGGGTGAAAGAAAGCTGATTGGACCAGAATTGGTAGAAGAGATGACAGAAAAAGTTCAGTTGATTCAGAAACACATGAGAACAGCTCAGAGAAGAAAGAAAATTTATGCGGATAACTTGAGGAAGGATCTATCTTTCGAGGTAGGTGATCATGTTTTTCTCAAGGTTTCTCCATGGAAATGTGTGATGCGATTTGGTAAGAAAAGAAATCTGAGTCCAAGGTTCATTGGAACATATGAAATTATGGAGAGAGTTGGATCCGTTGCATACAGAGTGGAATTACCTACGAGTTTATCTCAGGTTCACAATGTTTTTCATGTTTTGATGTTAAGAAAGTATATGCCAGATCCATCTCATTTTTAGAGTCCAGAGGTAGTTCAGCTGGAAGAGAACCTATCTTATGAAGAACACTTGGTCCATATTCTTGACCACAGAGAGCAAGTGTTACGGAATAAGGTGATTCACCAGGTAAAGGTTGTGTGGAAAAACCATATAGTTGAAGAGGCAATGTGGGAATCTGAAAATGCTAAGAGGGATAAATACCCCCACTTATTTTGATAAGTGAATAAAATTGCGAGGACGCAATTCCCAAAAGGGGGGAAGGATGTAACATCCCAGGTAAATAAATAATAATAAATTTTCATATTTATTAATATTTATGAATTAAATATTAATTTTACTTTAAAGGGGTTGCTATGTTCGATAGCATACCTGATACGCAACAAAGTGTTTCATTGAAATCTTACGTTGCACACTTGTAATAAAATAATATTATTTCAAATGGTAGTTAACACATAGCCGTTGTATTGGCGGGAATGGATAGAAATAACTAAAATATGATTATATTTGTTTTTTTTAATTTTTTTACATTTATCTAATAAAATATAAAGGCTTAAAATACGGAAAGAATTCAATTTTAGGCATATATACCCTAATATTTACTAAAGGTTCACTTATAGACTTTTGATGGAGAACTGTCATTAAATATAGTTTTGTTCAATCTTATACATTCTACTGAACCAAAAAACGCTTCTTTAGAATCAGGACATCAAAATTTACTTTGTGTAAATTTTTGGTATTTTTCCAATAAAGTTCATTTTTTAATGAATAGTGAAAAATGTTGTATTTTAATTCAAAGCCTCTTTTTAATCTAATTTATTTATATGATTAGATTATATTTTGAATTTGTTTTAAATTGAAATTAGAATATATTTTTACCATTAAATCCAATAGTGGTCATTGGAATTAATTTCACTTTGAAATCGGACTTAAAGTAGTGTCAATATTTTGATATTTATTGTTTCATAAAAACACCCTATTTGCTCTGACAGTGGGAATTAATTATTAAATTAATTAATTCAAATTATATGTTTTTAATTTTTTAAAATAGAATTCACTTTTTAATTTTGAATATCAAATATATATTAGGGTGATGTTTTGGAATTTTTCTGAAAAACATCAGTTTTTGATGAATAGTGAAACCACTAAGTGGTACTTATAAAAACTGATTTTTCGTTTAAATGAAATTTTACCAACTCTGTGTTTTGAATTTCAAAAATCCTACATACATGGTTGTAATTAAGAAGTAAAATGTGGTTCAATGGGATTAAAATAAATTTTTGGTGATTAGTAACTTTTATGATTTTAATCGCGATTAGAGGTAATTAGTGTAGTTTAAGGTAAAAATAATGTTTTAATAATATGGAATGACCTAGACACATGTTCTAACCTTATTGGATATGTCATGGCCGACCCATAAAATCCATGGGTCAACTTGGGGACCCCATGGAGCCACTTTAGAAGGAAAATAACATTAATATCTTTTTATTTAATGGTAAAGTAAAAATGTCACAAACATGAGTTGTTTTACTAAAACAATTTTCAAATGGGGTTATAGAAGTCAGATTTTTGACTATAAATATTCATTAGAAATATAAAAAGATTTCCTACATCATGATATTTTGTTTATAATTTTTAGACATTAAATAAATTAAATTATTTATGGAACCATGATGATGCAGCGATTACCTCATTATTTAACGATTTAAATAAAATGAAAAGATAATGTAAAATCTAAGACCTAAATATGTCAAAAACCTATTTGTTGGGTATATTTAGAACCCCCAACACCTTATCCTCGAAATATATCAATGTGGGACCTTTTAAATATGAAAAGCGTTTTAAAATAAAGTAACATTTATTTACTTTCCAAGAGTGCCCCTCCTCTCCTCTTATAAAAGGCCCCCACCTCTACCACCTTACCCACACTTCCAAAGCCTTTGACTCAGCCAATCCATGCCAATTTTGTCACTCCACATCCCTCTATAACTCTTAGAATCCTCACTTTGAACAGAAGTCTTCCCAAGGAAGCCTTTGAGCTCAAATCTAAGAGAGTTACCCGATTTTAAGGTAATGTCTTCACTTGTGTCCTTTTGTTTTATTTTGCTTCTCCAACCCCCTAAACTCTTTTTATTCATTTCTTTTGTAACGAATATAGTATCTTCAATATAATAGTATGTTTTTATAAGAATATTTCTAGCTAAACTTACACACACCTACATCTAATGGTTAAAGAGCATACTGTTTCCTTGGATGGCGAATTTCTGCCTCACGAAACGATGATTGCTCAATATTCTTCCAACACCTTCAAAGGTGGCCATTAAGATGTCACTATATTTATATATGATATATAATATGTTAATTTATTCCTTAATCTTCTGTATTTTTTATTTATGGAACACCTTCATGGCTTCCATTATGGGTATACGCGATATCTTCATTTTAGGAAGTACGGACTACCGCCCCCTCAAAGTGATTTGATTCGTTAATGCCATATGTGGGACGTATAAAAGATGGAATTAAAGTTCATATATATGATGTATGTTACATATAAATTATGAATATAATTCTGGAATTAAAATATACATACCTCTCATTTAGTTTTAATTCCATTAAAATGACAATGAAATGAATGTAGCGTTCATGCGTACGTATGGCTTACCGTCTCCATGAACGGTGCATTTCATTTCTTACCTCTAAATTATTATGTAATATTATAAATACATGTATATGCTGGATATATATGATATATATGATATCCAAATCATGAATATAATTCTTGATATAATGACCCTTTGACCACAGAAACAACATGTAATTGTAAGAAGTTCACTTTTGACTCAAGTACCAAATATCGACAAACTACCGTTATCAACTTAAATGACTACATAATGTTCATAACATGGTAATAAGTGATATAAAAGGAATAATTAACTTTAAAATGGTTCTTAATCAAGTAGAAACTAACTCAAGTTTATTATTCAGGACTTTAAAGAATGATCGAGTCAAGTCGGACTCGAGGTAAGGGACTTCGTCTCAATATCCTTTCATTGAGGCATATTTCATTTTATACACAACTTTCTTTTATACGGTGTATAAAACCCTTTTAATTTTAATTTTATACAAAAGGAATATTTTTCTAAGAAGTGTTTTACAAAACGACAAAAAAGAATGTTTCTTTTAACGTACGCGGTGACAACGACCTTTTCCGCCACCGCGAGTATTATTTGGTCTTTGGATTCCTCAAAAAGCCGTAATGTTTTTAAAATGAAATAAATACCATATAATCTTTTATGTATTTTGGTATTGAAAATGGTTTTTATAATATATTTTTTAGGTCAATATATTTATGTGATATATTGTGATCAAAGTGTGGAAATTTTTTCTTTCCATTATATTTGTTTTATGTTTTATGATTTTATATTGGTACGTGGGCATTTGACGGGTGGTTACATGATAAAACATATAACGGGTGGTGACGTGAATACCAGGACGGGTGTTTACATTATAACCTCTAATTCATTGGGTATGGAAGTCGACCGTATGTCTATTTCATTAAGTGATATGTGTGGAAGTCGACCGAATGGTTATTCCATTTAAGTATGTTTATGTCCCAAGTTACCTTTATATGTTATGTGATATTTATATGGGTTTTATGGTAATATTTTGGTTAAAAAAGGGTAAGTAATGATCTTTTATTCAGTGAAGAGTTTTTTACTACATCATAAATGTGAAAAGTATTACTTTGATAAAGTATACATGGTTTACTTGTTGTTTTGATAAACTAACAGTTTTCATCCTTTGTGTATCCCTTACTGAGCTTTTTATGCTCACCCCATGTTTTTTTGAAATGTTTTTCACAGGACTTATTGTGGAATAGGGTCAAGGATGGGATCAAGGGAAAGTCATTCTATATAAAACATTGAACTAGACATGTTTCTTTTTAAGAGTTTTTTATTCTATGGAAACTTAGTAGAAGTGTCTACTTTATAATATTTTGAGATATAATAGTAATGTTCTAATTCTCTAAAACTCTAAACCTGAAAAGATCCTCAATGGAAATTATTCATTTAATTCAATATTATGTTTGTTTTAAGTCCGGGGCCTTGTAATTGGAGGATTGGCATCTTAGGGGTGTGTGAAGACCTAATGGGTAGTTTAATTTTCTTTGGAAAAGTGTTTTTTTAATGTCAAATGATGTGATGACCAGATTATCACTTGTGAATAGATTTTTATGTGACTGGATCCTCTATGGTGGATCCTGTAGGATGTGGGGAATCACATTGGTGGTGTTGGAGTTTAGGATAGGAAAACACGGTGGAAGTGGGTTAAGTTGAGACACGTGTGTGAGGACCTCCCCACTCACCATATAATACTATTTTGGAATTACTGGTTGAAATATAGAGGGGTTAGTAATTGGTTCTTTTTAACCCTTATTAGATGGGTTTAACCCATATATTTACTGAGATTCTAGGTGGTATGTGCCACTATATTTACTAGTTTAGAGAGGATAATTCATTACTAAATGTGGATGTGTAGCATATAAGTATAGGTGAGTCTGAGCTGAGTATGTACATGGATTTACTCAAGATATGTCTATGAAATTACTATGATTGTCCCTCTTTATATTCTATTTTATTCTTTTGTTACTTATTTGTTATTGTCCCTACCACTTTATTCTTTCTAATTTTGTTTCGTTTATTTTGAGTAGATTATCCTTTTGGGTGATCTGTTAAGGATTTGGAAATATATTTGGGTTTTGAATTGTGTTTTGGAATGTCGAAAAATTTTTAAATAGAAAATTTGTGTGTATGGTTAAAAAAAGTAATTTTTGTAATGATAATTTTGGACAATTAAAATTATTAAAATCCAATTTTCTGATTTTTTTTTAAAATTATAATTTGTGGATTATGTTGGGGAATGAAATGCATGTACTCTGTAGTGATTACCCACTGAGATGTTGTACGCTCAAACCCTACTTTTTCCACTTGAAATCTGTAGGCCTGATATAGCTTTTAGGTTTTTATTTTAGGATCATGTGTTTGGATCTGGAGAATTTTGTTATTTTGGTTGGTGGTTACAAAGAGGTGACGTGGAGATAATGTTAGCATGGTTTGGTCTCAGATTTGTATTCATTTTCTATTTTTCTCATCAGATATTGTATTCAGATTTATTTGTATATTTTTAGGATGTTTACTTATTCTTGTTTTTCCTACATTTTCAGTTTCATTATTGATCCTGGTTGGTTTGGAAAAAACTATAACTAATGTGATAAATTTGATGCTTGAAAGTTGTTTCTAGCTCGTGAGGATCAAGAATGCCTTTATGGACATGTCTCAGAACAGGTCTGCTGTCGGTTTGGATGGTATCCTAACCTGGTTCATGACATATATGACTTTGAATAATTCCATAAAATCAATGTTTACCATCATTGATGGGAATTTAATTCAAGGATTACATGGTATATTTTAGGAGAAAAATACCCATTTCACTTGAAAATCACAACTGTAAAATATAAAAATTTACAAAATATTATATAATTTGTTTAGAAAACACATTTAAACATATAAATAATAATTTAATGATATGATTAATCATGGAATCATTTAATTGAATACATGGCCTATATGTAAGAAAATTCCAATCGCACTATTGTAAAAAATTATAAAAATCCCCTTTTGTATAAAAGAAGAAGAATATTCATTTCAAAATATTTTTCAAAAACAAAAAATTGGTAAAAATAGGTTTGATAAAATATTTAGATAATGCTAAAAATATTCAAGATTTTTTTGGAGAACATTGATATGGAATAAAATGATTTTTGACCGAAAAGATAAAAGATGTCAAATTTTTTGAAAAGCATTTTCTCAATAAATTAAAGTATCAATGTGAAGAAAATGGAATTACTACCTGAAAATACTATGAATAACCTGAGGAGAGTAAAATTAAAGGGGTTTATTAGACAATTATTAAATAATTTCCTACAATGGATGTTAAAGAATAAATAATCCCGAGTAAAAAGAGATTGAAATACATACTATTGACACTTTTAGTAAATTTTGAATCATAATTCCCCTGAATTAAGTAAATTAATTATATGTTAATTTATCAATAATTATGAATTATTAATGATATAAATTATAATGTGGTATCATACAAACAATTTAAAATAAATTAGGTTCATTAAATAACATGTGTCTCAATGATGGATGTTTTGAGAGGCAACCCTTACATCGAGTAAATATTTTATTGTGCATGTAATTTATCTATTGTATGATAAACATATATCAATTATTGTTTCTTAATAATATTTTAAAGGATTAATAAATTATTCTTAGAGAATTTAATTCATATATTTTAATTTTTTTGATTGCATGATCAGTTATGTCCACATTGGGTGTTTTAAGGATGCTCGGTTTAAAATTGCAAAACAACATCTATGTGTTCATCCTGGTCAATTGGGTGAATGATAAATCATCCCATGAATAATAATCATGACCTAATTATAATTTATATAAATAAATTATACAATTAAAACCAAAAATGAAATATGTTCAGGAAAAAAACCTTGTTTCAATGATGGGGATGGTAGGTCATACGTACACATGAGTAACATTAATATCTTAAATTATCATGGTCAAAATAATGTAAGTTTTATTTTACCTTTCCACAATGATAATTAAATAATAAATAAAATATTATTTATTTAAATACACATACATTTACCATACATGTATTGTGGTAATAAAACCAAATCGCATAGCTTCGCGAGGCTATATTCCGCCATAGACATCAATGATGTTACCATTTTTCAATGGATGGTCAGATAATGAGGTATATGATATGTTAATTTTATGAAATAATTAATATGTTATGAATATAATATATTATTATTAAATCAATCATCATAACTTTTCTAGTTAAAAAAGGATGGAAAATGAATTACCCTAGTCCGCCAGGCTGTAGTCTGCTGTAAACACATACTATGGTTACATTTCCCATTTTATAGAAGTGGAGATGCATAAATATAATGAAAATTAAATAATAAAATATTATTATATGTGTGATAATAATATTATCTAGTATCATGACTGAGAAATATTTTATGGATTCAGAATATAAAATAAAAAACATGCTCGGTTAAGAAGGACACCTCTTCTTGGGACAACCACTTTTGGATTATATATAAATCCTCCCTAGTGAGATTTATGATCCACCAAAGGCCTCTTGAATGTGGTTATAGAATAATTAATTATTTTAGTTATTTAATTTATAAAAATGGGGTTTTAAATTGTAGAAATGAGAGAAAAGGGGTTCCATTTTTATAAGGGAGAATGAGTGGAATTATTTTAAATACGAAAAAATCAATAATAGGAATTGAATCTCAAGACAAGTGCCTCCAAAATTTAAAAATAAATTATTAAAAGAGAGATATGGTTGATCCAAAAATTTACCATTAATAATAAACATGTTATTCTATCTAACACTTTAGTTTTATCCCCCTATAAATTGGTTTTGGCATTAACTGTGGTAACCGAATTTTGTTGGTCACTATTCATTATGAATAAATTTTAAGATGAAATTACTATATAAAGTTAATTATTATGATTTTAAATATTTAATATATTTTATGAAATTAAATTTATAAAATTTGTAGAAGATAATTTATAATTATACACACATACATATCAAAAAACAGTTTTCTATGAAATTCATTTTTCAAGCATAAGATGATCCTATAATAATAGTATGAAAAGTGATAACAATATAATTAATTAATAATAATAATTATTGATATATAATATTTAAATTTACTAGAAATAATTTGTTATTACTATTTATTTTAATTATTTAAAATGGAGAGACACTATGCACATTAAAACAGTTTTCAAGAAAATGTGTCTTAAAGCCTATAAATTAACATATATTATAATCCAAAATATTAAAGTTTTAATTATATTTATTTTAATGAAATATAAATAAATAATAATTATTTTTATTTTAAATAATATTAACTTAATAATTATCATTTTAAATTAGTTATTTTACTATAAATAAATGGTAGTTTTACAAGAAAATTGGCATATTTCACCATTCAAGGAAAAATCAATAAAATATTAGAAAAATGAAAAAATATCACCAAATGTTAAAAATGATATTATTATTAAAAAATGTATTTAAATTTTATTAGATGACATCTTTAAATGTTCCAATAAATATATATAATATATTCTCACAAAATGAAATGAAAATTATTTTTAATGGAAAATAGTTTTTAATGAATAAAATATCTTTATTATAGTTGAGTTTTTATTTGTTAAGAATTTTAAAATAAACTTATATTTAGTAGTACCATTATATATATTCCCTAAAGTAGTTAATATTAGTAATACCCTTCAATTTAATGACTATTTTATATTTTTCACATCTAAATAAAAATATTTTATCATTATATTATAGTTTTCTTAAAATTCGTGTCACATATTGAATATTATATCAAGTATAGTGTTCTTTAAAAATATCAAGGTGTAACACATTTTATAATAACCCAAATTTTTATTGAAAAGATAATCATGATTTATTATATAAAATATTCACTTGATACAACATATAAGATTGAGAGGCCTAATGTCTTTGGGGCTTAGGAACATTACATAATGACTTAACAAATGAAACACAACATCTTTATTGAAAACTTCCTTTACATGACCACTACATTCCCTCATACATAGCATTTCATGGGTTAACCTGAGGACATGAATAAGAAAAGGGTGAGTTATAAATCATAGTAAGGGAGTAAAAAGGCATATAATGAAGATTACAATACATGTTAGGTAATATGCATATCAATGGAGTGCAAGAGAAACACGGATATAAAGGCATGATATAGTATGATTATCATAACATGGAAATGTGGCAACAAAACATAACATGGTATTAGCATGAGACAAGTATTATTGCACATGGATCAGGATTAGACCCTCGTTACAATTAAATTAACATGAGTAAACCATCATTTCACCCGACGTATCAGGATACTAATCTTTACCCAATGCATTGGAGCGCTATCAAGGTGCACCCTTCTTAAACATTTCATTTCATGCATAAGTTTTCCAAAAGATCATATAACATGGAATAATTCAATATCATCATTTATTCCATGATAATGTATTGTGTAATACTTACATCTAAATCTATAATCAATAAGTAGATGTTCATAAATGTGAATACCCTTGATAGAGAAATGGGCATGGTATTTACTAGACAATGACATTGGCATGGAAAATCACGGTGCAATTTTGGCTACATAACGGCGTAACATAAGAATTCATAAAAATGGTTGATTAGATAGAAATGGGTATCTCATCATATTTACATGAAATGGAATGTAAGGAGGTAATATAGAAACATGTCCCAACATATGTAATGGAATTTAGATTCATAATACAAAATAATTTCTTGAATGTAAATGAGGATAAAGAAATTCCATATAGAATTCCGGCATGGTAACAGGTGTACATGGGAGGTATTAATGAGAGAGAAGGAGGTCTCTCGTCCTTCAAACATAATGTGGGAATTGAGAGCTTGGGTGGGTTTATATAGGAAAGGAGAGGGAATTCTTTATTATTTAGGTTTGGGACACCACACATTAAACTAATCAAAAACACCAACCAGCCCATGATTTTTTCAAAAGGGGAGTAAAAAAAATATTTTATAAGTAAAATGGCCGAAATTATTAAAATAATATGTTTTCTTATGTGGAGGTGTTTCACACTCTCAAGGAAATCAATTTAAAATGTTATGATGTTTTGTAAGTCTTGGAGGGTCCAATAAAGCTTTTTTAAATAAATCAAACAAATCTAAAATCACTTTAATTTAATTTTAAAATATATATTCGCCGAACATAATGTTTATTTTATTTTATTACATCACTATTATGTAATTATGATGTCATAAAACACATTATGTATTTAAACAGTATTTAATTTTTACCCAAAAATTCGACTGTCTCAGAAAATTATGAATAATTCAACGTTGGATAATTTTGACCTTATGATTCCAAAAATAATTTCAATTTTATCTAAATAAATTTTTAAATATTTGAATTTATAGTTTTAATATAAAAACAAATATTTATCAAAAATCCAATGGTTTTGGTAAAAATGACATTCAAACCTTATTAAAAATTATAATTGTATTCACAAAAATTATACGATCATTAAAATTTAATAACATGTTATTTAGTAATAATATTTTATTAAAATATTATTTAATTAAAAAAATCCATTAATTCATAAAAATATAATTCTTAATTAAACATTATCTAAAAAATACTATTTTTTATTTAAAAACTATTTACAAAGTAACAATAAAAAAATGAATGTATATTTTTTATTAAATACAATTTTTTTTACAAAATCATAGGGCTACAGTCTTGTTACATAACCCCTTATAAAACCTGAATAATATCGAAGGGTAAGGTGTGCAATGGTGATAGACTCTTGGGGTGGCTCGGATAACATCGCTCAGGTGGTAATCTCTATTATCATCAACTTTTACCATAGTCCGATCTGCTCAAGCTTAAAGTGTTCAATCTCGGATTGGTCTTGGTCAAGAGAGTAGCCCAATGATGCCACCTCATTTCCGAGCTCTGACAAATGGGTTCGTATGAGGAAATTCTACGGGACAAGGTCAACACTTCCTTTGTCTGATTAAATAGGATTTCTTAAAGCCCTATATTTAAACTTATCATGTGATCACTATTTCACTGCTATATTAGCAATGATCACAATTCATAATTGTGATTTAGAATCCAAAAACATAAAACCAAGGAATTTAACTTTTTATATAAAAATTTTACATAATATGATATTTAATTGGATCAAGATGAATTTTCATTAATAAAATTTTGGGTTGTTACAATCTTCCCCCTTAAGAAATTTCACCCTAAAAATTTCCTTTTCCCACACTAAAACAGATACAGGTAACTCTGCTTCATCACTTCCTCTGATCCCCATGCTGCCTCTTCAAACATGTGGTTTCACCACAACACATTGAAAAGGGGTAATGCCATATTTCATAGAACTTTTTTCTCCATGACCTATGATCTTTACTAGTTTCTCCTTGTAAGAAAGATCATCCTCTAGATGTACTACCTGTGAATAAAGTACATGTGAAGGGTCTGGTATGTACTTCCTTAAGAAGCATACATGAAAGACATCATGTACTTTCTCCAAGGTGGGTGGAAGTGCTAGTCAATATGCCACATCCACGACACGATCAAGAATCTTGAAGGAGCCGATGTACCTAGGAAATAACTTCCATTTCTTTCCATACCTCATGAAATTATTCCACAGTGATATGCGTAGAAATACCATGTCATGTTATATATAGTGCATCTAACACATTGTTTTCCATATAAGGGATGGTAGTGGGTTGAGAATTCAGAATCCTCAATGAGTTTTTTACAACTTCATTGGCACATATTAAGCTCTTTTTGTGTGAATATATATTTGAGGCTCCTATGATTAGAATATATCTCGCACTTCTCCCCATAGAGATAATTCCACTAGTTTTTCAATGCAAATATCATAGCTTCCAACCCCAGATTATGCATGGGATAGTTTTGCTCTTAGATTTTTTTCTTCCCTGAGGCATAGGCTATCACTTTATCATTATGCACCAACACGCAACCCATGAACTTATTCAAAGCAACACTAAATACAAAAAAATGATCTACACTTGTGGGTAGTGTGAGGATGAGTGCAGTGATAAGACTCCTTTTCAACTCCTTGAAGGTCTCCCCACATTCATCACTACAAGTAATAATTACTACCTTCTGAGTTAGATTGGTAAGAGTGTTGGAAAATTGGGAGAAATTTCTCACAAATCAGCGATAATATACATACAACTCCAATAATCTATGAATTTATATTACCAATGTTTGAATTGACAATCCCTCAATTGCATCTGTCTTGGAGGGATCCAAAGATATCCCATTGATTGTGATGATATAACTGACGAATGATACCTCTTTCAACTAGAAGTCACACTTTCTGTACTTTTTATATATATTTTCCTTTTACAAGGTCTCTAGTATAGTTCTTAGATGCTCCTCATGATCCTCCATGGTTTTGGAGTATAGTATAATATCATCTAAAATACTACAACAAAATTTCCGAGGTAATATCTAAATACTCCATTCATCAAGTCCTTAAATATTTCTGGAGCATTAGTGAGTCTGAAAGGAATTACCATGAATATATAGTGCCTGTATCTTATATGAAAAGTAGTCTTGTGGATATGCTCCCTCATAATCCTTACTTGGTAATATCCTAACTAAAAATACACATTGGAAAAGTATTGTTCTCCACATAACTGATCAAAAAATTCATCAATTCATGGCAATGGATACTTGTTCTTTTTTGTGATTTTGTTGAGCTCAAGATAATAAATCCCAAGGAAAATTGACCCATCATCTTTCTTGTCAAAAAGGATTGGAGAACCCCATAGTGAAGCACTTGGGTGTATAAACCCCTTTATCTAGATTCTTCTGTAGTTGTTTCTTCATCTCCTCAAGCTCCAAAACATACATTCCATAGGATGTCTTGGATATTGGAAACTCCCTAGGTATAAAGTCAATTGAGAATTCAAAATCCATTCTTGGAGGAAAACTAGGCAATTCCTCGGGAAACACTTCAGTGAATTCACTTATAATAGGAATGTCTTCAAGAATAGTTGTCTCTTTAGACTCAATCATCTAAGCCAAATAAAAGGGCTCATAAGGAATTAATATCCATGCTCTAGATGATGGTTCTAAAGAATATTCATCTATATTTTTTCACTTGTGTAGAATCAGGGGCTAATTATCTATATGGAGAGCTATTTCCCTCACAAGACAATTTATTTTGGCTCTATATAAGGAAATCCAATCCATGCCAAGGATTGCTTCAAATACCACCACAGAGAGTATGAAGAGGTTCATCGAGAAGTTCACTCCAAAAATTATGATATGGGAGGAGTTATATTCCTGGGATTCAATGATTTCCCCATTTATCGTACTCACTGACATCTTTACTTCCATGATTTGGGGTGGTGCTGGGATTTTTATACTAATATTTCAGGTATAATAGAATGCATAGAACTAGAATCAAAAAGTATGTTCACTATTCTAGAATGATTAACTTTTATACCTATCACCACTTCATTTTCCAGGTTCATTTCTGTGGTAGTGATGGATAAAGCTACCCCTTGCTTCCTTGGGGGTTGTTGGTTTCCTCCTAAAACCCATGTCTTAGGGAATAGATTTGAAAGGTGACCTGGTTTTTTGGAGTCGAAGAAATGAAAAATGTGATGAGAGTCGAATGGAGAGTTCCTCTCCTCTATCGCAACCACAAATTGTTTTTGTTGGTAGTTAATGGCTAAGTGCCTTCTCTTCCACACCTAAAGAATTTCCTCGTCCCCTTTAGGAAATTTCCGAAGTACTTAGTTCCACATATTTGAAAAATGCAGTCCAAGATCTTCTTAGCACCATTGGATTTATCCATCATACCTCAAGAATTTATGTCCACCTTACACTTCTTATACTCATGAAACCCATTATATTATCTGATCTCCATTTCAAACATGAGGGAACATCAGAAAATTTTCTCATAGCTGTCGAATTCACGGATCCCCAGGGCTTTTTGTAGGCTAAATTTCAGCCCACCAAAGAGGTGGTCCACCTTTCACTCAAGGTTAACCACAAAGCTAGTGGAATATCGTTCATGTCTTGTGATGTTTTACTCATATGCTATGATGGATTTTTCATCTTTTTTCTTGATGGAAAGCAAGTCCCTTTCCATCATAAGTCGGAGGGTGCAGAGGAAATATTTATTGAAAAACATTTTCTAGATATCATTCCATTCCAATGCCTAGATCTCCTCATCAGGTTTCATATTTTAGATCAATGTCGACCATTGATCTGCTTGACCCTCTATACGATAAGCATCCAGAATAAATATCTTGTGTTCAGAACATTGAAGGATGAAGATGATCTTTTCATTACAGTTCATCCATTGTTTGGTGATTGAGGGATCAAATGACCCAATACAAGTAGGAGGACATTGTCTCATGAAGCTCTTTATGGTGACTTGTTCTTTTTTACAGGGGGTTAAATGTTCCTCTTGACACATGTTTCTATTCAAATCTTGAGTTAGCTTAGAGAGTATCATGACAAAGTTCGCAATTCCCGCTCATATTGGATTGGGCATCTCATTAAAAAATTCGTCACATTGATCTCCACATCGGTTGTTAGCCCGAGTCCTCCTATTACCTACCATTGGATGGAATAAAAGAAAAGTTAGGGGTAACTCAAAAAGGTTAATTCAAATACAAAAATGGATGACTTATAAATTACTTTTATTCCATATCTTATGAATCTATAGGCTCCAATCTATGTTATCCATGATCTACTTTCTAACATATATACTTAGGGGAATTTATTTTATCTACCTTTTAACAGTTCATACTAAGCTTGAGAATTTACCAAATAATATCCACCGTGAGCATCGTAACCAAGAGTGTAGTAAGAACCATTTTCGTGTACAGGATACCCTGGGTCGAGCCTGAAACTCCATATCAGTGTTTTCACCCTTAGGTACATCGGTGCCAGAGATGCCTCTACCTGCTCATATCCAGACATGGATATATTCTCTTGATTAACTACTTACTCAATACTCACCAATATTTAGGGATTTTATTATTATACTTAGTCTTATCACTAAGTCATTCCCTATGATTTTCTAATCCTAATCGCAAAAATAACTAAACACATTCTCTGATACCTTCTATAACAACCCTGATTTTTATTTCAAACGTAAACATGATTTACTACATAAAATATTCACCTAATACAACATATTATATTGATAGGTCAACTGTATTTTGGTTTTAGGAACGTTACACTAATACTTAAAACATGAAACAAACCATCTTCAATGAAAACATCCTCCACATGACCACTAAATTCCCTCATATATAGCATTTCATGGGATAAAATAAGGACATTCCTAAAAAAAGGGTGAGATATAAATCCTAGGAAGAGAGTAAAGAAGTCTTATAATTAATATTACAATACATGTTAGTCAATATGCATATTAATGGAGCGCAAGAGAAACAGAACATAAAGGCCTGATATAGCACGATTATCATAACATGGAAATATGACAACAATACTTAACATGGTATTAGCATGAGCCAAAGGTTCATTTCACATTGATCATGAGTAAAACATAATTTTAAATGAATTATCAAGAGTAAAACCTCATTTCACTTGAAATATCATGATACTAATCTTTACATAATGTATTGGAGAGCTATCAGGGAACACCCATCTTTAACATTTCATTTCATGCTTAAGTGTGCCACATGGATCATATAACATTGAATCATTCAACATCATCATTTATTCCATAAAAAAGGAATTATGAATACATACATGAATATCTAAAATCAATAAGTAAATTTTCATAAAGGTGAATTAGATTTTTTGATAAATTTTTATGGTATTCACTATACATTGACTTTGGCTTGAAAAAACAAGATGCAATTTTGGGAGGATAACAACATAACAAAAGAATCCATAAAAATTATTGATGAAATAGAAAGGGGTATCTCATTATATTTATATGAAATGGACAATAAGGGGGTAAAATAGGAATATGTACCAACCTATGTAATGTAATTTAGATTCGTAATATAAAATAATTGATTGAATGTAAATGAGGATAGAGAAATTCTGTATGGGATTTTGGCGTGGTAATTGGTGTACATGGGAGGAATTATTGAGATAGAAATAGGTCTCTAATTATTCATAAACTATTAAGGAATTATGGTGGAGGTGAAAAATCATACTCTAATACTTATAATTGAAAATAAAATGACATAACAATATTAAGAAACTTGGATAAAATGAAAAAAGAAAAAAATCCCTTACTTGGAAGTGTGATCCCAATGTTTTCAGAAAGGATTGAGAGAGGATTATTAGGATCTTGGGTCACCTTGGGAGGATTATAAAGAGAGTAGGTAATAGGTTGGATTAACCTAAAAGGCTTTGAGTGAAGAGGAAGTGGGAGACTGGGTGGGTTTATATAAGAAAGGAGAGGGAATTCATTATTGTTTAGGTTTGGGACACCACACATTAAACTAATCAAAAAAACAAACCAGACCATGGTTTTTCCCATGTTTTTTTCCAAATGGGAGTCGGAAAAAATAATTTATAAGGCCAATGTCCTAAATTCTTGAAATAATATGGTTTTTATGTGGAGGTGTGTTGGACAAAAATCCCTCAAGGTAACATTGCAGTATTTTTTGGGTTGATTGTGTTTGTTGACAGTGAAGGTTTCCATTGAGAGTTGTCGAGTTCATGAGAAGTTGTTGACAATCCATTATGAAAAAGAATGATGATAAAGGAATGGATGATCTAGAGGCGGTACAAAAGAGCAGTACAAGGTGGCGTCGTTTCCCAGTGTTTGCCAAATTTTTTGGGGTCCAAAATTTGGATGTTTGGTGAGCATCGTGAAAAGTGGATATCCATGAAGATCATATTTTTATATGGAAAAGGAATGAATTTAGTGAATAGAGGATGCATGGATTGGATTCATCGATGACCAGAAAAATGGAGGCGGTGATGCTTCATGATTACGTCAAAGCTTCGCGAATGGCAGAGTTGAAGCGCATCCTGATGGTGAAGGGCTTTGCGAGGGAGCATCGCGGTGAAGGTGTGAAGTAATGTTGACGTTAATGCTCCACGATTACGACGAGCTCCGCAAACAGAAAATTTCCATGGTGCTTCGCGATATGGACATAATTTTGGCGGAAACTTCGGAGCTTCGTGATTTGAGATGGCGTGGCGTTGACTTCGCACGAAAGGGTCGAGAGTCGGTGGAATTGCCTATAAATAGAGGCCGAACCCCTCGAGAGAAGTAGAGAGAATTTTCAGAGAAGATCTTTTTCTCTCGGATTGCGAAGGTGGTTCGCGTAGCCAGTGTGCTTCACGAACGAGGAGCTTCACGGTGGCTATTGTAGCTCCACGAATGTTGTGAGCTCTACATTGGCTCAGTGAGCTTCGCGAGGGACGTTGCTCGGATACAGCTTGAGCATCGTGAGAGTGATTCGCGAATGTGCTTCGCGAGAGTGATTTGCAAAAAGGTAGGAGCTTCGCGAAGGCTTGTTTGAGCTTCATGAAATTGGGAGCCTAGCAAAGTAGTGTGCTTTGCGAAGGTGTTTCCAAAGGAATTGCCCAGTGGTTAAGAGGCAAAGTGGTATAAATCAGTTAATGAAAGTTGGACTATAAGAGAGCTTCCATCAACAGTTAAGGATGCATGTATTCATGCAGATGAAGAGACCTACAGGTATATAAACTGTGAGTGGATTCCCTTCCAGAGCAGTGAGCTTAGAAAGAGGAAGAAGGTGATCCTCTCCACCGGCAATGAGCCATAGAGAGAAAAATAGGGAGTGACCCTTGAGAAAGCAGTGAGCTGAACCTAAATTTTGTAAAGGTAGTGAGCTTGGGCATAGAAGTGATCTAGCCCGAACTTTGTATCCACATATAGTGATGAATAGTGTAACTTGGTACAACCGACAACCTGTCGGCGTATGCTCCTTGGACTTAGACCTTAGTAGTGAACCAAGTAAAATTGATGTGTCTTGTGCTTGTTTACTTTCTGTTTATATTGTGCAACAGGAAAGATAGAGAAGAGTGTTTTTCTTAACAGCAACACCAGATCTGAACGGGCGTTAATTTTAAATTAGTCATACCCTGATTCTGGCCCCCCCCCCTCTCAGGGCATTCAGGCTTGTGGACCTAACAAGGTGAGTAATACTCTCAAAGAAATCAATTTAAAAAGATAAAATGTTTTATAAGTCTTGGAGGATCCACTAAAGATTTGTATAATAAATCAAACAAATCTAAAATCACATTATTTTAATGATAAAAAATATATTGGATGAACATAATGTTTATAGTATTTTATTACACCACTATTTGGTCATTATGATGTTATAAAACACACTATATATTTATACGGTATTTAATTTTTACCCAAAAATTTGAATATCTCATAAAATTATGGAAAATTCACAATTGGATTATTTTGACATCGTGATTCCAAAAATAAAATCCAATTTATATAAATAATTTTCTAAATATGTGAATTTTTTCTTTAAAAAAAGAACCAATATCTATCAAAAATCATAGGGGTTTGATAAAAACGACATTCAAAACATAATAGAAATTACAATTAAATTCATAAAATTGATTAATGAATTTATATTTGATAAGAATTAATTTTGTAATAATATATTTATTAAAATTTTATTTAATTCAAAAATCCATTAATTCATCAAAATATAATTCTGAATTGAATGTGCACTAAAAATTCTATTTGTGATTTAAAAAATATCGACAAAGTAAAAATAACAAAATGAATTTATATTCATTATTATATAAAAAAATAATGCACATAATCATTATTCAAGGGTCTTGTTACATAACCCCTTATAACACCATCATAAGAGTGAAGGGTAAGGTGTGCGATGGTGACAGACTCTTGGGGTGGCTCGGATAACATCACTTGGGTGGTAATCTCTATTAACTTCCACTTCTCCCATAGTCAGTTCTGCTCAAGCTTAATGTGTTCATGATCGGCTTGGGATTGGTCATGAGTGAATCCCATTGATGCCAAATCCTTTCCGATATCCAAAAAAATTGATTCGTACTATTCAATTCTGTTGTATGAGACCATGGATTCCTTTTTTTGAGTAAATCAGATTTGTTAAAGCCCTATATTTATAATAATCATGTGATCACTGTTTAACGACTATATTAGCAACGATCAAAATTATTAATAGTATTTTAAAATCCAAAAACATAAAAACAAAGAAGTTAAATTTTTATATAACCATTTTACATAATAAGACATTTAATTGGATAGATATTAATTTTCATTTATAAAAGTGTGGGTTGTTACACATTTCTCCTTAAAAAGATCAATCGACGTGTCACAGTTTTACTTACACTGGATCTTTTCTTATTTATGTTTGAATGGATTTGGTTATCATAGAGAAGAACAACTCATGCATATAAACTACACTAAAAATAATTTACAACAAAATAAGATATATTAAATGTGAATATATAAAAGACTTATATTTATGAAATACAAAGATATCTTATTAAAAACACACACTAAAAACAAAAATACATCCAAAAATAGTTCTAAATTTTGAGCATGTATAATGTGTTATGTTTTTGGAGATATATTATAATACATGATAGAATGTAGGTCATCTATTAAGGATTTTTTAATGTTTGATTTTGAAATTTTTGATAAATTTCATAAAAGAACTAATAATTGGGGGAATTTAAAAAGTGTTTGATACAGATAAAAAACAAACATTAGTTATGTAAATTATTTTATTAAATGGCTTGGTTTTAAGAGGATTAGAAGAAGGTGATCATTTCATGTTCATTACACATATTTTAAATTATATTTCTCTAAATATATTATTGGTATTAATGATATGAACTTGTGGAAGGTAATCCAGATCTTGATTCCCCTCTTGGACCTTTATAATAGTGCATCTAGAACCCACCATTTACATAATGATCACTTCTAAACTCTTTGAACCCTATACATGTAATGAGGACTGACAAAGTACACTGAGATCGTATGTGTGTGTGGGAGAAAAATGATCCTTTTACTTTCTAATCATAACCACACAATATTATCTCTTTTTATTTATAGCCAATGTATGATGAAATAAAATGAATTTCAACTAATCATACCATAAAAAATGAAATAAATGGAAAAAAATGTTATTATACATCATAATAAGAAAATTTCAAAATAAATTCCAAAAAAAAAAGAAAAAAAAGTGATAAAACGCTCTTTCAATGTGTATAGATCCATTATAATGATATCGCACTATTAAACTTTCCATCAGGAGAAAGAGGATGTTATAGTTGAACTATATCTCCATCGATGATCTCCCTATGATGAAATGGAGCTTGAAACATCAATAATGATGATAGGAACCCAATAAGTGTGTAAAATTGAATCACTTCAATCCATTGGTTGTGCTTGAAAATGAAAATTCAAAGGTGTATTTTTATAGAAAACATGTGGTAGTATTTTTGAACTTATAATTTGAAATATGAATTTCAGGTATGATTGGGAATGTTAAGTGGAATTATGGAAACATTGATAAAACTTAATAGTGGTTGAGTGAATATTTCTATATCTCCCTGTAGTATTTGGTTAGCATTGTAATTCCAAAATGGGCAATATTGTCAATCTGTCAGGATGCATTATTGGATTTTTTTCTGATCTAGTTTTCTAGATAGATCAATTCATTTAGGATAAAAGATAAAAAAAATTGTGTCTTGGTGTCTTTTTAAGAGTTTTATCCCACTTTTTTGAGGATCCACTCAAGAATGTTTTTCCTAATCAACTATAAACAACTTACGTAACATGAAAATTATTAGACATGTGTGCTTGGGCGTCCATTTAGATTGGGCCTTTTTTCTCCCACATCATCTTAGGCAATCCAAATCACCTAAACCTACAATTAAAATATTAAAACAAGTTAAATTAAAAATTATAGAAGTAATATAAAATACCTAATTAAATTAAACGAGGGATGAAAATTATTCTTTAAATTTGGAATTTATAATCTTAAATCAATTTTATGCTATGGTATATGGCTTGAAAAATAATTTTGAATCACAATGTAATCAAATGGTCCTTGTATAATACCTTGAAATGTTTTGTGGACCCTGAAAAAGAACTCTTAGTCCCTAATTAAATACCTAAAAACATGATGGTATAATTTTTGACATGCTGAAAAGAGTGCCACATACCAGTTCTTTTATACAGTATATTACGTGACCTCAGACATACCTCCCCATACCCCATAGGTTTCCAACTAGCAATGAGCGTATAATATATAACAAGGGGAGACTATACACCCATTATAAAAGTATCACCACAAAAAATCAATAAAAATATACAAATTGTAATAAGAAATAATAAAGGTAATACAAAAAACATTATAAAACCAAGCATGACATGATGAATCCAAAAAAGGAAAGAAATTTCCAAAACCAAAACATTAATTATTTCATGTCATACCTGGGTCATGTTCTAAATGAAGACCCAAAATAAATATACTCTAAAAACTACTAAATGGGTGATAACATCATTCATTGTTCCCTCCTCCAAGATCCACCTTGAATCCCAACTTAACCATCTAACATAGTTCTTTTTCCAATATACTATCTTTTAAACATGAAGTCAATTCCAGTGCTGACAAGGCATATTGACTACGGTGTGAGAACAACTATGTAGTTTACCACCAACATAATCGTAAAAAATATCCAGTCTACAACAGTGTATGCAGCTATATAAGGAATAAAGTATAAAAGATAATGAAAAATATTTCCACATTCAATATTATTTAATTAACAACATAAGAAAATTTGGTTATTGGTGACACCTGAAACAATCATACATGATCATGCTCAAGCTAGAGTCTGAAAAATACAAAAAAAATTAACAATTCATTAACGCAAGGGATTTCATTATGCAATTAATTCTAATTTCATATTTAGACATTGGGGTCCAAGAGCAGTATTCTGGAACCCTGTTGGTATTTGTAGAATCATTCCATGACTCACAACTTAGTGATCACATGATATATATATTGGGGTCCTAGAGATGTAATCTAGAACCCCATGGGTGTTAGGAGTAGTAGTTTATGACCTAAAACTAATTATTCACATAAATCCAAAATATCGCATACCATAGATCCATATTGAAAACCCATTTATCAACCATGTTTATAATATGCTATCTAATAAATTTCATAATCCCTTTTATCATCAATATTCATAGTCTCATTTATGAACCAAACATAATTTATAAATCAAAATTTTAATTATATCGACACACCCCATGGGCTACCATCATGTCCAGTATCAAAACTCCACCATGTCCAATGAGATTCGTTAAGGGATCATAATCACATAGGAAAATCAATTGCTTAATTTAATTTAAATTGAAACATCCCAATGTGTAAAGGAAACAGGGAAAGATAAATTAAAATTGTGATCAAGATTATGGTAAATTACAATAAGACAACCTACCTGAAGATCGTTATTTATCTCTTTCCAAATCAGAACCCTCAATTCGATGTGGAATGGTCTAATTCATAATGGAAAGGATGTTCCTTTACCAAGGCCTAGGATCAAGAAAAAATGAAATAAGATCCATCAAAAACCATTATCTTGAAAATTGGAAATGTATAAAAACCATTCCTTTCCAAAGGTAAGGTATGATTGGAGGGAGATGAACCCAAACAAGGAAGAGATCATATACTACAAAGATTTCAATTACTTCCACTGGATCATAAAGTTTCCAATAATGGGGTTAAATGAGCCTTGAAATCATCTCTAAGACCTAAAAAATAATGATATACTAAGTTAATTAAATTTGGGTTTATGAGAATAAAAAATTGGTATATCAAAATTTTTTATAAATTTTTTGAGATTTTAACTTCCACGCACATGGTTTCCTAGGAGGAGGTGCACAATTTTCTAAATGGAAAACTTAACCATGCACACAAACTCATGGGGTGAATGGTTTATCCTAAGTAGAAAATTTCTTGAAAACCCATTCATAAACTGTTTACACCCCCACTATCTTTGGGTTCAAGGTTTGGGAATGGTGGTTTTATATTTTGGTCAAACCATGCACCACTTCCTGTAGCTATGAAAAGGGATGGGAAATTTCTTGGGGAAAACTGCATGATTTTCATTAATCATGAATCAACCATGAAAAGACCCAGGGGATTCCAAATTTATCCAAATTCACCTTAATTAACAGCAAATAAATACCCAACCATGTTAGAATAAATACAATGGTAAAATAATATTTAAAACGAGTATGTGGTAACTCCAGAGGTTATTAATATCGACCATTATATGACTTCTACATACTCTAAGATATAGCAATACATTTCTGAATCAGCTAAACCTACTCCAATGTATCTTATATAAGATTTGGTCATAATAACTCCAACTTATCCACCTATATCCAATATATGGGTGATATATATGTTCTACCAAAAAGATCCCCATATGGTTGCATCTGAATAGTGACCTGATAATTGTTGTTATATGTGAACTCAAATTGCACTAAGTGATTCTCAAAAGACCCAAAAAACCAAGGACACATTCTCTGAACATATCCCCAAACAATTGAATAGTATGTTGTAATTTCCCATATTTCTGTGGGTGAAAATCCAAACTTAAAAATACTAGGGTACCCAATTCCATTTATATGCCTTACAAGATGCATGAATTAAAACACGAGTCATGGTCTGAAACCATGCATTGTGGAACCCTATATGAATGTTATATTTATTAACCATACTTATCACTAATCTATTCATCAGTGAGAGACTCTTAGGTAGGAAATAAATGGGTTTCCCTTCCCAAATGGTCTATAATCACCCAAATCTCATCATTCATATATGGTATCATATGAAGAACCACATAAATTTCCATGGTGATGTCATTACATTTCCATTTTGGGAAGTCCAAAAGATGAAGAAAATGATAAGGTTATTGATTCTCGACCTTCATCTACTGACAGCTATAGCATCGTGTCATGAAACTGTCAATATCTCTTTTCCTTTCCAACTAACAATTATGTTGATGTAGGTTATAATACATTTTTTCAAATAAGAATTCATAGCCTACTTCAAGGCTTGAAAATCACACATCATCTTCTCAAACAAATATATTGGCCCAATTACTTGATTCTGAACATAGATGATATCATCTTCATCTATATTCTAGTTAGAAGGTGACTCACCACCATCAAGGATTTTCCACAGGGCCAAAAATTCAAGATCCTTATACTAACCCTCCCTAACCCGACTCAAATGTGTGGAATCAATCGATAAGGATAGATGGTTTATCTTCTCCTAGACCTCTTGAACCCCGATTTATATCTTATCCATCAAAGTCATCATCGTTCACTCACTAATGAAATCAAGAACTTTTTGATTCTATGTATTCCTACTAAAATCCCTAGTAATAACGTTTCCCTTTCCAAATGTATAGGTTATACCAAAATAAAATCACTATATAAACTCAACCCTTATCCATTATGGAAGATTCAAATCTCATTGTGAGATAATGTAATTCAATCCCTTGTGATCGGTATGCACAATAAACTTCTCTCTAAAAAGGTAAATTAGCCAAAACATAAAGGCATAAACCACCGTAACTAAGTCGATTTCAGGAATAGTTTTATTATGTTTATGTGGAATCAATGGACCTGACCCATACACCACAACTCAGTCTCTATATTTCAACCCTTCTCCAAGTATAATACCTGATGCATCATAATACATAGTTTGATCCAAACCCAACTTGGGTAGGGTCATAATCATAGTGGTAGACATACACTTCTTAAACTCTTGGAAATCATTCAAGAATTCTCCAAACCATTCAAACATGAAACCATTCATCGTCAAGCTCAAATGTGGTGCTTTCAAAATAGAAATATCATGGAATAACCTTCAGTAATATCCCACTAAACCAATAAAGATTCAGATATCAAAAACAATAATGTGATGCTCCCACGAAACCAATCTATGGACCTTCTTTGGGTACACCGATCAACCTTATTTTGAGATGATGTGACACATGAAATGTTCCCTATCAATACACAATTGAATATATGATAGATTTTTCATATAGCCTATGCTCTCTCAGGGTACTCAATATGATTTCAATATGTTGGTCTTGATTTTCCTGAGACTTTCAGTACACTAAGATGTCACTCCAAAAAACAACCAAAACTAATCCATGTATGGGTAAACATTTGGTTAATCAAGGCCATAAAAACAGGTGGAGTGTTCATTAGCCTGAAAAAAATCAAGATGACATGTTATATTCCATACCTACTTTTGAAAGTCATCTATTGTATATCATAACGCCTATCCCTCAACTGATGATACCTCAATATCAAGTAAATGTTAGAGAAAACATGTTCCACAATTATTTGTTCAAATATATCATTGATATGTGGAATGGGATATTGTCTCTTCAATTTCATACAATTCAACATATGGTAACCAACAATGAAACTCAATTCCTCATAAACATTCTTTGAAAAAAAAGAGAGTCCCAAGGAAAAATACTTAGATGATTAAATCCCATATCCCTAAAATCATCAGCTATGCTTTTATCTCTTGATCTCTGTTGGTTCCATCCTATAATATAGTATTGAAACAGCTTCATCTTCATCTATTTGTTCTAAAATAAACTCATCATCACTCGTAGGTGAAATCCTTAATAATTATTTCGGAAACATGTCCTGGAATAAATCAACTATGAGTGGAAAGACGTCATGATTCACAACCCAGTCAACCTACAAAAAAACATACACCATGTGATGTGAGATCCCCGAGTTCCTTATGAACTGGCCCCAAACCCCCGCCTAGATATCTCACTCTCTATGATGAACATAAATATTACCCTCAAGAGATGTAAAGGTTACTACCCTATTGTAACAATCGATGTAGTCTCGATATGATACAAAATAGTCCATATCCAAAATCAAGTAAAAACCTAACAACTAATGTATTTAAATATCCCAAAAAATTATACTTCCAAACCATGAGACAAAAAACATTACATAAATAGATGTCCCAATTCTATAATCGTAACGATGTTTGAATCTTCAAAACCCCACTCAAAAATTCTATCAGCAGACTCCAACAGTTCACAAGTTCTACAAATAAAAAATAATATGGGGCTGTAATGTCAAATAAAGAATTAAAAAATGTTGAAGCTATGTGAATAGTACCTTTTCCTTTTAATGGTCTATCCTCACTCTCCATAAGTACAAGATGAAATTCATGAAACTATATAATCTATATGCCATATAATATAGTATGACTCCTCTCTGCCACACTACTCTACCAATATGGGTGCTCTTTCCATGATACACCATTTCCACCACCATTACTCCAATTCTATAAAAACTCCAACTGTAACACCCCAAGCTTCTACGGTACGTTTCCCTTCGAATAATGCGATAGCGTGTGTTGTACGCAACCTCGAGTTCTAACACACACCACAACTAATTAAACTAGCCGTTGTGAATAGTAATACCTACTTTTTGAAATCATATATATTCTATATTTCAAAATGGACTTCATTTTTGGATTCGGAATATCAAAATTAGCCTAGGGTGAAATTTTGGTACATTTCGGATAACTTTCATATTTTGATGAATAGTGAAAATTTCTAAATTTTAATTAAAAACAACTTTTTTAATCAAAATAATTAATAGTGATAAATTATGAATTTGAGTGGTTTTAAAGTATATTTAGAATATATTTTTACCATTCAATTTAATGTTTATCATTGGACATAATTTTACAATTAAACCGAACATAAACAAGTGTCAATCTTTTGATAGTTATTATCTCTTAAAAACACGCTTTTTGTTTTGACAGCGGGAATTAATTTTAAATTAATTTCTGCCACTTCTGTGTTTTGAATTTAGGAAAATGGATTCCATATTTGGAATCAGGATGTTCAAATTGTGTAAATAGGTAACTTTTATTTTTAGACATTTTGAATAGTTACTGTGGTAAATATTTTATTTACCATGGTTAAAGGGTAAATCCGGTAAATAAGGGTTAAATAAATAATATTATAATAATAAAAAATTACCCTAAAACGTGTCCTAACCTTATTGGTGGACACATACCCGACCATGGGCATCCTTTGGTCAATTTGGGGACCCCTTGGAGCCACTTGTATGTGGTAGGGACACTTTATATTAATAAAGTTAAAATAAAAATAAAAATAGCATAAGCTTACATCTTTTAGAAGAACAATTTTTACATAGGGTTATACATGTTGGATTTTCGATTATAAATATTCATTAGAAAGCTAAAACGATTTCCTACATAATGATATTTTATTTATAATTTTTATACATTATATAATTTATTTTATTTATGACACAATGATGATGCAGTAATTACTAAAATAGTGAAAAATAAAAATAATTGATCTTATAAATACCCAAATAATTATAATATGAAACTTTTAATGAATTAAACTAATTTTCTATGATAATATGATATATTAGGATTTATTTAATTGACTTTGTTCGAAGTAATCAATCTGTTAGGAGTTTCACAAAAATCAACTATTGAATAGTGTCAAAATTGACATAAAAGAGTTCTTAAAACAAATATTATATTATTAATTGATATTAAATTCCTAAAAATCTAAGGTTCGGCCAAGAGACTTATATTATGATAGGTTCCTCATTAATGGACCACTTGGGGGTCGCTTGGATGTATATAGTAAGTTTATTAATCATATTATATAAAAATACAAAGAGACATTGTAAAAGTGAAACTAATTAACTTAGAGTTAATACTTAAAGATAAGGTTAATATAAGTACCCAAACCTGTCTAAATTCTATTGGATGAGTTGTTTTCGACCTATCCACACCTCATCCTTTGAATAGTCAACTTTGGAGCCTTTGTAAACCGAATATGAATTTATTATAAATTAATATTTCTATCTTTTCCAAAGGTGCCCCTCACCCCTCTTATAAAAGGGCACTCCTCCTTCTCATTTCTTCACACCTTCAAAGCCTTTTGGTTCGGCCAAACTCTGCCCAAATACTCTCCCAACATCCATCAATACAACCTATGGGCCTTAGTTTGATCAGAAAGCCAACCTAAGGAGCCCTTTTGATCAAATCAAAAGGAAGAACCCGAAGAAGAGGTAATGATTTCACCACCCTTTTCTAAGTTCATTTCTTCTTCCACTTCTTCTTCCTTTGTTCTTACCATTCTGAAATAATAACTCCAGTATCTCACATATACTGTGATGTTATTATAAATATGGTACAATCATATTCAGTATTCTATCCACCCTTTGAATAACATGTCACCATACGTGCGTACGTACGGCTTACCGTCTCCACGTCGTGGTGTAATTGTTATTCAATATAATATTATTTGGATGGGTATAATAATGATGTGTAACTCATGTAAATAATAAATATAACATGTTAATGATTCTGTATATATGATATACCATCCATTTATATATTATTTTAATATCAAAAGAATGATATTTTCGCTCGTGCGTACGTACGGACTACCGTCTCCACGAACGCGATGAGATTCATTCTCCATCGTATCCATTCAAGTATAATTATCATTTGATGATTTAAAAATGATGTTTAAGGACTGTATATCATTCTGGATATGAATAAGATACAACAACCATGGCTTATGTAACAAAACATATAAAAGAAAATGAGTAAGTTAACTCCCGAAACGACGATAATTCTAAGATATTATTAACAAATCAATGTTAAAAGATCATATATGATATCATATTAATATATATTATTCTTGTATAATTTAATAAAAACTATTTCACCATTATACAGGAGGTTAACCTACCCCAACCAAGGAAAAGTACAAGGTAAGGGTTATTTCACAATCTCTTCATTATCCGAGGTTGTTTATATGTAATAATCTACTGGGATCTCTTTATCATCCACATCCATGTTTCTTAAAAATGTATTTCAAAACATTTTTACTATTTACAAGAATATGGGTTAAAGTCATTTATACCTTTTTTTGACTTTTTATAAGAGGTTTATAAAGGAATCTTTCCGTCGTTTTCAAAACAAGGTCCTTTTAACCTTTTCGACAGAATTGAGGTAAGAATGTTTTTTTAACTTATACGGCGGGTGCGGTTATTTTACGCCGTTATAAAATCTTCAAAGCTTTCCTTACAAGCTTATAAGAATATTTTCAAAGAAAATGTTTTATTTTATATGGATCTTAAATGATTTCAAAATAAAAGGAGATATTTCTTTAAAAAGAATTTTGATTTCATCTATGTCAACATCCTTTGATGGATTTTAAGATTATTTGAAGTTGATTTATTATGATACAAAACTTCTATATTGTATTGAAGGTTTTGTGATATGTTTGACTGTGTATGTGCTATTTTTATACCATTCATAGTTTATTGTGAAAGTATTGACATTTCGTATGCTAGTTTTAATACGAATGTTTATGTTATGTTTAAACCTTTTCATATGGGAATGCATTGGACTTAATAAGTGACGGGTGGAGCCCGCTATAGCTCCTCGATGCATCGGTAGGTCTCATGAGACAAACTAGTGTCTTGGCACAAGGCCTTGACAAAATCTTATTTGTAGTCTTGGCACGAGGCCTTGGCTATGTGGTTATGATAGTCTGGCATTATGCATTCCAACATTATGAAAGTGGTTATTGATTTTTGCATGTGATTATTCGATTAGTAGAATATCCATGTGAATAAGTAAATGGAATTATTTTATTTTACTTTTGCCATACCATGTTGAAGTTCAATTTTAAAAGGATTTTGTTTTTAGTAATGCATTGCCTTAAATGTTTATTCTTATTTATGAAAGTTTCCGCTATATTGTTATCCTTACTGGGCATTTGAGCTCACCCCTTTTCTATGTTTTATTTTTCCCCAGGATGTGAAGAAGTAAATTATGAATGACCTGCAGGGATATTATGAGGGGATAGTAGTGTGGATTATGGAGACATTATGTTGTTGTAGTAGTTTTTCATTTTATGATGTAATGTAAAACTTATGAATATATCTAGTGTTTCCAAGGCTACTAAACCAATCGGTCTTTCGAGATTTGATCTTTCTTGTGATCATGCCAATGTTATGTAATAATGCACCGACTCTAGGAAACTAGGGTCGGGGCGTTATAGTTGGTATCAGAGGAAGTTTAGTACAAACCTTGGAAGCTAGATTTAGATAAACTCTGATTAGAGCACGTAGACCTAAGATGAACTTTGAGGATTAGTATAGAAGAACTTCCTAGAATTTTGGTATTGTAGAGATTTTGTGAGTTTTCGAGCAATACATCCCTGTCTGGATACGAGCAGGTAGAGGCGGCTCTGGCACAGATGTACCTAGGGGTAAAACCCGAAAACACCGCTTTGAGCTAGACTCGAACGGGAACTGGTGCACGACAACGGGCCTTGCTGCACTCTTGGTTACGACACTCCCGGGGGATATGCTTAGGATAACTCTCACTTTCTTTACAAATCATTATGAAGGGTTTATGAGTATATACTTCCTCAAAGAAAACATATTTATGATTATGGATTATATCCATAGATAGTTCAATTTATGTTAAGTGTTTTATAAGTATGGGATTATGTATTTTGATTCATAAACTGATCTAGTTTATGCCATTGTTTAGAAATGGCGCCTAGTGGAAGAAATGGAAACCGTATCAATGCACGCACTCCATGTAGGGATTGCCCTCCTGCTCAAGATAATTATAGTGGGGCTGGTGATGCAACTGGTGCTGATCAGCTAATCACCGTACTGGGACAACATACTCAGGTTATGAATAATAACCTTACCCGTATGGAGCACCCTGATCCGCAGCGTGGAGGATCAATGTTAGATCGATTCATGAGACAACAACCACCAACGTTCAATGGAAGTACAAATCCCTTAGTAGCTGAGCAATGGATATTTTCCCTAGAGAAAATATTTCAGGCTTTGGGGAGTAGTGAAAGGGAAAAATTTACCATGGCAGTTTACCGCCTCACTGGAGATGCTGATCAATGGTGGTCATTGATTCAAAACATGAAGGAAGATGATGAAGTATCAAACATGGAATGGAGGGAGTTCAAAGATCTGTTTTTAGAAAAATACTTTCCTCGCGACCATCGAGCAGATATGGAAAGGCAATTTCTGAGTCTGAGACAAAAGGAGGATGAGAATGTCACAAAGTATGAGGCTAACTTTACAAGGTTAGCGAGGTATGCTGGAGATTATATTCGCAACCCAAGAAGTAAGATTGATCGTTTCTTTGATGGGTTAAAACCATTTCTCCGTCGAGCATTAGTCTCACAATCCTTTTCATCGTACGAAGACATTGTCTCATGTGCTATCAAGACCGAAAAGGAATTCTCTAAGTCTTATGACTTTAAAGCAAAGCAAGAGAAGAAGAGACCTGCTGATCAATCTGGGAATGGAAATAAGGGGAAGAAGGGAAAGGTTGAATATCCATCTTGTGGTAAGTGCGGGAAGAAACACCCCGGTGCTTGCCTGAAGGGAATGGGAGTTTGTTACAAGTGTGGTGAAAAAGGCCACCAAGCTCATGATTGCAAGGGGAAGAAGGAAGCTACCAATGTTCAGTGCTACAATTGCAGGGAGATGGGGCATTATGCAAATGCATGTCCTAAGCGTCAGGAGAACTTACCTCAGAAAAGGCCAAGGGATCAAGGCCAGGCTTATGCTATCACTACTGCTGAGGTAGAAACTCCGAAAGACGTGGTGGCAGGTAATTTAATGGTTTCCTCAAGTTTAGCAAATGCATTATTTGATTCTGGATCATCGCATTGTTTCATATCTTCCCAGTTTGCTAAGAAAATTAGATATTTCCAATTTGATTTAATAAGGGAGTTGTCAGTTAAAACTCCTAAGGGAAGTATCGTTGCAACAAAGTTTTGTGAATCAGTCCCCATTAGAGCACATAAATTTTCTTTATCTGCTGATTTCATCGTCATACCTATGATTGAGTTTGATATAATCCTCGGTATGGACTGGCTTTCGGACTATGATGCGAAGATTTATTGTAAGAAGAAAGAGGTTACGATTCATGATGATAATGATAAGGAGCACCTTATTTTTAGAGCAGAATTGTCACCACCTAATTCTTATTTAGACCCACCCCCAGTAGCTCAACTTAATTCAATTATTGGGGAGGAAGAGAATGAAGTAACTATCGGTGAGGAAAGGAATGTTCAAATAGAGGATGTACCTGTTGTGAAAGAATTTGTAGATGTATTTCCAGAAGATTTACCTGGACATCCTCCAGAACGAGAAGTTGAGTTTTCTATTGATTTGATTCCTGGATCAAGGCCTATATCGAAGACCCCTTATAGAATGGCCACTGTAGAGCTAGTCAAACTAAAGAAACAACTAGAGGAATTGAGTAATAAGGGATTTATTCGCCCTAGTGTTTCTCCATGGGGAGCCCCTGTTCTTTTTGTTAAAAAGAAATATGGATCTATGAGGTTATGTATCGACTACAGGGAGATCAATGCTATAACGATAAAGAACAAGTATCCCCTACCTCGTATTGATGATTTATTTGACCAACTGCATGGAGCTCAATACTTTTCAAAGATTGACCTTCGATCTGGATACCATCAGTTGTGTGTAAAGAAGGAAGACATTCCGAAGACAGCATTTCGAACCAGGTACGGGCATTACGAGTTTACTGTAATGCCGTTTGGATTGACTAATGCACCCTCTGTATTCATGGATCTGATGAATAGAGTTTTCAAGGAGTATCTCGATGAATTTGTGGTGGTATTTATTGATGATATCTTGGTATACTCCAAAACCTACGAAGATCATGAAAATCACTTGCGCATTATCTTGAAGACTCTGAGGAGGCATGAATTATATGGAAAGTTTAGCAAGTGTGAATTCTGGCTTCAGGAGATTTCTTTTCTTGGCCATATTGTCTCTAAAGATGGAATCTCTGTTGATCCTTCTAAGACCAAGGCAATCCAAGAATGGCCAGCACCTACGAGTATAACTGAGGTATGTAGTTTTATTGGCTTGGCAGGTTATTATCGACGTTTCGTCCAAAATTTTTCCCGATTGGCTAACCCATTAACGAAGCTCACACGTAAAGGGGTTAAATTTGTTTGGACAAAAGAGTGTGAAGAATGTTTCGAAGAACTGAAGAGAAGATTAGTCAATGCTCCTATATTGACTCTACCATCGGGGAATGATGGGTTCGTTATTTATAGTGATGCATCAAAGAAAGGACTTGGCTGTGTCCTTATGCAGAATGATAGAGTTATTGCCTATGCATCACGACAGTTGAAAATTCATGAACAAAACTATCCTACTCATGATCTTGAGTTAGCAGCTGTGATCTTTGCTTTGAAGATATGGAGGCACTACCTCTATGGTGAAAAATGTGAGATTTATACTGATCACAAGAGTTTGAAGTATATTTTCTCACAAAAAGAACTCAACATGAGGCAAAGGAGATGGCTTGAATTACTCAAGGATTATGATTGTACGATACACTACCACCCGGGGAAGGCAAACAAGGTGGCAGATGATTTGAGTAGAAAAGACCATGGAGTTTTGAACAATATGAGAATTGAAAGGGATCCAATTTTCATGGATCTAGTGAAAATGGACATGGGAATAACCAGGGAAGGTGAAACATCAATGCTTTTTCAAATGGTTGCCAAACCATCTTTACTAGAAAGGATTAAGAGTTCTCAGACCGATGATGACGAATTCCAAAAGAAGATTAAAGCTGTGAATGATGGGAGATTGAGAGACTTTGTGTATGAAGATGGAATTTTGAAATTCGGGAAGAGACTTTGTGTTCCCAATATACCTGATCTAAAAAGGGAATTGCTGGATGATGCTCATAGTTCCAATTTCTCTATACACCCTGGGAGCACCAAAATGTATAGAGATTTGAAGGAACATTTTTGGTGGGACAACATGAAGAGGGAGATTGCTGATTTTGTGTCAAGATGTATGGTTTGTCAACAAGTGAAAGCTGGAAGGCAACAGCCTGGAGGAGTCATGCAACCTCTTCCCATACCGGAGTGGAAATGGGACAATATTACAATGGACTTTGTCATGGGGCTACCAAAGACTCCTAGAAGGAACGATGCAATATGGGTTATTGTTGATCGTCTTACCAAGTCAGCACATTTTCTTGCTATAAGAGAAGATCTACCCTTGGAACGTCTAGCAAGACTATATATTAATGAAGTTGTGAGACTTCATGGAGTACCCCTATCGATTGTTTCTGATCGTGATCCCCGTTTTACTTCAAGATTTTGGAAAAGTCTTCAGAAATCCCTGGATACTGAACTTCATTTGAGCACTGCTTACCACCCTCAGACAGACGGACAATCAGAACGGACTATTCAGACCTTAGAAGACATGTTGAGATCTTGCTCACTTGATTTTCAGGGTATGTGGGATCAATATTTACCTCTGGTAGAATTTTCCTATAACAATAGCTTCCATTCGAGTATACAAATGGCACCATATGAAGCGTTATACGGAAAGAGATGTCGTACACCAACCTGTTGGGATGACGTTGGTGAAAGAAAACTTGTAGGCCCAGAACTGGTGGAGGAAACGGTGGAAAAGGTGAAGGTAATCCAAAATCACATCAAAGCAGCTCAAAGTAGGCAGAAGAGCTATGCCGATAATCGAAGGAAGGATTTGGAATTTCAAGTTGGTGATCATGTTTTCCTAAAGGTATCTCCGTGGAAGGGAGTCATACGTTTTGGTAAGAAAGGTAAATTGAGTCCCAGGTACATCGGACCTTTCGAAATTCTAGAACGAATTGGGGCTGTAGCTTACCGATTGGCAATGCCGCCAAGTCTCTCCAAAGTTCACGATGTGTTCCACGTATCTCTGTTGAGAAAATACATGCCTGACCCAACGCATGTAATCACCTATGAGGAATTAGAACTGGAACCCGATCTGTCTTATTGCGAAGAGCCCGTCAGGATTCTTGATACAAGAGAACAAGTACTGAGAAACCGGACGACGCGTCTGGTAAAAGTTTTGTGGAGAAATCATAAAATGGAAGAGGCAACGTGGGAACCCGAGGAACTTATGATGAAGAACCACCCGAGTCTTTTTATGCAGTAATACCCTAGAAATTGCGAGGACGCAATTATTTGAAGGAGGGGAGAATGTAACACCCCAAGCTTCTACGGTACGTTTCCCTTCGAATAATGCGATAGCGTGTGTTGTACGCAACCTCGAGTTCTAACACACACCACAACTAATTAAACTAGCCGTTGTGAATAGTAATACCTACTTTTTGAAATCATATATATTCTATATTTCAAAATGGACTTCATTTTTGGATTCGGAATATCAAAATTAGCCTAGGGTGAAATTTTGGTACATTTCGGATAACTTTCATATTTTGATGAATAGTGAAAATTTCTAAATTTTAATTAAAAACAACTTTTTTAATCAAAATAATTAATAGTGATAAATTATGAATTTGAGTGGTTTTAAAGTATATTTAGAATATAGTTTTACCATTCAATTTAATGTTTATCATTGGACATAATTTTACAATTAAACCGAACATAAACAAGTGTCAATCTTTTGATAGTTATTATCTCTTAAAAACACGCTTTTTGTTTTGACAGCGGGAATTAATTTTAAATTAATTTCTGCCACTTCTGTGTTTTGAATTTAGGAAAATGGATTCCATATTTGGAATCAGGATGTTCAAATTGTGTAAATAGGTATCTTTTATTTTTAGACATTTTGAATAGTTACTGTGGTAAATATTTTATTTACCATGGTTAAAGGGTAAATCCGGTAAATAAGGGTTAAAAAAATAATATTATAATAATAAAAAATTACCCTAAAACGTGTCCTAACCTTATTGGTGGACACATACCCGACCATGGGCATCGTTTGGTCAATTTGGGGACCCCTTGGAGCCACTTGTATGTGGTAGGGACACTTTATATTAATAAAGTTAAAATAAAAATAAAAATAGCATAAGCTTACATCTTTTAGAAGAACAATTTTTACATAGGGTTATACATGTTGGATTTTCGATTATAAATATTCATTAGAAAGCTAAAACGATTTCCTACATAATGATATTTTATTTATAGTTTTTATACATTATATAAGTTATTTTATTTATGACACAATGATGATGCAGTAATTACTAAAATAGTGACAAATAAAAATAATTGATCTTATAAATACCCAAATAATTATAATATGAAACTTTTAATGAATTAAACTAATTTTCTCTGATAATATGATATATTAGGATTGATTTAATTGACTTTGTTCGAAGTAATCAATCTGTTAGGAGTTTCACAAAAATGAACTATTGAATAGTGTCAAAATTGACATAAAAGAGTTCTTAAAACAAATATTATATTATTAATTGATATTAAATTCCTAAAAATCTAAGGTTCGGCCAAGAGACTTATATTATGATAGGTTCCTCATTAATGGACCACTTGGGGGTCGCTTGGATGTATATAGTAAGTTTATTAATCATATTATATAAAAATACAAAGAGACATTGTAAAAGTGAAACTAATTAACTTAGAGTTAATACTTAAAGATAAGGTTAATATAAGTACCCAAACCTGTCTAAATTCTATTGAATGAGTTGTTTTCGACCTATCCACACCTCATCCTTTGAATAGTCAACTTTGGAGCCTTTTTAAACCGAATATGAATTTATTATAAATTAATATTTCTAACTTTTCCAAAGGTGCCCCTCACCCCTTTTATAAAAGGGCACTCCTCCTTCTCATTTCTTCACACCTTCAAAGCCTTTTGGTTCGGCCAAACTCTGCCCAAATACTCTCCCAACATCCATCACTACAACCTAGGGGCCTTAGTTTGATCAGAAAGCCAACCTAAGGAGCCCTTTTGATCAAATCAAAAGGAAGAACCCGAAGAAGAGGTAATGATTTCACCACCCTTTTCTAAGTTCATTTCTTCTTCCACTTCTTCTTCCTTTGTTCTTACCATTCTGAAATAATAACTCCAGTATCTCACATATACTGTGATGTTATTATAAATATGGTACAATCATATTCAGTATTCTATCCACCCTTTGAATAACATGTCACCATACGTGCGTACGTACGGCTTACCGTCTCCACGTCATGGTGTAATTGTTATTCAATATAATATTATTTGGATGGGTATAATAATGATGTGTAACTCATGTAAATAATAAATATAACATGTTAATGATTCTGTATATATGATATACCATCCATTTATATATTATTTTAATATCAAAAGAATGATATTGTCGCTCGTGCGTACGTACGGACTACCGTCTCCACGAACGCGATGAGATTCATTCTCCATCGTATCCATTCAAGTATAATTATCATTTGATGATTTAAAAATGATGTTTAAGGACTGTATATAATTCTGGATATGAATAAGATACAACAACCATGGCTTATGTAACAAAACATATAAAAGAAAATGAGTAAGTTAACTCCCGAAACGACGATAATTCTAAGATATTATTAACAAATCAATGTTAAAAGATCATATATGATATCATATTAATATATATGATTCTTGTATAATTTAATAACAACTATTTCACCATTATACAGGAGGTTAACCTACCCCAACCAAGGAAAAGTACAAGGTAAGGGTTATTTCACAATCTCTTCATTATCCGAGGTTGTTTATATGTAATAATCTACTGGGATCTCTTTATCATCCACATCCATGTTTCTTAAAAATGTATTTCAAAACATTTTTACTATTTACAAGAATATGGGTTAAAGTCATTTATACCTTTTTTTGACTTTTTATAAGAGGTTTATAAAGGAATCTTTCCGTCGTTTTCAAAACAAGGTCCTTTTTAACCTTTTCGACAGAATTGAGGTAAGAATGTTTTTTTAACTTATACGGCGGGTGCGGTTATTTTACGCCGTTATAAAATCTTCAAAGATTTCCTTACAAGCTTATAAGAATATTTTCAAAGAAAATGTTTTATTTTATATGGATCTTAAATGATTTCAAAATAAAAGGAGATATTTCTTTAAAAAGAATTTTGATTTCATCTATGTCAACATCCTTTGATGGATTTTAAGATTATTTGAAGTAGATTTATTATGATACAAAACTTCTATATTGTATTGAAGGTTTTGTGATATGTTTGACTGTGGATGTGCTATTTTTATACCATTCATAGTTTATTGTGAAAGTATTGACATTTCGTATGCTAGTTTTAATACGAATGTTTATGTTATGTTTAAACCTTTTCATATGGGAATGCATTGGACTTAATAAGTGACGGGTGGAGCCCGCTATAGCTCCTCGATGCATCGGTAGGTCTCATGAGACAAACTAGTGTCTTGGCACAAGGCCTTGACAAAATCTTATTTGTAGTCTTGGTACGAGGCCTTGGCTATGTGGTTATGATAGTCTGGCATTATGCATTCCAACATTATGAAAGTGGTTATTGATTTTTGCATGTGATTATTCGATTAGTAGAATATCCATGTGAATAAGTAAATGGCATTATTTTATTTTACTTTTGCCATACCATGTTGAAGTTCAATTTTAAAAGGCTTTTGTTTTTAGTAATGCATTGCCTTAAATGTTTATTCTTATTTATGAAAGTTTCCGCTATATTGTTATCCTTACTGGGCATTTGAGTTCACCCCTTTTCTATGTTTTATTTTTCCCCAGGATGTGAAGAAGTAAATTATGAATGACCTGCAGGGATATTATGAGGGGATAGTAGTGTGGATTATGGAGACATTATGTTGTTGTAGTAGTTTTTCATTTTATGATGTAATGTAAAACTTATGAATATATCTAGTGTTTTCAAGGCTACTAAACCAATCGGTCTTTCGAGATTTGATCTTTCTTGTGATCATGCCAATGTTATGTAATAATGCACCGACTCTAGGAAACTAGGGTCGGGGCGTTACACCAACTTCCTGACAGATATGAGGTAGAAGACCCCCTTAAAGTACTTTAATTTAACCTATATCCTCTCTCATTACCCATCAGACAATGGTTTTTGAAACACCTCAATATGTAACCCATCCCACTAGCGGATCATCACTCTTATGGTGGTTGTCTAGCTAAAAATGTGACATGCCCTACCACACTGGGGGTAGTATAGTAAGTTACTACTCTGAGTAACTGATCCTTCTACTTAGACATTGTGTTTTCCATTTACTTAGTTGACATTATCATGGTGGTGCTTCCTACAATTAGAATATATACCATATGGACAACTAATCGAAACCACACGTATTTAACTGGAATCTTTCTTTAGGATCCCCTTAGAAATGAACACTTGATTCACCACCTCAGATATATTACATAGCTGAATTATGTAAATCTTGGAATTAATCTCACATTTAAGTAAATATTGAAAACATTTAACCACAGTTTCCTCATCTCCAACCAATGTTGGGACAAAGCACTGCAAATTAGTGAAGTGGCCAACATTATCTATCATAGTCATACTGACCTAGTTAAACTATATTAACTTCGCTAACCTCTCCGACCTAAGGTTTTCTAGGTGAATGTTTTATAGGAACTTCTCCTGAATGTCTTTCCATATCATGTTTTGAAACATCTCAACCTGAGTCTGAATATCCAAATAGCACCTCACTGATCCACATAACATATAAGAAACCAATTTGACTCTCTTCTCAACATGAGTCTCTAAATGGTCAAGGATGGTTTAGATACACTCAACCTAGAACTTAGCTACCTCATGTACAGCCTCTCCGGTGATGTTCATGGGGTGTTGTAACAATAACTTCAAAGTTAGGTTAGACATTTTCTGTACAACTCACTTTGTGATTCTATCAATATCCTATAAAAAGAGAGCAAAGATCTCATTCAATATCTCTCTATATCATGCACCTAGAATTGTTGGAGACTCCAGTTCCATAGCTAGTGGCACATTTCTAGTCATGTCCTCTTGTTATCCAATTAAAAATATTTTCCATGGAGTCATTTTTCTACATTCATAAACACTATTCCTAGGAATCATAACACATCACTACCACATATCTAAAATTGGGATTCACTTTAGCCTATAATAAATTACCCCAAATACTCTACCACATGTTTAATACCAAAGCACTATCACTAACCTCAACCATCCCATATTTTGGTAATGACTAACATAAGTTTAAATAAATTAATATTCTAATATTTCCCATTATATACCCATTTATCAATTTCAAATTACCAAACTTGAAATTTTTTAAACAATTAATTTATTCTTGGAAACAATTTGATTTTAAAATACACAAATAAAGAAAATCATTTTATTTAAATCAACTTTCAAAGAACCTATTTTCAATTCATTAAAAAATGATGAATGCAACCATTTAATTTTTAAAAAAATGTGTCATACATGGAAATGAGTGGAATCTTAGAAAAATAATAATATTACACAATAAGAATCACCCATGGTGAAATAACATTCAACTATTATAGAAATCATCAAGAACAATAAACCCCCCATCGAACATGGTTTTCCCAATACTTGGGTTTAATAATCCCATGAATAATATCATAACCAATGAAAAACTCATCCTAGTCTCCTATCTAGATTTAACAAATAGTAATTCAATTGAAAAGAATATAATCCTCTATTGATACAACTTTGGGACATCTTGTCTAGGGTGTAACATAATGATGCCCCAAGTCAATTCATTATATGATGTCAGGTGCACCACCCTGTATTCCATAACCTTCCAACTATTAGTGAGTGTCTAATAGATAAAATTGTGAGACTATACCCTCTATATCAATGAAACATGATAGTAGAAATCAGAAAACAATATCCAAATTATAACAGGAAATAACAAAGTTAATACCAAAACAAATATAATACCAAGAATGAATTGATAAATGTAAAACCTAAAAAAATTATAGAAACCCAAAATATTAAATATTTCGTATAATATCATTGTAAATCATCAAATGAAAACCCAACAAAATACACTTTGAAATCTACCAAATGGGTCCTAAAACTATGAAGTTTCCCAGTCAATATTCAAGTATCACGGAGTGGGGGATAAGGTGAATCAATGAGGTATTTTTCTTTTATGTTTCCTTAATTATGAAATAAAAATGTCCTCCTATTATAGACTTATTTCCATATCGAACACAATTCAACCACACATCCACAAGAATAAGATAATTTACAAGGTTCACTACTAAAAAAGAGTAGCAACATCATTATTATGGTTTGGAAAAATTTTAATACCACACAATCCTATAGAAAACAATCTATTAATGTGGAATACAATGAGTAGGATGTTGACATAATTTCGTTTATCACTATTAAAGAAATACAATTGTACATGTGCTTATTCTATCACAAAATGATTCAATTCAATGTTACATTGCTTCTCGACCTACTTCCATAAATTTGATATTTCAAAACAGTTATTCTCTTTCTTACCCAGAAGCAGGTAATAACATCTTAGATTTGTAAATGATAATTAGTATGACCCCCCTATATAATTTCTATGTTCACTTAGAAATGATTTTATTCTCTTTGAAAGATCTATTAAAATAAACCAGGTATTCAAAATTATTGTTCGCAATGCTCCCTCATGAAGCTCACAACCGTCACCAAGAAACCTGGCTTTAGAGAACTAAATGCCTTCACGAAGACCACTTAGTCAATGTATAATTTCCCATCATTTAAGAGAACCCATTAAATAGAATCATTGGAATTAGTCAAGACTTTTATAGTCCTTTTTTAATGCTCGAGATTAAATAGAAATCCAACTTCAAAAATCTGATTTTTAGAACACGAAGATTTATCTAATCATCCACCTATAAACAGTTATGTGATTTATTTTCTTCTTAAACTTCCTTGACAAAAAAATTGAAAAAACCTGAAGATGATATTATTCCTTATCTTCTTTCTCCAAAAAAATGTATAGTACCTTCATCAATTCTCCATACCAAATCTAAAATCATCCCTCTATCATAGGGATCTTTCCCATACACTATCATTTCAATGATGTGGACCATTTTTGGGTAAGATCATTTTTTTATTTATGCCAATTTTTCTCACTTCACATAATTTTTGTTTAATTAATTTTAATTTGTTTTGTTTAATTAAAAATTGTCTTAAAGAGAGTACTTTAAAGTATACAAAATTGTTTCTTGATGAGATTACACCTTAATGAAATAATTAAAATTTAGTGAGTAAATAATGGAAAAAAACCAAATGGGGAGATTATTGGCCCCACTTGGTGTTGAGGATTAGTTTTTGTCAAAAAACGTAAAGTATATTAGAATGATATCAATATATGTAGGGATAAGAATAATGGATGAGGTACCCATATGTGGTATGATTATATAGATATTTTTAAATAATGAATTAGGGTTGAAGAAACACCTCAAATAATATAATTTATTGGCTATAATTATCGAAATGAAAAATAAAGAATCACAGTTATTCCCACTATTTATATAAAAAATTAGATATAATTTGAGATACTTCATTTAGATATATATTTATATATATATTTTCATATGGCGAATGGATTTATTTGTTTCCAATATTTTTAAAAAACTACCAATTTACAAATGATTGGAGAAGAAAGATAAAAGATTGAGGAAGCTACTTTAATGTTTATTTAAATAATCAACTTTTGATTATTTGAGGAGTTTTACAGAGTTTATGTGTTGATTAGAGTTCCACGGATTATTAATATTTCTGGACCTTATATCTCTATTAGGTTGTTGGGAATGTTGTCCTAGAAGCTCCATCCTAAGTAATATATTACAATAATGACTGTCGTTAGATGATTAATGTACTTGGATATTTTTTATAATGATTTTAATTAGACAAAGTTTCCCTAATAAGGTTTTAATAAGTATTCTATCTTATTGAAGAAGTTAAAGAATTTTGAGTAAAGTTGGAAATGATACATAATATATATTTTTAGTGCTATAAAATTTACAAAGTGTTCATCCTCATTAAGATATAATATATTCTTGAATTTTGTTTTTTTTACATTTAGATCTATCTTTTTGAATTTATAATCATGTGTAGGTTTAGAGAATATACATATAATTATTATTAGAATCTTAACACTACCAATACACTAATGAATATAAAAAGGAGTTCAGTGTGAATGAAAATGTTGGAACCCCTCCCATGAAATGAGGATAAAGATTCAATTTACCTATTAAGCTATATTAAATAAGATATATCTATAATGTAATAATATGAAATCATAGTTAAGTATAAAAATAAGGTGACATAAATTCTTTTTATCCTAAAAGAATAAAATAATTTATGTGATCAAGAGGTATGCTAATACTCTGTTATAGATTTTCATTATGAAAAAGCAATCATAACTGGGAATGGTCACATATTTCTAGTTTTATGAGACATTTCATGTGTTACTGTAAAAAAATATTGCACATGGTTTTACAGTGAAAATGTTTAATGTTGTTGGTATTTTTGAATTTTCAAAGCAAGAAATCACTAAACTTGATGACGTGTCTCAAAAAATTCCAAATGAATTTAAAGAATGGGATTTACAATTTATCAACCTCAATAAAAAATATAAAAAAAATGAATCTATTTGTATGAATCTTAAAGATATATCCTCATAAATTGAGAATTAATATTTCAATGAGATTCTAGATAATAAAAAAGATAAAGAATTTTTTAACAAAAGAGTCATCCATTTTATGGAGATAAAATGTCTTTCATTGATGATATACTGTCTCAAATTGATGTCAAAACATAAAAGATAAAGAATCACGACTCTTTAATGTTAGATAAGGATATAGTAAATGAATTTATTATTAATAATATGATGAAATATTATGATTAAAGAGTTATTATGATTGAATATCAAAATACTACACCTAATATATAGTTTTTTTATTTATAGGTTAAGATGGATAACTAGGACATGACACATATTGAGTCTGTACAATAAAAATAGTAATAAGATTCCATAGCACAATTTTTATAGATAGATTCTTGTTATAAAATAATTTTAACAAGTGGAGAAAATATATTTAGATTATTAAATGATTAATCCATTATAAAATCAAAGGTAAATTTAACATTCATATCATAATATAATGTTTGTACTAATTTTTTTTTTCTTGAAGAATGTGAGTTTTAATTCAGTACACACAAACACACACACATTTATATTTAATGATTTATGTAGGGAGATGAATAAAATCCAACCACTATGTATAAGTGTTTATATAATAATGTGAAAAAGGTATAGTTCTAAAAAATATTCCCAATTAGTAAAAAATATGATAACGATATAATGTTTTTTGTTAGGGTAATATCGAGTGCATGCTATTCAAAACAGAGAATCAATATTTTTTTGAAAATTGATTGGAATTGAATATATTTTATCATATTTTAGAGTATTGTTAGAAAACCTATAATTTTCAGAAACTATACTTGAGTATATAAAAAGGGGTGGATAAGCTATATTAATGAATAGTCCATAGGCGAAAGTATAAAAAATGCATATCTCATATTCATTTGAACGACTTTGTAATATCTAAATTTAGAAATGAAAGTGATTGTAGGAACATAGTGTGATATAAAGAATGTTTCAAAAATAAATGGGGGAACAATACCATTGATACCGATACTTTATACTGTAATAACCATGTGAATGAATCTGAATAAATATTCGTACCGAAATATTATCACGAATACCCGAAAGGGTGTCACAACAAAAAGAACTAGATGTTTATATTATTAATAATGGGGGAATACCATAGAATCATGAAAAGAAGATATGGATATATCAATTAATCGAAGTAATAAATAATAAAATAATTTATAAAACCAATAATGAAACCAAGAGACTAATTTGGTGAAGGTAATTTCTAGGATTCCATTTAGAACAACCAAGAAGACTTAAAACATTAATAATGAAATTTTTAATATTTCATATGTTAATTTGAGAAAAATATGAATGTTAATGAAATAACAAGTGAAGTAATTTCTAGTGAATTTGGAAAACATTTGAGCCATATTTACACTTAATAGCGAATTTCATAATGAAGTATATTTATGAGGGTTAATTGGAAACTCAACATGATACGTAAAGGTTGATCAAAAGACAAAGACTATATAAGACTCTAACATTTGTGAAATAAGGAAAGTATATGTACTTGTAGATGTAATATTGGTATTTTGGGGAACTACTATTTGATGCGAGATCTAATGTAGAAAGAAAGTCAGTTATTACATGTAACCTACGCAGTGGTAGGATATTAAGTTTAAGGATATACCATTATCAAAAACATTTATGATTATAAAAGGGAAGACAATTTCCTATTGTTTAATAATGATTATACACTTGGGTCATAGTCTTCTATATTAGGGGTGAACCGCATATTCAAATAATAGCAATCCTTATAGTTTTACATTCATACTAATACAATTTAAATGTAAAACAAAGGTAATGAGATGTATTGAGAATTAAGAATACATATATTAGTGAATCCAGGTTTGTTATTTGGTAGGACTAAATTATAAATAACAACTTTTGGTTATGAAAATAGTTCCTATGTGTAGTTTATGGAATACACATCTTAGTGTTATTTAGAGAAGAAATTAAATTTGTAATATTCATAAAAAATAGTCATAAATTTAGTTGTCAATGTGGGTTATGAGTCATATTTAGTACCCTAATTCACCTAATTTAGTTCATTGAAGGCTGTTTAAAATACATCATAAAAATCTATTGTATCATATCAATGTTCGTATTCCCTACCATAATCAAGAATGGCGGTATATATATTCTTGAACACCAACATATTGTATAGTGTATGTATTTTATTGGATAAGAGTTTAATGTCATGAAAAGGGTATGATTTCATTTACCTCAATCGATACCATTTGAAAGGAGGTGAACGTTCCCAAAACCCATGTTCTCTTATTTTAATGCCTTTTCATTTTATTGAATAGTCTTACATGAATTTAATAGATTCCAATCATGCCTATATTTTGTTAAATCTTATAAAAACATTGTTTGATATTAATGGTAATCATAATGATCCTAAATTATAGTAATAAATGCAGTTTAAAATACATGTCCTCCCTTCAACAATAAAATAAGAAAGTATTTTCTGAATTTATTCCTTTAATAGGTATAAATTTTTGATTCCCTTAAAAGAAAATTTATTCATTTTTTTGTGATGAATATGAATATTAAGATTTATTTTAAATAATTAAAAGGACATAAACAACCATATTCCAATCAATTAGAGGAAGTAATATTCACTACACCATCAATCAATGATTTTATATTCCCTTTTATAATAACGTAAATTAAAATTTCATCCTTTATTGGAATTTTAAATAGAGTTATCATGAGAAAATATATTCTTACCCATTAAATAATATAGTATTTTAGGTACTTATGATTGAAACATGGCACCCAAATACATGAAGAAACAATCTATGTAAATGATTGTCATACCTGCTTCCTCTCATGGTCCAATATTGTATTCCACCCAAACTATGGAGGTATGTCATAGAATCCTTTTGTTTTTTATTTTTTCTGGATGATTCCCAAATAAAATTCAATAATAAAAAATTTATTATTAATGAAATTCATGGTAATTTTCCATTGAAAACCACAAATTTGATTAATACCTTGAACTTGGTACTAATCAAATGAGTAATAATTTCCTTACAAAATGCTACCGAATATTCTTCCAGGAAAAATGTAGCCTCTATATTCATGCCAAATCTCATATTCCAACCACTATAAAATGAAATATTATATCATTTCTGGAGCTCACCAAATTTCATAATTTGTAATGGCCTCACAACCTCACCATAGAGAAAATTTAAAGGAATTTAGAAACAAAAATTAATTCATATATATATATATATATATAACATTAAATACAAAGAATTTGTTTACCCATAATTGTTCCCAATAGGTTTCTTTATATAATTTGAAAGGTGTTTCTAGGAGGGTGGATGAACGGGAATGATGTTGGATTATTTGAAAAGTGTCCCAAAAAAATCCTACATTTATGTCATTTTTTTCAACCATTTTTTCTTCATTTTATGCCACCATCAAATATGTCTGGAAATACAACACCAAATGCATGTGCATAAAACCACACCTCTTATCAGTATATCTAGATATTAAATAATAAAACCAAATATTATATCAATATATCTTAAAATTAAAATAAATTATGATTAAAAAATTTACTAGGTGTCTATAAATATACATGAGGATGTCTGATCAGTGGGTCTAATTGGATCCTCAGGCAATGAAAGAACAACAACATGTAAAAATGTGGTAAGTTCAAGTGTAGGATCTGTAGGGTCAAAAGGTGGAAGAGCTTTAGTTGAAGAACCAGAAATGTAGTATCCTAGAGAAAATGAATTATAAGGGAAAAATATGGAATTGATATCTGTGAAAATGCACAATAGGGGTGACTAGTAGGAATCATTGGTGGATACAGGAAAGGGAGACAATGAGACTTATATGAAATTGGAGTTACCAACATGGGTGGCTAAAATGTCCTATGGTTCTCTAATGACATAGTGGGATCATAAAGTATGGTAGATGGTATGATAGAGTGAGGGAAGGGGTGTTATCAGACACACTAACTAGAGCACCAAGTTATAGTACGACCCCCCTCGAATTTCTAGACTTAGCTTAGGGATCACTAGGATAGTTGGTGAACAACTAGAACCTTGATGATGGATCAGATTAAAAAGAAAAAAAATATCTACATGACAATATATGTTATTGATATATATTTTTGAAATAAAATACTCATAATGAGAAATGGAGGAGGGAAACCCATCTCACCCATTAGGAGATTGTTGGTTGCCTTCTCTTTTCTTCATTTCTCTAGATTTTTTTTCATTACCAACATTTAAAAAAATATATGAAATTAATTATAAATCATTAACTAATTTTTAACTAAAATAATAAATAAAATGGTGAATTAATTAATTAACTAATATCACTTTTTAAACAAAATACAACATACATTGTGATATAAAAAATAATTTTATATCTAGTGTGTATAATAAAAAACATAAGACATGTCATAGAAAAAACAATATGTTCAAATTAGAATTTTTAACATGGGTATGATATACTTTTCGTCTATTTTCAATTCAATCCAATTTAATTTTGGTTTGGTTAAATGGCTCATTATAGTCAATTTGTCATGACATTTTTTTTATTTTTATATGTATTAGGTCATTTGGTTCATTTTTTCAATTTATGAGGTTATTTATCCAATTTTTTCATAGTTAAGTAGGTTCATATTTTGGGTTGGGTAATTATGCTATTTTTTATTATTTTCATTAGATTAAAATTTCATATCAATTAGTTTAATATGTATAATTATATTCATCTTTATTTTTATTAAAATTTAATTATTTTGGTTTTTTTAGTTTTGAAGGTTTGAATACAGTTTAATTCAACATTAGAAAATTAAACTCAAATAAAATAGAAAATGCTAAATATTGAGAATTCACTTGAAGTAGAAGTTAGATAAAAAATATTTATAATCAATAATAAATATATTTTTATAGAAAAGATCTAAAAAACTGAAGTCAAGATAAACCAAAATAAATTAGAACACAAATGGATGATTCTATATATTTCACATTATAACTTTAGGTTCACAATAAACTCAGGTAATTTAATTATTAGAGTAGTCATAAGTTATAAATGGACCACGAAAAATTAGAATAGGGATGGTGTAAATTAAATCATCAAAAACATTAAATATAACTATCTATATTACTTCAATAATGATACCAAATTTAGTTCGACGATGATCTTTTACATAAAAAATTAGTTTCTCCATTGATGCAAATATATATGGTTCATCAGTTGAAAGAGTGAAGTCATGTCATTAAATTGAAATCCATAATCATCAATAAATGTTCTATCCCTCATCATCAAATTAAAACACAATCATTTTATCAATGTGACTCGACACTGAGTGTATAAATCAAATATTAGTATTTTCGTAATTAATCCATAAAATGATGCATTTTCAAATTGAGGCCTACTATATGATGAACTGTCCTAGAATTTTGTAGTGGTAGTTTACATAGGACCATTATTTTTTTCGTCATTCTCATTTACCATTCAGTGATAATAAATATGTACCCATTGATCAGAATTATTTTTCATTCAAAAACACTAAAATTGGGGCCAAAATCCATAGATCTCATTTCCTTAGATATTGAGCCAGAAGGAAAAATCCACACCTAAATTATAAATTATGATTGAACTTAATTAAATATTTATTTTATCAATTTTTTATTGTAATATTTCTCCCTTCAATTCCAACCAAGAAGAAAACTCGTTACTATGAAAAGTTTCTCTCTATCTCAATGATGAAGAACAATGATTGAAATTTATCATATGTTTATTTACCCTACCAAAAAATAGAAATAATTTAACATATATTTAAAATTATGTGAGATGAAATACGTAATACATGTTCAATTTACATACTTTATGTAGTCATCGAAAAAATCACAGTTAAACAAAACTATGTGATGTTCCAACTCCTTCTCCTCAAGTATTAATGTCATAAATATATACGATCTATGAATACCCCCTATTTTGGGAATTGATGTAAAACTAGGTTTAATTTTTTCATACTATTATTCTTCATTTATCATTGGTCAGTTCAATCTCATAGTTATAACAAGAACAATATACTGAACAAAAATCCGTACATTCTTGTGCCATGTAGCCTTTGATGATAGAACCATCAGGATGTGTTAAATTTCGTATATAAGACTTGAATGTGAACATGTATCTTTTAGTTGTACATATACAATAAAAATTAATAGGTCCTCAGAGATGTATTTTAGTTGGAATATGGAATTTTGGAGGCACCATGCATTGGAAAAATGGTGTTGGAAATATTTCCTCTAACTCAATCAAAATTAACGGTCCCCTTATTTGTATTTTTTATAAAAAAAACTTTAGAAACTTCTTAACCCAATGATCTTTAAATAAATTTAACAACTGAATAAATAAAAACCTTACTTTATTGTATAAAAGAAGATGGATTCCTATTTTAATGAACTCATTTATAATGATGTGATAATTATTATTATTGAATGATTTTAGTTTAAACTCTATTATGTTGACATGTTTTGATATGTTTCTTTAATAGTCACCAAGAACATTAATAGTCCCTAGTAATTCTAGAGGTTTTTTTCTGTAGGTTTCATCACATAAGAACCACACAAAACAATCTATTTATTTTCACTAATACACATAGGATGGAATTAAAGACTTATGCCCTAATCCACTAAGTCACACTAAGATGATAAATCATGTTTCTTCCTTAAAATATAGATTCCTTGGATGTAATATGTCACATATATTCCTTTCTATGTGTATTACATCCAAGGAATGACGTATCAAATTGGTTGACCAATAAGGAATCTCAAAAGATATTATCCTCTTCCAATTTTAATTGGTTCTAATGGAAACATGAATCCCCATTTTCGATTTCATCTAACCCTTCCAAAAAAATCATTTTAATTCATTCAGAACATTAGTATCATACATATACTGAGGTGGATCGTTGTTCTACATGGTGTTGTTAAATCTTCGATGATTATTCCAATATGGGCGACCAATTTTCAATAATCATAACTTTCCCATGAAACTAAAAATACCATGATATTTTAGTCTTCTAGATAGTGTATTCTTCAATAAAATAGGACATGAGAATTTTCTTATCATGCTCCATCCATACAAAATTGCATAAGCTCGAAAATCATTGATCGTCCACCTAAGCACAAAACACATTTAAAGTATGTCTTTCAAACATTCATATTATGTGTGCTTTCCCTAATTCCATAGATTTTTAAACTATTTTATTAAATGATTCATTTATATATCTATATCAATGTCAGGATCAGAAGGTCTAGATATATGTATAATTAGGAAAGTAAAAGGTTTGTTCATATACATCTTTAGAGAAAGGTCATAAATGTGAAAGAAAAATGGACATGTCTGTGTGAAGTAGTAATCTTCCCAAAGAGATTAAAATTTTCACCTTAAAGACCAATCCTCACATTTTTCACATAATATATGAAATCATGATATCAAGACTTAAATCCATTCCAGGAAAATTCCTCTCTAGGTTGAACCAACTCATCATTATTCTTATTTATCTAGGTATCATGAATTCACATTTCTATTGATATTTAATCAGACATGAAAAGGTTCTGGAGTCTATGGATCAATGGAATGTTCCATGTCACTTTAAGTTGCACATGTGTTGGTGTCCCATCATCTTTTGGATTCCATAGTGTAGCCCCATGCTATAAAGAATCATTTCATTCTATAAATTCTAATCCGAATAAGATGTAAGATTTCTAGCGAGCATGGATTTTGTTTTTTGAAAATAAAATTTCCCCAACTAATTTACATTCCAAATAGTTGTCTTGGGTAACATCTATATCATATAGAAGAAATTACATAAAGAAATTATGAATATAAAATATTGAATTATTATAAATCCTATACATTGTTTTCCCATGAAATAATCAGATTAAAAATTATACCTACTTTATTTCACCACATTGTTGATCTACTAGAATTGTGGCAGAATCATTCAATTTTTTTCATCCTGCCAACATCATCATTTTTAGTATACATATCATCTTTATTCATATAAAAGTCTTCTTAGGTCATCGTACCTTTATTCTCTTGATGAAAAATAAATAGAAAATAGTCATCTAATAAATTCAACAATCCATTCCTCTTATTTGGATCATGATAATTTTGAGATTTCATTTTTTATCCATTTTAATACCACACATAGTAGTTTATCTGAAATTCAAATATAGTTATATGTTATCTAACTTATTCATAGATCATCTGAGGTCTTACAAAAAAATTATAACATGGGAAATGTATGTGACCACTATCAAAAGAACAATCAAATGAAAAACTAAAATATCTCCAACTTGTGATGAAAATCTCTTGAGATCCGATCATTTTCATACAACCACATTTTACACATTATGCAATAAAATTGTAATATATCATATCATAAAAGGTATTAAATAATATTGAATTTTAAACAAAAATATTTTTATGGAATTGATAACTCTTAAATTTATATGATACCATAACTGACACACAAGTCTACATGAGAATCATAATATATATATATATGTATTCAGAAATAATATAAATATGAAACCATGGACTTTAATTCCTTTATATCAATGAGTAAATATGTTCTTAATCCATCTAGGGTCAATGATTTAATTATGAAAATATTTATTATGGAATAAAAATTCATAGGGGAGTTATTTTGATGATATGTAATTGAGTAAATATATTGATGAAGCCTAAAGGACCTTCACATTGGTGGCTTAGTAACTCTTACATTAAATATGTTCTTCATCAAGTTCATTGATATTATTTTAGTTTGTTTAAATTAAATTAAATTAATATCATTTAAATCTAGTTTAGTAGGGTTATGTATGTTGTTATTGGTTTCTCCTAGTTTCATTCGGTTGGGGTTGTGTATCATTTGTTCAAGTGTATATGGTTTTTTTAATTTCATTTGACAAAATTTGGAATTGTTTGATTCAATGTGGGTTATTATGGTTATAATTAGTCATATTTACTTTTTTTTCAAATCTATTCAATTGGGCTTGGTTTGGTGTTTTTTGATATGGTTTGGTTGAACAAGGTAAAATATGGTTCTATTCAATATGGTTAGTTCTGTTTCTTTATGATTAATGAAAATTTCATGAATATTTATACTACAAGTATACATGATGGTTGATGTCTCATTTTAATTGACTGTAATAGATGACTGATGTTTTAATAGATAGAACCTATGAGAAAAAGTGATTCAAATCTATCACATCTACCCTAGGGTTAGGTTATCATTTAAAAATTGATTCAACTATATATCCAATTAATAGGCTCACTAGAATCTATATTTTTAATTAAATAAATCATGATCCCATTAATAATGTTTAGTTAAGAAATTCATTAAATACCATTATCTTATGTTAAATAATATATCATTTCACCTTTATATAATTAACAAGGTAACACCATTATCAAATATCCTTTCTTAACTTATTTGTAAAAGGATATTGGAAATAATGGTAAAGAAATATCACAACATGTTACAACGTTGATTATCATGCCCTGTTGGTTGTTATGCAGGAATAAATTTTATGAGATGGAGGAAGCATTTAAACATTTATCTTGTTGTCACACTATATTATGTTATTCATAATAATAAAAAAATATTATATATAATAATCGCATTCAATATAATATTACTATAGAGACACCACATCATAAGAGTATATGCCACTCCGTAACCTATTTAATGTAAGAATACTCTAGAGTTTTTTATGATTTTATACACCATCAAGGAAGAGAAAATGAAATAACTGGTCATGCATAAGAGTATAAAAATTATATATAAGAGTGAACCTCATTGCAACCATTCAATGTTAATACTAAATTCTATATATATAAGAGGAATTGATTGATTATCACATAACAATGTTGCATATTTTACTTTGAATAGGAATGTTTTGTTATAGTGAAGATCACATGATAAAAGTTTGTGGTTTTGCAATGTTATGTTGTATTGGATAACTCCACCTAACTAATTACTCACAATAATTATGTGCGACTTATAAAATATTAAAAAATGTCCACATTTTGATAATCTAGTTATGCTATGTGGATCAAAAAAATTGTTAGAATTTATTGAAATCTGATTGGAATCTAAAATATAAGCCGACAATGAAACTACAGTACCACACCAAAATTGGTCCATATTTTAAAGAGATATGAGAATTCATCACTCTGAAAGGATTTATATATATGTTTTAAAGAACACATCTATTATTGATGATGTATCCCTTTTAAATATGAAAAAACCATCTTAATGAATTTAGATGCCAATGACTATCAAAAATATAATATTAAATCATAGGATACTCCACTTGATGTGAAAATGAGTTGTTATAGAATATAAATTTAATTTTAAAGTTGTACAATATAGATATGTTGGTAGATTATGAAAACTATATTATATAATAAAAACAAATTTAGTACATATAAAATGAATATTTGATAGATTCATGCTATTTTAAATTGTATATTATAAATATGGAGAAATATTATGTACAATTTATAATAGTCAGTAGATAATATTATGAGTATTTCTTAATATTGTATAGTAAATACATAAATGTGAATATTGTGAGTATAAAATAGGAATATAAACTATACTCCAAAAGGATAATTAATTTCACTAAAAAAATATATTATACACTATTAATTTAAGCCCTTATTATGGAAGGGGGATTATATCAAGCTATTTTTTAAAGAAACAAAAAAATATGGCCAAACTGCATAAGGGGAATAGTAAATGAAGGATATATAACTAAATGATTTGATATTCAAGAAAAATTGATGAAAATAGACTCTTGTGGATGGGTCTCCATGGCTATGGAAGATGCTGTAACCACTCCTAGGGCTCACTGTCGGGAGAAATCAGGGGTGAGGGGTGCACACAACAAATATCACGATGATTACAATAAAAAACCACATATGAAATATGTATTTTTACAGTAAAAAAAATATAGTTACACCAATACTATAAAAACAACATCACTTATAAACAACATTTACTCTCATCAAGAACAATATTAAAATTATTATAAAAATCCCAACAATATAAACCAATTCAATAACATATTCAATATCATAATAGTTTCTCGCATGAAAAACTATTCTGAAGATTAATATGAAAAAATGTATCATATATTTTAAAGTCCAATGAAACTCATAATTTTATTCACATAAGAAATCAAATTTAAAAAAAATTCAAATTAAATAACATAAATTTGAAAATCAAATAATCCAATAACCATGTGGTAAATGTTAAAAAAATAAAAATACTAATACACCACATACTAAATTATATGTGATAGTGCATGATATGATGTATTAGTAACATTCAAATTTCATATTCAAGAATAATGATATGAAAAACATATAATATAGATTGTAGTAGATGTTGAATGATAATAAACAAAGTACATTACAAGGAAAATTAATTATATGGAGTAGATATAACACCTTTCAAACATATTTGTTTGAAGTGGAATAAACCAAATGAATTAAATAAAGAAAGGATAACCATGTTGGAAGAAGTGTAGTGGTCATATATTGAGAAGAAGAGGGAAACACACCGCTCTGGTCCTGGTATTAGTCATTGATGGGAGCACTGCAAGGGCTCAATAAAGGAGGAGGAGAGCCACGTGATAGGGTTAAGAAATGAAGGTGGGGATTGGGGATTATAGGAGTCAATATGAGAGAATGGGTAGTGTGAGGGGAGCTATAGATTTAGTCGAAATCAGGGAACCTCAATGCCAATAGTTTAAAAAAACCATCTGATATACCTTCGATATAAGAACCAATCCAAACAGTTAGGGAAAACCATTGGGATTGGTCCATTAAGAAAACTTCTATTTCGAGTAGTTAATGGTGTATAAAGAAATATATTTTCTATAAATGTGTATTCAGTTATATAATATATAAGGAAAAATATAAATTAAAAAAATTCATTTAATATTCTTTAATTAACAACATTGGCCCTCGAGTTCACAAAGACATCCAAACCAATAACACCTCTTTCTGCCCAATACGGCATCTGAACCGTACTCCGTAGGAATAACACAATCCATTATCTTTTTGTATTTAATTATTCAATTTATTTCAATTTTACATTCATATATTAGGGGACTAGAGTAACTGTCTGGAACCATGTTGGTATTTAGAGCAGTAGTCCCTGAACCAAAATTCAATGATCACATATAATAAATATACATATAACTTGAGGGCCTAGAGAAGAAGCCAAAACCCCCTAGGTATTTGGAGTAGTAGTCCCTGAACCACTACTCATTGTTCACATCATTCACAAATATCACATACCATGGCTAGACATTCATAAACCTTTTACAAATCAATCTTATAACTCATTATTCAACCGATTTAATAATACCATTTTTTCAACCCTATTCATAATTTCATTTCTTAACCATGAAAAATTCATAAATAATCATTTATCTGATATCATTACACCCCATGGGTTTCTATAAAGTCCAATCTCAAAAACTCACATGTGTCTAATGAGATCCATGATGGGGCATGTAATGGCATGGGAAAAAAATTCCTTAATTCATTTTTGATTGAAAATTACATACATGGAAATGAAAAGTTATAACTACAATAAAAAATCATAACAAAGAGAATGAAAAATATAAATTAGGACACCTACCTTAGGATCTTTGGTGAATTTTTTCCAAATTGTAACCCTTATATTAGTGTGGAATGGTTCAGTTAACAATATCGAGGATGATCCATGAACAAGAACTAGGATCGATATGCCTAAGAACAAGTTTTATAAAAACCTTGATATAGACCATAAAAATATAAGAAAATGATTCATTTCAAATGGGGATGAAGGATGGGGAGAGAGGAAACCAAACTAGGAAGAGATAATATACGAAATCAGTGACAATCCCTTCTATACGATCTTTGATTTTCCATGAATGGGGTTCAAGGAACATTTAAATCCTCTCTAGAGAATCCAAAATCATGGGAAATTGGGACTGGTATAGAGAATGGAATAGGTACAAAAACTATGGGGTTTGAGAATTTTTATAAAAATATCAGTGGTATAACTTTTACATGCCTGGTTTCTGAAGAGATGGCACATGGTTATCCAATATGTGTGCCTTAACCAAGAATCCCTACTCTAGGGGTGTACAATTTTTCCTAGGTGGGACACAGTTTGACAAACAATTCCTAAATCATGAAAACCTCGACTTTATCGAGGTGTATATTTTAGGGTGAGGGTTGCTGCACATTTTGGTCAAACAATAAGCAACCTCCCATTGATCTAAAAAGGGGAACACTTTTTCTTATGGAAAAGCACACAGTTTTCCCTTACCATGCACCAACCATGAACAACCCCATGAGCTTCCAAATTTTTCCTGATTCACCCAAATTATCCCTAAATAAAAACACAAACAAAGGTATAATAAATAATGGGTATAAGAATAAGTAACAATGAGCACGAGGTGACTCAATATAGGTAATGATATTATATATTTTATTTCACCTTTCTTGGTTTAGAATAGAACAAGGTAAACTCATTCCACCAACTCTGAAATCCTTCCAAGAAACTAAAAAAAACATTAACACACCTAAAATTCCAAAAAAACCAAGGAAAATTGAGGATTATATAAATTTAGGTACACTTATTAATGAATAGGGTAGAAGGTAGAAATTTCTCATTAGTCTGAATCACTATGGATAAATTTTGAAGAAAAAAAAATCTATATTCATTATTAATATTATTTTTACTACTATAATTATTGTTCTAATTGAATAGTATAATTAATAAAATTTTGTACCTATAATGTAGGAAATCTTGTAAAAATTAATTTTAGAATAATTTTATTTCACCTTTTCATTCCTCTCTAATTCAAATAATGAAAATCAAATTAATTATTTTTTATATAAAATTACCTTATCAATGAATGATTTTGGGTGATTTGTTTATTAATGCTTGTTCGAATGTGTTAAAATTCATTTTTATCAATTACTTTAATTAAAAAACCAAAAAATATTAATGAGAATGTTAATAATCAACCAAAATCTATAGCTTCAAGAATAATATATCAAAAATCATAGTATTCAGTAATTTCTAAAAGTGATAATTTTTTAATTAAATTGTATTGGATTTTGATTTATTTTACAAGAAACATATAAGATATCTAGATTAAAATATATTTCTCTAATGGAAAAACATTATAAATAATCAACAAGGTATATAGACTATAATACCTTTAAATAAATTTAATGATTGAGAATGTAACACTTTGTAAATAGTTGGTAGTTACATTATATTTATAAAGAAACCATTATATGATGTAAAAAATTATAAGAGTATTTTTTTAATATAAATATTGAGAAACCAAACTATAATGTTTCCTATAATATATGTCATCCGTGATGTTGTAAGAATCATATCAATTGAAATTTATATTTAAAACATGAATAAACATTAAAATATATTAGAATAATGTTTAAAAATAAATACAACTTCATTTATTTTTTGTATCATGGAAAAGATATGTGATGATTTTGTTTCTAGGGATGAATATATCCTAAAGATAGTGACAATGGAGTGTTAAAAACTATATGTCAGTGTTATAGATTCATGTTATATTTTATATCTAAGAGACTACATTATAAAAATTAATATGTATAAGCATATAAATTGAAACGATTTGAAATAAACTACATGTAACATAATATTAATGTGAAATTAAATTATAAATATGAAGTAAATATTGATTAAAAATGAATTACTAGGATTTTTCATACTTTGGGACTAACAATAAAATAACATTACCTATATCCATGCATGAATAACATGGTCGGTAGTGTTTGACTTCCAATACATTACTTACCTAGGGTAATCATTTTTAATTTCATTATTTTATACTAATTATCGACAAAACACAATTTAAATATTTTTAGGATTTCAAATATATCTTATTAACAGTGATTGTTATTTTTATTTTTAACGCCTATAGAACAAATCATTGTTTGATATTTTATACACATAACTAATTTTATGATTTAATTAATCAATCATATAGGAATAATGTGAGTAATGATTTGAGATGATCTGGATGAAATTAAATCTTTAATTTTCTTTTAATTTCTTATCTGAATTTAATTATTCATTTATTTATTAAATAATTATATCATCTAGTGATTTATGTTTTTAAAGGGTATTTGGATGAGAAATACTATATATTAGTGATTTAATTTATGACTAAATAATTAATTATAAAAAATAAGAATTATCTACTGAGAATTAATTAATTCAATATTTATTATAAGTTGATGAAATGTTCACTAAGGTTAAATCAACAATTTTTAAAAAAAAATTATTTATTTTCTATAATTTAATAACATAAAGGGATTGAATATTTATGTAGTAGGAAAAATTTAATATATGATCTTTGAGGAAAAGGATAGAAGGGGAAATACAATAGGTATAAATAAAGGATGCAATATAAGGAAAATTATAATAGAAATGTGATATAATTTACCTTTGAATTATTTTTATGTTTTTAATAAAAACCATTTGGTATTTGTTAATAGGAAATTGTATTTAAAATTAAAATATATAAGTAGACACCTATCCATTTAATTAATAGTACATGTGATTCCACCCTTACTTCTATAATTTTATCTTATACTCAAACTCTTTAGAACAAAAACCCTATTAGAAAACAGAAATATTAATACAAATATATAGAAAAATGTATTGGAATAAAAATATACATTGTACAACCATTTAAATAAAAAATTTACATAAAAAATTTTAAAATTGATTTCATATTTTATAGATAAATAAAAATACTACAACCTTTATTCAAAGTCAATACCCTTATAGCATACTTTTTCGAATGATCAGACTTCGTAAAAATTCCTTTCCCTATAATGAAACCAATATTAACTTTAGTATCTGTAAAAAAAATTAACATTATATATCTGCATATGATAAATTATATTATTAATTATGATATATATTAATGATATCATTTGTTATATAATTATTAATTTTATTAAAATAACTGTTTTATTTTAGAAGCATGCAAATCGAGTCATATAGACCATATATTGTGTTATATTAACAAGTCTTCAACACCAAAATATAAAAAATGATTTATTTATCATTTTCCTAATGTTTTAAAACAATTCACGCTCATTGTTTTTAGTTTTGGCCGTGTGACACTCATTTCAAACATAAATGGAACTTCTATATTGAAGACACACACATTGAGTCATACCGGCCACATCATGAATCGTATTGATGTGAGGTGAAATACTACACAACATAGATGAATTATGGATAATTTTCCTAAATTTTGTGGACAATATGATATCTTTTTATCAATTTTGGAATTCTAATACAAATTTTAATCTAAAATGACAATTTTTTTTTGAAAACACACACTTTGATTCATACTGAACATATCATCAGTTTGAATGATGTGTAATTGATTTCTAAATCTCCAAAATAGATTATGGTTTTTAGACCTAACATTTGTAAATAATATGATCTCATTTTATTGGATTTGGATAGTGATGTTAATTTTAGACTAAAATGATAGTTTTATTTTGAAAAAACAAACTTCAAGTCATACTGGCCACATTAGGTGTCAAATTGACATGTTGTCAATTCATACGTATCACATATGAATTATGGAAAAAAATTCTAATCTTTGAGAAAAAACCTGGTCTTTTTTTTGGATAGTGGCACTTGTTTTATTATAAAATGAAACTTTTATATTCAAAAATTCACACCTTGAGTCATAACATCAACAACATGTGTTAGATTGATGTGGGGTCAATTCTTGCATGAAAAAAGTGAATTATGGATAATTTTTATAAGGTTGGGAAACAATATGAGAGAATATTCTTAGTTGGGACAATCTGATTCATGTTTTAAACTAAAATAATACTTTTATATTGATAACTGTCATTTTGAGTCATACCAGACACATAATGTTTTAGATTGACATGTGCTTAATATCTACACATCACAAAGGAATTATGGATCATTTTACTAATGTTTGAAAACAATCATGACTTAGTTTATTTATTTTCAATAATGATGTCTGTTTTGATGTAAAATGACACTTTTATATTGAAAACAAGAACAATGAGACATATTAGACAAATCATATGTTAGATTTATGTATGAATAATTATAATAACATAAAAATGAATTATGTTTTATTTTCATATTGTATGAAAATAATATGATATCTTTTACTTAGTTTTGGATTTTTTATGCGTGTTTTAATTTAAAATGTCACTTTTATGTTGAAAAAATTCACTTCGAGTCATACCCACCACATAGTGTATTAGATTTACATGTCATTGATTTCTCCAATCAAAAATGAATTATGGATATTTTATAGAAATCATAAAAAGAATCCAAGCATGTTTGCTCAGTTTTGGCTATTTGACATGCATTTTAAAATATAATAGATCTTTCATATTGAAATCACACACTATGAGCCATACCTTCCACATAATGTATCGTATTTAGGTATCATAAATTACATAATTTCACAAAATAATTATGGATAATTTTAATAATGTTATAGAATAATACAATCTCATTTTATCAATTTTGTCTATGTGATGCATGTTTTAATCTAAAATAAAAATTTGTACTAAATACACACACTTCGAGTTATACTAAATACATCAGGTATAATATTGACTTGAGGTCAATTACTACTTGTGAAAATTGAAATATGGATCATTTTATAATTTTTTAAAATGAAATGATTTCATTTTCTCAATTTTGGATATGTCATGAAAGGATCAAACTTAAATGAAAATTCTATATTGAAAGCATTCACCTAGAGTTGTAATGGTCACATCATGTGTCTGATTAGAATATGGTCAATTCATACTCATAAAAAATTATATATAGACATTTTTTATTATTAGAAAAATATTCTATCATTTTATTGGTTTTGGATGGTGAAAGTTGTTTTAAACTAAAATTACAATTTTATGTTGATAATAGAACCACCAAGTCCTAGTGACCCAATGTTTTATCAGATTGATGTGAGGATAATTTCTAAAATAAAAAAAATGAATTATAGATATTTTTAATATAGTTTAAAATAAATAAAATGTTTTTTAGAGGTATTGTTTACTGACATGAATTTTAAACTAAAATATAACTTTTATATAGAAAAATCAAAATTCAAGATATAACACCTAAAGCTTGTGTTTGATTAATGTGTGGTCAACTACTATATATAAAAAATTTATTATTTATATTTTTCATAATTTTTTAAAACAATTTATGATTTTTTTATTTTTTTGGATATGTTATCTAAATTTTAATATAAAATGAATCTTTTATATTGAAACACACACATCAAGTTATTTTGAAAAAATTGTGTGTCAGATTGACATTCATTAGTTCATATGAATAAAAATTTTATAGTGAATATTTGTTATAAATTTCAAAAATAATATCATCTTTTTTCCTCTATTTTGGCTATGTGATGTGGTTTTAAAATTAAAATGACAATTTATAATTTAGAACATGGAATTAGCTTCCCACCAAAAACATCCCACATTATATTGACATACAATGGATTCCTACATGTCACAAATTAAATATCGATCATTTCTTTAAATTTTGAAACTAAACTGAGTTGATTTCATGATTTTTCTAGTGATTCATGTTTTAAACATAATTGTAACTGTTTCATTGAAAATATGCAATTTGAGTCATTAAAACAAAATTTTGGGTCAGATTTAAGTGGGGTCAATTAATACATGATGAAAATGATTTATGGATAATTTTAGTAAATTTTTTATAAATAAAAGCATTTTTTATCATTTATGACTATGTGACTAGTGTTTTAAAATAACATTACATGTCAATATTGAAAATAGAAGAATAGATTCATATTTATAGACATTATTTATTGGAATTATGTGCAATCAATTCTTAAATGTCATAAATTAATTATAGATCATTTTCTAAAATTTTAAAAATAATCCGTGATTGTTTTCTTGGTTTTTTCTATATTACGCTCATTTTAATCTTAAATGATACTTTTTTATTCAAAAAACTCACTTTGAGTCAAGAAAACAACATCATGTGATGGATTTACATGTGGTTTATTCATATACATTAGAAATGAACAATGAATTATAGTATTAATGATTGAAAATAATATGAGATCACTTTCTTTATTTGGTGTTGTGATGCATGTTGGAAACCAAAATGAAACTTTTATATTTAAAACATGATTATAAATTCATAAAAGCCACATAATCTATTGAATTGATTTATGAAAAATTCTTATACACTAAAAATTAATTATTGATTATTTTCAAAATGTTTGAGAAAAAATAAAATCTCTATATATTAGTGTTCACTATGTGAAAAACATTTTAAAGTAAAATGACATGTTTATATTAAGGATAAAAAATTATAATGACGAGGCTTTGAGAATAGAATTACATTCACCATAATTTGGTACAAGATTTTCATATTTGTGGGTATAAGGATCCTTAACCCATTTCCTTACCTCTATTATCTCCATCGCAACCTCGATGTCCTTTATCACACAAGAATGAGTATCTTCACACATGTTACTAGATCTAAAATAATCCATAGAGCATAACCCTTTATTATAATTCTCTTTGAGAAATAGTTCAAAAAATATATAATCATTATGATATAAATGCTTCACAACCCCAATGTATCTCTAAAGAAATAAACTATAAAACATGACAAATGTAATACGTTATCACCATTTAATGATTCTGACAAACAGTTTTACACTATGTACCCCTCCCAATAATCTCCAAAAAAATTTACTTCTTCTTTTGAGTGTGTATATTTTTGTAAATCATAGTATAAATGAGAATTTTTTTACAAAAAACGTTTAAATAATATTTTTATTTGAATTGTAAATTCCACAGGAAATTAACAGTTTGGGGATTATAGTCTGTTGATGGTTTGTGATATATTTCATAAATTTTCAAACGTAATATTAGAATTCATTATTGTTTTTTTTATTTTTATATTTTAGAAATATTGAACAAATTATGTAAATTTTTTTGAAATATGGTTTAATAGTTAATCCTTATAATATATACATAAATATGTTTCTATTTAAAGAAATATGTAGGTAATTTATTTTTAGACATCGACCTAATTCAATAATTTATCCAATATTTATTGAAATACCTTTAAAAACGATCATTAAAACAAAAAAAAACATATAATTTGAATATTATCTATAAAATGATGACTAATATGCATTACAAATTCATAATAGGCATCATGTGTTATTAATTTAATGGAAATCCATGCACTAGATTATAAAAAATAAACATTTAGGGTATCCAAATTGATTGTGATGATCATCCATTTCTTCCTAAAAAACAAAAAATAAACAAGTAAAGAAAAAAAAGAGAAAAATATTTTACATGGTTAGATTTTATTCTTTCACACTGGTAGTGTAAGCATCAAGATGTTTCTACCTTCTTTTATTTTCTTCTCCAACACATCTCTTATTTGATGTCGTCTCTTTTAAATTTCTTTCAATTATGTTGAATGTTTTTCTATATAAATAATAGTGGTATTATAGTGTAAAAATATTTCATCACATGTTTATCCTTTTATATAGTAGTAATATAAAGAAATCTTAGAAAATATGATTAGTTATTAACTATAATGAATATAGTCGATCTATTTTTGGATAGAGGGATTATGAAAATGTACCATATATATTCATTAACTACTGAGACTCCAAACCATTAAAAAGTGATAATATAATTTATAATTTACATACCAAAAACTTCTTTAATTACATCAAAATAAATTTCTCCTTCATATTAAAATTTTCACATATTTCACCTTTGAATATTTTATCAGCATGAACATGTAATGTTAATATATGAAGAAGCGGAATGAGAGGGGAAAACCTACTCTCTAAATAACCTTATGATATCTTAGACGATTCACTATATTGTCTTGATCTGACCTTCATTTCCCCTTTGTTTTTCCTATCTTTAATAAAATACTTCATTTTATAGCTTTTTCATCAACTGTTAAAGGTTTTTTATTTGATGTCTTTAAGGACATTCCTTATGTATCTTCATAAGATTAAATGACCATTTTATAAATGTTCCAATATAATTATCGACCATGATAACATCTAGATCGTTAAGAGGAATAATGAACGCAGTGCTCAGCTTATGAGGTAGTTCAATCCCCACACTATAATGATCTTTCAATAGTTTTTCATTATGCATAATGTATCATAATATATTTTACACCATACCCATTATAATGTGCCGATTCAGGGGTTTAGATAGGTATAAGTCATAGAAAAATTCACCACTCATAATTTGTGTAATATAACGTTATATTAAGTTGTTTGATTCTCATTTAGGAGAAAGAGTAATGATCAAAATTATTACCTTGGGTAAGGAAGGTGGTTGAGGGGAATGTTTAACCTTAAATCTAGTGGATTCATGTGGCTCTTCAAGTAATTATTTTTATTCCACTACTGATTTTCATTGATTATTTCACATATATTAGTCCTCCAAACAAGAATGGAAAATAATAACTTTCAATGAATCTATAAATGATTGAAAACATTTCATCATATTATATGAATATCTTTACGGATTTTTCTTCTCAAAATATGTTACAGGTGAAACTACAAAACATGTACCTCTAATATGGATATATTGTTCGGGTTATTCAATGATACTGAAATTATTTTATCCTCATGTAAATTAGATGCCAATTCTTGTGTCTGGACCATAAAAAATGGAACATAAATAGATATTTTTATATAATACTATTTTAATTTATAATGAATTACAATTTTTTCATACTTACACAAAATCCACATACTTCTTGTCTGTTCTCATCAACTATTTACCCTATTTTTTATGCAGGCATTTATCTATAACATATGACAGAATATAAAAGTGGATTGGGATTTTGATTCATCAATTATAATATAGACAAATGAAAATATATTTTTTCATAACACATTAAACCTTTGATATATATTTAAAATATTTAACATTTATTTTTTAGGTGATGTATTCCCCATCATTTCATTACTATAGGAGCACATTGGTTTTGATGCATGATGATTATTTTCAGAACCCTGTGTCATTTTTATAAATTTAATGTTTTTAATCAAAGTGGATAAAATAAATAATATAAAATAAGATATTATCATATCAAATAAACCATAAATAATTTCTCATCATGATGACTAAGGAAAAAATACTATGTTTTCTAGTTTTTAATTAGTGAATATGTAACTGGTGGGTAATAGCTTGATTTCCCCTTAGCATCCCTAATATTATTATTTTTAAATAGTGTCTAAAAGCCAATATCAGCTTTTACACTGACCATTAACAGATATTTATTCACAAAAACATCTAAAATAAATGAACTCTTAAATGTAAAGTTAAAAGTAAATCAACATTTAATTATATAATTTTTCAGTAAAATAGAGAACATATATCATAACATTACCCTTCTATCTACCTAAAGGGGTTCCTTTAATATTGGAACAACATTATTACACATTTATATATCACTTGGCACATGAATTTTCACTATGAACCTAACATAAAAAACTTTCGTTGATTTGTTGGGGTTAATAGTTTTTCACATTGACTCCAGTTATCCTCATGTTTTATACCATTTCTTCCAACCATGAAAAATATTGTTAACACATTGTTTTCATGTCTTTCTTTCATTTTTCATCAACATATTGTTAACCCCTATCAAATTTGTAGTTTAGAATCAGTCATATGTTATTCATTTATATTTCTTAAATCATCATGTGAAAAAGTAATTATCTTCTAGAGTAGTCGAAAATGAAATTCAGATTACATAAATGTAGTAGAGGACACATAACATCATGATGAAAAGTATATAATATATAAATACACTCTAACCTACTTATTGAACAATGTTTTTTCCTTTAAAAGATGAAACAATTTAGATCCTCTATTCAGTATCTAAATACACTCTCTGTGGTCTCATCTAATCAATAAAAAATTGCCTATATTCAGACTACCATGAGATTATTTTAATCTCCCAGTGAAAGGGTTATCACGAATTTAATTTTCATTTGACCATGTAATAATTTTACTTGATATTGTAAAAATTAACCAATTATAATTTTCTGGGCAGGTGAAGAAAAATACTTACAGAACTTGTGATTCAATTATTAACGACTTATCCTTGTATGTTGACACGCTTATATTTATCTTCCTAAGGCCAAATTTATCAAATTTCCCTTCACACTTGTTGTCAACCCATTTTCAAAGGGAAATAGGTACTTTATGTGTGGTATAATCCAACTTATATATATTATCATTTATTAATAAATATAATATTTCCATATAAACTTGATTTACACAATTGGAATATGATACATGAATCTATTCTTCCACATGTATAACTCCACTATTTTTCAACATAATGTGTTTATATTTTTCCTCAGTATAGAATTTAAAACCATTCATTGAAAATAGTGTAAGATAAAACATTGACATTTGGTTACCTAAATATCATTCAATATTTATTGGAAATTGATTTTTTTAGAAAACTCTTTATATATATTAACTCAGAACAAAATTATAATATATATATTGTATGTATTTTATCTGAATCATTCGTCAGATGATGGATTCAAATGGCTAAAGATTACTTTTTGGATTTAACCTAGGAAAAACCTCTACAAAATTATATAAAATTTAATTGTGATATTTCTCCTTATCAATAATGGTAATTGTAAAAAAAATTATTTTAAGAACCAATTCAACAAAAATTAATCAACATTAAAGAGATTTTGGGAGATAAATGCTATTAATATCAAATATCAAATCAATATATAATTCAAATAATCCTTTATAAAATCATAATTTTACAACAAAACATTCTAAATAACATTAATTCAGGATGTAACCTTTCAAAATATTCATATACCTTTCAATGGGGTACATATATTAGTAATGGATCGGGAAATATAGTCAAACATATGTAACCAAGTTAAACATCAACTGGAACAAATTATAAAGGAATGATGGTGGGAAGAACTTATAAAATTAAAAAAATTTGATTGTAATGTCTATATTCATGATTGGAAACATCACCATGTATATAAATATACTACATATTTATTTAGAAATAAATATTTTTCGTTAATATATGTCATTATTTTTTTCTGAAGAATTAAATGTAATATTCTGAACAAAAAATATTGCATCAAAAATGATATTTTTGTAATTTAGTCCTAGTAAATTAAAATTAATCACTTATACGGAATTCTTGATATTTTATAAATACCCCTTAATAATATTTAATCTATTAAAGAAAAAATGAAAAGTTTCATATCTAGAAATAGTTTATGCACCAAGAAGAAGAAACCTCTATTTTCTCTATTCGGATTACCAACTATTCCCTTATCCACGTGTCAATAATGTCGAAAGGTGCCTTAATCTTAACCTTTTTTGTTAGTAAAATATAGTAATGTTACAATAGTATCATCAAAAACGTTTTTTTCTACATGCATTAAATTAATATAATGTCTAACGTGAAAACAATTTAATAATGGTAATTCAATAAATATTAATCACTTTTTACGACATGATTTAATTATGTTTTCCAATGAAGGTTTACATGAAATAGTGTCAATATCTATTACTTTCTAAAATTGTTGATTAATAATTATTGGAGAACGTGCTATAACATTCCCTATGATCCCATCGCTTGATGTCATCGTGGATTTTTATTTATGTCATTGGGCTATGATTTTTTAAACTTCTAAAAAAACTTTTTTCTCAGAATTTTTTAATCTAATTCAGTGTGTGAATTCTTTAAATATAATATATCAAATCATTACATTAATACTATAGCCTGAAATATTTACTTAAGAAGGTATGTCATTTATAGTCTTTTACACCATGGATCTCAATGTGAATTTTTAACTTCTCTTCCCATCATGAAATGTTACATATATATCCATAAAAAATTTCATATTTTTGATCAATGGATCTAAATAGACATCAATATCAGTATCAATTTTTTTTGTCTAGATATAAAAAGATTCAACATAATTTATTTGTGCTTCATGCATAACCATAATAGAATGTTATAATTTACCAATGTAATTTTACATGTACTATGAGTACTAATTTGTAATCTAGAAGGATTTACTCCATCTATAGATAGTGCAATAAAATTATTTCCCAGATCATTTCCAAATATTGTTTACTCATAATAAATTTTCTTCTGCTAAGAAGACTCTATTGGGTCTCATAATCTCCCAAATTCTATTATTATATTCAAATAAAACAACAATTTTATAGTTGTTTCCTAATATCCATATAGTATTATATACCTTTGAATAATTGTAAAGTACAATACATCTTTCAAAGAACTGAATTCATCATTCTGGTATTGAATCACACCACACATAAAGAATTTTATTAGTGGTTTATTATCCTTGTGAAACAATATAAAATCATTTTAACATGATTGTATTTTTTCAGTGATCATGACCATTGAACATAGAATTCATTTAAAATAATATATATGACTAAGAATACCATTTTCTTCTACTTTAATATCATTTAGGAGACCAAGTATTCTAATAATTTTGGTGTCACCCAATCCACTACAAGCATTAAAATTATAAAACTTCAAATTGGCTGAAAATGTTGTATATTTATTACAAACGATATATAATGGTCTCTGAGAACATATATTTAACTACTCAAAAAATATTTGGACACTCATGAAGGAAATATTTATTTTCCATTAACATTTATTCTATATTTTATGAATCATCATTTACACAGGTATTAATATCAAGTGATATATAAATCATATTACCATCCAAATTAGTATGTACCTTTAGTTTTTCCATATGTTTAGTAAAACATTTATAGCTCGGATCTATCCAATTAAAATTTAAATGTTCTTCTAATTCATCTAGATGGACTGGTCTTGAAAAAAATAATGTAAACATGGAAAAAGGATATGAGAAATGTCATATGCGTGCTCCATTGAAAACTTTATGAACTCTTTAACTTTATCCATATACTCTTATATCATATAATTAGAATAAATTCATTTTTTATTCATATCCTTTTTATTATCTTCATGAAATACTTATTTTTCTGTTAAAATAAATACATATGCATAGGGTATTCATAATTAATTGGAAAATTTATAAATACATCTAATATAGGGAACCCAAAATTTTAATTTTATTGGTGATGATTCCTAACATGTTATCAACTTATACAAGGGTGAAATGAAAAGAAATATATGGGGGTAAAAAAGTGGTTGTTGGTATAGTTTCTAGGCTTTTTTTTGTGGGACAAAAATGTTGGTAATTTTAGAATTGTTTCTGTAAATTCTAGAGGCTGGTGTACGACAAGGCTGAGGAGTTGATTTTAATTTATTTCACCATCAAATAAGTTTTTTTCCATATGGTGTTTTAGGGAAGAGGTTATTAGGAACCAAAGTTGATGATATGATATCAGATAAAGAAATTATCAACATCAACAAAAGTTGAAGAAGTGTACAAGTGGGATAAGCATAATGTGTAATCTCAAAAATAATGATTGGAGTACAAGATCAACTACCTAAGATCTACTAAAAATAAAACTCCACCTTAGTGGAACTAAAATAGAGAATCAAATCTGGGAAAGTATCAGAGTGAAAACTGGGAGTGGGGATTAAAATATATAGAAGTAGATTCAGATGTTTTAATATTAGACATGATACCAATTTAACGAGTGAATGGATATTCTAGTTGAAATTTAAAGAGAGTTTTCTAATTCCAAATATAAAACTAATACTTTTCATGTTTCCAATTTCCTTCAAGGGATGTAAGCATTCATGAACCACGGTCATATCAATGTTATATCAACAATAATAAAACATTTTGTTCAATAACTCCAAAAAATATATCTTTTCTAGGTGGGAGTATAACAAGAGGTTGGATTTTATGTTTATTATTTTCTTTACATGGTACATAGAGGGCTATGTTTTGTTTCATATATAGAATTATTAAGAGAAAATTTAGATCTTTTTATATAATAATAATATTTATATTCCCAGTAAAATGATCTTGAAATACAAATGTTCATAGAAACTATTTAATTTAAATACAATTAACCATAATCCTCATACTGGGCTTTTCAATCTACTATAAAAATAAAAAAACATTATATCTTGAGTTTCAAGAGTGCATAAAATTTAATCTATTCACATGGGTGGGATGAAGACTCAAAGAAAAATAATGTAAAATATTGTAGGTGATAGAAAGAAAAATATACTTCAAAAAAAGTTCAATAAGTGTCCAAGTGGGATCAATTCAAAGCCTCACCTCAAAATAATGATCGTAGTATGAGCTAAAGGACCTATGATAACCTAAAAAAATGATCCACAATTGAACCTATAATTAAAATAAAATATGGAATAATTTTAGAGTGGAAGCTGGGAGATTGGTTTAAATAAAACAAAATCATATATGAATATTTTGAATACTGGTGATGATTCCTATTTAAGGATCAAAAGGCTATATCAGTGAAGAATTAATGAGAGTTCTGGGGTCCCCTTTACTAGGATCGGGGTTTAGATAAAATTATAAGTCTATCTCAATGCGATAAATTGATAAAGTCAATAAGAATAATATAAAAAAAATATTGATGAATTAAATTAATTGAATTGTGTTTGGAATGAATTGAACTGGTCAAAGATAAATATTGAAGTAAAAAATAAATACCAACATACAAATTGGAACAATGTTTGAAATGAATGTCATAGGAAACCTCAATGAATTTATTAGGGGAAAGAACAACTATGAGTAAGAATTTATAGAACTAGGGTACAATCAATCTAGAATTAGGTGAATTATCCTACTTAATAATGATTCAATACATTACATTGTTTATGGAATCTTTTTATAACATTATTACTATAAGGAATATTAACTGAACATGAGGTTATCTATTTATGATGAAATATTCCAAATGTTTGTTTTCACAGAAACGAAAATATAAGAAGGATCAGTTTCTTCTACAGGTTATTGGAAGAAAATGGGCAGATTTTGTTTTAATTTTAATCCATAATATTAGAAAGGATTCTTGGGAACATAGATTATTCTCTATCACATTTGAAGTTTAGTCCATAAACTAGATCTATAATTACATATGAATGTAGAAGGATTTGGAAGGCTTGATTCATCGATTATTTTCCAAGTCTGAAGGTCTCATGTGATTAATTCGAATATATCCCATATGTTTTAAAATATATAAAAAATCCTCTAAAATTAGGGAACAATAGAAATCATGTGTGACATTTGGCTAGTGATAAATGTCGGCCACAGAAAATTGAAATGAAATTAAAAAGTGAGGCTAAGTGGAATTGAGCATAATCGAAGAAGAATAAGGGATGTGATCCACCATGAGGAGAATATCATATGGATAAAGACACTAATAAATTAGAATAGGTTTTGTCGACTAAATAGGAGTGTAAATAATCACATAACTTAAGTTTTGTGAGGGTTGATTCATCTGAGAAGGTCAAGGGGGAGAAGAAACAATGATACACTTCTATGAGAGCTTGAATGACATGATTGAATTGGGTTCTGTCAGGGGTCAATTTATAAGATGGGGAAGGTTTTTATCAAGGCATTGAAGAGAGTGCTACAATATATATCTTTTATTAGTTAAAAAATTAAAATCATGGATAAAATCAATTTTTATCTGTACTAAAATGGTGATGATAAAGACCCATATTTATCAGTGACATAATTTTGGATCTAATAATATTAGGTTATATCCACACATTATATTATATTTCTAATAAATCCAATACTTATTAGTGTTTTCCTTGAAGTGCTGATAAATTTTTTTTAAAAGAAAATAAAAAAGTATTTAATGAATATATATGAAATATGAATAAATTATAAAAAAGTAATGAATAATTAACAATATTAAAGAATATATAAATTTAAATGAATTATTGTTAAAATTGAGTGAAATTGAAAAAATAAAATTTAAAGAATTAAAAAGTATTTATAAAATGGATATGTTTAACTAAATATAATGATTATTTAAAAAATTTAAATTGGATAAATTTTAAAATAAAGATGAATATATATTGATAATATTGAAACATAATAAATAAAAATGTGTACATAAATATTAGAAAATGATTAAATTAGAAATATATAAGATTTAATAAATAATAAAAATGAATACATAATATTAACTACAATAATTTTTAAAAAGAAAAAATATAATTAATAGATAAAAAACTATTTATAAAAATGAATTTACTTGATTAATAATATTTATATTAAGCACATATAAATAATGATAATAATAAAAAGGCATTGAACTGAATTAATTATATATATTTCAAATGGTTTAAAAATATTACAACATAATAAATAAAATTGAATGAATTATAAACATATAAATTAAAAACACGGTAAGAGTATAAACATTATGTAAATAATTATCTACAGTTGATAATATTAAATTAATTAATTGTTAGCTCATACAAAATCAAGGAAATATTAGAAACCTCATTTTAAAAAAAAAATTATATAAATTTCAAACATTTAAAAAAATTTACATTTTATTAAATATTAATTATATAAATGGAAAACTTATTTTGAAAATTAAAAATGTGTATATAATTATGTATAAATAATTATTAAAAAATGAATAAATTCTTAAAATATTTAAAATTAAAAAATATTTAGAATGGATAAATAATATTAAATGCAAGAATATTAAAAATTAATTAATAAAATTGAATAAATTTAAAAAAAACTAAAAAGTGAATTTTTTACATCAACTACATGAATTAAAAACACATAAAATAAATAAAAATAAAAAAAGTAAATATTCTAAATTATAAAAAAATTATTAAAAATTAATTATTTTGAATAAAAAAATATTAAATTTAAAATGAATTTAAAGGAATCAATTATATAAATTTCAAATATATTAAAGATATAAAATCCTAATAAATATAAAAAAAATAAATATTAATTAAACAAATTCAAAAGATATTGAAAATATTAAATCATTGTAAGTTGATATATATAAATTCTAAAATTGCATAAATTCAAAATATGTTAAAATTTAAAAATTATAAAAAAATAAATAATTAAAATTATATTATATAATATTATTAATGAAATAATAAAATTTAATAGAGTAAAATAAAATAAAAAATTAAATTATATAATTATTAAAAATGAATTTAGATAATTTAATTATAAAAAATTGAAACAAAATTTAAATGGTAAGAGATAATAATAAATATTGAATAAAATTTTTTGATATATTTTTTTTAGAAATATTACATAGTTAATAAATGTATTTATAAATAAATATATATTTATAGAAAAAAATATTAGAAAATGATTAACTTTTGAACAATATAGAAATTACTCAATATTAAAAATGAATAAATAATATTAAATGAAAGAATATTAAAAATGATTAAATAAAATTAATCAAAAATGGATACTTAAGATTAGATACATGAATTATAATCACATAAATAAAATGAAGAAAATAATAATAGAAGAAGTTAAATAAAATAATTATATAAAATTCAAAAATATAAAAAGTATTGCAACTTAATAAATAAAATTGAATAAATAAAAATTATATAATTTTTAAAAAAAATTTAAAGTAATTCTTAATAAATAAATAAATAAATAAATATATATTTTTAAAGATGAATAAATTCATAAAATATTACATAAAATTGTGAAAATACATTAAATTTCATTGAATATAAAAAATTTATAAAACATTCCATACACACTCATATATACTTGTCCTACACACACACACACACAAACACATATATATACTCATGCATACATGTACCCACACACATATGCACATACACATATACATGAATTCATACACATGGATACACATACACACATACAATATATATATATACAGACATACACAGAAGACACACATAACAAAATAAATACAAATAAATGCACATAGACATATATATAAATATATAAATTTAAATATCACATATTAATAATAAATATTTATAAATATTTATATTATTGTTTAAATAATTATAATATTAATTAATAAATCATATTCATATTAATCATATTCATTTTGAAATTAATGTATATAATTAATCATGATTTTTTTAATATGAATGATAATTATATATATTGATAATATTTTTTATTAAATTTTATTAAAATCACTGTGTATTTCATCAGTGTTAGGAAAAGAACTTATAATGTAGAACATTTATCAGTGCAAAAAAAACATGATTAAAAAGGGTACAATTTAATCATCTATTTTTTAGTGGTAATAAAAGATATATTTATTGGCGATTTTATCTCGTGCTGATAATGGTTCAACATTTATTGACATAGTATATTTTTAATTGATAAAAATAAACTCTTTATATCCCGTAATCTGTGGTAGTGAACCCTGTGAGGGTGATAATAATCATTATAGCAAGTCTAGGATGATAAATCCAAAAAAATAGGTAAAATTAGGAATTATCATAAACATGGTGAAGATCATGGTAGTTATATGAAACATGACATATATGTAGTAAATGACTACTATAAAATCAAATTTAGGTGGTCATAATGCATCCAATGACAGTGAAATGTGCCAAACCCATAATATCATAATGGCATTGATGAAAGCACATCTTTTTAATCCCATATCATCATACTCATTCCATGTACATTGCATCATTAATGATGGATAAATTCTCAATAAATTATATGGACATATTAATGGGTATCCATCTCTAATAACATGTTCGATATACAATATATACTTCAAAATAATTTATATATATATTTAAGGTAGAGAGAATAAACATAAATATAATATAATGTAGATCCATAATAATTATATCCTATATTGAATGTGGGTATCAATAAACAATATTTTAACATGTCCCAACTTGGGTCTTGATCAAAGAATCCCACATTACCTGATGCATACCTCCCCATATGCCAAATCCCACTAACTAGTTAAGATCATATGATTCATATAATCTGGAGGCTATACCAATAATATTAAAAATCTCAGGTAATATAACTGAATCAATAATATCAATAAAAACACAATGAAACTAATTTTTAGAACCTTATAAAATATATTAAAGGATGATGTATCCATGTAACATGCTATATAGTCACATCAATTAATCATTTCATATACCCCACCTTTACAAACCTAAGTTGTTTCTCAATTATGAAGGACAATGTAAGTAAAAAGAATATAAAAGGCACCATGGTCTATTTTTCTTGGATTGAAAATATTCTACACCAATATATTCCACTAATAAATAATATATTTGACAAATTCCATGACTTCCATCTCAATAAAAATGATTTTACATCAATTATGGTGAATGTATAGGATGAAAGTATAATTCTCAGAAAAAAACCACAAAAATTCAACTTATATATTTTATAATTTAAATATGTGTGGTCATAAATAATATATAGTTTATAAAAAAAACCTCCTCAAAAAAATATGAATATTATATTACATTTCATTGACCAATATTGACTTTTCAATTATATCCAACCCTCCATAGGTATACAAATTTTCTAACTAAATTTTATCTCCATAACCTAAATATATTGATATATATCTTAAAATGAACCTTCATATATTTATCATAATATCCCAAATGCATTTATCCATCCTTTTCCCAAATATTTGACAAATTTTTCCCCTATGACTGTATTATACCTTTCTCCAATGCCTATTCACCCACGTCCACCCATTAAAAAAAATAGTTTTTGTCCCATTCGAAATTCCTTGATATAGGCATTTTAGATATTCATCATATAACCCATTTGTTTTATACCGAATTATCACATTGATTATATCATTCTAATCCCAATTTATCGACTACAATTCACTAGAAATAATCATTCAATTCAATGTATGAGAACTTTAAAAAAAAACATCTAACATGCCAACCCTCTATTATGTCACATTTCTAAATGTCTAGATCCTATAGGACATGAAATAATATAACACAATGAATTAGTGTTCCCAATTACAAACAATTACCATTCCAATATTATGATTTCCTAGGTAAATAGTTATTAATGTGGTTGTCTCAGTCAATAGCCAGACATAATTTTTATGTTATTTAAAACATATAATGTAATATATGGATGACCAAGACAATTTCCCACGGAGCTTGTGTAGTTCGGTTCCTCACTATTACACATCACATATATATATATATATATATCTTAATTTTCCTTTAATACTAGATTTAAAAGTGTTGTTTTTTAGGTTTATAAATTGAATATAAATTGAAAACAACACAACACATGTTTGTGTGGAATGTACGTAGTACTATAGTGAATTATATTGGGTTTGATCATCAATTAAGGTTGTTCCAAATATTCCTAATAAAAAAACTCAATATTATTCATTTATACACCCAAACTATTTTTCATTAGTTAGAAAACATTAATATGATCAAAGAATCCTGTAAGTAGAATAAAAATATAATATATCATCTATGGTGAATGGATAAGCACACTCTATAACTATGTGAATGGACTCAATTACTCACATGGATCCTATCACATATAATTCATCCACTAAGACCACATGACTCCACTATTATTAGGTATGATCCAAATAGAGAGATATATTTAGTTTTAGTAGTTGAGGGGTGTACGTGTTTTTATTTATTGAAGAGTGATGGTGGCCTTCTATACAGACCATCTTCCCGATATCTCCAAAATCATATACAAATAGATTGAAAAATTGGATAATATAATTTCACATGGGCCATTTTTATTCTCCTTAGACCTCAAAAAAGGGGTGGGTTATATATCGATTATCTTGATGTTTCAAATAAAAGGGAAGTCCTAGTGTTCAGAAAAATGAGGAATAAAGGGTGAAGAGAATAATAGAATGGAATAGATAATAGAATTAGAATTGAAATTAAAATGAAGTGGAATCAAAATATTGATTTCTATGATCATTAAGTGATCAGAGATGAAACCAGGTGGAGGGAATTTTTGGTAAAGACATTGAGTCATTTTCTTATTTCTTCTACTCAGATTTAGTATTTAGCATAAATATCTTATTTCCTTGGATGACTAACACATGTGCTTCTCTAAGGGTTATCAAATGAATCTTCTCACTTAAATATTCCATGCCTTCGATATTACTATATAAATTCATCCATAAAAATTTGGTATACTTTCCGTATTTGGTATATGTTTTGATAAATAATTTGGGCTTTGTGGAAATTGGACTAGGGCATCACTAAATTTCTGGGTAGGAATTACGGATGTGATGGAGAGGATCTTAGGAAATTAGAATAGCCCGAGAGATATTTTTATCCCAAATTCCTGTACAAATATATAGATAGGATTCCTCATTCAATGTGTTTTTGTAAAATCATTATTCATTGGGATATTTTGATGAAAACCTATTGTGAGGAGGCCTAAAACTGCACAACTAGTGTGAGGGATGGACCTAGGGCCTTACTCTCTTAGTCTACCTATAATGAGAAAGAATCATATATAAATGAATATAATTTTTATATCATATCTATAATCTGGTTTAGATTCATATTCATCCATGATTTTGGGATGGCATTTAACTGATGGTGTATCAATATATTCAATTCTTAAACAAATTTTCCTAATTTTCAGATCAATCATGGTGCCATTAGGGAATCATAATGTGGGGGATATCAATTCACCAATGAGGAATCTTCATGGTATGTTCTTCTGGTTTTCACTGGTGAGGAATACTGTTTCAATCTATCTCTTGATTTTATATGGTATTTTCCTCAGTGTAACAAGGTTCAATAATGGTGAACAAGAATGTGAAATTGGGTGTCTAAAGCATCAGTCAGGATTCAATAGTATATCATAGTTCACTAAACCTCTTTTAAGACCAGTTCCATCATAGATGATCACATAGTATTATGTTTTTTATCCTTGGTCTGATATCATGGGAGAGCGCAGAACACAATATGATGGAAGGTCTATGGTGGTTAGAGGAAGAGAATATGATTGGAATGGTGGCATAATATTGGCTGAAGGACGAGGAGGAGTATGAGGAATATGGAATGTGGAGGTAGATGTATTGGATGATGGAATTAATAGAATTTGCTGTTGAACATATTCTCAATAACAGGACCAATAGCATAGATGAGCAGTAGCATTGTGATGGTAGATACTGAAAATAAAGGTAGGAAGCCTTGTGGTAATATCTTATAGAAAGTCTCAGTTGTTTTACTCTAACTTATTCTAGATAATGGTTTTATTCATCATAACAGGGTTCAAGTTGAACTTCACTAAATAACCATGGTGATTTGAGGGTTTATGGTGGCATTTTTGATCAATCTCATTTTACAACAACATCATCCTTGGTCTTCCCTGGGGACTATGACAACCCTTATTTAACTCTTGGATGATCATAGTTACCCCTATGAATCTTTAATGAATTTGGATTCACCCATATGTGACTTTTGTATTCCATTATAGTTATTAAAGAAAAATAATGTTACCCATTACACAATGGAATCCTTATGCTTATGAAGAATTTATGAACTTGGTAATAACTTTATGTTGGAAGTGAAAATAAGTGGGTGTTCATACATATAATTTTAAAACCCATGATTACCTTTACACACACTTAAAATCTAAGTGTACTCTTATGTAGTATATATCACTACCATTATGTATATGTGACCATTACAAAACACATATGGAAATGTAATTACCTCTACATAATTGGATTTCTGCATTTATATATCATTTAACTTATCTTATGCAGCAATGAAAATACTCCCACGTAAGTGTGTAGATAATTTTATACACACAAAACTTTTAGGTCATGCGTAAGTGCAAAAAAAAAACATCCAAAAAATTTAATTTTCAAAATCAAGCCTCAAAATGAATATATTTCTTCAATATTACTCCATATTACTCTTGAAATTAAAATCACCCATAATTTTATAAAAAAATAGTTTACATGAAAAAAAAAGAAAATGTATAAATCTTTTAAAATTCACCAATTGATCTTATATATAGTGAAGTAAAAAATTCCAAAATGTCACACAATGTTTTATTACCTAGGATTACAATTTAATTTTTTGGAAATTTTAAGTAATAATAGGCACTAATTTTGATAATTTCGTATGATATCACTACTCCATAACTAAACTATTTTACTCATTTGAAAATTTATAATTGAATTGAATTTAATAAAAATATAATAAAAAAATGAATCCTACCCATATCTAAGTATACAAGCTATATAATTCCAAAATCAGATATTTATCCATGATTTAAATCATTATGTATCCTCTATTATTTTAATTTATTGAACAAAATCAATTCCATAATTGTTTTCATATTTTTGTTGAATCCATGTTTTATCAATAGTAACATCAATTTATCCCTTTTTCCTAAGTACCTTTAACCAAATTTCAATTTTCCTCTTTATTTATATAACTCAAATGAATTCGTAATAATTAATATCCCCCATTAAACCTTTGAGTTTAGTATTCAACTCACTTGAAAGAATTCATTTTTTTACTATCAAACACTTATTTATTATTTTAATTTTTTTCTTGCCATTAATGTAAATAGAACTATGAAATTTTTGATGTTTTATTGGGGGATTATTCTCACACTCGGAGCCTAATGTCTTAGATATTTACTAAGGGATCCCAATTTAATGTTTTAATATAGTATCAAGGGGCTTATATCAATTTATTTTTAGTTGGATTCATAATGTGGTCAACATATCTAATGTAATATCCCAGATCAGGATGCCACTTCAGTGGTTCCCCATACCTGGTTGGCCACATGGCCTCAAGAAAATGATCCCAAATACCAGAGGCTACTGACTAGTAGTGAGGTCCTAGGGTGAGATAGTGGGGAAAATATTCCCTCATTGGTAGAGTGTAGCAAAATAGAATAAATAAGAATACAATAGAAGAAGCAGTAAACAACAAACAACTGAAATAAATAGTGGAAGACTGATAATATCAATAACCAGATGTCACAACATATAATATGATGAAAAATCTTATATTTTATAATAAAATAGTCAAAAAAAATTACACTATATTTATCCACAATATATGTCCCAAAATATCAAATGAAACAATGAAAAATTAGAATCATTGCGAGCCTTGGATGGGTCCCATGATCTTATGCTCATAAGAATCACATCAAGTACCTATAGCAGGGTGCTTGCCCAGATCAACACTAGAAATAATATAATCTATTTGGGCCCAAAATCATGACCCAAATAGGGTGTGAGACTAACTCCCAGTAGGAAACCACCAATGGTCTGTTTCAAATTTTCAGTGAATATATACAACAAACATTGTAAAATAGTGAAATTAGTAAATTGTTGGTACTCTAAAGTAAGAACAACAGATATCTCAGAAGACAATGTTAACAAGTACAAGTAAAAACTGAATCCAATCTTTTGTTTTGGATTGGAAGATGCATCATAAGTCATCCATTTCATTATTCATGTATTGTGAATCATATAAAGCCTTTAGGCTTGTCCTAGTCATGATGACCCCCACCCCCGTATAAAAGTAACCGTTAACATGTGACACAATAATAATTTAATCCATTTCTAATAGGTACCGGTATGGGTATCCCTCAGTGTATCCTAGGTTCACTTAAAATTTTAAATAAGACTTAATGAGCCTGACCACCCTACCAAATTCTCACTCATGGCCATTAAAATTTTTTCCACATGACCCAATCCATTATTTTTTAACTGAGACAATGGATCAACCAAGGTATATAAGGTGCAATTGGTCACAATATCCAAACCATGTCTTCTAACTGATATTGTGGCTCACTCTTTTCAAATTACCACTTCTTATAATTTAATTCAATTAAATTTTCCATCTCGAAAGCAAAAAATGTGAATTAAACTATCACATGACTTTAACTTAGTCAACTCGTGAGGGATCTGCATACATAATAACCACCACATTTAAATTAAACTTTTTCATGGTTAAACAAGGATAAAACACATTGAAAAAACATATAACAAGCCTACAATGAACTTTGAACATTTAAGGGATTAACATAACAAGTATCTCACATGGGAAATTCATATAATGAGAAACAAATTTTTGATAACCCATGAATGGGAATTCAAGTCAAGCCTCATAGGAATTCTAGGAAAATGATCATCCAAGAAAAATGCACCCATGGTGTGGCCCTAAATCAAAGTTCACATCCATTAAAATTATTTAAAATTATCTAATTAATTACCTAATCATCAACATGAATATTAGGGTTAATTATTCAATGATGTGACACCCTAAAAGTGGGCACGCGACACTCAGACAAATATAAACATCATAAAAATTCATGAAAGGCACAAGACCACCAACCTCGTACTCATATGAATATCCTCTTCCAGCGTCGAGCTCTAATTTGACATAGAACAGAGTAGATCTATAACAAAGGTATTAAATCTTGACATTAAATAACTAGATTGAGAGAATAAATTAGGAAGAAAGGATTATGAGGAATCGATAGCATACCAATGGGAATCCAACACATTTGATGATGTTTGAATCGAAGATTGGGCAATGAAACGAGAGGGAAAATCCCATACATATTTTCATGGGTGCACTACTTCTCAAACAGGGTTCATTTCTATAAATATAAAAAAATGATGATACTGGTCAATTTAATCAATAAAAAAGAACACGACATGTACATGAGAATACTCTCCATGTTTGTTCATATTCTGGATATGACTTTACATGCCTGTGTATCAAGATTACATGGCATGTAGACTTCCGTACATAATGTGTACCTATTAGTACATGTTTATTGGTTCCCATTCAAGTCACATAACATGAATGTAGTGAGACCCTAGACCTCTTTTCCCCCTTTTTCATAAGTATACTCTGAAAAGGAAAGATACACTCCTCTAGGAAGAACCCACTTCTAAAAAAATTTCCCACATTATAGGAATTCATACCCAAATTTCCCTTCCAAGGGTTGTGAATGAACATTAGAGAATAACTCTGGCCATTGCGATTGTAAGTCGGCCTCCCTCCCCCAATTTTCAGACTACACTCATTCAAGCGTCCATACACCCGTACAAAAAGAATAGGCTTTACCTAGGACACCATTTTACTATGATCCACAATACAAATGGGATGCTCTTTAATGGATGAATCTTTTTGAAAATTCACTTCCTCGGGATGAAAGGTGTGAGAATGGTATGAAAAGTAATGCCAGAACTATGGAACGTAGAACATTTCATGAATATAACTATAACATTGAGGTAGCTAAAATCTATAGTCAACTGGTTCGTCCCTCTCTAGAATCTCAAACGGACCGAAGTATCTCAGAGAAAACTTTCCATGTATCCCGACCCTATTGTTTCCCAACCTTAGTGTGAAACATAGGAAAACATGATCCCCAACCACGAAATCCAAAAGTAATCTACGGAAATTAGTTTATGATTTGTCGATTGAGTGCATAGTATACATTCACTTATGAATCAACTGAACCTATTTAGTGGTATCCTAGAAAAGACGAGGACCCAAATCATTGCCTCTCCTGCCTCCAGCCAACATAGGGGTTAACGACATGGCCTATGGTACACATAATCACATGAAGCCATATGACAAGTATCCTAGAAACTATTTTTTTAGTAGAACTAAACAATGGGTATATGTGTCCCCTAAGAACACCCAAAATCTAGGATAAATGGACGAAGCATGTCCTTCAGCACCTAAATCGTGCGCTCTGACTGGTCATTTTTCTGGGGATGTTATGTTTTTCTCAGAACCACATGTGTTCCTAAAGACCTTTGTATCCCTTTCCATAAATCAGATGTAAACCAGGAAAACCTATATGAAAGCATAAAATGTGGGTCTTTGTGCATTCGTACATTCACAAGGATATACAACCTTCCAATATCATCAATGCTGATGGTTTTTTTGATTCGTAGGAAATGTTTAACCTTCATAATCCTATCATATACAACCCATTATGCATCATTAACATGAGGAGACCCTGGTAAACCCATCATGAAAACAATTGCGATGTCATTCCATTTCCACTCAATAATGGGTACCTGCTTCAAATGTCCCACTGGCCTTTTGTGTTCTGCTTTCACATGCTGATAGGTGGAACTTCTTCATAAAAAAACCAGATACATCTCCCTTCATACATGGAAACAATTACTTTTTTTTAAAAACCTGATACAACTTGGTGACACTAGGATGCACTGTCCAAACAGAAGCATAAAAGCCTCACATTATCTAATCGTGCATATCTTCTGAAACCCTTACGCGACCCTGCAATCGCCAAACCACATCCTCTCCTATAGTCCAACTAAGAAGAGGGTCGTCTCCTGACATACTCTCCCTTAGAAATGGGCCTTCGAAATCCAATAGCTAGATCATCTTCACTCTATCCAGTAAGGTAGAGGTAATAGATAAGTATGTATGAAAACTTTTTCCCTACCAATCGTGAACCTCCAGATGCATCTCAAAGAACAATGCCATCAGCTACCACTCACTACTTGCCTATTGCACTACTTGTATCTGAGTCTTCCGGATTAGTACATTGACCACTTCCTTTCCCTCTCCAGGCATATAGGCACCTCAAAGTTGAAAGACTGAAGGTATTCCACCCACCTTCGCTTCCTCAGATTTATATCATGCTGAGTAAAGATGTACATGATTTTTTTTGGTCTGTGTACACCACAAAATTAACCCCCAATATGTAATGTCTCCAAGAGAATAAGGAATAAAAAACTATAACTAACTCTATATTGTGAGTCAGATAGTTCCTCTCATGTATCCTAAACTATCGAGAACCATACACAATGACTTGATCCCCCTTCACAAGCACTTCCTCCTGCCTGATACATGACACGTCGCAGTATACAATGTATCTCATACCCCCTATGGAAAAGATGGTATCAGTGCTACCATAAACCTCCCATTAATCTCTTGAAAGGCCATATCACAAGAATCTGATCATACATACTTCGCAACCTTCTTTTTCCATCACTTCATCAATGCTGATATGCATGAGAAGTCCTATATGAAATGGTTGTAGTATCCAACCAGCTCTAGAAAACATCACACCTCAAAGATGTTATTGGGATTCTCCTAGGTAACTACTGCTCTCACTTTCTATGCGACCACTAATACTCTTGTCTCTGAGATGAAATCACCAGGAAGTTAATTTTATTAATCCAGAAGTGGTACCTTAAGAGCATAGAATATAACTGATTCTCTTTCAGTGTACTCAAAACGATATCAGGATGTGTGGCTTGGTCATGTAAATTGTGAGAATACACCAAGATTTATTCCATGAAAATCACCATAAAGGAATCAAGATAGGGATGGAAAACTTGGTTCATCCGTACTATGAAGACCATATGAGCATTTGTGAAACCAAACAACATGACCACATACTCGTACATTCCATATCTACTTTGAAAAGTTGTGCAAGGTATGTCTGAAAATCTTGCAAACACATGATGATAAACCAATCTCATATAGATCTTAGAGAATACCTTAGCTCCTCGGAGTTGATTGAATAATAGATCATCTATTTGTGAAAGAGGATTCTAGTTATATACTATTTAATGGTTGAATTTATGATAATCCATGCATATCATGAGTGTACTGTCTCCCTTTTTCGAAAAAAAGACCATTGAACCCCATAAAGAAGTATTGGTTCGTATACAAACCTTTACCTCCAAATAATATAGCTTCCTATTGGGAATTTTCACCTCCATCATATCCATTTGATAATGAGGAATGGATACTGGTGCATATCTTGGTAATAGATCAATAGAGAACTCTACATCTCTTCCTGGAGGAAAAACTAAATGTCGTCCAGGAATACATCCCTAAAAAGATTAACTACGGGATGAAAGTCTATATGGACTGTCCCCTAGTTATCCATGTATAAACTAGAAATTTTTGTTATCATCCAACTCAACCCACGATGCTCAAGTCTCGATCGGCTCACCTGGACATCCTATTCAACCATGTATAAAAACGATCAGGGCTCTGGTAACATGATACTCACCATGTGGAGATAGCGATCAACAAAGGCAAGAAAGGAAACTAGACACTCCATTCTGAGTATGACATAAAACCCTATCATCTATAAGTCATAGTGATCCCAAACGAAGTGACACCCACTTATTTCAAGGGGAACAACTTGCACTGTTGCACACCTGCCATTCTAATAATTAACAGAGTGTCTAGTTTCATAATTTCATCATATGTGAAAAAACATAGACCAAGGATCTCCAAAATGGGAACATATATGAAACTTTACGAAGCCCCAATTTTGAAGAGAGAAGAAGCTAAAGAAGAGGTGTCTAAAATAGTACCTCCAATAGTAGAAGGTTTGGGATCCTTCTCCTACTGGTTCTCATTAAATGAATATGTATGGAATGTACCACAGACCTAAGACAATTCCTAGATTCCCTGAGCTATCCCACAATGATCTCGCTGAGATCCTGGGGTCTTGGTACCATGTAAAATACCACTACCTCAGCCTAAACAACATGACTCATTCCAGGTCACTGACTTGTGAGAAGTTGTTGGCCCTTATCCTGAATGTGGAGTTAGTGTAGACCCTCTCTCACAATATACTGGTGGAAATAATCTGCAGGAACATTGTAACTGGCCCATATTTTAACAAGATCAGCATTGTAATGGTTCCATTTGGAACTAAGCTTCAATATTACCAATTATTCTACACTATAAGTACCTCTCTTGGCTACCATAAGATACGTCCTAAGTACTAGATTCTCTGCGTGTAAGCTTCAAAAGAAACTTCCTTCTACCAGTCAAAATAGTACCAATTCTTGGTGTCGAATCGCCCTAGATCACACCTCTTTATTCGCCTAATTCCGCTTAGTAATCAGTGCCTAGTTAAGGGCATCAGATATAATAGTCAGCTGAAAGATATTCACCTGTGAGCAGATTTTAAACCTAATACCATCCTCGAATCACCTATCCTTTGACAGATCATCACCCATCAAAATTGGTGAAAATTGATGGAGCTCAGTAAAGAGGGTAGAGTAATCCATAACTGATAGAGTGCTCTGATCCTGGTGCATAAACTCAAGGGATTTTTAGCCCTCAATGTCTCAGGAATGAAGTAGTTTTAGAAGACTATTTGAAAATCTTTCCACTCCATGTCCCACTGATGCTCTATTTGTGTGGTAAAACCCCACAACCTCTTGGTGGAGTCACAAAGCATATAAGTCAAGATATTCGCCCTCACAGTTGGAGGATTCTTCAGATTCTTAAATATCATTAACATGGCCTCTATCCATGACTCTACAACTTGTCTCCCAACTTCCACATAATGTGTGGGTGGATGCTGTTACTAGAACACTCGTATTATTTTTTCTATAGACGTGGAAGGCTATGGTAATACCCGAATGGTTTTCATTAATCTCATAATACCTTCATGGAAAAGTGAATTAGCACCTGCGTCCAGAATAATAGCTAGTGGCACAACTGGAATGACTGGTGGTTCCACTAGTAGCCCATGGCCTACCACCCTTAGGGTATTATCATCACTACTCTCTGGGTGTACAATTGGAGGTCTTCGTGGACACATTTATTTGGAAATTCTAAAAAATACACCTTAGTTTAAGTTATTCATCAAGGTACGCAGGTCCATATTGCACAAACTAAACAGGAGAAGAAAAGCCTCACAGGTTCACATAAGATGAGTACACAACGTGTATGAACCATTGACGGTATGTAAAAATAATCCATTACAAGGTCTTGTTCTCCTACTGTCCTAGGCATGTAAACACCCCAAGTACACGATGTGTAGGGACTATATAAGGCCTATACACTTATGCTCATACATGGGCATGTAACTTTTCCTGGCTTGGCCGTATAATCTTCTAAGCAATATGGAGTGTTAGGATGACACATGGATTGTAATAAATTATTCATTTATTACCATGTAGTTGTACATGGACATATCCACATAGTTCTGCCTATGTAAAACTACACGAGGGCCAACATAAGGTACACTAGGTGTTCTGATAAAAACTCAATGACTCGTGATCTCTCTCAAATGGCCGGATACATAGTAAAAGACCACACAATGTGTACTCAGATTACACAACATGTACATAAAAAGTTATTTTCTACCCAAAGATAAGAACTCATGGAATGTGATCATATCATCACACGCTATGTGGTCTGGGTTTCTGGATAGTATGCCTCAGAAACTTCCCAGGAACCCCTGATTTTGAAAAAATAAATCTACTGTGTGTCGAATTCTGATCCATGGGAGCCCATACATCCAGTGAATGAAGACTTGTCATCAACATATAACACATTAAGACTGGATCTATATCCCATTGATGAAATATAATCCACCAAATTCAGATCCAAGCAGACACATACTCTTTAGGGACCATATTTTGGCATCCATCGAATTCATCCACAATACGTACCAATTCACCAATCACAAGAGCAGGCATATCTATCATGGAACCTATCACTACAACATGTATATCAACCACACAATCTATCACAACAACATGAAATTATTAATCCTCTATAAATTGAATTATAGGAATGCATGGAATGTGATTTCTAATAAGTTCCAATATGATTAATGCGATTACATACCCTCATATCATTTGTTTTCAATAAAATAGAACCACAATGCTATCAATAATAACAACACAAAAAAGTGTGTCACCCATTGGTGAAATAGAATCAAGTGTAATAGCTCAAAATCCAAAAATTACAATTTAATTTGAGGTAATTTTTATTTTTCTTATACATGGGGTAGATACTTCTAGGAACAACAAATTACCAAATTCCATTATATTTATATCATCGAAAAACTGTAATGAAAACAAAGAAAGAAATCATATGATACAACTTTGTAATTCCCAGATCCGAATTCCACTCAACTGGTGCCCCATACCAAGTTGACTACATAGCCTGAAGCGTACTTCCCCAAATTCCATAGGTTTCCAACTAACAGTGAGGGACTAAGGCATGATAATGGGGAAACTATGCCCTCATTGAAAGAGTGTAACACATAGGATTATATGAGAATACTATACCATAAGCAGTAAACAACATAAAACAAAAGTAAATAGCAGAATACTAATAATATCTATAACTAGATATCATAGCATACAATATGATACAATATGTCACATTTTCTATTGAAACAACCTAAACCAGTACACTAAAATGGTCCACAATATATATTCCAAAATCTCAAAAAAAATTAAAACTAAGAATCATCATGATCCTTAGCTCGTTCCCAAGCTCTCCCACTCCTAAAAAACATATCAAGTACTGGTAGGTGGGAACTTCACCTTGCCAACACATGTAATCATATAATCTATTTTGTCCCAAAATCATAAACCAAATAGGGTGTGATACTATGTAATAGTAGGTAACCGCCAATGGCATTTTCCATTTTGTCAGTTCATATATATATAATGAAGTGTACAATAGTGAATGTAGTAAATAGTACATACTCCAAAGTAAGCATAATAGATATCTTAGAAAAATATGTATACAAGTACATGTGAAGACAAAATCCATGATTTTCCTTTGGCATAGAAGACGCGTAATAAGTCATAAATTTCATTATTCAAGTTCAATGAATTGTATAAAGTCCCGATGTATGGCCTAGAACCAATGACCCCCATATAAAATGAACTGTCAACTCATGACATAATAATCATTTAATCATATTCCAATAGATCCTGACATGGGTATACCTCAATGGATCCTAGGTTTTCTCGACAATTTAAATAAGACTCAATGAACCTAAACACCTTATTCATGGCTCGCTCACGACCTTTTCATAATTAAACTCTCGAGCCAGTCCATTATTTTTTGATTGAGATAATGGTTCACCAAAGTTATATAATGGGAAATTACACATATGAGATCGACCTTGTCTTTTAACTTAGATCATTTCTTTCGCATTTCTAATTACATATTTTTATAATTTAATTCAATTACACATTCCATATCAAAAGAAGCACATGCGAATTAAACTATAACATGAATTTAACATAGTCAACTTACATGGGATCAGTCAAAATAATAACCAGAACATGTAAATTAAACTATTACATGGTTAATCAAGGATAACTCACATGGGAAAAACATATTCCAAGCCTACTATGCAATATAATCAGTTACATGTATTGACATAACAATTATCTCATGTGGGAAATTTAAATAATGAGAAACACATTTCTAACAACCCAATAATGGAAATTCAAGTTAGGATTCATAGGTATTATCATCCAAACATCCATCCAAGGAAAATTCGCCCATGGGTTGGCCCTAAATCAAGGTCCACACCACTATACACGCATTCTAATTATCCAATTAATTACCTAACCATTAATAGAATATAAAAAGGTTTATTATTCAATCAAGCGACACCCTAACAGTGGATATGCGACACCCTAGATTATAAAAACAACACAAAAATTAATTAAAGGCACAAGACCTCATACATCGTACTCATACAACTATCCTTATCTAGCATCGAGCTCTAATTTGGCCTAGAATGGAGTAGATCGATAAAATGGGTATTAATTCTCGAAATTAAATAACTAGATCAAGGGACAAAATCAGGAATAAAGCATGGGGGAATCAAGAGGTCACTGAGGGGAATCCAACTCATCCATCGGTGTTTGAATCAATGATAGGATGATGAAATGGGAGGAGAAATCCCTTTTGGATTTTCCTGGGTGCACTGCTCTTTGGATGGGGTTCATTTCTATCTGTCTAGAAAAACAATGGTACTATCTGATTTATTCAATAAAATAAGTTCATGGAATATACTTGAGATTACATACCATGTCCTAAAAAATGCCGGTCAGACGATTACATGGTAGTGTACTAGGATTAAAGGGATTGCATCCTTCCATACAGAATGTGTACCTATAAGTACACAACTTTTAGTTCATAGTCACGTCATGTTAGGCATGCAACTATCCCCTAGAACTCTTTCCCCCCATTTTCATAAGTATTAAATGAAAATGAAAGATCCTTACTTCAAAAAAGAACCTTGTTCTCACATATATGGCTATTTTACCTCAAATTATGTTTAAAAAGTATAGTGACATAAAGTTATAACTCAAATTACAAAAAAATAATTTCACTCAAACTCTATTTCCTAGTTTTAAAACCAAATTTCTCTAAAGCCATTGATAAATTCACTCCATAATCATCTAACTCCTAAAATTTTTAAATTTATTGACTTAGTTAACTTTATCATTATAGTTTTACTATTTATGTAAATATTCAACTTAATAAATTTTTTAAAACTCAAAAGTAAAAATATATATAATTCTAGGCACAATATTTAATTTTTTTTTCATTTTTTATTATATGTATATTTTATATTTTATTATTTAATTTTATTTTTTATATATTATAGAAACAATTTATAAATAAATTAAATCTAGTTCTAAAAATGTTTAATTCTCTTCTGAACACTTATCAAGGACACTACCCTCCATGATTATCATCGTGCAATTTTTTAATGAAATACATATTATAAATCAATCATGTCAAAAATATCTAATAAGGAAAGAAAAAACCTTGTTTCTTATTATTATGTAGGTTTGAGTGAGTATCTAGGTAGGGTGAACATGTAAACAACCTTTTATATTATCCTGATGTTTTCTAAATCAATAATATACATATATAAAAACATTACAAACATATTAAATTTTATTAAAATGAAAATAAAAAAGGAATGATAATAGAGGAGAGGCTAGGCGGTTTCCCTATCAAGAGGGGATGTATTTGGGATTTCCAGAGTTGGATACTGTTATGAATTTACCTAATCAATTAATCAAGAGAGCATTATAGTAATAAAAACCACATACACCTTTTCATTCTACTCTTATTGACTTGTTTCTTCATTTTGAGGTCACCATTTAAATTAAAGATCAGTATTGTATCCCTTTAGTAGTGTAAAATAACTTGAACGGATGGGATGGATGGATGTTTAGTGAGGCTTTTGGTAGGTCCGTAGTCAAATATATTACTTCATCATGTAGTGGTTTCTCTACCTGTGCTTCTTGTATAAATTCAAACAATAGAGATTGAAATATTATTTTTTGAAGAAAATTAATGTATGTTGAGTTAATGTCAAAATTCTTCCCCTTAATTTTTTAGTTAATATCACCTTTTTCTCATAGAGTTCCTCCTAAATTATATTTGGAATGTTTGGGAGTGTTTTATCATTATAAATTCTATATCATGGATGTCCTCTTCATATATTTGAGGTTTTAGTTTTTATCCATTATCCACTGTTACTCTCTTTTTTATTATATATATGAAAAATGTATAATATTTTATCATAAACTTATGACACCTCATCAGAATGTTCACATGAAGCACTGCTATTAATTTATTTAAACAAATTAAAATTTACTTCCACCCTTTGTGATACAGTGTGATGATCAATTTTTTATTTTAATTTTTTTAAAATATTTTCAATGTGAACAAAAAAAAAGAAAATATAACTTACTCAATGGAAGGGGTTCCATATTGACCACATGGTTATCACATTCCATGATCAAATAGAAATACTATTTTGTTGAATACATTTAATGAAACAAAGTGCTTCTCAAGGTAGTTTTCCTAGGTAAATATGTGGTTCATTTATTCACTATTCCAAATAAGTTATTAATATTTATTTACATTTCTTAATTTTGGAAGTATCCAGTATTAGAAATTGTTGTTTGTTTGGTTTTTTATGAATCCATGAAAAATTTAAAGGAACTCACTATATGTTAGTAAGGAATATATCTATTCCAATGGTGAATTATTGTTTGTTATATCATTATTTATAATTATTATAAATCTTCAATTATAGTGAAATAAATCAATATATTGAATCCACGAACCCTCCACTATTTTTGTAGTATGAAAACTCCAATATGCTCATGAAATCCCCCAAACAGACTAGGATTCTCATATTTTATTAGTGGTGATTGTGTACGCACACTCCTCAATAGATTGATTATAAATTCTCACTCACCAGGAAGTAATCTCATTCCATTATTCTATTTAAATAACAGGAATCCACTAGTATGAAGTTCTTTTTTAATAGAGGTAGACATTTAAGTGAAATAGTTGAGGGTTACAAGAATATTGATATAATGAAATGTAATGATCACCTACTCTACCCTCTATCTCTATAATATCATCAGAATTAGATATTAAAAGTAAAAAATTAAGGAATATAAATTCTTTAATACAATTTTTATTCACCTAATACCACTAACTATGTGGTTATCTCTCCAAGTTCATGGTGTTTTAGATGATTGGGATGTCCGAGAGGTGGAAAATATGACAAAAAGGGGGACACAAAACATAATTGAATCAAGGAAAAAAAGATAATAGGAAATAAAATATATAGAAATTATAATAATGATAAATATTATTGGAAGGATCCCAATGATTATATTAGGTGTGGGTAAATGTATTTAAAGGAGTAAAGGAATTTTATTCACCCATATACTCAGTTTCAGTATTTTAAAGGAAGCTATTGCTTCCATGGATGATTATCATGTGTACAGCTCTGAGGTTCTTCAAATGAATCTCATAACCAAAATATAATCTTCTATCTACCAGGATCTGTAAAATAATATAGATAAATCATGGATTATTTCAGTCATGTACCTTTTCTTTCAAGTAGATATTGCCAATATCTTACAAATGGGAAATGATGAAAAAAATTTCTTTGGAGATAATGTTTGATGTTCTAGAGAGGATCTTGGTAAGGTGGAATCATTCAGTAATTTTTTCTGTTCTCAATGCATCCAAATATGTGTGGAGAAGATGGATGATTTGATTTGTGGATGAACATGATTTATTCATTGGGAATTTGGATAGGAACCAGGTGTGTGGGGTTTGTGACCACACAATTAGTGCATGAGTCTATTACATGGCCTCACTATATTTATCTATATACAAAGAAAAATAAGCATATTGTAGTATATCAATTTATTATACTTTCCTTGGTAATATATTTATATTAATATTCATCCATAACATCAATTTCCCATATGTCCAGTGATGTGTCAATACACTAAATTCTTCCTCAATGAGCATCAACTTATTTTAGGATCATGTATGCATCTTTCATTGAATTGTCTTCATGATGGATTTAGTTCATTGATGAGGAATTTTCAGGATTTTAACTATTTTTATAATATGTGGTATACTTTGGTTCAACACTTCATGTGACCATGGAGGGGTTATTTATAAGTGGAATTGGCTTTAAATATAGTGAAATGGTGTCAGAAATCGAGTGTGAAGATACCCCATCAAGATTCATCAGTCCAACATAGTTCACTTGGCCTCCCTCAAGATCAGTTTTAATATTGACAAATAGGGGAGGTTCAACTATGGATTCCCTAGTTCGATATATCGGTGAGCTCAATGTTCTATGGGTTAGAAGGTGAGTTGTGGATGGATGTAGGGAAGATAATGGGAATTGTGGAATAATTATGGTATCATGATGGGGAATGATTATAAGAATAGAGGATGTAGTGGTAGAGATATCAAATGAGGGTGGTATTAGAATTTCTTGTAGCCCATATTAGCATTGGCATCACTAGTAGAATAGATGAACGACATGATGGGGGTGGTTACGGATGGAAGAAAAGGTAGCATGCCTGGAGGGAGGGAATGATAATAAGAATCAATGGTAAAAATCAACCTTCTTTTTGAACTAGATCTATTTTTTCATTATTGTTTTTGTGTTGTGATTCAGTGGATATCTATGCTGATATGATGCTTTATTATTAAATTTTAGCTTAATATAGGGCTCTAACATCATTGGCCATATATTTCTTCTATGGATATGGTGACCCATACATAACATGTAGAATCATAGAGTTACCATAATAAAACATTAAAGATTTCAGAGCTACTCTTATTTGAATTCTGTCTACCCATATGTATCTTGAATAAAAATAATGTTTAAGGTATAAATATATTTGAAAACCCCATTTACCTTTATATATCTAATTTCTACCCTTATGGAAGAATTGTTACCTAAATTTAGCTCCATAGTTACATATACAGAGTGACATCCTTTTGCTTAAGTAGAGGTTGATTGCTGTGTACTAATTTTAGGTAGATAGTGAAAATCGGTGGGAAACATTATCTATCATTTGAAAACATGTGGTTATGTTTATGAATCATTAGAGATCCAAGGGTACCATTATGAAGTGTTTGGAACAACCGTAACACAACTTATGTGCCCATTACATATAAAAATAGATAGAGTGAATAACTTTAGGAAATTTGATTTATACCCTTACACAATGTTTCACTTACCCTTAATTGGTGCTAAAAATACCCCTGTTTAATAGTAGAGATAATTTTACCTTTACTCATCCCCTAATCATTGTGTAAGGGTAATACAAAACATCAAAAATACTTTTCAAATTGAATCTTTAAAATTCAAAATTTCAACCTCCCTCACTCCAAATTATTCATGAAATTTAAATAAACCAAATTTTAATAAGAAATTAAATTTAATGGGTAAAAAATAAAAGTATTTTATATTTAAAAATTGAGCCAATTTATAATCAATTTAAAAATTCATATAAGTAACCAAAATGATTGATTATCAATTTTTTAATTAAATATGGGTTTAATTTCAAGGAATAAAAGACAAAAAAATGATATATTTCATCTCAAATCAATGGTCTTCCATGCTAACCCTATGTCATTTCCCATGTATGATTGCTTTTACCAACATTTATATCCCCTACTATATGATTGCATATCCTACACACAAACACATATTTGGTGGCTAAAGAAATGTTGGGCCTCATCTCAAAAAAACTTTATATTAGTATCTCTTGGAAAACCAATGACTATATGATCAAGAAATAAATATACTATTGATATAATATTTTGTATTATATAAGTATTCATTTAGATAAATTCCACCACATATCCCATACAAAAAACACATGTCATATTTTATGGGAAATTATAAGGGTTATACAACATAACTTCCCTTTTGTTGGTTTCAATATATAATGAGATCATATTTTTGTACCATATTAATATTTTTTATTTTTTAAATAGAAAAAACAACATAGTCATAAGAGGCCATCATGGGGCCCCCATCACATATCTCTTATATGAATAGGAATTTATATTTCCTAACACCCAACTGCCCCATGGATCACATGAAAAATTGTTTTTCATGTGACCCTAACATCTAAATATCCCATACAGAAATCTAATTATCATTCTAATGTGCATTACTTATTCATTCACAAAAATATAAAGATTCTAAATTTCTATTTAATTCTCTTAATTTGTATTACTGATTCCCACATCACGCACAACATATGTAATACATAATTTATTTTATAAAATGTGGGGGAACACCTAACTCAACACTGTTATTTAATTTTCACTCAACGAATATAAGAAAATACCAATAAATAAAAAGTATCATATAAAATCACTAAAAATAATTTAAAATATAGTTTATACTGACCAAAAAATAATAATTGGATAAGAAAAATCATGATTGAGTTCAATAACATTTCCTCATTTATAATAAACCAGTCCGCAGAAATCAAGATCTGGTAGTTATATTACATTACTCGTATAGTATATTAGAGTTTCTGAAGGTTCCAACAAATTAATTGTGTTCAAGGACTGTATACTTACATACTTTTCACATTAAACTTGATAACATAAAATATAGCATAAAAAGTACATTTTACCATTATTATCACTTCTAGAAGATCCTTGAGAATAAAATATACTTATATTATAGGTTTCATGGGTAGTTGAAAACCAAATAAGGGACATAACATATGGTTCGTAAGGTGTAACATGCAACTGAAGATATCATAGCATAACCATGGAAATAATAGTATTGGAAAAATAAATAATCAAAATAATTTTATAATTTAATGAAACTATAGGTATAATATATCCATGGAAATAATTAAAACATGGATAATAAATAATGATCACATAGTAAAGAAATTAAGAATGTCCGATATCATTAAAAGGTCTCAAAATCATTTTTCCAATACATTATGTTTAAATGGTTAAGGGTATTACAATACCATGTTTAGTTTGTTCCATATGTCCAACTGATGAATTAAGGGGATATCTATACTAGGACCCACCCATATCTAATTAATTCCAAGGAATTACTCATATGAAGGAATAATAAAATATAATAAATAACCAACATTCCTTTGTAATCAATAAACATTTGTATTGAAATAAAAACTATATATATTGTCAATATTTTCACAATGAATAAATTGAATAGATTTGTATGAAAGAATATCTAAAACTATGACCTTATGGATTAATGTTATAAAATGAAGTCCATAATTCCCTATATCAATTAATATAATAATGTGTCTGTGTAAGAGAATATCAAATAATCAATATAAAAAATATCAGTTATTTTCAATATAATAGGAATTAAACTTGTTAAATAAATAAAATAAGTTTATGGAGTGGGTACTTTCAAGGACTTGTGTTATCAGTAGTATATAATAATTTATTTATATTATAGCGGTTGGAGACCAACAAAATGGTTAGAAAATCCTTAATTATTTTTCTTAAGGTGGTTGTGAATTATCAAAAACATATCCCCCTGAAGTGTATATTTAGGTACACGGTCTTAGGCCCACTTATCATGCACAAAGTAAAGATTTATTTGATTCTCAATAAGATCTTTTCAGGGTGATTACAACTAGGAACATATATTCCACATATGCATCAACATTCTAGTGTATAGGCAAGGATATAATTTCTAGGAAAACCAGGCACACACTTTACCTACCCAAATGTATGATTTTATGGAATTATAATGAAATTAGGTCAGATTTCAATAAAATTTATTTGAAAGATATGATTTAAAATAGAAGATTAAATAACATTAACAAGGAAATAATCTTAATTTAAAATTCTTTATTACAATTAAGTTCACTATACAATAAAAAATGTTGTTTATAATAGAATCATGTTGTTTGTAATTTAAATATTAGACAATGAACCCTTACCTTTAATCCCACTTAGCTGTATATGTTCTAAATCCCATTATTAAAAAAATAACTATATTAATAACATATTTTGGAAACTATTCATACTTAAAAAAATTACAACTATATTTAGAATTATTCACAACATGAGTATCAGTTAGTTGTTTTCTATTTTCAATTCTGGGTGTGATTAATCATGATTATTTCGAACTAGTTTCATAGTAGTGTTACTTTTCATAATTATTATCCAACATCATTCCAGTTATAAATGATTAAAGGTACTTTAATTGATGATTTATTTATAAAGGTATAATTTTATTCTATGGTGGATTTGGTTATGATATTTAAAGATATAATCAGAAATTAGAATATTTCAGTGATTTTTAGAAAATAGATGTCAGTATCCTAACTAGTGAGTTTAATATTAATTTCAACATTCCAAAATGAAAATAAAATCAGTATTTAATTATTTATATCATATATTAAAAGAAATTAAATTCACATAGTCATCTAGGATATAAATTTATTGAATTTTCAAGAAGGTGGTTAAACATATTTGAATAATAACATACCATAATAAATTGATCATTATGAAGAGATTTAGTGGTAATATAAAGAGGAATAATAACCATATTTGGTTTTTATTCATGTTATATACTAAAACTATAAATAATTATAAAATAATGAAAATTTATATTAATTTATTACATAGTATTGAGAAATAATATTTTAAAATTAGTATTCCTTTTTGGATGGTTAAATATACCACAATTGTTTACTTCTCATATTATCAATTTTTTGAAATTTTTTTTCTAAAAATATATTAATTTCTTAAATATTATATTTATATATTAAAATAATTTTAATTTACATCCATTAATTTATGTGGTGAAAATAAAAAATGGAAAAAATAATTCCATGGAGGCTATAATACACACAGACATTGTAAATGAATTATTTTTCCAAAGAAAAGAAGAAATTTATAATTTGTTTTAGAAATTATGAATATAAATATGTTATAAATATAATAATTATAAATTAAACTCATCATCAGGACCATATATTTATGGTAGTGATGGTAAATGAGACATCACAATTTGTAGAGGTGGTAGTATGCACACACAGACACAAATGTTGTATTGTTTTCATTACAGGGAAATGGGAAAGGTAGTTAATTGATATTACCATAGAATAAAAAAAATCCATATTAGAAAATAAATATATTATTATATTTTATTGAAAAAAATTATTTTTAAAATAATTATGGGAAAAAAATTAATGAAAATAAAATTAGTACTCATGTTAAGGACTTGGGATTTCCCTTGGAGGGCTATTTGGAAAGGGAGAGATTATGATAATATACTATAACCAATGTATTAAGAGGGTGATAGAGGAATATATGTGAAAGAATAAATTAATATTTTAAATATTGAATAGAATTATTTAGTATTATTTCTGTGGTGGTGAGAGACTGTTTTTATAATTTATAAGAACATAATTATCTAAATATATCAACAAAATATAAATAGGGAACATTTTTCACATGTCAATTATCTCAAAAAATAGACAAAATTTAAGTGGTGGATTATATAAGTTCATGAATATATATATATATATATAATCCATTCAATTATAAATAAGTTTCTAACATGCTTCAATATCATTACCCCTATATTTATTACATTTACCATTTTACATTTTACTATGGAAACAAGTTCTTAACTAAGTAAATCAAGATTTTTTCCTAAAAATAAAATTATAATTATTACATAATTTATAAATACTGACTAAAAATAAGTTATCCATTTTATGATATAATATTTCATTATTTAAGAAAAATCAATTTTATCATTAGCGCAATTAACGCATAAAAACCCATTTTTTTTAAAAAGTGTATTTTTAAGCTTAAAATGAGGGTAAAATTATCAATGTACTTTCTATTAATGATATAAATTGATTTATTAATATATTTATGTTGATTTAAAATTAATATCTAATTTTTTTTTACCATAAATATACTTAATTGATGAAAATAAAAAAATTGATTTTATTGGAAAATATGCCTTCAATCCTTAAAATGATAATCAAAGGTTTTATAAATTAAACATAGTATTTTTAAAATTCATAATTTGACATTAAAAACATATTAAAAAATTTAAAATGTTTTATACACTTCTAGAGTTTGATTTTAATGTCACAAAAGTCATGGTTTGATTAAAACTCTTATTTTTTACTATTCACATAAACATCAATTATTTAAGAAAAATCCCCAAAACCCATAATAAGATAATATTTAAATTTGAAAATAAAAAAATAAATTTAATTTGGTAAATTAAAAATTAAAAATTAACTTTTAAATAAATTCATGAAAAATTCCCATTTCGAGTGCACATTATATAAAAATTTTGGAATGAAGTGTTTACCTTCTATAGTAGCCTCTCTTGTATTTCATTATCACATGGGAATAATTTATACATATTAAATTAAAATTGACACAATATTATATTTTGACAACACCATGAATGAAGATGAAACTGACACTACACATCAAAATCTCTAACATTAAATATCCATCTATATTAGAAAGAATTAGAATATTTTATAATGAACTTTGAGAAAATATCAAAAAATTGCAATAATAAATTTTTCACTAAGAGGAAATATTGCACTCGGTAATCTGTCTTACGACACATGGTGTTATCCCACCGGCCTCTCAATAAGTTTTTTGGGGTTTCTATTTCTTATGTCATCTCCCACTGGTACTCAATATATCTTTATGGGTACATAGTGGACCCCTCATTTCATTAACATCAACACCACGTCTTCCATCAAGGAAAAATAGTGATGTTGACTCCTGAAAAACCAATACTTTGGTTCAAATATAGGTAAAATGAGTTTTAAAACCTAAAAACGGTGAGGAATATTAAAATCCTAAGACATTATAAACTCCCAACTATCAAGATACTGGTACCCATAAACTATCATAGTGCACCCTCTTAGAATAAATCTTACCACTACTATACAATGTAAGCTTGTCATTCTAATAACCCTACAAGAGAAAAATTTGATTCCATAACACTAAAACCAGAGGTACTAGTTTTTTATAGGGTGTCTCCATATAATCCCTATTACATATAATCTATCCCCAAATGAAATATCTATAACAAATTTAATCCCATAATGACTTTTCACATGCAATGAAACACCTACCTACACATCACTACACTGAAGTCATCTAACCTCTTGAATGGGACTATAAAACATGAATTTAACGATTCTTCACTTATTAATTTGTGATGTCCATACTAATTAATCACTTATATGATGACTATAAATTACTAACATCAAACCACCAAAACTGATGCCATCATCATATTCCAAATCATTTCTTACACCTAAATATACTCAATTACCCCTAAAAAACTATACTCATCCAAAATTAACATTCAAAAGACTCATATTTTTTTATAAAAAAAGTATTTATTTTGTATAAAACACTCATGATTCTCAACTCACTCAATTCCCAACTTATAAAATAATTTTTTACAATATTCTATAACCCATACTTTATCATTTTCATTATCTCCCCTTGGTAATTACATTTCAATTATTAAAAATTTATGCTCCCACAAATCTAACAAAACATTCATATATTTAATCATTAAAATAGTGACATAGGTTTTCAACGTCTTAGTTTTTCTACCCAAATTGCCCTAGGATCTCACCAAAATCATATTTGAAATATGTATCATATCATTGACAAATAGATAATGTTCTACACACTATTCGTTTTTTCATATTTTCATCACATTAATATGAAATATTTTCAATATCACCTAAAAACACAACTCATGGTTTTCACATGACCATACTCAATAACCCTCTCTATGATAATTTCACCATGGTATTAGATACCATGGTATTCCATGACAAAACTTAGAATATTTATTTATTTATCATTAAATCACTCATATCCCTATAGACGTGGTTTATATAGCTCTTTTGGAGAAGGCAATAAAAACGTAGTGAAATAATCAACAAATTAACTTATCAATATAGGAATTATAATGGTTTCATAAATTATGTGGCCTTCAGTTGCTTCTATACAATAGTGAAATTAACAGATTCTACAAACTCCATTAAATTCAGAAATAAATCATATAAAACCAATACTGATGTTTTGTATAATTATACTCAAGTCATATAATATATTTAAACATACCATAAGACCATATGTGATTTATTTTATAATAATAGAATCACTCTATATAATAATTTCTCTCCAATCATATAGGTGAATAAAAACCCCTTGGGCTAAAATAAACTAATTCATCTTTATTATTATAAGTATTTCCCCATTTTTCAAGATGTCACTCAATTCCCCACAACATCATTATGAAAAATCCATTACTTAAATTTCCAAGATATAATTGACTTCTTCTAAGTATATTTTATAATAAAAATATATCACATATATCCATAGTGTACCGTTGATGTCCTTTTTGATAATAATATTATGTTATAAAATCATTTCTTTTCAAGGTTGTTAGAAAGTAAAAAATAATTTTTTAATCAATATCATACTCTTCCATATACCATCAAAACTATTTGAGTACCACAATATCTCAAAGAATTCTAGGGTATAACATCACTAAGAAGAATCTCATGGATAATAGAGTTAAAATATATCCACAATAATATCATAGAATCTTCCATATGTTCATTAGACTTTTTATATTCATATTTCACACCCTCATGTTTATAGAAATACATCCCAATTAGAATGTACTTCTATGTGAATCATTTTTATACATGAAATATATATTTTCAATATTATTCTTAGTATCCATAGATCCCATATTAACCCTAAAAGTAAGGAACTGTATATATTAAAATCATGAATAAATTTAGTCACTACCACTAATCCCCTATTCAAACCCATTTAAAATTCTCAAAAATATCAATTATTAATTTCCTTTAATAATAACTATTTCGGATAATATGATATCAAAATATCATCTTAATGTCCACATAAATATTCATATAAGACTACTTATCTTGGTCAATTAATATCAACATTTTTTCTATTCCCATAACTATAAAACACAACCCTTATAACATCCCAACGAATCATGATTTTTGAATTATTTTCTACACTATATTTTCTCACCTACACGATTAACATGATTCATGTCCTCAATCCACAATATTCCACATTCACTAAGTCACATGAAGAGATTATATCTCTCATCCATGGAAAAGGAACCTTATTATTCCAACTCTAATAATAATCCATGTCCATCCCAGATATTTGTCAAATTATACCCACAAGATGAAATATGATCCCATAACACCTTTTTATATAACTCTATCCATGATATTAAAAGTCCAAAATCATCATCACTGTGCTCACATTCTTATTCAATAATGATATGAATCCTAATAAACCCCTTCATAAACATGAAAAATGTTTCTTCCCCAACCCAAACAGCCACCTGAATAGTGCTAATGAGCCAGGTGCTGACGACCTTAGGCACACCTTCCTAAACACCAAATTCTAGTGACTAGAAGTGAGGTTGTTAATATGTATAATGTGTAGGATAATACCTCTTGGAATAGACAATATAATTGTCCGATCATATTAAGAGATCATGCAATGTAAATAAATGACATAGCAGATTCGAACCCGACTCGTAGAGAGGAATCACATCCAATATCAGTATACAATAGAAGAAATATAGAAAAAAAGAAGGGAATGTAAAACTAACAACATTCCATCAATAGAGTAATGAAAAACAAGGAACAATATACATTTCATATCAGTTATACAACACAATATCCATGGTAATTTCCATGGTAGACTACAACATCTTATTATGATATTTTTTTAAAGGTTGGGACTGAAGCCTCATTTATTATTTAAAGAAAATTCCTCTTTAAAACTGGGTAGAGGAAACCCATAACATAGATTGATGTCCCAAGACCATGTGGTATGAATATAAGGCTCGAACACCCTTTTTTTTGGCAAAAGGCCCTTCAGATAATCCTTTCTCTCATCATCTATTAACACAGTATTGCTCATGATGCACCCAACATATCCTACCACGATGTGAAAAGAGTGTACTCATAGTTTTCGTTAATACATCTAAGTGTGCGAGTTTTAATACGCATTAATAATATTCCTAATGTCTAAGGACCAATACACAGGTCTTTAGATAGGATCATCTGATGACTCTAAGAAATGTGTATTTCCTACTGGCGGTTATCGTTCTCATAATATCCTCCGGGATATTACCAAGGGCCCACACCATGAGAAGGTACCTCAATGTTTTATGAGTCCTCACCCCTAATGGCTTGTATTATTTGTGTCCCTCAAAATACATCATCTAGCCATAGAACAAATATTCATGAACAGTGTTATAGAACTTCCGAGTTCTCATCATAGTAGGGATATACTATGACCCTCTGATGAAATAACAGTCCTTAGAGAATTATCACATGCATTTTCACGCAGAAGAACAATCAATATGTGATAAGGTATTTATTAATGAATAAAGTACAAAGCAACTGGTTCTAGGCCACCAACTCCAACAGACTCCCACTTGAACTAGAACTAACTTCTAACAACCTTTAACCCTCTATCTATCACATGAAATTCATGGTTCTGCTAAAATATGCCTTTAGTCATTAGTTCTACCACGTTGTCTTATGTGGACACTCCTCTCACTATAACTTCACCCCTTTGATATAAATACCTCTAGAGATGATACTTCTAGAGTATGTGCTTTTTCCGTTGATGTGACCTTGGTTCTTTTTCAAGAGTCACCACTGTAGTATAACCACAATACAATGTGATAGGGTCTTTACTATTGGGCACCACATGATGCTCCTGGACAAAGATCCAAATCCAGAAGGATTTATTGGCTGCATTAGAAGCCACTATATATTCAGACTCCAAAATATAATCATTGACAACTTGCTGATTTGAACTCTTTAGCTCACAGATTTTCCATTGACACAGAAAACATATCCATATTGTGATTTCAGATCATTTTGATCTATCTAAAAACCATTATTCGCATACACAATGATGACATGCCTCTCGTCTCCTCCATACACCAGAAACATATCCTTATTTCTTCTCAGATACTTAAGGATAGTCTTAATAGCTGTCCAATGCTGTTCTCTTGGATCTTCATGATATATGCATACCATGATCAGTGCATAGGCAACATCAAGCCTTGTACATAACATGGCATACTTGATGGAACCTATAGCTAAAGCGTATGGGATCTTACTCATTCTATCTTTCTCTTTTTGTGTCTAAGGATATATTTTCTTTGAAAGATGTAGGCCATGTGACACTGGAACCATTCCCCTCTAGGATTGTTCCATACTGAATCTCTTTAGTATCTGGACAATGTATATACCCTGACTTAGTCTAAGAAGCCTATAGGATCTATCATGAATGATCTTGATCCCTAGAATTTAGGCTTCTTAACCCAAGTCCTTCCTGGAGAAACACTTCTTCATAAAGTCCTTAAGTGACTGTAATACTGGTACACCATTTTCAATTATCAATATGTCTTCAACATACACTACTAGGATATTGATCACATTCCCATTAAACCACTTATAAACACATGGCTCACATTCGTTCTTAATGAACCCAAATTATTTTATGGCTTCATAAAATCGAATTTTCAATGACCTGGATTCTTGATTTAATCCATAAATGAATTTATACTACTTTCAAACCTTTTTGGATTCACATGGTGTCATAAACCATTCTAGTTGTGTCATATAGACATCTTCCTAAAGTATCCCATTAAGGAATGCTATTTTGAAATCCATTTTACAAATATCGTAGTCATGGTAAGCTGCAATGGAAATTATGATTCTTATGGATTTAAACTTGGAAACTGGTGAGATGGTTTCATCATAGCCAATTCCTTGACGCTGTTTGAATCCTTCAGCCTCTAGCCTTGCTTTAGAGGGGCTAACTTGACCTTCCATGTCCATTTTTCACTTAAATAACCATTTTCATCCAACAGTATTTACATCAAATGGCTCATCACAAGAACTAAGACTTGGTTCTGATACATAGAATCCATCTCAGAATTTATAGCTTCTATCCATCTTAAAGCTTCTGAGCTTTCTGCTTCTTTCTTGTCATAGAGAGCTTCATCATTGTCCAACAATAATGATTAACCATCCTCGATGACTAGAAAACCAAATATATCTGGTTCCCTTACCTTTCTTGAGATCATACGTAGTAGTTGTGTTTCTAGAACCTCTTCCACAGGGACTTGTGGACCTTGTTCCTGTACCAAGTCCTGTGTATCTTGAGCATCAACTTCAGCGAAGTTATTCTTACTCCTACTATCCTTTTTGAGGATGTGCTCCCTCTCAAGAAAGACAGATTGTCTTGTGACAATCACTTTCTTGTGTGAAGGGTTATATAGGTAATATCCATTCGTTTCCTTGGGATAACCTATAAAGATACACCTCATGCCCTGGGGTGGTAGTTTGTTGCCTAAGATGTCCTTAAAAAACTCTTTACATCCCCATACACATGTGTGCGACAATGTGTATTTCATTCAATTCCATAAATCGGACGGAATTCAATTTTCCACCGTAGTTGGTACTCAATTTAATGTGTATGCTGTAGTGTTTAATGCATATACCCAAAAGGATAATGGTAGATTTCCATGACTCATCATCGACCTCACCATTTCCAACAAGGTTCGGTTCTTCCTATCACAAACACCATTACTATGTGGTGTATAAGGATTAGTGATCTAAGATATAGTCCCAGACACCTGTAGAAGATTGGTGAACTCTTATTTTAGATATTCTCCACCTTGATCCGATCGAAGTTTCTTTATCTTATTACCCAGTTGATTCTCTACTTAATTCTATAATTCCTTAAATTTATCTAAGGCTTCTTACTTATACCTAATTTAGTAGACATAGCCATATCTTCTTAAATCATCAGTAAAAATAAATAAAATAAGAATATCCACCTCTAGATTCTACTCGAAATGGTCCACACACATTCATGTGCACCAATTCTAGAAGCACTGGGTCCCTTTCAGCTTTTCCACCAAAAGGCGGCTTGGTCATTTTTCCTTGAAGACAAGTGTAACAACTGTCAAGTGGTTTTAGCTCAGTAGAGTCTGAATAACCATCTTGGCAGATTTTTGTCAAATGCTTCTCATTTACATGACCGAGATGGAGATGCCACAACTGGGTGATGTATGAGTCATGGGAGTCTGTTTTGTTGTCAATTTCCAACACTTGGTTTTCGTAATTGAATACATACAAACCATTATTTATATGTGTCATACAATAAAATATGTAGTTCTTATAAAAGATACAACCCTTATTTCCAATATTGAAAATAAATCCATCCATATGAAAAGATGATACATTAATTATATTCTTGGTAACACTAAGCAGATAATAAAAGTTATGTAAAACCAAAATAATCCCAGTTGGCAGTGAGAGGTGGTAATCACCAATGTCTAACGCAGCCAGCCTCACACCATTGGCATCTTAAATATCTATCTATCCTCTAGAAATGTTTCTAAATCCAATTGGTTCCTGCATTTGAATACAGATGTGAGCCCCATAAGCTGTATCTAATACCCAATGTGTAGAAATGGAAAGATTACACTGGATAATGAATGCACCATTAGTAACCCCATGCTTGTGGGTGCAGTTCCTCTTCCAGTGGTCTTTCTTGCCACATGCAAAACATACTACCTCATGTTCCTTTCCTGACCTCTGGATCTTCCCCTTCTTTGAGGGATGGTTCTAGGGGGCTTCAAACCGTTTATAATTCTTTGTCCCCTTTTCCATTTCCTTATTTTTCTTATTCACAATAAGGACTGCGGGTTTTTCATGCCCCATGTCCTTATCTACCTGAAAAAACAAGGCTATAAGTTCTGATAGAATCTTCTCATTGTTTCTCATGTTGTCGTTGACAATAAAGCTAGAGAAGGACTTGGAAAATCATGATAGGATGAGATCTATACGCAACTCATCCGAGAACATAACCACTAAGATGTCCAGGCATTCAATGTAGCTAATAAGTTTGACTAAATGAAGCCCAGCTAGCGCGGACTCTCTAAAAATAGTTGTAAAAAAAGTGTTGGAGATCTCATATCTCTCGTTTCTCACCTTATCTTGGTAGAGATCCTTAACTTGAGAGATCATGTTATACGCATCCATGTTTTCATGTTTATTAAAGAGATAATTAAACATGGTCGATATCATGGATCATTGGGAATTTTTGGAATCATTCATATGTTTCATAAAAAGAGATAGTTCCTCAACACTTTCCTCTTTCCCAGGAGCTACTGGAATAGGCTCTTCTAGCACATACAATTTCCTCTCATGGAGAAGGATGACGCGTAAAGGCCTCTGCCACTGTTGGAAATTGGTGCCGATGATAAGCTTTTCATTCTTGAGTATGGTTTGAAATGATATGTTAGAAGTCATTTCTTTGTCATTTCTAAATATTATGATGAGAAAAGGTTTAGTAATTTATTATAAAATTGATACAATTAAATAAATTAATACATATTAGTCTCCCAATATCTTATCGAAATCTAATATCCCTCACCATTGACTTCGGAACATTCTATTTCATGAATATTCTAGTGGAAAGGATTGATATTTTCCTTTGAATTACCCCAAATTGGGTTAGTCAAGAAACATGAAGGGTTTTAGGTAGGCATTCCAAATTCCAACTGCATTAACTCGCAGCTCCTTGATCCGCTGAGTGGACTCCCCAATCCCAAAATACTTTTATTTTGGATTTCCTCAGACTTTTCCTTTTGGTCACACCAAGTCCTGCATTGGCAGTCAACCCTTGATTCAATCCAAGTCAAGTCATCCCAAAACCTTGAATTATAATTCCCCGATAATTTAAATCACCCCAAGTAGGGTTGGTCATGCACTTTGTACTATGGTTCGATTCAAACCAAGATTAAAGAACGCTATACCGACTTAATATTTCTTTGAGGGATTTAATCCTTATATGTAAATTTACAATTTATTATCTTTGATTACATGCTTGTTAATGTTAAGTTGGATATAATTAAGTGATTAACCATGTCTAAGATAATATTTATGCATAACTGGATTTTATTTTAGTTCCATCTTGCATGATTTTTTTAATTCATTAATTGTGTGATCATGACAACACACCCACAATAAATAAACCATGCAACTGATAGAAATAAAATAAATGGAATGATTAGGAGATTTCCATATTGGTTAGTTTATCTTGTGGTTGATAAATTATCTCATGACCTAGGCGAGAAACACCTTGAACCCTTCGGGTTCGTGTTAACAGCTTTCCACCCGTCCACCTTTGTATCTCCTTGGATGGGTTTCACCTTGGATCTTGACTTGATCCGCCTCCACTTGCTTGGAATATCCATCCATTACATATGCATTTATCTCACATGCAGGTCAGGGTTAAATGGGGTTTTACATAAAAGAAACCTTGGGTGCGCATGCCTTACATATTAATGAGGAGAATGCTCACAGTACAATAAATTTAATTGAAATAAATAAATTAAAATAAACCATTCATATAAAAAGGTCATGGTCTATCTCATGATCATCCATAAATGAAATAATATTTTGCACATAAAAAACTAGCATTCAATTCTTTAATATTTTTTGTTTAAGATAAATCATGCTCGAGTCAATTAATTTTCTTTAATTAATCAATCTTTTTATCTTAAGCCCTTTGTTTGAATTTCCTTGAGATTGTCATACATCATAATTTTAAACAAATAAATTAATTTAAAGTTATCATTGTACGTAACTTGTACCTTGGAGGAAACCAGGTGAATTTATATTAATAACTCCCCAATGAGTAGAAATGAACATCAAACAGATGTTAAATTAAACACACATATATATATATAATACCAATCACGTGTTGTGCCTCTGCTTTACTCCTGCACTATGGTACATATCTCAATAATTTTTATAATATAATAATAAATATTAATAAATCTATGTAATTTGGATGAGTACACGTGTGTAGTTCTGACTACATGGACTATAATTCTATTCATCGTCCATCTGAAGTACACACCCAGGGACATGCTATGTAGATTCACTTTGTAATTTTAGGAGTATATGGCATGTTTAGTGGGATACACACCATGTAGTATCTGTATTACACAGTTTCTAGCTGGGAAATCAGTGCATGGGGTACATGGTCTAGCCCTAGCCTGAAGGGACTACACACCATGTTCAGTGAACCACATGGCGTGTAATCCAGAAACCCTGTGCCACCTATTCTTGGTCAACACATAGTGTTATTTATGACTTAGATATACTTCAATACACAAACTGATTTGGCAGACCAGTCTAATGCATTCAACCTAGACTACATGATTTTTACTTCCGAATACACGCAATGCATTCTAGTTTTGTATGGCCAAGAATGTTTGGCACCTCCAGATGAGTTCCTTTATTTTATTTTAATCAAAATTAGAAGAAAAATTCGTTTTTGTAAGGTGAACAAGAAATAAGAGGGTATAAACTGATCTTTAGATTAAAATTTTATAGAATGATTAACATGAATTGAAGCAACCAAATTATTAAATGTGTAAATCACCAAAAAAAAACTAAAATATTATAATCAATGATATAACCTACCTTTGACACTACGTATAGGTTCTGGGCACAGAGGAAGCACATTAGTGGGTTTACCCAACATTAATTTTAGCTTTAACAATGATCATTCTGAGATCGGTCCCGATAATAAAATACTTGATCATCAGAATTGAACAAATAACTAAAAGGAAAGAGGGAGTCAAAGAACCATAGAGAGGATGATCATATGTTGGTTATAATTAATTTAATTAATGGAAAATAATTACCTTTATTGAATTATTTATTCATTGATATCTTCGGTCATGATATGATGTGATTATTCATTGTGTCATAGAATCCACGTGTAGGATTCCTCAAGTGGTGGTCCACACGTACTCCATGTATCTCGGGACGTAACTGAAGGGATCTACGGGTCCTAGCATAGAAGAGCCTTAACTTGTGATGTCCGCCTTCGATCGCCTTGATCCAGTGGAGGTGGATCTCTCTCGTAGCTTGAGACAATTCTTGGTGGAAAAAAGAATTCTCTCTTGGCTTGAGAGATTTTTTTAATCTGTTGTGAACAACCCTCAAAAAATGGCAAGGATAATGATAAATATATAATTGGGATTTTTATTTACATAGAATAATAAAATGAATTAATTACTAAAAATCATTTCTACCTTTCATTTAGTTCTTAGTAATACCCCATGTCTAATAATAATAGTTGACTATTATTATTAGTTGACATGAACCCATAAAATTACACCTAATATTATTTAATTATATAAATAATATTATTTCTCACAAATTCCTAGAAAAACTAAATGTCGTGTATATATTAATATACATGGCTAGTAATTTTATTTTTCCATTTTCTTTTTTTCCTCCACAACATTTATTAGGCCTTGAATAATGGATATTTATTTCTAAAATAAATTTCACTTCATTACTCACTAATAAATATATTATTTCTCCCACAATATATTATCTCGAATAATTAGTGTCGAAATAAATATGATCATCCATACTTAAATAATTATTAAACCATAATCGGGAATAATATTTATATAACTTGTGAAATTAATATTTAACTGAGATACTTAGACACACTTAGTGTGTAACCCTCTTTGACTCTTTCTCAGTGGCATTAGGCAGAACCTTCCTAAAGTTTAAGGTTGGCATCTAGAAACATGCCAAGGAACCCAAAGAGAAAGAAGTTAACGCCATAATGACGTGTCACCTCCTGTGAATGCTTACCAGGTAATGTAATTCCATTGTATCGATATCTCTAATAAAGAGGGTTTCATGATAGTTACTTCAACACATGTGCTTTAATATTCTATCGTTGAATTCCCAAAATTGACCTTTCCCATTCCATACCATGCCCATTGATTTATTCAGGCTATATAAATTCCATCAAAGGGCCTGAGATATCTACTTCCGTAATATAATAGAAGGGAAAAATCCTTTCTCACATTATTTATTAATGCAGTATTACTCGTGATGCACCCAACATATCCTACCTCACTGTGAACAATCTATCATCCCAGTTTTCATCAATACATCTATGTGCATGAGTTGTAATACCCATGAATAATAAAACTAAGGCCTAAGGACTAATACACATGTCCACAGATAGGAACATCCAATTACACTATGAAATGTGGATTTCCTATGGGCTAGCCTCATTATCATAATATCCTCCTAGATATTACCAAGGTAGAACACTATGAGAAGGTGCCTCAATGTTTTATGAGTCCTCACCCTAATGGCATGTATTATTTGTGTCCATCAATTAACATCATCTAGACATAGAACATAAATTCAAGAACAGTGTTATAGTACTTCTGGGTTCTCATCATAACAGGGACCGCTATGACCATTTAATTCAACAACCGTCATTAGGAAATTATTACATGCATTGTCACATAGAAGAATAATCTAGATGTGATAAAGTATCTATTAATGAATATTTTACAAAGAAGTTGGTTCTAGGCCACCGACTCCAACACTAGGCACATTTGATATCATATTCTAATCCAATGACGACCAAAATAGACCTATGTTACCCAATAAAAATCTGTAATTAAATAGAATAGAAATGGTTTTCCGTGAGAAAAAGGATAAAAAAAAGTTGTATTCCCAAGGAAAACATTACTGAGGCAATCCTTTTGCTTCTAATGAATCGAAGAATGGAGTTTAGACCAAGAAACTGGATCAAAACTGCTATAAGTAGAAAATAAGAAGATCTACCATAATGTGCCCAACCAAGAAGGAAGAAAGGGGGTGGAAAGAAGGAAATAAAAAAAGGGGGAAATGGTAATTTGCCTTATTTACTAGGACACACTATTTACCTGTACAGTTTAACAAACTATGTGAAAACCATGTTGAAGCCACTTCCTACTCTAGACCTTCACAACAACCCCCTAATAGTTTGGCAATCTATGTGCTTGCAAGAAATTAACCCTCGACAATTCTACATACACTTCCACACAGCTATGCACCATCACTCGCATGGATTTTCTAATATGTGCGCCTACATCTGTTTTCCAAAAACATTGCCATTGGGCTTTCGATTCCACTGAAACCCTTATTGACACCCAAGTCACATTCCTAGCCTACAAACTAATGAAAAAACAAGATTTAAATCCATGGTAACTATAATATTAAATTTATAATCAATTAATCACAATATAGAATCACCATTAGTTGAGAAATTTAAATAGGGTGCTGATTTTGACATGTTCTAAAACTTGGGTAACTATAATATTCCCACCTCAACATTTCTCATCCCTCAGCTTTAACAACCAAAACACAAAGATGGTACCAAAAATACCCATATAATTCAATGAAACATGGACTACCCCAGTCTTAATGGCATATTCCATCTTCCTCAAGGGTTTGTGGGGGGCCCACCTTAGGAATTTCGTAACCTAGTCCATCCCATCAAAAAAATAAAATAAATCAAGTTCCAAGGAACTCTCTCTAGACCCATGGTCCTCCGATGACTCATCGTCACCCATGAACATCATTAGGCACTCTTGTGTCGCTCCTAACACCTAATAACATCCCACACCACATCGTTTACCACCTTGAGCCCATGAAATTCTTGGAATAAAGAATTGTTGAATATTATAGATGCTCAAAAAAACCCAGTGCCTTGAACCTCAATCACAATATTGCATCTTCGACGCCCCAATCCCCAAGGCACCTAATGTTTCCCAAATCCCTCAAATTCCCTAATTCCTAAGCACCTCCAAACATGATTCCAATGATGCACCTGATTCCATGCACCTCAAAACACACATCCATTGATGTTCCTAATGAGAAGCACCTGATATATATTTCACACACCAGTGATGCTACCAACCAACTTCCCCATGTATGGTCAATACATATACAACCTATTCACCTTGTGCAATGAAAATATACATGTCTAAATAGAACATGACAAAACAGTAATACCTCAATAATCCATGCTAAAAAAAGAAAAAAGAAATCATGGACACACCCATGGTTTTCCTCTGCTGCTCATCGGCTCACTAGCCTGCTCAACCCCTAGTGGCTCCATGACATGCACCTTGCCTCTCACACAGTTTCTTGAAGTTTCACCTCCCTACATAACTGCACCATCCACCGGCCATTGACCTTCGGACTAGGTCCCATTGTCTCCACCAATTCCTCTGTATACGAATGAAACATAGCTTCCCTCACCCAGTTCCAATCTTAAACCAATCTCTGAATCATGTGTCTGCCTTGGCCTATGTTGGCTAGATGTTTATAAAGGATTCATGTAGAATCTCTCTAGATGACCAACTACACACATACCCATCACTCCTTTAGAGGACTATCACAATGAGTTCGGACATACCCATGTTTCCTAAATGGAATGAAAACCACCACTGAGCTACCATGAGGTGGTCTAGATGGGTTCTTTGCCTGACTAGACTTTTAGAACTCATCCAAAAATCATTTCTTGACATCTAAACCATCAGATAAATCCACTAACGAACTCAAAAGGGACTTATCTATCAGCTTACCCACATTTATGATTGCCTTTTTCACCTCCTCTAAGAATGAGGCTAACCTAAATATGTTTACCTACACCCGTATGGAGTTATATAATACATCTTCAAAACGCCTCACCCTCGAGGTGTCATCTCTTACCATACCTAGTGAAAAGTGATACAATATAGTGAATGTAGATACATTGTCCATGATAGATGTGTAACCCAGCTAAAGGCTCAAGAACTCCCGATCTCTCTCTGCCCTCAGCATCTCAGCGAAAAAGGTTTCCTAAAACTTGTCCTCAAAGACCTTCTAGGATAGTCACTCATGTCTATGAGCATGAACCTGCACATCCCACCAGTGATTAGCTGGCACTCTACGAATATTCATGGCCATCTTGACCATCCACCATAGAGGTATCTGAAGCTACTCAAAGATCTTATGCATTCTCTCTATCTAGTTATCAGCCACTTGTAGACCAACCTCAACCTAAAAAAGGGGTGGGTGAGGCGACTAGAAATACCATATAGCATACCCCATATAGGGATCTTTTCTATGAGGACCATTACAGATTCCATATAAAACACATACCCGAATAGATCGTAGATTCTTATCGTTCTTTGACCCAAACATTGTCAAACATAGAAGCTACCATGCCTACACTAGATCCAAAACCTCATCCTGTACCTGAGCTTGTACCTTCAGCTCATGCTCTGCCTAACCCTCATGAGTTTGAACATAATCATGCTCCCGTGACACTATATTATCACCCACCCGATACATCATATGAGTATTCTAGTATTATCCTACTGAATATAAAAAAATTGTTAGAAAACCCACACACACGTGATATATATATATATATCAATATATTCAATGAATATAGAGAAATCAATAAAAAAGTCAGCGCATAACTACTAACCTTACTCTCCCCCATCACAACCGTTCCCCATGGTATCCCAAACTAATGGCCTCTTTACCCACCCTCAATAGATCCAAGTATCATAATAGCCCTAGGCCATACCTGTTCTAACAAACAATTTTGCCTCAAACTGATGACATAGTCTCCCAATCCAATTGATCAAAATCACATCATTTATAATACATTTCATCTCTTATAAGATCCATGTTCAATTCCTCTTCCGCATACAATTTTACATAAATTTAAAACATGCCATATCACATTTCATAACACAAGCAATTATATCAGAAAGATCACAATTTTACATAGAAATTGACATATATCACATCGTATTATCACTTTACAAGGCATAAATGAAAATATGAAATTAAAATACCCTAATAATGTGCCTATCAATGCTATGAAAACACACATTCAATCCCCAGGTGAAGGACCAAAAATATATATCATCATAGCATGCTCTAAGAAGCCAAGGTTCCCAAACATACCTTACCCCAACGGGTCAAGGGTCACTTATCACAACCAATAATCATGAAAAATAATGTGATCCACCATGTTGTAAATCATCTAAACTATAATCAAAGGGAATGAAAAACAAAATTACCCACCAAGGTAACTCAATCCACCCATTATACGTGGGGCTATAGGCACCCAAGAACGAGTTAAAAATCCAGTTCTGACAACATTCTATCTATATTTTACCATTATCCAAAGTAGTAATACCATGAAAATAGGTAATACCTGACACGAATACCACTTGTAGCATCCTCCACTAGAACAACCACCCAAAGTGTACTAACTGTATGAGTTCCACCGGCATCAGGAACACCTTCCTAGACACCAAATGCTACTGACTAGCAGTGAGGGGGTAAAAAGGTATTATGGAGTGGCCAACCCTCTAGAAATAGATAATATACTGGTTATAGAATAATAAGATAACATGTGGTGGAAATAAATTACTCAGCAGAATCGAAAAAACAAATATAGAAGAAACACAACAAATATCAATAAATAGAAGAAGAAATATAGAAACAAAAAAAGCATAAAGTAAAAAAGAATGAAAATTATAGCAAGAAACTAAAAAAACAAGGCACAAGATGCATTTCATATTAGTCATACAACACAATATCAATGGTACTACCCCAAGTAATACTACAGTAACAATATATAATAATCGTCATAAAACAAAATGAATAATGAAAAAAAACTCCATTTAGCCATGAACTCAAGGTCTATTCCAATATCCATGGAAATCAGTAATAAGATCTAGATCCTTAAGAAGAAACTTTACCTGTACATTAAACCATAAATTCTACATATTTCCTGAAGGTCCCATATGGGGTGTGAGATGAATCTCAGTAGGATACCACCATATTGTGTATACCAAGTATAAGTGGTTAACCAGATATGCGTCTATAAGTATACCAAATAGTGTGATGTAATAAATAATCATAACCTCCACTCATTTCTAACAACCACCAGGGATTTTCACCTGCTTTGGGGTACACTAGAATCTCAGAAGAAAAGAGTGTACATAGCCTATTTACCAAGGTACCCACAATGTCTTAGTTAACCCTTAGGTTATACCTACATCAAATTTCATGGCCCCACGTGCGTCCTTACACCCCATGTCTAAATGTACCGATGTCCCGAACGAAGCCCAAGAAACAGTATCCTGGTCTCTTAGACCCCTGCTCGAATGATCACATCATCCCATATCACAACAATTGGATGAAAAGTGATATCTATCCTCAAATAAATATCTAGGCCTATGGACTCGAGTACGACATGCCTCCACTCCCAACCTGATTTCCACATCATTATCAACTGATGTATCATTACCATCCACATGGATTTATATAGTAAGCACCCCCAAAACATAAATGAATATGCTCTATATATTGAAGGAATCTACCCACAAAATTGGTCAAAATCACGTCATCATAGAGTCCATCGATGTGCACAAGACTCAATCAGCTCTTTTTCCATCATGAGTGTGAAGAAATCACAATGTTAGAACTTAAGACCCACCATCTATGGAACTTTATTTCTATATGACCATTTTACTCAAATTCGATGGTCATTCCATCCAAGTATCTGAGGCCATGCCTAACTTGACTATCACACTACTTCAAACCAACTTCAATGACACCCAATATTGTGGTCAAAACCACACATGAAAATCCAGACCAAGCCTAAAAAATGATCGACATCACTCAATCCTGGCATCGATGCAATCCAAACCTCATCTCAGGCCATGCTCGTCCTGACCCCCTAGGTCCCATATATTTCAATTCAAGATATTACATATATAAAATTTTAAAATCAAATTTTAAAACAGCAATTAAATTTAGAATATTGAATTGCATATCTTAACAATCCCCATAATTTAACATGGAGGGTGTGAATATCTAAAAATAAAATAACAAGATCGATCCAATTTAAAACTAAACAATTTAATTTAATTAAACACCCATGGATAAAAAAACAAGGAGCGGGGACCTCTATTCCCACATCCATCACATAACCAAGGTAATAGAATTCCCATAAACATACCATGAGGCATATGGTCAATTAAATATGAAGCATTATGGTCTCACTCAAAATCCACCATTGCGCTAAAAATCCACAAACCCCAAAAGTCCATGAAAACTCAAAAAAATGTACGATCCACATACCATAGAATCGTAGAAATAGGCATGCCTGATATTGAAGTCCAATTCGATGCTGATGGACGTATATTTGAGTTTCCATATAAAATACAGAAATTGGCTCGGACAAAAACAACAATCTGTAGGATGAATGATCAAAGATAAAGTGGTATGCTCAGGGTTAGTCTTACTGAGGTGATCCTATAGTTTCCTGAAGATAAAAGAATGGAGGTTGGACAAATAGACTTGATCAAAACCAGTGGAAGGAGAAAAGGTGAAGCTCTTCCCTACTGTGTGAGACCAAGAAGGAATAAAGGGATAGGACAAAAGGAAATAATAAATAAAGAAAAATTGTGATTTGCCTCATTTATTTGGTTGTACACTTTTCTCGTATAGTTTTATAAACCATGTAGAAATCATATGGAATCCACTACATAAGATCTCTAGACACACATGCCAACCTTCCCGTTTTCCATATATTGTAAAAAAACATTTGGTAACCCTATGCAATTCTATAGATGCATCCGCATGGTTGTGCACCATTACTCACACGATTTCCCTAAACATTGCACCAGCAACTATTTCCCATAAACTAGGCCTTCAGGCCTCTATTTCCCTTAAAAACATTTCAAACACCTGAGGAACTATCCTTTCCTTAAAAATAACCCGAAAACACCATTTATGGTTAGAAAAACATGGATATTTGAGTTCCAATCAACAGATCAAAAAGCAACATCGCCACATGTTAAAATATTTAAACCGGGTGGAGATTTTGACCCCTTCCAAAAACCCAGGTCAATACAAAAAATACCTAATAGAAAAATATCTATATATCTATTTCTGAAAAATATAGAGTAATTATCATTCCATAGAAACCATTACTAGATTTTTTAGGGATCCATTTATAAATTTCGACGATATTATTGAAATCATTGATATAAACACATAGAACGTATATACCTAGAAATTGTTTTACACATTAATAATCAATGAAATGACCCAATATCATGCCGAGTCACATAGGGAAAAAATTCCATCACATCCATGTTATAAATCCATTTATAACTTAATTGAACGAGATAACCACCAATAAATTTTATAGTAATGACTATATAATTTAGTATTGAAAATATAAATAATTGGTCATTCTAATATTTAATTGATTAGATTATAATATATTTGAAAACATGTTTCTTTTTTTCTTATATTCCAACCGTGATGTGATAACACTGTCACACTCTCCTCCCAATATGAGAGAAAACACACAAACATCCATATTATAACATTTAAAAATCATAATCAAACCATGTACTACTAATGTAATTTGGGCTTCCATGATAGAAGTAATGGTAAAACATTATCTAATGAATATATCAATATGATGAATAGTCCTTTCATCCATTTACTTGGATCATATAAATATAAAAATTAAAAATAGATCTCTAGTACCATTTTTAAAGTATTTCTGCTAAGGTTTTGAGCATGGGTTTCCATATGACCCCATGCATGACTCCCTACATGCTAGGGGATGTTGACCAGTGATAAGGGACTGATCAATAACAGGGGGAGACTATACACATAATATCCTAGGAATTAATCAATTTAGTTAAATCAATCATCTCAATAGAAAATATAAAATAAATATTATAAAACACTATATTTTAAAAAACGAAATCTGGCATATCTATATCACCTTTTATAAAAAAATATCATCCATACAATCCATATGTGTTACCTCTACAATTCTTGATGAGAATATTATATATACTAGACGGTCAAAATATATACTGGTTGATGAGATATGACTATTACTACCATCAAATAGATTTTCGAATCTATGTTATAACACCAACAACTAAAATCAAAACTCTATACATTAACATACCTCATAATGAATATATTTTCATCTCAATTAAGGTAAAAATCTAATCATGAGTTTAAAAATGATAAAAACCCACCAATAAGTCCCTATGATTTGATAAAATGTAAATATGTATGTCCATGTATGTTATAATAAGAAATAAAAAACAGTTCTCATTCAATAGTCAATACTATACTATAATATTTAACTAATATTGGTATATTTGTAATGTATATAATATGTTCAGCACACTAAATGTAAAACCATTTGGAGTTATTATATCTTGGAAATAATGATTTTCTTCATGAGATCACCACACAAGTGTTTCCAGTATGATATCCAATGGGATTTTTATTACAACACAGACTTTTTATATACAAAAATTATATATTATTATAGGAATATTCAATACATAACATTATTATCCATGCTATAATCCCATAGGATTAGTGTGTATGAAAACATGGATATATAAAAACCCTATAAGTGATCTTAATCATTAAAACTATGTTCTTTATAACTAAGAACATTATAAGAGGTATGTAATTAAAAATTTTCATCATAACATGGGGAAAAGAAAACATATGAAAGGGTGACCCCAAATGCTCAGTAAGCGAAAATAAAGGAGGGATCAATGATAACAAAATCATAACATGAGAATAATGTTATAATGATATGATATTCAAATTTGAAAACCATATTTTTTATATAATTGATCAAAATATTAAGTCATGGTATAAGGAATGGAATTTCATTAGAAAAGAGTAATAAAGAATCAAAGAAAAACAATATTTGAGATTATAACACTAGAATAAGTTATATGTTTTTGGGATACACAAATGAATATAAAATCTTTTATTTAGTCAATGATCAATGCCAAGACTATTAAAGTGTAATAGGTTCAATATATACTCTATTATATCCTTATTCATGGTGCAATCTAATGATTATCTATAGAGACCCAAGTTGATCACACATGGATATTACATCATTTTATATGAATGTTAATAAAAATAAAAAAATTAATACACGAGGACCATAATAATTGGGCATCTTTGGGAACATGGAAACAAAATATTCTAACTTGTATAATGATATTCAACAACTCCCTTAAATATATTTCCCTCTAATAATCCTACTTAAAAACTATCTTCATAACCTGGGGTAATAAATCTTAAGAAAGGGGTGAGATCAAATGCTTAGAAATTGTAAAATTGGGAAATATGTGAGCATAACATGAGTATAAGGGTATGATCACATGATATTAACAGTATAAGATCATACACTACATATAAAACATTATAATCCTGAGTCATGGCCTAAATAAGGGTTGTTTATAAGACATGAATTATTAGTAAATCAATAATAATGAGACATGGGTGCATAAAATTATCATAAGACATATACTTATATAATACACCTAAGTATATAAAAAAAATCACTATAAGTGAAGTCTCATTGAAAGAACTTATTAGGGAAGTTCATGGGGGCTAAAAAAACTAGAGGGATGCACCACCATCCCCATTCACAATCTTTTTCCAATAAAGGATTAGGATTCCCAATATTCCCATAATGTATTAGTTTCCCCATCTTTACATAGTGGACCGGGGTTTCCCATATACCCATATTAGATCGGGTTTTCCCATCTTGCATAGTGGATCAAGCCCAATGAATGGATTCCCATAATTACCTCAAGAGATATAAATCATTACCCAATGTATTGGAGGGATATATAGGTCTCACCCATAACATAATAGAATCATACAAACATGTTTCAAAGGATAATAAAACATGAATCAGATTAAAAACCAAAAAATAGATGGGTTTCATAAACATCATTTCATTACCCATTAAATGAAATGGGTATCACGATCATTTCATCATACCATTACCTATAAAAAATAGATAGGTCCCATAATAATTTCATCCAATCATAACCCATGAATGGTATTCCTGGATCATATCCCCAATAAATCAGAAACTATAATAATTCTTTTAATCATACATTGTAAATAATTTTGAAAAATAATATAGAGAATTTATTAAAGAAAATATCCTTTCTTTGAAAATAATTTTCATAAAACCATTTCAAAAATAATTATCATATAAATAAATATTTACAATTTCATTTAAAGCATTTATCTAGTAAACTATCCATTCCTCTTTGAAAAAAACTTTTTAAAACATAAAGTATTTTTAAATCCATTTTATTTTAATAATTCATTCAAAAATTTATAAAAGAAGATTGAAAACATTTTGATTATATTTTCATTTGAAAACACCTTCAATAATCATAAAGAAATATTTTAAACTTTTTGTAAAACATTTTATTTAAAAATACTTTGAATACTTAAAAGGAAGAATTAAAATTATTTTGGAAACCCTTTTCACGAAATATTTTTAATGAACACAAATTTCCTAATAAATATAGAGAAAATGTAGGATTTTCTTAGAAACAATTTATTAATTATATTATGTAGCAATGAGTGAAAAAATGGTACCAAAAAATGAATATATAATAAATAAATATATTATAATTAATGTGATGAGTGTTCTTGAGAAACGGTTGATAATATTTATTCAGTGGAAGAATAATCGTAAACAATCCTGATAAATGATGAGATTGTAGTAACTAACTATTACAACATTGTTGACTTTGAATCATACTATACATGATACAATAACATTAAATTTAGCTTAAAATATCACGAAATAAAATTATTCATGATATAATAGGCCAAAGGGTGGTACATACACCCATTGAAAAATATAGGTGCATGACATGGAATGTATCTCAAAGAAGGAAACTTGAGACAGAAATTCACATTACCGATTTTGTAACTTTTAAAACATAAATCCCTTGAACAAAAAATCACAAAATGGATAGTAAAATAACCATATATTTTAATAAAACAATCTTATAATACATTCATGGTCGGTATATACACCACATCAATGAAATTAGTAGTGAATAAGGTATGTATATCAATGATATAAAAAGTGCGATGAGAAAAACCTAATCTTAAGAATTGATTTTATTCATACACAATAAAAAAATTCGTATAATAAATATATGTTCATTACAAATATACCAAAAAAGTAGTATTTTATGAAATACAATATAATATTTTTATGACTTTATATTTCTGTTTAATTAACAACTCCATGTTAATGTTATGTTTCAAGCAATCTCTTATTTATTTTTCTTATTTGGTTTGGCTAGTTATTCATGATTATATTAATTGTATCATGGTAAAATTAATTGAATAATGAAAATAATAAAATAAATATATTATATATAAATATTATGTATTTATTTATAATATCTATAAAATATAAAAATATAAATGGAATACACAGTTCATGGTGACAGTATGATGTACGTATGCATGAGTGCTATTTCCGGTTTATAGTCATATTGTAAGAAAGTAAATTAAATATATGTTTATATATAATATCATTATAGGAGAATTATTATGTCACATATATCATATAATTTCACTAAACTCATATGTAATACATCCCTTATAATGTGTGAACAAATAACATCACATTAAAGATGTGGTAGTCTACACGTCCACAAACGTAGTTATCATATTTCGTCAAAACAGAAAGCATAAACGTATGTGTTTTATAATAATTGAAGAAGAATAAAAACATAATAAATATAATATATATCATATGAAAACATTTTCTCCATCATAATTCACCACACTAAGAGGCAGTAAGGGAAAATAATCAAAATCATTTTGTGAGGTGGTAGTTGGTTGCACACAAGAACGATAAATTATTTACACATTAGATGGATGTTTCTGTAAGTGTAGGTATAAACCTTAGAATAAAAAAATAATTATATTTTTATACTGATGTTTTTATATAATCATGGAATAAAAATATTCTAGGGGTTGGATAATGAAAATAAAATAAAGGAGCATGAGGAAGGTTGTTATCTCTTATTTGGACAACTCCTATTTGTTTGCACCAAAGGGATTCCTTGGTTTGATTTTTTCAAAATATGAGGAATCCAAGATTATCTGAGGGATTTGGGGAGCTTATTAATGTTTATTTTGAGTGATAAAGAGGGATTTATTGGTTTTAATAATTGTGTGTGTGTGGGGGGGGGGGGTGATTTCCTTTTTATAATGGAGGAAAAGTGACGTTCTTCTAAATTTTTTAAATATGAATTCCACCCACGTTTTTACCATCTCTGGTGGCTCCAATATTGGTCCAAATTTGATAAAATATACGAAAGGGTTGAAATATGAACATAAAATGGATTTTGAAGAAGTTTCTAGATCATTTTGGGCCTTATTATTAAGCATTAGTCCTTTATTAATCTAATTTTACTCTTAATCATTGTAATTAATTTTAATCACATTCATTAATACATTTAGTAAAACCAAAATTTTTACTTATTAGAAATTATAAAATTTCATTATTCCAAATATGGATTTAATTTTTCCAAATTCAAATCATAGCAGTGTTAGAAATTAATTTAAAATTAATCATAGGGGAATGTTACCACAATAACTTTTTATGTACACATGATTAAAGGTTTGACATATTTTTATATAAAATTTAAATATGAAATTGGTTCCGATAACCTGAATTTGATTGATGGATTTAAAGTGTATCTTATTAAACATTAAAACCAAATTTAAATATAATTGATCTATGTAAATAAATTAGAACATAAATCATTTTTGAATTAAAATTTAGTGTTTTTTACGACTAATCAAAAAATTAAATTTCTGATACTAATACCAAAAATTCTTCAAAAATTAATTTTTATAATTGGTATTCAAAAATGAAGTTTTTTTAAAATAATAATTATAAAATTACTAAAATATCTGATTTAAAATGGGACCAATATTAAAATGTTTTAAATTCACCATTTAGAACAATATTTCTTTTTATTCATAAAATTGGATTTCTTTTTTTCTTATACCTATGAAATATATTGGATGAATGTGAATAAATATTTAATTATAATATAATATATGAATTTTATAAAAAACATTAACCAGAAGTGGTTTTTTAATTATATAGATAAATTTTGGTTAGTAATTAGAAATATATTTTTTAAGAAAAGTAATTTATTTATTTTTAAATCATTCTTTTATTTAATAATACTAGTAGTAAATAAAAGGATTAATTTCATATTCATGTGAAAATCATATTTTTATAATTTAATTAATCTTATTTCATACTTATATTCCAATGACTAGGTGATAACAATAATTATATGTTAATAATCATGTTAGTAGTATATTGTAGTTTGGTAAAAACATGTCCTTGTGTGTAACCTAGAATATATAAGGGAAACAATACTTTGTAAATAGATGAAAAAATAGTATTGTGTGTACCAAAAGATAATATATGTGTTGCATGTTGTGGATAATTAGATAGCATTACATGAGATATAAGGAACTCATAGAGATTATATATATATAAAAAATATATTCAGTCTTGCATGAAATGAATAATATCAAAAATAAAAAATTAAATTTGAAAAAATATTTCACAAAATATTTGGTTTTTATATTTTACCCCATAAATTTATTTTCACCCTCAAAGTTTGTCTGATTTATCAAATGTTTAATACCATAAAGTTTTGTTCATAGAAACCCTCATAGTAAAAATTAATACTAAAATATAAATTTAAAAAATTAAATGTTGTAAACATAACAGGTACCTAATGTAACAAATAACTAGGTTTCTACAAAGGATATCATTGTTCAGAATTAAAAAAAGGACATTTAAGAAATGCGGATTTTTTATAGAGATCAATAATGATCACTGCTTTTAAGAAAGAGGGTGATCTAGAGAAATTTAATGAAACCTAATCCATAAAATGAAGAAGCTTGAAAGGGGTTGTTGATGTCATACAAAATGATGAAAATAAGGAAACATTTTTTTCATGGCCCTTTTACATAAGTAGGTTTTTTACAAGAATATATACTTACTTATTTTATTCTCTTTTTTTAAAACAATTCACCCTTTTTTCATGTCTTCATCAATTTACACTTCACCCCATTCTCTAAAAGGCAAGTTTTTCATTCTTGAAGCACTAAAAGATCATGAGATCTATGATATGTCATCCCATTAATCCTCTTATTACCTTACACAGAAATTAGTCAGAATATGTGATCCAATATGCTTAAATCCTCATATAGTGAGATAATATGTTAATCTTACAAAAACTATCTGATGTTTAATTTAAACATTCTATAAATGGTCAACCTTATAATACTTATAGAAGATAAATACCTTAAACATTATAAATAGGATCACTAAATCTATTTAACAATGATCCCTCATATATAACAATGTATCTTTTGGTTTTCACTTTCCAAACATATGGGTTCCCTCAAAGCATATTCTTTTAAACCATTGTAATATCCTGAATTAACAAAAATATTTTTTGCATACTTGCTTGATTACTTATTCCATAGATTACTACATGAATTATTAAAATCCATGAATATAAAAACTTCATCCCTCATAACATGAAAAACTTTTTCAAAAAATCCTTTCTTAGTTTTGATGTCAGAAATACTATCCAATTTACATTATCCATATCATCATCTCTTTATCCATATGAAATATCATTTTCTTATTCTTAGGAACATGTTAAGGGTTACCTTACCTTAATGAAACATTTTCATTACATATAAATATTTAAATAAAACTTCTTAAAAAAATCCTTTTATGATTCATGATTCATATTACATAATATAAATAGTTCAACCAATAAACATTATTCTTAAACCATTACTGAATATTTATTTATTTCATAATACCTATTTCATAGAATATAAAATATTAATCTTGTCTTATGGTTTCTAAAAATAATTAGAATCATTAATCATAACTTTAATGTAAAAAATTATAGAATAACATCCCATAACATTCACATGTCACTTGACTTCTCCTTATCTTCAGCCATATATGAAATACTCATACCACCTTTTTAATGCTCTTAATATGATTTATACTCAGTACGTAGATTTGTATAATGCTCATACTTTCCAAACCTAAAAAATTCAATTTTAACCCATTTTTTTAGTTCTCACCATTGTATAAATATATAGAGCATAGTGTGAGAGACAATTATCATAATAGAAAACTACATTATCATGATAAATAATTCCTAGGATATCCAAATCATGAAAACTACATTTTTATCAATGACACCTTATATTTATCCCATGTTATTCATAGTTGTATTCTATGAAAATCCATAATGATTGTTTGTTTGGAGTTTGTGAATTTCCAAATCATATCTCCCATAGGTATCAAACATGGCGTGTCCCAAGGCTCATTGTTGTGAACCAGTTCCTGATCAAGTCTATCTCAATATAGTGTTTTTAGGTCTCCCATATATAAATTTTTTCTTGAGCCACTTCCACTTGTAGTATCTAGGCATGTATTTATTTGTAGAAAACAACTCACTCTACCCTTTAACAAAATTCCAGGACATTTTCCTAAACATTAACTCATCCTTATACTTATCCGTAGATCCATCCCTAGATTTATCATTTGAAATATTCCTTGGGATCTCAATAAAATTTTCTCATCCTATTTCCCAAATGATGATTAATTCTTTCCTTTGAAAGCAACTATATATGCCAAGGATTAACTTAAAATATATTACATCATTTTATTTGAATATTCATCACATTAAAAAAAATACATGTTCGAGGACTATAATAGTTTAGTGACTTTGGAATCATGGAAACACAATATTCTAACTTGGAGAAAGAGCATAAATATCTCCCTTAAATAACATTCACCTTAGTACTCCATATTAAAACCATTATTCATAACCAGGAGGAAGGAAACATATGATAAGTGTCACGTCATATTCTTAATGAGGTTAAGGAAGGGTGATATATAAGCATAACATGAGAATAAGGGTATGATAACCTGATAATAACAATAAAAGATCATACAGTATATTTAAAATATCACAATCATGAGTCATGAAATAAATATTAGTGGTTCATAATACATGAATAAAAAACATGAGTAGTGAGAGAATAAAATTGACATAAGACGTAGACTTGTTGAATAAACATAAGAATATAATTAAATTACATATAAGTTTTGTCTCGTTTAAGAAACATGTTAGGGAACTTCATAGGGACAAATCATGCTGGGTGGAATCTCTACTATCCTTAGTAATAGTTCATTAAATGAAAGTGATTGGGTTTCCCTATATACCGATAGATGATCAGCTTTCCCCATCTTTCCATAGTGGATTAGGTTTCCCTATCTTCTTAGAGTGGATCGGGTTTCCCAATTTTCCCATAGGGGATTACTTTCCAATTTTTCGTGGCAGATCACACTGGCCGATATGATTTTTATCATTATTTAATAACATATTGATCATTAACAAATGAATTTAATGGAGATATAGGTCTTATACTACATATAATAAATTCATACACACATATTCCACAAGACATTAAAACGTGATTCATGACATGAACCGTAAAAGTATATGGGCTTCATAAACGTCAAATCATAACCCATGAAATTAATTATGTATTATAAAAATTTCCTCATACCATTACTTATATAAAATAGATTGATCTCATAACTATTTAATCAAAGAATATCCCATGAAAATAAGTGGGTTTTAAAAAAATATGACTCGTAGAAAATGAATGGGTGGAATATACATAATTCCAAAAAACAGCAACTATTTTAGAAATAATATGAACGGTACTCTTAGATCTTATCTTTATTAAATAATAAATGATAATAAAATTTTTCATCATAGCATGGGTAGGATTTTAAAAGATAATACAGAACATTTCGCATGGAAAATATGCTTAATTTGAAAATAATTTTAATAAAACCATTTAAAAAATCATTTTCTTGTAAATAAATGTATAGAAGTTCATTTGAAACGTTTCATTATAAAATTAACTTTTCCTCTTTGAAAAAATCTTTTTAATACATGAAGAATTTTAAAAACAGTTTTCTTTTAAAATAGATTTTAAAACATATAATTGATGATTGATTTTTTTTGAAAACCTTTTTCTTTTAAAACACCTAGAAAACTTACATATAATGCTTAAAAACATTTTGGAAACCTTTTTATTTGAAGATACTTTTAAAACTTAAAAATAAGGCTTATAATAAGTTTGGAAACCATATTTTAAAAAACATATAAAATAATATTGAATTATTTTTACATTAAAACATATAAATTGTGATTGAAAAAGTTTTTAAACACTAAATTTTTAGAACCATTTTTAGAAAACATGGTTTTGAAAGAATACAAAATTATGACCAAAGAGTGAGATAATGTCAGATTTTTTAAAAACACTTTATTAAATATCTTAAGTACCAAAGAGTTGTAAAATATTAAAAACAAAGGAATATATAATTAATAATTATAGGAAATGAAAATTAATGACTATTACTGTGATATGGATCATTATATTTCATCAATAGAAGTATAATCATAAACAATCCTCATAAATGATAGGGTTGTAGCACTAAACTATTACTAATTTTATTACTTTGACTAATAATGTAAATGTAATAATAACCTTACATGAGCTTTAGAATATAAATAAATAATGATATTCAAGATATAAATTTTCAAATGGTAGTATATACACCCCATATAATAATATAGGTGTATAACATTGCATGTATCTCAAAGAAGGCCACATGAGACAAAAAGTCACGTTACCGATTTGGTAACTTCTGAAACATAAATCCGATGAAAGAATGATCATAAAATAGATATGTCAATACCCATAAATATAATTATAATAATCATACAATACATTAAATGAATTTATATACACTACACAAAATAAATGGGTGGTGAATATTTCATGTATCTCACAGATATAAAGTGTGAGATGAGAAAAACACTCCTTAAGAATTGAATTTATTTATAAAGAGTAAAACCTCATATATAATAAATATTTGTATGTTGTAAAAATAAAAAAATATTATTATATATAATAACATATTGGATTTTATTTTGACATTACGTTACCCATTTATTAATAACTATATCTTAATGTTACATTTTAGGTAATATCTGCTCTGTTTTTCGCATATGTTCTCGAATGTTATTGCTGATTATACAAACTAGATCATGAATTACATATTAAAATAATGAATAACATAATTAAAATATCATATATATTCTGATTATATTTAATAATAATATATAAAACAAAATTGTTTTGAAATGGAATACACCGTCCATGGAGACGTTATGTTGTATGTACGCATTAAAGCTATTTTTGTTTTATTATCATATTTAATGAAATAAAGTAAATTAAATATATATATATATACAATATAATTAAATTATTATTATTATTTCATATATATCATATAATTTTACTAAACCCATTTTAATACATTCCATGTAAAGTGTGAAGGAATGAAATCACTTTGAGAAGGTTGTAGTCACCCCGTCCACCAACGAAGTTATCATATTTAAAAAATGAAATAATGATTTTGCAAGTTTTATAATAATTAATGAATCATTAATAAATAATAAATATAATTTATATCATTTAAAAAATATCATCCATCATGATTACGAACTGTGAAAGGCCGAAAAGGAAAAGAGAACAAAATCGTTTCGTGAGGTGGTAGTTCACCGTACACATGAATGGTAAGTTTGTTACCCATTAGATAGATGTGTGTGTATGTCTAGGTAAAAAAATTATGAAAAAAATTATTTTATTAATGTTACTAAGGTTTTTATATAAATTTTTAATAATAAAAGTTTATGGGGTGGAAAATGAAAATAACCCATAATACTCATTAATAATAATTTTAGTGTATGTGGGCCAATAAACACATACGAATATAGGTGCATCAAATGAAATATATAAATGTGGATTCCCTACTGGTGGGTCTCATTATCATAATATCTTATTCGATATTAACAAGGATGTACTGCTTGAGAAGGTTCCAAAATGTCCTAGGAGTCCCCACACCAATTATACTATACCATTTTGGTCCATGAAATGATATCATCTGACATATATTCAAGAATGTAGTCGTAGTACTTCTGGGTTCCCATCATTGCAGAGAGCTTATTTGACATATTTTTGTGATAAAAACTCTTTGTAATTTTTCACGATATATATTACATTGAAAAAAAATCACGATGTGATAAATATATTATTAATATTGAAGACAATGAGTACAAGTTATCAGAATGTACACAGAAGTTGGTTCCATGGAACCAAATCCAACAGAATTCTACTTTCACTAGAGGTAATTGCTAATTACCTTTAGTCCACTCGTAGATGATATTAATTCTTCTAGTAAGATATTACTTTAGACAAGGGGTCCTTCACATTCTCTTCTATGGGTACTATTATTACTACAACATGATCTCACTGATATAAATCCCTCAAGAAGGGATAATTATGGAGTATGTGCTTTGTTAATTGGGGTGATCTTGAATCTTTTTCAAGATCCACCATTGATGTATTATCAAAATACAATTTAATAGGGTTTTAATTATAGGAGAAACATAAATCCCATTAAAAAATTTCGAATCCAAATGGATTCATTGGCTGTGTGAGAAACCACTATATACTCAAAATCAGCCGTAGAATCGGTGACAACTTGCTTCGTTGAAATTTTTGAGCTCACGAATCCTATTTTGAGACAGAAAACATATCCTTATAGAGACTTTAGATCAATCTGATATTTCTAAAAACTAGCATTAGTATAACCCATGATGAATGCCTTCTTATCTCCTCCATACACTAGGAACATATTCTTAGTTCTTCTCATGTACTTAAGGATAGGTTTAATAGCATTCCAATGTTCTTTTGATGGATATTATTGATATCTTCCTACCATTATCAATGGAAAGGAAACAAAAAGCCTAGTATATATAATGGAATACATGATTTATTCTATCTCGTATGTGTATGTTGACTTTCTCATTCCCTCTTTCTCTTGTTATGTTTGAGGGAACATTTTCTTAGAAAGACATAAACCATGTGCACTTGAACTAATCCCCACTTAGATTGTTATATACTAAATCCTTTTAGTATCTAGTCAAAATATGAACTTTTAATTAGTCAATGTAGCCTCATATCTATCATGAATGATCTTGATCCCTTGAATATTTATTGTTTCACCTAAGTGATTAATGGAGAATATTTTGTTTTACTAGTGCATAATGGACTATAATAATAGTATGTAGTTTCAAATAAGTATTATGTACTCAAAATATAATTCTAGGATAATGACCGCATTTCCCCTAAACCACTTGTAAACACATGGATCACATAAATTCTCAATGAAAACAATTGTTTTATGTCCTATACAAATCGAATGATCCATGAACTAGATACATTCATAAATACATAAATTTATCTATAAAACTTGAAAATCCTTTTAGCATAACCTAGGGTCACAAAACCTTCTATTTGTGTCAGATAGACATCTTTGTGAAGGTTTCCATTAAGGAATTATGTTTGGAGATCCATCTATCAAATATCATTGTCCTGGTAATCCTCTATAGGATTTATAATTTTAATGTATTTAAACATGGAAACTAGAAAAAGGGTTTCATCATATTCAATTATCGGATTTTGTCTAACCCATTAGCCACAATTCTTTACTATTATGTATTTTCGTTACCTTCCATTTTCATTTTCATCATGAATACCCATTTTTAATCAACTGTATTTACATCAACTGGCACATGGACCAGAATCCATACATGATTCTAATGTGTGGAATCCATTTTATAATTACTATCATCTCTCCATCTTGTAGCTTATGCGCTCTTTATTGACTCTTTATATGAGATAGGTTCATTATTTTCAAACAATTAGAGTCATCATCTTCGATGATTAGAAAACCAAAGCTCTCTTATTTTCATAGATCTCTTATAATCATACAATGTTCATCTATTTCGGTAACAAATTATTCAATGGGGACTTATGGATCCTGTTCTTGCTCCAACACTTCTGTATCTTGTGCATATGGTTCATTGTTTTCAATATTTCTAGAATCTATCCTTTTCGACTATGTGATCCCTATTAAGAAATAAGACTTTTCTGGTGATAGTAACAATCTTTTCTAATGGGTTATATAGGTATTATCACATTTTTTTCTTGAGAGACCCTATAATGATACACATTATTCCCCCTGGTGCTAGTTTATTTCCTGAAAAGGCCTTAACAAATGACTAAAAACCCCATACATGTGTATGTAACAATACATGTTTCTTTCCACTCCATAACTCAAAATGGAATTACATTTTCTACTTTAGTTGAAACTCAATTTAATGTATATGATGCGATTTTTAATGCATACCCCCAAAAAGAAAATGGAGGATCTACATGAATCGACATCAAGCTTACCATTTCTAATAAGGTAAGATTCATCCTTTAAGTAGAATCATTTCACTATAGCGTATAATGTGGTTTGTGTTGAGGTAGAATTCAATGATCCCGTAGAACGATGATAAATATTGGTTAAGATATTCATTACCTCGATCTGATCAAAGATTCTTTATCTTCTTACAATATTTATTCTCTAGTACATTCTTCAATTACATGAATTTCTCAAAGGACTTAGGATTATAGCTCATATAGTAAACATAAATATATCTACTCAAGTAATTATAAAAAAATATGAAGTACGAATATCCACATCTAGCTTCTACTAGAACTCAGGGACACACAACACTATGTACCAATCCTAGACGATCTTTGGCCCTTTTACCATGTCCAAAAAATGGTGGGTAGGTCCTTTTTCGTTGTAAAAAAGAACGACATCTATCATGTTTTTTTCACTCATAGGATTCTAAATAACCATCATGACAGAGATTCATTAAATTATTATCATTTACATAACCAATAAAGTGATTCTAAAGTTGGGTGTTATATGTGTTGTGTTAACATGATTCATTATCAATTGAAAACAATTGGTTTTCATTATTTAATACAAAAAGAACCTTATTTAAGTGTTCCATATCATAATATATGTTTTTCTAATTAATGAAAAAAACTTTATTTCCAAATTTGATAATAAACCAATCTATATATTGGCATGATATAGAAATCATGTTATTTGTAAGTGTAGGTACAAAATCAAAAACATTCAATACTACTAATCATTCTTGTTGGAAATGAGATGCGGTAGACACAAATGGACAGATCATATTTCCTTACACCATTAACAGCTCTCAGATCCACCAATCCTCTAGAAATATTTTAGTATCTACTTGGTTCCTATATTTGGATATAGATGTGTGCCCCACGTGATATATCTAACACCCAATATGTAGATATTGAAATATTACACTTGATAATAAACATACCTTTAGCTTCCACATGATTTTTCTTGCGGTTCCTCTTCCAGTATCCTAACTCACCACATGAAAAACATACTACCTCCCATTCATTTACATGTCTTGTAATCCTCTTCTACACGGAATATTGGTGTTCAAGATCTTTAGAATGTTTATCTGTTTTGGGCCCCATTTCCTTGTTCTTTCTTTTCTTATTCACCATAATGACATTAGGTTAATCATGATAAATGTTTTTATCCCCTTTAGAAATAAAAATATGATGTTATGGAAGTATATTATCACTATTTATCATATTAAAATTTAGAATAAAACTATAGATGTTCTTAGGAAGTGATGAGAGTATGAGATACGTATGAAAATAATATTGGATTTTAATCTCTAGGATGTCCAAAAGTTTAATATAGTTTATAATATTGACTATATGAGGCCCAAATGTCATAGAATCTCCATGATTAGTTGTAAAAAAATCATTAAAGATATTTTAAATCTTTTATCTTGACTTCTCTGGATTGATATCCTGAAGGTGAGACATCATTCTATACGAATCCACATCCTCATGTTTCCTCAAAAACTCATTAGACATAGAAGATAATATGAAACATTAGACATATGTAGCATCATTAATATGTTTTTAAATGAGATATATCTCTTCCTTGCCTCACTCATTAATAGGCTCAACTTGAAAAGGTTCTTTCAGAACATATAATTTCATTTCCGGGAGAAGGATGAGACGTATGCACCTTATCCACAGACGGAAATTTATACCAGTGGGATTGTTTTACTTCTCATGTATGGATCAAAATAATATGTTTGTTGTCATTTTATTTTTTTCTAAAAAAACAATGCTAATAGTTTTAGTAATTTATCTGATAAAATTTTAAAAAACAAATAAATATTATAATTACTAGTCAACCACTATATTATCAAAACCCAATATCCATCAACATTGGATTCGGAATACCATGTCGGATGGACATTATAGTGGCAAGGTTCGATATTCCCCTTCTCATTTCCCAAACATTGGTTGGTCAAGAATTCTGAATAGTTTTAGATAGGCATTTGAAATTCCAACTACATTCAATCATAGTTCCTTGAACTGTCGAGTGGACACCCAAATCCTAAAATATCTAATTAAATTTCCTCATCCTTTTCCTCTCAGTTACACCAAGTACTTATTTATAAGTCAACACTTGATATGAAATATGTTATGTAAAACCGAAACATCAGGTTAGAATTCCCCAATAATTGAAGACACCACAACAGTGGCTGGTCAATCACATTGAATTATGGTTCTATTTTACCTAATGTTCAGGAAGGATATACCAACATAATATATAACTGAGTTATTTTATCATTTTTGGTGCAAATTAAAAATTATTATCTTTATTACATTATTGTTAATATTAATTGGATTTATTTAAGTGATTAACCATGCCTTCGATGATATTTTTGCACAATCCCATTTATTTTAGTTCTATCTTTCCTGCTCATTATATTCCTTAAATTATGTGATCATGAAAAAACATCCATAATGAAATAACCATAAAACATGATTGTTTCCGACGCTTTCGCCGGGGCGCGCGCATCCGTCTGCGGATGATGCGTAGCTTGTTGCCCCGCATTCCTGCTTTCCAAAGGCGGGCGGCATTCGCTCCTTATTCAGGGACGTCTGCTCCTTGATCGAAACGAGATGATGGGATGTCGGTTCTTCCTCCTGTGGATTCCTCCTCAGAACTCATCACCTAGTCCGGGTCTCCCTTATAGATTTAATACGTAGTTCGTGAAACTCTTCCCAGTGCCATGTTTCCATGGACACCAGTTAATTACACTGCTTCTGTCGGGACATTCCAAAGGGTCCAGTCAGGGCAGCAACCTTCGGTCAGGGGAGTAGTCACATTGTGGCATCAGTAGCGTGTCCTGATGCTGGGGTACCTGGCATGTCTGTCTGTTATCCTTGATCACAAGGCTTCTCGAGGGCGTGGAAGCACGAGGCATCCCACATCGAGCACGGGGAATTACATGTCATAGACACATATCTGAGGTTTTCCTCAGCATCCCGGGTTCAACACAGGGTATGCCGCGAGTTTAACGTCCAGCGGAGACGGATCAACCCAACCAGAGCATTAGCTAGGATAGATCGGATTGAGGGATCCTCCTCGAAGGGATATCGATACTGGGGCCAGCCTATGGGCGACTGTGGAAAAGAGCGTACCGACCTGCTCTCACCAGGATAAGGCGGTCCGAGCGAGAATCAGAACGGGTGGTGGGTTGATGAATGGAGTGGAAGGAGAGTGAAATGGGACCATCGCAGGGGGGGGGGGGCGACAGTGAAGTTGGGCTTGAGCCTTGACGAGGCTTCCTACGTATCCCCGTGGCAGGGAATCAAAGTCCGCGTAGTTCGGGATGGTGCCGGTAAACCGATGTGAAGCTGGACCTTGGCCCGATGAATGTCGTCAGCATACCGACGTGAAGGTGGACCTTGGTCCAATGGGCATCGTCAGCGTACCGACGTGAAGGTGGACCTTGGTCCGATGGGAGTTGGGCTTGAACCTCTGGGAGGATTCCTACGTACCATGCCCTGACATGGATCAAAGACCTCATAGTTCGGGGTGGTCACAACGGCTTGCCGTCGGATGGGAATTGCAGTTTAGCGTCGTGTTGGACGTGGGTGAAACTCGACGTGAATGAACGACCGAGCGATGTGGCTTGAACCTCATGGAGGCTTCCTACGTACCATGCCTTGACATGGATCAAAGACCTCGTAGTTCGGGAGGTGGGTCGCAATGGCTTACCACTGGACTGGAATGGGACCCGACGTGAATGAGCGACGGGTGGGCTTGAACCTCGTGGAGGCTTCCTACGTACCATGCCTTAACACGGATCAAAGTCCCTATAGTTCAAAAGGGAATGGAGTTTAACGTTGTGCCGGACGAAGATGGGACCCGACGTGAAGAAACGACGGGTGGGTGTGTCGGTGAACCGACGTGAAAGTAGACCTTGGTCCACTATTGGTGGGCTTCAACCTCGTGGAGGCTTCCTACGTACCATGCCTTGACATGGATCAAAGACCTCGTAGTTCAAATGGGGCTTGTCGGTGAACCGACGTGAAAGTGGACCTTGGTCCACTATTGGTGGGCTTGAACCTCATAAAGGCTTCCTACGTACCATGCCTTAACATGGATCAAAGACCTCGTAGTTCAAATGGGGCTTGTCGGTGAACCGACGTAAAAGTGGACCTTGGTCCACTATTGGTAGGCTTGAACCTCATAAAGGCTTCCTACGTACCATGCCTTGACATGGATCAAAGACCTCGTAGTTCAAATGGGGCTCGTCGGTGAACCGACGTGAAAGTGGACCTTGGTCCACTATTGGTGGGCTTTAACCTCATAAAGGCTTCCTACGTACCATGCCTTGACATGGATCAAAGAACTCGTAGTTCAAATGGGGCTGGGTCAGATTCGGTGCTCACTCTAAGCCCACGTGAGTCATGCTCGGTGTGAGAAACAAGAGGTTACAAGGACCTGACGATCACGTCGCGAAGGGTGCGTCCGTGAGAAGCGAAAACGGGCTTACGCGTTGAGCGGCCCATGGTGTTGGGACTTACTCCAGGATGGAGGCCCAGAGGGGGTGCCTCGTTCCCTATCACTCCCTCCACTGACCTTGGTAGTGGGGAAGTACAGAGATGCACGGGTGAAATATTCCGTACGAAAGGTTAGGGGCTTACGCTCTGAGGCGGCCCTTCCCCTGCGAACATACACCACTCCGACAAGGAGGATCTCATTCCATGTGCGGAAGAGTTCCATTCCCGTGGAGACGAGTGGTGTAAAAAATGTTCGAGTTGGGGGGGGACCCTTCGTGAGGGAGACGAGGTTGGGTCACAGTTTAACGTCATGTGTTGAGGACGTGGTGCTTGGCAGTTTAACGTCTTGTAGCTCGGATGAGGTGGGTTCACTCCACACCCCTAGGACTTACATAACCGGTACCCTCTGGTCCTTGGGGAAGGGAAGGTACCGGTAAGGCCATGGTAAAGGGGGTCGTGGGACGAACCATCGAGGGGTCCACGTTAGCATGGCTATGCGAAGAAGCAATAGCCGTTAGCGTGCCTATGCGAAGAAGCATTAGGCGAAGCAACGCTACGGGAGGTATTGTCCATGGGACTTTGAAATCACATCGTGCAAACCTGGAGGGCCGCACGGGAAGAGGAATCGCTAAGCAGAGGAGTGTGCTTTGCGAAGTGGGGTGCCTTGGCCTTAGCATGGGGCATAGGTGTGAGTGGAAGGGGCTTCGCGAAGTGGAACAGTGTTCGCGGAGCACCGCCTTGCGAAGAAGGGGTGCCTCGCGAAGCAGGGTCCTGCGAAGCAGTGTGCTTCGCAAAGTGGAGCGGTCCTGCCTTAGCATAGGGATCACTCGTATGGGTTGGGTGTTTCGCGAAGCACAAGTGCTCCACGGCTGCCCGGGTTCCCTTGGGAATCCCCTTCCTCCGCGAACGCCCTTGAGCTTCACGAAGGGCATCCCTCCCGGAAGAGGGGCTCAAAACGAGACAAAGCAGAGTCGTCTCACGAAGTAGAAACACCTCGCGGAGCACATGATTCCCAGGGAAAAGCGTACTTCGCGATTCGGGAGAGGAGAAGTCGAAAGGTCGGATTGTCCGTCTTCGGGGACTCAGGGGTAGTCCAGTATTTATAGGGAAGGGACGCCGTGAAGCAGGGCTCACGCGCCGCCTCCAGTGCTTTGCGGCGTGCTCGCGAACGTCAACGTCGTCCGCGGAGTATTACCGCCTGTGGTGCTTCGCGGCGGCTCGCGAACGTCAAAGGGATTCACGGAGGGTTACTGCATCTGGAGCTTCGCGGCGGCTCACGAACGTCAAAGGGATTTGCGGAGGATTACCGCCTGTGGAGCTTCGTGGCGCCACCATGGTAGGGGCGCTTCGCGGCGGCGCTTCGCAGCGGAGCTTCGCGAGGCAGCGCGCCGACCTTTTTCGTTCCTTTCTTTCGGGCCACATTTTTGGCGCCAACAATGATAGTAATAATATAATAAATAAGTATAATCTTGAACATATAATAATGGTTTTTTTACTTTACGATTGATAAACTAATTGATGGCCAAGGGGTAAAACACCTTGAACCGATTAAGGTTCATGTTATTTATATTCACCTATCTACCTATGCATATCATTGATTTGGTTTCAACTCAACTCTGAACTTGAATTGTCCCCACTATATTGGGAGCTCCATACTTTAGATATACCTTTTACTCACATGCAGGTGAGGAGAAAAGATGTTTATCTAGAAGAAAGCATCGGAACACCTTCCTTACATAATAATAAATGAGAATGCTATCTAGGAAATGATTTAATTTAATAACAAATTTAATGAAACCAATCACATAAAAATGCCTGTTCTAAAACATTATCATCTACATACATGCGAAAAATTATGCATTTTAAAAAATTATCATTCAATTATTAATCATTATTTCTTAGGATTAATCACACTTGAATCAATTTATTGTAATATTTAGTTAATAAATCCTTTTTTTCTAAAATATTATTCAAATTTCCATCAGATTATAATCCATTATAATTTAAAAAAAATTAAAAAAATTCATTTAAAATTAAATATGTACATTAATGTACCTTGGAGGAAATGAAGTGAATACCCATCTAAATCAACCTAATAACTTTTATACTCATTTATAGTTTTATTTTGTGACATATGGGATACAAGACTTAACACATAATTTCATGATGTGCATAATTACATGAATTACATGATTTTTTTGGTCACTTGGTATTCTTAAATGAACATAGAGTAACAACTATTATATGACTCATACAGGATATGCAGATATGAACATTATCAAATATTACATAAATATATATATATATATATATATATATATATATATATTAAAACCCATAACATGTAGTGTCCTATAACCTTATTGACAACTCGAAAACACTTGTCTCAAGGTTTATAAAATATTATAAATAAATTTTAAATATGATTATTTTGGTATAAGTACACAATGTGTAGATCCAAGAACACATCATGTACATTAGAGTACACAATGTGTATAAATCTCATTATCCATCTTAGGAAGACGTATAGGGACTCAATGTGTAAATAGTGCATCAGAATCTAGTGTACAGGGTGTTTACAATATGCTATATGTCATGTGATCACCAAATTACATGGTCCCTAGTTAGGTAGGCTGTGTATTTAAATACGTGCCCCATCTTTGACTCAATGTGACTAAATTCCATGTACATGGGCTACATGGCATATACTTCAGTTGATTGGGAGCCATTCTATCCTAGTCGACATGTAGTGTACGAATTTTGTATACCATGTGTAATCAATGCTGAAAGTTTGACTAGTTTCTGAATTAAATATAGGTCCTTGAACATAAGTACAAATCGTGTAACTCCAATAACACGGCATGTACTCCTCTTCTATCTATCCAAAAACCTTGGAACCTCTATATGGGTTCCTAAATTAATTTTAGTAATAAATTTAATAATTTCCATTAGATATACATGAAACAAAAGAGGACGAAATAGATCTCATGATTCTGATTAAAACAACGATGAAAAAGGAATTGGAATACTAAATTAAAAGGTCTAAATCACCAAAAATTATTATATAATTATGAGTAATTATGTGATTGATGTAACACAACTTGTAGGTTTTGGGAGCATTAGAACTATGTAATGGAGGATCACAATAAGGATTTTATTCATGATCGATTATCAAATCCGATATCTACATGATAATAAACATCATGATTTATGGAATAGGAAAAATGAAATCATATAAGAGTAATAATGTAAAAACCATATGGAGGATCATCACATATTATTTATAATTAATTTAATTAATTAAATAATTACCTTTGTTGTAATTTTTTCTTCATTGGTGAATATCGCGATATATCTATTTTGAACCACTATTTCATTGTTGGAATCAAGTGCAGATTCCCTCTAGCGATGATACACCATGTTTTATGAATCTCTAAACATTGCTGAAGGAATCTCTATGAGCTAGCATGATAGATCTGTGTGCTTGCATCATCTACCTTTGATAACTGTGAGAATAGATTCCATATTGATCTCCTTGATCTGGTGGAGGAATATTTCCCTCTCTACATTGGAGTGTTCTTGGAGAAGGGACATTTCAATTCTTGATAGGATTCTCCAAATCTATTGTTCACCACTAACAACATGAATTGGCTCATTAAGAAAAAAATATAAATGAGTTTATATATTGCTAGGCTTAAAATAAAATAATATCTCAAGTTCCCTTTAATGTTTATTTTATCCCTATGAAACCCCATGCCAATTATTATTATTATTATTTCTCGACATTCACTTAACTTGAAAATTATAATATTACTTAATTAAATAATATTTATTATTTATTATTTCTCATAGGAATTAAAATTTCGATCCTCCATTCCTCTATATCTATCGGGCCGGGAATAATTAAAATTTATTTTGTTAAATAAATATCACTAAATTATTCACCAATAAATAAATAAATAATATATTCACTAAATAGAAAAATAAATATTTATTAAATATTTCTCTCAAATTATATTACTTTGAATAACAGGTGAAGAAATATATGTTATTATGTATATATGAATAATTATTAAACAATATATGGGAATAATATTTATTAAAGTTGTTAAAAAATATTATATTATTTAATTGAGATTATAGATACACATAGTGTGTGAACCTCTAGGATTGTTTCTTAGTGTCATTAAGAGAAGCATCCTAAAGTCCAAGGTTAGAATCTAGAAAAATTCCAAGGAATTCATAGAGAAAGGGGATAATACCACAAAAAAACATGATACCTCATACAGACGCTTACTGATTAATATAATTTATTTATCAAGATATCTCAAATCAAGTAAGTTGTATGCCGGTGGCATCAACCTATGTGCTCAAGGTATTTTTTTGAGTTTATACAAATAAAACATTCATGTTGAACACCATATCCATGGATATTTTTAGGATATATCATTTCCATCAAAGAGAATGAGATATAAACTTCCATTAAAAATAGAAGGGATAAATCGTTTTTCACTTTATTCATTAATGCAATATTAATCGTGACACACCAAACATATCCTACATCGCTAGGGAAATCTATCATCAAATTTTTTGTCAATACATCAAATTAAATGAGCCTCCATCCCTGGTAGGCTATATCATTTATTTCCCTCAAATGATATCATCTAGAAATAGAACATATAATTAAGAATAGTGTTACATCACTTCGAGGTTGTCATCATAGTAGGGAACTCGTATGACCTTTTAGTGCGACAGCTACTCTAAGGAAATTATCATATACTATGTTACACATAAGAACAATCATGATGTGGTAAAGAGATTATTAATATTCCAATCCATGCATAAAATTTATCATAAGGTATAAAAAGTTAGTTCTAGTGTACCAACTCCAAGATGGTGGAACCCATATTTCCATCCATTGCATTTGGAAAAGCATCATGTCTCATGAGATAACAATGAAAAATAGGCAAATAGTATTGATCCACTATGGGAATCATGTGCATCCAAATTAAATATAGTAAATAGGTGTGTCTTGATCCATTATAAGAAATTGATGTGTCCTAATCCACTATAGGAAATAGGTTCTTCCAGATCCACTATGTTGATATTATTAGTAGTTAACAATAAATAACATGAGAAGTATTATATTCTATGTTTATGACAGTTCCATACATTTATAACATAATATTATGGTTCAAAATTTATTTATGATGATTTACCACTCTTATGGTTCACATTCTCATAAATGATAATGTTTATTAAGTGAATCATGTTTATGATCTCATAATGGTTGGGTATGAACTTCTTAATTTATGTATGTGATCATAAATATTTATTCTTATCTCTCTATTTCATATGATAATGGATTGATATATTCTATGTTTACCCTTGATGAGAATATTAGCTAATGATTTCTTATGATTCCTTCCCCGGGTGATAAAGAAAGGTTCAGTATGGGTATGCCTAAGAGGAGTAATATGTGAGAAGATATTTGTGCGAGATGTTGAAGATCATTCATAAAATAAGAATATTATATAACTATTATCCAAATACTCTAATCATTTATGATTCATATATGCAGTCTGTTATTTTGGGTTGAATATTTTTAAATATATATGTTATATTTGAGTATAAAAAGCTCAAGATGTTATAATATACTTTCTTAAAGACCCATACAATGGTGATTTAAGATGATTAGTACCTCTACCTCATGTATAGGGATGTATATAATAAAATTGTTCAGGGTCTTGTTGATCTAGATGGTTCAATGTGGTGTGAAGAAAACAGAGAAGGGATTCCCTTTTATAATGGAGGAATATGACACACATGGAATTATAAAAGGGATTTAAATATAATTAATTACATTTTCAATTTTAAACTGTTGTAATTTTACTTATAGTGTTGCAATTATCTCATAAAGGTCTGTTGATGAAATTTTTTTCCATTAACAACCCAAAATTTTAAATTTAATTATTTTTATTGTTTTGAATAATTTAATTAAAATTATTCAACCTAAAATATCATTTTTTTTTCATGACTCTATTCATGTAATTTGACATTACAGAAATTAATACTGGAATACAATTCGAATATACTTTTTTTGACATAAATTTTTCATTATTTTTATATATAAAATTCATGTTACATATTATTTAATATAAAAAATATCACATTTTATATTTTTAAAATTTCTTACATTTATTTTACTATTGCTTACACAAGCACTATGTTAGTGTTCTGTAAGAGTTCAAGGAAATTTTATCAACAATAAAAATTAAAAATAAATTACAATAATAAAAAATTAATTTAACTTTAAAATAAATATTTAAAACTAAACCTATCCTTATTTTAAATTTATATAAAAAATTAACTAATTTTATATTCTTGAGAGTGACACTTGGAAATTTTATTACATAAAATTATATAAATGTCATTATCAATGGAAAATAGATTATAAAGGAAATATATTTTAATTTTGGATGGGTATTATCGAATTAATCTCCTATAATGTAACAAAGGAAATTGTGGGGTAAATTTTGAGGCATTATCTCAATGTTTTAACCCTTAATGAGATTAAAAATATTTACCACATTTACTATTCATAATAAATAAATTTAAAGAAACATATTTAACAAATTTAAACCACATAATTCAAAATAAGGTATCCATTTTCTTAAGAATAAATTTACATAATTTGAAATTTTTAATTTTAATTTAAATATATAGAACATGAGACAAAAATTCTTGATAAAATGTTTTTTGATTTTTAAAAATATTTAATAATAAAATAAAATAATAAATTAATTAAAATTAAGTAAATTAGATTATTCAAAAATATAAATGAATGGATATTTATTTTAAGTCCTTTTTAAAAAATTTATCTTTTTAAATCCTTGAAATGAAATAATGAATTAATAAAAATCAATATATTACAATATTCATTGAAAAATAAATCATTTTAGAAAAATCTAAAAAAACCAATCTAGGATATGTTTTAAATGGTGGTTATTTAATTATCTTACTTTTAAAAAATATATTTTCTACCATTTTTAGAAATTAATTATATTATTTAATGGCAAAAAAAAACTAAACCCATTTTTGTGGAAACATGTATTATTATAGGTTATAATGAATTTTTTTAAAATTTAGTTATTATATATTTTCTTTATCTTACACCATAACCTATATTTCCTCGAATTTGCTTATTCCTATTGACACCATTAATTTAACGGATTGGTCATAAAGATATACTATAATACAGTTCATTTGGACTCACGGTTGCGTGTATCGTCAGCTATCAAAAAAATATTTGAAGGGAAATATATCATAAAATCTCAGGGTATTACATTCTATCCCACATAAAATTAATTTATCCTTCAAAATTAAATTACTATGATATATAAAATGAGGATATCTATGTTAAATCATGTCCTTAGGTTCCCATGTATCTTCTTCAAATGTCTGATTCCTCCATAGAACATTAACCAGGTGAGTAGTCAAATTATATAGAATTTTATCTCTATGATCCAATATTTATACTGGTTGTTCTTTATAAGATGGATCATTCTCCAATGGTACAAAATCTGAGTTTATTACATGTTATAGATCAATTATATACTTCCTAAGAGAGATAAATGGAACACATCGTGAACCTGATATAGGTTCGATGGAAGCACCAAATAAAAAGCGACCATCAATACTCACTCAAGAATATAAAAATGGAAAATATATATAGGAAATATGTTTCCATTTTTTATAAATCTCATTACCTTCATCAATTTAAAATTTTATTATAGTACCTTCTCAACATTATTATATGACATATTTCACTAATGATTATCAACATAATTTTTTATCAACTCTCTGCTATCTTGATCTGATGGTAAATGGTTCTGAATTTCTATGTCTCATCCATAACATGATGAAGTTCTAATAGAATATGTTTTTCCAACCAGACCACATCACATTAGATTTTTAATTTTTTTTTCATTTAGGTCATCATAATGGTGCATATAAATGGTCCTGTGAAATAAATCTATGTAAAAAAATTTACCAATGTATGGTGTTGATGACATACAAATTTAAAATATATAGGAAAATAACTGAAAATATAATCTCGAGTTTACATACTTCCCTCAAACTAATTATATTTACAAGGATAATATATTGTACTAAAACTAAACTATGTATCCAGACCCCAAAAATGAATTCTCTAGAACTTCTAGGTAAACCTCAGATCCATATAAGATACTGTTGAATGTGGTACCCCATGGAACCTTACAACTTAATTATTTTATAAACTGGAAGCCTCATAAAAATAGAGATGTTACCTCTATTAATAATGTGTGATGATGTCATGACCCGCCCTCGGGGCCCGTGCCGTGACTACCCCAAGCCCGCCTTCCATAGGCCAGGGGCTGGCGACTAGCACCAAGGCGTAATTCCCGGTAAAAAGGGAAGGCATTGCCTTTGAAAAGTAAAAAATCACCACAGAGTAAGAAAACAGAAAAGTAAACACTAAGTAAAAACAGTGTACAACAGAAAGTGTGGAAAAGTAAATGGGCCAGTATACAAACCCAAACTAAAAGTAAAGTAGAACTCGAAAGGGAAAACAACAACTGTAAAGTAAAAGCCGCTACACCGAGCTGTCCACTGGAAATCCCACCTGAAGGGTGGGTACAGATAGCTCCACTGCTCCTCGGGTCCCGTCGTCCGCTGCGAGCACGTCTCGCCCAGTGGTCCACCTCCTGGTACCATCCTGCTCAGCAAGCCTCAACTACGATCAACACTGTCTGTCGTCTGTAACCAACACAATGTAGTGCGGGCATAGCCCATGCAGGGGTGAGTATAAGCTACTAAGTTGGGACCCCGAGACCCCTGAAGGTCTCCCAAAATCCACAAAGGATAAACCACAAGGTAAGATACAATCACTAAATAACAACCGAGACTGCTTAGGTATATGGCCATACATATACCTAAGTCATCAATTCCAATATGCTCCAACCTCTGAGCCCAAGTACAACTCAGTCCACACAGGAAAGTATACGTATTCCACACAGGAAAGCAAAATGAAATCCACACAGGATAGCACAACACAATCCACACAGGAAAGCAACAGGATTCAGCTCACACGGGTATACTTTTTCGGATGACGATAAAGATGATCACTGATCTATCTAAGTCATCGGACCCACGAAGGATCGATAGGTAACTAACCCCCGCAATGACCCACACAGGATCGGGTCCACACAGGACCTGTAGGCGCTGGTTCACACAGGACCGCTGAGCGCAGACCCACACAGGATCAGACCCACACAGGATCGGGCCCACACAGGACCTGTAGCACTGATCCACATAGGATCGCAGAGTGATATAGTCGTCGTCGTCGAATCTACCAAAGATCTATGTATTTTCGTCGTCGTAGTCACAGTAGCAGCAACAGTAGCAGTCGCAGCCAGCTCTAGGGTTCCCGCACACAGCAAGCTCGTTCGGGAGGGTCCGCTCCACGAGCCGAGAGGCTAATACATCAACTGTCACAATGTCCAGATTTGATGTATCCAAAAGTTCCATATCGTCAATAGGAACTCAACGCAACCGATGGCGTGTCAATCAGACGCCCGATCTGAGAGTTATTAGTTTTTTCGTCTCAGGGTCCCGTTTGGTTTTTAAGGAAACAACAACCCGACCGCACCCCACCTTCCTCCAAACCTCGGGCGGAGTATGCCAAAAGATCCGTCTCACTAAGAGGAACTCAACAAAGCTGACGGCACGCCAATCGGACGTCTGTAGCTAAAGATATGAGCGTTTCCGCTCCGTGGGCCCGGTTGGTTTCGTGCACGAACCAACCCGGCCGAACTCAACGTATTCCTAAACCTTGAGTGCGATATACTGAAACGACTGTCTCAATCCAAGGATCATATCGCCGCTGACGGCGCGTCGTTTGGAAGTCTGCAGCCTGAGTTATGGGCATTTGAATCCAAACCGCTCGGTAAAGGGGGTTTCGGGCCCGAGCCGTCCCGGCCTGAGACCCCCCGGATGGCCCGAACCGGGTCGACCCGCCCCGAACAGGGTCGAACCGGCCCAGCCCGGCCCGACCCGGCCCGGCGCGCCGGTTCGGTGCAAGGCAGCGCGCTGCCAGCTCGACCAAAGGCCGAGCTTGCTGGAAACACAGGGGGCCGCTTCCCCGCTTTGTGAAACCGGCCCCCTTCATTATGGGGGGCCAATTATACTGCCCGGGGGAATTTAATTCCCCCGGTTCCCACCCTTCCGGCCGGCCCGACTTGGCCAGCCGATATCTTCTCAACAGGACCGGCAAGGGCCGGTCCTCTTCCGTCTTCCGACACCGGCGGCCCGGCTGGCCGCCGGTCATCACGTTCCACCGCGGCCCGGAGCAGGCCGCGGCCTTCGTCATCCGGCGCAGTGCGACGGCACTGCGCCCCTCCACCGTGGACCCACACCAGCTGTGGAACATTCAGTTTCCTTCGATGCGGCACGACGGCATCACATCCATGAAATTCTTTCCACGGTTCGGTGCGACGACGCTGCGCAATAATTGCCGTGTGATTCCCGCGTGGTGCGACGGCACCACACCATCTCGTTTCATCCGCAAGAAACATTCAATAACAAAGGAGGGGGGTTCGGCCGTGTTTGTGCGGTCCGCCCCCCCCCCCCCCCTTCTCGTTAGATGATAACATTAAAAAATTTATCCTCAAAGATCGTCATGCTAGAACAAAGAATTAGAATAATTAAATAAAACAACAACAAACCCCTACCTCGGTTTCAAGTGCGGAGCACTTCAACAGACCACAGAAGACTAGCGTCGCGGAGGGCGGGCGTCGCGGGAACCGAACGTCGTTTCCATTGACGTCGAGGTGCGTCTGAAGAGGTACGTCGCTAGAGAATCTTCGTACGCTGACGGAGATAATCCGAGGAGAAAACGGAGTCTCCTTCCGTTGACACGGGAAGAAGATCGAAGAAGCGGCGTCGTCGATCTTCGGAAACACACCGGCTATGAAGAATGGAGAAGCGGCGTTCTTCGTCGGAGCTTGAGTGTTCTTCGTGTTCTTCGTCAAAGTTGAAGAAGGTGGAGAGAACCTCTCAAATTCTCTCAAGATGGCTAAGGAGACCAACCAAAATAAAATAAGCTAAGGATTATTTTATTTACACAATTATCAACTTGAATTTCAAAGGTTTGAAATTCAAACAACTCAACTCAATTAATTAACCAAGTTGTCAAGTTAATTAAAGAGAGGTTATAAGGAGTTTAAAAAGAGAAGATGAAGTGTTAGGGTTCGTGTGGGCCCCACCACACTTAATTCTCTCAAGGGAGGTTAAGTGGATGTAGGTCCCACCCTAACTCCCTTTGGGAGGAGTTAACCAAAAAGTTAAAAATAAAACGTGTTTCCACATTTTATTTAGCTTCTCTTAATTTTCTTTGGAATTTTATAAGAGCGCGGTTTCTGACGGCACCTGATTCCGAGGCCCGGAGTGCCCGAAATCAATTTCCGAAGTTTGGCTCGGGTACATTCAGTGAACAAACGAGCGGGAATTTATAAATTTTGAACCGGTGCCCGGAATCGAATTTCGAGGGCACCGATGAACTCGAAGCACCGATATTCGATTAAGGAGACCTTTTCCGAGGTTGCGTTTTATGCAGAATGAAAGTTAGTTTTGGGAAAAATTAAAAGAAGTTAAATAAAATGTGGAAACACGTTTTATTTTTAACTTGTTGGTTAACTCCTTTCAAAGGGAGTTAGGGGTGGGACCCACATCCACTTAACCTCCCTTGATAGGATTAAGTGTGGTGGGGCCCACACAAACCCTAACACTTCATCTTATCTTTTTAAACTCCCTATAACCCCTCTTTAATTAACTTGACAACTTGGTTAATTAATTGAGTTGAGTTGTTTGAATTTCAAACCTTTGAAATTCAAGTTGATAATTGTGTAAATAAAATAAGCCTTAGCTTATTTTATTTTGGTTGGTCTCCTTAGCCATCTTGAGAGAATTTGAGAGGTTCTCTCCACCTTCTTCAACTTTGACGTAGAACACGAAGAACACTCAAGCTCCGACGAAGAATGCCGCTTCTCCCTTCTTCGTAACCGGTGTGTTTCCGAAGATCGACGACGCCACTTCTTCGATCTTCTTCCCGTGTCAATGGAAGGAGACGTCGTTTCCTCCTCGGATTATCTCTATCAGCGTACGGAGATTCTCCAGCGACGTACCTCTTCGGACGCACCTCGACGTCAATGGAAACGACGTTCGGTTCCCGCGACGGCCGACCTCCCCGACGCTAGTCTTCTGTGGTTTGTTGACGTGCTCCGCACTTGAAACCGAGGTAGGGGTTTGTTGTTGTTCTATTTAATTATTCTCATTCTTGGTTCTAGCATGACGATCTTTGAGGATAAATGTTTTAGTGTTATCGTCTAACGAGAAGGGGGGGGGACCGCACAAACACGGCCGAACCCCACTCCTTTGTTCTTGAATGTTTCTTGCGGATGAAACGAGATGGCGTGGTGCCGTTGCACCATGCGGGAATCACACGGAAATTATTGCGCGGCGCCGTCGCACCGCGCCGTGGAAAGAATTTCTTGGACGCGATGCTGTCGCGCCGCGTCGAAGGAAACTGAAGGCACCGTGGCCGGTGCGGGGCCACGGCGGAGGGGCGCGGTGCCGTCGCACCACGCCGGACGACGAAGGCCGCGGCCGGTTCCGGGCCGCGGCGGAACGTGATGACCGTCGGCCAGCCGGGCCGCCGGTGTCGGAAGACGGAAGAGGACCGGCCCTTGCCGGTCCTGTTGAGAAGAAGCCTACCGGCCAAGTCGGGCCGACCGGAAGGGTGGGAACTGGGGGAATTAAATTCCCTCAAGCAGTATAATTGCCCCTCCATAATGAGGGGGCCGGTTTCACAAAGGGGGGTAGGCGGCCCCCCGTTTTTCAAGCCAGCTCGGCCTTCGGCCGAGCTGGCAGTGCGCCCAGCGCGCTGCCTTGCGCCGAACCAGCGCGCCAGGCCAGTTCGCTAGGCCGGGCTGGGCCGTGCGGGTTTGACCCTGTCCCGGGTGGGTCGACCCGGTTCGGGCCATCCGGGGGGTCTCGGGCCGGGACGGCCCGGGCCTGAAACCCCCGTTACCGAGCGGTTTGGATTCAAATGCCCATAACTCGGGCTGTAGACTTCCAAACAATGCGACGTCAGTGGATATGCGATCCTTGGATCGAGACAGTCGTTTTGGTATATCTCACTTAAGGTTTCGGAATACTTTGTGTTCGGCCGGGTTGGTTCGTGCACGAAACCAACCGGGCCCTCGGAGCGGAAACACTCATATCTTGAGCTACGAACGTCCGATTGATGTGTCGTCAGCTTTGTTGAGTTCCTCTTAGCGAGACGGATCTTTCGGCATACTCCGCCCGAGGTTTGGATACTGGTGGAGTACGGTTGGGTTGGTTTTGCCTTAAAAACCAACCGGGCCCCTGGGACGAAAAAACTAATAACTCTCAAACCGGGCGTCCGATTGACGCGCCGTCTGTTGCGTTGAGTTCCGGTTGACGATACGGAACTTTTGGATACATCAAATCTGGACTTTGTGACAGTTGATGTATCAGCCTCTCGGCTCGTGGAGCAGACCCTCCCGAACGAGCTTGCTGTGTGCGAGAACCCTAAAGTTGGCTGCGACTGTTACTGTTACTGCTACTGTGACTGCGACGACGACAGTACAGAGATCCCTGGTGAATTCGATGACGACGACTACAGCACTCGGTGATCCTACGTGGATCAGTGCTACAGGTCCTGTGTGGGCCCGATCCTGTGTGGGTCTGCGCTCATCGGTCCTGTGTGAACCAGCACCTACAGGTCCTGTGTGAGCCCGATCCTGTGTGGGTCATTGCGGGGGTTAGTTACCTATCGATCCTTCGTGGGTCCGACGACTTAGATGGATCAGTGAACATCTTTATCGTCATTCGAAGAAGTATACCTGTGTGAGCTGAATCCTGTTACTTTCCTGTGTGGATAGTGTTGTGCTATCCTGTGTGGATTTCATTTTTCTTTCCTGTGTGGAATACGTATACTTTCCTGTGTGGACTGAGTTGTACTTGGGCTCAGATGTTGGAGCGTATTGGAATTGATGAATTAGGTATATGTATGGGCATATACCTAATCAGTGTCGGTTGTTATTTAGTGATTGTATCTTACCTTGTGGTTTATCCTTTGTGGATTTTGGGAGACCTTCAGGGGTCTCGGGGTCCCTACTGAGTAGCTTATACTCACCCCTACACGGGCTATGCCCGCACTACGTTGTGTTGGTTGCAGACGACGGACAGTGCTGATCGTAGTTGAGGCTTGCTGAGCAAGACGGTACCAGGAGGTGGACCACTGGGCGAGACGAGCTCGGAGCGGACGGCGGGACCCGAGGAGCAGTGGAGCTATCTGTAGCCACCCTTCAGGTGGGATTTCCAGTGGACAGCTCGGTGAAGCGGCTTTTACTTTACAGTTGCACTTTTCCCTTTCGAGTTGTACTTTACTTTCTATTTGGGTTTGTATACTGGCCCATTTACTTTTCCGCACTTTCTGTTGTACACTATTTTTACTTAGTGTTTACTTTTCTGCTTGCTTACTTTGTGGTGCTTGTTTACTTTTCAAAGGCAATGCCTTCCCTTTTTACCAGGAATTACGCCTTGGTGCTTGTCGCGAGCCCCTGGCCTATGGAAGGCGGGCTTGGGGTAGTCTCGGCACGGGCCCTGAGGGAGGGTCGTGACAAATTGGTATCAGAGGAGTTCAGTTCTACCACGAACTCTGATCTTTTCTATGTGAAGCAATAGTGTTTAGCGTATTGAGTGTGGTTATCAGTCCAGGGAGTCCAGTGTTGGTGCGGTGGCCGACGTATCTGTACACTAGGACCCTGACATCTGATTTCCGACTTAATGCACGAAAACATTTATTGCGTGTGTGTTTCAAGTTTTCTTTGTGATTACATTGTATCAGCTCACCAGGTATACTGTTCTGACCGTGGCGCACCTGTTTCCTTTTCATGATGGCCCCACGATGGCAGCTAGCTAGGGTTCTGAGAGTCGAGCGTGACGACAGCCCACCGAGCGACGAGGCCTCAGTGCAGGGCCCTTTGCCAGCTGTGGCACCAATGGTAGCTCTACCCGCCGAGCCACAGATACTTCCAACACCAGCCGCTGACGATGCAGGTCGCCTCAGTGCACTGCATGAGTTTCAGTGCCAGCAACCGCCCAGGTTTCGTGGGGAGACGGACCCCCAGGCAGCCGAGGACTGGCTGGAGGCAGTGGTACGAGTTTTTAGGCTAGTGAGGACACCAGTAGACCTCATGGTGATCCTCGTTGCGAGCCTACTACACGTAGCAGCAGGACGATGGTGGAGCTTGATGCTCCAGATGCATGATGAGGAATCTCTACTATGGATGGACTTTGAGATCCCCTTCCGCTCAGAGTTCGTCCCAACCACCCTTCGTGCGGTGCGTATTCAGGAGCTTCTTCAGCTGCGGAAGGGCAGCATGACAGTCGCTCAGTACTCGGAGAGATTTACTGATCTCTCGTGCTACTTGACCGACATGGTACGGGACCCATTCTTCCGGGCCCGGACATTTGAGCAGGGATTGAGACATGAGATCAGGGCGTCTCTGATCTCCCTCAGCATTCCGACTCAGATAAGAGTACTAGAGCGGGCCCTTTTTATCGAGAGCTTCCTTGCTGAGTCTACACCAGCACCGAGACCCACCGCAGGGCGGCACGTAGCAAAGTCTTCTACAGCAGGTAGTCGACGGATGAATCAGGGGTCCAGGAAGACCAGACCTACAAGCAGACGACCTCAGGACACTGGCTCAGCAGTGCGGGGCACACAGCGCGGAGCTAGTCTTTTAAGAGGCAGACAATGTTACTCGTGCGGCGGGCAGGGCCACATGGCTCGTGACTGCCCGACCCGCCGTGCCGAGGAGCAGCAGACGGTTGAGGGACCATCGAGGTAGAGGCAGAGGGTCGACTGTGGTGGTCCGCAGGGAGGAGGCGGACGAGGCAGAGGAGCTGGCCGAGCAGCAGGTGGTGGGCGACGCTTTGAGGCTCTACCACCACCGCCACCAGGAGGTCCACCCCGACCATAGGGAGCTGGCGGGCAGAGACAGGCACAGCTCCAGGCAGTGGATGCCTACGACCACGGCGTGCCTAAGATGATTCGAGGTACTATCTGTGTCTATTCCACACTTTCTGCAGTACTTATAGACACATGAGTGAGTCACTCTTTCATAGCTGCTGCCCTTGTTCGGAGCTCGGAGAATCCGACAGAGCCGTTGACTCGATCCTTACAGCTAGAGACTCCTACGGGAGCAGACTCGACGATTACGCACTGGTGCCGGCAGTGTGAGCTTACTCTAGGAGGCAAGAGCTTCGGTTGGGATCTTCTTGTAGCAGCGTCGAGGCCTTACGACATCATCATGGGAATGGATTGGTTATCTATGGTCCATGCACAGATTGACTGTTTTAGGCGCAAGGTGCGATGTGTACGCACCGACGGGAGCAGTTTCACCTTCACCGGCGAGAAGGGAGCCTTCGCAGAACAGGATGGACTTCCGCAGAGGAGAGGACATCCCATCTCTCATCAATTGGCTTGCCCCATCCTAGGAGCAGTTGACGTGCAGAGTCCTGGTTTTCCGGTAGTGGTGGATCAGTTTGCGGACGTTTTTCCAGAAGTCGTTTCAGGGTTACCTCCTCGCAGAGTGGTAGAATTTTATATTGACCTGTACCCTGGTACAGCTCCGATATTGACTCCAGCATATCGGATGGCCCCCGCCGAGCTTCGAGAGCTACGGGTATAGTTGGAGGACTTGCAGGGCAAGGGGTTCATCCGACCCTGTGTTTCACCCTGGGCTTCCCCGATATTGTTCGCCAAGAAGGCGGATGGGAGCTTCAGACTTTGTGTTGACTATCGTCGCCTAAACCAGGTGACAGTGAGGAACAAGTATCCGCTACCGAGGATTGATGACCTCTTTGATCATCTCAAGGGAGCACGGTGGTTCTCGAAGATAGACCTCAGGTCAGGCTATCATCAGCACAGAGTCAGAGACGAGGACGTGCAGAAGACGACCTTCAGATGTCGGTATGGTCACAATGAGTTCTTGGTTATGCCTTTCGGCATAACCAATGCTCCAGCAGCGTCCATGGGCCTCATGAACAGGATCATTCAGCCATACCTCGATCGATTTGTCGTGGTCTTCATCGACAACATTTTGATTTACTCGATGACGGAGGAGGAGCACGCTTATCACTTGCGAGTTGTAATAGACACACTCCAAGAGAACCAGCTTTATGGTAAGCTCTCTAAGTGCAAGTTCTGGATACGTGAGGTCCAATTTTTGGGACATGTCATCTCTGAGGTGGGAGTTGTAGTGGATCCTGCGAAGATCGAGGCAGTGTTAGCTTGGGAGCCACCCAGGAGCGTGGCGTAGGTGCGGAGTTTCTTGGATCTAGCTGGATACTACCGGAGATTTGGGCCAGAATTCTCTAGAGTTGCGGCACCACTCTCAGCTTTGACGAAGAAGGGGAAACCCTTCGTGTGGTCAGACAGATGTCAGCAGAGATTCCAGGAGGTGAGACAGAGATTGACCAGCGCACCTATCTTGAGGTTTCCTGAGGAGGGATTAGGGTACGTTGTCTACTGCGATGCATCAGGGACCGGACTCAGATTTTTTCTGATGCAGGAGCGGGTAGTGATCGTCTGTGGATCACGTCAGTTGAGGCCGCATGAGCAGAACTACACTACCCATGACCTGGAGTTAGCAGCAGTGGTCTTCGCTCTGAAGACATGGCGACACTACCTGATGGGCGAGCGCTTTACAGTCTTTTCTGATCATCAGAGTCTCAGTTATATCTTCTCGCAGAAGGACCTGAACCTGATACAGCGGCGATGGCTCGAGTTCCTCCAGGACTATGACATTGAGATAGTCTATACTCCTGGGAAGGGGAACGTGGTAGCCGATGCCCTCAGCAGGAGGACGGGCATTCAGCTACTTGAGGAGGCGACGATGCAGCTAGCCTCTTTGCAGATATCCTTCGTGGATAGAGATGGAGCAGCCTTCCTCCAGTCTCTCACAGTCACCCCTCCACTACTGCAGCGGGTCAGAGAGGCACAATGTGAGGACGCTGATTGTGAGACACGGTGTGCACAGATATCCTCAAGACATGCACCTGATGGTTTCTCCCTTGGAGCAGAGCACGCCATCATTTTCAGAGGACGTATCATGGTACCAGTCGCATTGCGAGAGGAGGTGATGAGAGAGTTTCACACTTCTCCTTTGGCGGTACATCCTGGAGTGGCAAAGATGTACCAGGATCTCAGACGACGTCACTGGTGGCCGGGAATGAAGAAGGCTGTAGAAGAGTTCGTTTCTCGATGCCTCACCTGCCAGAAGGTGAAGGTAGAGCATCAGGTACCAGCAGGCTTGGTACAGCCCTTGGAGGTTCCGGAGTGGAAGTGGGACGACATATCTATGGACTTCGTGACTGGACTTCCACGCACTTTCAGAGGTCATGACTCTATCTGGGTGATTTTTGACCGACTCACCAAGTCGGCTCACTTCTTACCCATCAGAGAGCATTGCTCAGTGGAGAGCATGGGATGTCTCTACGTTCAGGAGATTGTACGGCTTCACGGTGTACCATCATCTATCGTCTCCGATCGAGATGCTCGCTTTACTTACCGACTTTCGAAGGGGTTGCAGGAGGCGTTCATGACGTTTCTACGTCTGAGCACAACCTTTCACCCTTAGACGGATGTTTCAAACGGAGTGGACCATTCAGACTCTCGAGGATATGCTCCACGAATGTGTCCTCGACTTTGGTCGTAGTTGGGAGGACCACCTACCCTTGGTGGAATTTGCGTACAACAACAGCTACCACTCCACCATTGGGATGGCACCATACGAGCCGTTGTACGGCCGACCTTGTAGATCTCCTTTATGCTGGACAGACCCTGGGGAGTCAGCACTTGTGGGACCGGAGATGGTCCAGGCCATGACAAAGAAGGTCCAGGTCATCCAGGAGCGGATGAGGAAAGCTTAGAGCCAGTAGAAGTCATACGCTGACAGGAGGCAGAGGCCACTAGAGTTCGAGTATGGGGACCATATCTTCTTGTGGGTCTCACCTCGACGTGGTATACAGAGATTTGGCCGAGGTGGCATGTTATCTCCACTCTTCATCGGACCTTTCTAGGTCCTCAGCAGGATTGGTGAGGTGGCTTATCGCCTGGCTCTACCACCTCAGTTGCACCGGGTGCACGACATCTTCCACGTGTCTCAGCCGAGGAGATATGTGCACGACCCGACGCACATCATTGACCATGGGATGCTTGACGTTGACGATGGGGCGACTTTTACGGAAGTCTCGGTGGAGATCGAGGATCGACCGGAGCGGGTCCTACGTGGATGGTCGATTCCTCTAATGCACATCAGATGGCAGCACGGGAATTTCTAGGAGAGCACTTGGGAGCGGGAGGCTCAGATTCGTGCTCAGTACCCTCATTTGTTTCCCTAGTTTTGATGTATCTTTACGGGGACGTAAAGCCCTGAGGTGGGAGTAATGTAAAGACCCATAAAATTCAAGGGAAATTTTTTCTTAATTTTCTTTTAAATTTTATAAGAACGAGGTTTCTGACGGCACCTGATTCCGAGGCCCGGAGTGCCCGGAATCAATTTCCGATGTTTCGCTCGGGTACATTCAGTGAACGAACGAGCGGGAATTTCTAACTTTTGAACCGGTGCCCGGAATCGAATTCCGAGGGCACCGATGAACTCGCAACACCGATATTCGATTAAGGAGACCTTTTCTGAGGTTGCGTTTTATGCGGAATGAAAGTTAGTTTTGGGAAAAATTAAAAGAAGTTAAATAAAATGTGGAAACACGTTTTATTTAACTTCTCTTAATTTTCATTGGAATTTTACAAGAGCGCGGTTTCTGACGGCACCTGATTTCGAGGCCCGGAGTGCCTGGAATCAGGTGCCGTCAGAAACCGCACTCTTGTAAAATTCCAAAGAAAATTAAGAAAAAATTTCCCTTGAATTTTACAGGTCTTTACAGATGACTTGAGAAGGTTATCAACTATAACCCAAATATTTTAATCCTATATAAATGTTTTGGACATCCTGACTATGATATCAATGGAAATGATTTTCCATTTCAATTTATGAATTCTTAATAATCATGAAATATTTATTTACTTCTATCTCTCAACATTAAGTTATTGACACACCAGTCATTGATATACATACAATGAAATATCTCTATTCATGTCATCCCACCAAAAATACTCTTTCAGATCATTATACATATTTTTAATTCTATGATTAATAGAGAGTGATGAACTATGAGATTCATCCAAAACATAATTTTTCATGTCTGATATTTTTGGGGCACATACACAGTTCTCAATCATTTTCATTCCTCAAATATCAATTTTGCACATAGGAACATTTCTCACATTCCTTTTCAGCTCAATGTCATCATTCTTTACCTCTTTAATCCACACATGGAAGGATGGTTGGACATTCATATGATATGTATATGATATTTCCCTTTCATAAGGATTTAATGTTCTATATTATCAAACTCCATAATCATTGGATCTCTTTAAATCCTCATCATATAAAATCAAGAATTATCCTTCCAACTAACATCATTACCCACCTTTTTTTCATTCACTAGGTGGTAATGTCATAAGAACTCATAATCTGTAATAAACTACAGCCATATTCTATGGAGTATATTGATCTCTTTATAAGTTAATATAATCTTTAAACATTGTTGATTATTATATATGTCACACCATCCTACATAAATATAATTATTCTAAATCAGTAATGAAAAAATTATCATATAAAAATATAAATCATGACTTTGGTAATTTTTACCATGAACCTTTAGTTTACATATTGAATAAGCTATAACTGTATCATTATAAATGTGGATTCATCCTAGTCCCATATTATATTTTTTACTATAAATCATAAAACAGTCTTTACTATAGGGTAATGTAAGAAAAAGTGTGTTGACTGACCTTCTCTGTAGCTCCATGATATTTTCATCCCATTCATTTACCCAAAGAATCCTAGACCCCTTATGGGGTAAAATGTTTTTTGGATCAGAAATCCATGATAAAATATACACAAATAATAGATAATATCCCAAAAAACTATTAAAACAATGGATCTTAGTCACAAGGATTGGTCTAAGAAACATTCAATAAATTTAATCTACGATGGATATAGGATCATTGTATTTTATTGAGGTAACGAATATTTTAATTTACATAAATTTTCAGTCAAAATGATTAATTAAGTCCTAATGAGATTTAATTTTGGGTTTATGAGTGTTCCATGTGTTTTTGGGGATTGTTAGATTCTCAGGGACTGGGTTTCTGAATGAAATATATAGGCTACAAATTTAGTTGAAATATTCTTGGGAAGGTCACATGGTGGTATCTAACCATGGGAGGATGGATAGTGGGGATCTATTGGATACACAATTTTTCAAACCATCAGATGGAGGAGCACCCTTGTACAAGGAAACTTGGAGTTTATGATAGTGGGACGAGATATCGATTTTACATGGTTAGCTAAACAATGGGTTTTGACCATATTTGTTGCCCCTCCTTACAGTAGGGGGTGCATGGTTGGTGCATGGTTTATAAAACCATATCGTCAAACCGTGTGACACAAATTTTGGGGGAAAATGAAAAAAATTAAATAATTATTTTTTATAGCCTAAACATATTTCTCTTTTCCTCCAACAGAAAATAGCTCAAATGTGAGAAGCTCATATTGAATCAAAATCTAGGAATTCCCCCCAATAAAAATATGAGAATAGAATCAAGATTCATTTATCATATAAGATCTTCACTAGTGAGTATTAAATTCCATTTGTGTCATTATTCATTCTTTATGGTATAGGATGATCTATTCAGGCGCATTAAAATTTTCCTTATTTTTGGGTTTTTTGTCTATTATTCATTTTTATCCTGATATGAGTTCAATTATGGGATGATACTGGGTGAGAACTCCACTATGGCCGAATGGTAGGTGGTCTTATGATTTTAAATCAATGTGAAGGTGTTTATATATATGTCATTATGTTGCATTCATGATTTTTTGAGAATCACCCCTCGAACAGAATTTAATAATTTTTTAAAATGAATAGGTATGACCTATGTAATTAATGATACCATTGATAAATGATTAATATTAATGAACATTGATTTGGTACCACTCTTTGGGTGTGTTGTTTAATTAAATGGACCACCATGGTTTACACATGAACCCAAATACCCTTTAAGTGCAATGTTATCCCCGTTCTCTGGGATGTGGAATTATGAATTTAATTGTAAATTATAATTTTATTTTGAATTTATTAAATATGGGAAAGGAATAATTTGTCCCTAATTTATTGAAAGGTAATTTATTACATTTAAATGACTTTATTATTATATTTAAATTCCCACATGAGATAAATAAGAGGTCATGCCTTCTAAGCTTAGCCAGTGCCTTGAACAACCTTCTGATGTGATGTTTAAAAAAATGATCATGGTGATGACTTCTAAATAAAATAATTGAAATTATTTATGTATTTATCATATTCTCTAAGTGATGAATTCATATTTGAAATAATGATAGGGATGGAATCATTTAATGTTTCTCAGGTTATTCCTGAGTGACACTTATTGTACTTAAAATACCTCCAAGGATGGATTCAAGATATTTTCTTATATATCCCTGAGTGATACATTGACACAATATATGAACAACCAATGAATGATACTAAGAAAATTTGATTATATAAACCATAGTTGATACTTGGTCTCCCTTAGATGAATTCCAAGGATGGACTCTCTGAGCGGTGATGTTATACCACATATAGAGTGTAACTACTTGACCCCAGAAGACTAGTGTAAATGCATTATGTTATTAAATTATCTTGACTAAAAAGAATAAAATCCAGAAGGATTGATTATTTTCGTATAATTTCAAAGACAGATTAGATATACAATACCCTTAATACATTAGGAAATAGGAAATACAAACATGATACATAAAAAGAAAATAAACAGAGCCCTTGTAATAATATTAAAATATTTCATCTTCATAAACTAGGGAACAAAAACATTGTACGGCTGAGATAAAATGATCAGTACGAGAGATTAAAGTGGAAGGGATAATCATTCAATTGAAGTAAATTAACACGAAAAGGTTGATTACTGATTAAAAATTCCATTCAAATACCTATATGAGGACAAATCAATATTACAAGGAGAATAACTGAAACACATGTCATTTAACCAATAAACCAATACTGAAATTAATCCATAGATATGACAATGAAAAATCTCATGGATGAATTATAACTAAATCTAAATGAGTGAAATTATTAATTATTGGACCTCATGTATAATCACAAGAAATGATTTACCATCAAGACCATTCAAAATACAATTAAAACTTCATATAGAGACCCTTATTATTTGTACATCCTTTTCATCTCATGAGAAGCTATCAATGCATTTAGGGGATATATATCATCAAAGACCTACCCATAATTATGAGTCCAAAGTATTCCTTATATTAATTAATCAAAATAAATAATCTACCAGATCAAATATCCATATTTAAAAAAGGATACATATTTATCAATAATCCCTCAGAAAATCAAACAACTAGTCAAGTAAATACCATATGTAAAAATGATCTACGGTTCATGGTATAATAATATCCATCAACAAATAATGTGGATATAAAATTAAATGTGATTATAATAAAGTGATTTCATCAAGGGAAGGTTAATAATCACAAAGGGAAGTGATATTAAAAATACAATCACTAAGAACATCATTAATGAGAATAATCTTTATACATTTCAAAGTGTCCCATACTATCAAGAACCTTCCTAGTGGGACCCGTTACCTGACTCCTCAAGCCCACCTCTAATAGGGAAAGGACTCTTAACTAGAATCGAGAAGTAATATCATTGATATGGGAAGAATTTACTTAGTACATATATACATAGAGACATCTCCACGCCCACAAATGCTGAAATGTAAAAACACTATGTAAATAATGCATGAAAACAACTATAACACAAAACCGAAGTATAATAGTTAAATTTCATGAATGTAAATAGGTCCAGAATATAAGGACAACAAAAACAATGTCTGTAAACAAGTTCATAAAACTCATCCACAGATAACCCAACCTAAAGAAAGGTATTAGGACCACTGTCTGAAGTTGAAGGAACACCATTCTATGTCTAATCCCACAAATCTCTATCTGGTCATGGTCTTCCATGGACTCTATAAAAAGGTAGCTTGTCTACACAAGACATGGAACATGTAGGAAAATCCTATGTAGGGGTGAGTATAACAATACTCAGTAGGAAACCTTGAAACCGCAACGAAATACATAATGGAAAATCTTAGTCCTCTCCACAGAAGTGTATACCTACATTATATAATAAGAATAACCAGACATAGCCAATGAAAAACACACATCATAGGGTAATTCATAACAACCACTAGGGATTTAACTCGAATATTTCACAAATAAATCATCCAGGAGAACCAAATATTGAGTTCCATAATACTCATGATGTTCGTATGGGAAGTGATGTTCATTTAAAACCGTCTTGAATGATATACAATGAATGGACAGAAAAGATACGATACATCAGATGAGGATTATATCTAGGGACATTAGGTGATACCAACAGCCTAATCTAGATTAACCTACTATGTATAGGATAAACAGACAGTGAAGTTGGTCTTGTTAATAGAAAAGATTCTACCAAGGGCACCAAGAAGGAATAGAGGATCCACTCCAAGCCTCTCAGTGGATTCCAACAACATTATCCATGATATCCTTTTGAAGGGATCATACTCCTGTGAGTGGGAAATGATACCAAAAAACCTCTAGAGAAACACTAAAGTGAACAAATCCTAACGAAACTTTTCTAATATAAGGTCGATGTGAAAATTAATTCACATGGAAAAGAGAGGGTTCATAGGGAGTAGTAGTTACACCCATCATACCCCTTGACCCCAGGTAGTGCATGGGTCAGTGGAAATATATCCAAGTTAAAACCAACAAGTTTTATCTTTAGGATTGTATCATGTAATGGGTCCCAACACCGCTGATGGAGACTCAAACAGACACTCCATTTGAAATGTTTGACTATTTTAGTAAAAAGATCTTTATCTGGTTCGTTTCGTGTCCGAGCTGACCTGACAAACCTGGCTGGACCCGCTGGCTGATTTGACCCAGTATAGTTGACCTGAACCAACCCAGTCCATAGGGATCAGTCTTACTAGGCCCACTGGGCTATGACCTGAACCCCCCAGTTCGACCTAAATGCATGTAGACCGGCTCATACCCCACATGTGGTCCGCCCCGACCTCGTGCCCCTGGTCCACATGGTGTCACACTGCATCCCACACATTCATCCATATTTGGATGCGTGCTCCCCACATGCCCAAATTTCATGCAGCCTCAATGCTGTTGTGGTTCCCTTATCTATGGTAGAGCTGTGTTCCATGGTTCTGCCGCCTCCCAAGTAGGGCCAACACGCCATGCCATCAGCCACCACTGCTAGTGCTGATTCTTATGTAGTTCTCCCATCATCTTTCGGTGATCTCTTTTTCAAAACAAAGATAATTTCATGATCCTCAGGTTGGTTTTTATATAACCTCAGGATCTTATTAATCTTTCCATCACTCTGGGGGTCTAATCGTGTTTAGAGCATGCCGAAATGTCGGGCCGTGACCATGAGGTTCCAATAGCGAAGAATTCCAATAATGTCTTTATGAAAAAAAAACTCATTGAGCAATGAAACTCATAATTTTTCTTCATTCCATCCTCAATCCATTGTTGTTATAATGATTAATGAATAAAAAATAACCGATAACAATAAAACCCAATGATTTCCTAAAATTAAACCCACCCTGTACGAATGATCGAACCACGGGAAAACCTATTCCATAGTTGATATACATTCATTATTGATTTTTTAAATGGGTAATTCAGATAAAATAACAATACCCTTCCCCAATTTAGATTATTCACTGATGAAGGATTTTTGTTGTCGTCAAAGTTCCTTAGAATCCATGTACATTGTTGATTGTCGATACAAAATCTGCTCATGCCCAATGGAGAGAGCTATGTCACATTTCCTCAGAGAAATTCTAGGTTTATTTCATAACCTTAAATTTCTGAAAAAGGAATATTAAAATAAAATTAAATGTGGCAACAAATAAAATAAATTTATTCCCGTTACATCCAATAAACTACTTTTCATTGCGGACCCACACTGGCTGATGTTAGGCCTTTCCTAGTGTAAAATAACTACTCTGTATGCAATAGTTCCCTCATATTAGTAATTTGGGAACCCATTTAGATGTTTTTACACTTTTTCATAAAAATAGCTTGCACATTCTATTTAAAGATTAATATTTTCAAAATTTTATTTTGGGCACACTGGGCCTTAGAATCACACAATATCTCAGTTCCTAGTTTCTAAATAATTCCATATAATATTTAAAATAATACATTGAAAAATATGGGACATTGCATTCTCTCCACCGTAGAACTTTATGTCTATAAAAATCCATTAACACGGGTTCTGAAAATGATGTAGGTACTGCATATGAATATGAGTCTCCCGCGCCAACGTGCTCTCCTAGAGATTCACATTCTACAACATGACATGAACTAATGATATCAATCACCCACAAAGAATTCTCTCATATCGATCCTTAATCTCCAATAGTTAAAGTCACTCCAACCTCAATGTACTTATCTCCCCATTCGATGATGTGTGATGGGTCATGAACATACCTACCCAACTGCGACACGTGGAAGACATCATGTACTTGGTGTAACTTTGGGGGGTATGTCTTGGTAGTACGCCACCTTCCCAACTCTACGCAGTATCTGAAAATGGCCAATAAACCTCAGATATAACTTTCCTACCCGGCTAAATCTATGCAAACCATGTTGAGGTGAGACCCTAAGTAACACATGGTCTACCTCCTAGAACTCCAAGGGTATCAGTCTCATGTGAGAATATTACTTTTTCTGGTCTTGTGTAGTCCTCAAACACTACTAGGTGATCTTCACCTTCTCAGCAGTAGCTCATTCCAACATTGGGATCATGAGAGCTGACTCCCCTAGGTCAATCTAGAAAAACAGGGACCTTCATTGTCTCTCATAGAGAACCTCAAAAGGATCCATTCCATTGGTAGAGTGGTATCTATGATTGTACAAAAACTCCACCAGTGGTAGGTGATCGTTCTAGCTATGATCAAATTATGATATGTAGGCCAGCATCATGTACTCTAAAACCTGAATGGTCTTCTTTATCTGGCCATATTTTTTTTGATGAAATGACATGCTCTATCGTAAAATAATCCCAAACGTCTTTTTAAAATCCCCTCCACAAGCGAGATGTAAAATTAGAATCATGATCTAAAACAATCATCGATGGATCTTTATAAATCCAAACGATATCTTAAACTTAGAGGTTCCCCAATATCTCAATTGAACTCTACTCCTGGATTGGTAGGAAGAGAGGAGACTTGGTTATTTGATCAATGATCACCCAGATGTTATGATGTCCCATGGACATACATGATACAATTGTCACGAATTCCATCAAAATCACACCCACATCCACTTTATAACCACTAGGGGTTAGGTCAACCCTACTAGATCCCAATGCTCAGCCATCCGTTCCTAAAAATTTATGTATCGATAAATGAACTCTACCACATCCTCCTTCATCCTTGACCACCAAAAATGATAGTAGAGGACCTGTTATATCATTTCCACACCACGATGTACCTCTAAAGGGGATGTTGAAACTCCCTCAAAACCTCCTCCCGTAATTCCACCGGTAGAATTGTGCATCCTCTAAAATGAATGAAGTAATCCCCACCATTTTAATATCTATTAGGAGCCTGCCATGGGTATAACTATGAAATTGGAGTCTTTCAGTCAGTATCCCCAAGATGATCCTCCCTTACTCACTAGAAGAGTTTAGGGGTAAATACCATCTTTTAGAGTTAAGATCCCCTATATCCATTAACACAGGATAACAACAACTAGGCCAACTGCTCCTACGCCTCATCTAAAAACTACAAAATCAATATCTAAGTGAGAAAAAATTCCCCCACATTCTCTATTCTAGGAGTATAGAGAATCTCAAAGTCATAATCCTAGAGGAACCCTAGAAATATTCTTGTTCCCTTGTTCTGATCCTTCATAGAGAAGATATACATGATAATATTGTGATCATAGTAGAAAATAAACCTCTCACCCATTAGGTAGGGTCTCCACATCATCAATGTAATTTCTATCACTTCAAACTCTAGACCATGGGTCACGTAGTTCTAATCAGGTGGTCACAGCTAGAGAAAACATAGGAAAAAACCACTTGGATCTACATCAGGATGCCACCCAGACCAGTTCTAGATGCATCACAGAACACTACAGACTCGACACACTCCCCCCAAAATCTCAAGATCAAAGAGTTCCTCAAAATTTGTCTCAACTGCTAGAAAGTCTAATTTCACTTCTCAGTCCACATGAAATGATTCCCCTTTCTGGTCAATTATTTCATAGGTGTTGATATCATTGATAAATCATGTATGAATCTCTGGTAATAGCCAACCATCCCATGGAAGCTCCGCACCTCCATCATGACCCTAGTTGGATCACATTCTAACACTACCTCGACCTTGTTTGGGTCCACTAACACTTCATCTGTTGAGATAACATGTCCCATAAAGTGGACAAACTAAATCAAAAAACATAACTTTTAGAGTTTAATATTAATTTGTTTATATCAGAAACATCTAGAAACATACTTTAGTGTCTCACATGATCCTCAACAGACACTGAGTACACAAGGTTATCATCCATGATTACCACCATGAGAAATTTGTAAAATGATTGGAAGATCTTGTTTATATGTCCCCTAAAAACTATTTGGGAATTTATTATGCCTATGAGAATCAAAATGTACACATATTGACTATAGTGTAATATAAAATCTGTCATCGGTATATACTTATCCAGTACTCGTAGCTGGTGATAACCTGATCAAAATTCAACATTATAAAACCATCATCCCTCCCTCAATAGGTCTAATAGGACATTTATCCTTGAGAGATGATTCTTTTTCTTCAATGTAACTTGGTTCAGGCACATGTAGTCCACAAAAACCTGAATACCCCATATTCCTTTTGGGAAAACAATGCTCGGGATGCCCAGAGTGAAACATTGTGGCCACACAGGGTGAAACATTAGGTCTCACGAATCCCTTCCTCTGCAAACCCCCCCACTACACCATCATCTCATGAAGCTCTGTGGGAGTCATCCGATATGTTGGTGAGGATATCTGTGCCTTCCTGGGGAGTATGTCAATGCATAAGTCGATCTCTCGATGGGGAGGTTATCCTACAATATCTTCTACGAAGACAACCTCAAACTCTGCCACTAATGTAGGAAAATAGAAACTCATAACATCTGATGCCCCAAGGGAGTGGCTAGCTGAGTGATGAGTTATTGAATATACCCTCCAATTCATGAGTATATCCTACTCTTATTGGGTTTTCTTTTCTCTGATAAAGGAAAACCATTTCAAATTGCTGCATAAAAACCTCACACTTTGCTAAAAATAGTAAATTTGTGCATGGAATGAAGATAATGAATCCAAACCCATAATGAAATTATTAGGCTTCCATGCTGTCACAAAGAGGTTTCAACTGAAACACTCACCTCTAAGGGTAAGTTCACACTATCACCATATATGTGTGATCACCGAGTCTCCTCAAGTAGGTTTCTCCAAGTGCAATGGTCGACTCAATAGTTCTACTAGAATCTCAAGGTCTCGAAGAAAATATGTTTTTAGGAAGTAATGACTATTAACTTTGTCAATAAATACTAAAACTAAATTATAAAATAAACTTATAATAGCTTGAATCATCCCTGGAGTCCTTAAATTATACGCCTTGATGAATTCAGTTTTCCCCATTCCTATCTTCCAGCTCACCGAGCCTAGTGCGGACCACTTGGGGGTGTTGGTGGTAGAAATTCAGAATGTCGACCACCTACTTCATCTCTCCCAGCTCCAATGACACATACACCACATTGTAGATCTTACTGATCCTACTTGTAATTTACCTCAGTGGTCCATCCACTATCTCTTGATCAGCAACACGATGAGTTATATAATCTCGAGTGAGATATCCCCTACCGTCACTTGATCATCACAAACTTTATCTAGCCTTTCTGGATCCACACTGTGAGACCTTAAATATAGATCCTCGGACCTAGGACCTTCTCATGAAATTTCTCCCACGTTCGGGTCCTTGAGTCTGTTGTCGTCTCCCAACTTTCAAGATCTCTGTACCTACCCTTCCACTAGTTTCTATCACTAGTTGTCTATGCTTAGCCTGGAATCTCTCCACCACCAAGACTCACTCAATCACCCCAGCACAACTTACAATGCTCAGAGTGATAATCCTATATCTTGTGTCTCTATATAGACCAATCTCGATGGTCCGAGCCCCAAAGTACTGATCCCTAACCATAAATATTGAGTATGTGAAAAGGTTAGTGAGACTTGATAAATAATCAGTTACTATCATACTGCCCTACTAGAGCTGAATAATCTCATGTATACACACATCTTATAGCATAACTGGTGATAACTCTTCTCTGAAGAGGCACTCAAATCTTTCAATGAGGGGGTTACATCATCGTGTGTATAGATAGCCGAAATCCACCATCGTCCTACTTATCTTGGTAGAAGGCTCCCCACCATGACCACCATATGATAGGCTAGTGTCTTGAACGGATGAAAATCATGGGTCACTGTCTCAAGACAGTTCTTAGCCACCTGAGTTTCAGGCTCGCCTCGAATCCTATGGGGTCTCTATCTCTAAAACAACGGAATCAAGATTTTTCTTTTCTCCACACCTGTTGGTATTTTAGGTACCTTGGGTAGCTCTACATGTGGAGGTATAGATGGTGAACCATATAGAGGTAACATCTGGGAAATTGGTTTCTACACTTAAGACTAATAATTTAGGGGGTTTCCCTCATGATTGAGCTACTGAATCCTGGTAAGTATGCATCATAGATGCATCCCGTAAAGAAATAATATATACCATATTCAATGAGTATTTCTAGGTAGATGACTCATGAAGTACGTGGAAATAACAACCCATTCATACATGATACATGAAGGATTATTTTCCCTAAAACTAATCTTCTCATGTACTGAGTCGGAAAGTATGTTATTAGTGTCCTGGATCATGGATATGTTTACCGCCACACCAACACTAGAGTCCCTATACTTATAGTCAAACTCAAAACACTTAACAGTGTTTCCCCAAACCAAACTCATAGAATTCTGGTACTATGGTAGAACCAACCATTCTATGATAACACTCTATCTCAAACCATCCCATAGGGGCCCATGTTGCAACTGCCCAAGCATGCCTCCAATAGAATTGGGGCTAGTTACCAGCACCGAGTAGTCATATTAGTAAAATGGGAGGCATTGCCTTAGTAACTATACACACACTTTGATCTTTAAGAACGGGAATGTTGAAATGTAAAAACACTAGGTAGAAAATTTACGAATACCACTATAAACCACAAATAAAGTACAAAATTGAAAGTGCTGAAAGTAAAAAAGTCTAGAATACAAGCCTTCCAAAAAGAAATTCTGTAAATATGTTCACGAAAGTCATCCAAAAAACCCCTACCTGAATGTAAGGTACTGGGGTTACATAATAAATTCATAGGAACACCACGTTCTATCAAATATCACAAGGCTTCATCTGGTCCTGGTCCACCCTGGACTCTTTCAAAAGGCCTCTCATCTACACAAGACACCACACATGTGGGAAAATCTTGTGCATGGGTGAGTATAACAATACTTAGTAAAAAACACAAAAAACATAGAAAAATACACAGATGAAAAGTATATCCATCTCCAAAAAAGTATATGTCTACAACATATAACAATAATAACCATATATACTCAAACCATACCACACAACCTGGGGTAAGTAACAACAACCACATACTTACACAAGGGATTTAACTATAAGATTCCACAAAGCACTCATCTAGGAGAACACACTCTTAAGTTTGATAGCACTGACGATTTCCATTCGATAAGTATTATTTATTGAAAACCATCTTGAGATACATATGATGAAATATCTAAAGAGACATGATACATAAAATGAGGATCAATGTGAGGGCTATAGGGTGATACCAGTAACTAAATATAGGTTAACCTTCAAATCTGAGGATCGATGACTGGTGAAGTTGGTCATGTCAATACAGATGACTCTACCTATGGCACAAATAAGTAATAGATGATCTACTACGAGCCTCTCGGTGGATTCCAAAAACTATATCTTGGATGTCCTGCAGAAGGGATCATACATCTGGGAATATGAAATGATTTCAAAAAACATTTATAAGTATGATAAAGGGAATGAAGCCTTATGAAACTTGTCCATGATACATTCGATGAGGGAACAATGTCATGGAGGTAAGAGAGTGTTCATGGTGATTAGTAGTGACACCCGTTGTACCCCTTTACCATGGGTACTGACATTGTAAACAACCCATGTCACTAGAAATACATCAATGTTAAAAACCTGCATTGGACTCATAAGGACCTTCTCTTCCCAAGAATCCGGACGCTGGTGAAAATGTGTCAAAAAATATGATCCATTTGAATGTTATGATCATTTAGTAAAAGGATCTGACCCAGGCCTGGTCTGGGTCTATCCTGACATACTGGCCAAACCAACCCAGTTTGGTCGAATCAACCCATCTCGGTCCACTAGGCCCTATTTGGCTCAGTCCATTGGGCCCAGTTTGACTTAGCCCTCTAGGTTTCCTGTCTTGGCCCATTGGACTCTCTACTCTATGACCCACTCCCTTAGCTCGGTCCGCATGCACACGGGCTGGCTTGTTCACTGCAAGCGGTCTACCTTGGCTGGGTGCACCTAGTCAATGGGGTGCCACACCACATCCCATACTACCGGCCCACCATTTCTGTGTGTTCCCCATGCACTCCTCCTTCCCACGACCACATCGCTTCCCACACAGGGGTCGGTGTGCCACACCGTCGTGCACTACAGGCCATCTGTACCGTTGCTTCCGTGGTTCTCCGATATTCCTTCGGGGCATCGTTTTTCTAAATTAATCTCCTTTTTACATCATTAGGTCATGTTATACACTACATTAGTCTATGATTCATCTTTTGATCACTGCATGGGTTCTGATCACATTTGGATCCTCCTGAAAATTCGAGCCACCTCCATGAGGGTCCAACTAGAAGGAACATTAAGAACAGCTGTATGAAAAGACCAAATAACTCCTCGAGGAACAAACACCAACCTTTGTTTTTAGCATCTTCAATCCAATCATATTAAAATGAAGAACAACAAGTTATTAATAGATGAGAATAAAACCCTATGATTTCCTGAAATTAATCTCATCCCGTAAGAATGATCTAACCAAGGGTCAACCTATTCATTGGTTGAACCACGTTCATCATTGATTCTAGAAATAGGGAAAGAAAATCAAAGAACAATACCATACCTTGATTTGGAATAGTCAAAGATGAAGGATTGTTTTCTTCATCGAATTTCTTTCGAATCCAGGTGAATTGTTGACCATCGATCCATGATCATATGGTTTTTTCTAGAGAGATATCTATCTCCATACCTCATAAGAATTATAGGGTTTTGCAGTATCCCTAAATTCATATAAAATTAATATTAAAATAAAATCTAATGATGCACCAATAAAATATTTTTATGAAAATAAATTAATTTATGTTACGCCCAAAAAATTATTTTTACATCCGACCTATATCGAATGATGTTAACCCTTTCATCGGGTAAACTTGCTACTGTAAATGGAACTGTGCACTTAAATTTATGATTTGGGAACCCGTTTGGAAGTTATTACATTTTTTCATGAAAATTGATTGGACATTATATTTATGGTATAATATTTTTTACACATTTATTATGGTAGCACTGGGACTCAAAATCATATCTTTTCTCTACATCTGGTCTGGAAATAAATCCATAAAATAGTAAAAATAATATACAATAAAATATGGGACATTACACATACCTCATTTAAGCATTCAAATCATAATAGTAATAAAGGAATGACATTAAAAAAAGTAATACCATGAGAATAATAAAATATTAATGATATTAAATGTCAAATTGCATTATATACACCATATAAATAGAATCAGTATATAACAACAAATAAGACTCAATGGAATGAAAATTCAAATAAAATCCCTTACATTATCCTCCATTTTTGTGGGATATTTATCCTCCTTTATAATGGTTTAAAATATGTTAATAATTTATACTAGTAACATAATCATGTTTATACTAACATATATCATCTTCTAATAATATCTAATTACCCATTTTATGAAAATATTTCTTTATTTTAACTTTTTCTGGTGTCACGTCCCTACCTTATTCTGGTAAGTTATGAATTTTTATTTTCTAGTCCTATTACTTATATCTTGATTTCATCTTATATAAAATTTAAAAAAATTATTTATTAATCATATATACTCAGTACTAATTTTTTAACAATAATATATAATTTCTAGAGATAAGTAATGAAATTAAACGTTCATGGAGACTGTTGGCAGTATGTATGCTTGGAACACTACATTCATTTCTCTGTATTATTACAAGATGAAAAGTAATTTAAAAATATATATTATAATTAAAGTTTCATATCTATGTCATATACATTAAAAATACATATTAACACTATCTTTTATACATTCCATGTATGGCGTGGAAGAGTCACATCACATTGAGGAGGCGGTTATCCACACTTCTACAATGATGTTATCATATTTATTGAAAATGGAATGTATAAGGGTATGTGTCATAAAAGAATTAAATGAGAAAAAAAATAATATATATATCATATATAAACATATTTTCCATCATAATCTATAGCATGATAGGTGATAAAATAAAAATTAACAGTCATCATTTCTTGACGTGGTAGTTTATCGTATACGTTAACAGTATGTTCTTTATACATTAGATGGAAGTGCATCTATGTGTAGGTAAAAAACATAGAAAAAAATTAATATATTTACTGTAAAATTTTTGTTATATAATCATACTATAAGTATATTTTAACAGGTGGATAATGGAAATGAAACTAAAGAGCTTGAGAAAAGATGTTACCTTTTAACCAGGTAACTTCTTTTGGTTTGTAATAAAAAAGGATTCATTGGATGGATTAATGAACAATTGGAGGATTCTATGATTAAAGGAGAGTATTCTAGGAAATACTTTTTCATATTTTGGTATCAAAAAAGTGTCTGGAGAGGTGCTTGGAAGTGGGAAGGGAGGATGCCTTTAATAGTGGAGGAGGAGTGGCACTCTTGTAATATTTTGAAAAAGGAATTCCATACACATTTTCAAAATTGGAGGTGGATCAAATAATATAACCAATTATAGAAATGGTATTATAGGGTCTAAATATGTCCAGGCCATGTCTTTTTATCCATTTTATAACACAGTTGTTCCCGTTAGATTAAGGTTTAGTCCCTTATTATGTTTATTTTTACCTTAATGGTTGTAATTAATTTCAATTACTTTCACTAATACTTTTGGTAAAAACAAATTTATAGTTAGTATAAATTATAAAATATTATTATTCCAAACATGTAATCCATTTTTCCAAATTAAAATCACATAATAGGTAGAAATTAAATTAAATTTAATCATGCAGATGGCACGAAAATGCGTGTTTTTAAAGTAAAAACATTCGAAAGATTGATATGTGTTTATAGTCAATTTCAAAGTTAAATATATCATGATTAAATAAATTGGCTTAATTAAAAAATAAAATATCTAATTAAAAATTAAAATCAATATAAAAATGAAGTTAAAATTATAAATAAATTAGATGAAAACCCATTTATGAACAAAATTTTACTATTTTCACTATTAATTAAAAAATGAATCTTCACAAAAAATACCAAAAATTCACACAATTTTATTTTATATGTTTTTATTCAAAATATGATGTTTATATTGATATATTAAATTTATAAAACGTTAATTTTTTTGATTTTAAATGGGTTACCCATCAGAAGGTGGCAAAACCACCCTTATAAAAATATAATATTTTATGTTTAATATTGGGTTTATTATTATCTTATTCTTATAAAAATATATTGGTTGAATATAATAAATATTATATTGAATAATATATATATATATATATTAAATTAATATTTCTCATAAATTTAATTAATTTAACTTATTAGGATAAAAAAAATTTTGAGCATAAAAATTATTTTCCATTAAAACTTATCCTTTATATTCAATTGATTCTTATATCAATTTATACTTAATTTGAAACAAATGAATTCTTTTTAAATTTATTACAACCGTATATTTTCATAATTTATTCAATACTATTTATAACCACTCATTTGATGGCTAGGTTAAGTCTTATTATATTTAATAATATTATTATAATAATTTTTTTTGGTGAAACTCAGTCTCGTGTGTTATGTAAGATTTCAAAAAAAGTTTATCTTGCGTGTAACACATTCTATGTCAATGTTGCGTTAATTTCAAAATATTTAATAAATAAAATATATTTAAAATATTGAATATATTTTAATGTATTTGGGTATTATATTTCCTTATCTGTTTGGTGTCGCATGTGATGCATGCTGTCAAATATAAGGTGCTAACTTTAAATTTTTTTTGTTTTACATTCTACCCACCTTAAATAAATTGTTCCCTTGTAATTTATACTTTATCTATGAAATATAAGGATTAAAAAAAAACTCTTTTTAAAATTCCCACATCATAAAAATGGTATATATTAAATATTAACAAAAATGGATAAAGGAAAGTACAACGGTCATGTAGTTAGGTCCCCAAGTATGAGAAAATAGGTTGGAAATGGAAACATGGATATAGAAGAAAAAAAATCCAACAATCAGGTTTTGATGTAGAGTAGTAGTTAACTTGTTTTGATGATTATTGTTCGCCAGAAAACCATAAACCATATGTGTGAATAAATGAAACTAATATCATAAAAAATTATGATAATAGGAAAACATTTTTTAAGAAACATTTTATAGAGTTTAGGAATTCATTCAATCTTTATGGATGTAAGTAAATAAATGATTCTATAAACATAATATTTTCTTTTTGTGATGCCTAAAACAATTTCTAATTTCATTATTATGTGGTGAAGTAATACAATAATCTATCAAACCATGTTTGAAGGTCAACTTGAACCATTTTATGAAAAGTTTACTTTTCTATAATAATATTATCTAAAACATTAGAAAAAGGGTCACTGAAATTTGAAAAATGAAATTCTCATTATCCTTTAATCAAAATAAAGAAGCAATGAATTTTCACATTGCAAATTTTTTAATAATTTCTTCATGTACCATCTTGAAATATTGTAATTAATTGAATCACCAAAAAATCCTTATTAGAATCATGAATTCTTACTTATTCCTTGAGTAAGACACATGTTATTTGATATATTCCTTAAATTAAAAAGTGTAGTAAAAAAAATATATATAATGTTTTAAATGAGTGATTAATCAGTTATAAGGTAGTAATAACTTATCCAAATCAATAATTTCCTTATCATTATCTAAACAATAAGGGTTGTATTTCCATCAATCACGTGTTCTAAAAAAAGATTAACTTTCTACATAATCTATTTTCATGGTACCATTCAACATATGATCTCAAATAATTAATGAAAAGGTGATGCAATAAAATCATCATATATTCCATAATTCATACGACCTTTATAGAGATCATAAAAAATTGAAATTTAATAATTCTATAATAGGAATATTAATCATTCCTCATAATCTAAGGAAGTAGCATAATTTAAACATTATCTATTAGCATCATTTGGGGTATATTCCTTTAACTCTTGAGATATTTATTTTCATAGTATCCTACATCCTTTCAATTATAACATTGAATAACTGAATTTTTATTGTTCCATTTTCATTTTTTATCATGGTGAGCCTTATCTTCAGAAATATAAAAAACATCCATTTCCTTCAAGAATTTACTAGGGTGATTCCTTCCCCATTTATCATATGCGGGAAAATCCTTCTTTCCCTTATTCCCTTCATCCATATTTTTATCTTCCAATGTCTTCCTGTATTACTTTCCTTCATATATATAAGACTTGGACAAATATTTAATTATCTCATTAACAAATGTTATTATTTCCTCATATGTTGAGAATACTTAGGATTTGTTTTCCCTAATAAATGTTTTTTGAAGAACATGAATGATATGATCCTTCTGACTCTTTGGGTAATGTGCATTAGTGGAGTTCTCATTAATTTTACTATGATCTATTTCTAAATAATAAAATATATTCTATTAAATCATAAAACAAAAAATAATCCTGAAAATAGTTGAAAAATAACATAAATTTAAAACTTTATTCATAAATAATATCATAATCATAATCATTATTTCTATAGGGATATCATTACTTTTAAATTATTCATATTAGTTTGTTAAAAAGCATGAATTATCCAAAGTGTATCCCCTGAGAGTGTTAAAACAAGTGGGAAATAAGGCTCATTGTCACACACCTGGTTCCGTCGAGTCAGGCCCAACACACTTTTTCAGAGCTATTACTCCTAGGTACAATTCTTCTAGAACTACATCCACTTGTAGTATCCAGACAGTGATTTATTTCTTAGAGTAACCACATAATATCTAAAATACAAAAATTATATGATTTTATTATTTACTTTTCATGAAATTTTATCTTAGGGTTGTTCTCCCTAATCTATGTTTTCTAAATATATCTTTTATGTTTTCTTCTAAACTTCCTTTGGAGAAAACTGTTACGCCCCAAACTGAGAAGCCTAGAGTTGGTGCATTATTTAATAAAATAGGCATTATTACAAGTTATAAATTCCTAAATTAATTAATGGTATAGTAGTCTTGTAAAGAAATATTTTATACATGATAGTCATAATACATTGCGAAATAGGAAATACAACCATGATACATAAAAAAGATAAATTGCATCCTTGAAAACTTATTCAAGGATTTATTATTTATAACCGAGGGAAAAGAAACATAATAATGATGAGATTAAAATATCAAAAAGTGTATGTAAATCCTAAGAAACAAATAATAAATAATAATAAATTTACACGGAAAGGTAAATAAATGACAACACATTCCATTAAAATAACTAGATAAGGAAAAATAAATATGGAAAGTTGAATAACTGAAACACAATCCATTTAACCAATTTAACCAATAATGAAATATATCCATATATATATATATATATTTATCGACGTGAAATATCATGGATGAATAATAACTTAATCTATATTTCTGAAATGAGTAGTTATTGAAATCATGTCTTAGGTACATGAAAACCTATATCGTCAATACCTTTCAAAATATAGTTAAATCTATGGATAGAAACACATTCAAATTGGATAACTTATTCATCTCATCAGAACATATCAATGCATGGAGGATTTATATAAATCTTAGACCCCTCTATTAATTATAATTACAAAGAATTACTCATATAAATTAATCAAAATAAATAATATTCTTTATCCAAAATCCATATTGATTAAATAATACATATTTATCAATATTTCCTTTGATAATCAAATAACTCGTAAAGTAAACACCCTATGTAAAAAATGTTATATAGTTTAGGAAATAAATACATTCATCACCTAAGAATGGTGATATCTAATTAAATATTCTTAATTTTTTTTACTTCATGGGAAAGATATAAATAACAAGGGGACGTGATATTTTAAATATAGTCATTAATAACATTCTTAAGGAGGGTAAACATTAAACATTACAAATTGTCCCATATCACTTTGAAACATTTAAAAAATAATCCATGTGTAGGTATGAAATAAAATAGAACTTATAATATCATTATAATAATTGTATTCAGGATTTTACATGTCAAAGGATAGTCTATAAACCATATAAAAGTTAATTGGTGCATAACAACAAATATGTCTCAATGGAATGTAAACTGATATGAAATCTATTACCATAACCTTATTTTTGTTGTGTGGTATTTATTATCTTGTATATATATTTAAAATATGTTACTAAAATATACCAATACCATAATCCTGTTTATAATAACATATGTCATCTTCTTATAATATCTTATTACCCATTTTTTAATAATCTATCAATATTTTTACCATTTTGGGTGTTAATTTCGTAGTTTAATCAAGTATACAGGGACTTATTATTTGGTACTCCAATTACCTAGATAAATATATCATCATACATAGAACTTAAAAAAAATATGTAATTATCATATATATGAAGTACATATGTATTTATTATAATATATAATATTTAGATATGAGAAATGAAATGCACTATTTATGGAGACGATAGGTTGTATGAATGCATAAATGCGACTTTTATTTCATTATTGTATAAAAGACTGAAAATTTACCGATACATAACTGTATAATAATTCTAGTATAATATCAATGCTATATATGTTACATATGTTTTTTAAAACCATTTTATATACATTCCATGTATGGTGTGAAGAAGTCACATCGCTTTGAGTTGGAGGTAGTCCACACTTCCACAACAATGTTGTCATATTAAACAAAATGTAAAGTATAAGGGTATGCGTAATAATATAATTATAGAAGAATACATAAATATTAAATATATTATTTATATATTATATAAATATATTTTCCACCACAATTCATTCCATGAGTGGCGGAAAAGGAAAAATGAATAATCATCATTTTGTGAGGCGGTAGTTCGTCATACACATAAACATAATTTTCATTATACATTTGATCGAAGTGTGTGAATGTGTAGATATAACCCTTAGAATTAATAAATTAGTATATTTAAGACACTAGTGTTTTTATATAATCATATAATAGGAATATTCTTGGGGTGGATATTGTAAATGAAACTAAAGAGCTTGAGGAATGATGTTATCTCTTAATTGGGTAACTTCTTTTGGTTTATACAAAAATAATTCATGAATATATTTTTGATCGAGGTGAGGATTATAGTATGACGAGATGGATTTTAGGAGATATTTGGATAGATATTGTTTGGTACAATGTGGAAAGAGAGGTTTGAGGATGTGGAATGGGAGGGGGACTTTTATAGTGTAAGAGGAGTGGCAAAATTGTAATATTTTGACAGGGGAATTCAATACACATTTCTAACATTGAATGTGGATACAACAATGGACACATGTATATAAAATGTAATATGGGGTCTAAATATGAATAAAAAATGTATTTTTTACAATTTTAAAACTCATTTCTCCCAATAAGATTGATTTTTAGTCCCTTATTAAGTTATATTTTACATTAATCGTTGTAATTAGATTTTATTACTTTCACAAATAATTTTGTTAAAAAATATTATTTGAAATTATTAAAAATAAAAATTATTCTTATTAAAAATATGGAATCCCTTTTTTCCAATTCAAATTATATAATTTCCCGAAATTTATATAAATTTATCCTTACACGTGAGACAAAAATTTGGGTATTTAAAGTTAAAATGTTTGAAAGGTTTCTAGGTTTTTATGGTCAATTTCAAATTGAAATTGATTCCAATGAATTAAATAGGATTAATTGATAAAAATATTCTAATTATTTTTTAAAAATAATCTAAAACCTAATTTATCCTTATAAATATGTTAGACAAAAAAACATTTTGGAACTAAGATTTAGTATTCTCACTATTTATTAAAAAATGAATTTGAAATCAAATACCCAATATTTAACGTTAGTTAATTTGTAGGTTCATATTCAAATTATGATGTTTATTTTCACATATTAAATTTATTATAGATTCAAAAATTATATTTAAGATGGGTTCTCTTTCAAATGGAGACAAAAACACCTTTATAAAAATATAGTTTTTAACATGTAATATTGGGTTTGTTCTTATCTTATTCTTATCTAATATATTAGATGAATGTCAAAAATATATTATTGAATAATATATATATATTTATATATTTATATATTACATTAATATCACTCACTAATTGTGGTTAGTTTAATTTATTATTATAAAATATCTTTGTGAGCATTAAAATAGTTTTCGATAAAAAATTTCCTTTAATTTTAATTGTTATATCCATTTCTAATTAATTTTAAACTGATGAATTAAATTTATCTTTGTGTTAACCATATATTTTTATAATTTATTCAATACTATTTATAACAACTCCTTTAATGGATAGTTTATTTTTTAATATATAATGTAATAATATTTTTATAATATATTTTTGTTCAGTGAAACTCGGTCTTGCATATATTGTATGTTTTCGAAGAATTTGTTCTTGACTGTAACTAGTGATTACATGATGTTGTTTGAATTTAGAATTGAATAATATATAAAGTATATTTAAAGTAGTAAATATATTTTTATTTATCTGGGTTTTCTATTCCATTAAATTCCTGGTGTTGGGTGTCCTGAACCTATTAAATATTAGGATCTTACTTTATAATTTTTGGGTGTTAATTTCTCCCAACATTAGACAAATTACTTCCTCATAATTTCAAATTGTTACCATTATTATAGGGATAACAAATAAAATATTATTGAAATAACCACACTATAAAAGGGGTTAATATCTCATATTCTAAATATTGGAAATTGAAAAGTACAATAATACCAAAACAATGTTCCCTAGGAGGATAACATAAGTTGTAAATGAAGACATGGATACAGAATAAAAAAATTAAAAAATCTGATAGATATTTCTAGTGAACATGTTCAAATGATTGTTTTTTACCACAAAACCATAATCCATAGGTGTGAAAAAATTTCATTCATATCATCAAAAATCATGATAATAGAATATCATTTTTAAGATACTTTTCCTAGAGTTGAGGAATTCATTCACTCTCTATGTATATAGGTAAATATATATTTCTATAAAAATAATGTTTTCATTTTATTATGCCTTGAACTATTTATACTTTTCATCTTATATAGTGGAGTAATAAATAATCTATAAAATGGTTTACAAATGAAAACTTAAAAAATTTCATATATGGTTTACTTCTCCAAAATATTATGATTCAACACATTAGAAAAAAGGTCACTAGATTTCAAAAATGAGCTTCTCATTAGACATAAATCAAGATGAAGTAGCACTATAATTACACATTCCTAACATTTTAATAACATCTTCATGTATCCTCTTGAAATATAGTTATAACTGGAATTATCATAAAACCATATTGGAAACATAAAATCAACCCTATTCATTAAGTAAGACACTTGTTATTTGATATATTCATTAAATCAAAATGTTTGGTAAACTCTATATAGAATACTTGTATATAATTCATGAATCAGTTCCAAGGTAGTTTAATCTTATCCACATCACCAATTTCTTCATTATTATCTCAACATAAAAGGTTATCTTTCTGTCAATCATGTGTTTTACAAAAATATTATCTTTTTACTATATTACATTACTTTGAACCATTCATCATGTGATATAAAATATTTAAGAAAAAATTACTATAGTAATATCCTCACATGTTTCATAATTCTTATAACATTTACATCACTGAGAAAATATTAAAATTACATAATTATTGAATAGGCATATTAGTCTTTCATTTTCATATGTGGTAGTATCATAACTCCACCATTATCCATTGTCATCTATTGGGGTATATTCCTTTAACTCTTGGATATTTTATTTGTATAGGTTCACATATCCTTGCAGTTGTAACACTGAATAGTAGCCTTTTTATTTTTTCCATTTCATTCATTATCATGGTGACCCTTATATCCACACTTATAATGAACCCCCATTCCATTTATTAGTTTACCAGTGTGATTCTTTCCCCATTTATCAGAGGTCGGAAGATCCTTCGTTCCCTTCTTCCCATTATCTATCTTTTCTTGTATCATTCTATTATTCTCTTGATTCAATTAAAAGCCATTAGACTTGAATAACTCTTTACATATCTCTCTAATACATGATATTGTATCTTTACATAATGAGAATACTTGGGAGACTATTTCCCTTCGAAATGTTGGCACAAGATAATGAATGATACGATCCTTATAACTTTTTGGGTCACATGAATTGGTGGAATTCTTATTCTTTATGATAGGATCCATTTCTAGACAAAGGAATCTACTGAATTAAATCATAAAATATTGTATAATCCCAAAACTTGTGAAAAACATAACCTAAATTGGAAAATTTATGCATAACTAATCTCATATTCATAAATATGGTTTCTTCGGGGATATATTTACTTTTAAATCCTTCATATTAGTGTGTAAGGAAACATGAATTATCCTAAGCACATTCCCTAGGAGTTTCAGACTAGGTGAATAGTAAAGACAATGTTCATGTACCTGGTTACACCTAGTTTGCCACAACACACCTTGTCAATTGTTTACTCCTAGATACATCTGTTCCAGAATGACATCCACTTGCATTATCTAGAATATGATGTATTGTTGGGAGTACATGCATAATCTATACCTTAAAAAATATTAGGTAGTTATTATTTCATTTTATCCAAATTTTATCTTAGGATTATTATTCATAATATATGTTTTATAAATATAGTTTCCAAGGTTGTTTCTAAACTTCCTTTTATACCAACTATAACTCTCCAACCCCAGAATTCTGGAGTCGGTGCATTATTTTATTACACTGGCATGATTACAAGGAATAAAATACCAAAGGAACAATCAGTTGAACAGTCTTGGAAATCAATATTTCATATATTATGCCCATTATACATTTGGATATAGGAATTTCAAACATGATACATAAAAAAAATAAACTACCTCATTGAATGCTTATTCAAAGTTGTACTCTTCATAACATGGGGAAAAAATAATAAGGCTGAGGTCAAATGCTCTAAAAGGGTAAATAAATAATAAGAAATAAAAATTAATTGGAATAAATTTACATGGAAATGTAAATTATTAATAACAAAATCCTTTAAAATTAATATTTAAAGAAAAATCAATATGGAAATGCAAATAATTGAAACAGAAGCCATTTAACCCATAAAATGGTAATGAAATATATCCATAGATATAATGATGAAAATTATCATGGATGAATAATAACTTAATATAAATGTGAAAAATGTTCAATTATTAGATGTCATCTCTAACGAACATGAAAACCTATATGTCAAGACCATTCACAAGACAGTTAACACTATACACAGAAACATATTTAATTTGGCCAACTTTTTTGTCTCATGAAAAAATACCAATGAATTGAGGGGAAATATAAATTATTTTCCCCACTCATCATTAAAAATCCAAATAATTAATCATTTAAATTTGTAGAAATAAATAATTTACAATTTCAAATATCTGTATTGAATATAGAATACCAACGTTTCAATAATTCTTTAGATAATCAAATTGGTGGTCAAGTAAACACTGTATGTAAAAATCATATAAGGTATATGAAATAATATTATCCATCACACATGAATTTAGATATCTAATGAAATATGATTACAATAAATTTATTTCTTTAAGGGAAGGTTAGCAATCACAAAAGTAAGTGATACTGAAAAGACAATCATTAAGAACATTCTTGAGGAGAATAATCATTAAACATTCCAAAGTGTCCTATGCCACTTTGGAACATTTAAATCACAATCCCCATGAAGGTACGACATTAAATAAAACATGAAATATCATGAGAATAATTATATTTATGATATTACATGTAAAAGGGTAGTGTACACAACATATAAATGTGAATATGGGCATAACAAATAAATTTTAAAAATATATTAGGTGATTCCTTAGAAGAAAATTTAAATGAGAAAAGGGTAAAAATATATTTACCAAATAAATTTTAAAAAAATTGAAAATATTTAAAAAAAACATTGTTTTTAGAAGAAAACATGTTATTTGACTAAAGAAATAAATGACATTGGGTTTTCTAAAAAACATTTTCTCAAACATTTGGAGTACCAAAGAGTGGTAAATTGGTACTATTAGTTAATAAATTTCATTAATTACCATAGGAAAAGAGAATTTATGGTTTTATTATATAATTATAAAATAATTTCCTTTGATGGAGTGTTTAAGGGTAAACAATCATGATCAAAATTTGATTGTAAAGTAAAACCATGAAAATGTTATAATATTTGAGTGAAAGTAAATCAATCCGTAGATTATGTGTATCAACTGAAAATTCAAATGTTGAATAGGAAATATTTCAATATATATTCAATGTAATTATACACATGATCATATAATAGACAAAACACCGAGGAAGTAATACAACCCATTGAAAAGAAACCAGTTTACGAAATTCTTTTCCACTTGAAAATTTTAACTCAAATACCATTAAATGGAATAATTCAAATAAAAAATCAAAATATCATCAATAATAATGAATATTAATAATATATGTCAATATTTATGTATGAAAACCATATATAAGTGTTGTTCCATAGTAGTATCTAGACCACTAGGTGGGGTGAATGAGTGGTTCATTTTTCTTTTATAAATATGTTTCTCAACTCCTAAACAAATAGTTTCTAAAAATCTGAACCTTGTTAGAGTAACAATACACTCAAATATATCTCAAATCCTCAACATTCATATAAAACAAATATAAATAGAATTAAACACTAGATATTTACAAGGTATTTTGAAAATTTATTCTTCTTTCCATGTTGGATAGTCCCACCAACATGGATTATTTCACTTTCTTTTTTCCAGAATAAAAATCACAAGAAAATTAAAACTTCAAATAACAAATATGTTGTTCTGGAATATTTTTCGAGATCCTCAATACTAAAAACATTGACATCATCGATCAGTAAGATCTTACTAGTCTAGATCCTTAGTTTGATGGTCAATCCTGTTTGATTTTTCTTCTTCCCCTTCTATTCAACTAAGTTGGAACTCAATTTCTAGATCACAATTCTTGAGTCTAATGGAACTCGATCCAATGATCTTTGTTTGATAGATCTTCATTAAATTGTAATTTTGACCATTCATTTAATTAACTTCATCTGCATCAACCTTAAAATAAATTTGGTTGGAAACTCAATACGTGTTCCATAAATTTCATAGCTTTAATACTTTAACAAATTCGAGTCTAATTTCTAAATAAAATCATGTCTACTTTATAGGGACATCCAAATGTCTTAGGAAGGGTTCTATAAAACATTCCAAATATAAAAAAATTTCAAGAAACATTAGTTCTCCTTAAATCTTTGATCTATCATAGGATCATTCAATATAATTTTAAAACTCTTTGATTTTTGGTTCTTCCTTTGACCTTTTCAATGCATTTAAATGTTTTTGTAAAACATTAGTACAATTCTGATTCTTTGGTGTGAAATTTTTCTTGAGTAAGATATTTTTCTTGATTCTGAACTTCTTTGTGAGTAAGATAATTTTTTTGAGTAGTTTTTTTTCTTATGTCATATATATATCTTATTTATGATGTTTTTATTGAGTAAATTTTTTTTAGCATTAACTTTTTCTTAAGTAATATATTTTTTTTGAGTATGAAATGTTTCTTGAGTAATATATTTTTCTTGAGTAATGTATTTTTCTTGAGTACAAACTTTTTCTTAAGTAATTTATTTTTTATTTTGTCCTAACATTTTCTAGAGTAATATCCTTTTCCTGAGTAAGATATTTTTCATGGGTAAGATAATTTTCACGAGTCTTAACATTGTATTGATTAAGATATTTTTCATGAGCTAGAAAGTTTTCTTCCTCATTCCAAAAATTATATTTTGCTTCATGATACTAATCAACAATGTATCTTTCCTCACCTTTTCCTTCATAAATTAGTTATCACAAATTTTAAAAATTAATTAATTTTTATGAGAAAGAAAAAACACCAAATAATCGTCAGATTTATATTATAGTTATTCTAACATCAAAATATATTCCTCATTACCATTTCAAAATATATTGACTCATGCTGATGTTTGGGTCTGATATCGATGATTCTGAAACTTTTTATCCTAAATCAGATTATCATGCTGGATTCTATTATCATCTTTGACATCATTGGATTCTTGGATCTAATTTGATTAATTTCCTCACAAACCTCTAAACATACATTCATTAATAAACATATTTATACATTGAAAAAAATACCACCAAAACATAATTGGGGTCCATTAATTTTTTGATTTGTATTTTTAGCCAATACCCACATCAATATATACACATTACCTTTTAAAAACACTAGGTGCTAGTGTTTTATTTTCACACTTTTTCTTCTCAATAATTTTTTTCCCAACTCTTCCTATTACTTATATTTCCATTGTTTGTTTCCATATCCCCCTAAATATATTATCTCACCGTTATTAAAAATCAAATTCAAAGAGTTTAATATGACAATTTTAGTTCTTTATTTACAAATGTATCATTTCAAAACGCCAGAACATTCATCTCAATAACTTGAAACTCTTATTTATAAGAACATAAGTATCAAAAGAGTATCTTATAAACGGTTATTTAAATAAACAACTCTATGTCTACTTGGTTGAACTCTGTGTAAAAAAAATAATGTATAATCAACGCTATCAATGTTTTCCATTACTTAAATTTCATGTAATATGTTTTCATGTTTTCATCAATATCTTATTTTCTGGGGAAATAATAGAAAGAATTAATTAAAATAAAATAACCTTACCTCCATCTTGAAAAAAATATCATAAAGTTCACGTGATTAAACATAACCTTCAAACTAATAATTTTGTGAGACATTATTAAATTATTTTTCAATAATAGTATGATATTGATCCTCATATTCATTAAAAAAACTCCATTAATTCTCACCATGTTAGTAAATGTATCCAAATGTTTTGGGAATATAGAGGAACCTCATGGATTTTCAAAAATAATGTTCAGTCTAAGAGTCTTTTCTCAGTAATGATTTTTTTCTTCTTCTTGTATTGTTTTTTGGATTTATATTCTTTGTTCTCTTCATAGTTATGGGATTTTGTAACAAGTTTCTATTCATCTATGGACTCTTGTAATGGGGATTTAAACTACATTTCCCCTCTTGTTACATTTTTTATCATAGAGAGTTTTTAAAAAATCATTCATTACTTATAATTTTTTTGGAAGGATAGTCATGCCAATTTTAGTAACATCCATCCATACAATGTTAATTTTTTTAAGAGCATCCACTTTTAAGGGGAAAGTGGGAACCCTCGTAATTAAATAGTTTCAGTACCAAAGGATATGACAGATCTATTAAAGAAAATAGTGAGTTGTTTTGAATCGTTTTCCCAGAACCAAACCCAGGGAATATCGCTTTCCTTTATGTCAGGGAAATCCTTCAAGGTGCCCAAAAAAAGAAGAGACATGTTGTCCCAGGATTTCTTGTACTCATATTTACTAATTTTCCCCATATTGGATCCTCAAAGAAGGATGACCTTCTTTCTTGCATCTCTTGTAAAATTTATGAATTTTTAACCCATAATATATTGATAAATTTTATCATCTTTTCTCACATAATCTGAAATTTTTTCCTTCCACTTTTCCATAGATAATTTTTGTGCTTCTTATTAATTTCACTTCTTATCTGTATGTTTAGGACAAATAAATAAGCTCTCTATATTTTTGGAGTCATCATGATTGTTTTTATACACTTTATTAACATACTCTTATTTCATAACATACTCATATTTATTCATCTTTTGAGTTTCCTTTTATGGATTCCATAAAAAGATTAGGAAAATTTGATATTATTTTATCATTATAGCTCCTACCTGATTCATGCATACTTTTTAGTAGAGAAATTTTATACCAACATGAATATTCCCTATCGTAAAAATTTTAAAAACACCAAGAGTGACCTCATAATCATTATTTTTTAGATTAAGAGTAAAAATGATCATTATTTTGTTGTTATTGTTTCATCAAAAATTTTGGTTCACTTTTATCATATAAGATACTTTCTAGGGGAATTCTTATATTTCATGATAAAATATGTTTTTTATCAAAAACCTCCTTTTGTAATACATTATTTTCACCAACTTTAGACATTTCACCTTTATCTTTAATTTCTTTGGTTATGTTTTCTCTCATATTTCTTATATTACTTTGTGCTGTAAGAAACATTGAATGTGTTTCTAAAAAATCGTCTCCTATTTTATCTAACATTCTCTTCAAAAAATAAATGATTTTTTCAGATGAAGATATCTTAAACTTGTTCTATTTAATTTCATCAACAAAGGGTATATTCTATCTTGTTGATATTATCACTAGTAGGAAAATTTTAACTGCACGCTTTCAGTATCATTTGATGCTCACAGTTCAGGAAATTTTTTCTTTCAACATATTTCTTCACCTTCATTCTTTCTTTATTAAGTTGTGTATTCTTTTCCATTTCTTTCTCTAGATTCTATTTGAGAACCCATTCCATTTCTATCATCTCATTATTATCAACATCACTATGAGATGAATCACTTGTATTTCTAACATGATATATAAATTTGAGTTGATGATCAAATTCATAATTAGATGAGGAATTATTCTTATTTGTTCTTTTCAGATAAATTTTCTTTTTTTAGTCGTAATGAAATCATTCAATATATTTATTACACTGTAGATTCAATGGTTTCTCATCATCATATTAAACTCATATTCCATAACATTCTTCCTAGGAAACTTTTGTGCAAAATGTCTTTTCCCTTCACAATTCCAACATTTGAGAGTTTTAAATTTATATTTTACCTATATTTTATTTCTTTTAATAGTGGGAAACAATTGTGTTTAAATATTCAACTTCTTCATCAGCTTTTGAATTTCATGACTATTCTTTAAATTCTTCGGTTTTTCCCTTTTATCAAATATGTAATGTCCATTTTTATCAACCTTCTCTTTCATTCTCACAAAATTATATCTTCTCATTACATAAGTAATGAGAATACAGTATATATCATCTAGAGATAGTGTTTCAGGATATCAATCTTCTAAAGTTTAAAAATTGGCAACAAACTTATCAAGAATAATTCTCAAGATATTTTAAAAAATAGTTTATTCTTATAATTTCTCACAAATTCATGTTACGATGATAACAATATCATTTACCCTTGTAACGAAGTCACCAAAAAGTTATTTCTTATCCATTTTCATATCATCATACTTTGTCCTCATGAGTTTTTACATCTCCATCTTGACCATTATATTTCCTTCATAAATGACTTTCAACGTATCCCAAATACCTTTGGCAGTTCTCACTCCATTAAATCTAAGAAACTCAATTTTAGTAATTGATGAATGTAAATAATTTTTATCCCTTCTAAAATTCTCATGATTTATATAATGAAAATTAGTAAGAATAGTATTATCAATACGATGTGGAAATTATATGGTAGTTGTTTCCAAAAAATAATAACCAAGGGACATAAGTTGTGGATGCATTTTATATTTCTTGATATGAATATTCATTACATTGAAAACTGAAATCCCCTTATAGTTCACAAAATTTACGTTCAACATTCTCATATATGTATGTGTCATGGGGAGCATATGCTCTAATTCTAATTTATGTTCCTGTGTAATATCGAGACCACTGAGATAGAGGGGTGAATCAGTGGTTTCTTTTTATATTGTAAAAAAATATTTCATAAACAAAAAACATTCACATTCTATAAAAAATATAAGTGTTACTATCCACTCAAATAAAAAAAATCTACTTTTTTATATTGAAAATATAATGATAATTCGACACATGATATTTAAAAGGTTCTATAGAAATTAATACTCCTTGTCATGTTTGATAGTCCATCCAACAGAAAAATCTTTTACTATTTTCATTTCAGAATTCAAATGGAGAAGCAAAGAATAATTCTGGAATCCCAGTAAAACCATTCCTACTATAGTTGGTTATAACCCCTAACTATCATTTCCAATATCCACTTTCCAACACATTCCATTTTAATAATTGGTAATCATTAATAATAATATGCTTCACATTCCTTCTTCTTTTCTGAATCACTTAAAGAAATATTCACCTCCTCCAGAAGTAAATTGAATCAAACTCTTCCTATTTACCTTCTTCAAGAACATCAAAAAATAACTTCAGAAATATGAATGTCTTGAATAGTATTCTAGAACATCATTCCAATAATCTTCCTCAGCATCAATGTGTCCAGTGTTCCCAGTCTGGATCCTCAGTCTGATGGTCAGTCTAGTCTGATTCATCTTCTTCCCTTTCTCTTAATATGAGTAAGAACTCAATAGTCAGCGCACAATTATTGAGTCCTGTAGATCTTGGTCTAATAAATTTCCAAGGATAAATAGGATTATATTCCTTAACTTCATTATTAAAAAACATTTTTGTTAGAAACTCAATACCTATTCCATAATATCCAGATCTCATGTATATCAATAGATTCGAGACTCATTTACAAATGAACTCAAATATCCATTTAAAGGGACCTCAAAATGATTTAAGAGGTGTTCTAAAAACCATTACCACTTTAATGAAAATTCTTGAATATTTAAATCTCGTTAAATCTAGGATCTATCTTTGAATCATTCAATTCCTTTTAAAACATCCTTAATTTTTAGATCTTTCATTGAGTTCATATATTCTTCAAAATTTCTTAACCAACATCAGTATGATTCTAATTCATCAGTATAGAATTTTCTTGAGTAAAATATTTTTCTTAAGTTCGAACATTTTTGCGATTAAGATCTTTTTATTTATTAAGAAATCATTCAACAGTAAGATTGTTTTATTGAGTACGAATGTTTTATTGACTAGTATATTTTTCCTAGAGTCTGATATTTTTATTGAGTAAGTTCTTTTTCTTGAGTAAGATCTTTTTCATGAGTATGATTTTATTTATTGGGTAATATCTCATTATTGATCATGATCTATTCATGAGGAAGATATTTTTATTGAGTTAGAAATTTTTCTAGAGTAAGATCTTTTCCATGAGTAAGATCTTTTTCTTGAGAAATATCTTTTTCTTAGTCTAATATTTTTAATGAGTTAGATCTTTTTCTTGAGTAAGATCTTTTCCTTACTAAATATAAGAAACATATTTTTCATTACAAGCCTCAAAAACATCTTTTCATTCCTCCACTGTTCATTCATAATTATTGTATAATAATTTTCAAAACATACTTATGATTTATGGTAAATAAAAAACACCAATGGATTGTCAAATTTATGTTGGAGTCATTCTGAATCCAAAACAACTTATTCATTATGATTTCTATATCTCTTGACTCATGATGATTTTTGGATCTAATGTTATTGATTTTGAATCTAGTCCTCTTGAATCATATTATCCTCATAGATTCAATTATCAGCATGGATCTAATTATCACCTTGGGTCTGGTTAGAATCCTATATTTTATTTGAAATCATTCCTCACATCCTTTCTAGCATAATTTATTTCATCATTATATTTTTTTACTGACAAAAAATACAACCAAAACCTAACAGGGGTATAACAATAAGAAATTATGTTAAAAAAAATTAATTTATTGTCTAAATAGAAATTTAACAATCATAAAAATAAATCAGACTCAAAAGATAATAATTAAAAATGCCATTACGTAGAATAATATTTAAAATTTCCAATGTGTCTCGTAACACATTTAAACATTTGAATTTCAATATACAATGAGTATCAACATTATATAAAACCTAAAATATCATGAGAATAAGTAGTTTCATTATTTAAAATTTCAATGTGACATATATACATCATATAAATGGATCATTATTCATAATAACAAATTAGTCTCAATGGAATACGAATTGAGACCAAATCTATTACATTGAGTCTGATTTGTCTCGTATGTCTTTATATTCCAAACTAAAACACTTATTTTAATTATTTACTCACTTTAAAAACTTTTTCATGTTTAACCTATTTTTTATTTCTCTTGTTAATATGATGTATTACAACGGTTTAGAAAATTAATTTTACGTTAGGTGTTGTGACAAAATATAATTTATATGCAAAAACGAATTGGGTAGATCAATAATGGTAAAAGGGTTCATTAGATGACATCTAAATAATTAAATTCATGAAATAATTATTATATTAATACATAAATTATACATTTATAACATATCATTAAATATGATTATTAAAATGAACCAATGTTACAATCATCTTGATGGTGGGTCATACGCAGGCATGAGTAACGTTAACATTTTTAAATGATCATTATGGAAAGAAGTTAAATTAAAAAATTCCTATTTCAGAATGATCATTATATTATAAATAAAATTTTAAATAACCATATATTCTTATATATATAATTCTTGTCATGTATAATAAAACACATTATGTTGAGGACGTGGTAGTCGACACGTCCACGAAGGACATTATCACTTTTTAAGTGTTTGAGAAAGGGTATTAAATGGAAAGATATATTATTTTTATGAACAGTTAATTATGTCATTACTATCATATATATGTTCTTTATATCACATATTTTTAATTAAATATATAATTTAGTTTTTTCATTTTTAGTGTGAACAAATCACAACACTTTGAAGGGGTGGTAGTCCACACATATACAAATGATGTTATCGTATTTAAAAAAATAGAATGTATTTGGGTATGTATTTTAAGATAATTATTGAAGACTATAAGAATACTAAATATAATAAATACCATAGATAAATATATATTTCACAATAGTTCCAACCATGATAGATGGTTATAAAAAAATTAATAATCAATGTTTTGTGAGGCGGTTGTTTGTGGTACACGTAAACAATATGTTCATTATCAATTAGATAAAGGTCTTTATATGTGTAGGTATAAACCATATTATAAAATAATATTAGTATATTTTGGATCCTTTTTATGTTATATAATCTTGGAATAAGAATATTTTATGGGGTGTAAATGGAAATAATTCTAAAGAGGTTAAGGAATGATGGAACCTCTTAATTAGGAAATTTCTTTGGGTTTTTTCCAAAAGAATGACTTCGTTAGATTTATGAGCATGGTGAGACATATAGGATCGGGGGATGTATTTATACTTTCTATTTTTCTAGATCTTGGTCAAGACAATGTGGCTTGATAGGTTTGGGGATGTGGAAAGAGGGGAGGGCTTTTACTAGTGGAGGAGGAGTGACACTCTAGTAATATTTTGACAATGGAATTACATACACAATTTTCACATTGAAAGTCACTCCCACAATGGAATTTTTTTTATCCATGTTTGTTTTTTGTCTATGTATGGACATAAAATTGAATTTTTACTTGTTTATTGGTTATTTGGGCCATTATGATTAAGCATTATTTCGTTATTAAGCTTAATTTTACCATAGTCCTTTTAATTAATTGTTATTACTTTAACTATTATTTTTGGTCAAAAGTATAATGAACTGATTATATGGTATAAATTATGTTGATTAAAAATATGGAATTAAATTTTTCATATTACAACCATACAAGTTCCATAAATTAATTTAAATTTTTCTCATAGATAGTACGATAATTCATGTTCTAATCGTAAAAAAGATCAAATAGTTGGTGTGTTTTTATTATTAATTTCAAAGTTAAATTGATTTCAATGAAATAAATTGGATTAATATATAAAAATACGATCTAATTAAATATTAACAGAAATTTAAAATGTAATTTATCCTTATAAACATATCATATGAACAAGCAGTTTTGGATAAAAATTCTGTATTTTCCACTATTTATTAAAAAATGAGTCCTCATAGAAAAATATAAAAAATTTACCCTTACCATATTTTTATGTTTATAGTTTGAATATTTAGTTTATTTTTACATATATAATATATATAAGATAAAAAAAATTGTATTTGAATTATCTTCTCCCTTAAAAGTCATCAAAAATACTTTAATAAAAATATAATATGTTATGAGAAATATTGAGTTTATTCTTATCATGTACCTATCAAATCTATTGAATAAATACAAAAATTAGATATAATATTAAATAGATATATTACATTAATATCACTATCTAATATTAATTTATTTTATTCATTATGATAAAACTACTTTTTGAGCATCAAAATTGTTATCGATAAAAATATTCACATTATATTTGTTTTCTACTAATATTCATTTATAGTTAATTTATAACTAAATGATTTTTTTTATATTAATATAAACCATTATTTTCATTATTTAATAATTATTATTCATAACTACTAATTTAGTGTCTATGTTATTTATAATAATATTTTAATAATATATTTTTGATTGATGAATCTTGGTCTTACGTGCAACACAATTCATTGAAGAAACTAATTATTGCATGAAACACACTATAACTTATTTTTTCATTGATTTCATGATATAAAATATATTTAATTTATTTTAAATAATAAATATATTATATATTCTTTGGATATTATGTTCTCTTACACGTTTGGTGTTGTGTGTCACACACGCTATTAGATAGAATTTTAAAAAACAAGATATTTAGGGAATTAAAAGTAATTAATCACTTCTTAGAGGAGGTAGTCCAGACATAAGAATGTACCATATTTTGTTTTTTTAATAGATGGGATGGAACAGAATAATATAATATTTTATCTTAACATAATTGTAAATATATTATAATCATAGTACATATTAATTACATCTATCCCTATAATGAACCATGCAATATGGTGATAGATAATGAAATAAGTCATTCATGGAGGTGAATAACTTCATGTATTCATGATGTATGTATTCATTTTATATTTTCTGTAAAATATGTTTTAAATAGTTATTATCGAAAAATAATAACATTTTAGTATTGTAATGATACATATTTCCTTATAATATTCTGGTCATAATGTTTGTAATATAGGATTAATAAGGATAAAACATTAATGAACTTGGTTAAGACCATTATCTATTCCTAAGTAATACTTCTTTGGATTAAATCATAATCATTGATAGTCTAGTATTTTGTCGATAAAATTACATTTAGAAAATAGAAAATATAGTTTTATACTTTCTTGGGAAGACAGTTATTGATAAAAGTTTATCAATGTACCTATATAAGTGAGGAGTGGAGGGATCATTTTATTAGTGAGGGAAGTTTAACTTCTATAAATATTAAATGTTTCAGATAAATTTTGTAATTTCTTGGACTTTGTCTATATAATTTTTAAATATTACAGAGAATATGTTAGAGATCAGGCATTGAGAAGACGTGCGATGATGATACACAGTGTGCCTCAAATAAATGTTTCAAATATATTAAATATATTTAATAGCGTTTATATGTGGTTTTCATGAAAAAGTGGACTAACTTATAAATAGGTTTTTGGATTAGAAATCTGAGATCACCTTCGAGTTTAGAATCTTAGTTTTACCCTAGCAGTATCTTGACATTAGTCGCTATGAGCCATTTGTGAAAAAGTTGATGTGGATATCAAAACAAATAAAATAATTTAATAAAATGATTTTTATATGTCTCACAGATGAAGATATTATTGTATTTTTAATTATATTCTCATATAAGAATTCAAGGGTTAGACACATAAGCATGGAACCTCTAAAGACTCATCTGAGAGATATCTAATGAATTCTATTAGAATAACGATGATTGAATAAGATTGGATCATAGATCATTGCACTAATAAAATTGTAAAACCTTTTTAATGATAACAGTGCAAACATTCTTCATTGATGATCGATCCAACTCAAGGTAGGATTTTTTTTCTACATTTTTATTTCATTGATGATGGAAATAAATTGAAAACTGTATTAATTTGTGGGTCAATTACCTTGCTGGATTAGTTAATTTAAGGGAGATTTAAGAGGATTAAATTGATTCTCTTCACTGTTTCTCTTATTGGAAAAAAATTGAGATCAATAAAAACATTGATTGAGGTCTATTATTCTCCTTTTATTATTCTTTTCTCCCCTGATTCATCATTCATCCTAGGAATTCCTCATCTAGCCCACGACATGACAATTCATGAATAATCAATCAGTGCAAACATTTTTCTAGAAGCAACGATATGATATAATAGATTTGCGATTGGCACGACATAATGGAGGTGTGATGAATGAAATATAGAGAATTAGATGATGGATGATTCCCTAGTTTACACTCTATGGTGTTCTTCAGTGCATAATGTAATAACAGTTATTTAATAGGTTTTTTGAACATATCAGTTGACAATGCATGTTTTTTAAAGACAATGGGGAATGAATGACATTTTATCCTCGATTTCATGGAGAATTGATTGTGATATCAAAGACAGAGTGTCAACCTAGTCATGTAGAGGAGGAATGAGTGATTATAGATAAACTAGATCCACCCAGTGTTTAATATGGGATTACATGATGTGTGCGGCCCCCTGGTTATGGCGCTATGGTTTGGAAAAATTTAGGGATCAATGGTCTTGTATCCCTATCACATGGTGTGTTTCCCTATCACACAGTGTGTGTCCCTGTCACACAGTGTGTGTGTCCCTATCACATGGGGTGTGACCTATCATGGTTGACATGGCATGTACTTCATAAGCGCATAGTTTTGGGTTGGTGTACAAGGGAATGATCATGCTCTGTACCCCCACATGAACCCATATTGGAATACGCGGGCCTGTACACAGACATGCATTTAGTACAGGGATATGGAAAGGTGAAACGGGTGGGATACCATGTGTCTCTACATATATTGTATATCCTTCTAAACCCCATGTATATGGAAACTATATTCTTTGTGGGGCTCTTCAACTTTGGTAAGACATGGAATAGATGGAATTGTCTTGTACCCCATGGGAGATGCCATGTAGTCCCTTAAAGAGTGATTGAGGCTCTATATTTTCTAATTATGGCTAGTATAGGTTGATTCCATTCCCTTGGTCCTTTACCTTGAGGGTACAATGCGACATTATATGCACATCACATGATTGTGATCCCCTTTAGAGGTCGAGTATTAGATAATGTTTTGGTGTCTCTCTGTAATAATGGAGTGAGATCCACAATCATCCCTAGTTAGAGTCTGTATAATCATTGTGAAATCTCAAAAAACGTAGTCAATCCTCCATCGATAAGGTTGTATGATTATGTTTTGCAGAATCATTGACACATGATCTCCTACATAGCGGGTAGATCTAGACTAGGTTCATGGTTCCTCCAAGAGATTCTCATCATGACCCTCTATCTATGTATCATGGTCTCCTTATGCTAGTGAGCTTCCTTGGATGGGGCCTGATGGTCCAACCCTCTTCTTTTAGTGTCTTTGATGGTAGAATGGATCATGGAGTGGGTGCCACTGGAAGGAGTGTTGCTTTGAGAAGAATCTTGTGGCTGGTAGTTGGTTTGAATGCCTTTTAGTATGGTGTCATTCGTAAGTTCATCTAGGTTTTTTTTTCAATTATACAATGATTTTTCTATATTTTATTGACCATAATATACATGTTTCTTGCTGTTTAGTGTTTTTGGGGTTTCCTACTGAGTATTTTTATACTCACCCTTGCATAGGATTTGGTTTCACATGTCACATCTTATGCATATGAAGACCCTTTTTATGGTGTCCTATGAGGAAAGGGATTGAGTGGAGCATAGTCAGATCTTTACCAACCAAGGTATTTTTTGAGAGCATGCTTTTGACTTACTCCTCATACTTGGAGTACGTTGGACTCATTATAGTTTTTTTGGGCTTTTTTTACCCCCTTTTCTATTTCAATACTTTTTTTGTCATACTCTATTTTGGGATGTTATATGTATACATAAATCTTTTCAATTGTTTTATGTTTCGTCCATTTTAGGGGCTCGAAGATGTGTTCGTGTGTACAAGTACTTTTGAAAAAAACCTCCAATTTGTACGATATACCTACTTGACACTGGTTTCTATCCCTTGGCCTATTAAAGGCTGGCCTGGGGTAGTCATGGGTTGGACCTCGGATGGTCGGGTTGCGATAGAGTGTTAGCATAGATCTTGGTCAGTTCTATATTAGGATAATGTGTTTACAATATCGGTTTGGGGAAACAGTGTTAAGTGTTTCGAGATCAGATTTCTGGCCAGGGACTCCAGTGTTGTTGTGTCATCTATGTATCCATACAGAAGGAATATTACCACCTACTATTGGACATGGTATATGAGAAGACTAGTTACAGGGAAAACAAGGTTATAGGAATCATATTTGAATGGATGTGTTTTTAATTTCCTTTTTGAGTCATCTCCACAGATATACTATTTTGAAAAGGATACATATTTTTTTTATTTTAGGATTCCTCCACATATATAGCCATATCATATTCCACCGCATGATCAAGAGGATAATCCTCCAAGTGGTGTGGCATTCGTAAAGTGGATTATACCATATATATATATCCAATTGGTGGATTATTATCTATCTCACCACCCATAGATTATAATGTTAAACCATCACTACAAGGTGAGTATATATGTAGGCTATGTGCGGTGAATGTGTTATAGAGGCCACGACCTCCGAGGTTTGGGTTTGATCCTAAAACCCAGGTAGTTGAGGACTGCATATTGAATTTCAATCATGTTTTCTAGCTATAGAGGATGTTTATAGACCATATGGATTTCCTCATGAAGAGTCTTCTATAATACGTTTTTGGGAGCTGGTGGTGCTTGGGTGCGGAGTCAGAGTATGAGATGACTCTCTCTTAGATAGACTTTGAGAATCTTCTCATAGAGGAGTTCTATCTAGCCATGTTTCTATCAGTACACATACATGCGCTCTTGTACCTGTAGTAGGTCATTATGACCATGGTATAATGCATAATGAAGTTCAATAATCTCTCATGTTACTCTTTGGATATGTTGTGGAACCAATTCTTCAGGGCTCAATCTTTTTAGTAGGTATTTCCTTGGGACATCATGGCTTGAATATTATATCATATATTTTCCACCATTGTTAAAATTTTTGTGTGAGTCTTGATGGTAAATAATTTTTTTCAAGGGAAAACACAAAAACTGGGAGCTAGTAGTGGGCACCCTATAGCTGAGGCTTCAAAAATAGGTAGTCAGCAACAGTCACAATGATATAAAAGGGTCACATGATTCTGGATAATATCCCATGACTCTGGTTCAGTGGTACTAGGATCCCAGTATGTATTGAATAAATGAAGCGAAATGAAGTATTTCACTTACTATAATTAGGGACATATATCTAGAAATTTTTGGAACCATCGTACAGATAATCGAGAGACACTATAGGGACTGGTGAGATAGAGGAAGAGGTAGGAGAATGGTGGTCTACATAGAGACTGATCTGTCAGAGGGGATGACAGGGTAGCTGGATTTGGTCAGATGTTCATCCTATTACCCACACCGCCCCAAGTAGTCCTCGCCAGGCTTAGGGAGCTGGTGGGCATGGATAAGTCCAGTTACATGCTATGGAGGACCATGACCCCTGAGGCCTCAGGGATTATATGAAGTCTAATATATTTCTATTCTACTTTAGATACAGTATTTTTAGGAATATATTCTGGCCATTTCATTGTTTCCACAACTCTAGTTCAAATCATTAATATTTTACATGAAATATTGACATGAACCTTATGGTTGGAGAATCTGATGTGTGGTGACTAATTAATTTTTCACTTTTGTCAAATTTGAGAATTGATTCGTTGATTTGGGAGTTTTTTATGGTATATCTTTTTTACCTCAGTGAGGCCTTATGAAATCATATTTGGTATGGACTAGATATCTACAGTTCATGCCCCTCTCAATTTTTTAGGAATAGGATTTTTTGTGTCCACAATGATGGTACAAGGTTTTCCATTGTTAGAGAAAAGGATATCCAGATAATGTAAGATCAAATCATACATATGAGGTTGCACCAAATTACTCGTCAATTTTCTAGCTTGAAACATGGTTAATTAGATGTTATGAGTTACCAATCTCTCATAGTGGAGGTGGATTATGAGGATGCATTTCATAAAGATGTTTCGGGTTTACATCCACACTAAGATATAGACTTATTCATTGATATATGGATCAGGGTGACACTGATATCTTCACCAGCATACTGGATGGATCCCATAAGGGTTTATGTGTTAAAGGGGCAGTTGGAGGGCTTGTAGAGGAAGGGATTTGAAAGACTTAGTGTTTCACATTGGGCATCCCACGTTTTGTTTTCCAAGAAGGCAGGCACGGGTTTGCGGTTTTGTGTGGTTTATCAATACTTGAATATGGTGATCATGAAGAACAATTATCCACTACCGAGGATTGATGAAATATTTGATTAGTTGAAGGGGGTAAGATAGTTCTTAAAGATTGACCTCATGTCATGTTATCACCATCTATGAGTACAAGACAACGATATAAAGAATATGGTATTAATATATATCTAATGTCACTATGAGTACTTAGTGATTCCATTTGTCTTGCACGTGAGCCTCATCCCAATTGGCGTGGTCTCTCTAAGTGCATCCACGAGACTGAGGTTCAGAAACCAGACATAGGAATAATTTCGGGGGTACTGTAGCAGTTTTTGTAGCAGCACTGTTCGGTACTGTAGAAAGAGGAACTATTCACCTTGGGACACCGGTTTGGGATTGGGGTCCTTAAGGCCTTCGGGCCACCCAAGGCCTTCGGGTCAGTAAGTATTTCAGGCCTCCTCAAGGCCTTTGTGCCACCTCAAGGCCCTCAGGGCCACCTGATTTGTAGTTGCATAGATAGATTCTACATGGAACCACTCTTGAGGATGAAAGAGCAGGGCACATCCACCATAGAAGGGCTAAACAGACATTGGAAGAATGAGAGGGTATGCCATTTTACATCGGTACAATGCCTGTGCACCCCTGTACATGGATAGGATATCCAAACAGTCATGCAAAGGTGGAGAGCTGATCATGATGCAGATGTTAGGGAGGAGCAATTTCAAGTAGTCATAGTCTTTATAATTTCCTTATGACCTACAGGTCACGTAATTTCTCTAAGACTACGGGAAATGTAATTCCTAAACCTACGGGCCTTGTAAGGGTTCCCCATCATCCCATGAAATGGGGGTTATCTCAAAATCAATAAAAAAAGGTCATTTGTCATGATAAACACCCCTATAGTGATCACATGACTCATAAACTAGATCATACAACCATTCTTAAACCAGTTCATGGTAGTCTTTATGGATGAAATCCTAGTGTATTTGGTGTCTAAGGAGGAGCATGTGTGACACTTGAGAATGGACCTACACTCACTCTGGGTGGAACCACATTATAATAATATCATGAAGTTTTATTTTTGGAATCATGAGTTCCATTTTCGGAGACACATCATCTCAAAAGTTGGAGTTTCATCGAAACCATCAAAGGATGATGCAGTGCTTGCTTGGGAGCCACCAAAGTGTGTCACTTAGGTGCATAGATTCATTAAGCTGAATGAGTACTATCAGAGTTTTGTAATCATCTTCTATAAAGTTGAATCACATTTGAAATTCTTTAACATGAAAAGGAAATCATTCATGTGGGTGAAAAGACTCCACTAGTGAATTTAGGAGCTAATGATGAGGTTGACTAGTGATCCCAAATTGAGGTTACTGGAGGAGGTTGTCAAGTATGTAGTGGTTTATATTGCATTAGGGTCTACACAAGGTCGTGTTCTAATGTAGAGGTATGAAATTTTTTCCTCTACTTCATTCCAGTTGAGACCACAATAGTAGTACTAGGTTACCCATGACATTAAGTAAGAAGCAATAGGTTTTCTATTGAAGATGTTTTGAAACTACCTTATCGAAGAGTGATTTATTGTGTACTATTACCATAAGAGTCTCAAGTACATTTTTTATCAAAAGTATATTAACACGGGACATAACCAATTGATGATGTTCCAAGAGGACAATGAATTTGAGATTCTCTATAATCATTGGAAGGGAAACATGGTAGAAGATTATCTCTATAGTAGATATGGTCCACAATTGATAAATGGGTAATAGGAGTAGTTGGCCTCATTGTAGCTATCTATTGTGGATTAAAATGGAGAATCATTCATCCATTCGATGGTTTTCACCACTCCACTTTTAAAGAGAGTAATATAATCGTAGCTTGTGGGTACTAACTATTAGAACCATTGTGATTATATATCCATAGGGCTTCCTCCTATTGGATTTTCTAAAGGTATAGAGAAAATTGTTCTTTTAAAAGGACGCGTGATGGTACTAATGATGTTGTAGGATGAGTTGTTGTGAGGGTCTAATACATCTTCCTTGGCAGTACATATAGGTGTGGAAAAGTTAAATCAATACCACTGAAGTCAGTATTGGTGACCTGATATAATGAAAGGAGTTACAAATATTTCCTCTTGATGCCTTACATTCACGCAACTTAAGGATGAGAACCAAGTTCTAGCAGGTTTATTTCAACCTATTGTGATGCTATAATGGAAGATGGATGAGATATATGTGGACTTAGTAAGGGGGTAATGATGTATTTATAGGGGGCATGATTCCATTTGGGTGATCACTGACTGAATCAACATGTCTGACCACATAAGGATCACTTTACATCCCATTTGTGGATGGGATTATATGAGGAATTTGGGAGCTAGTTATCCATGACCCGATCATTCCACCCCCAAACTGACACCCAAAGAGAGAAGACTATCCATGTCATGGAGGAGGTGTTGTCAGGTTTCATGTTGTATTTTGTCTATAGTTGGTGGGATCACCTACCCTTGGTGGTGTTTTCACACAATAATAGATCCCATTCCACTTTTGGTATGACACAATTTGAGTCTTTTTGAAGGCGACCATATAGGTCACCACTTTGTTGGACTGATTCATGGGAGTCAACACTCATGGACCTGGAGTTGGTTTAAGCTACATCAGAGAAGGTTTAGATCATAGAGTAGTGGATGAAGGCAGCACAAATCCATATAAAGTCTTGTGAAGATAGGAGATATATAACACTATATTTTTAGGAAGGAGACAATGTATTCCTGAGGGTCTCACCTAGATGCGCATTAAGAAGATATAGCCATGTTGGAAAGTTATATATGAGGTTCATTGGTTGATTTCAGATACAGAGTTGAGTTTTTATGGTGGTGTATCGCTTATCTGTACTGCCATAGTTGGACTAGGTACACAAACTCTACCACATGTCCTAGATGAAGAGGTATGTGCATGACTTATTGTATGTTATCAACCACGGAAAGTTGGATATCGATGATGCAGGAAATTTTATTGAGTTCCCAATTGAGATCTAAGATCAGCATGAGGGCATCCTTTATTGTTTGTCTATTCTGTTTGTGTGTGTATTGTTGCAACATGATAATCTCTAGGAGAGAAAAAATGAGAGAGAGGCTCAGATTCATGCTCAGTGCCCACATATCATTGTGTAGACATTGTTTTGGATTTTCAGAATGTAAAAACATAAGGTTGGGAGAATATAACATCTTATATTTTTTGGTGTTGTTTTAAAACATTATATTTATTATTTTGGAAACATATAACTTAGATAGTGTTTAATTCGGAGGTTCAGTGTACCCATAATAAATGTTTGAAATATATTAAATAAATCTAATAGAATGCATGCATGGTATTCTGGAAAAAGTGTAATAACTTTTAAATGGGTTCCTATATTAGAAAAATGAGTCAGATTTGATTTATAAATGTTCATTTTACCTTTTTTGTGATGTGAGATTAGTCAGCGTGGACCACTGGGGAAAAATATTTCGTGGGCATTAAAATGAAAAAAATATTTTAATAACTTTTTTAATTGTTTCATTGATGTGGTGTTTGGTGGAAATTTAATCATATCCTTATGTAAGAATTCCAGGGTTAGCATCATAATGTTAGAACATCGAGATAATTACAGGAGAGAGTTTTGGAGAATTATAATAGGCAAATGATGACAGAACAAGATCGGATAACAGATTGTTCTGCCAACATAATCTATTAACCCTCATAATGATGAAAATTCAATCTTTATTCCTCAAAGATAGACCCATCATGATGTAATATATTTTTTATTTGGATTTATCCATGTTCATAAATTCTGAGATGAGCACAAATCAATCAACGAAAAAATTGATTTGGCGGTCAATCACCTCGTAGGATGGGATTATGTCGAGGTGATTTATAAAATTAAATTGAATCTCTTTATTATTTATCTTATGGAAAGGAATTAATATCAAGATAAACATAGATCAAGGTTCATTCCTCTAGTTTTTTTGCTATTTTCCCCCGATTCATCGTTTGTCACAACCGTTCTTAATTTGGACAGCAACTTGACTATTACCGATTAATCGATCATTGCAAACGCATTTCTCCGCATAATGATCTGATGTCATATATTTGGGATCAGTATGGCATGATGAAGGTACATTTACGGAGACAGAGAAAATAATATAACGGATGATTCCCAATTCCGATTTCTTTGGCACTCAATGAAGAATGATTATTTAGTATGTTTTGTTTGTAGATATAATAATGAGATGGTTTGTTTTACAACAATGAGGCTTGGATGACGTTAGATATTATATTTTTTTGGTGAATTGATCACTATATTGACAGAGCAGCACCGTCTAGGACTCATGGAAGATAAATAAGTGATTCTAGGGAGTAAGGACACACACAACATATAATCTATGATTACATGATATGTAGGGCCTTCGGGGAGCAGTTCTAGGGTTTGGTTGATGTTATGAATCACATGATGTGTGTCCCTATCACACAGAATGTGACCTGTCATAGTTGAATCAGTGTATACTTCATAAGTAGAAAAACACGATTTAGAGTACATGTCCATAGACACTCCATGTACTCCCACCCGAATAAAGCTTGGTTTACACAAATCTGTACACAGAAATGGATTCAGTTCACAACATTATCCAAGAAACATGGGATAGATACTCTGTGTCTCCACACACAATTTATATCTTTCTACACCCCCTGTATATGAAGACTAAATGCTATCTGAGGCTCTTCTATATGGTAAATACTTGGTATATGTGGACACACCATGCACCCATTATGAAACTCCATTATTATCCCAAATATGTCAAACACCCTAATGGGGTGTGGTGAATCTGGCTATGATATATTAAAACAACTACCCCTTCAGATCATGTTTTGTTTGTTAAAAACACTCTTTCTTCTTATTACTATAGAACTGTAAGAATATAAATTAAATCATGCATGAGACACATCAATTTTTACTTAGTTCACCATCATTGGGCTATGTCCAATGACCATGAAACAAAAATATGCCGATTTTACCAAATATGCTAACTCTTAGTGCCAAATTACAGGGATCATGATAGATCACTTTGATGACTAGGCTCATTATACTTACAAGATTTTCTGTATGCTCACTACATTCCCAAGGTTAAATCACTATGTGTCTTTTTTTTTGGCTCAATTTCGGTAGAAATGATCACCATCTTCCTCTTAATTTTCTCACTTATCTTGGAAGGGATCCAATCATATTTTATATACTTTATGTCCCTTCATTAGAATGAAATCAATAATCCTTGACCATAAATAGATTATCTATTGAAGTACCCATTTTACACTTAGATGAAATCCATTTTTTCACACACTATTAGTTAACAGAAATTATATTAAAGAAATGTTTATGTCCCTTCATAAAAAAATTGACTTCTCCACGAACTACATTTTATTACATAGCATGAATGATTCAAAGACCACCTCTCCTATGTGGACCACCCATGCTCTATGGACTACCTTGGCTTCCTCATACTTCATGTATCTCCTCCACATCTCGCCTCTGCAAAACGCCACCACTTATATGGGATTCATTCTTCAACAGAATGCTTCTTTCCTAGATCAATTATTCATTGCATACCACTACCTCTTCCAAAAACCAACTCCACCTCCAAGGAACACAATGCATTGTGAGTTTAGAGCCAAAAAAACATTCATGTATTGTTCTCGTAAACTACTTCACCTCACGAAATCCTTCCTCCTAAACATATTTTATACATAGAAAAATTCATCCAAAGTAATGAAATTTTCAAATGAAAAATCACTCAATTTTGACGATGTGATTAGTGTTCAATATATAAAAAAATATATCAAAAAATACACTAATCTGTTTTTACCCAAACATTTGATGTGGTAGAGACTTCATCGCGTATTGAGCTTCCAGTGAACCATTTTCACTACTCTGTCTGCAAAACACCACTCATCATTCACAGTGGTTGATCTCTTCTGTGAATGAAACCCTTCACGATTCCAAGAATCACCACCTCCTAATAGAACATTATGATCCATCCCACGTACCTCCAACCTTTTTGAACTACTTTCCTCCCATGAACCACAAGCCTTCTCGCAAAACATCTTTCTTAATAGCCTTATAGTCCCTTCAAGAGTGATTGTGATTATTCATTTTCTTATTTTGGACTGGTATAGGTTTAGTGAATTACCTTGGACATTTCCATTGAGTGTACAATATGGAATTACATACACGTTATTGGATTGTGATCCTATCTAGAGGATGAGTCTCAGATAGAGTTATGGTGTCCCTTACTGAGACCAGAGTGTGATCCTAAACCATTCGTAGTTGGAGTTTGTTGAATTAGTGTGACCTTCCTGGGTAGAGAATCAATTATCCCTTTTAAAGGTCATAATAGCATGGTTAAGAGAAACATTTATATATGATCCCCTATGAAGTGGGTTGATCATGATTGGGTTCATGGTGTCCCCCCAGTAGTTTTGGGAATGATCACATGTATGTGTATCATGATCCTCTTAGACTAGTGAACTTCCTTAGCTAGGCCCCAATGAGCCAGACCACTTTATTGAGTGTATTTCAGGGTAGCATGGCTCATTGAGTGGGTTCTCCAAAAATGACTGTTTCTTTGACTAGAACACATTGTTTTGCATTTTGTTACGACAAATGCGTGGAATTGTGTATTTTTTGAGTATATCTAGTTTTTTATTTTTTCTATTATACATTGACTAATGTTTATTTTATTAATTTTACTATAAAATATGTGTAGTGTTTAGTGTTGTATGGGTGTTCTATTGAGTGTTATTATATTGACCCATGTATGTGATTTTACCACAAATTTCATGTCTTCTGTTGACAATGATACATTTTTACTATGTCCTAGGAGGACAAAGAGTGGGTGGAGCATAGATGGATCATGATAAACCAAGGTGTTTTACGTGACCGTGTTTTTGAAAGACTCCTCACCCTTAGATCTAGGTGAAACATATATAGTTTGTTTTATGCTTGTTTCCCCCTTTTCCTTTTTTAGTACTTTCACTTTTGTACTCTATTTTGGGACCATAAATGTATGCATGCATACTTTAACTTGTTTTACATTTCACATTTAATGTGGTCTTGGTGATATTTTCATGTGTATATGTACTTTATAAAAATACCTCCCATTTGTGTGATAAGCCTATTCGTTTCTATTTTCCAGCACCTGGCCTATTGGAGGAAGGATTAGGGTAGTCACGGGTCTTACCTCCGTAGGTCGGGTCATGAAACTTATTTTGGCTCATTAAAATACATGTGGAAATAATGAAATAATTTAGAGTATGGGGAATTTTTTAAATACCCACTCAACAAATAAGAATATAAAATGATTTTTGGACAATATATCATAATTTTAAAACTTTTTTCATTATCTAAATTCCTATCAGGGTGATTCACTTTTTAAAATGAAAAATTGTTTTTATGACCAAAAATGTAAATGGATTAATTAAAAAAATTAAAATTCATAGATAATATGTGGAATCCATTTTATGAGTTTTAATTTATCTATTTGGAAAAAGTTAATTTCAAAATTGGTCCTCTTAAATGAATGAAAATAACTTTTTATAGAAATGGATTACTAGACATAAAAATGAATTTACCACAAAATATTGTATAATATTAAACCCCATTAAATTTATTGGTTTCTAAGCAAACAATACTATTTTATGAGAAATTTAATAAAATAACAACCAGAATGTATCCTTGTAAATACGAATTTTTATTGAAAATGGTCAACAATTGTTTATTTATTAGAAAAAAATTACTTAGGTTTCAAAGTTACCAAACATCTGTTTCTAAGTATTATAAAAAAATATAAAAGATTAATTTTTCTTAAAAAATTTATATTTTTATAGATCAATTTTTCTTCAACATTAATATAATTATTATTTTATAATATTTTCATAAAAGTTAAAATATTTTCAAAACTGAATTTTTTACTCTTCACAAAAGTGATCCTTTATAGAAAAATCTAAAAACATAACCCTATTCTAAATTGGATATCATGAATCCAAAAACTATGTTCATTTAATCAATTTCAATTCATAAAATTCACAATTTTTCTTTATAATGAAAATACTAAAAAATTAAAAAACTTATTTTAATGAAAAATGACCACTTTAAACATTAAGTGTTCTTATCCTTATATGATTTACCAATGAGTGATTGGTTACTTTTTTCACATTGTATATTAATTATGTATTTATGTTGACCTTGAATTTTAATAAATTATAATTCCTTTTTGTTCTGTGTTGCGTATATAACATTCTATTCAACAAGATATTTTCATAAATTATTTCATAATAAAAAAATAGGGTGCAAATTTCTGCTACCAATAAGCGAAATTCAATCTTCATAATTTCTATTTTTTCTTACTAGAATCAGTGTATCATAAAATAATTATAATATGATCTGTAGTATTTATCATTTTTTCTTTTTATCAAGATTAATATTACCAAAACATTATTGGTGATTGAGTTTCTGAAAGCATACCTTGATAGTTGAATGATATGACATGATAAGTATATATTAATTTTTCCTTAGGACTCCTTTAAAAATCAAGATAATGATTATCAAAAAATATAATTATTTTTCTTACTTTCATTCCTCTAGGATCACTACCATCACTAGGTTATGAGTTTCAATTATTTTATAACACTATTTCATCCCACATTCGATGTAGTGAATATCTAAGATGAATTTTCCATTCTTGAATCATGAAAATCAATATTAAATGGTCCATGAGATTCAAAAGAGGAATAAAATTTATTTATTCTATTTTTATCCATTTACCTAAACCAAAATTGTTATCATATGATAAAATAGTACTCAATATAAATAAATTTTCAGGCAATGAAGTAATAAATTAATCTCTAAAACATCAAAAATAGAATCTGATGTTGAAAAATAATAATTCTGTATTCAATTAACTCTAGAAATCATCATGATATGAAAAAAAAATTAAACCAAAAAATGAGAATTATTTGATTAAATAGTCCTCCAAATATAAACAAAATTCTTATCTCCAATATAAATTAATCACTCATAATTTTACATATCAAAAATTTATATTACCTAATAATATTTTCTCTAAAATATACTAATATTTTACTAATATAATATGAATTATCCCATCATAAAACAATATATATATATATATATCCAAAATTTAAATCAATATTTATAACAAGCATAATGTCATATAATTATATATAAAATACTATACAATGAAGTAAATTTCCATTCACCTTAATCCTATAATGTTGGAAAAAGTATGGCAACACTTTATCCAAAATTATATACACATAAAATAATTTATTAAAACTAATGTTTTCTATATATTTCTACTTATATACTAAAACAGATAATATAATTCTTCTAAAATATCCATTATAATAAATTACATGTGATATTTATGGGTTATATATACCACATAATCTATTAAAATACAATAAAATAATCCCTAATTATTATTAATTACCTTAAAATAAAATCATAGAAAACCTAAAAGGGTATCTTTGGAATTATAATTCTCAGTAAACATTGAATTCTTAACCAATTTTGGTGTCCATTACTCTCAAAATAATCTGTTGTAATAAATTATAAGCCATTAAATTTACCATAAATACTATTTTGACACCAAAAATGATTCCCCAATACCATATATGTAGATCCAGTGCTAAATTTTTTTTATAAATACTGGCATTGACCCCAACTATTACAACCAATATCTTACAAAACCCATTATTATGAGTTTAATATTAAGGAATGCACATTCACATACTACCATGATATTCTATGTTTCGAGTTTTAGAAAATTATGAAAACAATTCTACCATAATTCATATAATTCTTATCAAATGGAAAATGTTCTCACTATACCAATACCATATAATTTCACAATAAAGTCTTAAATACCCCCCATAAAATTCTCCATACATAATACTCAAATATATATATATATATCATTTCTATTATTATTATTTAAAACATATGTATATGGAAACACAAGAAGGGTGATATCAAATTATATGCTAGGCTAAAATTATTTGTTAACAGTATTAGATAATATGTGACAATATGATGTGCATAATTTTATGCTAATATAACTAAATTATATACCTTAAGATATTCATATCTAATAAAAATAGGACTCACAAATCACAATTCAATGAATACTGATTTTACATAAGATAAAAATATTAAATGAGTCACTAATAACAATGCATATAAAACCAACCATTACTCAATAAATCCATTAAAATTCATACCAAGTATATAAAAACCATATATAAATCTTGGAACATATTCCTTTTATTCAAAATTATATGATGGATTTCAATGGAGTAACCTACCATGTTAATTCATTTATATCACCTCTAGAGATCATATCATTACCTAATGAATTAATGGTCTATATAAAACCCATTCATCATCATATATTTTTCCCATTTACAATTATTTCAAAAAAAATTGAGTATTTTATTTATACACATGAACCTCTTAAAACATTCATAATTTTACCACAATTAAATTTACCTATGCAGACGAAATGGGTTTCATTAATACCTCATTAAAACATCATCATAATAAATACCATAAAATAAGGATTATGGAATCCTTAGAAGATATAAATTGTGGAGAATATTAAACAATAAGGGAAATTGTCTTAGTTGAAATTCACTTTTATAAAATTAAATGAAACCTGATTTGGAAAATAAGAAAAAATTCTCTTTTCTTTTGGTAACCATTAAAAATAAAAAATTAATAAAATAGTGAAAAACTGAATTTTATTTTCGAAAACCATATAAACTTATTAAAGAAACATAATAATTAATAAAATATATTGTTCTAGTAATTTTATTTAATAATTGAGAAAACCCATTTTTTTACACTTTTATAAAATGTTTAAAAAGATTCCATTATAGAAAAATTGATAAAAATTAACCTTAATCCTTTTTATAGAAAATAAAATATGATAGAAATTAGTTTTATTAAATTCTAAATATCTTATTTTATTGATATATGATAATGAATAGGGATATGGAATAAAAATATTTGCGTACTTGAATTTTAAATTTTTAAATAAATGGTTTAAAATAAAACCCTAATAAATTTTAAATTCAAACACCCCTTTAATATAATGATCATTATAAGGAACATAAAATACCATGAGTATAAAGAGTCATGATATAAAATTTCAAAGATTAAATATAGACACTAAATTAAATAAAATATGTATAAAGATTGAATTATGTCTGAAGGGAAGAATATTGAGACAAACAACCCTTAAAACTTTTATTGAACACTAATGGAAATACAATGAAATAAAGAACATGATATGGTTTCTTAAATTCCATGAAGTAACTAAAATTATATATATATATATATAAATTCATCTCGTATTATGTATACTATATAAATGAAATCATATTATGAAATAAGAAACATGTCTATCTAAATTAATATTTAGACCAAGAAACCCTTACAAGGATCATAATATTTGAAGTATGAATGAATCATGAAAGTAACTATTTGAAAAAAAAACCCATATAATTTGTTGAAATAGAAGATATTTCAACTTGTGGTAATAACACACATAATCAATAGCTACCTTGACCCTAGAAGCACATATCTAGTTCCTTAAACCATTATATAAGAACAAGATACAAGAATCAAATCTCAAATGAAAGATTTGTTTATTAGTCTTTGTAAACTTGTTACATACATGATCCTTACATTACATTTTTAATATAAAAATATAAATTTTCTTTTTCAAAAAATAAATTTTTCATATATATAATATGCTTGTATATCAGTCATAATAAACATCATAATATATCATGGAATGAAAAAAATAAGGTTAAGCTCAAACACACAATAAGGGTAAGATACATCATAAGAAAAATTAATAAATGAGAAAAATAAATAAGGAAATTTAAAAAACTGAACCCACAAGGCATATTTTAAATAAAATAAAAAGGTTGTGTTTAAATAATATGGCATGATAAATAAATAAAAGGCAATCCATTTAAATAACTTGACTATTATGAGAATATAAGGAATAAGAAATATGGAATGGTAAATAACAGAAAACACCTTCCATCTAATCAATATACTAAGAATGAAATACATCCAATGATTATATCATATATAAATTAAAATGAAAAATTAAAACTAAATATGAATGAAGGAAAGGAATAATTATTGGACATCATGTTTCCTTAGAACATCATATATTTACCATCATGATCTATTATCACGAAAATTTAAAAAATGCTAGGTAAGAACCCATCTGATTTGGGTCAAGATCTATCATTCAGAAAGTTTAAAAATGCTTTCTTAAAAATAAAAAGTGTTTTTTTTCAACTGTTTTTTTCTCATGACACTATCGATGCAGCGATATGATTAATATAAATTATCACTAACCCATGTCATAAATTTTTAAATCATACCATATATACCGAAAATGTATTTAATTCCTTATCAAATATCCGTACTATGCATCGATTAAAGATTTATCTATATTTTCCAAACAATCAAAAAACATTCAAATTAAATAAGATATGTACAAATTGTATATTATTTAGGAAATAATAACAAACCTAATAAATTATATAGCTATTTATGGGAAATATAATATTCAATGATCACAAGAAAGTGAAGAACCCAAGGTGAAGTCTATGAGTACCAAAAGATTAAAGGAAGTGAATGTTAAAACTATATTTGGTCAAAATAATCATAATACTTACATAAGAATAATAGTTACGGTATAAATATGGCGTATACCAATTAGAGTAATAATATGGGTATTTTTTGTTGATTAAATAGAAATATATTTTAAACAAATATTAGAGAAAAGACCCTTCTCAATTTGAAAATCCTTTTTCTAAACTGATTTTTATTTGGAAAATTCATTTCATTGAAAGTAATATATAAAAAATCAGTAAAAATATCCTATTAAACATTCGATGTAATCATTAAGGAATCAATGAAGGTTAATTCTATTCATTTTGTACAATTTAAAATGAACATTTCTTTTTTATTTTATAATGGTTAGAAAAGTCCATTGTTTGAAAAAAAGAATATCATTTTAATTAAATTTGGTAGAATTAAATATGGGAAATAATTATGTCATTAAGTCTCTTCTATAATGATAAAAACATTTTATAAAATATTTGTAAAAAACAATGACTTTTAAGAACTCATTTTTCCATCCAAATAGAGAAATGTACTCTGTTTTTTCTAAAAAAATTATAAAATATTATATGTACTAAAGAGTGGACAAATGTTACTATTAGAAGAAAATAATAATTAATATCAATATGATAATAAAAATAATGTTTTTATTAATAAATTATAAAAAAAATACTTCAATGGAAATTCAAATGCAAGTAATCTCGAATAAAATGTGATTGTGAAGTAAAGACTTTCAAAGATTATAATATTGAAGTTAGAATATACCAATTATTCGATTACTTGTATCTAATTTAAATCCACAAAAATCAAGTGTATATAAAAAAACATATAGTAAAAAATTACTACACACATAATCTTTTAATATTAACAATATAAAGGATGTATTATAACCTAATTAAAAGGAATTGTGTTATGAAATTCATTATAAATTTGTATCATTTAATTCAAATATGATTAAAATAAATAATTCAAATTAAAACATATAATAAAATGAAAAATTTCATATTCTTGATATTTAATGTAAATGGGTAGTATATACACCGTATAAAAGTAGTTATGTTCATAACATTTCAATATGACTCAATGAAATGAAAACGAGACAAAATCACTTTCTTCACACCTCCATTTTGGTTTCACAAACATCATTTATAGTGGTTTTATACATGATAATAATGTATAATGTAATAATTTTAATATTTATGAAGTAATATATTATTATTTTATAACATATTACCACCAATTTTTTAATAATCATTCATTATTTTCATTCTTCTGGGTGTTGAAATCAATGTTTCCAAGAATGTTTTGACTTTTCATTTTTTTGTTCCTCTTTCTTATATCATGATTTAATAATCTAAACAATTTTAAAAATTATATAAATTAAAAACATATTCATTAGATAAAAATTCAAAGTTTTCATTAAATTTGGTGATAGGAAATGAAATACACCATTTATAGAGACGGTAGGCCGTACATACACGAAAACACTATTTCAATTTTATTATCACATTGAAAGAATGAATAGTTAATGATATATATATTATCATTAAAATATTATTATTATATATAATAAAAAACATTTTTTTACTTGAACAATCCTTAATAAATTCTACGAAAAGTTTAAATAAATCTCATCACTTCGTGAGGTGGTAGTCCTCCGTACACAAGAATGACATTATCATATTCCAACATAATGAAAAGAATAGATGTATGTATTATATAATATTTAAAGAAGAATATTGGAATCCTAAGTATAATAATTATCATATAATAATATTATTTACATCATTATTCTCATCATTTAATGGTGCTAATTGAAAAAATTAATGACATATGTTCTTAAGGCAATAGACCGCAGTACACATAAATAATAATTTTATAACCCATTTAATGGAAGTGTGTGAGTTTTTATGTCCTAAAATTAAATAAAATCACATTATATTTATGATAAGTAGTCATTATATAATCAACGTATAATAATTACTTATCTAGTTGGATAAGGAAATACATTAAAAATCCATTAAGATTTACATTACCTCTTGTTCGGGTATCCTACTTAAGATTGAACTAAATCCAAAAATGTTTGTTTTTTTAATAAAAAAATGACACAAGGATGATTGTATGGATTTTAGGGAGTTATTAGTTATGGTAATTTCAAAATAAATGTTGTCTTACGATGTGAATTGTAGAGTAGAGGGGGTGTCCTTTTAAATGTGGCGTTAGTGGAACACATGAAATTTTTTGATAGAGGGACTTCCAACTAAATTATTTTCCTAAAAGGTAGAACCAATAATTCCCAATTATCAACCCTAGAATTTTGAATATCTAAATATTTCTATATAATTTGTTTTGTAAAATTTTCAGGTTTATTTCCCCCCTAAGAGTAAAGTTTAGTCCCTTGGAAAACTCAATTTTCTTCTTAATCACTATAATTAATTTTAACATCTTTCACTATTAATTTTGGTAATATGTGAGTTTAAATTATTAAAAATTATACATTATTATTAATATTAATATTTTTTCCATTATTCTGAATTAAAATTACATATTTGGAATAATTAATTTAAAATTCATCTTACCAATGGGATAAGAAAGAGGGGTTTTAAAGAGAAAATCAAACAAATTTACTATGATTATATATCTAAATTAAATATAAAAATTATTAAAATTACTTAATTGGATTTACTGTTATATAATTTATTTATTTTTTCTTTAAAATTAATTCAAAATATAATTTCACATCATAAAAAGTTTACTTGAAATATCAATTTTGAAATAAATTCAGTATTTTATTTCTATTAATCAAAAAATGAAACTTATCAATAAAGTTCAAAAACATAAACCTAGGATAATTATAACAATAGAAATTGAAAACTGAAATTTATTTTGTAAATTTGAATTCATAAAATTTTCAAAATATAGTTTTCAAACAAGTACGGATGAATAAGTTAGGAAACCCACCTTTTGAAAAAATACATATTTTTCGGTATAAAATTGGATTTTTTCTTATCTTATGACTATAAAATATATTGGATGAATGCAAATTTTTTTATTTAATATATAACATATAAATTTCATTAATATCACTCAATAATTGTAGATAATTTAATTTATTAAGATATCATGCCTTTGGCGTATAAAAATAGTTTTATATAAAAACACTTCTTTTATATTCAATTGGTATTTATATTTATTTCTAATTAATTAGTAACTAATAAATTAGAATGTATTTTGATTTGATAGTTAATCTGACTTATAATATAATGTTTACTGGCTATAAAATAATTTTCATTTTAATAATAATATTAACAACCTTCGAAAAAACATGGTCTTTTCTGTAACAGAAGCTATCAAAGAAGCTCATTATTTCTGGTAACACAAGCTAAATTATTGTTTTGTGTCTATTTAGTTAAACATTATTCTTCTTATAATTAAAAATAAACTCAGTGTTGTGTGTAATATACACTATTAGAATTATTGAATTTATCTAAATATAAATATATCATAAAGTTGTCTTTTTTATTCTTTTTTTTCTCATTGTTGCATGTCACATTATATGTCAAATAAAAATATTTTTACATTAGAATTTATAGGTAATTACATTAATACTTTATAATGGTCATCACACCTTTCTCCAAATGTACGAAATCACTAGCCTTATTAACACTTATTGACTCAAGAAATAATTAATCATAATATCTTGATTAGAAATCCCTCTTAATCACATATCAAAGGAAATTATAATTGTTTGGAACATTTAACCCATTCTTAGTATATCCTCATGGAATATACATCACGAGTTTCACTCTCCTCTAAATAGGTGTCTCATGGTGCTGAAAAAATACAAGAAGATTGTTTCTAACCATAGCTAAACAGCACATGGACCTCCTTCCCCTAAAAAGATGGTGGGTCGTTGCTACTGGAACACAACATTTATCTCATTTATTAATTAAAAAAGATGTGGGGCTCCGTGAATGGTCATTATATAACATAGGAAAATATTGAAAAAATGTTCATCAACACTCATTCCATGAATAATAGGACGATTCACATGAGGAACTACTAGAGGTTCTATTGGCAGCTCTATCCCACCACAAACAGAGCATGGTAATCACCACCCTCATGGAATATGACTCGACGCCATCATGGGGAATATATATTAAAATTTCATTTAAAATCCGAAAAAAAGGATTTGGTTATAACTGAGTCACATAAATAGACACATGAATTGCATAAGACTTCTTATAAATGAGCCACACCACTATACATATTCCTAATCCTAGAACAGGTATTAAGAATGATCATATGGAACACCAGAGTCACTCTCTATTACCCACTCCTAATGTCATGTCTATGTCAAGTTATCTATCTCAAAACATGGGTCCCAATATATGGATTATCCATATAAATTTGAAACTCCAATTAAATACAACCTTTCAATCTAAGAATTTAAATTTCATTTAAATTCATATTTGTTTACAATTTTCTTGGCATTATTAAACCAAATGGGCCACCACTTCTGAACCATAAGAACCTGTACGTCTTTTATAACAAAGTGTAGAGTCCATTTAATCCCAACCACAACATGTTATAGTACATGAAAATGATGTCCCATGACTCAACATGCCATAATTGACTACTTAGGGTGTTTACTTATCCTATATAGTAAAAAGTATTTATTTTATGACATTAAATCTATTCACCAATTACATCTCTCAATTTATTATAAGAAATGTAAAATGATAAAAAAAATTAACACAGGGTCCAAATAATCTTGTCATAAATTCATGAAATTCATCCTATATGGAATGACATACTTGATGGCATATTAATCCTGTAAGGTGCCAAAAATATTTCATGATATGGAATTACCTCATTCAATCATGCCAAGTATGAAAAAATACAATCATAGTAAACATAAAAACTCAAGTTAGCCACCCAATGGTGAAATCAAATCAGCTATAATGGGAAAAATCTATAAAATGTTTTCGTTATTCCATGCAATTTGACTTTTCAAAATACACAAGCTAAACACTCCCAAACACAAATTATTACCAAATTAAATTATGTTACTATTCTATTATGTATTATCTATTAATATAAATGAAATAAAAAATTATTTCGATACCACTTTCTAACAAAATTGGAATTGGAGGCCACAAGGGCAAAGTGTGTCCTTGTGGGGAGATAATGCGCTTAGGTCAGAGTAAAAGAGTGAATTACAACTATATTTTTCATCTAAATTAGAAACGATAATGATAAATTATTGATCCTACAAGTTATAATGTATAAATATTTCTATTAAATGGGTTTTGGACAAGTTTCTAGTTCATTTTTCTACTTATGTTTAAAGTTTATTCCCTTGGAAAATTCATTTTTCTCTTAATCGCTATTATTAATTTTAAAATATTTCACTAATAAATTTTCAAAAATATTGAGTTGAACTTATTATAAATTTTAAATAATGGTGATTCATAATATTTTATATATTATAGAAAATTAAAACAACAAATTTGTCAACAATTATATTAAAATTAATCATGCAAATGGGATTAGAAAGAATGTTTTTAAATTGAAAATGTTCAACATTTTAAAATGTTTTTATATTTTAATTAAATATAAATAAGATTAAAATTAACTAAATTGGATTAATAGATATATAATTGATCTATTATTTACATTAAAATCAATTAAAAATATAATTAAATTTCATATATTATTTAAATGAATAGTTAGTTTACAATTAAAATTTTGTATTTTTTAGTATTCATAAAAAATGAATCTTCTAAAAAATATAATAAATATTTAATATAAAAAATTTTTGAAATACCTTTTCATAAATGAAGATTATTTCTAAAATTATAATATAGTGTAAAAATTGAGGTTTATAAAAAGTACACCATTAAAAGGTGAAAAAACATCCTTTAGAGAAATATAGTTTTTAATGCATAAAATATGATATGGGTTTTCTTCAATCCTATCAAATATATTGGATGAATATGAAAAATATTTATTGAATATATAATATATAAATTTTATTAATATCATCCATTTATAATAATATAATTATTTTATTTAGATAACACACCTTTGGTGCATAATAATAGTTCTTTATATAAAAATTTCCTTTATAATGAATTGTTTTTATATTAACTTATAATTAATTAGTAACCATTTAATTAATCCATATATTTTCATGAGTTAGTAAATCTTATTAAAAACCAACAATTATATTTAATGGATAGAATTTTAATTTTAAATAATAATATTAATATCATTCAGTAAAACTTAGTCTTGCGTGTAATGAACTGCATCGAAGAAAGTCATTTTTACTTGCAATGAAATATAAAATCAACATTTTGTTAATTTCATGATATATAATGTATAAAATTTATATGAAAGATTAAACATATCACAATATATATATATATATTATTTATTATATTCTTGGTTTTTCATGTCATGTATTATATTTAATATTATCTTCATATTTTAAAATTTTGTGGTGCTACATTCTCCCCACCTAAAATTAATGGCATTGTCAAAATTTAAACCTGATATTGGTAATCAAGGGGTTGAGATTTGGGAATACTGTTACTAAAAAATCCACATCATAAGGGGGAATAAAAATATTTTCTTAATAAGATAGATAGGGAAGTAAGAAGTTTATTTGGAATAACAGATAAAAAGGATTATTTGTATGAAAACATTAGTTACAAGTTAATGTATGGACATTGAGAAAAATTGAAAATAATTATAGAGAGTGATTGAGGTCATTGGTAAAAAAATAAGTTAATAATAAATGTATAGTTCAGGAGATCAAAATCTAAAATCTAATATTGGAGGAAACATCATTGAAGTCATTATAAATTATGGTAAGAAGATAATATTTTATTTCATGATCACTTTTCATAAGGTTGAGGAATTATTCTAGTATATTTTAATATATTGAAATATTCTTAGGTGATATATTTTTTTTTTCAAAAAATAAATTTCATCCTTATGTTTTGATTTTATTAATTTCTAATTAATCACTTATTCAGGAAAATAAATTTCCAAAAATTTATATTTTAGGACTCAAGAATTAAAATCTACTTTTAACGGATCTTATGATTCGTAACGAGTGATGGGCATTTCCTTACATCTCTAATTATTTACCAAAACCAATATAATATTAAATTACTATATAAAAATAAAAAATAAATATTTACAATTCATAATCAATATTTATTCTTCATATTATTTAGCAAAAAACAATGGCATACTGACCGAGACATCACATAGGCCAGTGGTAGGTGGAAAACCATTATCATCTTTCGGTCACGGGTTCAAGACCAATCATCATGCCGAAAAGGATGGGTTGTCACCAAAAATGAGGGTTTTCCTTCTTTATATAATATATTAATATAGTTCGTAGAATGTTCCAACATATATGATAGACATCCTTGAAATTAAGATACTTATTAAATAACCTTTTTTCTACAGATTTCAATACAATTTTTTTTAAGTCTAATAATTTTAATTTACTATTATTTTGAAGTAAATAATTATCATATTAAAACTAAATGATATCAAAAACCTTGAAATAATGTCTATAAATTTTAAATTCATTATTCCTGAAAAAATAATTTTACTAAAACATATACATTCCATAAATTTTTCTAAAATAACCTTAATATTCATAGACACAAATCACATAAATCCTAAAAATATGTCTCAAAGACATTGATTTTAATTCAATATTAATCTTATAAACTCATGATATTATCCATATAAGGATATATCACTTGTGAATACAACATAATATCTACCTTATGATAACATTAAAATGTTTTTCCATTGTTATCATCAAATTTTATAATATATTTCTGTTCCATAATCTATGTTTTCCTAAGACTAGTTTCTAAAGATTCTACATAACATGTTATAATACCGAGTATAGTGAACTCAACCCAATTTTCCATGATTTGGTTCTTTCTTCCATTTTTTGGGATAAGAGACAAGAAATCAAATCCTAAATAAAAATTTATTTTAGTAGTTTTGGTAAAATAGATACATACATGATCCTTACATTACATTTGTAATAAAAAATTAAATCATATTTTAGTTGAAAATTAATTTATTCCATATAGATTTTCTCTGAATATCAATTATAGTAAACATCATGAAATCGTAGGAAAAAAGAAAAAAGTGCAATCAAATTATCATTAAGTTTCATGTACCATGGAAAGAATATTTAATTAATGATCATAATTTATATGGAAAGGTAAATAACTAAACACACAAGATATTTTATACATAAACTGATAAGGAATTTAATAAAGAATATATAATGGTAAAGAAATTAAAGCACATTCTTTTTTTGTAACATTACTATCATGAAAATATAAATAATAATAAATATGCTAAGGTAAATAACTAAGAAGACAATCCACTTAATCAAGGATGCAAGAATTGAATTCATCTATAGACTGTAGTGTAGAAAAGATATCTTGGATAATGAAAAATGAAACTGATTGAATGAAATTATTAATTATTGGATTTCATGTTTCTCATCCACATGATAACTTTACCGTTAATATCTTTCCTGAAGAAATTTTAATACCTGTTGTGTAAAATCCTATCTGATTTCTATCAATACCTTAAAAATGTCACTACTATCCAGATCGATCTTCTAGACAATTTAAAATTGCTTGGTTACAAAGGTAAAGTGTTTTCTTGAAACCAATGTTATCTCATAAGAATACCAATAGATCGAGGGGATTATATGAAATGGCCCTCAACACGTTCCATACCTTTCTAAAGCATTCTAAACATATTGAATAATAAAATTAATTTAAAAAAAGTGCGCATTACCAAATATCTTTATTAAGTGGAGAATATAGATTTATCAAAATTTCCAATGTTAATCAAATATAATTAAAATATCAATTTATGTAAACATGGTATATGGTTCAGGTAATAATCATATTGATGATATATTATAGTTATATTTATAGTAAATTTAATGTTCACAGTAATGTGAATAATTCATGGGGAAGTCAATGACTATGAAAATGATTCATGTAATTGAATTTCATTAATATCCCCAGTCCAAATAATCATTATCCATTCATATGAAGAATAATTATGGAATCAATATGATATATATCCATTTTAGTAACTATAAGGGTTATTGTCATTGATGAAATAAAAAACATTAAAAAAATTCCTGAGGGAAACATCATTTTCATTTTGGAAATCACATTTTTCACAACATAAAGAAAATTTAATATAATTTTATATGAAAATAATATATAAAAACAATTTAATTCAAAATATCCTTGTAAACATGAAAAGAAATCTTCGAAGAAATGGCTTCAAGTAATTCTAAACATGTCATACAGTCTAATAAATAACATTCTTTTTTGCATTATAAAATAGTTATAAAGGTGAACTGTTCACAAAAAAAATTTACTATTAAAGAGTAAAATTCTAAATGGACTATAATTAATTTAATAAATAATTTAACAAAGGATATAATACACTTTTTTAACACATTTTCAGAAAAAAAGGGTTTAGAAGAAAACAGGTTTCCAACAAAAGAGGGGAATGAAGCCGAGTTTTCATAAAAAATTATATGAAAAATTTTAAGTAATAAAGATAATAAAATTGATAATATTTTAAAAAAATAATCATGAATAACCAGAGAAAAATGAAAATAAAAGTTTTATTAAAAATTATAAAATAATTTACATTGGTGGACATTGAAGTGTAAACAAGTCTAAATAAAATGAGATTGTGAAGAAAACCCTTGAAAAGATCATATCATTGAAGTGATTATGAACCAAAGAATAAATTATTTATGTAGACTATAAATGAACATAAAATAATTGAAAATAAAATATTATAGTATTAAATTTCATTATGCAGATGATCCTTGAATATTAATGACAATGAGGAAGTATTATAACCTAATAAAAAGGAATGCGGTTATAAAATATTTTATAACTCTATGACATTAAATTAAAATTACCTAAAGTAAACTAGTCATATAAAAACATAAATTTCCACAATGAAAGAAAAATTCTAATATTACATTTCATGGGGTAGAATATACACAATATAGAGGTAATTAGGTCCATAGCATTTCATTATGCCTCAGAGAAATAAAATTGAGATGGAACCCCTTACATGTTCTTTCCTTTTGGTTGTACTTTCTTTAACCACATGCACAATGATTTTAAACAATTTATTAACTTATAAAAAATAATATTAATATGTATGATAATATATATTATTCCTTTATAACATATCATCAACAATGTGTTAATAATAATTCATTATGTGCATCGTTTTGGGTGTTAATTTTCCTCATTCTTCATTTTTGTTTTGACATTTTAATTGTTGTTCAACTAAGTTAGATCATGATTTAATGCAATAGAGATTGAAAAATTTGATTTAAATTTCATATGTTTTTAGTATATATTTATTTATGTTAATCCATAAATTTTTTTGATAGGAAACAAAATACACTGTTCATGGAGAAGGTAGGTCATACGTAAGTATGAACACTGTTTCTATTTTATTTTCAAATTTAAAGAAAGAAAATTAAATTTTGTATTTATATATAATAATTAAAGTATAATTATTATGTCATATTTCTCACATGTTTTTATTAAAACCATACATATATCGTTACATGAATATCATGAATGGATAACATCGCTTTACGAGGCAGTAGTCTTCCGTACACACGAACGACGCTATCATATTCCAAAATAATGGGTTAAATAATAATTAAATAAGAATAATTAAATCATAAATATAATATATATAATATATTTATATTATTATCATAATTATTCCAAACCATGAGACACTATGTTAGAAAAGTGAACATCGGTTTATGAGGTGGTAGTATGCCTTACTCAAAAACGATGATTTGGTAACCAGTTTGATGGAAGTGTGTGAATTTTTTTGTAGTAAAATTAACATACAAACATATAATTATATGGAATATACAGAGTTTATTATATAATAATGGTATAATAATAATATTCCTAGGTAGATAAGGAAAAAAACAAAAACCAATTCAGAATAACCTTACTTCTTCTTCGTTAGTCCTCCTTTGCCTTTCACTAAAACCTTAAGAGGTTTGGTTCATGAGAAAATATCTTCTAGGATGATGAGAGATATGTTAGATTGTTATTAATATAGGTTTTTCTTAATCTATGTGATTTTATTTTTTGAATTTGAGAGGAGAGGGGATGGCCTTTTATAAGTTGGGTGAGTAGCACCCTTGTATTTTTTTGAATAAAGGAATAACAACCACGTTTTTTTGAGTAAGGTGGCTAAAATAATTCTAAATTCAATATCATATAAGTTATAAAATCTAAATATGTCCAACATGTATCACCCTATGATTCCATGGTACCCTTCTATTTGAGGTATACAATAGTTTGCATTGTATGCAACCCCGAGTTCTAGCACACCACGACAAATCAAACTAGCCATTTAAAAAATACTTATGAATAGTAATACACAGTTTTTGAAATTTTAAAAATTTTAATTTTCAAAATGGACATCATTTTTGGATTTGAAATATCACAATTTTCTTATGGTTATTTTATGTAAGTTTTCTGAAAACATTCAATTTTTGATAAATAGTGAAAACACTAGGTAATTGTTTAAAAATGACTTTTTATTTAAGTCATTATTTTTAAATATACATTTATTTTAAAGAAAAAATATATTCATAATACTTATATTAAGCAAATTTAATTTATTTGTGTCATTTTATAGTAAAATTTGATATATATAATTTTATTGGACCTTTTGACGTCTTTTACCCAGCTTCTTGGCACATTTGTAAATTTACATAAAACCTATTTTTACCGCTTCTGGGAATTAAAATTAAAAAATTTGTGAGACATGGTTGAAATCAGTAATTATAATTTTTTTCAATAGGATGAAAATAATTTTTGATGAATTTTAACTTTTTAATTTTTTTTTACTAAAGTTAAAAGTAAATAGTGTAATTAATGGTAAAAATGATATTATAATTACCCCAACACATGTCCCAATTATATTGGATAAGTTTATTCCCAACAAAATCAACCATATTAAAAAAATATGATCATTTTTTATCCACTTGGATTAGATTAAGACATTTATTATATTTTATTTAAAGAAGAGTTGAAAGAGTTAAATTCAAATTTTAATAACTAAAATATTTTTTATATAGGGTTATACATAATATAAATTCGACTATAAATATTCATTCTAAATATAAAAATATTTCCTACATCATGATATTAAATTTATTAATTTTAGACATTAAATAACTAAATTTATTTTGGACACAATTATGATGTAGTAATTACCTTATTAATGAATTATTAAAATAGTTGATATTATAAATATTAAAATAAATGTAAATTGATACTTTTGAAGAATAACACGAATAATATTGGTTAATATTACATGATAGAGTTGATTAAATTAATGTTTTTCTAAGTAATCTAGTTTCTACAACTTTTAAAAAAATAAAATTACTAAATAATGTAAAAATTGACATAAATGAGTTGTTAAAACAAATACTAAATTATTAAAGGATTTAATATTACTAAAACCCAATGATTTGGCCAAAATACAATATATAAGTTTTGATATGTCATTAATGAACTCCTTAATATTCTCTTGGAGTTTTATAGTATGTTTATTAACCAATAAAAAAAATACAAGAATACATGGTAAAAGTTAAACTTTTTATCTAAGAGTTAAATCTAAAATATAAGGTTAATATGGGGACCTAAAATTGTCAAAAACTAATTTTTTTTTAGTTTTTTTTCTACCCATACCCACCGCATACTAGAATAAAATTTATTTAGAGATATCAGAAACGGAAAATGGTTATATAATATAATAATATTTCAAACTTTTTCAAAAGTGCCCCTCACCTCTCATATAATAGGGTACTTCCCCTTCTCTCAAATCCACATCTCCAAATCCATTTGTCTTAGCCAACACCAGCTCAAATATCCTCCCAACTTCCCTCAATTCAACCTAGAGTCATTACTTATATCATAAAGCCAACCTAAGGATCCCTTTTGTTCAAATCAAAATGAAGAACCCAAAGAAGAGGTAATCATTTCATCACCTCTTTAAAAGTTATTTTCTTCTTCCACTTCTCTTTATTTTTTTTCCATACCAAAATAATAAATCTAGTAACTTCTATATACTATGATGTTATTATAAATATGGTTCAACCATATTCATTGTTCTATCCATTCTATGAATGACAAAGTCACCATACGTGCGTATGTATGACTTACCATCTCCACGTCGTGGTTTAGTTTTTTATTCAACACTTTGTTATTATGATGGGTATAATAGTGGCTATAATTGATTTAAATAATAAATATAACATGTTAATTATTATTTATATATAATATTCCATCCAATTACATACAATTTCACCATCAATAGAATGATATTTGTCGCTCGTGCATATGTACGGCTTACCATCCCCACGATGCCATGAGATTTCATTACCCATCATAAACATTCAATAATAATATTCATTTGAGGATTAAAAATATTTTTGAATAAAATAATATCAGCCTGGATATGAATCAAATACATCTTATTCATAACAAACATGGCTTATGAATCAAAACATATAATGGAAAATGAATCAGTCAACACTCGACACAATTATACTACAGAAATATTACTATCAATGAAATTTTAAAAGACCATATATGATATCATATTTATGTATGTGGTTATTTAATAATTTAATAAAAATTATATAACCATTATATAAGAGGTTATTATTCCCTCTACTATGAAAAATTACAAGGTAAGGGTTAAATTTCACAATCTCTTTATTTTCCGTGGTTGTTTATACGTAAGTATCTACTGAGATTTCATCATCATCCACATCCATGTTTCTTATAAATGTATTTCAAAAACAGTTTTACTACTTACTAGACTAACGGTTAATGTCATTTATACCCTTTTTTGACTTTTTATAAAATGTTTTTAAAGGAATATTTCCTTCATTTTCCAAACAATGTAATTTATGACCATATTGAAAAATAAAGGGAAGAATGGTTTTTATCTTATACAGTGGGTGCGACTATATTTTGCAGTTATAAAACACTTGAAGCTTCAATTACAATATTATAATAATATTTTACAAATAAATGTTTTCTTTTATAATTATGTTTCTTTTAAAATATTTCAAAATAGAAAGAGATATTCTCTCAAATAGTTTTGATTTCATCTATGTCAATATCCTTTGTTGTATTTTACGCTTGTTCGAATTTGATTTATTATGATACAATCTTCCATATTGTATTGAATGTTTTGTAATATGTTTGTCTATATATGTTCTATTTTTATTACATTTATGGTTTATGGTTAAAGTATTGACATTTTGTATGCTAGTTTGAATATGAATGTTTATGTTATGTTTCAACATTTTCATATGATGAATGCACTAGACATAGTAAGAGACGGGTCGGGCCCACTATAGCCCCTCTATGAATCGGTAGGTCTAATGAAACAAATTTGTGTCTTGGTAGAAGAAATTGATAAAAAAAAATTTGTAGTCTTGGCACGGGGCCTTGACTATGTGGTTATGATGTTCGGCATTATGAATTCCATCATTATGAATTTAGCTATTGATATTACATGTGATTATTATACTTGTACAATATTAATGGGAATAAGTAAATGGTATTATTTGATTTATATATACCATATTATGCTAAATATCACGTTTAAAAGGCTTGTGTTAAGTCTTATACATAGCCTTAAATGTTTTAGATTATTTATGACAGTTTCCACTATATTGTTATCCTTACTGAGCATCTGAGCTCACCCCTTTCATATGTTTTATATTTCCTAGAATGCAAAGAATTATATTATGACTAATCTTTAGGAATATGCTAAGGGATATGAGTGTGTTCTATAGTGACACAAATTTCCCACATCATTTATAATGTAATGTAAAACTTATGTATGTATCTATTACATCTAAGGCTAATAAACTAATCTTTCTTTCGGGACTTGATCTCTTGTGATCATGACTATGTTATGTAATATTTCACCAACTCTGGGTAACTAGGGCTGAGATGTTACTATTGGCATCAAATATATTTTAGTACAAACCCTAGAAACTATATTTATAAAAACTCTGATTAGAGAACATTACCCTAAGATAGACTTTAAGGATTAGCATAGAAGAACATCCCAGATTTTTGGTAATGTAGATATTATGTGGTCTTCCTAGAAATACATTCATTTCTAGATACTACAAGTGGATGTGTTTTATGAATAGATGTACCTAGGAGTGAAAACTATGACAAGGAGTTTGGGGCTTGACTGGGGTATCCTCGTATACGACAACGGTCCTTACTATGCACCTAGTTTGACACTCTCGGGGGATATGCTTATGATAATTCACATTTTCTTTACAAACCATTATGAATTATGTCACAACCCATCCCCCAAGGCCCATGCAGTGACTACCCCAAGCCTGCCTTCCATAGGCTAGGGGTTGGAGACTAGCACCGAAAAGGAATATCCCTATAATAGGAAGACATTTCCTTCCAAACTGTATAAACACACAACCTAAGAACTCAACAATAAGAAACCATGAAGTAAACTACAATATAAAAAAGTGTACTGAATGTGAAGAGGATGTAATACAAGCCCAACATCAAAGTAAAAGTACAAATGAAATGGTAAAACAACTCATGGATTGTTCACTAAGGATCATACCTGAAGGGTAGGTACAGATCATCTTCACAACACTCTATATCTGCCCGTCTCCTCTGTTTACCGTCTGGTACTTGCTCCCTCAATTCTCATCCCAACTGCTTGTTTTCTATAGAAGAGACAACAAGGTGTGGGGTAAGCCCATGTAGGGGTGAGTATAACAATACTCAGTAGGGACCCTGAGACCCCATATGTTCTCCCAGAGTTCGACAAATGAATTCTGTAACATCCCAGGTAAAAAAAGAATAATATATTTTCATATTTATTAATATTTGGGAATTAAATATTAATTTTACTTTAAAGGGGTTTCTATATTCGATAGCGTACCCGATACACAATAATGAGTTTCTTTGAAATCCTATGTTGCACACTAGTAATATAATAATATCATTTTAAATTGTAGTTATCACGTAGCTGTTGTATTTGTGGGAATGAATAGAATAATGATAATATTATTATATATGTTTTTTAAATGTTTTTACATTTATCCAATAATGGATAAAGGCTTAAAATATGAAAAGAATTCAATTTTTGCCATATATACTCTAATTTTCACTAAAAGGTCGAACTATCGCCTTTTTATGGCGATCCCTCTTTGAATATATTTTTGGTCACTCTTATACATTCTATTAGACCAAATAAAACTATTTTTTAGAATCGGGACATCAAAATTTACTTTGTGTAAATTTTTGGTATTTTTCCGATAAAGTTCAATTTTTAATGAATAATGAAAAATGTTGTATTTTAAATCAAAACCTCTTTTTAATCTAATTTATTTATATGATTAGATTATATTTATAAATTTTTTTAAAGTTAAATTAGAATATATTTTTATCATTTAATCTAATTGTGGTCATTGTAATTAATTTCAATTTGAAATTGTTCTTAAACTAGTGTCAATCTTTTGATACATTTTGTTTCACAAAAACACGCTATTTGTTCTGACAACGGGAATTAATTATTAAATTAATTAACGTAATTTATATTTTTTTAATTTTTTAAAATAGACATAATTCTTGAATTTGTAATATAAAATATAGCTTAGGGTGATGTTTTGGTATTTTTCTGAAAAATTTTAATTTTTGAGGAATAGTGAAACCGCTAAGTGGTACTTAGAAAACTGATTTTTCTTTTAAATGAAATTTTACCACCTCTGTGTTTTGGATTTCAAATATCAGACATACATGGTTGTCATTAGGAAGTAAAATTTAGTTCAATGGCATTAAAATAATTTTTCGGTGAATAGTAACATTTAAGTTTTTAATCGCGATTAGAGGTAATTAGTGTAATTTAAGGTAAAGATAATGTTATAATAATATGAAATGACCTTGACACGTGTCCTACCCTTATTTGATGAGTCATGGCCGACCAAGACAATCCATGGGTCATCTTGGGGACCCTATGGAGACAATTTTATAGGAAAATGGCAATAATAACTTTTTATTTAATGTTAAAATAAAAATGTCACATACATGAGTTGTTTACTAAAACAAATTTTAAATGGGGTTATAAAAGTCATTTTTTTGACTATAAATATTCATTATAAATATAAAAATATTTCCTACATCACAATATTTTTTTATAATTTTTAGACATTAAATAAAATAAATTATTTTTGACACCATGATGATGCATCGATTACCTCATTATTTAGCGATTTAAATAAAATGGAAAGATAATGTAAAATATAAGACCTATACTTGTCAAAAACATATTGGTTGTGTGAATTTTGAACTATAATCACCTTATCCTTGAAATATATGAGTCTGGGACCTTTTTAATTCGAAAATCATTTTATAATAAAGTAACCTTTTATAACTTTCCAAGAGTGCCCCTCCTCTCCTCTTATAAAAGGCCCCCACCTCTACCACAATACCCACACCTATCAAGACATTGGCTCGGCCAACCCCTGCCCATTTTGTCTCTCCACATCGCTCTATTACTCCTCGAAGCCTCACTTTGGGCAGAAGTCTTTCCAAAAAAGCCTTTGATCTCAAATCAAAAAGAGTTACCCGATTTAAAGGTAGTGTCTTCTCTTGTGTTCTTATGTTTTATTTTTCTTCTCCAACCCCTTAAACTATTTTTCCTCATTTATTTTGTAACAACACCAGTATCTTAAATATACTAGGATTTTTTTATGATAAGGATTAGAGCTACACATACACACACCTTCGTCTAATGGTTAACGAACATATTGTTTTTGTTGTTGGCGATTTTCTGCCTCACAAAACGATGATTGTTCAATCTTCTTTTAACACCTTTCATGGTGGCCATTAAGATGTAACTATATTTATATATGATATATATTATTTTTATGTTTTCTTTATGCTTCTGTATTTTTCATTTATGGCATACATTTATGGTTTCCATTGTGGATAAACACGATAATTTCATTTTAGGAAGTGCGGACTACTTCCCCCTCAAAGTGATTTGATTTGTTAATGCCATATGTGGGATGTATAAAGGATAGAGTTAATGATATTATATATGATATTATACTGAAATTATAATATTCCTTTATATCATTATGATTTCACTCCATTAAATATGAAATAGAAATGAAAGTAGCGTTCATGTGTACGTACAGCTTACCGTCTCCAGGAACGGTGCATTTCACATCTTACCTCTAAATGTTATGTACTATTATAAATACATGTATATGTGGGAGATACATAATATATATGATATCCAAATAATGAATAAAATTCTGGATATAATTAACCATTGACCACATAAACAACATGTAATTGTTAGAAGTCCATTTTTGACTTAAGTACCAAATATTGACAAAATGAACATTATGAAATTAAATCATTACATAACGTTTATAACATAGAAATAAGTTATATAAAAAGGAATAATAAACTTGGAAAAGGTTCTTAAGAAAGTAGAAATTAACTTTAGTTTATTATTCAGGAGATTAAAGAGCAATCGAGTCATATCAGACACAAAGTAAGGGTCTTCGTCTCAACCTCCTTTCATTGAGGCATATTTTGTTCTAATACAAGACTTTCATTTATACGCTGTATAAAAAACCTTTTACTTTTAATTTCATTAAAATGGAATCTTTTTATACAATGTGTTTTACAAAACAACAAAAAGGAATGTTTCTTTTGATGTACGCGGTGACAACGACCTTTTTTGCCACTGCGAGTATTATTTGGTCTTTGGATTCCTCAACAAGCCGTAATGTTTTTTAAAATGATATAAATACCATCAACACTTTTATATATTTTGTTATTGAAAATGGTTTTTATAATGGTTTTGTTATGTCAATATATTTAAGTTATATATTGTGATCAAAGTGTGGAAATGTTTTCTTTCCATTATATTTGTTTTACATATTATGATTTTATAATGGTACTTGGACATTTGACAGGTGGTTACATGATAAACCATATGACGGGTGGTTCCGTGAATACCAGGACGGGTGGTTACTTTATAACCTCCAATGCATTGTGTATGGATGTCAGTTGTATGGCTATTCCATTAAGTGATATGTGTGGAAGTCGACCGTATGGTTATTCCATTTAAGTATGTTTATGTCCCATGTTACCAGTATATGTTATGTGTTCTTTATATGGGATTTATGGTAATCGTTTGGTTACAAAAGGGTATGTAATGATATTTTATTCAATGAAGAGTTTTTACTACTTTATAAAGGTGAAAGGTATTACTTTGATAAAGTATAAATGGTTTACTTGTTTTTTTTTAAAACTAACAGTTTTCATTCATTGTGTATCCCTTACTGAGCTTTTTATGCTCACCCCATGTTTTTGAAATGTTTTTCATAGGACTTAATGTGGAATAGGGTCAAGGATGGGATCAAGGAATAGTCATTCTATCTAAAACATGGAACGAGACATGTTTCTTTTTAAGAGTTTTTATTTAATGGAAACTTAGTAGAAGTGTCTACTTTAAAATCTTTTGAGATGTAATAGTTATGTCCTAATTCCCTAAAACTCTAAACCTGAAAAGATCCTCAATGTGAATTATTCATTTAATTCAATATTAAGTAAGGTTTAAGCCCGAGGCCTTATAGTTGGTATCAAAGGTCAGTTTAGATAACTTTAGGAGTTAGAAAATTGTTAAATTATAAATTAATTTATGGTATTATTGAAATGATATATCATTTAAAGATTACAATGTTGCTTCGCCTAAGATATTTCTATGTTCAGAATGGTTTTCTGTAGAGGAAACAAATCGGCTATGTTGGGATGACATCAGGAGGAAGAAAACCTCTCAAATCAGCAACCTGAGATGGTCGTAATTGGAACTGAACAGTTTGTTGCAGGGATGACACGGTTGTCTCAGGCTATAAATGGTGGTGGTATCCATGCACGAGATCATCCAGATCAATCACAGAAGAACATGTCAGTGGTGGAACATTTCATGAGGCAACAACCCCCATCATTCAGAGGATCATCTGACCCAATGCTATATGAAGGGTGGATTAAAGCACTGGAGAAGATTTTTTATGTCATGGGGTGTTCATAAAATCAAAAGGTTAGTCTTGCTATTTACCGTTTTTAAGGTGAAGTAGATCAGTGGTGGTCGATGATGAAAAATATTAGGGATAGTGATGAGATTGATGATATTCACTGGGATGAATTCAAAGGTATGTTTCTTGAGAAATATTTTCCTAAGGTGGTTAATCTTAGGATGGAAAAACAATCCCTAGAATTGAGGCAGGAGGATGACTCAGTGGCTGCTTATGAAGCAAAGTTCACTCGACTGGCAAGGTATGCTCCAAACTTCATACGAGATCTTGATAGTAAAATCAACCGTTTATACTCAGGGTTAAAGCCAGAGTATTGAAGGGCTTTAGCTTCTCGTGATTTCAAATGTTATGAAAACAAATTTCAATGTGCGGAGAAGGTGGAAATGGAGTTTGCTGATGATCAGGTGTTCTTTGACAAAAAACAGAATAAGAGGTCCAGTTGGCAGTAAAAAGGGAAGAATTTATCAATGAATCAAGGAGGTATGAAAACCAAATATCCATCCTATGAGAAGTGTTGTAAAATGCATCTTGGAGAATGTTTATCCAAGTCTGGAATGTGCTTTCAGTGTTGTATGTCTGGTCATATTGCTCGTAACTGTAAGGAAGACGATCAAGCAGCAATGAAAAGTCAACGATAAGATGTTTTAAGTGTAATGAAATGGGTCGTTATGAATATGAGTGTCTATCTAAGAACTCAACTGGGGGAAAGCAGCCAGACTACAAGCATAAAGGGTTGGTGAAATCCATTGAAACTACTTCAGCAGTTGTTGGACAATCGAATGAAGTAGTATCAGCTCCATGTAGATCAGTATTTTTCGAAGATTGACATGAGGTTAGGGTACCATCAGTTGAAAGTAAAAGAAGCAGACATTCCGAAGACTGCATTTCATACTACATATGGCCATTATGAATTTTTAGTTATGCCTTTTGGGTTATCCAATGCACCTTCTGTATTCATGGACCTTATGAATAGAATTTTTCATGAGTTGTTGGATAAGTTTTTGTTTGTTTTCATCGATGATATTTTTGTGTTTTCTAAAAGTAAAGAGGAGCATGAAAGTCATTTAAGGGTTATCTTGTAAAGCTTAACAGAAAAGAAACTATATGGAAAATTCAGCAAGTGTGAGTTTTGTTTGTAATATCTTTATTTCCATGGTCACATTGTTTCAAAAAAATGGCATAACTGTTGATCCTTCTAAAACAATAGTTGTTGAAGAATGGACAAGACCCAAAAATATAACCGAGATCCGTAGTTTTCTTTGTTTGGCGGGTTACTACTGATGGTTTGTTGAAACTTTTTCATGGTTATCTAGTCCAATGACTAAGCTAACTCGAAAGGGTGTTAAGTTTATCTGGACAAAAGAATGTGATGATTGTTTTTAGGAGTTGAAAAGAAGATTGGAGAATGCTCCAGTTTTGGAACTTCCTTCTAGGAATGGTGAGTTTGTAATCTACAATGATGCTTCATTGAAAGTAATTGGTTATTTCCTTATGCAGAATGATCAGGTAATTTCATATGCTTCACGTTAGTTAAAAACTCCTGAGGTAAGTTACCCTACACATGAATTGGAATTAGCTACTGTTGTTTTTTCTCTAAAAATTTGGAGGCATCATTTATATGAAGTAAAGTGTAAAATATATACTGATCACAAAAGCTTAAAGTATATATTCACTCAGAATGAATTGAACATGAGATAGAAGAGATTTCTAGAATTAATCAAGGATTATGATTGTACAATTCATTACCATCCGGGAAAAGAAAATAAAGTGGCTGATGCTTTGAGTCGAAAAAGTAATACTTCATTAACCATGCTATATTTGGAATGAGATCCTTTGGTTTTTCATTTGATGAACTTTGGAATAGAAGTTGTTGGTGCAGGATGTTCTTCTGTTTTGATTCAGGTACCAGTGATATCATCCCTATCAGACAGAATTAAGCAAGCGCAGAAGAAAGATAGTGGGTTGTAGAAAAAGGTAGAGCTGGTTCAGAAGGGTATGTTGCCTGAATTTAACATTGATAATGATTTTGTTTTGAGGTTTGGGAAGAGATTATTTGTTCCTGGTGATTCACAGTTTAAGAATGAGTTGTTATGTGAGGCTCATATTTCCCCATTTTCAGTTCATCCTGGCAGTACTAAGATGTACAGAGATCTGCAGGAGTATTACTGGTGGGATGGAATGAAAAGAGATATTGCTGATTTTCCTGTAAAGTGTTTGACTTGTCATCAGGTTAAAGTAGAGTGGCAGTTACCGAATGGGATGCTTCAGCCTTTACCTGTTCTAGAGTGGAAATGGGAAAATGTATCCATGGACATTGTTGTGGGATTACCGAAGACATCTCGAGGTAATAATGCAATATGGGATATTGTTGATCGCTTGACTAAATCTGATCATTTCCTTCCTATTTGAAATACTTTCTCTCTAGATCAACATTCTCGATTGTATCTTAAAGAGATAGTTAGGTTGCATAGAGTTCTCCTATCCATTGTATCTTATCGTGATCCTAGGTTTACATCTAACTTTTAGAAAGGCCTTCAAAAGTCATTGGTTACTGAATTAAATTTTATTACAACTTTTCATCCGCAATCAGATGGGCAGTCAGAACGAACAATTTAGACCTTGGAGGATATGCTACGTGCTTGATCTATACATTATTAGGGAAGTTGGGATAAACATCTTTCTTTGGTTGAATTTTCATATAATAATAGTTTTCATTCTAGTAAACATATGGCTCCGTTTGAGGCATTATATGGGAAGTGGTGTCAAACTCCAGGTTTTTGGGATGAAGTAGGTGAAAGGAAGATGATTGGACCAGAATTGGTAGAGGAGATGGCAGAAAAAGTTTAATTGATTCAGAAACACATGAAAACAGCTCAGAGCAGACAGAAAAGTTATGCAGATAACCAGAGGAAGGATCTATCTTTCGAGATAGGTGATCATGTTTTTCTCAAAGTTTCACCATAGAAAATTGTGATGTGATTTGGTAAGAAAGGAAAGCTGAGTCCAAGGTTTATTGGACCATATGGAATTCTGGAAAAAGATGGATCAGTTTCTTACAGAGTGGCATTACCTCTGATTTTATCTCAGGTAAACAATGTTTTTCATGTTTTGATATTGAGAAAGTATATGCCGGATCCATCTCATGTTTTGAGCCTAGAGGTAGTTCAGTTGGAAGAAAATCTCTCTTATAAAGAACAACTAGTCCAGATTCTTGGCCGAAGAGAGAAAGTGTTGCGAAGTAAGGTAATTCACCAGGTAAAGGTTTTGTGGAAAAACCATATGGTTGAAGAGGCAACTTGGGAATCTGATAATTCTATGAGGGATAAATACCCCCACTTATTTTGATAAGTGAATAAAATTGCGAGGACGCAATTCCCAAAAGGGGGGAAGGATGTAACATCCCAGGTAAATAAATAATAATATATTTTCATATTTATTAATATTTGAGAAATAAATATTATTTTTACTTTAAAGGGGTTTCTATGTTCGATAGCGTACTCGATATGCAACAACGAGTTTCTTTGAAATCTTATTTTGCACACTAGTAATATAATAATATTATTTTAAATGGTAGTTATCATGTAGCCATTTTATTGGAGGGAATGAATAGAATAACTAGAATATGATTATATATGTTTTTAAATGTTTTTACATTTATCCAATAAAGGATAAAGGCTTAAAATACGAAAAGAATCCAATTTTAGGCATATATACTCTAATTTTCACTAAAAGGTTGAACTATCGCCTTTTGATGGAGAACCCTCTTTAAATATAGTTTTGGGCACTCTTATAAAATATATTGGACAAAATAAAACTCTTCATTTAGAATTGGGACATCAAAATTTACTTTGTGTAAATTTTTGGTATTTTTCCGATAAAGTTCAATTTTTAATATATAGTGAAAAATGTTGTATTTTAATTCAAAACCTCTTTTTAATCTAATTTATTTATATGATTAGATTATATTTTTAATTTGTTTTAATGTTCAATTATAATATATTTTTACCATTTAACCCAATTGTGGTCATTGGAATTAATTTCACTGTGAAATTGGACTTAAACTACTGTCAATCTTTTGATACATTTTGTTTCATAAAAACACGCTATTTGTTCTGACAGCGGGAATTAATTATTAAATTAATTAATGTAACTTATATGTTTTTTATTTTTTAAAATAGACATAATTTTTAATTTGGAATATCAAATGTAGCTTAGGGTGAAGTGTTGGTATTTTTCTGAAAAAATTCAATTTTTGATGAATAGTGAAACCACTAAGTGGTACTTAAAAAAATGATTTTTCGTTTAAATGAAATTTTACCACCTCTATGTTTTGAATTTAAAAAATCTGACATACATGTTTTCAATTATAAAGTAAAATGTGGTTCAATGGGATTAAAATAATTTTTTGGTGAATAGTAACTTTTATGTTTTTAATCGTGATTAGATGTAATTAGTTTAATTTATGGTAAATATAATGTTATAATAATATGAAATGACCTTGACACATGTCCTAACCTTATTGGATGAGTCATGGCCGACCACATAAATCTATGGGTCAACTTGGGGACCCCATGGAGCCACTTTGGTAGGAAAATGACATTAATAACTTTTTATTTAATGTTAAAATAAAAATGTCACAAACATGAGTTGTTTTACTAAAACAATTTTTAAATGGGGTTATAAAAGTCATATTTTTGACTATAAATATTCATCAGAAATCTAAAAATATTTCCAACATAATGATATTTTTTAATAAATTTTAGACATTAAATAAATTAAATTATTTATGACACCATCATGATACAACGATTACCTCATTATTTAACGATTTAAATAAAATGAAACGATAATGTAATATCTAAGACCTAAACTTGTCAAAACCATATTTGATGGGTGGATTTCGAACTCTTATTACCTTATCCTCGAAATATATAATTCTGGGACCTTTTAAATCCAAAAATCATTTTATAATAAAGTAACCATTTATAACATTCCAAGAGTGCCCCTCCTCTCCTCTTATAAAAGGCACCCACCTATACCACCTTACCCACACCTCTCAAGTCATTGGCACGGCCAACCCCTGAAATTTTGTCTCTCCACATCCCTCTCTTACTCCTAGAAGCCTCACTTTGGGAAAAAGTCTTTCCACGGAAGCCTTTGAGCTCAAATCAAAAAGAGTTACCCGATTTAATGGTAGTGTCTTCTCTTGTGTTCTTATGTTTTATTTTGCTTCTCCAACCCCCTAAATTCTTTTTATTACTTTATTTTGTAACAACACCAGTATCATAAATATACTAGTATGTTGTTATTATAAGGATTAGAGCCACACCTACACACCCCTTCGTTTAATGGTTAAAGAACATACTGTTTCTGTGGTTGGCGATTTTCTGCCTCACAAAACGATGATTGTTCAATCATCTTTTAACACCTTTCATGGTGGCCATTAAGATGTCACTCTATTTATATATGATATATATTATGTTTATTTTTTCTCTTATTCTTCTGTATTTTTCATTTGTGCCATACTTTTATGGTTTCCATTGTGGGTAACACGATAATTTAATTTTAGGAAGTGCGGACTACCGCCCCCTCAAAGTGATTTGATTCGTTAATGCCATATATGGGATGTATAAAGGATGATGTTAATGATATAATATATTATATAATACTGAAATTATAATATACCTTTATATCATTATGATTTCACTCCTTTAAATATGAAATAGAAATGAAAGTAGCGTTCATGCGTACGTACGGCTTACCGTCTCCATGAACGGTGCATTTCATTTCATACCTCTAAATGTTATGTACTATTATAAATACATGTATATTCAGGATATATATGATATATATGATATCCAAATCATGAATATAATTCTGGATATAATGAACCTTTGACCACATAAACAACATTTAATTGTAAGAAGTCCATTTTTATGTTAAGTACCAACTGTCGACAAAATGAACTTTATGAAATTAAATGATTACATAACGTTTATAACATTGAAATAAGTTATATAAAAAGGAATAATATACTTGAAAATGGTTCGTAAGAAAGTAGAAATTAACTTTAGTTTATTATTCAGGAGAATAAAGAGAAATCGAGTCACGTCAGACACGAGGTAAGGGACTTCGTCTCAATCTTCTTTCATTGAGGCATATTTTGTTCTAATACAAGACTTTCTTTTATACGCTGTATAAAACCCCTTTGAATTTTCATTTCTTTAAAAGGGATTATTTTTCTATGATGTGTTTTAAAAAACGACAAAAAGGAAAGTTTCTTTTAACATACGCGGTGACAACGACCTTTTCCGTCGTTGTGAGTATTATTTGGTCTTTGGCTTCCTCAATAAGCCGTACTGTTTTTTAAAATTAAATAAATACCATATAATATTTTATGTATTTTGTTATTGAAAATGGTTTTTATAATGGATTTGTTATTTCAATATATTTATGTGATATATTGTGATCAAAGTGTGTAAATGTTCTCATTCCATTATATTTTTTTTACATATTATGATTTTATAATGGTACTTGGACATTTGATGGGTGGTTACGTGACAAACCATATGACGGGTGGTGCCGTGAATACCAGGACAAGTGGTTACATTATAACCTCCAATTCATTTGGTATGGAAGTCGGCCGTATGGCTATTCCATTAAGTTATATGTGTGGAAGTAGACAGTATGGTTATTCCATTTAATTATGTTTATGTCCCAAGTTAAATTTATATGTTATGTGTTCTTTATATGGGTTTTACGGTAATCTTTTGGTTACAAAAGGGTAAGTAATGATCTTTTATTCAGTGAAGAGTTTTTACTACTTCATTAAGGTGAAAGGTTTTAATTTGAGAAAGTATACATGGTTTACTTGTTGTTTTGAAAAAATAACAGTTTTCGTTCATTGTGTATCCATTACTGAGCTTTTTATGCACACCCCAAGTTTTTGAAATGTTTTTCACAGGACATAATGTGGAAAAGGGTCAAGGATGGGATCAATAAATAGTCATGCTATCTAAAACATGGAACTAGACATGTTTCTTTTTAAGAGTTTTTATTTTATGGAAACATAGTAGAAGTGTCCACTTTGTAATCTTTTGAGATGAAATAGTTATGTCCTAATTCTCTAAAACTCTAAAACTGAAAAGATCCTCAATGTGAATTATTCATTTAATTCAATATTAAGTAAGGTTTAAGTCTGAGGCCTTATAAATTCCACAAAGAAAGACATCAATCACAAATCATGATGAAATAGTCAACTCACACCAGGTACACAACTCAGAGTTCAAGAATAAAGGTGATTAGCCTAAAGCTATATCATTTTTTCCATTTGGTTGTTTCCACAACTGAACTTTAAGGGAGTTGTTCAATTTTCGATCCACACGGGGTCGTATATCACTGATCCAAGATTGGAAGCTCTAAGGATGGTTCATGTCAGGTCGCGCACTGCTGATCCACACAGGGTTGATAGAATGACGATCCACAGAGGGTCGATATGATGATGATCCACACAGGGTGGCTATGTTGCTGATCCACATAGGGTCTCTATATTGCTGATCCACATAGGGTTGGAATGATGTTGATCCACACAGGGTCCCCAGGAAGATGATTCACACATGGTCTCTAGTAAAAAGGTAGAGATGATTAGTTGTACAACTAGATCATCCCACTCTGATGTTTCTAATGTTGTCCCGCATTGGTCACTCTTCTTCTTCGTGCCACATCCATCCACTAGATTCCCGCTCATAACAAACATGATTCGTGGAGAACAACACCTCAAGCCATCATTCATATTCCAACTAGTAAAAAGTCTCACAAAAGTCATAACAAAGGGACCACCCCGTCATATGGGTACCAACGTGATAGACGTCGTGTCGATCAGACCCCCGATCTATGAGTTATGGGCACTTTTGTAAAAATGGCCCGGTTGGATTCAAGTTTGACATAACCCAGGATGCACTTCAAACACTGTCAAAAATCACTTAGATTATCATAAAAGGAGCACTTTTTTGCAAGGGTCCTTATACTACATATGATGCATCGATCAGACTCCTAGTTTGTCAGTTACACCCCTTTCCGTGAAACGAGGGTGATCACAACTCAGTCTGTCCAGGCTCAGTCGCCCCCCACCCGAATATTCCAAAGGGAATGCTTCCCAAAAGGGGATATAATGCCACTGACAATGTTTCCAATGGTAACCATGTACGTCATTTACGTGCGTTAATTTAATCGAGGGCCGGTTGGGTCTATGCCCGATCAGACTTGGTATGACCGACCCGACACAAATATTCCTGGTGTCTACCTGACCCTGCACGTGTCCGTATCATTAAGGAGTAGCCCACTTCATTGGGCCCAACCCGTCGGGGTCGGACCATTGGTTTGCGGGTCAGGGTCGAGGTTGGCCCGACCCGCTGGGTAGGGCTCATCCCACCTGTGCTGGCCCGCTGGATTGCAGGTCCAGCCCATCCCAGTCAACAGGGTGGTTCAGGCCCATTCGGCTGGCCCACGTTGTGCCTAGTCCATCTGAAGGGGGACCGTTGTGTCCCAATGGCCCCGTGGTTTCTAGTCCATTTCGCCAGCCGGTGGTCCGCTTCCCCAGTGGATGAATTTTCAACCATTTGGCCAACCGGGTTCCGCCAACGCAGCACAGCGCGGGGTTGTGCCACTTCTTCATGCCGTAACCCACTAGTTGTGGCTATTCCTCACAACCCTCTTCCCCTGTGGCCCTTTATCCATGGTTTCTTCACCACCCCCCCCCTCGACACCGTTTGTGGGCTCCTCTTGCAGGTGCAACCCTTGTCCCACGCGGTAGGATCTGGCCGGCCGCTTTCGACCCCTGTGGTATGCCACCGCACGCCAACTTCCACCACCCACGGCCAATTTTCATAAGTCTCCTCAAACTATCCCCGACATGGTGCACCGGTGGTTTCTTCAGTGGGCCACCAGACGTGCTCCTGTGGTCCATTCATGGTTCAGTCTGCACCTACGGCTCTACCGCACTACTTCTATCATAGTGTGACCCACTATTTTGTGTTGCCTTTAATTTGATGAAATCTTTCCAATAGAATGGAATATGAGTGAAGTGGAGGAGGGTCTAGGCGTTGTTAGTTTTTCCCACACCCTCCGCATTAATGTGATAGAAAGAGGGATCAAGGTAATTCATCAAAGATAACTTTTAAACAATCCACGTACCTAGATAAGACATCCACTTATGACGATCGACTAATCCTCCTTCATCATTGTCATCAGTTCGTGATTCAGTGGTGCTCGTCATCGCTCACTGAATCATGTATCATCCTCTAGGTGGTTATCATCATGGTACTTTTCCAGAGCTTCATTGCTTGGTGAAGCCATGCCAACAACCCTTCATGAGCCCCATATAAATAGGACGGGTAGAGTTGGTTAACAATCTAAAGAAATTTATCAGGTTCATTTAATTGATGAACATCCCAAATTCCGACAGTATAGTTAAAACAAGGATGAGTCTACCCAATGAATGGCTTGACATGTCGTCGGTACAACCACCACTTATTATCCACTAAAGAAAAATAAAAGAAATAAAATTGCATAACATATGATTTTATTAATTCATCAAGAGTCCACAAAAATAACTATTTCACCCAACCCACTGAGGTCGATTTGAAGACTCCATTAACTGAATCTTGGCCTTCTCGATTCAACGGTGCCCTCATATTTTTAATCCAAGCACCGGATTAAAAGTTATAAAATTCTTCCCACATTTTACTAAAAGTACCTTAAAAAGTTTATAAATTCATTCTAGTCACACCAGGCCATGGAATCACATGTTGCCAATATTTGTATACTCGTAATAATTCCATATAATTTAAGAAAAATTACATAGGAAAATCTGGGTCATTACATTCTCCACACCTTAGGGATTTTAGTCCCTGAAATCCACAACATGGACTATGGAAACATATGGGGGTACTGAACATTAATATGATCATCCTGCTCTCATGTGCTCTCCTAGAGGTTCTCATATTGCCAAAAAAATACACACCAGAGGGATCAATCGTCCAAAAAGGACCCGCTCTCGTTGATCCTCAATCTCCACTAGAACCTCTGTAAATGTCACCCCATCATAAAGGTCCATCTCACCCCAGTAAATAACATGCGATGGATCTTGCACATACTTCCTTAGCTACGACATGTGGTAAACGTCATGCACCCGACGAATTTTTGGGGGAAGAGCTAGGAGATACGCCACCTCACCAACTCTGCTATGAACTGAAAGGTGTTCGATTAACCTTGGAGATAAATTTCCACCCAGACCAAATCTCTGCAAACCTTATCAACATCTAACCCATAATAAAAAATGCTCTCCCTTCGTGAACTCCAAGGGTCTCTATATCATATCACCATAAGACTTATGACTCTTCTGTGCAGTCTTCATTTTCTACTGGATGATCTGTACCTTCTCAGTGGTCGCCCGTACCAACTCTGGACCCGTAAGTGCTTACTCCCACAGGTATGTCCAGCATAGAGTTGATATGTATGGTCAACCATAAAAGTCCAAAAATGGTTCCATACTGATGGTGGAGTGATAGCTGTTGTTTTATGAGAACTCCACCAAGGGCAAGGGATCTTTCCAACTACATCCAAAATCATGGAAGCAAGCATGAAACATGTCCTCTAGTGCGGGAATGGTCTGATCTGTCCTACCTTCCATCTTTGGATGAAAGGTGGTGCTCAAAACATAGCTGAGTCTCGAATGCCTCCTATAATTCCTTCCATAACCAGGATGTAAAATGTGTGTCACAAAAAAAATACAATCGTCAAGGGAACCCCATAAATCTGTATGATCTCTTGTATGTAGAGGAATCCCATTCCCTCTACTGATCCCTACTCTCAGATGGGTTGGATGTGGGACGACTTGGGGAGTCGATCAATGATCACCCAGATGGAATCATGGCCCATAGAAATACATGGTAGCCCCATCAAAAAATAAATTGGAATACCACCCCACTTTAACTCAGGTACCTCTAGTGGTTGCGCTGAGCCTAATGGAAGCTGATATTCAGCCTTCACTTGATGACAAGTGAGGAATCTTGAAACAAACTCTGCCACTTCTTTCTTCATCCCTTTCCACCAGTGCTAACGCCGGAGGTCCTGGTAAATCTTCTACATACCAAGATGTACCACCATAGGGGACGTCTGGAACTCCGTCTACACCACCTCACGTAGCTCCACTGGTACCATGGTGTGTCCTCTAGAGAGGATGAAGTTCTCCCCACCTTCATAAAATCCATAATGTAGAGAACTGAAGCTTGACGTACATAGATAATACATTACTTCTGCGGAATACATAATACATAACAAAAACAGACACACAAGGACCGTAATAGTTTAGTGTCTTTGGAAACTTGGAACGTAATCTTCTAATCGTGGTGAAAGATCATCAACATCTCCCATAAAGATCTTCCACTTTTTTTCCTTACCTAAAACCTTTCATTTAAACCTGGGGGAAAATAAAACATAAAAAGGGTGATCTCAAATGCTCATTAAGGGTAAACAAAAGAAATATCAATCACATCATATTCATAAGAACATAACAATTTGGAAATCTTACCCTGCAAAAGAGATCAAAATTTAATAACATGGGATAAATCATGGTAGTGAAATGTAATCACAATAATAATAACCTAAAACATGAAGCTTTGTGGCATACACACATAATCAGAGAGAATAATTTATTATTAGTCAAGACTCATTGCCAAGACTATCTTAGTGGACAAAGTCCATTTCTGAACCGAGTTCATTCCTTGTTTCAGTCCTGTTTCACTGAACCAGTTTAACCTGTTGTTCCAGCCATGTATGTCTCATGAGATATAAAATCTTTACCCAATGCATTAGAGGGAGATATAGGTCCCACCCATCTCATAATGATACCATTCTTATGTGTGCCACAAAATCATAAATCATACATCATTGCATAACCCATGTAACAAAAATGGGATTCTTAAACACCATGACATCATAAAACAATTCATATAAGATAAAGGAATTCATAAAAATAATTCCGTCACAACAAAATCAAATCAATGTAATAATAGGGATAGAAACTGAACCCTATATTATCTTAGATGGAAAATAATTTTGATAAAACACTTGAACTCCATTCTTGATGAAAATATCCTTTCTACTTCAAAAACACTTTTCCTTTCTTAACATGTCATACAATTTTAAACTTAAAGAAGTTGATTAGAAATAAACATGAAAACTTGTAAAGTAATCTTCTTGGAAATAATGTTTTAAAAATCCATTCATGTCGTATAAGTTAAAAAAACATTCTTCTCATACTTTTGTCAAAAAAGTCAAAAAGTACCTCGTACGAAAAACGACAAAATATTCCTTTCATATCCTTTAATAAAAACTCACCAAAGGGTAAAATTAGATTTAAAAAGTTTTAGTTGGATGGAAAAAATATTACATATTGAGGTAACATGGATGTGGATGATAAAATACACCCCAGTAAATACCAAAGTATAACCAATCTCGGATAAAAATTAGATTTTGATATTTTCCCTTACCTTAGGTCTGATTATCTTTGTGAGTGTCCGAACCTACTCTATAATGATTTAAATAATTTCATTGACTTATTTCAGAATCATAATCATTGTAATGATATCATATATGGTCATATTCTTAGCTTATTATTAGTAATATTTCATTGCTACTTGTTATTCGGGTGTTTATTACTTTTTGTCCTTATGCGTGTTTTGTCGAAAAAAATATTATTATTCCTTCTAGGTTATAGATAACTCATTTCCAGAATTTTATTAATGTAATATATATCATATTTATTCACTCAATTCATTTATTTAATCATTATGCAATGAAAATCATGTAGAACGAGTCACATCACATCGTGGAGACGGTATTCCATACGTACGCATGAGCGATGATATCGTTTCAATGATCGTGGAATTGTATTGGAGTGTATGTATAATATTTCAGAATCAATATCACTTTAAACTAATCATATATATTAATTATTTACACCATTATACCCATCCATGTAAGGTGGTGGTGGAAAATAGATTACACCACGGCATAGAGACGGTATTCCGTACGTACGCACACGCGGTGATTTCGCTTTCCGTAGGATGGATAGATGGTGAAATAGGGTTGTTTAATACTTATAATAACATATCAGTATATGAGTGATACTGATGTTATTAATTCATAATGAAACAACTAAATAATAATAAGTGGAAGAAGAAATAAAGTTGAAAGAATCGGTAACGGACATTACCTCTTCTTTGAAGCGCTTCTTTGAGACCTCCTTTTAGGGCACTAAAATTTGTCTTTGAAGAAGACCAGGACCTCTAGGATGCTTCTAGGTAAGTGGAGAGGATAAATTGGAAGGGTTTGTCCGATATTTAAGGCTCAAAGTGGTGTGAGGAAGAGAGGAAGGAGGTTCCCTTTTATAAGGGAGGAGAGGGGCACCTTTGGAAAAAACTAAAAATATTATTTTATTATAAAGCCATATTCGGTTCTAAATAGCTCCAAATTGATTTATTTAGAAGATAAGGTAGGTATGGGTCGAAACCCTCTCATCCAATATAATTTGAACATGTTTATTTTACTATTTTAACCTTATCATTTAGATTTAACTTTAAGTTAGATAATTTTACTTTTACCGTGTCTTTTTCTGTTCTTACACTATAAGGATAATAAACTTAATTTAACAATCCAAAAGATCCCCATGTTTTTTGTTATTAATATATATAACCTTATCTAAGTCATTTGGACGAACCTTAGATTTTTAGGAATAAAATAACAATTCATAATATAATATTTGTTTTAAAAACTATTTTATTTCAATTTTGATACTATTTAGTAATTGATTTTTGTGAAAATCATAACCGAATTATTAGTTCGAAAAAAGTTAATTAAATCAATACTATCATGATATATTCACCTATAAAATTAGTGGAATTCATAAAAAGTCTAAAATTACATTTATTTGGGTATTTATAACATCAATTATGTCAATATTTCATTAATAAGATAATTATTTCATCATCTTTGTGTCATAAATAAATTAAATTATTTAATGTCTAAAAATTCCAAATAAAATACCATTATGTATGAAATCATTTTCTCTTTCTAATGAATATTTATAGTCGAATATATCTTATGTATAACCCTATATTAAAAATTATTTACTTATTAAACTTTGATTTTAACCATTTTAACTCTTCTTTAAATAAATTAATAATTAATGTTCTAATCGAATCCAAATGGGCCTAAATGGTCAAATTTTATTCCTAAGGTTGTTTTTCGGTCGAATTAAAATTATACAATAGAATTAAGATTTGTTTTAGGGTAATAATAATATCATTTTTCCCGTAATTACCCTTTTTACTTTTAACGGTGGTAAATAAAAGTAAAAAATTTCTATTCACCAAAAATTATTGTCACCTCATTGAACCACATTTTACTTACTGACATCATTTGTGTCTCTCGGATGTTTTGAAATTCCACTCACAGAAGCATTAAAATTAAGTTTTATATAAATTTGAAAATTCTCATAGGAGGTGGGTAAAAGACGGTGAAAAGTTCAATAAATTTATTATAATATTACTTCAATGAATTACATTGAACCTATATAGGTATTATGTGTCAATTTTGACCTAAAATAAATTTATATAAAATATATAATTATATAAATAAAAAGTCAGTTTTTAAATAGTAACCCAGTGTTTTCACTATTCATAAAAAATTTAAAGTTTCCAGAAAAATAACAAAAATTAGGCCTAAGATATATTTGAAATTATAAATTCAAAAATGATGTCTATTTTACCAAATTCAAAAAATATCATTTTCATTAATTAATTTAAAATTTAATTCTCGTCGCCAAAACAAATAGCGTGTTCTTAAGAGATAATAACTATCAAAATATTGACACTTGTTTATGTCGGGTTTAAATGTGAAATTATATCCAATGACCAACATTATATTAAATTGTAAAAATATATTCTAAATATACTTTAAACCAAAAAAAATTAATAATTTATCCCCGTTAATTATTTCGATTAAAAAAGTTGTTTTTAATTAAAATTAGTAACTTTCACTATTCATCAGAACATGAAAGTTATCCGAAAAGTACCAACATTTCACCCTATGCTAATTTCGATATTCCAAATCCTAAAATGATGTCTATTTTGAAAGATAAAATTTATAAAATTTCAAAAAGTGGGTATTACTATTTATAACGGCTAGTTCATAATAATATTATAATAATATCTCGTTTAGTGAAACTCGGTATTGCGTACTACACACGCTATCGAGGAAAGTCGTGATTGCGTGTAATGAAAGGCAAGTCAGGGATGTGTGTTGCGCAAGCTCTTTTTGGTGTAGCGTACAACACAAGACATTAATGAAATTAAAAAAAATATTTTTCCTAAAATCTCGGGGTGTTACAATCTACCCCCCTAAAATTGAATTTCGCCCTCGAAATTCTTCGGTGTTATAAATTGTTTACTACTCGAAAGTTCCTTTTATAGAAATGCACATCGTAAAAAGGAATACAAAAACATGGCTTTAAAAACTAAAGTATGAAACGTAATGGTTACCCAAATTAACTCATCACTGGGTTTCCATGTAGGAGAACATAGGTGAAAATATGGATATGGAAGAAAAATCTAACAATCAAGTTCTAATGGAGAGCGGTAGAGAACATGGATATGAAAAATCCAAAAATCACAAAGCCATACATTTGTGATGATATAAGGTACCATATGATTCACCGGATATAAGAGCATTATGACAACATTTTTGGTTTTCAAGATCATTTCCCTAAAGTTGATGAAATTGGAATTAGAAGAAATACTTTCATGATTTTGGAACAGTCTCACCTTTGGTCATTATTTGGAAGATTTCCACTTCATCTATTAAAGAAATGAAGATGAATTTTTCATTCGTGATGTGTTAGTAGATCATGTGATATAATGATGGCTCATTCCATCTGTCTCAAACAAAAGGTTAGAAAAGTTATCAAAAAATACATAAATCCATCTATAGTGAGATTAATCATATATGGTTCCTAAAATGGACGTATAATTCATATATCATACTGATTAATATAATAAAACTAGTTTCTACTAAACAGGGACTTCCTGTAGTCCAGTGGTAGGAGATAAAGTCCAGTCACACTTCGGTTGTAGGTTCGATTCCCACAGCCTTGTCCGACGCGATGGGTTGTCGCCCATCCGGCAGGTTGTCCTTTTTCTAAAACTACATTACTATAACATCCCATCAATAATATCGAAAAAACTTATATCCTTAAAAAATACTAACTTATTTCCAACATAATCCATTCCAATATTTAGGCTTATCCAAAATACTGATGTCCAATCTCATATTATAGTGAAAACGATTACCAAAGAGTTCATATAACAAGCATGTTAATACCATTGTTGATCCACATATATCATGAGATATGTCTTGTTGGTCACATTCCAAACATTCTAAGTCCTTAATAATGTATTCTCTTGATAAATTAATACCCATTGAATCTTATTGAAAACATGAGTGCTGTCAAAAGTTAAGTCTTTTCACATACCAAAACCTCAAACCATGATATAAGAATTTCCTTATATCCGTCATGAGCTATAACGACCCATACTTTACATACATTGTTATTACTTCAAAATTGAAGCATACTTATTACAACATATAACAAACCCATGAAAGGACCGTATAGGTATAGTGTCTTTAGAAACTGGAAATCATAAGCAACGGGTTCAAAATGCATCTACTTTGCCTCCCATTTATTTCATCATATATAGCATCCCTTTTTGGAATATCCTACTTAATAACCTTCTTCATGACCTGAGGAAATAAAACATACAAAAGGGTGAGCTCAAATGCTCAGTAAAGGTAAACAAAAGAAATATCAATCACATCATATACATAAGAACATAACTTTTGCAAATCTTAACATAAAAATAAGATCATAATTTCATAACATGGGATAAATCATAGTAGTGAAATGTAATCCCAAAAATCAAAACATAAAACATGAAACTTTTTGGCATACACACATAATCATAGAGGATCATTTCTTATTAGTCAAGACTTATTGCCATGACTATCTTAGTGGACAAAGTCCATTTTTGAACCGAGTTAACTCCTCGTTTCAGTCCTGTTTCACTGAACCGATATAACCTTCCATTCCTGCCATGTCTATATCATGAGATATAAAAACTTTACCCAATTCATTGGAGGGATATATAGGTCCCACCCATCTCATAATGATAACATTCTTATGTGTTTCACTAAATCATAAACCATACATCATAGCATAACCCATGTAATAAAAATGGGATTCTTAAACATCCTGACATCATAAAACATTTCATATAAGATAAAGGAATTCATAAAAATAATTCCATCACAACATAATCAAATCAATGTAATAATAGGTATAGAAACCGAACCCTATATTATCTTAGATGGAAAATAATTTTGATAAAACACTTGGACTCCATTCTTGAGGAAAATATCCTTTCTTCTTCAAAAACACTTTTCCTCTTTTAACATGTCATACAATTATAAACTAAAAGAAGTTGATTAAAAATAAACTTGAAAACTTGTAAAGGAAGCTTCTTGGAAATAATTTTTTAAAAATCCATTCATGCCGTATAAGTTAAAAATAAATCTTCTAGTACTTTTGTCGGAAAAGTCAAAAAGTATCTCGTACGAAAAACAAAAAAATATTCCTTTCATATCCTTTACTAAAAACTCACCGAAGGGTAAAATTGGATTTAAACAATTGTAGGTAGATGGAAATAATATTTCATATTGAGGAAACATAGATGTGGATGATAAAATACACCCCAGTAAATTTCAAAGTATAAACAATCTCGGATAAAAACGAGACTGTCATATTTCCCTTACCTTAGGTCCGATTTTCTTCGTAAGTGTCTGAACCCCCTGTATAATGATTTAAATAATGTTATTGACTTATTCCAGAATCATACTTATTTTTATGATATCATATATGGTCATATTCTTAGCTTCTAATTAGTAATGTTTCATTACTACTTGTTTATTCGGGTGTTTATTAATTTTTGTTCTTATGCGTGTTTTGTCGAATAAATTCTTATAATTTATTTTAGGTTATAGATACCTCATTTCCAGAATGGTATTAGTGTAATATATATCATATTTATTCACTCAATTCATTTATATAATCATTATGCAATTAAGATCATGTAGAACGAGTCACATCACATCATGGAGACGGTATTCCGTACGTACGCACAAGCGATGATATCATTCCCATGATCATGGAATTGTATTGGAGTGTATTTATACTATTTCAGAATCAATTTCACTTCACAATAATCATATATATTCATTCTTTACACCATTATACCCATCCAAGTAAGGTGGTGGTGGAAAATAGATTACACCACGGCGTGGAGACGGTATTCCGTACATACGCACGCGCGGTGATTTCATTTTCCGTAGGATGGATAGATGGTGAAATAGGGTTGTTTCATACTTATAATAACATATCATTATATGAGTGATACTGATGTTATTACTTCATAATGAAACAAATAAAGTAGAAGAAGTGGAAGAAGAAATAAAGATGAAGGAATCGGTAACGGACATTACCTCTTCTTTGAGGTGCTTCTTTGAGACTTCCTTTTAGGGCACTAAAATTGGTATTTTAAGAAGACCAAGAACTCTAGGATGTCTCTAGGGAAGTAGAGAGGAGAAATTTTCAGGTGTGGTCCGAGCTTGAAGGCTCAATGTGATGTGAGGAAGAGAGGGAGGAGGTTCCCTTTTATAAGGGAGGAGAGGGGCACCTTTGGAATAACAAAAACTATTATTTTATTATAAAGTCAAATTCGGTTTTAAATAGCTCCAAATTGATTTATTTCGAAGCTAAGGTGGGGATGGATCGACATACACTCATTTAATAGAATTTAGACAAGTTCAGGTTCCTATTTTAACCTTATCATTTAGATTTAACATTAAGTTAAATAATTTTACTTTTACCGTGTCTTCTTGTGTTCTTACACTCTAAGGTTAATAAACATACTATAAGCAGCCAAACTAACCCCAAGATATTTATTATTAATATATATAACCTTATATAAGACATTTTTCCAATCCTTAGATTTTTAGGAATAAAATAACAATTACTAATATAATACTTGTTTTGAAAACTATTTTATTTCAATTTTGACACTATTTTGTAATTGATTTTTGTGAAAATCATAACAGGAGGATTAGTTCGAAAAAAGTTAATTACATCAATACTAACATGTCATATTAACCTAGAAAATTAGTGTAATTCATAAAAAGTCTCAAATTATATTTATTTGGGTATTTATAACATCAATTATGTCAATATTTCATTAATAATATAATTACTCCATCATCTTTGTGTCAAAAATAAATTAAATTATTTAAAGTCTAAAAATTCCAAATAAAATATAATTGTGTAGGAAATCTTTTTAAATTTCTAATGAATATTTTTAGTCGAATTTATCTTATGTATAACCCTATATTAAAAATGATATACTTATTAAACATTGATTTTATCTATTTTAACCCTTTATAAAATAATATAATAATAAATGTCCTAATCTCATCCAAGTGGGCATAAATGGTCATATTTTATTCCTAAGGTTGTTTTTGGTCGAATTACACTTATCTAATAGAATTAGTACATGTGTTAGGGTAATAATAATATCATTTTTACCCTTAATTACTCTATTTACTTTTAACCGTGGTAAATAAAAGTAAAAAGTTACTATTCACCAAAAAATTATTTTCATCTCATTGAACCACATTTTACCTACTGACATAAACAGTGTCTCTCGGATTTTCTAAATTCCACTCACAGAAGCGGTAAAATTATATTTTATGAAAAATTTAGTTTTTTTAACTATCACTTAGTGGTTTCACTATTCATCAAAAATTGAAAGTTTTCAGAAAAATACCAAATTTTCACCCTTGGCTAATTTCAATATTTCGAATCCAAAAATGAAGTCCATTTTAAAAAATAAAATTTATAAAATTTCAAAAAGTGGTTATTACTATTCTTAACGGCTAGTTTTAGTAATATTTTAATTGCATATCGTTGTTTAGTGAAACTCAGTATTGTGTACGACACAAGCTATCGAGGAAGGTCACAATTTCATCTAAAGAAAGTCATCAAAGTAAAAGATTCCTTTGATGATTTATATAACATAAAAGTCTCAGGTGTTACATTCTGCCCCCCTTAAAATGAATTTTTCCCTCGAAATTTGTCACTTTGTAACAAACAGATGAGGATACCTCTCCCTCATCATATCCTCAAGCTCCCATGCAGCTTCTTCAAATTGGTGGTTCCTCCATAAAACTTTCACCAAGGGAGTGATCTTGTTTCGTACGAATTTTTTGCTACGATCCAGAATCTCTATCGGCTGTTCTTCATAATAAAGATCTTGCTCCAGCGGTACAACTTCTGAGCTAAGTACATGTGAAGGATCAGGTATGTACTTTCTCAGGAGAGATAGATGGAACACATCGTGAACTTGAGAGAGATTCGGTGGAAGCGCCAATCGGTAAGCTACCTTCCCAACATGATCCAGTATTTCAAAAGGACCGATATACCTAGGGCTCAACTTTCCCTTCTTTCCAAATCTCATTACTCTCTTTCAAGGAGATATTCTTAAGAACACTTTATCACCCAATTCAAACTTTAAGTCTTTTCTTCAGTTGTCGGCATAACTTTTATGTCGACTCTGAGCTGCTCTTATGTGTTGTTGAATAGATCTGACCTTTTCTGCCATCTCATCAACAATATCAGGTCCTAATAACTTTCTTTCCCCAACTTCATCCCAGCAAGTTGGAGTCCAGCATTTCTTTCTATAGAAAGCTTCATAAGGAGCCATATGAATACTTGATTGAAAGCTATTATTAAATGAAAATTCCACTAAAGGTAGGTGTTGATCCCAACCACCTTTGAAATCCATAGAGCAAGCTCTCAACATATCTTCTAGTGTTTGAATTGTTCTCTCAGACTGACCATCTGTCTGAGGATGATAAGCAGTGCTGAAACTCAACTCTGTATCTAGAGTATGGTAAAGAATTCTCCAGAACTTCGAGGTAAATCTCGGATCCCGATCAGATATAATAGAAAGTGTTACTCCATGCAATCTTACCACTTCCTTTACATATATCCTGGCAAGCTGATCCAGAGAGAAATCCTCTCTAACAGCAATGAAGTGTGCAGAATTTGTAAGATGATCAACTATGACCTAGATAGCATTATTGCCTTTGGGTGTTTTAGGAAATCCTGTGACAAAGTCCATAGTGATGTTTTCCCATTTCTATTCGGGTATGGGTAATGGTTGTAACATCCCCCTAGACTTCTGTCTCTCAGCTTTAACTTGCTGACAAACCAAGCATCGAGAGACATATTCAACAACATCTCTTTTCATGACATCCCACCAGAAGTACTCTTTCAGGTCCCTATACATCTTCATGCTTCCAAGATGAATAGAGAATGAAGAACTATTAGCCTCATCCAGCAGCTCCTTCTTTAATTCTGGGATGGGAGGAATGAAAACCGGATATCTAAAATTTATTATCCCATCACAATCAATGTTGAATTCAGGAATATTTCTCACCTTATTTTGTAACTCGACATCTTCTTTCCGTGCCTCTATAATCTTCACATGTATAGATGGTTGAACATTCATTTGAGAAAGATACGATTTCCCCCTTCCTTTAAAATTCAAAGATCCATCCTTTGTAAATCCATAAATATTGCATCTTTTGTTATCCTCATCATCGATAAGATAGCATGGTCTTGTCGACATAATGCATATGCCACCTTGTTTGCTTTCCCAGGGTGGTAATGAAATGAGCAGTCATAATCCTTAATTAGCTCTAACCATCTTCTTTGGCGCATATTCTGCTCCTTTTGTGTGAAAATATACTTTAAACATTTATGATCAGTATAAATATCACACAATTCACCATAAAGATAATGCCTCCAAATCATTAATGCAATGATTACCACAGCTAACTCCAAATCATGAGTTGTGTAATTTTGCTCATGGATTTTCAACTGTCATGAGGCATAATCTATCACCATATCATTTTGTATAAGAACACACCCCAATCCCTTCTTGGATAAATCACTATAGATCACAAACCTTTCTCCACTACAAGGCAGTGTGAGTACAGCTACACTGGATAATATTCTTTTCAACTCCTTGAAATTCTCTTCACATTCTTCCGTCCAAACAAACTTAACCCCTTTTCCGAGTCAACTTGGGGAGTGGATTAGATAATCATGAAAAAACTTTCACAAAACGTCGATAATACCCAGCCAAACCAAGAAAACATCGGATCTCAGTTACTGTTGTTGGTCTCGACCATCTTTTGATAACCTCTGTTTTTTCTAGATCCACAGATATCCCCTCTTTTGAGATTATGTGACCCAATAATGCAACTTTTTGAAGCCAAAACTCACACTTGGTAAATTTGTCATAAAGTTTCTCCTTTCTCAGGGTATTCAATATAATTCTCAAGTGATCTTCATGTTCTTCCTTGATCTTTGAATATACATGAATATTGTCTATAAATACTACCACAAACAAATCAAGATAGTCTCTAAAGTCTCTATTCATCAGATCCAAGAAGATAACAGGGGAATTAGTAAGACCAAATGGCATCACTATAAATTCTTAGTCTTCATACCTTGTACGGAAAGCCATCTTTGGTATATCCTCCCTTTTGACCCTTAATTGTTGAAACCCTGAATGAAGATCAGTCTTGGAATAGTATTGAGCTCTGCGTACTTGGTCAAATAAGTCCCCAATGTGTGGGAGAGGATATTTGTTCATGATAGTGATCTAGTTAAGTTCTCGATATTCAATGTAGAGTCTCATTGATCCATCTTTCTTCTTAACAAACAGAACAGGTACTCCCCAAGGTGACACACTTGGGAGTATGAACCCCTTATCAAGATTATCTTGGATTTGCTTCTTCAATTCCTGCAACTCAATTGGGGACATTCTATAAGGTGTCTTTGAAATAGGCAAAGAACCTGGTATGAGTTCTATTGAAAACTCAACTTCACAATTTGGTGGAAGACCCGGAAATTCCTCCGGAAAGACATCATCAAACTCCTGTACAATGGGCATATTCTTAATCATGAGTTTCTCACCAACCATTTGAGATAAATAACCTTCATTTAGTGGAAGCAAGACCCATATGATGGAAGAAATTTCTACTGGAAGTTTATGTTCATCCTTGCATTGATAGACGATCATAGATTGATCTGGAATATGAAATGTGACTTACCTTCTTTGGCAATTGATATGAGATCCATATAAAGAAATCCAATCCATGCTATGAATCACATCAAATTCCACTATAGGAAGGATCACAAGATTTTCAGGAAGCACTTTCCCACAAACTTCGATCGGAGAAGAATTATAAAATTTTGATGCGACTGTTGTGCCATTAGGGGTTGTCACAGCTAACTCAACATCTAATTATTGATGTAATACGGTGATATCCTTAGAAAATTCTTCAGAAATAAAAGAGTGGATGGATCCATAATCAAATAAAACATTTTCTACATTAGAGTGGATGGTAAGTGTACCTTTCACCACATCGTTATCTTACTCCACATCGCTAATAGAAATTGCATGTGACATTCCTTTGTCTTTAGCCTTAAGATTTTGTTGATGTCGATCATCATCAACAACCCTTGGATTAGGGCATTTATTGGCATAATTTCCCATCTCCTTGCACTTGAAACATTGAAGTGTAGTAGGTTCATTATGTGTGTCCCTTCCTTTGTTTGCATCATTAGACATCTTCTTCCCATCATTGCAGCATTCAAATGCCCGATGACCTTCCTTTCCACATTTGAAAAATTTACTTGTTCCTTTAAGAAAACTCCCGCCATGTTTCTTTCCACACTTTGAGCATAAGGGAAAGCTCATCTTCTTTTCAGTGTGCTGTTTAGATTTTCCTTTGAATTCCATTTTCCTCTTCTTATCAAACCCATATGATTGATGGGTTACTCCAATCTCCATCTCGACTTTGAGAGAACATCGAACGATTTCCTCGTAGCTATTGAAGTCCCTTATGGATAACACCCTTTGAAGACTTGGTTTTAAGACACTAAAGACTCGATAGATCTTACTCTCAGGTTGGATAATAATACCATAAGCGTACCTTGCAAGTCTTGTAAAATTTGTTTCATAGGTACCAACAGATTCATCATCCATTTTCTTCAGTTAAAGAAACTCTTTCTCCATCTTTGTTCCGAGAATACGAGGGAAGTACTTATTGAAAAATAAGTTCTTGAACTCGTCCCATTCCATGGACTCAATTTCATCTCTTTGCCTCGTATTCTTAATAAGATTCCACCATTGATCAGCATATCCTTCCAAACGATACACTGCTAGGATGACTTTATCATGTTCAGAACATTAAAGAACTGAAAATATCTTTTTAGTAGTACTAATCCATTATTCATCAATTAATGGATCAGTAGACCCGCAGAATGAAGGTGGACACTGCCTCATGAAGGATTCAACAGAATTTTGCTCCTTCCTTTGCTCGTTTGGAAGTCCAGCATGATTCATAGCTTGAGAATGTTGTGTGAGCATGGCTACAAGATTTTTCATTCCATCTCCCATAACGTTTGGTTGCTCAGGGGGACAATCATTGCATTGCCCGTCGCATTCCGCATTAACATGGTTTCTTCGGGTTCCAGCCATTGACTAAAAAAAAGAAGAATAGTGTGAGCAACACTAATTATAATAGGAAAAAACACGTAATCAAGAATAAAATTTCACACTTAAGGTCGTATCCTAGGTTATTCAGGGTCATTTCTAAAACACTAAGATTGTGTTCTATGTTTAGAGTTATCCTTAGGGTTCTTTCTAAGGCTTTCACATCCTAGTTTCCATAGGTTGACTATACCTTTCATCTAATACCAACTATAATGACCCATAATTTACATACATTATTATTACTTAAAAATTGAAGCATACTTATTACAACATATAAAAAAAGAATGAAAAGACCGTATAGGTATAGTGTCTTTAGAAACTGTAAAGCATAAACAACTAGTTCATAAAGCATCTACTTTGCCTCCCATTTATTTCATCATATCTAGAGTCCCTTTTTGGCATATCCTACTTAATAACCTTCTTCCTGACCTGGGAAAATAAAACATACAAAAGGGTGAGCTCAAATGCTCAGTAAGGGTAATCAGAAGAAATATCAATCACATCATATACATAAGAACATAACTTTTGGAAATGTTAACCTACAAAAAAAATCATAATTTCATAACAAGGGATAAATCATAATAGTGAAATGTAATCCCAATAATCAAAACATAAAACATGAAACTTTGTGTCATACACACATAATCATAGAGGATCATTTCTTATTAGTCAAGACTTATTTCCAAGACTATCTTAGTGGAAAAAGTCCATTTCTGAACCTAGTTCACTCCTCGTTTCAGTCCCGTTTCACTGAACCGGTATAACCTGCCGTTCCAGCCATGTCTATCTCATGAGATATAAAATCTTTACCCAATGCATTGGAGGGAGATATAGGTCCCACCCATCTCATAATGATACCATTCTTATGTGCGCCACAAAATCATAAACCATACATCATAGCATAACCCATGTAATAAAAATGGGATTCTTAAACATCGTGACATCATAAAACAATTCATATAAGACAAAGTAATTCATAAAAATAATTCCATCATAACATAATCAAATAAATGTAATAATAGGGATAGAAACAGAACCCTGTATTATCTTAGATGGAAAATAATTTTGATAAAACACTTGGACTCCATTCTTGAGGAAAATATCCTTTCTTCTTCAAAAACACTTTTCCTTTCTTAACATGTCATAAAATTATAAACTAAAACAAGTTAATTAAAAATAAACTTGAAACCTTGTAAAGGAATCTTCTTGGAAATAATGTTTTAAAAATCCATTCATGCCGTATAAGTTAAAAAACCATTCTTCTCGTACTTTTGTCGGAAAAGTCAAAAAGTATCTCGTACGAAAAATGAAAAAGATTCTTTTCATATCATTTACTATAAACTCACTGAAGGGTAAAATTGGATTTAAACAACTGTAGCTGGATGGAAATAGTATTACATATTGAGGAAACATGTATGTGGATGATAAAATACACCCCAGTAAATTTCAAAGTGTAAACAATCACGGATAAAAATGAGATTGTGATATTTCCCTTACCTTAGGTCCCATTTGCTTCGTAAGTATCTGTACCTCCTGTATAATGATTTAAATAATTTTATTGACATATTACAGAGTCATACTTTTTTTATGATATCATATATGGTCATATTCTTAGCTTCTTATTAGTAATGTTTCATTACTACTTGTTTATTCGGGTGTTTATTACTTTTTGTTCTTATGCGTGTTTTGTCGAATAAATTCTTATACTTATTTTAAGGATATAGATACCTCATTTTAAGAATGGTATTAGTGAAATATATATCATATTTATTCACTCAATTAATTTATATAATCATTATGAAATGAAGATCATGTAGAACGAGTCGCATCACATCGTGGAGATGGTATTTCGTACGTACGTACGGGCGATGATATTGTTCCCATGATCGTGAAATTGTATTGGAGTGTATGTATACCATTTAAGAATAAATATCACTTAACAATAATCATATATATTCATTATTTTCACCATTATACCCATCCAAGTAAGGTGGTGGTGGAAAATAGATTACACCACAGCGTGGAGACGGTATTCCGTACGTACGCACGCGCGGTGATTTCATTTTCCGTAGGATGGATAGATGGTGAAATAGGGTTGTTTCTTACTTAAAATGACATATATGTATATGAGTGTTACTGATGTTATTACTTCATAATTAAACAACTAAGGAAGAAAAAGTGTAAGAAGAAATAAAGATGAAAGAATCGGTAACGGACAGTACATCTTCTTTGAAGTGATTCTTTGAGACTTCCTTTTAGGGATCTAAAATTGGTCTTTTAAGAAGACAAAGATCTCTAGGATGTCTCTAGGGAAGTGGAAAGGAGAAATTGGCAGGGGTTGGCCGAGCTTGAAGGCTCAAAGTGGTGTGAGGAAGAGAGGGAGGAGGTTCCCTTTTATAAGGGAGGAGAGGAGCTCCTTTGGAATAACAAAAACTATTATTTTATTATAAAGTCAAATTCGGTTTTAAATATCTCCAAATTGATTTATTTCTAAGATAAGGTGGTGATGGGTCTAAATAATCTCATCCAATAGAATTTAGACAAGTTTAGGTTCATATTTTAACCATATCATTTAGATTTAACATTAAGTTAAATAATTTTACTTTTACCGTGTCTTCTTGTGTTCTTACACTATAAGGTCAATAAACATACTATAAGCAGCCAAACTAACCCCAAGTTGTTTATTATTAATATATATAACCTTATCTAAGTTATTTTTTGAACCTTAGATTTTTAGGAATAAAATAACAATTACTAATATAATATTTGTTTTGAAAACTATTTTATGTCAATTTTGACACAATTTAGTAATTGATTTTTGTGAAAATCATAACAGGATGATTAGTACGAAAAAAGTTAATTAAATAAATACTAACATGTAATATTAACTTAGAAAATTAGTGTAATTCATAAAAATTCTGAAGTTATATTTATTTGTGTATTTATAACATCAATTATGTCAATATTTAATTGATAATATAATTACTACATCATCTTTGTGTCATAAATAAATTAAATTATTTAAATTCAAAAAATTACAAATAAAATATCATTATGTAGGAAACGTTTTTAGCTTACTAATGAATATTTTTAGTCGAATGTATCTTATGTATAACCCTATATTAAAAATGATATACTTATTAAACTTTGATTTTAACAATTTTAACCCTTCTTTAAATAATTTAATAATAAATGTCCTAATCTAATCCAAGTGGGCCTAAATGGTAATATTTTATTCCTAATGTTGTTTTTGGTCGAATTACACTTTTCCAATAGAATTAGAACATGTGTTAGGGTAATAATAATATCATTTTTACCCTTAATTACCATATTTACTTTTAACCGTGGTAAATAAAAGTAAAAAGTTACTATTCACCAAAAAATTATTTTCATCTCATTGAACCACATTTTAATTACTGACATCAACCGTGTATCTCAGATTTTCGAAATTCCACTCACAGAAGCGGTAAAATTAAGTTTTATGAAAAATTCAGTTTTTTCTAACTACCACTTAGTGGTTTCACTATTCATCAAAAATTGAAAGTTTTCAGAAAAACACCAAATTTTCACCATAGGATAATTTCGATATTTCGAATCTAAAAATGAAGTCCATTTTGAAAAATAAAATTTATAAAAATTCAAAAAGTTGTTATTACAATTCATAACGGCTAGTTTTAATAATATTTTAATAGCATATCGTTGTTTAGTGAAACTTGGTATTGCATATGACACAATATATCGAGGAAGGTCGAGATTTCGTGTAAAGAAAGTCAAGAAAGTGAATGATACCTTTGATGATTTATATAACATAAAAGTCTCGGGTGTTACATGAGCTCATGAATACTTTCAAACATTTCATTTTCAAAAATATCTCAATCACTTTCCATGGTTATCGGTACGATAAAATTATTGAAAACCATAATAGACCAATACATAAATATTCCAATATTCCACGATACTATATAAAAAATTATTTTGGAATCCCATTACATAAACACTTAGTCATTCCACCACATCATTGTCATATTCAACATTGCCAATAGTGAACGCATGTGACATCCCTTTGTCCTTCGCCTTAAGTGGTTGCTCATGTCAGTCATCACTAACCCTTGGATTAGGTCATTTATTAGCATAATTCCCCATTTCCTTTCACATGAAGCATTGAAGTGTTGGTGGTGCGTTCTATGCAGTCTTTTCTTTATTCACATCATTAGAAACCTTTTTTCCATTACTTAGACACTCAGCTGCTCGATGACCTTCTTTTCCACACTTAAAACATTTTCTAGATCCTTTAAGACAATCTCCACCATTCTTCATTCCACACATTGAGGATAAGGATACATTCATCTTCTTTTCACCATTGTTCTGAGATTTCTCCTTGAACTCCATCCATCATTTTTTGTCAAAACTATGAGATTGATAAGTAACACCAACTACCATTTCTATCTTGATTGCACAACGTACAATTTCTTCATAGCTACTGAAGTCTCTTATATCTAATTCCCTTTGAAGATTTTGTTTTAAGCCACCGAAGAATTGATCATCTTTACTTTTAGGTTGGATGATAAATCCATATGCATACCTTACAAGCCTTGTAAAATTTTCTCCGTATACACCAACAAATTCATCATCCTTTTGGTTTAGTTCATGAAACTCTTTCTCCATCTTTTTTCGAAGAATATGAGGGAAGTACTTATTGAAAAATATGTTCTTGGACTCATCCCATTCCCTGCACTCAATTTCATCTCTTGGCCTCATATTTTTGATAAGATTTTACCATTGATCAGCTTCACCTTCCAAACGATATACTACTAAGATAATTTTATCATGTTCATAACATTGAAGAACTGAAAATATCTTTTCTGTGGTACTGATCCATTGTTCAAAAACAAGTGGATCAGAAGACCCACTGAAAGTAGGTGGACATTGCCTTATGAAGGACTCAATAGAATATTGTTCCCTTCTCTGCTCAATTGGATGTCTAGAATGATTCATAGCTTGTGTAAGTATAGCAATAATATTTTTAACTCCATCTCCCATAAAATTTGTTTGTTCAGGAGGACAATCATTGCATTGTCCAGTGCATTGATCAACACGGTTCCTTCAGGTTCCAGCCATCGTCTAAAACCTTAAAATAAAAGTGTGAGAGGCAAAAAGCATGCTAGGGAAGACAACATAATAAAGGGGGAGTACCTTCAATATCTAACATCTTAGGTTTAATTATAATATCGTTACCGTAGTTCTAGGACTATATCCTATACGTATACTTATCCTTAGGAACATCCCTAAACATACCATAGAAATATCTCTAGGGATCTCACTAACGTTTTTGCATCCTAGTTCCCAAAGGTTGACTAAATCTTTCCTCTGATACCAACTTTAGAGACCTGAAGCTTAACGTACATAGAGATTACATTACTTTTGTAGAATACATAATACATAACAAAAACATACACACAAGGACCGTAATAATTTAGTGTCATTGAAACATGGAACGTAATCTTCTAATCATGGTAAAAGATCTTCAACATCTCCCATAATGATCTTCCACTTTTTGTTTCCTTACCTAAAACTTTTCTATTAATCCCGGGGGAAAATAAAACATAAAAAGGGTGATCTCAAATTCTCAGTAAGTGTAAACAAAAGAAATATCAATCCCATCATATTCATAAGAACATAACATTTTGGAAATCTTACCCTGCAAAAGAGATCAAAATTTCATAACATGGGATAAATCATGGTAGTGAAATGTAATCACAATAATTATAACATAAAACATGAAGCTTTGTGTAATACACACATAATCATAGAGAATCATTTCTTATTAGTCAAGGCTCATTTCCAAGACTATCTTAGTGGACAAAGTCCATTTCTGAACCGAGTTCATTCCTCGTTTCAGTCCTGTTTCACTGAACCGGTTTATCATACCATTCCAGCCATGTATATATCATGAGATATAAAATATTTACCCAATTCATTGGAGGGAGATATAGGTCCCACCCATCTCATAAGGATACCATTCTTATGTGTGCCACAAAATCATAAATCATACATCATTGCATAACCCATGTAATAAAAATGGGATTCTTAAACATCCTGACATCATAAAACAATTCATATAAGATAAAGGAATTCATAAAAATAATTCCATCACAACATAATAAAATAAATATAATAATAGGTATAGAAACATAACCCTATATTATCTTATATGGAAAATAATTTTGATAAAACACTTGAACTCCATTCTTGAGGAAAATATCCTTTCTACTTCAAAAAAAAATTCTTTTCTTAACATGTCATACAATTTTAAACTAATATAAGTTGATTAAAAATAAAAATGAAAACTTTTAAAGGAAGATTCTTGGAAATAATGTTTTAAAAATCCATTCAAGCCGTATAAGTTAAAAAACATTCTTCTCGTACTTTTTTCAGAAAAGTCAAAAAGTACCTCGTATGAAAAATGACAAAAGAGTCCTTTCATATCCTTTACTAAAAACTCACCGAAGGGTAAAATTGGATTTAAAAAATTGTAGGTGGATGGAAACAATATTACATATTGAGGTAACATGGATGGGGATGATAAAATAAACCCCAGTAAATACCAAAGTATAAACAATCTCGGATAAAAATGAGATTGTGATATTTTCCCTTATCTTAGGTCCGATTTGCTTCGTATGTGTCTGAACCTCTTGTATAATGATTTAAATAATTTCATTTACTGATTTCAGAATCATAATAATTGTTATGATATCATATATGGTCATATTCCTATCTAATTATTAATAATATTTCATTTTTTTGTTATTCTGGTGTTTATTACTTTTTGTTCTTATGCGTGTTTTGTCGAATAAATACTTATTCTTCTTTTTAGGTTATAGATACCTAATTTACAGAATTTTATTAGTGTTATATATATTATATTTATTCAGTCAATTCATTTATTTAAACATTATGCAATGAAAATCATGTTGAACGAGTCGCATCACATCGTTAAGACGATATTCTGTACGTACGCACGAGCGATGATATCATTCCCATGATCGTGGAATTGTATTGGAGTGTATGTATACTATTTCAAAATCAATATAACTTTATAATAATCATATATATTCATTCTTTACACCATTATACCCATACAAGTAAGGTGGTGGTGGAAAATAGATTACACCACGACATGGAGACGATATTCCGTACGTACGCATGCGCGGTGATTTAATTTTCCGTAGGATGGATAGATGGTGAAATAGGGCTGTTTCATACTTATAATAACATATCAGTATATGCGAGATACTGATGTTATTAATTAATAATGAAAAAACTGAAGATGAATAAGTGGAAGAAGAAATAAAGTTGAAAGAATCGGTAATGGACATTACCTCTTCTTTGAAGCGCTTCTTTGAGACCTCCTTTTAGGGCACTAAAATTGGTCTTTGAAGAAGACCTAGACCTCAAGGATGCTTCTAGGGAAGTGGAGAAGTGAAATTTCCAGGGTTTTTCTGAGCTTGAAGGCTCAAAGTGGTGCGAGGAAGAGAGGGAGGAGGTGCCCTTTTATAAGGGAGGAGAGGGGCACCTTTGGAAAAACAAAAATATTATTTTATTATAAAGCCATATTCGGTTTTAAATAGCTCCAAATTGATTTTTTATAAGCTAAGGTGGGGATGGGTCTAAACCTCTCATCCAATTGAATTTGGAAAAGTTTTGTTTACTATTTTAACCTTACCATTTATATTTAACTTTATGTTAGATAATTTTACTTTTACCGTGTCTTTTTGTGTTCTTACCCTATAAGGTTAATAAAATTATTATAACAGGCCAAACGAACCCAAAGTTGTTTATTATTAATATATATAACCTTATCTAAGTCAATTTTCTAAACCATAGATTTTTAGGAATAAAATAACAATTAATAATATAATATTTGTTTTAAAAAATATTTTATTTCAATTTTGATAATATTTAGTAATTTATTTTTGTGAAAATCATAACAGAATTATTAGTTCGAAAAAATTTAATTAAATCTATACTAACATGTCATATTAACCTAGAAAATTAGTGGAATTCATAAAAAGTCTCAAATTACATTTATTTGGGTATTTATAACTTCAATTATGTCAATATTTCATTAATACGATAATTTCTTCATCATCTTTGTGTCATAAATAAATTACATTATTTAATGTATAAAAATTACAAATAAAATACCATTATGTAGGAAATATTTTTAGATTTCTAATGAGTATTTATATTCGAATATATCTTATGCATATCCCTATATTAAAAATATTTACTTATTAAACTTTGATTTTAACAATTTTAACCCTTCTATAAATAAATTAATGATAAATGTTCTAATCTAATCCAAGTGGGCGTAAATGGTCATATTTTATTCCTAAGGTTGTTTTTTGGTCGATTTACACTTATCCAATATAATTAAGACATGTGTTAGGGTAATAATAATATCATTTTTACCCTTAATTACCCTATTTACTTTTAACCATGGTAAATAAATGTAAAAAGTTACTTTTCACCAAAAATTATTTTCACTTTATTGAACCACATTTTACTTACTGAAATCAACCGTCTCTCTCAAATTTTTGAAATTCCACTCACAGAAGCTGTAAAATTAAGTTTTATATAAATTTGCAAATTCTCCTAGGAGGTGGGTAAAAGACGGTGAAAAGTTCAATAAAATTATTATAAAATTACTCCAATTAATTACATTGATCTTATATAGGTATTATGTATCAATTTTGACCTAAAATAAATTTAAATAAAATAAATAATTATTTAAATAAAAAGTCGGTTTTTAAATTGTAACCTAGTGTTTTCACTATTCATCAAAAATTGAATGTTTCCAGAAAAATACCAAAAATTAGGCCTAAGATATATTTGATATTATGAATTCAAAAATGATGTCTATTTTACCAAATTCAAAACATATCATTTGCATTAATTAATTAAATAATTAATTCCCATTGTCAAAACAAATAGCGTGTTCTTAAGAGATAATATCAATCAAAAGATTGACACTTGTTTATGTCTAGTTGAAATGTGAAATTACATCCAATGACCAACATTGTATTAAATTGTAAAAATATATTCTAAATATACTTTAAAACCACTCAAATTAATAATTTATCACTATTAATTATTTCGATTAATGAAGTTGTTTTTAATTAAATTTTTGTAATTTTCACTATTCATCAGAATATGAAAGTTATCCAAAAAGTACCAAAATTTCACCCTAAGATAATTTAGATATTCCGAATCCAAAAATTAAGTCTATTTTGAAATATAAGATTTATAAAATTTCAAAAAGTGGGTATTACTATTCATAACGGCTAGTTTATAATAATATTATAATAATATCTTGTTTAGTGAAACTCGGTATTGCGTACTACACATGCTATCGAGGAAGGTCGCGATTGCATGTAATGCAAGGCAAGTCAGGGATGCATGTTGTGCAAGCTCCTTTCAGTGTAGCGTACAACATAAGACATTAATGAAATTAAAAAAATATATTTTTCATAAAATCTCGGGGTGTTACACATAAGGTGCCTTCCCTGAGGATATCTGAGCACATCAATCCCCATAGTCAATGTACCCAAACTGTGCCTCCCAAAATCACTAAAGATGTGGGGGAGTGACAGCCATAGACTCTTGGTAAGCTGCTCCATCTCTATCCACAAAGGATATCTTCAATGCCACTAGCTTCTCTATTTCCTCACTCGGCAACCGTAGACCAGATCTCCCACTAAGTTCATCAGCTACCACATTTTCTTTACAAGGAGTATATTCTATCTCAAAGTCATAGTCTTGGAGGAACTCTAGCCTCCACTGCTATCTTAGGTTCAGGTCCTTCTATGATATGATATACATGAGATTCTTTTGATCAGAGTATACGTTAAACTATTTACCCATCTAGTAGTGCCGCCAAATCTTCAAGGCGAAGACCACTGCTACTAACTCTAGTTCATGGGTAGAATAGATCTCCTCATGTTGTCCCAGTTGCCATGAACCATAACTGATCACTTCTCTCTCCTATTTCAGGTCACATCTAAATCTGGTTCCCGATGTATCGTAGTAGACTACATACCCAACGCCCTCTTCTGGCCGCCTCAATATAGGCGCACTCATCAGTCTCTACCTTAGCTCCTCAAAACACTACTGGAATCTCTCCATCCACATAAAGGGATACCCTTTCTTCATGAACACTGACGAGGGTGCCATAAATTTGGAGAAGTCAGGTATGATTCTTTGGTAGTACCCAGCCAACCCCAAGAAACTCCGCACATCGGTCACACTCATGGGTTGCTCTAAGGCTAGCACCACCTCTATCATTTCAAAATCCACTATGACTCCAGCCTCATAGAAAACATGTCACAGACAGTTGACCTCTCGTATCCATAATTGGCACTTTGAGAGCTCACCATAAGTGTGGTTGTCTCGGAGGGTATCTAGAACTATATATAGATGATAGGCATTCTCCTCCTCCGCTGTCGAGTATATCATGATTTCGTTGATGAATACCACCACATAGAGATCGAGGTATAGCTGAATTATCCTGGTCATGAGTCCCATTAATAGTGCAAGGGCGTTGGTCATGTCAAATGACATAACCAAGAACTCATAGTGGCCATACCAACATCTGAATGTCGTCTTCTATACATCCTCATATCGTACCTTGAGCTGATGTTAGCCTGATCTGAGGATTATCTTGAAAAACCAATGATCTCCCATTAGCTGATCGAAAATATCATCAATCCTAAATAGTGTATAGTTTTTCTTCATGGTCACATGGTTCAAGCGCTGATAATGTATATAGAGCCTTAAACTCCCATCTACCTTCTTGGCAAAGAAAATCAGGACTGCCCATGGAGAAACACTAGGACTTATAAACCCTATCCTCTGTAAGTCCTCCAGCTATACCCATAACTAACATACATCCACAGAAGCATATAATATGCTGGTGTAGAAATCAGTGTCGTTCTGGATTACATGTCGATGTAGAAGTACAACTCTCTGCGAGGAGGTAGCCCCAGAACATCATCTGGGAAAAGCTCGTCATATTGGTCCACCACTATAGGATAGCTCGGACTCTCAACATCAAATAATCTGTGGGTAAGGCTAGCCAACTAATGTGTGATCGGCTGCACCCTCCTCCGGGAAAGTATTTCCTCTGTTGGAATGGTTCCCTTCTTGCCGGTGAAGGAAAACCTTGTCCTATCCTCATGGACACACCACAATTTGCGCCTAATATAGTTAATCTGATCATGGAATATGGATAACCTATCCATACCCATGATGACATCTTAAGGACTTGACGCCACTACTAAAAGATCCCAGCCAATGAAATCGCCTCCTACAGTAATCTCACACTTCCATCACTAGAGTGTAATCGCAAATCTTCTCCCATATAAGTCTCTAATTGCAAGGATCGAGCCAAAGTGTCCACCCGAATCACTAAGATCTGAATGACGGTCGTGGTTATGAAAGAGTGACAAGAACCTATCTATATAAGTAATGCAAATAAGGTGGAGTGGATTAAGATTGTAACTCAAATCACTTATTGAGTTCCATGGTCGTAGGCCTCAGCTGCCTTGAGCTAAGATCGCCCCTGTCCACCTACTCCATTTGGTTAGGGTGGAAAACCTGGAGGTGGTGGCGGTAGAACCTCGAATTGTATTGCACCACATGCTGCATGACCCACTCCTCTGCCACGTCTGCCACCATGCAGACCTCCTTGCTCGAATCTATGCCTCTACCTCGATGATCCTCAACCATCTGCTGGTCGTCATTACAGTTGGTCGGGCAGTTGCGAGCTAGGTGAACTTGCTCGATGCACGTGAAGCATGTTGTGCTCTTCTACTAGCTTGATCTACATCGTGAGCCTCTCACCACCGAACCTACACCTCGGGGTCGCCCACCAGAAGGTCTGGTCCGCTTGGACCTATGTTTCATCTACGTACTACCTTCCACAGGTCACACTACTATGCATTCCCCAGTAGTGGGCCTCGATGTCGATGTATGCTCATCAAAAAAATATCCACCAATAGTGCTATCTACAACACTCCAACCTATGTTAGAATGTTGAGAGATACCATCGAAGCTTTGATCTCTCATCGGAGTCCCTGCTCGAAGGTCTGGTCCTAGATGAAAGGGTCATGCACCATGTCAGTAGAGTAGCACGAGATATCAATGATCCTCACCGAGTACTGGGTCACGGTCTGGCTACCCAACTATAAGTATAGCAGCTCATGTATATGGACAAAGCGTAGAGTGACTGGAATGAAATCTGCCCTAAAGAGACCCATGAAATCTTCCTAGGTGAGGGTCACCTTATCCTGTGTCTGGAGATATAGGCTCCACCATATCCATGATGCTCCCTGGAAAAGACTCATAGCTAGGATCACCATTTGGACAGCTAGTGTCCCATCTAGGAGAAAAAACTCTAGCCACAGCCTCTAGTCAGTCCTCATCCGCATGTGGATTCGTCTCTCCTAAGAACCTTGGAGGCCTCTACTGCTGAAACTCATGAAACACGCTTAGTCGGTGTGCACTATCTACTGGTGAGGATAGTCGCAATGTATTCCCAAAGGGTAGTGGTTCTGTTGGCATACCATCCGATGGTACTATCACCGTAAGAGGGCCCTGCACCAAAGCCTCATCGATCGGTGGGCCTTCATCATGTACTCTCTCTAGAATCCTAGCTGGATATCTTCATGGTGTCATCCTTAAAGGAAAGAGGTACACCATGGTCAATATGTTATACCTGGTGAGCTGAATCAAAAGGGATCATGGTAAAAACATTTCCAAAACACACACAATCAGTGTTTTCGTGCACCGAGTCGGAAATAAGAATACATGGTCTGGGTGTATGGATATGTCAGCCGCAGCACCTACACTAGAATCCCCAAACTGAAAACCACACTCAAAACAAATAACAATATTTCCCCGTTGGAAACATCAGAGTACCAGTACTTCGATTGAACCGACTCTTCTGATACCTATTTCTCACAATCCTCCCCCAGGGCTTGTGTTGTGACTAGATCAAGCCCGCCTTCCATAGGATAGGGGTTGGTGACTAGAGAAATGGCGGATCCCTATAACAGGAAGGCATTGCCTTTAAACCTGTAGAAAAACATATCTTAATAACTCAAAAAAAGAAACCACGAAGTAAATTGCTATAGTGAAATGTGTATTGAATGTAATGGGGTAAGAAGACATGCCCAACTAAAAAGTTCAAGTACTATTGAAAGGAGAAAACATCTCTAGGATCATCCAATGAGGATCCTAACTAATGGTTAGGTATCGATTGTCACCACATAACTCCATGTCAGCCTGTCACCTCCGTGTACCGCCGGGTTCTAGCTCTCTCAAGTCTCTGCCTAGCTCCTCGTCGTCTGCACAAGACACAACAAGGTGCGGGAAAATCCCGTGTATGGGTGAGTATAACAATATACTATAGGGACCCTGGGACCCTCAAAAGTCTCCTAGAATTCCACAATTGAAATAAAAGAATGAAATTCATCAATCAAAAATCATGTATGAATAGTCATCTCACACTAGGTATACAACTCTGATTTCATGAATAAAGATGATTAGCCTAATGCTATATCATTTTATTCTATTAGGATGTTTCTACAAATGAACCAAGTAGGAGTTGTTCCATTGTCTATCCATATAGGGTTTTAGATCATTGATCCATGATGGGACAATCAAAGGCTGGATTTCATTGGGTCACACACTGTTGACCCACAAAAGGTCACTAGAATGATGATCCACATAGGGTCGTTATGATGTTGATCCACATAGGGTCGATATGTCGCTGTTCCACATAGGGTATCTATTTGATGATCAACATATGGTCACTATGATGATGATCCACATAGGGTATCTATGATTTTGATCCAAACAGGTTCACTAGTAATGTTTCGAGGATGATTAGTTGTAAAACAAGATCATCCCACTCTGCATTTTCTGATGTTGACCCACATTGGTCGCCCTTCTTCTTCATGACACAACTAGCCATTGGATTCCAACTCATAACACGCTATATTCTGGGAGAACCACTCCTCAATCCATCGGTCTTATTTAAAACATTACAAGGCTTGAAAAATTCATACCCAATGGACTGCCCCATCATAGGGGTCCCAACGTGAGAGATCATGCGTCGATCGGACGCCCGATCTGTGTGTTATGGGCACTTTTGTAAAAAGGGCCTGATTGGATTCAAGTATGACTCAACCCAGGTCAGATTTAAAACTCCATAAAAAACTCACATATAGTATCTACAAAGGACCACCTGGTCACACTGGTCCTTATACCAATGACAGTGCGTCGATCAGATGCCCAGACAGTTAGTTGCACCCCATTCTATGAAATGGGTGTGATCACACCTCGGTCCGACCAGGCTCGGTCGGGCCCGTCGGAATTTTCCAAAGGGAATACATCCCAAAAGGGGTCCCAACTCCACTGAAACATGTTTCCTTAGTTACAGGGGTTTATTTATGCAAGGTCCAGTTAGGTCTTGGCCCGGTCTGACTCGGTCTGACTGGCCCGACGAAACTGTTCCAGGGGTCTACCTGACCCCACCCAGTTCTGACCCATTAAGGGTCGACCTGGTTCACTAGGCCTGACCAATTGGGGTCGTACCATTGGTTCGAGAGCTCAGGTTGCGGTTGGCCCAGCCCACCAAGTGGTGCTTAGCCCACCTGCACTGGCCTTATGGGCCGCAGGTCCAGCCTGTTTGGCCGACACATGTCCAGCCCGGTCTTCCCAAAGGTGGAACGTTGTGTCCCACTAGAACCATGGATGTAGGGCCGTTTCGCCAGCCAGTGGAGCACTAACCCACCGCATGAACGGTCGACCGTATCTCCAAATGGGTTCTGCCAACGTAGCGCAGCGCATGGCCACACCGCTCCTTCTTGTCGTAGTGTGATAGTTGCGGCTGCTCTGCACCGTCCCCTTCTGCTGCGGTCCGCTGGTTGTGTTTACATTGCGCCGGCCTTGTCCCGTACAGCCTACACGGGCCGGCTGCCTTAGGACACTGCTTCCCGCTATCAGGCGCCACCTTCCACCTCCAGCGACTGGTTGCTACGGGTCTCCACCAGCCACAACCAGCCGCTTCCGACAAAGCGCACCAGAAGATTCTTCCACGGGCCACCAGATGTGTTCCGATTGTCCGTTTTTTGTGTCATATGCGCCTACATCTCACCCGTGTTTCCACCATCATAGTGTGACCCTCTATTTCATATTTTCCTCAATCTAAGGAAATCATCCCTGATGAAGGGAACTTGAATGAAGTGGCGAAGTGTCCGAGCCTTGTTCGTTTGGCCCACAACCTCCGCGTTAATGTTTTAGAAAGAGGGAGAAAGTTAATTCATCAAAGATAACATTTAAACAATCCCCCTATAAGGATAATATACCCATTGACGACGATCTACAGAACCTCCATCATCATTGCCAGTGGATCATGATTTGGTGGCACTCATCACTCCTCACTAAATCTCATCTCATCCTCCAGGTGGTTGTTGTTGTGGTACTTTTGTAGAGCTTCGTCGCTTGGTGAAACCATTCTAACACCCCTCCCAAAGCCCGGTGAAACCATTCTAACACCCCTCCCAAAGCCCTATATAAATAGTAGGGGTAGAAGGGGGTAACACATTGAAGAATTTATGAGGTTCATTTAATTGATGAACCTCCCAATTTCCAACAATATGGTTACAAAAAGGGGAGTCAAAACAATTAATGGTTTCACATATAGTCGGTACCACCACCACCATATATCTGCTGGAGAACAAGAAAAAAATAACATAACATAACATGTTATTTTATTAATCTTTCAAAAGTTCTCAAAAATAACTTTTTCACCAAACCTACTATGGTCGAAGTGAAGCCTCCCTTAAAAAAATATTGGTGTTTTGGATTCAACTGTGCCCTCATATTTTTAATCCGAACACCGGTTCATAATTTAGAAATTTTCTGTAGTGCGTTTTCAGAACATACATTAAACAATGTTCAGAAATTCATTTTGGGCACACCGGGCCTCAGAATCACGCACCGTAAATTCTTACAGACTCTTAATAATTCCATATAATTTAAAAAATTACATTAAAAAATATGGGTCTTTACAAATTATTTTTTGATAAAAGAAGTCCCCAAAGAATTCATTTGTATGATTATGGATTATATGCATAAACTGTTCAATTTATGTTAAATGTTCTACTAGTTTAGAAATTTTCATTGTGATTCATAAAGTAACCTACTGTATTATATTGTTTAGGAATGGTGCCTAATGGAAGTAATGGAAACTATATCAACACTTGTAGTCTATGTCAGAATTTCCCTCCGACTCAAGATAATTATATTTGAGCTGGTGATGCAACGGGGGATGAACTACCAATATCTAAATTGAGATGACTCACTCATGTTATGAATAATAACCATACCCATATGGAGCACCCTAATCCACAACACAAATGATCAATTTTATAAAACTTCATGATGCAACAACCACCAACATTCAATGGGACTACAAATCAATTGGTAGATGAGAAATGGATAAGTCCCTAGAAATAATATTTCATGCATTGTGGATTAGAGAAAGGGAAAAAGTTGTCATGGCTGTTTATCACCTTAGAGGAGATACAGATCAATGGTGGTCATTTATTCATAACACAATAGAGGATGAAAACGTATCAAATATGGAATAGAGTGAGTTTAATGAACTTTTCAGAGAAAAATATTTTTCTTTGAACATAGAGCGGATATGGAAAGACAATTTTTGAGTTTGAGGCAAAATGAGGACGATAATGTCAAAAAGTATGAGGCTAAAATTACAAGGTTAGCAAGGCATGATGCATATTATATACCTAACACAATAAGGAATATTGGATCATTCTTTGATGGGTTAAAACCATTTTTCTGTTGAGAATTAGTCTCACAATCCTTTTAATCATACAAAGATACAATCTCTTGTGCTATCAAGACAGAAAAAGAATTATCTAAGTCTTATTACTTTATGGAGAAGAAAGTGAAGATGAATTCTGCTAAACACTCTGAAAAAAGAATTAAAGGGATTGAGGGAAAAGTTGACATTCCACCCTACAGTTAATTTGGGAAGAAACACCCAGGTACTTGCCTAAAAGGGGTGGTTGGTTGATAAAAATGTCATGAAAAAGGCCACCAAGCTCATGATAAAAAGGGAAACAATGAAGATGTCAATGTTGAATGCTACAATTTTAGAGAAATGGGGATTTATGAAAATGAATTTCTTAAGAGTCAATGAAACTACCTTGGAAAATTCCAAGGGAGAAAGGACAATCTTATTCCATCCCAAATGTTGAGGTTGAAGCTCCGAATGACATAGTGGCAGGTACTTTAAGCATTTCATCAAAATTAACCAATGAGTTATTTGTTTATGGTTTTTCATATTCTTTCATATATTCCCATCTTTTGAGAAAATTATATATTTCCAAATTGAAATAACAAGGGATTTTTCAATCAAAAATATTAAAGGAAGTATCATTACATCAATTTTTTGTCAATCAGTTACGATTATGGAATATAAACGTGCTTTATCTGCTAATATTATTGTCATACCCATGATTTAATTTGATATAATCCTCGGTATGGATTGGTTTTTAGACCATGGTGAGAAGATTTATTATAAGAAGAATGAGGTTACAATTTTTGATGATGAAAAGGAATCCCTTATATTTATATCAGAAACATCACCATCTGGTTGTCGTCTAGATCCACCCCCAATAGATTTACTAAATTAAATTATTGTGGAGAATGGGATAGAATTAACTATGGGTGAGGAAAGGAATGTCCCAATAGAGGATATACCTATTTTTCAAGAATATATTGATGTGTTTCCATAGGATTTACCTAGATGTCCTCCAAAACGGGAAATGGAATTTTTAATTGACTTATTTCCTGGTTCAAGGCCCATACTAATGACCCTTAAAGAATGGCCATTGTGGAATTAGTGGAAAAAAATAAACAATTAGAGGAATTGATTAATAAAAAATTTATTATCTATAGAGTTTATCCATGGGGAGCCCTTGTTTTTTGTGTTAATAAGAATAATGGATCATTGAGGTTTTTCATTGACTACGAGGAGATCAATGATTTAAAAACAAAGAAAAAGAATCCCCTGCCTCACATTGATGATTTATTTTATCAACTTCATGGAGATAAATATTTTCTATTATTGGCCTTCGATCTAGATACCATCAGCTGTGTGTGAAAAATGAAAACATTTCAAAGACATCATTTCGAACCAGGTACATGCATTATGATTTTATAATAATGCCTTTTGGACTGACTAATGCTGTAACGCCCTCACCCCAGTTACCCATAGTCAGTGAATTATTATGTAACATTGACATGATCACAAAAGATTACGTCTCAAAAGACCAATTAGTTTTGTAGCCTTAGAAACACTAGATACATTCGTAAATGTTAAATTATATCATAAAGTGAAAAACTACAATAAAATAGTATCCATAGTCCACACCTATAACCCCTTCAGACTATCCCTGCAGGTTAGTCATAAAATATTTCATCACATCCTGGGAAAAATAATACATTTAAAGGGGTGAGATCAGATGCTCAGTAAGGATAACAATATAGTAGAAGCTATTGTAAATAAACATAAACATTTAAGAAAATTTATAACTAAAACAAAAGCCTTTTAAACTTTAACTTCAGTATAATATGGAAATAGTACAATTAAATAATTCCATTTAGTTATTCACATGGATATTCTACTAGTCGAATAATCACATTCAATATCAATAACCAATTTCATAATGATGGAATTATAATTCCATACTATCATAACCACATAGCCCAGGCCTTATGCCAAGACTACAAGTAAGTTTCTGTCCAGGCCTCATGCCAAGACACTAGATTGTCTCATGAGACCTACTGATGTATTGAGGAGCTATAATGGGCTCCACCCATCACTTATAATGTCTATTGTATTTCTCATATGAACAGGTTTTAACATATCATAAACCATAACATAAATGTATCACATAAAACATGCATAAAGAAAACATAAAATTTCCACATTTCAATCACAAGATAACAATAAAACACATTGATATAATAAAAAAATTATCAAAACCATTTCCAATACCAAAGTAAAAGAAAACTAAAACATGGTATTTATTTTTCATTTAAAAAAACGTTATGTCTTGTAGAGGGAGATGAAACTCAAATAATGGTCACGACGGCAGAGAAGTCGTTGTCACTGTGTACGTAAGACAAAACATTCCTTTTGACATTTAGTAAAAACTCTTGATATAATAGATTACTTTTGAATAAACGTAAAAATAAATGGGGTTTATACACCGTATAAAATAAAGTTGTGTATAAAACAAAATATGCCTCAATGAAAGGATATTGAGACGAATTCTCGTACCTTGTTTCTAACTTGACACGATCGTTCTTTAATATCCTCAATAATAAACTAGATTTAATCTATACTTGATTAAGAACCTTTTTCCAGTTCATTACCCCTTTTATATCACTTATTACCTTGTTATGAAAATTATGTAGTCATTTAAGTTAATAATAGTCGTTTTGTCGATCTTTGGTACTTGAGTCAACAATATACTTCCTATAATTACTAGTTGATTATGTTGTAGAATATCCATTATCTCCAGAATTATATTCATGATTTAGATATAATATATATCATATAAATCCAGTAGATACATGAATTTATAATATTACATAACATTTATAGGTAAGAAATGAAATGCACCGTTCATAGAGACGGTAAGCCGTACGTATGCATGAACACTACTTTCATTTCTATTTCGTATTTAATGGAATGAAATCATAATGATATAAAGGTATATTATAATTCTAGTATAATATAATATATAATATCATTTACTCCATCCTTTATATGTCCCACATATGGCATTAACGATTGAAATCACTTTGAGGGGGCGGTAGTCCGCACTTCCTAAAATGAAATTATCGCATTTAACCATAATGGAAATCATAAAGGTTTTCCATAAATGAAAAATACAGAATCATAAAGAAAAAATAAACATAATATATATCATATATATAAATAGTGTCATCATAATGGCCACCATGAGTGGTGTTAAAAGAATATTGAACAATCATCGTTTCGTGAGGCAGTAATTCGCCAACCACATAAATAGTATGTTCTTTAACCATAAGACAGAGGTGTGTGTAATTGTAAATCAAATTCATCACATAACAACATCCTAGTATATTTAAGATACTAGTTTTGTCATAAAAGAAAGGAATACAATGATTTCAAGGGGTTGGAAATCAAAATAATAAAAAAAACATAAGAGAATACAATACCTTAAAATCGGGTAAATCTTTTTGATTTGAACCAAAGGCATCTGTGGGAAGACTTAAGCCCAAAATAAGGCTTATAGGAGTAAGAGAGGGAAGTTTAGTGAGTATTTGGGTAGAGGTTGTCCGAGCCAAATGGATTTGAATGTGTGAATAAGGTGGTAGTGGTGGGGTCCTTTTATAAGAGGAGAGGAGGGGCTGTCTTGAAAGTCATGAAATGTTACATTATTATGAAGTGATTTTCGGATTTCAATGGTCCCAAAATTATATAATTCGAGGATAAGGCGATAAGTGTTCGAAATATACTCATCCAATAGGTTTTTGACAAGTCTATGTCTTAGATTTTACATTATCTTTTCATTTTATTTAAATCATTAATTAATGAGATAATCGCTGCATCACCATGGTGTCATAAAATATTTAATTTATTTAATGACTAAAAATTATACAAAAAATTCCATGATGTAGGAAATCTTTTTATCTTTCCAATGAATATTTATAGTCAAAACTATGACTTGTATAACCCCATGTAAATGTTTTTTAGTAAAACAATACATGTTTGTGACACTTTTATTTTTACTTTAAATAAAACGTTATTAATTTTATTTTCATACCCAAGTGGCTCCATAGGGCCCCCAAGTTGACCAATGGATTGTATTGGTCGTCCATGAATCATCCAATAAGTTCAAGACAAGTGTAAAGATATTTTCATATTATTTTATCATTATATTTACATTAAATTACACTAATTATATTTAATCGCGAATAATAAAACTTAAAAGTTACTATTCACCAAAAATTATTTTAATCCCATTGAACCACATTTTACTTCCTAATGAAAATGATGTTTGTAAGATTTTTGAAATTTAAATCACAGAGGTGGTAAAATTTCATTTAAATGAATAATCATTTTTTAACTACCACTTAGTGGTTTCACTATTCATCAAAAATCGATGTTTTCGGAAAAATACCAAAAATTAACTCTAAGGTATATTTAATATTACTAAATCAAAAATAATGTCCATTTTACCAAATTCAAAACATAAAAGTTTAATTAATTATTTTTATAATTAATTTCTGTTGTCAAAACAAATAGCGTGTTTTTTAGAAAGAATATCAATCAAAAGATTGACAATTGTTTTTGACCAATTTCAAAGTGAAATTAATTATAATGACCACCATTGGATAAAATGGTAAAATTATATTATAATTATACTTTAAAATCACTCAATAGTACAATTTATCACTACAAATTATTTTGATTAAAAAAGTTGTTTTTAAGAATTTTTCACTATTCATCGAAAATTGGAAGGTCTCCGAAAAATACCAAAAATTCAACATAGGATAATTAAGATATTCAAAATCCAAAAATGAAGTCCATTTTGAAATGTAAAATTTATATAATTTCAAATGGTGGGTATTAGTATACAAAACAGCTACTTTGATTGGTCGTGGTGTGTTAGAATCTCGAACTTGTGTACAATGCAAGCTATTGCATTATTGAAAGAGAAGTGTACCAGGGAAGTTGGGGTGTTACATTCTCCCCTCCATCAATAAATTTTTTCCTCGCAATTTGAAAATGTTCTTCGAAAATAAAAGGTTGAAAATAGAAAATATCATTGTGGAAAACCCATATCAGATATAGGGTTAATAAAAATATAACATTAAAAGAATGAAAGAGAAGTAAAAAAGGTCACCCGAGATAGCCCATACTAGGATTATATGAAAACATGGATTTTAAGGAGAAACAAACCATCAAGGTTTGATGGAGAGTTGTAGAAAAAAAGATTAGGATAAAGTTAACTACAAGAAAATCACAAACCTTTGATTTGTTAAATGGTCATTGATTCCCCAATTGGAAAAGTTAACCGACAACATTTTTGTTTTAAGTTACCTTTCATAAATATGATGGATTTATTTTGGAGATTTACTAAGAACGTAAGTAAATATTCTTTTTTGTCATGTATACTTTCATTATTTAATAATTTTTTACCACAAACCTATCTTTCACTCCAAAAGGTAATAGAACTCAAAAATATTCTATTTATCATAATTTTTTAAGGTTCCAAATATTAAAACATACCATTTACATTAGGAAAACTATTTTTTAATAACCAGGGGCTTCCTTTAGGCTAGTGGTAGGTAATAAAGGCCTTTCGCACTATGGTTGTAGGTTCTATTCCTGCATCTTTGTCCGACGTGACGGGTTATCCCCCGACCTGCAGGTTTTCCTTTTCCTAAAACTATAGTATTATAATATTCCAAAAATAATATTCAGAAATGTTTTAATCTTAAAAAATAATATCGAAAGCTAAACTTAATCCATTCCAACCATTATAGTTATCCAAAATACCTTTGTCTAGACTTTCTCTAAAAGGTCTCTAAATTCCAAAAATCAATTGTAACATCAGATTCCCCAAAAAAAGTAATGTTTCACTTATTGTCACATACTAAAAATATTATTACCTTTGTCATATTAAAACCTTAATGAAAACATCAAGTACTACATTACAATCCTTATATATATCACGTTATTCTTATAACCATAATATAATTCTTGATTCCAAAAACACAAATACAATAATTATTCCACATCAACTGTAGTGACAGCAGAAGATTGGCCTTGATCCCTTGGCATTTTCTGAGGTAAGTTTCCTTGGTGCTTTGGAAATTCATTTGAATAATTCCCCATTTCCCTACAATTGTAGAATTCAACATTGATAGCCTCTTTCTTTCCCTTGCAATCACAAGCCTGATAACCTTTTTCTCCACATTTATAACAAACACCCATTCCTTTTAGGAAAGTATCAGGGTGATTCACCCCACAATTATTGCATAATAGAAAATCCTTATTTTCCTTTTCCCTTTATATGTCTCTTGTTCAACCGTTCTCTTCTTCTCTTACATTACTTTATTGTCATATGATTTTGAGAATTACTTTTCTTTCTTGATAGAACACAGTACTATAGCTTCATACGTTGAGTAAGATTGTGATACTAAAGCTCGATGGAGAAATGGTTTTAACCCATCAAAGAAACATTAAATCTTACTTATTGGGTTATGTATATAATCTGCAGCATGCCTCGCTAACCTTGTAAATTTAGACTCATACCTTGCGAAATTCTCATCCTCCTTTTACCTCAGACTCAGAAATTGACTTTCCATATCTCCTCGATGGTCACGAGGAAAGTATTTTTCTAATAAAATCTCTTTGAACTCCCTCCATTCCATATTTGATACATCATCATCTTCCATTGTGTTTTTTTGTCAATGACCACCATTGATCAACATCTCCAGTGAGGCGGTAAACTATCATGAAAACCTTTTCCCTTTCACTACTCCCCAAGGCAGGTAATATTTTCTCTAAGGAATTTATCCATTGATCAACAACTAAGAGATTTGTACTCCCATTTAATGTTGTTGGTTGTTACCTCTTGAAATGGTCTAACATTTATCATCCACATTGCGGATCAGGGTGCTCCATACAAGTAAGGTTATTATTCATAACCTGAGTGAGTTGTCCCAGTATATTGATAATCTAATCCGCACCAGTTGTATTACCAGCTCCATTATAATTATCTTGAGCAGGAGGAAAATCCCTGAATGGAGTGTGTGCATTGATACGGTTTCCATTCCTTCCACTAGGCACCATTTCTAAACAATTTCATAAACTAGATTAGTTTATAAATCGAAATACATAATAACACTCTTTCTAAACACTTAACATAAATTGAACTATTTAGGGATATAATCCATAATCATAAAAATGATTTCTTTGAGGAAGTATATACTCATAAACCCTTAATAATAGTATGTAAGTAAAATTAAAATTATTCTAAGAATATCCCTTAGGGGTTTCGTAACCAAGAGTGCAGCAAGGCCCGTTGTCGTGCACCAGTTATCATTCACGTCTAGCTCAAAGAGGTGTTTTTGAGGTTTTCCCCTAGGTACATCTGTGGCAGAGCCGCCTCTACCTTCTCGTATCCAGACAGGGATGTATTTATTGGAAAACTCACAAAATCTCTATAAAACCAAAATTCTAGGAAGTTCTTCTATACTAATCCTCAAAGTCTATCATAGGGATATGTGTTCTAATCAATGTTTTTCTAAATCTATAATCCAAGGTTAGTACTAAACTGCCTCTGATACCAACTATAACACCCCGACCCCAGTTACCCAGAGTCGGTTCATTATTACGTAACATTGGCATGATCAGAAAATATCAAGTCTCGAAAGTCCGATTAGGTTAGTAGCCTTGGAAACACTACATACATTCGTAAATGTTACATTACATCATATATTGAAAAACTACAATAACATTGTCTCCATAGTCCATACCCATATCCCTTTCAAACTATCCCTGTAGGTCAGTCATAAATTATTTTATTCACATCCTGGGAAAAATAAAACATATAAAGGGGTGAGCTCAGATGGTCAGTAAGAATAACAATATAGCGGATGATTTTATAAATAAACATAAGCATTTAAGGCGATGTATAACTAAAACAAAAGCCTTTTAAACCTAAACTCCAGCATAATATGGAAATAGTAAAATTAAATAATTCCATTTTCTTATTCACATGGATATTCAACTATTATAATAATCACATGCAATATCAATAACCAATTTCATAATGATGGAATTCATAATGCCAGACTATCATAACCACGTAGCCAAGGCCTCGTGCCAAGACTACAAATAAGATTTGGTCAAGGCCTCGTGCCAAGATAGTAGTTTGTCTCATGAGACCTACCGATTTATCGAGAGCCATAGAGGGCTCCACACATCACTTATTATGTCCAATGCATTCCTCATATGAATAGGTTTAAACATATCATAAACCATAACATAATCGTATCACATAAAACATGCATATATGAAACATAACATTTCCACATTTCATTCACAAGATATCAATAAAACACATTGATATAATAAAAACATTATCAAAACCATTTTCAATACCAAAATAAAAGAAAAGTAAAACATAGTATTTATTTTTCATTTAAAAAAAGTTATGGCTTGTAGAGGAATCTGAAACTCAAACAATGGTCACGGCGGCAGAGAATTTGTTGTCGCTGCGTATGTAAGACAAAACATTCCTTTTTCATTTAGTAAAAAATCTTCATATAAAAGATTCCTTTTGAATAAATGTAAAGGTAAAAGGGTTTTATACACCGTATAAAAGAAATTTGTGTATGAAACAAAATATGCCTCAATGAAAGGAGATTGAGACGAAGTCCCTTACCTTGTGTCCAACTTGACACGATTGTTCTTTAATATCCTGAATAATAAACTAGAGTTAATCTCTACTTGATTAAAAACCTTTTTCCATTTCATTACCCCTTTTATATCACTTATTACCATGTTATCAAAATTATGTAGTTATTTAAGTTAATAACAGTCATTTTGTCGATCTTTGGTACTTGAGTCAACAATATACTTTTTATAATTACAAGTTGATTATGTTGAAGAAGATCCATTATCTACAGAATTATATTAATATTGTAGATATATTATATATCATATACATCCAGTAGATATAGGAATTTATAATATTACATAACATTTAGAGGTAAGAAATGAAATGCACCGTTTATAGAGACGGTAAGCCGTGCGTACGCATGAACGTTACATTCCATTCTATTTCTTATTTAATGGAATGAAATAATAATGATATAAAGGTATATTATAATTCTAGTATAATATAATATATAATATAATTTACTCCATCCTTTATATGTACCACATATGGCATTAAGGGTTCAAATGACTTTGAGGGGGTGATAGTCCGTACTTCCTAAAATGAAATTATCGTGTTTACCCATAATAGAAATCATAAAGGTATGTCATAAATGAAAAATAAAGAAGCATAAAGATCACATAAACATAATATATTTCATATATATAAATAGTTTCATCATAATGGCCACATTGAGAGGTGTTAAAAGAAGATTGAACATTCATCGTTTCGTGAGGCAGTAATTCACCAACCACAGAAATAGTATGTTTTTTAACCATTAGACCGTGGTGTGTTTAATTGTAAATCAAATAAATATCATAAAAACATCATAGTATATTGAAGATACTGGTGTTTTTCCAAAATAATGGAATAATAAGTGTCTAAGGGGTTGGAGAAGCAAAATGATACAAAAGAACATAACAGAAAACATTACCTTAAAATTGGGTCACTCTTTTTTATTTGAACAAAAGGGTTCCTTGGGAAGACTTCTGCCCAATGTGAGGCTTCTAAGAGTAAGAGAGGGAAGTTGAGAGAGTATTTGGGTAGAGTTTGGCCGATCCAAATGACTTTGAATGTGTGAATAAAGTGGTAGTTGTGGGGGCCTTTTATAAGAGGAGAGGAGGTTCACTCTTGGAATGTCATGAAATGTTACATTATTATGAAGTGATTTTCGGATTTCAAATGTCCAAAATTATATAATTCTAGGATAAGGTGATAAGGGTTCTAAATCTACTCATCCAATAGGTTCTTTACAACTGTATGTCTTAGATTTTACATTATCTTTTCATTTTATTTAAATCGTTAATTAATGTGATAATCGCTTCATCACCATGGTGTCATAAAAAATTTAATTTATTTAATGTCTAAATATTAAAAAAAATACCATGATGTAGGAAATATTTTTATCTTTCGAATGACTATTTATAGTCAAAACTATGACTTGTATAACCGCATGTAAAAATTGTTTTAGTAAAACAATACATGTTTGTGACACATTTATTTTTACTTTAAATAAAAAGTTATTAATGACTTTTTCTTACCCAAGTGTCTCCATGGAGCCTCCAAGTTGACCCATAGATTGTCTTGGTCGGCCATGACTCATCCAATAGGTGTAGGACAAGTGTAAAGGTAATTTCCTATTATTATATCATTATATTTACCTTAAATTACAATAATTAACTTTAATTGCGATTAATAAAACATAAAAGTTACTATTCACCAAAAATTATTTTAATCCCATTGAACCATATTTTACTTCCTAATGAAAATGATGTTTGTCAGATTTTTGAAATTCAAATCACAGAGGTGGTAAAATTTCATTTAAACAAAAAATCAGTTTTTTAACTACCACTTAGTGGTTTCACTATTCATCAAAAATCCATATTTTCCAAAAAAATTCCAATAATTCACTCTAAGAAATATTTTATATTCTAAAATCAAAAATGATGTCCATTTTACCAAATTCAAAACATAAAAGTTGTATTAATTATTTTTATAATTAATTCTCGGTGTCCCAACAAATAGCATGTTTTTAAGAAAGAATATTAATCAAAAGATTGGCAATTATTTATGTCCAATTTCAAAGTGAAAATAATTATAATGACCAACATTGGATAAAATGGTAAAATTATATTATAATTATACTTTAAAATCACTCAAAAGTATAATTTATCACTATAAATTATATTCATTAAAAAAGTTGTTTTTATGAATTTTTCATTATTCATCGAAAATTGGATGTTCTCGGAAAAATACCAAAAATTCAACATAGGCTGATTACGATAATCCGAATCCAAAAAATGAAGTCCATTTTGAAATATAAATTTATATATTTTCAAAAATTGGGTATTATTTTTCAAAACGACTACTTTGATTGGTCAGAGTGTGTTAGAATCTCGAAATTGCGTACAATGGAAGCTATTGCATTATTAAAAGAGAAGCGTACCATGGAACCTTGGGTGTTACATTCTCCCCTCCTTCATTAAATTTCATCCTCTCAATTTAAAAATGTTTTTCGAAAATAAAATGTTGAAAATAGAAAATATATTCATGGAAAACCCATATCAGAAATAGGGTTAATAAAAATATAACTTTAAATGAAATAAAGAGATGTACAAAGGTCACTCGAGATAGTCCATACTATGATTCTATGAAAACATGGATATAGAGGAGAAACTAACCATCAAGTCCTGATGGAGAGTTGTAGAAAATAAGATTTGGATAATGATAACTACAAGAAAATAAAAAACTTGTGATTGGTTAAACGGTCATTGATTCCTCAATTGGAAAAGTTAACCCAAAATATTTTTGTTTTAAGTTACCTTTCATAATGTTGAATAATTTATTTAGGAGATATAATAAGAGTGTAAGGAAATATACTTACTTTTAATGTAGACATTCATTCTATAATAAATTTTTATCACAAACCCATATTTCACTCCAAAAGGTAATAGAACTAACAAATATTCTATTTGTCATTATTGTATAAGGTTCCAAATATTAAAACATACCATTTACATTAGTAAAACTATTTTGTAATAACCTGGGACTTCTTGTAGGCAAGTGGTAGGTAATAATGGCCTTTCTCACTATGGTTGTGGGTTCGATTCCTGCATCTTTGTCCGACGTGATGGGTTATCCCATGACCTTCAGGTTGTCCTTTTCTTAAAACTATAGTATTATAATATTTCAAAAATAATCATAAGAAATGTTTTAACCTTAAACAATACTATCCATAGTTAAACTTAATCCATTCCAAACTTTATAGTTATCCAAAATACCTTTGTCCAGACTTTCTCTAAAAGGTCTATAAATTCCAAAATCTATTGTAACATCAAATTCCACAAACAATGTAAAGTTTCTCTTATTGTCACATACTAAAAATATGATTACCTTAATCATATTAAAACCTTAATGAAAACAACATGTACTGTAGTTCAATCCTTATATATATCACATTATTCTTATAACCATAATATAGTTCTTGAGTCCAAAAACACAAATACAATAATTATTCCACTTCAACTATAGTAACATCATAAGATTGGCCTTGATTCCTTGGTCTTTTTGAAGGTATGTTTCCTTGGTGCTTAGGACATTCATTTTCATAATGCCCCATTTCCCTACAATTGTAGCATTCAACATTGATAAAATCTTTCTTTCCCTTGCAATCACGATCCTGGTGACCTTATTCTTCACATTTATATCAAACTCACATTCCTTTTAGGCAAGTACCGGGGTGATTCTTCCCACAATTATCGCATAATGGAAATTAATTCTTTCCCTTTTTCCCTTTAGCTGTCTCTTGTTCCACCATTCTCTTATACTCTTTCTTTACTTTATTGTCATAAGATTTAGAGAATTCCTTTTCTGTCTTGATAGAACACGAGACTATATCTTCGTACATTGAGAAAGATTGGGATACTAAAGCTCGACAGAGAAATGGTTTTAACCCATCAAAGAAACAGTCAATATTACTTCTTGGGTTATGTATATAATCTGTAGCATGCCTCACTAACCTTGTAAAGTTAGACTCATACATTGCAACATTCTCATCCTCCTTTTTCCTCAGACATAGAAATTTCTTTTCCATATCTGCTCGATGTTCACGAGGAAAGTATTTTTATAAGGAAATATCTTTGAACTCCCTCTATTCCATATTTGATATTTCATCATCTTGATTCATGTATTGTATCAATGACCACCATTGATCAGCAAATCCAGTGAGGTGGTAAACTACCATGATAACCTTTTCCCTTTCACGACTCCCCAAGGCATGGAATATTTTTTATAAGGAATTTATCCATTGCTCAGCTACTAAGGTATTTTTACTCCCATTGAATGTTGGTGGTTGTTGCCTCATGAAGCGGTCTAACATTGATCCTCCACATTACGGATCAGGGTGCTCTATACGATTAAGGTTATTATTCATAACCTGAGTGAGTTGTCTGAGTATAGTGACAAGATGATCAGCACCAGTTGTATCACCAGCTCAATTATAATTATCTTGAGCATGAGGGAAATCCCTACATGTAGTCCGTACATTGATACCTTTTCCATTACTTCCACTAGGCGCCATTTCTAAACAATGTCATAAACTATATTAGTTTATGAACCGAAATACTAAATTACAAACTTTCAAAACAGATAACATAAATTGAACTATTTATGGATATAATCCATAATAATAAAAATTGATTTATTTGAGAAGTTTTATACTCATAAACCCTTCATAATAATTTGTAAAGAAAATGAGAAATATCCTAAGAATATCCTGCATGAGTGTCGTAACCAAGAGTACAGCAAGGCCCGTTGTCGTGCACCAGTTCCCGTTCGAGTCTAGCTCAAAGGGGTGTTTTCGGGTTTTACTCCTAGGTACATCTGTGTTAGAGCCACCTCTACCTGCTCGTATCCAGACAGAGATGTATTTCTCAGAAAACTCACAAAATCACTATAATACCAAAATTCTAGGAAGTTCTTCTATACTAATCCTCAAAGTCTATCTTACAACTATGTTCTCTAATCAGAGTTTTTCTAAATATATCTTCCAAGGTCTGTACTAAATTGCCTCTGATACCAACTGTAACACCCCGAACCCAGTTACCCATAGTTGGTGCATTATTATGTAACATTTTCATGATCACAATAGATAATGTCACAAAAGACCGATTAGTTTAGTAGCCTTGGAAATAATAGATACATTCGTAAATGTTACATTACATCATAAAGTGAAAAACTACAATAACATAGTCTCCATAGTCCACACCAATATCCCCTTTAGACTATCTATGCAGGTCAGTCATAAAATATTTCTTCAAATACTAGGAAAAAGAAAACATAGAAAGGGTTAAGCTAAGATTCTCAGTAAGGATAACAATATAGCGGAAGCTTTTATAAATAAACATGAACATTTAAGGCAATATATAACTAAAACAAAATCCTTTTAAACTTGAACTTCAGCATAATATGGAAATAGTAAAATTAAATAATTCCATTTACTTATTCACAAGGATATTATACTAGTCGAATAATCACATGCAATATCAATAACCAATTCCATAATGACGGAATGCATAATGCCAAACTATCATAACCACGTAGCCAAGGCCTCGTGCCAAGACTACAAATAAGATTTTGTCAAGGCCTCGTGCCAAGACACTAGTTTGTCTCATTAGACCTACCGATGCATTGAGGAGCTATATCGGGCTCCTCCCATCACTTATTAAGTCTAATGCATTCCTCATATGAACAGGTTTAAACACATCATAAACCATAACATAATCGTATCACATAAAACATGCATAAAGGAAACATAACATTTCCACATTTCAATCATAAGATATCAATACAACACATTGATATAATAAAAACATTATCAAAACAATTTTCAATACCAAAATAAAAGAAAATTAAAACAGGGTATTTATTTTTCATTTAAAAAAATGTTATGGCTTGTAGAATAAGCTGAAACTCAAATAATGGTCACAGCGGTGGAGAAGTCATTGTCACCGCATACGTAGAACAAAACATTCCTTTTTCATTTAGTAAAAATGCTTTATATAAAATATTACTTTTGAATAAACATAAAAGTAAAAGCGGTTTATACACCTTATAAAATAAAGTAGTGTATAAAACAAAATATGCCTTTGTGAAAGGAGATTGAGACGAAGTCCCTTACCTTGTGTCCAACTTGACTCGATCGTTCTTTAATCTCCTGAATTATAAACTAGAGTTAATCTCTAATTTCATAAGAAGCATTTTCAAGTTCATTATCCCTTTTATATCACTTATTATCATGTTATGAAAATTATGTAGTCATTTAAGTTAATAACAGTTGTTTTGTCGATCTTTGGTACTTGAGTCAACAATAAACTTCTTATAATTACAAGTTATTTATGTGGTAGAATATCCATTTTCTCCCGAATTATATTCATGATGTAGATATCATATATATCATATATATATAGTAGATACATGCATTTATAATATTACATAATATTTAGATGTATGAAATGAAATGCACCGTTCATGGAGACGGTAAGACATACGTAAGCATGAACACTACTTTCATATCTATTTTGTATTTAATGGAATGAAATCATAATTATATAAAGGTATATTATCATTCCAGTATAATATCATATATAATATCACTATCTCCATCCTTTATATATCCCATATATGGCATTAACGGTTCATATCACTTTGAGGGGGCAGTAGTCTGCACTTCCAAAAATGAAAGTATCGCGTTTACCCATAATAGAAATCATAAAGGCATTCCATACATGAAAAATACTGAAGCATAAAAAAAAATTAAACATAATATATATCATATATAGAAATAGTGTCATCATAATGGCCACCATGAGAGGTGTTAAAAGAAGATTGAACAATCATCGTTTCGTGAGGCAGTAATTCGCCAACCACAAAAACAGTATATTATTTAACCATTATACAGAGGTGTGTGTAATTTAAAATCAAATAAATATCATAAAAACATACTAGTACGTTGAAGATACTGTTTTCATTAAAAAATAAATGAATAAAAAGTTTTTATGGGGTTGGAGAATCAAAATAATACAGAAGAACATAAAGAAGACATTACCTTAAAATCGGGTAACTCTTTTTGATTTGAACCAAAGGATTCCTTGGGAAAACTTCTGCCCAAAGGGAGGCTTCTAAGAGTAATATAGGGAAGTTTAGAGAGTATTCTGGTAGGGTTTGTCTGATCCAAATGGATTTTAATGTGTGTATAAGGTGGTAGGGGTGGGGGCCTTTTATAAGAGGAGAGGAGTGACACTCTTGTAATGTCATGAAATGTTACATTATTATGAAGTGATTTTCAGATTTCAGAGCTCCGAGAATTATATAATTCTAGGATAAGGTGATAAGGGTTCTAAATCTACTCATCCAATAGGTTTTTGACATGTGTATGTCTTATATTTTACATTATATTTTCATTTTATTTAAATTGTTAATTAATGAGGTAATCACTGTATCAACATGGTGTCAAAACAATTAATTTATTTAATGTCTAAAAATTATAAAACAAATACCATGATGTAGGAAAACTTTTTATCTTTCCAATGATTATTTATAGTCAAACATATGACTTGTATAACCCTATGTAAAAATTGTTTTATTAAAACAATACATGTTTGTTACAATTTTGTTTTTACTTTAAATAAAAATTATTAATGTCATTTTCTTACCCATGTGGCTCCATGGGGCCCCCAAGTTGACCCATGGATTGTCTTGGTCGGCCATGAATAATCCAATAAGTGTAGAACAAGTGTAAAGGTAATTTAATAATATTATATCATTATATTTACCTTAAATTAAACTAATTACCTTTAATCATGATTAATAAAACATAAAAGTTACTATTCACAAAAAAGTATTTTAATCCCATTGACTCACATTCTACATATTAATGACAATGATGTATTTTGTATTTTTGAAATTTAAATCGCAGAGGTGGTAAAATTTCATTTAAATGAAGAATCAGTTTTTCAACTTCCACTTAGTGGTTTCACTATTCATCATAAATCGATGTTTTTCAGAAAAATACCAAAAATTCACTCTAAGATATATTTGATATTCCAAATTAAAAAATGATGACCATTTTACCAACTTAAAAACAAAAATTTTCATTTATTATTTTTATAATTAATTCCCGTTGTCAAAATAAATAGCGTGTTTTTAAGAAAGAATATCAATCAAAAGATTAACAATTGTTTATGTCCAATTTCAAAGTGAAATTAATTCTAATGATGACCATTGTATAAAATTGTAAAAATATTTTATAATTATACTTTAAAATCACGCAATAGTATAATTTATCACTATAAATTATTTTTATTAAAAAATATGTTTTTAAGAATTTTCCACTATTCATCGAAAATAGGAAGTTCTCAGAAAAATACTAAAAATTCAACATAGGATAATTATGATATTAAGAATCCAAAAAATGAAGACCATTTTGAAATTTAAAATTAATATAATTCCAAAAAGTGGGTATTACTATTTAAAAATGGCTACTTTGATTGGTCACGGTGTGTTAGAATCTCGAACATGCGTACAATGAAAGCTATTGAATTATTGAAAGAGAAGCGTACCATGGAAGCTTGGGGTGTTACAAATGCACCCTCTATTTTCATGGATCTAATGAATATAGTTTTCATGGAATATCTTGCTGAATTTTTAGTGGTATTTATTGATGATATCTTACTATACTCTAAAATCTATTAAGATCATGAAAATCACTTGTGAACAATTTTAAAGACTATTAGAAGAAATGAATAACATGGGAAATTCAACAAGTGTGAATTTTGGCTTCAAAATATTTCTTTTCTTGGCCATATTGTCTCTAAACATAGAATCTATATTAATCTTTATAAGAAAAAGTCAATCCAAGAATGGCTACCACCGACAATTATAACTGAGGCATGCAGTTTTATTTGTTTAGTATGTTATTATCATATTTTCGTCCCGAATTTTTCCTGATTGGCTAACCCATTATCCAATATCACGCATAAAGGGGTTAAATTTGTTTTGAAAAAAGAGTGTGAAGAATATTTTGAAGAATTGAAGATATTATTAGTCGATGCTCTTATAATTACTCTATAATCCGGGAATGATTGGTTGGATATTTATAGTTATGCTTCAAAGAAAGGACTCGGTTGTGTCCTTATGCAGAACTATAGAGCTATTTCATTTGCATCACGATAGTTAAAAATTAATGAACAAGACTATCCTACTCATGATCTTGAGTTAGAAGCTATAATCTTTGATCAGAATATATGGAGACACTGTTTATATGGTAAAAATGTGAGATATATTCTGATCACAAGAGTTTGAAGTATATTTTCTCACAGAAAGAAACAAACATGTGGAAAAAGAGATGGCTTGAACTACTCAAGGAATAAGACTGTACTATACACTATAATATGGGGAAGGAAAATAATGTGGCAGATTCTTTGAGTAGAATGGATTATGTAGTTTTGAAAAAAAGGGAGTTGAAAGGGATCCTTTATTCATGGATCTGTTAATGATGGATATGGGATTAATTATGGAAGGGGAAACATCATTATTTTTTCAAATGGTTGTAAAAACACATTTAATTAAAAGGATAAAAAGTTATCAGACTGGTGATGAGGAGTTTCAAAAGAAAATCAAAGTTGTGAATGATGAGAGATGAATCGACTTCATATATGAAGATGGAATTTTGAAATTTGGGGAGAATCTTTGTGTTCCCGATATAGATGATCTAAAAAGGGAATAGTTGGATGATTCTCATATATCCAATTTCTATATACAACCTAGTATCACTAAGATGAACAGAGACTTGAAAGTACATTTTTGGTGGGGAAAAATGAAGAGGAAGATTGGTGATTATGTGCCAAAATGTATGGCTTGTCAACAGGTGAAGGCTGGAAGACAGCATCCTGGAGGATTCATGCAAACTTTTCCCATAAATTAGTGGAAATGGGATGATACTATGATGGAAAGTTTCATGGGACTACCAAGACTCTTACAAAGAATGATGAAATATGGGTTTTTGAAGATTGTCTCACCATGTCAGCACAATTTCTTGCTATAAGATAATATTTACCATGTGAACGTTTAGCAAGACTATGTATTAATTATGTTGTTTGACTTCACGAAGTACACCTATCAATTGTTTCTGATCATGATCCTCATTATACATAAAGATTCTAGAAATATCTTTAGAAATCCCAAGATAGTGAACTTATTTTGAGCACTGCCTACCACCGTCAAACTGATTGACCATCAAAATGGACAATTAAAACCTTATAAGATAGGTTGAGATCTTTATCACTTGACATTCATGATATGTCCGATCAATATTTACCTCTGTTATAATTTTCCTATAATAAAAGCTTCCATTCAAATATTTAGATGGAACCATATAAAGTATTATATGGAAAGTGATGTCATAAAACAACCTGTTGGGATGATGTTGGTGAAAGAAAATAGGTAGGGCCAAAACATGTTAAGGAAACAATGGAAAAGGTGATGATTATCCAAACCCACATCAAAGCAGATCAATGTATGAAAAAGAGATACGCCGATAAAAAAAGTAAATATTTGGAATTTCAAGTAGGATATCATGTTTTCTTGAAGGTATCTCCATGAAAAGGTGATATATGATTCGATAGAAAGGGTAAATTTATTTCCAGCTATATTGGACCTTTTGAAATTCTAGAATGAACCGGAGTTGTAGCTTACCGTTTTGCAATGCGGCCATGTCTCTAAAATGTTCCTGATGTGTTCCATGTATCACTGTTGAGAAAATACATGCCACAACCAATTCATGTACTCAACTATGAATAAATAGAACTAGAACCTCATCTGTCTTATGGTGAAGAGACTATTATGATTCTTGATACCAGATAACATGTATTGAGAAACCGGATGACTCATCCGGTAAAAGATCTTTGAAGAAACCATAAAATGGAAGAGGCAACATGAGAACCTAAGTTTGTTATGATGAATAACGACCAAAATATTTTTGTTTAGTAATATTCTAGAAATTTTGAGGATGAAATTATTTGAAGGAGGGAAGAATGTAACACCTCAAGCTTTCACAATACACTTCTCTTTGAATAATACAATAGATTGTGTTGTACGCAGCCCCAAGTTCTAGCACACCACGAGCAATCAAACTAGACGTTTAAAAAGTAGTTATGAATAGTAATACTCACCTTTTGAAATTTTATAAATTTTATTTTTCAGAATTGACTTCTTTTTTGGATTTGGAATATCAAAATTAGATTGGGGTAAATGTTTTTATTTTTCTGAAAATTTCAATTTTTTGATTAATAATTAAAAACACTACATTATTATTTAATACTAACTTTTTATTTAAGTAATTAATATTAAATATAAATTTATTTTATAGTAAAAATAGATACATAATACCTATATTAATCCAATTTAATTCATTGGAGTCATTTTAAAATATGGTTATATATATAGAATTTTATTGAACTTATTAACGTTTTTTCCCCACCTTGAATGCAGATTTGACAATTTTCATAAATTTCATTTACCACTTCTGTGAATTGAATTTCAAAAATACAAGAGACACGATCAACATCAGTAAGTTTAATTTGGTTCAATAGAATGAAAATAATATTTTTTGAATAGTAATTTTTTGAATTTTATTTACCATAGTTAAATGAAAATAGGGTAATTAAATGTAAAAATAATATTATAAGTATCCCAAAATATCTCTTAATTCTATTGGATAAGTAAATTTTGACTAAAATAATACTTAGGAAAAAAATATTATCTTTTTCGATCCACTTGGATTAGATTAGGATATTAATTATATTTTATTTAATGAAGAGTTAAAAGTGTTAAATTCAAATTTTAACTACTAAATCATTTTTAATATAGGGGTATAAATAAGAAAAATTGGACTATAAATATTTACTAGAAATATAAAAAAATTTCCTGAATCATCGTATTTTATTTATAATTTTTAGACATTAAATAATTAAATTTATTTAGTACACAATGATGATGAAGTAATTAACTTATTAATGAAAGATTAAAATAATTGATATTATAAAAAGTAAAATAAATGAAAATGAGACTTATTATGACTTAAACAAACTGTATAGGTTAATATGACATGTTAGGGTTGATTCAATGAATTGGTTTAGAATTAATCAAGTTATTATGACTTTTAAAAAAATAAATTACTAAAAAGTGTCAAAATTGAGATAAATGATTTAAAAAATACTATTTATTAAATGATATAATATTACTAAAAATAAACGATTTAGATAAAAAAAACTTCTATATGTTTATATATACCATTAATGATCCATATGAGGTTCGTTTGGAATTATATAGTAAGTTTATTATCCTTGTAATATAAAAATACAAGAAGACATGGTAAAAGTAAAACTATTTAACTAAGAGTTAAATATAAATGATAAGGTTAAAATTGTGACCTAATTCTTTTTAAATACTGGATGAGTGGTTTTCTACCCATCCCTACCATATCTTCGAAATAAATACATTTGGAGATATTAAAAAACAAATAATATTTTATAATAAATTAATATTTTACGATTTTCCTAAAGTACCCCTCACCTCTCTTATAAAAAGGGTGTTTGCTTTTATTTTAAATTCAAATCACCAAATACATTTAATCATCCAAAACCTGCTAAAATATCTTCCAATATACCCACACTTCATCCTAGAGGCCTTACATTTATCATAAATCCAGCCTAAGGAGCCCTTTTGTTCAAATCAAAAGGAAAAACCCGAAGAATATGTAATTATTTCATCACATATTTCAAACTTCTATTCTTCTTAGACTTCTTATTTCACTGTTGTTTCAATAAAAAAAATAAACCAAGTACCTTCTACATACTATGATGTTATGATAAATATGGTAGAACCATATTAATTATTCTATCTATCCTATGAATGAAAAAGTCACCGTACGTGCATACGTACGGCTTATCATGTCCACGTTATGGTGTAGTTTGTTACTCAACACTTCATTATTTGGTTGGTTATAATAATGAGTAAAATTTATATATATAATAAATATAACATGTTAATTATTCTTTATATATAATATACCAGCCAATGACATAGGATTTTACTTTCAATAAAATAATATTATTGCTCGTGCGTATGTTCAGATTACCGTCTCCACGATTTGATGAGATTTCATTCCCCAACAAAACTATTCCAGAATAATTTTCATTTGATGATTAAAAATAATTTTTAAGATCTTAATATTATTGTAGATATGAATCAAATACATCTTATCTATATCAGACATGACTTATGTAACAAAACATATAATGGAAAACGAATCAGTTAATAACTAACATTGTGATATTACTGAAATATTATAAACAAAGAAACATTAGAGGATCATATATGATATCATATTTTCGAATGTGGTTATTATATAATTTAATAAAAACAATTTTACCATTATTTGTGAGCTTAACATACCATCGACTAAGAAAAAGTACAAGGTAAGGTTTAAATTTTCCAATCTCTTTATTATATGAGGTTGTTTATACGTAAGTATCTAATGGGACTTCGTTATCATCCACATATGTGTTTTTGAAAAATGTATTTCAAAACATTTTTACTATTTCCTAGACTATGGAATAATCCCATTTATACCCTTTTTTAACTTTTTATAAAATGTTTTCAAAGGAATCTTTCTGTCATTTTCCAAATAAGGTACTTTATCATATTTTTAAAGAAATTAATGAAAGACTGTTTTTTAACATATACGGTGGGTACAGCTATTATATGCCTTTATAACACCTTTGAAGCTTCCATTAAAATATTATAAAAATATTTTCAAAATAAATGTTTTCTTTTATAATTACATGACTATTTAATGATTTCAAAATAGAAAGATATATTTATCTCAAATAATTTGGATTTTTTCTATGTAAACATCCTTTATTAGATTTTATAATTTATCAAAGTTGATTTATTATGATATAATTATTTATATTGAATTAAAGGTTTTAGAAAAAATTATTTTTAGTCTTGGCACGATCCCTTAACAATGTGTTTATGATGTCCGACATTATGCATTCTATCAGTATGACATTAGCTATTGATATTACATGTGATGACTCAACTAGAAAAATATCAATGTGAATTAGTATATGGTATTATATAATTTATCTTTACCATATTATGCTGATGTTTAATTTTAAATGCCTTATGTTTTACTCTTATACATTGCCTTAAATGTTTGTGCTTGTTTATGATAGTTTCTGCTGTATTGTTATCCGTATTGAGCATCTGATCTCACCCAATTCTTATGTATTATTTTTACCAGGATACAAAGAAGTATATTACTATTAACCTACAGAAATATGCTATGGGATATGATCATTTTCTTCAGAGGCACAATGTTTCTATTTCATTTCATTATTTAATGTAAAACTTATGTACGTATCTAGTAATTCCAAGGATACTAAAATGATAAGCATTTCAAGACATGATCTCTGGTGATCATGAAAATGTTATGTAATAATGCACTGAATATGGGTAACTAGCGTCAGGGCGTTACACAACCTATGTGTTTTGGACATGTTTCATCGTCAATTTCCCCCTTAAGTTAAAATTTAAGTCCTTTTCTAGACCTATTTTTCTCTTAAACTATAGATTTAATTTTAACTATGCTCAGTAATAATATTGACAAAAATTATGGTATCCTTATTATAAATTATAAATTATACTAATTCGAAAGACGAAATCCATTTTTTCAAATTCAAACTATATAAGTGGAAAATATAAATTTTAAATTAATTTCACAGACGGTGAGAGAAAACAATGTTTTAAAGTAAATATGTTCAATCGTTTGCTATGTTTTTTTATATAAATTCAATATAAAAATGATTTCAATGACCTAATTTATATAAATAAATTATTAATTTCTATATTTTTACAAAACAATATATTAATAATTTATCATTATTAATTATTTGAGTTAAAATTCCATTGTGAATTAAAATTCAGTATTTTTCACTCTTTACCAAAAAAATAAACTTCTTAGTAGAATATTGAAATTTTACCATAAGGTAATATTGAAATTATTATTTCAAAAATTAATTTTATAATTTAAAATAAAACATATAAAAGTTTAAAAATATAGTTTAAAAAAAGTACATCATAAAAAAGCGACATAACTATATTTATAAAAATATAGTTTTTTATATGTAAATTTTGATTGGATCTTAGTATATTCCTGAAAAAATATTTTTGATAAATGTATATATAATTTATATAATATATAATATATTAATTACATTAATATAATCCAAAAATAGTTAGTAATTTAAAATTTTAAGATAAAACACCTTTGGTATATAATAATTTTTTTAAATCATTTTATTATTATTCAAATTGTTTTTATATTTACTTATAATTAAATGGTAACAAATGAATTCGAGTATATATTTTAGTAATTTATTTAATATTATTCATAATTTATAATTAATTTATTGGAGATAATTATGATTTTAAGTAATAATAGTAATAGTATTTGTTCAAACTTAGTCTTTTGTGTAATGTAAGTCATCAAAGAATGTTAGTATTGAATGTAATGAATGATAAACTTAGAGTTGCATGAATTTCATTGTATAGAATGTATTTAATTTACATAAAATAGTAAATTTATCATAAATTCTTGAGATATTGTATTCATTTATATTTTTGTGTTTCATTTTATATATATACTATCAAATATAATGTTTAGATTTAAAAATTGAACGGTGTTACATAATAATAGAATAACATAATAAATTTATATTTTATATAGTCCAATGAAATGAAATTGAGATAAGAATCCCTTTACCTGAATTTTCTGAATAATCATATATTCTCTATGTTACCAAAAAAAAATGACATTTAATATTTATCTTGATTAGGACCATATTTTTTTCTTGATAGTTACCTATAACTTATAATTCATTATTTCCCATTTATTAAAAATGATATATAAAAAATTAATATTTATGAGTTAAATTATTGTTTCCCTTGCATGTTTCATATCGGATGATTCGGTCCTTGAACCCTAGTTAGAGATTAATAACCACCATAATGTTAATATAATTATTATTTTGATATAAAAAATATACTTTTATAACTTTCCATATAAGGAGATAATGAGAAATTAAATATGTTACTTTGAGAAGGTGGTGTTCTGCATGTACGCATGGGTAACATTTCAACATCACTAAGTGTGGGAGTGAATGAAATTAGATGACAGTTTATCTTTAAAAAATCATAATTATATCATTAATATGATATATATTTATTAAAACCTTCAATATAACCATTTGTGTGAGGTAGTAATGTGACATGAAATACATTATGCATGGAAGCAGTAGTCCACCCATATCATGATGGACGTCAAAATTTTCTATTGGATAGAAAGGATGTCTAAAATAATTGTTACATAAAAATAATAAAATTTTAGTGTATTAAATAAATTTATGAAAATATAGTTCGTTGGTCAGAAAAAATTTGATGGAGTGTGAAGGGGAACAAAATTTAAATGTTCTGTTTTGAAACCTTTACCACTTCCTTGGATATCCTCTATTATATTACACCTTAAGCCCTCATAGTTTGGAAATCTGGTGTAACAATGAACTATAGGATGTTTGTAGAATAAATGAGGAGTTATTTTGATATATCATAGAAGATAGAAGGTGAAAAAAGTTATTGGAGAAGTAATGGGGGAAATGACCCCTTTATAATTTTGGAGAGTTGAAATTTTGTAAATATTCAAAATCAAAGAATAATATGAAGATATCATTCATAAAAATTGATGAAAAATTACTATATTTATTGAATTAGATAATTTGGTCTATTAAAATTATATATTTAAGATTATTGATAATATTTTGGGACCACATCTCATAATTTTTAAAATTTTAACACATTTGACTCTCTACTAAATTGAATTACTTTTTCCTTTATAACATATATTTTTAATGACAATTATTTTGAATTACTTAAAAATTTGAACAATGTCATTCAAAATATTGAAACAATTTTATCCTATTCATTTTTTTTATTTTTAAATGAAACTTTTAAAATAAGTAAATGTAACATAATAAAAAAGGTTTTTATAAAAAAAATGAATCATCAAAATGAATGTACACAAAAATATACTATATAATTGGTTCTCATGAAATTTATTTTCTTATGAATAAAAATATAATAGTTAAGTGACTCTTAAAAAATACTAAATGGAATGAAACCTTATAAATAATTAATTAAGGAAAATTAGAAAAACAATTTTATCAGAATAAAAAATTTCAAAGGTTTCATAATGCCAAACATATGATTATAAATTTAAAATAATATTTTTAAATTTTTTTTACTTATTAAATATATATTTCTAATATAAAAATTATTTAATAAATATTTAAAATATTCTTTATCATTATAATTTCTTAAAAGTGATTGTATTAGAAAAATTTGTATTTTCCATTATTCAACTTAAAAACTACTTTTGAAGAATAAACCAAATAAAAACCCTATGATTATATTATATTATGAGTCAAAAAACTAATTTTATTTAATAAAATTATAATTATTAATTTCATAAATATAAGTTTTAAATGAAAATATAAATAAGAATAATTATTTATAGAAGAAAATATTTTAAAGTTTAAGGGTTCTTAAATTTTTTTCATTTACCAATGTGTGTTAATTTATTTGTTTAATTATAGTATATTCACAATTTATCAATGTTTACTGTGAATTTTAGTAATGATTTATTCACTTTATATTGATGTTTTATATATCACATGAAATTCAAGAAGATATTTACTTAATGTAACACATACTAAAATCTTGAGGTGTTACATAATACCCATACCTTGTTTTATTCTAATACAATGGACCTATGTGTTTCTCAAATATTCCCCTAATAGTTATTCACCAACATTTTATAATTAATTGAGATTATCATTGAGGTATTTCACATTACCTACCATAGTCTTATTGTCTTGTAGACATTAAACATTATTTGTTTGTACCCAATGATCTACATTATTATTTTATTTATTTTAAAAATAATTCCACATTACATTCTTCCCATAATAATATTTTAATTTATATATAAGAATATAATATACATAGGTGTCCCACTATATCTCTATGAGATTACATCTCTATTTATAAGTATCAATATTATAGGAAATACAATAATACCCTGATTCACTATCCCTAATTATTCTTACTAATTACCTATATAATATTCATAAAAATTTAAAAAATCTCTATAATAATATATTAATAATATTCTCTTTAATTAATATTATATTTCAATAGTGTTTGGAACCTTATTGACTACACATGTTGATTTAATATAGAACTTATAAACACCTATCTTAATTCTACATGCCCCTCAAGAGATATTTAAAACCATTATTTAGATAAATACACATAGATAAATCTTTTTCAAGAGAAAAACAAATAATTATAACAAAAATAAAATTCTTACCACAGACCCAAAAATATTATCAATGTTTCCCACACATACAATGCTTAAAAATCAACTCTCATTTGAAATATCTTCATCCGTAGATACAAATTTCACTTTTAATATTATCACACTAGGTGGAGAAACAATTAATAAAAAATTATTCATCAATTATATACTCAGAAGACCACATTAAATAGTTATATGATATTTTCCAAGGTCCTTCATGATGTATCTATCACCTAAATAGCCATATGGTGTCCTTAACACCCAACAAGCTCATGGATATCCGTATATTTTCCCAATATTGTTATAAAAATTATTATGATCTCCCAAGCTCGATGACACATGACCATGATTTATATATCATATAGTTCCTATAATAAAACATATAATATGATTGGGATTACATATATCAACATATAAAAAGGCTTACCCCTTAAATAATCATTCAAAATATACTCTAATCATATAAATTTCAGAAAATCTATTCAAATTACATAATATAATATTTATAATGACCATCCACAAACCCATAAATAAAACCAATGTTTGTTTGTTGAAATACATTATTCACATTATCTATGACACATAATTATATAGATAAATATAATTTAATATTATTCAAAAATATGGGCCAATGAATAAGGATAAAGTGAATGAGATAATACCCAAGAAAATCCAATACTACGTTTTCTAATGATAGTGGTGGCAGACAAACATTTTATTGAAAAAATACAACAAATTTAATAAAAACTATAATACTTTACAAAAAGTGGGAAACAAGGAGTAAAATGGCTTAAAATTCCCACCATATTTAATAGCACTATCCTTGTTGTGTACAAGGTAGGGGATTTTCCTTACCTATTTCAACTCCATTGGGTATGCATTACAACCTAGAATATGCCAGGTGTCTGTCATTACTCCCTAACATCATAAAAACCTCTTATTTGTAAAACTCCCAAAATTCATCAAGGTAGAGACCCATTTAATTATTCATATGGACACATTAATATAATCCCCCAAAATGTAAGGGGTTAATGTAATAGTTGTTACTACCCAAGTAATTAAGATTCACATTTCCTTTTAGAATCCCACCTAATTTAAACTCCAAAACTAGGAGAATCTTGTCCAAGTGCAGTGTATGGATGAGAGAACTATCAGGATATATCTCAAGGTGTGTGTGAGTGAGGAAAAAACATTAAATAACATATGGTAGAATATCGGTATAATCATTAGTATGATGATATAATTTGAAATGTGGGTGGTCCTCATGGTAGGGAAGACACATATCTGTTTATTAATTGATTTCAACAAGTAGGAATATAATTAAAACTTATATTATATAGGGTTTCATGTATTTTATGAATCCCCAGTTTTAAAAATGACATCAGAGGTGGTAATAATCCATAAGTGGGGTTGAAATTCCAGTGATTAAATTTTTGGTCCACAATGAGGATGTTGTTATCTAGGGGTGGGGGTTCAACAATTATAATGTTAGAGGATGAAAGGAATAAATGTTAAAATTCATGTTTACCAGTTGCACCATTATTTTTGGGAGTATACCTGACTATAAATATATAGGTTTTTGATGATTAGCCTGGATTAATGTTATGGATACACATTAATACATGAATAAAATAGAACATTTCGTAGTGTTATAAAGCATTGAGTTATTTTAGCAGAGTAACAACAAATAAAATGGTAAAAAAGATGGATTAATTAATATATCATATATAATACATCAAATAAATGAAAATAAGAAGTGTATACAATTATAATAGCATAATAATAAAAAATATATTGTTGAATACAATATTAAAATTAAAATAGAATAATAAATAGTGTTATAGAAGAAACCTTATGTAACTTGAGATTATTTTCTTATAGACATCCCACAAACCCGGTGGAGATATTCCTTGAATACAATATAAATCACGGGATTTTTTGGGATATATAATAATACAGGATTTGTAGATGTCATATGATATGATAAATGAAATTACTAGGAATTTAATATGGATTGATCCTTGTATATATTACAGAATGATATTGATATATTAGTCCACTATCGTAGCAATTCATAGTGAATTATATGGATATATCATGAAGTAGTGATATTGGATAATCATAATCCATTATGTTAATTGTATTTTACTCTGGATAAATGGGATTTTAATATTGAGTGTTACAATTTAAGAGTCCTACATATAACTTTTTCATTAATATTATACATTTAATATGAGGAATCACATGGAATAATCACTAAATGAATTTATATAATAAATGAATGAATGATCATTTATGGTGTTATAAATAGTTTTATGTGATTAATTTTCATTACGGTAGATAATTGTTTAGTAAATGAATTAAATCCTCAAAGAGAATCTCTAAAGACTAAATAAATAGGTCCAAGTATTTAATATATTTTGATAACGATGCTTATGTGTTATCTGAATAGACTATCTCAAATATTTCCTTCTAATTCCTTTACCTAAATTCGAAACATCATATCATTGAATAAAGGAATCCCCCACTAAAATTATTGGTGATTTAGTTCATCTAAGGTATATATCGTGGTTGAATGATTCTTTTGTATGTTTCTATGTGATATAAATCAAATGGTGTGGTTTTAGACATGATTTATAGCTAAAAAATTTTTTTAGATAAATATGTTCATTAAATTATATTGTACATGGTTTTAGTTTCCTTGTGTGAAGAATACGTGGTTTGGGTTTCTTGTTATACTACATAATCGAAAATTATTATCCAATCATAAGAAACCCAATAAAAGTTATCTTATCATTCCATGAATCACTTGATTTAGGAAATAATGGTTAAATTTAATAAGAAATTGATTTCATATTACCTATTAGAGAAATGAATATTAGTTTGGAACTGTGAATTTTATTATGATTTGGGATACCAATAGAAATGATTTGAATTTTTTCTATGGCCTATGATTTGTGATAACATAAGGTGTCATATCATACATGATATGGTGTAGGAAACTGAAACATGTGATTCATTAGAATGTATTCAATTTCAAATATATAAAATCCTAATATATGGATAATATTAGTGTGTGACGGCGCTGAATTTCTCTATTTTCATTTCCTAAAATAGGGCATTTTATCACATTACTATTATGGGAACTACTCATTAAATACAATTCCCTATCACCGAATGACTGAACTTTGACTAAAAATATAGAGATATTGTAAATTACGACACATGAAAGAAGAAATTACGAGTTGTACACTGTAGAAACCCATTATTTTAACGACATGTAGTTTTAAACTATCTCATTAATTATGATATCAAGATTATAGTCAAAAAATGATATCGAGAAAAGTTTATTCATTAAAATTCTAAATTTTTAATGGAATTATATAATTTATAAATATTATATATATGATAAAAAATTGTATTTTAGTAAATTTAAATAAGTTAAACAGTTTTAAGAGATAATTTATTATAAAATTTCAATAAAAGTTTATTTATTATTTGTAAAATACTAAATAAATAAATATCCCTTATATTAATATTTAAATTATAATACCTTTTAAATCTTATATGGTATGAAAAATAATTTTAATATATTTTTTATAAAAAATTCATAGGATAGTTTATAAAATATTTAAATATTTGATAAAAGAAAAAATTTAAAATACTTTAACATAATTATAAAATATTGAATTTTTTATTTTAATTCTTCAAGTTAAAGTACCTATTTAAGAATATTATTTGAACCATATCAAAATATATTTTATTATTGACTTGATTTTGGTTTAAATAAATTAAATATCTTTTATTTTTATTATATAAACTATTATAATTAGTGATTTGGAATATAAGGTTTTTATATTTAATTTAATATCATATATTTATGAAAATTCCATATAAATGATAATATAATGTTTAAAAAAATTAAATAAATATAATTATTATATATGTATTTAATATATTAATTGATAAAATATATACCTAAATTATCATGCGTTTTTAGTTTTTATTTTTCTTATTGTTTATGAATGATTATAATATGTATTAGTCTATGAAATTATAATTTACATAGTATTATTCCCAAATTATTTTCAGATAACATAAATTAAAAAATTTATTTCCCTATATTATTCATTAATATAAAATATTCATATTTTGATAGTGTTCATGACTTAGATTAAATTTTTGAACTATTTAGTTTAAATTTCCAAACATTCATCAAAGGAGCTACATTTTAGGTAAGATAGATTACTATTTATCTTCTACTAAGAAGTTTATTTATAAGTCAATTATTGAATATAAATTTTTTTTTCGGGAAATACAATGGAATTAAGGCCTCTCTTGTATAAATAACCACTAGAAGATTCATTTTCTCTTAAGAAAATGATTATCCTTATATTATATTCACACACTATAAAAGGAGGTGGTGACTACTTCTCAGTCCATGCTTACTCTTTTTGAGAATATAGTTTCAAATATTTTATAAGTTTTTACTAGTAATGGAAACATTTATCTTATGAATGAGATGTATTTGAATATGTGCAATATAGTTGTACTTTATATTGGGTTGGTCCCCCTATGAATGGTTTTATAATGTGTTAAACATCAATTTGTTAGAAAAATTTATTTTGAAGAAGGAATATTATCAAAAAATGAATCACTGGATGCTTGAATACATGTAAAGGGAATACATGAGATAATATGGTTAGATATAAAAAACTAATAAAAGTATAAGAGTTATATTTTTTCAAAATAGAACACACATTCAGATTATGATAGGTAAACTAGGTAGGTTATCATTTTGTTAGGTTTAGAATATCAATATGTGTAATTAAATGAGGTTATAGTGACCCTAATAGAAATATGTGCTCATATGTAGTTTGAGAGTTTGGTCATACTTAACTGTTGCACCATTTATTGATTAAAATAATAGATATATAATTTTGAGTGAACTTATATGATGGATTTCAATAAAGATTTTCCCAATCAACTATCTAAGAGTCATATATGACATAGTTTTCATGACATTATACCTTATTAGAAAAAGGATATTAAAAATTATTGACACCAATAATTAATAAATAAAAATATAACTTTTTCCAATCAATGGTTTGATTGGTTTTTAAAAGGTATCATCAATTTATTGTTATTATATTTAATAAAATATCCTGATAAATGAATTTAAAACATGTGAGTGACATAATAATTTTTTTAGAGATTATATGATATCATAATTATAAGACAAGACTCTTAGATGAACCCTTAATAATGAATTTAGTATTTGAATAAATATTATTAAATGTTATATAACATTAAAATGTTCCATAAGAATAAATGAAATTTTAATGTATTAGAAAATAAAATTCTATAGTAACCAAATTTCAATGATTTACAATATGTGGATAAAAAATGTTATAGAAAGTATAAATGAATTCACATAATCATTGAAAGTCATTGTATAAATTCCATATTACCAAAAGATCATTAGTACCCACTTATACCCTAAATATAATTTATTATTTTAATTAATTAATGTAAATAAAGGTTTCTTTAATGGATTATTATAAGTATAAAGTTCACTCTCTAGTTTTTATTGAAAATATTCAAACTAGTTGAACATGTTCAATAAAACTGTAACAAATTTTCTAAAAGTGAATAATATAGATGAAAAAGAATGATATGTCTACGATTTCTTGTTTTATATATAGTAATGATCAATACATCTTCAAAAAAGATTACAAATGAATATTTGAATGTATAATATTTAAGCTTCCTATTTTAAGTCTATCTTATGGAAATCAAAATGACGTGTTAAGAAGGAGGAGAAATGTATTCCTCAGAGAGTATCCTTCAGAAACCTGAAGGATTTTAATAAAATCCATGGATTTTTCTTGTATAGTTTTTTATATATAATTGATTCTTTTATTTTTATGTATATATGATATTGAATAATTATTTTACATATGTATTAAAAATAAAAAGGTTTAAAATCACTGAAATGGTTTATGGAGTGTGTAGTTGTATTTTATTTTTTAGTAAAGGTTTTAATTACATATATTTTGAATGTAATATAATATTTCACATTTAGATGGTTCAAAATAATGAATTTTTATATTTATCTTATTTCTCTTTTATGGTAATATGTGTTTTTTTGGAAAACATAAGGTTTTTATTAAAATATGTTATGATTAATTATAAACTCATTTGTTTTATATAATTTTGTTCTATAAATAGAATTAAATAATGATAAAGATAATTTTTTTATCTAAAATAATATTTTTTCTAGATATATGTTAAAATGTGGGGAATTAGGATTCCACTAACAATCCATGATATATTATAAGTAATAATGTCTTTGTATGAGATGAATTCTTTAATATCACATAATACCATTTGAGAAATGTTTAGTTAATGTATTGTAAATATAATCCTACTAAATAATGTAACTACTATTTTAATACAAAATGGTGTTTGTGTAACATATCAGGATTTTTTTTGGATTAATATAATTTCTGAGAGGTAATTGGTAGAATATTTGGACTTAGTGAAGTAAAAAATTGGAAAAATTATGACTTAATAAGTCAAAATTATAAGATAATGAAATTTAATTTCAAGAAATAGTTCAGGTGATGTTTGTAGAGAAAAATAATATAATGATTAAAATTTAGTTTCAAAAATAGACAATAAAGAATAATTTATATGGAATGGTTTTGTGAATGATGATGAAAAAAGAATTATAATGAGTTATAATTTGATTAAATAAATTATTAACATCATATAATAATATTTTATGTATTTAAAGACTATGAATTCAATTAAAAAATTCTAAATATTTGTAATATGATTCCTAATCACACCTTTATTCAAGTTGGATGTCATCATAGATGTAATCCATTAATGGAGTTTAGTGGGAGGGTTTTATAATACAGTTACAAAGAGATGTTGTATGAATTATATAGATATAGAATGATTTAAAAAATATAAAATTATATAAATAATAAGGAATCTCTAGAAGTCTCTCTAATAGTGAATGATTTGATGGAAGTGTTTACTTTATTATTTTTTCATTTTGGATATATATTTAGTATTATAAAAAAAATTATAACTGGCCATTATGTGTAGGAATTTGATCTATCCTTAACTAATTCTCATCATTATTTAATATATCATGTTATAAAATGATAAGGTTAGAATGTTTTTTAATTTTTATAGTGATTTGAAAAAGAATCATGTGATTCAAAATTTATTTTTGTGATGTATGGCCCATATGTTTTACCAAATGAAGTGTTATATAATATGTTTTTTTTCATAACCATGTGGAATGTTTTATATTTTGATTTACCCATTCAAAATTTTATATAAGATACCTTACATGAGAACCTTCATACTTTTATCTCGTTCTTACGCTATCCCTCCGGATGATATAATCTTGTATTTTTATAATTTTAATGAGTTTATCATTTTTTGAGCTATTATGATTGGAATTTATTGTATAATATGATGATTATTATGTATGGTACTTTGATTAATAAATAATTAGGGATTTTATGTTCGTACCAAGATAATTATCATGTCATTATTTCATTTATCAAGGTAAATGAGATGTTATGTGTTTATTTATTCATATTTTCTATAATTAATGAAATGAGTATGTATTAATCTCTACTTGGGGTTGAATAACTCTATATCCTCTGGTTACTCAAAGTATGGGATGAATTAAACAAATGAATGTTCATACTTTTATATGATACAGTTGGTAGAAATATGTATAGGGGTATATGTATATGATATACATCATTCAATATGATTCTTTAATTTAAGCAACACTAATGAATCTCTTGAGTCCACAAATTGATTACATCTATAGGTTCAATATTCATAGATTTTTTTTCAATTCTATAAATTCATGCGGGGATCATACAGTGTGGTTCCCTAATCATGTATTATGATACTGAGAGATTATCTATGAATATATTTAAAGTTTATAAAAAAGGAGTTATGGGTTGATATTTATTAGGAATTTCATATGATATTATACATGGTGGTTTTGAGGACATATTTTTAAACTTTTCATGGAGATATGAAAATGGTGTATTGGTTAGGATTTAAATTTTTTAATGTAAAATATAATGGGAAATGGTTCAAAATACATGTTGATTTAGTGTAAGTGGTATATTTCTGAAAATATTCCTTAAATATAATATATTTCAAGTGATGTTTATGGATATATCATTATGTATGATATTTATATGTAATATGGTATAAAAATTAGGAAACCAATGAATATATAATTCTTTGGTTTAGGTATATTATTATACATTATATAGAGATATCTTTTATCATTCATATCCAATTATAGTGTATTCCTTGATTTTAGAATAAGGTAGTGATCTATTAAATGAAAGGCTATGATCGATAGGGAAGTTTAAAATTGATGAATGGAATTTTAAGGATATGTATTAGCAATCAAGTTTCATTCATATATTTATATAATTAATCATATATGGTTTATAAGATGACACATATGGAATAACCATTGATCAATGTTTTATGAGATATGAATTATTGATTGGAAAATGAGGTAATAGCTACTTTTATTTGATAAATTTATCATATATTATACAATGTATGAGTAGATTCATGTAATGATTAAACAGAATCCCCAAGGACTACATAATGTGGAAAAAACCAATGAACTGTTTTTTCCATTGTTATTTCATATACTTATAGATTCTGTTGAATCTCTCATTCACATTCATCCTTTAAATGAAGATATACAATAATATCAAGGTGTGAATTATTATACCACCAAAATATTGGCTAATTAAGGTAGGCTCATGAATTCACCATAGAGTAAGTTGTCCAATGTATACCTCTCAGGGTTCTTTATCAAATAGTGTGATTGAATATGAATGATATAAGGCCCCGACCTTAAACCTTACTTAATATTGAATTAAATGAATAATTCACATTGAGGATCTTTTCAGGTTTATAGTTTTAGAGAATTAGAACATAACGATTACATCTCAAAAGATTACAAAGTAGTCACTTCTACTAAGTTTCCATAATTAAAATAAAACTCTTAAAAGAAACATGTCTAGTTCCATGTTTTATATAGCATGACATTCCCTTGATCCCATCCTTGACCTTATTCCACATTAAGTCCTGTGAAAAACATTTCAAAAAAACTTGGGTGAGCATAAAAAGCTCAGTAAGGGTTACAAAAAATATGGAAAGGAAACATGAGTTCATATATACATGATAATGAAATCATACTTTACCCATAAAACATAGGCACTTTAACATACCTCATCAAACCATGAATAAATCATAGAAAACATAAGACATAAAGGTAACTTGAGGCATTCGTAACATTCTTACGTAGGGAGTAACCCTCTTGGTTACGTTTGGAATACCCATCACAGTATATTCCCTAAATCTCTTCGGAGAAACCTTAATGTTTCACTCCTTCGCGTTACCCAATGCATTGGAGAGCTATATCGGCCTCACTCACCCTTAGTTTATCACGGAACCACCCGTTCTTCATAACAATGCCCAAGAACCATAACATAATCGTATCACATAAACATGAATAAAGGAAACATAACATTTCCACATTTCAATCACAATATAACATTTTAGGATATTGAAATAATGAATCCATTCAAAAAGAAACCATTTCCAAAACCATTTAAAACATTTAATAAAGATATTTTTGAATCAAATTGTCCCATACCACCTTGAAGCTTTTAACATTATAAACCATTAATATCCATATAAATAAATCCTTAAAACCATTTTGAAAACATGGATATTAATAAGAACAAATAATTAAAACATTTAAAACGATATTTTGGTTAAAGGGGTTTTACCAAAATTAGAGACACTTGAATACAATAATCGAAGAATAACATTTAGTCAGAACATTATAATATCATGAGAATAAAAGGATTCATGATATAATACTCCAAAGGACAGTATATACACCATATAAGAGTGAATTGGTGCATAACAACAATGAACCCTCAATAGAAATGTCAAATGTGATGAAATCCCTTATAAAGAAGGTATCCTTAAATTAAGGACAAATAAATCTCAAAAATATGTGTGAAAAATATATATACACCCAATATAATTTTATATTAAGTGTAAAACAATAAAAGGTCAATCACACATATTCAGTGGATGACATATTCAATGACTACAAGTTGAACCCAAAGAAATCGAAATTGGGTTAAAAATTTCCCTTGACAGCCTAATGGCATCACATCAAAATGAGTTGATGAGAGATAAAAAGTGTATCTCATCACTTGGACATAAAATTTACATCAATAAGGATTTATGAGAACATATCCCAACATAAAAATATGTAAATTAAAATACCCAATAAAAGAAGTCTTTTAAAAAAGAGGAGGGTGAAAGGTTCCCTTACCGACTTGGGTATCATTCAAAACATACACCCCATGAAAGAAAGAAAATAGGTCATTGATGTAAATACTCATAAACAAAAGTATATTACACAAATAGTAGAATAATGGGCATTACATACACCACTCAATGGAATTTGTGGCGAATGTAGCATAAATCTCACGGGAATAAAAGTGAGATGAAAAATCCCTTACAAAAACTCGGCAGCCTAACGGCGCCACATAAAACTTCCGAATATGGATTGATGAGATCAAATAGATTATCCCATAATATTAAAATAGAATTTATAGCAAGTGGAATATAAAAGAAAATCCCCCAACATTGCAAGGAGGAGTTTAAAAGAAGTGACATAAAGGAGAGTACTTAAAAAGAAAGAGAGAGGTTAGATCTCTTACGAATGTTCGGCAGCCTAATGGCGCCACTCAAAACTTCCAAAATGGATTGATGAGAGAGAATAGGGTTCTCATCTCATGAACATAAAAATTAAAGTAAATGTAATATAAAATAACATCCCAATCATAAGAAATATGAGCTTAAAATAAATGACATAAAAGAGTGTACTTAAAAAGAAAGAGAGTTGTAGGATCCCTTACCTCGGGTCCGACTTGACTCGATCGTTCTTTAATCTCCTTAATAATAAACTTGAGTTAATTTATAATTCCTTAAGAACCTTTTTAAAGTTCATTATTACTTTTATACCACTTATTACCATGTCATAAACATTATGTAATCATTTAAGTTAATAATATTTGTTTTGCCGATATTTGGTTCTTAAGTCGATAGTGGACTTCTTACAATTACATGTTGTTCGTGTGGCCAAATGTTTATTATATCCAGAATTGTATTCATTATGTAGATATCATATATGTCATATATATCCAGTTCATGCATGCATTTATAACATTACATAATCATTTAGAGGTAAGAAATGAAATGCACCGTTCATGGAGACGGTAAGCCATACGTACGCATGAACGCTACTTTCATTTCTATTTCGTATTTTATAGAATGGAATAATAATGATATAAGGGTATATTATAATTCCAGTATAATATCATATATAATATCATATTTCCATCCTTTATACATCCCACATATGGTATTTAACGAATCAAATCACTTTGAGGGGGCGGTAGTCCGCACTTCCTTAAATGAAGATATCGCGTATACCCATAATGGAAGCCATAAAGGTAAGAAAAAAATGAAAAATACAGAAGAATAAATAAAACATAAACATATTATATATCATATATAAAAATAGTGACATCATAATGGCCACCTTTGAAGGTGTTAAATGAGTATTGAACAATCATCGTTTCGGGAGGCAGAATTTCACCATCCACGGAAACCGTCTGTTCTTTAACCATTTGATGTAGTTTTGTGAGAGTGTAGCTCGAATAAATCTTATAAAAAAAATCCTAGTATATTGAAGATACTGGTGTTGTCACAAAAGAAGTAAATAAAAAGAGTTTAGGGGGTTGGAGAAGCAAAATAAAACAAATGAACATGAGAGAATGAATTACCTGTAAAAGTGTAACTCCCTTTGATTTGAGCCTAAATGCTTCCTTTGAAAGGATTATACCCAAAGGGAATCCTATAGGGTGAGGAGAGGGATGTGGAGAGAGTAAATGGGTAGGTTGTGGCCGAGCCAAAGGCTTGAGGAGTGTGTTAAATGAGGTAGAGGTGGGGGCCTTTTATAAGAGGAGAGGAGGGGCACTTTTGGAAAGTAAAGAAATATTACTTTATTTGAAAATGTGTTTCGGTTTCAAAAGGTCCCACATTGATATAATTCGTGGGTAAGGTGATAAGGCTTCGAAATACACTCATCCAATAAGTTTTGGACATGTGTAGTTCACAGATTTTACATTATTATACCATTTTATTTAAATCGTCAAATAATGATGTCATCGCTGCATCATTATTATGTCATAAATAATTTAATTTATTTAATGTCTAAAAATTATAAAAAAAATAATATGATGTGGGAAATCTTATTATCTTTCCAATGAATATTTATAATCAAAAATATGACTTGTATAACCCCACTTAAAAATTGTTTTAGTAAAACATATCATGTTTGTGTCAATTTTACTTTTACATTAAATAAAATGTTATTTATGTCATTTCCCAACCAAAGTGGATCCATGGGGTCCCCAAGTTGACCCATGGCTTGTCATGGTCGGCCATTATACAACCAATAGGTGTAGGACAAGTGTCATGGTGTTTTCACATTCTTATAATATCATTTTTACCATAAACTACACTAATTACCTCTAATCGCGATTAAAAACCTAATAAGTTACTATTCACCAAAAAATTATTTTAATCTCATTGAACCACATTTTACCTCTTAATGACAACCATGTATGTCGGATTTTTGAAAATCAAAACACAATGATGGCAAAATTTCATTTAAACGGAAAATCAGTCTTTATAAGTACCACTTAGTGGTTTCACTATTCATCAAAAATTGAAGTTTTTCAGAAAATTACCAAAAATTCACCATAAGCTATATTTGATATTCCGAATTCAAAAATGAAGTCCGTTTTACAAAATTCAAAACATATTAACCACATTAATTAATTTAATAATTAATTCCCGCTGTCAGAGCAAATAGCGTGTTTTTACAAAACAATAAGTATCAGAAGATTGACACTGGTTTAAGACTGATTTCAAAGTGAAATTAATTCCAACGACCACTATTGGATTTAATGGTAAAAATATTTTCTAACTTCACTTTATAACCAATTAAAAATATTATCTAATCATATAAATAAATTATATTAAAAGAGGTTTTGAATTAAAACACAACATTTTACACTATTCATTAAAAAATGAACTTTATCGAAAAAATACCAAAAAATTACACAAAGTTAAATTTGATGTCCCGATTCTTAATAAGAGTTTTATTTAGTCCAAAAGAATGTATAAGAGTGATCAAAACTATATTTAATGACAGTTCTCCATTAAAAGGCGATAAGTGAACCTGTAGTGCAAACTAGGGCATATACGCCTAAAATTGAATTCTTTCCTTATTTTAAGCCTTTATCTTTTATTGGGTAAATTTAAAAACATTTAAAAACATATATAATAATATTTTAGTTATTTCTATCCATTCCCGCCAGTACAATGGCTACTTGTTAACTACCATTTAAAATAATATTATTTTATTATTAGAGTGCAACGTAAGATTCCCAAGAAACTCGTTGTTGCGTGTTGGGTACGCCATCGAGCATAGCGTCCCCTTTAAAGTCATATTAATATTTTATTCACAAATATGGATAAATATGAAAATTTCATATTCCTTATTTACCTGGGGTGTTACAAATGATATATACAAATAATCATGTATGTTATAAAATTAATAATTTTTTTATGGAAAATGGTTTTGGATTCAAGAATGAAGATATTGTGTTATAGTTTTCATAAAAACATTTTCTACCGAATAAGTACTATTTTACAAGATGAAATATTACAAGAAACACCAAAACTCATCAGAATTGGACAATGTAAAATGAGGTATACTAATTAATAAAAATATAAATTTATAAATTTATACTTTTTTATAAATAAATGATATTAATGGTGGGTATTTTGGAAGTGGTGAATATAATATTGTGAAACATAATTGATTATTTTTGTTTTCAATTATCTTTGTTCTTGTATTGACCACCGTAATTAACCACCACTACTATAGAAGATACAAAATATGTTTAGTTCCAATATTAGATTATTATCACTGTAAAAAAAATATATGTTCATGTTTACAAAATCATAATATTATATTTTCTATATTTACTATGTTTGAAATTTTTTTTACTCATTATTCATTAATTTAAATTTTCTCCAAATTTCACTGTATATATAATGTTGATAGAAATATATCCATTAGGTAATTTTTTTTTTATCAAATTCAAACTTTATTTATGTTAAATTCATTTTTTAAATAATGATAATACATTTAACAAAAAAATATAATATCATGGTAAATTATATTTTTTTTAAAATGAATTAAAAATAAATAATTCCTAAAATATTTTATATAATACAAATTATTACATAAATAATGTTAAAGGATTAGTGGATGAAATGGTTTTATAGTTATGGGGAGTTTTAAATACTCTTGATATTGTGGTGATTTTCACTCGCTGGAAATCATAGAAAGAATATTATAATTGAACCCAAATTGATTAATTTTTATTGATACTAGTTAGAGGAAAACCCTTGTAATGATACATACATTTTAATATAACATAAATATTCATAAAATATAATGTGCTTACAAGTTTAAATCATGTTTTTATCTTATAAAGAAAATAATATTTGCAATTACCCTAATAACAAATACCAATTCAAATGGCCACTTCTTAATGAAAATTTTTATGATGATCATAATTCATAATGGTTATAATTATAATTTTCCATAAAATATACCCATTTTATCCCATTCCATTAAATGAAACTTTTTATTATCACTTTTAATTATCACATTATATATACTCCTTGGACTATGTAAATTTTCATTTATAATTTAATTTATATAACTGTGAAGTTTATTATAGAATTCGTGTGAAACAAATTTCACATTAAACTCAAATTGTTAATATTTTGTTGATGTCCCTTGTTATTTATATTAGTGTTAAAAATTTTGTTTCATTTATTATTAATACATCATTTTATCATAATGTAATATTGATAGATTTCTTACAATACTTTTTTAGTTATTACATGCTCTCTGATATATAAATTTAACTATGATAATTGGAATAAATAGTTGATTCTGAAAATAATATTGACTAATTGATAATTATTTATTTTATAAGACATCATGTTTCATCCCAAAAATGTTTTTAATCTAAATTAATTTATCACGTATGGTTTTCTTATTTTATTGTATGTTTTCCTTTAGATAAGAATATATATTGGTTCCAATATTTATGATAGATCATGTTTTAGTTTTACCTCTTCAAAAATAGTGTATATGTGGCCAATTTTGTATATAATTAGAAGATAAATATTCCTAAAATACATCATGTACTTTTATGATATATAGTTATTATTTTAATTTTTTAATCCAAGACCCAAATTCAATAAATTATCCAGATGTGGAAAATATACATTGGGTTTATCTCTTCTTTATTTTAGAAAACACGTGATGTGTTTCTAAGGGGTCGAACTTAAGAAAAAATTCAACCACAATGATGAAACTGAAATATCGATTCAATAATTAAACTTATATATTCTCTAATATTTAAGCCACATTGAGTAGTTATTGTATAACCTTCATATTATCTATAGTCTCTAGTTTTAACTCTAGGGCTAATAATTTATACTCTCTAACTCCAATCCACTGATTGTAATAAGGTACTATATGGATTCTAGATTGATAAATTATATTATAATATTATTCAAATAATTGACTTTATTAATCCCTCTTTCCATGTAAATAAACTAAACAAGACCTAATCATGTATTGTTATTTTTGGATATTCCATTTATTCAATAAACTAGTCTAAGGGTATTCAAAATTTCTAAATTAAACCTCCACACATATCCCACACTGTATACATAAAAAAATGATTCATGTGAACTTTGTACCATAACTATAGTCAATATAGAGTTATCTACCATGAAGAATCATGGGGTAAATTATATAAATTATCGTTATTTTTATAATTGATGTGTCTTTTATTTTTACTAATATGTGTGATAACATTTTAATTTTTTCAAAAAAAACTAAATATATTTATTCTCTTTTAATATATATGGATGACTTAGGAAAAATTATATTGTGATGTTGTCCCAATCATATAGTACTATAGGTAAAAGTTTTCCCCAGTTAATATTAATTTATATTTTACACAATAGCATTGAAAATAAGTAATGTTTAATCATATATTATTTATTTATTTTTATGATGGGATTATTTATCCCAGTGATTCATTTACATCATAGTAATACAATGGCATCTGTAGATTTTTTAACTATGGAAATAATCCAAAACTTCCTACTAAAATTTTGGTATACATGAAACAAATAATATACCCTCAAGTAATATGACTACGTGATTATTAATTTTTTACTTATGAAAATATTTATTTTTATAGCTTTAATTTAGATAAAATAACCCAACATCATCCCAATATCTTATATTGAAATTAAAAATTATTGATTTTTTATCCACCTTATTTGAAATATATATGTAAATTTGATTCAATATGATTTTTAAAAAATCATTGAAGATAGAATTTATATTATGATCATGTATGTCCTCAAGAAAAATATAATTTAGTAATACTTTTGAATCAGGTAATTAGACACCTCATTCACATTTCTGGGTTGATAATGTATGGGGAAATCATTACTGTCCAACAGTATTAACAGAAAGTTTTTTATCATGTATGATTCCTCCAATATAATTTTATATTTATGAATTATTTATTCAATTTATATACCAAAACATTATTTATATGAATAATGATGCCTTATATTTCTAAAAAATATTATCGATTCCAATTCCAAATCACGAGCAGGATAATTGTTCTTTGTAATCATAAATTATAGATATTGGTATAATATATAATTAATATTATTTATAAATAAAAAACCAATAACCTCATTTGAATAATCACAATAGAAAAAACCCTTCATTTACAGAAGTTTGTTTAACTAAGCTAGATATAAAGATGTTTCATGAGGTCTTATAATCATATCTCACACACCGTGTTTTTATAGTAAATATATAGACAAAGAAATCAGTAGATATAATTCATAAAGGATGTCTTAGATCATTTTAGTTAATAAAAAACAATCATAGGATACTGGATGACTCCAAAATGATAAATTATTTGGAAATAATAAATATTTAATAAGAATGTAATATAATATTTTTCTCCTTAATATTAGGAAAATAATATATATATAATCATCCATATCATCTTATTTTTTGTAATAAAAAATAATATAATAAATTAATGGCATGAAAATATTTTTAAAGTAGTCCATTAATTATTTTTTCATTAAATCTATTTATACAGTAGAGGGATTTGTTAAACTAAAGGTCATCATCAAAATATCACTAACATCGTAAATGTATTAATTGTAACCTTGAATACATGTTTCTCTTCAGTGTATGAAAATTATATCTATATCATATATTAATCTAAGAAAACTTTAAATAATTTGAATGTGGATCAAAGAAACCATGAATTATTGTCAAGGGTTCTTTATTATTAATCATAATATCATTCAAACATTTTTAAAAATTAAAAATCTCTATGATCTACACTTATTGTTAATAAATAAAATAGGAATAACTCATGGTGATTAACTTAAATTGATAACCACCATTTCCATGATATCTTGTAGTGACTTATTCAACTTCAACTTCTTGATTAGGGAGAGTATATATATAGGATTTGTTATGGGAAGAGATTTAAAGACATATTGAGTAGAAAACTCTACTTATTAATCATGGTATTGCACCATAAAATCATGTGGGAAGATATAGAAAAAATATTTCATAGTGTATGTATAATCTATCATTATAAGATCTTACTAATTCATTATTTTGTTAAGGAATAAATTCCATCTTATTACTATTACACATTCCATATTTATGAAATATATCAAAGAATGAGTTTTAAAATCATATTAAAACCATAATTGTAATTTTTCTATGTTTTAGAGGATAAATATATACACTTCAACAAAATATCTTATATTGGACCAAAAATATAGAAGTTAATCCACACTTATCATAGTGTCAAATTTAAACACGTGGCATAGAACATTATATTTAGGAAATATTTTTTCAGAATCAATGATGTGTAATTCCATAAAGGCATGGGTTATAATTGAGGATCCACTAGGTGATATTAGTAATGACTAAAATATTATCCTTTAAATATAATTTTTTATATATTATGAAGAAGAAAATTGTAAATTAATGAGAAAATCATGAATTAAATTTCTTATAAACCATTCATGTGAAAATTAATTTAGTACTTGTTCATATATTATCGGAATGTTATAGAGGTCTAAATATGTCATAGTATTCAATATTATGTCTTGTTGATATTAGAGGTGCTGTGAGAATGTTTATAGGTTTTTCAATAGTTTAAATACGATTTCTTATTCCTAAGTGGAACCATGTATTAGTATGGATTTCATTATGCAATGGCCTTTTGATGTTAATCATTCTGTGGAAATAATCATAGAGGCCTAGATTATTTTTCATGTTTCGGTATATAAATTTGGAAAATACACTTTATTGGTGGTGTATAGCATTTTAATGAATTAATTGAATGATATATCATGTTTTAGTAATTCTTATACTCATTAAAATCCCATGAAATCTCTATTTTAAATAATGGGAGGTGAAATGGTTGTGTTTCGCCTTGAATTATCAGAAATAAATGTAGTCTTGTGTTATTCCCAATTTTTTGCACATGTTTCTGGGTGAGATCTAGGTGGAATTTCTATATTTCATTGGGGATAAGTAAATGATCCTTAGATTATAAATGGTAAGTATATATTATAGTAAAGTGGGTTTATTGAAATTGGGTTTTCAGAAACACTTGAGTTATTTACGTGGAAATAACCAAAACAAGTGGAGTTTTATACTACAGTTATGTAAGGATGAGTGACTAATAAAATTTAATATTAAATGGTTTATTTTTAATTTAATTGTTTTTTATAATTATGTATTTAAATTGAGAAATGGGTGATGAATTTTTAAGAGGATGATCCATTTTTATTGTTATGGTTTTCATATCTATTATCATTGATGTCTATCATGGGGAAGATATTCTTTAACTATGTTGTAGTTAACAAATTTTTTCATATAAATTCATCAATCCTGCCTTCTTTTCCTCACTTGATTTTTTTCTCTAAATCCCCATGCGGTCTAGGTTTTCCTGATAACCTTCGATGTCCCTTCAGAAATAATGTGTTCATATTTCGAGTGGTTATTCTTTTTTTATCCATGTTTTTTTCTATCGCTTTTTCCAAATTCTTCCCCGCGTCCATCCCTCACAGACGATGAACATGGACAGGGTCTAATTATCTACATAAAAGTAAATTATTATGATGGAGAGGAGATATATAGATATAATAGATGAGAGGGATAAGATAATAATTTAGAGAAAAAAGAGTTAGAGATATTTTAATCATCAATATACCACTATGAGTGTGAATTCATAAAGAAAAAACTAGAGGATAAATCCTTATACCATATAAATTACATTCTACAGGGGCTTGAATCAATAATGGAATGTCTGATAATTTTAACATTGGGCAGATTATAATATATAATAACAATTAAAAATAAATACCACCTAAAATCATCAATGAATAAAGGAGATTCAAATTCAATAATTACTTATAAATTTTTTAAAAAACGGGTAATGGAAATTATAATGTTATATCTTTATAAATTATCAATAATTCTTTAATCCACTTTTCATATCACAAATATATAAAATATAGCTACAAAATCCTGATCACCATCGCCACTAAACTAGCCTCTCCCATCTATTCATTTATATGGGGTTCATATAGACAATAAATGTGGCTGACCCTAAAGGGGAATTGTTACGAGGTCTAAATATATATTTACTAGGTATTTTACAATATTAATCAATGAATCAATCAATAAATTAATTGATATTTGTTTATTTATCCACCTATAATTGGAAAAACATAGTAGGGTCCTGATGAAAATGAAACTAACACTGCTCCTAGGAAAGAAATAATTTTATAGAAAAAAACAATAGTTTCAATTTCTATAGCCGTGATCCAATTTAATATATACAAGAAAACCATAAAAGAATAATGAAATAAATAATTATTTTCAATATATTTTTATCAAAGATCATCAACACTTGTAAATCAATGTTGTATCTTCTCAGGGGTAAACACCATAGTCCATACTCAATGTAATATTAAAAAGACTTTTCTATGGACAAATAATAGGGTAAATTTATTATTTTTTCCCATGTTATGTTTTTATAAATAAAAACTAAATATTAAGCTATATAACAACAAGGTAAATTCTAAGAAACTATATCCTTATAATTTTTAGGGGATTGTTTCCTTGAAAAATAATGAAGTAAATCTCTTCAACAAGGAAGAATTCAAAATGAACTCAAGTGAAAAACTACCCCCATTACACACACCTTATTTTCATATGGGTGGGGGGTCCAAGTTCTATATCTATCTATAATAAAAAACAAGGGATGGGATGACTCTATTTAATCACTAAATATACATCCCAATATAACTACAAATAATGACCATATTGGAAACGTGTATCCACTCCATGTGAGTCTTTCAAAGACTTTACACCCAAAACATATACCTATATAATTTTTATCCCACACAATAGGAAAGGGTAAAAAAATAGACCATATAAAATAATCCTATGAAAGCTTCTAAAAATAATTTATCATTTGTTGGACCATCATACTTCACAACATTAATGATCATTCTACATGGTTTAAATGTGAGGGAAACATATCAATACTGCACTGCACTATTGGGAAATCTTCCAAATCTCAAAAATAATCATAGAATATAATAAATTACGAATTATCATCTAGACCAATGTTATCTTATTTTCCATTTCTTTCAAGCCATCCACAGTCACCATTATCACCATATCATGGAACAAGAGTAACATAATTATTCCCCTTGAGATTATTCATCATAACCTATATAAATCCTTCACCTATATTGTGATCTATAAAATGTTAAAACACATTAGAAAATATAAAATGGCTTCAGCATCATCACACATTCACAAAATATTTCTATTGTTGCATCTAAAACATCTGTAACCTCCTAAAACTTGTCAACATGACACCAACTCGAGCTGGGCAGCCACTCTAACACAATCCAAAATGAATTATTCTAATAATAGAGATGAAACTTCTTTATCATGACCATATTCTAAGAATACCCTTGTCAAACAAGAGCAATCCAAATAGAATACCATTTAAAAAACATTCCCCTCCCCCATATAGAAATTTTTTCCATGTGATGGGAACCTATATAGATGAACAATTAGGTATACCATCCCAACAAAGAAACTATACTATGGTTGAATCTTTCCTAGATAACCATATTGATATTTAATCAAAATACTAGGATACATTCTCTATATTCCTTTGGTAAAATGAAAAATGATACCAAACATTATGAAAGAACTATTTCCATTTCATGATATTTCAAGGTCTCATAGGACCACTAAGTAGACATAACCAATCCGAGACTCACTAACATATGGGATTATTGTGGGGCCCAACATTTATATGAATGTGAGAAACATCTTAATATCCATGATAGAAATAATATATCTAAAACTAACTACTCAAAATTCTCCTCCATCATCTGATCATATAATTCTATACCAAGAGTGTTAGCAACATTGTCCCTTTTACACCATTAATATGTCATCAAATACCATGATCTATTATTTATAAAGTCTAATGGTTCTATATGAATCATGAACTCACTCCATGAGAGGTTACTAAACATCTAAAATCATATTTACTGGATTTGGGGAATTGAATGAACAACAAACATAATCCTCCATGAAAAAAATTAGGGAAGTATTAAATTCATCACTTCACATAGAAGAACATGAATTTAATCTCTTGAATGAAATTCATTTCATACACTAGTATCTCATCTAAAAATAACCATAGGTCTCCATTCAGAAGAATTTGTACATTTCTTCACGTCAACATGAAGTAAATTCTTACCATATACATTAATGACCACTTCTTATCAAATAATATGTAGGTATATATGATTTTATCATGTTAAAATTAAAAAATAAACTAAACATTGAGTTGATAACTACATCCCTAAATTATACAATCGCACTTCTTTAGAAGTGGTAGGTGAAAAAAGATCATTATCACTAGAATCTCGCTAATTGCAAGGGTTTTGTTTGGGGTTCTATCATAATTTAAAAGACCAAAACATCTGATGTATAAATAAAAAATCATTCCTTCCCCATCATCTATGATGTCCCTAGAAATGATAGTGTGAATATTGATCTCAACCATATTCATTGATGACTATCCATAGTCAATCATCATACACATCATCAATAAGATTTGACATTTTGAACACTATGTTTAACTAGAACCAACTAATTGTGGTGATGATATTAGTGCATCAAAAAATTAGCTATCTCATTATTCGTCCCCACCACCAACTTCCAAATAAAAACCTCTCCCAACTAGGTCCTTATCTTCTAAATTGAAATATATGATTATAGAACTATCTTTAACATAGATTTACATTCGGAACACCACTTTAGCTTTGTTCTAGTGAATTTATATCCTGATATCAAAACTATGGTGTATCATTACTATGAGTGAAAGACATTAAATTCTTTATCAAGTTATTATGAATATGTAGAATTTCATGAAAACACAACCACATCTCTATAATAATATATTTTAAATCCTCACCAATAAAATTGATCTCTAAAAATTCCACTATAAAACATGTCTAGGGAACACACTGTAAGTTTCACGGGCCTTAATGCATGCTAAAAATGACTGTGTTTCCTTTTTAAGGGAAAACAATCCTTGGGTAAAACACCACCCTGGCCAAGGGCTTGAATCGAAACCACCATAGTGATGTCTCATCACAATTTCAAGGGGAAACATAAACAAATAATAAGTTATTATATCTTATAGTTTCCTCATTTAATGATTCATTATCTAGTCATGAGTTTTTAAAAAGATATGGAAACATTAGTCTTACACTCTATCCAAACCTTAGTTACATGAGGTTCCTTCTCTCCTCACAGACCTGCAAATCCATATACCTTAAAATTCATGAAGTATATCCTACTTATGGATTATATTTACCCACTTAACATGAACTACTACACTCTCTATATAAAATATTATTAGTATATATGAAGGGGATAATATCTACATCATATCAAAAGAAAATTATATTTCTCACGCTATTTATAAAATCTAAGCCTCAATATTTACTAATAGGTATTGAGAGGCCAAACTATTGGCATGGTATCACCATGAAATTGAATTTTCACACAATATGGATGTAAAATGTTATAATAATTTTTTTTATAGGTTGAACCCATAAGTATTAGAGTATATATATGTGAGATAACACCTAAAGAACATGAAATATCATTAATGACCACGATATGATGCAAAAAAACATTAATGTACACTATATAGTTGTTTTAGTGATCTAGGTATAATAAAGATAATTATATTTTTTCGAAATGGGTACAATAGTTGTTGTATTAGTTTTGGAATCCTTTTTTTGATAACTGAACTCAAAGTACCCTTAGCATCACTACCGTATATTCCCAAATTAGTCACCACATGACTACTAGCTACAAATACCATCCTAAAGATTAACCGACTGTCATTCCACTCAGAAGTGACTCAAACCACTTGAACCACTTGATCTAGATATATGAATAGTGTACCTCCCAATCCCACCACTAATAGGAAATGAGTTTTTTAATCCCTTAGTAAGAATAAAAAAATGAGAGGCTTTATTCTATATAGACCAATAATAGATTAATAGATAAGAAAAGAAAAAATTTATAAAAATCATCCAAATATTTATATACATATATATATGAATAACTATTATAACTTTTCATGTATTTTATAACTTGTAAATAATTACGAAAGAGATGACGGAGAAACTTAAGGAGGTATGTGATAACCATAGACCTGGGGAATATTTTAAAATCCGTGGTTTTGGGGTACAATTGATGGATGATTTGAATAAAGATGATTATGACCCTATTGGTCACATGATCTATTCCATCTATACAAGAAAAAAAGGTACTAATTGATCAGATCATAAAGGATCAATATCAAAGAAGAACATTGCAGATGTTATTAATTATTTAGGTAATATCTCCTTCTTAGAAGGTAATTCACCTAACCTCAAAAGATTTATTAATAATAGAGGAATACCACATGTATCATAAAATCAACACACTATTGAGGAATGGATGAACCATTTCAATGTTTCAAATATTTTGCGTGTCTTAATTCTAATATTGTATCTACCCTTGAAATTTCAGAACCTAATCTATAGGATCACTGAGATATGTGGATTTGATGATTATAAAATGGACTAAATGGGCCATGGATGTTATCATATGTTTTTCCTCATATGAAGGAAAACGTTGTTCTTGGAGTTTAGGTTCAGGCTCTTTGAAGCTTTTTTTTTCGAATTCATGAATTAGATCACAATTTTGATCTCAGTAACATTTAGAATATACATTCTTAGGTTTTTATTCGTGTTTAAAAATATAATTGGATGTATTGGAACCCACAAATTCATTGGTATATTCCCTCCTCTGTTGGAAATACCATACAGATGGATAAGAAGATAGATAACCCATATATTGGTCATTATGAAAGGATAGAAGTAGAGGTTGACATGTACACATATATTTCTGAAGAGGTTTTCTTGACCACTCAAGATGATAATATCATCAATGAAATTTCCAATGTAAGGAAAACAAAAATTATACGTGATTTTTCAATTTTATTGGAATATGGAATCTGATTGCAATAGGAATAAGCTGGGTAAATTTTATAAGATTGGAGGATATAATGATGATAGCTGTAGGAAAAATAGTGATATGGGAATAGAATATGGTCCATTGAAGGATAAGGAAAATTCTTCTTTTGGGAGTGTAATCGAAAACCTATATTCCTATATTTTTTCGAATATGGATATGAATGTGGGGAATGCCTCTAATAATGTTGTATCCCAAAATACATTATTATATGTTACTCTTAATAATGATTTGAATTTTAATCACATGAATAACACATCTAATGGTCACAATATAGCCTCTTGTTAGGATGTCCCACACACTGACCATGTCATCTTATTATCAGAGTAATATGATAACACTTTCTATGAATTGGAAACTGATCCGATCATAGTTTCAACACATGAGAAGGCCTCCAGTATTTCCACTTGTTTAAAACATGATTATAATTCTATCCAGGCCAATACCTTAGTTTTTACAATTTCTAATAAAAATAATTTCTCCCCATTCGATCAAGTTCCCTCTTTTCAGTAATAAAAGTTGGGGATCCTATTGATTATTTTATTTTTAACTATCTAGTAAAGTGATGGATTCCTATGATTCTAAAAATAATGGTGGGTTTTCACATATTCCATTACCAAATATTACAAGGAGAAATTACCTAATGGTTTTAATAACTATATTGAATCAGCCAATATGTTTGATTCTTTACGCATTGGATATTCTACTAATGTTGATAAGGATTTGACTTCATTTGGGAAGGACGTGCATGAACCATCCTCTAGTGAATCTATAGTAGGAAAATGTGACATGGTAATGGAATCAGTTGATCATGATAAAGGTTGGGAAGAAATTCATTATGGGCATATCACTAGTCTCAAATCTACTAAGAAATGAAGATCCTTGTTTGGAACTACAATGGTTTTGGGAATTCTATGACATTCAAAACCCTTAGGAACATTATTATGACAGAAAACCACTTATTATTGGTATTATTGATCCATGAATGAATTTTTAGAATATGATAGTTTTTAAGTGGTTCTTTCTTGGGTACTCATTTATTTCAAAAATAATTCTTATGATACCACATAGTCCTTGTGAGTTCTTAAGCATGATCTTCTCATTATTAACTAATTTTCTAGTGAATTTTAGTCTGTAACTATATCTTGTAGCATCAATACCACTATAATATCTCTGATTTTTTTCAATATGTGTACCAAACTAAGAAATATTTATAGGCTTCTTGCATCCATCTCAAAGAACATGAGAAATAGTTAGATTTTTTCTCGGTGACTATATTGTTTTTTGAGGTCTCATGAAAAAACTAGCAGTAATTTCGAATATATTTAAGAAAATAAATTTTCCTATTGCATTTATCAATGTGTCTTGGTTGAATTTCCTTTATTAGGATATGATTATACTAGAATTAGATATACATTAAATGGGGGGCATGCAAGTAATATGGATAGATGTTTTATGCAGGTGGATGAAAGGAATGGAACAGTGGATGTATTTGGATTCACTCTTCCAAAATTTCTCTCTAATCACAATACTATTTTGATTTATATTGTTATTAATAAATTTTTGTCCCATTTAAAATTTAATATTAATAATTGTTGGATTGTTCTTTTTGGCTGTATGGAAATTATTTTGGATGATTACATGGTTGATTGGGTGGGTAATCCCTTTCAAATTGCTTCCTTTATGATGAATAATGTGAACACAAGACATAAAGTACAGATTAAAGAATGTTTTTATAATATTTTTTTTGATATTATTAATTCTGAATCTCATATGGTGCTCTTCCGAAAATGTAACATGTTTCACGATGTTCTTTCTTAAGAAGAGATATAAGCTTATTCAAATCATGATAGCCTCCTGAATCATAAGGAGAGTATTTCTCGTAATAAAGACTATATCTGATGGATATATGATGTTAATAGATATTAATTATTATTTCATTGCATCCATGGGAGAGACAAAGTAATAAAAATACTTAATCACCTTAAAATGGATGGGAATATTTGAAGATCTGATAAAGAGATTTATAATGTGGTGGCATGTTATTTTGAGGAACTATACTATGAACATAGGGAGGAAAATGATAAAATTTCCAAAATAATTGATCCTAATTTTGATGAAACTCAAAACCAAACGCTTTTTTACTCTCCCAGGTTGAAGGAGATTCAGAAAAAACTATTTTCCTACAATTTGGATAGTGTTACAGGTCCTAATGGATTGACTAAAAAATTCTTATTTCTATTGCGATATTGTATACATTTAAGTGATAAATATTTTGATATAATTTTATGTCCATTCATCAATTACTTATGGTTTTAATTCTACATATTTTATATATTTATAATAAATAAAATAATTGATTCATAAAGGACTTTAGTCTTGTCAATATTTTAAAATCTATACCAATGTTCATTAGAATAACCATGACACACAGTTTGGGTGACATTGGTAGGGGATTTATCTCTTCAAATCATTTTGCGTTTTTTCCCAGAAGAGATATTCAAAACAATATTGACACTACCTATAAATTTGTTAACTATATAAAGAGAAAGGACAAAGATGGTATTATATCCCCGAATATTGATATTTCAAGAGATTTTTACATAATAATGTGGATCTTTATTTCTACTTTTCTAAAAATTCATGGGTTCTCACAGAGATTTATTGGGCTTATTCTCTATATTCTAAAAAGTGATAGGCTTTATATTCTTTTCAAAGGGTCCCTAATGGATTTATTTATATTCTATAGAGTTTTTAGGTAGGGGATCCCTTATTTGGTATTCTCATTGCCGTATCCAATGATTATCTAAGTTGGTGTATTACTAATTTGGTTCAAGTCAGTCTGTATCAGCCAATAATGATTTTTAAGGATTCTTATACTCCCAGACATTTTTTATACATAGATGACATATTAAATTTTTTATGGATGAGAGGGTTACTATCTCATAAAAAATATCATTTTTCTACACTATGAAGATGTTTTGGGTCATGTAATGAGATCGAAAAAATTATTATTATGTTTGTGAAAGGAGTGATTTTTTCTAAGAAAAAAGGGTGCCCTAGAGTTTTCGTGAGAAGAGAGGATCTTTTCCTTTCACTTTTCATGGAGTGACCATTTTTTGGGAAAGGGTGGAAATATTATATATCGATAAACTAAAAATATTTATTATTAATTAGCTAGAAACATGGAAGGGGAATGAAATGTCTCTGGAAGTTAGAGTTTTAAGGTAAACTCTATTGCCACCTCAATGCTTGATTATTACTTCTCATTATAAAGATGGGATAGATACCTCATTAAATATATACTACACTTGATCCATAATTTTACAGGGACTATTTAGACTCCTGATCAGATTATAGTTACGGTTTCCAAGAAAGACTATGTCAAAATTGAAAATATGGGTAAAATATGAGAAATGAATCTTAGGATATTCAATGATATATTGGTCAGAAATTTCACATGGGGAATTATTTCCAACTTTTAATCCTTATTAGAATTTTATTCCTATATATTTTTTGATAAATTTTCTAGAATACAAGTTATTCTTATCTCGTCCTATGTTTGGGCAGCTGTTAAACAAGAATAAAACAAGATTATCAGTTTTCAAAATGGGTGGTTTTAAGATAAACATTATTGAACTGATGAAGTACTTTGTGGCTCCCTCAACCTATTATAACTGATGTTGACATCCGTATATCCATGAAAATTTCCACTATATCTCAGCTACTGATGAATAATGAAATGCGTGAGCTACTACCTTCCCAACTAGATGAGCAGTTTTCTAGGAACGTATTTTCTAAATGTGACATGTTGTTATAGATGCCCTCTCTCAATGGTAATTTTACTACTAGGGACTACTACAAGAATCAATGCAGAGCCTCAGCTAGACATCCATCTTGGGTATCAAGATTTCAATATCCTTACATTTCATGTGCATTTTGATTGATTTGTAAAATCTAGAAAAATTGTTTTCCCACTCGATGTAGTATCCATTGAAAAAGAATTAAAATTTCTTCTCTATTTTTCTGCATGATTTATGAGGAGTCTATTTATCATATGATTGAGTATTTTTGTTTTAATCTATGTTAATGGATCAATTATCATGATTTGTTTGTCATTAAATTTAATTTATTGAGTATTGAGGATCTTCTATTATTCATATGAAGCATGTCATGCAATGAACCTATTTACTCACTCATGATCTCCACTATGGTTATTAATTTTTCATAAAAATGGTGAGAATGGAATGATATTATATTTAAAAATCATACATCATCATTATATGCTAGTGTTTCTTCCATTCATTATGGGATCGTGGCTATTTTTAAAATACAAATTGGGAAAATTCACACACAGAATTTTCTTATATGGTAATATTGGGATCACTTGGGGTTAATGGGAGGGTAAAGAATCCCTTAGTAGACAAATCTATTAGATCTATACCACCCCTTTTACAGAAGATTAAATTGAAAATTGATGGGGTGGCATCAGGGGCACCATGTCCCTTAGGTTGAGGCTGAATCTTTTGCACCAATCAGAACATCGTTATTGGATGTTTCATTCCATTCATTGGGAATTGTTATGAAATTGAAGCTACGATTTAGGTTATGATCTAGGTAATTAGTTATAATATAAATTGTGGTTGGAATGATTTATGGTTGGAATCAGATTCTTCTATTGTGGTGAAAATTATAAAAACCTAATCCAGGAATGTTCCATGGAAAATACTGATGTCCTGGATTGATAGCCTTTATCTTGTGGACTCAATTTCTCTTGATGTTACTCATGTTGATATGGAGGGAAATCAAGCTGATGTAGATCTATCTAAAGGAGAAAAATTTTAGGATAGTTCAAGTTGGTAATTGTTTTACTATATTATCAATCTTGTTTTTTGAGGTGGATTCACATGGATATTTACAGAATTGTATTTGTAAGGCCTCACTATAATTATTTCATGCACTTTAATTTAATAATAAAATTACTTAAGAGATGGTTTTACTACCTCCTAGAAATTTTTACTAAATTAGTAAGTAAATTATATACTACACATGTATGCGGCCCCAAATACAACACAAAAATACATAATAAAATTTCAATAGAACTGTATATCAAATATTCATCTAAAAATAAATAATAAAATAATCATTAAATCTCTTAGAGACATTGAGTACACTAAGAGAAATATTTTTAAATATATATCAATTAAACCATCATATAACAACATTATCCACCATCTTTTTTTAAAAAACCATAAGGTTTCATCTCTTAATAAGACAAAAAATTTCAATTTCCAATAATACTATATCTAAAACCCATGTAAACTAAATTGACACAACCTATGTTGGAAAAATGCTTATTAGTGTCCTAGTATAAACAATCTCATTAGGATAAACTAAAATAATAATTTAAAAACAAATCAATAGTTACACAAATACCCACTGTCTGTGAGTAAAATAGATTAATATAAGAAAAAGATATTCAAATTATTCTATACTTCCAAAATTTTCTGGATCATAGAGAAGTATTGAACATCACATATCTAACACATAATGATCTTTAAATTGAATTTATGAAGGGATGATTCGAGTAACGAGATGTAAATAAATTAAAAAATAGATAACATAAAAAATGACTACTAATTGTAGGCATCCCCTGATGACCGAAGGGTTAAAAGGATCAATGAATCTGATCTTTTAATCCTTTCTTACACACCACCATTACAATCAAGTAATGGGTACCTAATCCTTTACAATGTACATACACTGGTTTATGGATGATTTTAATTTAATTTTCACTCATTCACACCACAGTTCTAGAATCCTATAGTGGAACCCAAACACACAACTTTAATGTTTTGAGAATTATAATTCATTCTGATCTAATCAAACTTTTATTTCCTCCTTCCATCAAAATATTTTCCCATATTAGCACTCTTGTTATTTCACAAATATATACACCAGAAATTAATTTTTTATCCACATTAGTTGTGTACCTAATTTCAAATCATTATGTAATCATTTCAAATCTCTATTTAATTTTTTATCTTACATAGAAAAATCAATTCCTACCTATATAGATAAAATTTTTAGCCATTATCTTCACTCAATATAATTTATAAAAACAAAAATATATCCCCTAGTTTGTAGAATAGTATAATGTATTTTCATAAATATTCATAACAACTAAACGTTGAGTTTAATATAAAATATATCAATAAATCACTAAAATATTCAATGTAATTCCATCGTTAAACATGAAAAAACTCAAGAAAGGTCCTTTATCTTCAATATCCTTTTAATTCATTAAAATATAAATTTCTAAAATATATTTCACAATTAAAACTTATTGAATAAACTTGTTAATAATGTTGTTATTGAAAAAATATTTCACTTTCTAACCTCCAATTTACCTTGTATAAATAAAAATTGTAACAATCAAAAAGCACCCTTAGAAAAATGAAAATTCCATTAAAAATATTTCCCTAAGAGTAGACATGATTATCTATATAATTTTGTGAGGTTACTCCTTCTTATCATTTATTTACATTAATAAATATAGTAATTTTATATTATAACTGTTATTTTAATCACATGGGGAATCATTATTTTTTTTAATAATGAACAAAATTCCTATATAAATCACCTAAACACACACACACACACATATAATGCAGCGAACGATTCTTGAGTAAAAAAAAATTAGTTTGAAATAACTTTTTAGTCCATATTCAACAATTTTAATCTCAAATTTAATATTTACACTATTTTTATGAATTATTACTTGATATTAATCATATGAACAAAAGTATAAACATGTATTTTCCCTATTTCAGTTTTTAAATATATTTAGAAAAATATCCACAATACTTTAAAAATAATAAATATTTTTTAAATAATATTTAATATCAATAAACTATTTATAATCATCAAATCACTTAATAATTAATAAATAGTAAAAATTCACTATCTAAATAACCATGGAAAGAACGTGGATACTTATTAGATGATAGGTAATTTCTTTCCACTAAGAGACGACATTAAACAAAGATAAAAAATATAAAATCCCTATTTCAATTATCTAGAAGAATTAAATTTATATTAAATTAAATTTGAAAATTTAACCATGATGCATTAACAAATGAATATAGGGAATACCATTTTTTTATAGATGGAAATTCAATGAACTTAATTTTTCTTATTTTGATCAACATGAATGGATATCTCAATGAGATAAGATTTTAAAATAATCAGGAGGTAGGAAAGAATCAAAGTGGTATTGGAGACTGGTGCATTGCCTTATTTTCACCAAATCAGACCCCTTCTATTAATATTCTTACGAAAACAACTATTTTTTATCCATATGCAATCAATTTTATTTAATTATATGATTTTATTACATTTTTAAATGATCCACTCTATTTACCATCTTATTCAAATAGTGGATGTCCCTCACTATTCAATCATGAATCATACTATTAACCAATTATTATTGTTTTTATGGAAGTATTGATATAGATTTTCAATATCAATTATTTTTAAAAGATCCATATTTTCAATTTTTATTTTTTATTATTTGAAAAAAATTTATAACAGAAATATCATTGATCTATAAAAATAAATGAAGAAATTTTATTAAATTAATGAAATAATGAAAAAAATATTAACCATTTGTTTCTATATGAATTTCTAAACAAATACTTATAAAATGGTTACAATATTTATATTATGTTATATTAATGGAAAAAATAATTTAATTATATAACAAATATGAAAATATTAATTAAATATTCAAAAAATCATTTTTTTTCAATTTAAATGAATCACAATGAAATAGACTTGCTTTGTTTATTGTTTAGTTCCATTCCATGAAATTTTCTTATTGAGAAAATTTTATATAGGATATTTTGGTAGCACTATGGAACAAGTGATATATTCGATCAATTTAACACACACTAATCATATAAACATATTTAGCCAGGGTAAAAAATTTATATTCAAAAATTTCATCTATTATCAATATATTTGTTCACTTCTCATAAAATGTATATTATTCCTCCTATTTTAAAGTCTGCGAGGGACATTAGTCAAGGGAACGTGGTTAAAAAATTTAATTTCGATAGTGGACATATATATATATATATAGAATACACCTTTTTTATTTTAATCCTACATAGTGAATATATATATCTATGGAGGATACAAGATATTTCATCCCAATAGAAATTATCATTCCTATAAATATATATTTAATAAGATTATTACATAAATTATCAATTTGAATCCACCATATGAACAGAGCATAAAGAGAAATATTAAAAAGAGAAAGGTTCATATTGATCATGCCACACACATTCAAAGAATTATAGCTTGTATTCCTTTTGAACACCAATGATTTCCTATCATTAATATTTAAACTCTATATAATGTTCCTAATACAATGTTTTAGGTTTTAAATTAATTAATTATTCCATTTATTATCCATAATGGAGTAGAAAATATGGAAAATATCAATTAATATGATAGAAGAAATCATTCCCATAATAGAGAGAGATTTCCCTTTCGAATATATAAATTAATAATTAGTGTGACTAGAAATATATCCAATCTAGAATAATTTAGTTATTCTATAGAATAAGGGTATTCCTAGATATTTAAATACAATACACACCACCTTAATTATCATACATATTTTATAATGAATTTCTTAAAGAAATTGATGTTGTGGATAAATAAAACCATAGATGTTTTCTAGACTGTTACATGATTATATATTAACCCATAATGATAAATTATTTAATTGATTTACTTAATATTCCTTGATCCTCTTTGGGGAAACTGAATCAGATCACTAGTATAAAAAAGGTGATAATGGGCCTTTAAACCTCTCCCAACCACATGTGATTAATATTTACTTTAAAACAAGTAAAAAATGAATCTACCCAAAAAACAATATGCAATTATAAAAAATTATTAGATGAAGGATCACACAGTCTAATGTTGTTGGGGTAAGAGAAATATCTTATAAGATTTATATTAAGTAGAGTATAAATTATGTTCAATTAGATAATATTGAGAATTATGTCGTCGAAAAACCATTGAAATCAAACTTGGGAAAGACTTCAACCATTACATCGTTGTTAAATATTACTGGGTATTGAATAAAATAAAATGCGACACAAATGATTCTATTTTTATTATACGTCATTAGTAATATAATATATTAAGAATATGTAATATGATAATTCAAAAAACCCTTTTCTTTGAATGCAGACATTTTTTAGAGGAGATAGAATTTTTGATGATGACAGATATCACGGTGGACATGATATTATAGGGTGTTTTTTAATGAAATTGGATAAATTAGTAGGCCTAAGTGAGGATTTATATTTATCAATATTATACTTTTATTAATAAATTGTAAATTTATAATTCATTCGTTTGGAGAGAATTTTGTTCCTCAAGAAAATAAGAATCATCTCGATGAGATCATCTTTAATAGCATCTAAAAACTCTTCAATGTAATGGTTGGTGAAGCTATAAATCCCAAAGTACTAACTAGATCGATATAAAAGGTGATATATGTTTAATTGACCATATTTTTAATCCAGGTGAAAAACGAAATATTTTAGTAGTCAATACCCATGGGGATATTATTCTCGAAATCAGAATGTTTAGTATTAAAACAAATATTAATGAGATCTTTAAAAGAAGAAATTATATGTTATATAACTTCATTATTCCCATTTATAAACAAAAACTTAATCCTATTTAATGTGATAGATTTAAAAAAAATTTATACTTTTATAGAATATTTAAAAAATAATTTTACTGTTTAACCTCTTTAATAAATTTATTCTTAAAATGTTCCCTTTCAGATGTCCTCCCTCAAAGTTACTGTTTACACTCCCTTGAATTAATTTCAACCTCCTTGTAATGGAAGGGAATTTATAACTCATTACCATGCTATTTTGAAAGATCTTATAGCTACTTTTCCAAGCAATTAATATCCACATGCCAAGAAGTGAAGAATTCCCTGATCAAAATAGCAAGAAAAACAATATTCCACAAATCATGAAAACATATAAAAATACAGAGGTAGGGATTTCTGTATAGGTCCATGCCTATTATATAATTCCCATACATACATTATTCTTAACTAAAACATTATTAAACATTAATGGAAAGGGAGAAATTTATTTTTTGGAAATGATGGTGGTGAGAATATAATGCAGATCAGAGTTGTTTTTTATCGGAATCCTAGATTGTACATGTACTATTTTCCCAAGTGAATTGAAGCTAAAAAATCATCAATATATCGTAAATTCCATTTTTCGAATCACCAATTTCTTGTATATTCTACATATATATCCATAGATTGTAACCTAAACTAGGTAGTTCTGGTTAATTAAATACTTTAATTATCTAATGGAATAAAACATTAATGGATGATGATTTCACATAAATTTCTTGAGAGTTCTATTATTCCTTATATTTTATATCCTATGATAATTAAATTAATAGATATTCATTTATTAAAATGGTTTTATTTTTATTTCTGGATACCCGATGATAAATCCTTATTTTATAATTGTTTTTTTGGTATTTTTTCTTTTGTAAATAATGCTTTTGGGGTATGGATTTGGTAGCTGGGTGGGATCCTAATTAGAGACCCTTTGAAGCCATTCTTATTGGTTTCAATTAATATCATTAACTGGGTCTCTTCTCACAAAAAATAGTTTCATTAATTGAGGACATTCGTTACAATAGGTGGCCTCCCATTTGTATATAAGGGTGGACTTTAGACTCTTATCCATATGGGAGTGATCCAACTCTGTCCTTGTGGATGAATACTCCTTATAAATACATTAAAGTTTTTATTTTTCTGTTTAGATATTATCTTGTAAAAGGGAGGTTCCTTATCCTTTAGTCTCTAATAATAAGAATGTGGGATCATGGGTCCCCTCCAACTAAACTATTTCAAAAAATTAATTTTCATCCATGGACGCTTTCATGGATAGATGGTCCCAATTATTTATATGTAAAATTCATATTTTATCCACTTCAATGCCACCTTTTCAGTTCTCATGGTATTCACATCAATCATCATAATCATCCCACAAAACTACTTTCCTTTATTATAATTTTTTGATAAATTATCACAATCAAGATTTATTATTTTTCTTGATGTACTGTCCTTTAATTATAGAGCCTTTTCATGTTTCACATTGGGTTTTAAAAATTTAACATTCCCTCCATCATAGTTGGTATTTAATCTAACATGATTTCAAGGAGTGGGATAATATCTTTAGTTGAATCTTTGGAATTTATAGACATTTTTAAATATCATGACATAGAATATTTTGATAGTTATAAAAAATGTTATATATCTGTATTCAAACTGATCATTAATTATAGAACAATTATCCAAAATATTAAAAATATCATATTGATGATTCTGGAGATCCACATCCACCAAAATATTATAATAATATAAAAATATTTCCATGATTGTTTTTTCATCAAGAGGGATGGGAGACCCAATGTAGGATTCAATATCCTTTTCGGTCTAAGGACTCCATTATAAGAAATAATGGAAATGATACCTAAAAAAATTAGGGCATTACTATGTTTCTATTTAGGGGGATTAAAATTGATACCACATTTAAAGATCCATAAATTTATATATTATAAATATGGAATTTAGAATCTAGGATTTATATCTAATAAATTTATATTTGAAAACTATGTTAAAGTATCCAATAACAATTATAATGACCCTCAATTTTTGAATCCACATATAAAATCCTATTTAAAATTAAAATTATCAAGATTTTATGTTTTCATCCCATCACATGAATAATTATTTTGATAAAATAAAACCTATATAGTCCCATTCTTTTCTTGATATATAATTGATCAAATGGGAGAGAAAATTTCTCATTTGATGATTTTGATATAGTCTGCTAGTGCAAAACAAGATCCCTAGATTATACCACAATAGAGCTCTACTTTGTTAAAAACTCTATTCAAAATACATCCTTCCTGAATATATCCCTAACATTCCTTTTTTCGCAAGTTACACCATGTTTTATTGATCCAAATCCATTATTGATCAATAGATTTAAGATCGATGACCCCAATTTGAATCACATAAACATCACTTTTTTCATTCCCAATAGATGCCACTATCATCATATTTATAATTAATATAAATATTATTAATAAGATTAAATATATTATTTTGAAAATTCGTAAGAATTTAACTCATATTATGATTGTTTAAAAAATATTACATTTTTTGAATGTAACTTGTTTAATTAGTTTCCTTATACTTTTTTTAGGTTATGTTTTTAAAAATAAATCAAATAACCATTAATATTTCAAACAAAATAACATAATAATTTGTATAGTTTGTTTAACAATTATATTGAAAATTATAAAATATAATCACTAAAAAAATACTAAACTACATACTTAGGGCTTACTATTTTTATTATTTATCTTAATAGAAATTACATTCAAAAGAATGATTTTTTTGAGAGAATAGTACTAATAAAATATATTAGAAAATGTTTTAAATAATGATATAATATTGATACAATCATATTTAAATTAGTTAACATTTAGTTTATATTTTTGTTTGGTACATTCCTAATTATATTTTAAAAATATATTTTAAATAATATATTATTTTTATTTCTTTATAGTGAATTAATTTTCAATTTTCTCATATTTTGTTAACATGGTCATTCTTTCATTAAACTAGGTTTAGTTTTTTCTTAAATAGACATAATGAGTTATAGTTTCATGTATTTATTTGGAATCTCATGTATCTTAATAATTGAAAAATAAATGTCACCAGATATTATATTCAATTTTATTTTGTCTAAGGAAGAGTATATTACTTATGCTGAATGAGAAAGGAAAATCGTACACCTGTATCCCTTATTTTGGTTTTATAATTTTATTAAAAAATAATCCTTTATTATATAAATATTAGAGTAAAATATTGAGATACATGTGAATGATATTATTAACCATGGAACTTGGTAGAATCACTCGGGATATACAATTCCCCATGAGGGGATGCGAATCATTGTTGGTTTATTTTAGCCAATTGAAGCATTATATATTCATTTAAATCTAAACTTCATTAGTGACTGGACCTGTCACTCTTAAATATCCATTAGGTCCCATAAAAGTACATATAAGAGGTAATAAATAATAACTAACCCTAGGATTTATTTATAAAGTTCACCTCAAATGTGAATGAATACATTCACAGAATATTATGGTTTATATCCCATGAACATACCTCTATTATTTTATTATCAAGAATTTGATCAGGTAATGGTATATCCCAAGTACCATAATATAGGATGCAAATAGATATAATAGAAGGACCAGGTTTCAGATATAAGTATCTTTTACTCTATAATTATTAATATGAATAACACAGGTTTTGACTAAATCCTAAGGAAAAATGATCAGTAGTCTATGTCTATGTCCCTACTAGATGAAATGGGTGCTATATGTTTTCTCTATAATATATATATATATATATCATAAGATGGTCTCAATGCCTCTTATAACAATATAATTATGAGTAGAAACATGCCTGAGATCTCACTCTTCTTATTCTTCTTCAAAACACAGTATTATTTTCCACAATTTATATTTTATAACTCCGTGGCATCGATATTCTGGATTTCATTAGATTAAAAAATTCAATGTCTCTATTGGTTTTTTAAAATTCTAGAATATGTATTATTATAGTAGAGAAATATCCTTATTTTTTACTAAAATAATAATAATAAATTATATAGCATGTTTAATTGACTTTTCTTTTTTTATTTGAATTTTTATTAAAAAAATAAATATTATTACTATAATTATAGGAACTTTAATTTTCCTGATTTATATCTTTTGAAAACAAAAAGTTTACAATTTTTCATGTTTAATAAAATAATTAGCACATTTAATTTCATTTTAATTTCATTTTACAATTAGTCATTTTATTTCTATATGATATCAAAAAATAGCATTTCCATTATTTCCCATTTAAATCTTTATAGACGTCACATGAATATGAAATCATTCACAACATTGATGATACATGTAGAATATCTTACATGTTCCTGGACCCCATTTATAGGGAACACATATTCCCTTAATCATTTAACATTATTTAGAGACTGTTTTAAGGAAAACTCATTATGGTGATACATCCTTTCAATGAGCATAGACAGAATTAATCCATATCACATTCCCATAATCCTTTATAGTGTATTCATCATCTCTAAAATTTGAATTTATTTTCACTGACCAATAACATTATGTTTCATAGATTCAATCACAATTTAATAATTGTTTCAGGATAATTATTCTTTAACTAATTTGATAAATTTTTCCTAATAAATATTCATCTAAATTATTTATTATGTAAATCTCACAAAATAATAAATCATATGTTAAATATTTGATATCAAACATAAGATTTTGTAATTTCCCCCTTCGTCTCAATTTTCTAAAATTGTTAACTAATATGTTAGATGATACGGTTTATAATATTTACACATTACCTTGAAGAATATATTATAAATTATCGATTCACCTTCCTTTGCATCATTTATATATTATTAATGTATAAGATGATAGTTTTATTTTATTTCTATTATATCTAAAAAACAACTTCTGTATATTAATGAATTTTTTTCATTTCCAATTCACAGTTGAAGATATATCACATATTCTGAATACTTATTATGCATCTTATAGAATATGTGTTCATTTATCGATTTCTAGTGATATTTGAATAAAATTTATTAAATAACAAATGATTATTTTTTATTCAAGTGCCTTATTCATTTGTATTATATATAATATATTACAATTCTCCATCATTTTCAAGGAAATGTGTCTTATGAAACCCTCAAAATATTACATGTTATAGTTATCTTGGTGATTATTCATATTTCACATATTCTAAAATAAATTTAATCATAATTTAATTATTTTAATGTGTATTTATAACCACTTAAAATTTCATTTGGGAATCTACAATATCTTCAAATTATCTCAAAAACATATTTAACCACTCTAAAAAACATCAAAAAACATTGGAAAAATTTCAAATAAAATTAAATCAATATCATAGAAAATTTCCTTGAGACTAAAACATATGAATATTCCAAAAAATATTTCCTTGATGACTCACTACCTTAATTAACACCGTTTTAAACTTCTTAGGATTCTTTAAACATTTTAAATGTGTTATATATATATATTAGTGTATTTATAACACAAGGATCAAAATTATAACTACTATTTCCTACTTATTCATACCCTTAATTAGGTCAATATAATTCATACTCTATGGTAATCACTCATGTTAAACATTCTCGAATATGACTCAACTTGATCTGACTAAATTTGTTTTAATCATAATAGAAAATTTATCTCACAACATAAATTATTTTTCATTGATGCTACATAGAGACAAAAATATCCATCAACATGAAAAATCATAGTATGTATCCTTTTCATAAAATCATATTAAACAAATTATAAACTTAGAATTCCAGCTAACTATTTCCTTATCCAATCATGTTTTTTCAAAATTTTAACAAAAAGACAGAATCAGAAAGAAATTTTTGAAGTTCCTCAAACACTTATCTTATATTTTACTTGTGAAAGGATATCTAAAAATATCAAATGGAAGAGTCTCAATTTAATTTTCCTAGTAATGTTATTGTAGATCACTTGTATCTTATTATACATCTGCGAATTAAAAATGACTATCTTATAAGATTTATATTGAAACTCTATTAATCGTGTATTTTTCATTTTAAACATATATTTTCACAGAGATATAGGAAGTCAATGTATTAATGACATTTATTTTCACAATAATATCCTTATAAGTTATTCTAATCTAACAAATATTGATATCACACATATTACCTTCATCTTAATTTGAAAAAATACCAACTAAACACAATATGGGTTCAACATTCTCCCCATTGTATTTATTTTCAATAACATTTATAATAATACATCTCAATATTTTTGTGATTTTTCTTGTTTTCCCCCTTATTAAAAATAAATATGAAGAAAAGTTGAGAGTGAATTGTGTCAATTCATTTAAAGTGATGTACCATCAATTATTACATCTATGTTTATGTGATCAATTACGAGGGAGGGAAAAAATAGGGCAAAATATAGATAATAAAACATTACATTATAAAATTAGAATGTGATATCAATATATATATATAACAACTTGATATTTTTCTCAATCTATGTTTAAATTTTTTTTTCTATATAAATAAATTTAAATCAACCGATAAATATATTAATTAATAATTATGATATTAATTTAATTAATTGATATAGAAAAATAAATTAAATGCATTAAATATTTACTATCTAGATTTGAATTCAAAAATAATCAATGGAACTTACTTTAATTTAAATTACATTTATTAAATCATCATTTTCCTTGAATAAGAAAATTAAATTATTATATGATTTCAAATCATACCTTTTATATTATTAGAATATTTAATAAATTCCCATTTTCATTAAATTATTATGTTCTAAATACTGTTTAAAAAACCGTGATAAATTTTACACTCCACACCATTACTCATCAACAAAAATCCACTTATCCATAAATACTTTAGGATATATAATTTTAGGCCAATATAAATATAATCACTTTTGTAATGATATATAATTTTAAAAACATAAAAAATTTCGTTAGTTCCCCCATAAAAACAAAAATCACCTTCAATTCCCATCACAAGATGTATTAAAATAAAAGATAATCTATTAAGGAATAAGGTAAAATTTCTTTTCTCATAAATGAGGGTTTTAGTTTGGGGAACTTCTTTTCATCCAAGATACTATATTATTTATAGTTCTATATTTCGGTGAACTATTCATGCCTACTCTTCTAATATTTTAATAAGTATTTAACATAAATAACATGGTCTTTATTCATTACTTCAATAATTTACCTTTGTGAAATTATCTTATTTAATTTTTGTTGTAAATTTATGGAATAACTTAGTTATATATTAATCACATTGAAGTTTTATTCTTATGAAAATCTGATGATTAATAAATCTTTAATATTATCTTATTTGTCATGATAAATTTTATCCAATATTTTTTGATTGATGTGATAATTTAATCAAAATCAAGCTCATATTTTGAATTTTATCTTCATGAATTTTATTTCATTAATCAATAGAATGTGAATATTTTTTACGTTTTTTATTTTAATATCTACTTCCACATTTTTTACCTAAATGATATTATATTGATTTATCTTCAATGAAAATAAAATATCAAGAATAATCTAAATGAATTAATTTTTCTTAAGGATTATTTAAACAAAATTTCCATAATTTGGAGTATATCCATTCATAATCTTGTATTCCCTCAGTATTGGAATTGAATTTCAAAGTGAGATATACCCTTAAAATAATCTCTTGTTTAATTTTTTCTCTATTTTATGTGAATATTATTCAAGGATGTTGATATCCACCTATAAATTTCTTAAAAAAACACAAATAAATGTTGATATATGTTTTATAACGTTATATGTGATGCATTTTAAATAAGGTATTGATTCAGACTATTCATCATAACAAATGTGATAGTATTTACTCGTTCTTCTTTCTTCTATTGTAGTGTTTTTGTAGGAAATATCTATTATATCAATTTAATCATAAAAATATTTTTATTCTTTTGAAGTAGAATGATCGTTTATCTCCATGGTAGTTGCTGTACTGACTAGATATTTTCCCCTTACAATGTTTTATTCATTGGGGTTCTATATTGGGGAAAAAATTCCACTTATTATATTTATAAAATCAATACATTCTTTAAAATAATCATCTATTTTTAATTTCTCTTTATCAAGGCATTAGATGTAATACAGTTTTCATATGTAGATGATTATTTTCTTCGAATAAAAAAATGTATTTTTAATTTTCAATAGATAACAAAACTGCAATTATTATGTCTATTATAAATCGAATAAGTGGTGGAACCATTCTTTGATACTAATTAATAAGACAACTTCAGTTACAACTAACATGGATAGATGGGTGAATCAATGTTTTTATTATAAAAAATTAAACATTTAGCCCCAATTTTACCACAAAAATTATTCAGTGAATGGACATACCAGTATTACTAATCATTTCAGTTTCACTAAATTAACTATAAGAATTAAATAAAAAACAAGGAACACGTATATTTCTTAAAAGGGGTCACCTCTAATGCGAATGATTGTGTTCATATTATGTTGTGGTTTTTATACAATGTAAAAAATATATTATTTTTTATTCATGAAATAGACCATGAAAAGGAAAATCAATGAATTTATAATAATATAACAAACCGGGTACAATGGAATTACCAACATGTAAATATAATGATATGAAATACAGTAGGAATTTCTATAATAAATATATGTTTTGGGATTGTCCTCTTGAATAATGCTGGGTAATGAAGGTTTGTGTCCCTTGCATAGTACGAATCTGATCTTCTTCCAAAATTTTAGTAATAACATGTGACACTTTCTAAATATTAGATAATACAATATAATAATTACATTGGCCATTATCCTTGCTTCTTTAGCATGTATAAATATGACATGAAAATTTTATTGGGTCTTTGTATTATTCTTATTACTTATCACAGTTAAATATTTTCTACCTTATATGTTATATCTCTCCTTATCTTTGCCACAAAATATTTATCCAAATTAATTGTGGTGTCGATTATTTAACTATCTTCTTCAACTTCAAGAATTTAATGGACAACATCAGAGTTGGATCCTTCTTGCTTCTCAAATAATTCCAAAAATTTATGTATCGAGGTAATCACTATTTTATTTCCCTTATCAAAATATATTTTCATATAACACATGAATAATATTTCAAAATATCTTAACAATGTAATTTCATTGAATTATCACTCTTAAAATATCAGTATTTTTCAGTTTTCAAGAGTCCTATAAGATATGAAAAAAATTTAGTCTACTTTTTATTCCCTTGAAGTGTAATTTTTTTAAAGTCTACAAGACATCTAAAAATATAATTTCTTCTCTTTTTCATTTAAACATATAAATAATCAACATGAATTTAATAATGTTCAGAACTAAATGTAATCATGTACTATATTTAGTGTTTCCATGGATCCTCATAGTGTTTTTAAAATATTTCCCATGTCATTTATCCTTGATAATGCACTACAACATTAAATATTCTTCATAACCAAACATACATTCAAATGGAAGATGTTTGTTCATGTTCATGGATGTATTTTTGTTTTGTTTGATTATGTGTTATTTTATGTTTTAAAATATCTCAAACCCTCTTATAATATTTTTTTAAAAACTATTTTCAAAACCACTCTATATTTTATATATGAAATAAGTTGTGGTAATCATAATTTTATAATAATTGGTTATTTTGAATTATAATTAGTTTATTTATATTTTTTAATAAAATAAATGTAATATATTTCAATATATATCATATTTCCATTTTGATCCAAACATGATATTTGTTCTTAGTTTCAAGAAATATTTTCAGTTTATACAATTTTATATTTTTTTCCAAATTTAAATTATAACAGAGGTTATACTGCTCTGATTGTTATGAATGTTTCATAATTTAAAATAAAACTCTTTTATCTTAATTTTATTTGAATAAATAGAAGATTGAATTTAATGTTTAAGAAGTTCATATTTATTTGTATGAAATATAAAATGTTTTTTTATTACATTTAAATATATGAAACTCTAAAATTTTCATTTACATACCTTAAAATTTGGATGATGTAACAAAATCCATTCTTTTGTAATAAAAACAATTTTTCACTGTATTTTTGATGATATATCCTTCTACACCCATTAGAATTAAATAATTATTGAATCATTTGAAAGGTAATGGAATTATTTTTAATTAATTGGCAATTACAATCTTCTAAGTCTATATTTTAATTGAATATTGATATTTCTATGTTAATGTTTGAACATACAATAATGAGTCACTATTCATCATCTTCTCCCACCAGCATCCTTCCTCCATGGATGATCACTCATGCTTCCACCCCTTAATCTATGATCCATGAAACCATAATATTCCTTATCATATAGCCACTCCTTTAATTGATGTTTAATTTTAATAGTAGTAGTGTTTTTTTGTATCTCAATTGTGGGTCTTTCTACTTTCACCAGTGCACCACTTTCATTTATACCAAACGATACATTGTTTGGATTATTCCAACAGTGAATCAAACCATTTTCCAATGGTGACTCAATAATGTTTTTCTACAGTGACCCAATAATTTTTTCAAGTAACAGTGGCTTGTCATTCCATTCCAAAATAGGATGATTTTTTTATTCACAATGGAGGGTCAGTCCATTGTTTCTAAAAATTGCTCATTTATTAAGAACCGAACAGTGACTCACTTATCAATTTCTAACAGTTTCTCAATTTTCTTTATAATGGGTTCTCATTTCTAAAGAAGCTAGTGGGGGATCGTTCCTAAAGAACCCATCGACGAGTCAAAAATAACTACAATAGTGTCTCACTCCTCTGTTTCTAAAGGTTTCTCATTTTTCTTGGTCAAAATTTGGTATTTCAAAAAACCTAACATTGTCATATTTTTAAAGACACAATGGTGGATTATTCTTAAACCCAATGATTACTAATTTATATTTCTAATTGTGACATAATTTCCAACGTTATCTTAATTTCCAATAGTGACACAATTCACAATGGTGACTTAATTTTCAATGGTAACTCCATTATTTTTTCTAAAAGTGACTCATTATAAATGGTGAGTCTTTTAAATTCAAATAGTGACTCATTTGTTTTTAAATAATGGTGATTCATGATCTTTTTTTCAACACTTATTATATTTTTATGAAATTTATATTTTTATTAACAGTTTATAATTTTTTATTAATTTATAAAATTAATATATATTATATATAAGTATTGAAAATTTTTATTATAATTTTTTAATTATATTTTTAATGTAATTAAATTCATTTATTAACCTTATAAACATATTTCTCTTATTTATAAATTTTATATCTTGAATTTAGTTGTTGGACTTATTATTATCTAAATTAATATTTTTTACGAACAATATATTTAAACTATTTATATGGAATTTATAGTATAATAATTATAATAATTATTATAATTAATATGTTTACCTGATTTGTTATTTTGAAATATATTTAATATTTTTTTAAATAGTATTATGAACTTTTTGGGTTAACATTTGACTTATTATTTTCGTTTATTAGGTAATTAAATTCTTTTTTAATTGGATATTAATTTTTAATTCCAACATTTATTTGATACAATTATTATGCCCAACACCTCTCCATCTCTCCTAACTAATTCAACTACTTTTGAAATAGTATTTCATTACACGGTTTATATTTTTTTAGTTTTATTTTATAAATATTTTTAATGGTTCTATGTAACATAATGGTTTACTCCTGATTAATTCTTTGATACTATATTTTTGAAAGACAAAAATATGGAGATTTTTTAACCTCATATACAAATTAAAGTATTTTGGGACACTTAATTTCAACACCTCAATAATATCTATATAGATTAATTTTTTATTCATTGACTTCTAAAACACTGAATATAGGAAATGGATTAGTCCTTGTGATAGATTACCTACGATTTATTTATGTAACTTTTCATTTATACAGTTTTTGTGTCTGTAACACTATTTCCATCTCTCAAACACACTGGTTGTTTTCTGTTTATGTTTTAAAAAAAAAATCATGACCCATCCCCCGAGGCCTGTTTCGTGACTACCCCAAGCCCGCCTTCTATAGTCTAGGGGCTGGTGACTAGCCCCAAAGGTGAAAATCTCAATTCTGGGAAGGAATTGACATTATAAATCACAAGCACACACAATCAGAGTAAGGTGGATGCAATACACTAAGTGAAATCTGCATACAAATGAGTGCTGAAAAGTAAAGGGGTCGGAATAAGAGCCCAACAAAAAAGTACCAGTATAACTGAAAAGGTAAAAACAACTAAAGGGTGAAAGTGGCTTTAATATCATCCACCACGGATCCTACCTGATGGGTAGGTATAGATAGCCTCTATTGAACTCCACGTCTGTCTGTCTCCTCCATGTACCTATGTTATCAAGTAATCCATCTCAATCATGAGGTAAACTCAAAATTTACTAACTCAGCTCAACCAGTATTTTATTCTAGGAATAATATCAATCTAAACCCTCAACTACTGGAGAAATCCTCCTCTATTGGGTATGGTGGGCATTCCGCATCACACATAGGCACATCCCACTACCTTGGACTGCTGAGGTACTCATCCTGTCAAGTACCGTGGATCTACCGCACTCACACAGAGGTGCTCCCAACTGTGGGTCTACTGCACTCACACAGAGGCGCTTTATCTCATAACCTGATGAGGTACTCTATGTGTCGAGTACTGTGCATCTTCCGTGCTCACACAGAGGCACTCCCCACCGTGGGTCTACCACGAAACCATGGCGCTCCCCACAGGGCTAGTCAAATCACTCCGAGTCGAATCGGTCAGTAGTCATCAAGTCTTAGCCAGCTACTAGGTTCCCGCAAAAAATTCCTCCTTGTCTCTAGAAGATCCAATCCATAAGCTACTAGTCAATACTCTAACTATCACGAAGTCTCATGTAGAAGTATATCAATGATATGCCTCATCATAAGGGTTTCAACGAAACAGACGGTACGTCAATCAGACACCCGGTCTGTGAGTTATTATCCTTTTAGTCTCAGGGGCCCGGTTGGATTCATTTACGATCCAACCTGACCATATTTCAAATATACCCCGAACTCCAGTGGGGTATTCTCAAAGGGAACTTCGCATTCCAAGAATACCAACACTTCTGATGGTTCCTCAAATGGACGTTCGGTTCCAAAGATATTGCCAAAGAAAGTATGGGTTGGTATTGGGCTTGGGCCCGATCCGACTTGGTCAGACCGACTTGGTCCAACCCCGTCGGGGCTGACCCGGTCTAGGTCGACCCGGTCTAGGTCGACCTTGTCTAACCCGCTGGGTCTGACGTGGCCTGTTGTGAAAATTAGCCTGATAGGTTCAGCATGGAGGTCGCCACGTTGGCGGCTCGGCTCGGAGGCCGGGGCCGGTTCGGCCAGCCCCACGTCCGGCGTGGCTCAGGAGGCTCAACCCAGAAAGACGAGCCGGTTTAGCTAGCAACGCTGTGAAGGATGCCACGGGCTGACCTGGGTAGTGAGCGCATCTGGCCGGTTCGGCCGGGCACCAGGGCTCGGGCAGGCCACACGGGGCTCGGGCAGGCCGCACAGGGTGCGGGCAGGACGGCATGGCACCGGGTAGAGCGCAGGTTGGTCATCCGGGTGCGGGCAGTGCGTGGGCAAGCCACTCAGGGCACGGGCCAGCCGGCCATGCAATGGGCAGGGCGCTGGTAATTCGGTGGTAAGCGGGGAGCTCGTGGGTAGGCCACTGTGGCGTGCGGGCAGGCCGTAGAGTGTCGGGCAGGATGCATAGAGGCCAGTGGGGCGCGGGCAGGCAGGCGGGGCATGTGGGCACGCTGCGGGCAGTGCACGGGTAGGCCGACAGGGCACGCGGGCAGGACGGTAGGCTCGGCCGGAGGCGGTGCAGGATGCCGCGAGGCAGTGGAGTTCATGGAGGTTGCGGGTAGCGCAACCTTTGTCGTTGCCGTCTCCGTCGCCTCGTCATTGTTACGTTGCCCTGCCGAAGAATGCCATAGGAAAGAAAAACGATGGAGGATGTCAGGCCATGTAAGGTTGGCCTGCACACTCCGTGTTTAGGGAGGTATCAATTGGATCAACAAGATAAGCAGTTGATCATTTACACGTCTGCAACAAATGCTTTATATCTGATAAAGAAGATAAGAAAAGGTATAACATCATCAAGTAATAAAGCCCCCTACTTGGATATTCGGGAATTTATCATTCGTTGAAGGAGTAGTGGGAAGAATACTAATAGAATCATCGTTCTTCACATCCTCCAAGCACTTATGAACCCGAGTTGCATCAGCCCGTGGAAGATTCTCCACATCGGTAGGTGTCCGATGAAGATGTCGACGAAGATCATCGTTCTTCATCGGTGGAGCATTCTTCGTTCTTTGTTGGGAGCTTTTCTCCCTAGATCTCCTCTTCCCAAGTTCCACCAAATGAATGATGCCAACCCAAAAGAAATAATAAATTGTCTATTAATTTAATTGTTAGAATGATTTCAAATGGAGAAATAAATTAAGGGGCTCCACCTAATTATTAATGTGTGTAGGCAAAAAATTATTTAGTGGAGTTCAAGAGGCTCCAACGGTGGTGGCACCATTAAGTGGGGCGTTCAAGAGTTTTCTCCCCACATAATGGAGATTTAAACGGGTTTCATCCTCGGGTGTTCCCCCCCCCCCACTTTAATCCTCACATGGGAGGTTATGTTCGTGTGGGCCCCACCACCACAACCTCTCCTGGGAGATTAAGGTGTGGTGGTCCCACATCCAACTTCCATGAGGAGGTTTTAACCACCAACACTCACATGGTGGCTCAATAAAATAAAGTATAGCACAATTTTTTTATTATTAGAAAACCCAAAAACTAACTTTTAATCTCAACAAACTGTTGTTGAGGTGAAATTATTCTGAAGAGAATACCAACACTATGAGTTTAACGGTGCCCTCAGAATTCAGTTTTGAGCACCGGTTCAAAAGTTATAAAATCTGGCTCATACATTTACTGAACGTACACGAATAGAACTTCAAAAATTGATTTCAGGCACACCCGGCCTCAGAATCAAGTTCTGTAAATTATTGCGGACTCGTAAAATTCCCATGTATTTAAGAAAAAAATTTCCACGTAAATTTTTGGTCTTTAAATTTCCCCACCTCAGGGCTTTACGTCCCCGTAAGCTATAACTCGAACTATGGGATCAAATGAGGGTACTGAGCACGCATCTCAGCCTCCCGTTCCCATGTGCTCTCCTGGATGTTTTTTTGCTGCTAGCAAATGTGTACCAGATGTATCTACCATCCATGTAGGACCCACTCTTGTCGATCCTATATCTCCATTGGAACCAGCGTAAAAGTTGCCCCATCGTCGAATTCCAACTCTCCATGGTCGATGATGTGGGAAGGGTCGTGCACGTATCACCTCAGCTGAGATATGTGGAAGAAGTCATTCACCCGGTTCAACTAAGTGGAAGAGATAAGTGGAAAGAAACCTAGACTACTATGCTGAGGACCTGGAAAGGTCCAAGGAATCTCAGAGATAACTTTTCGCCTTAGCCAAATCACCATAGACTTTGTCGAGGTGAGACCCATAAAAAGAAATTGTCACCATCCTCGAACTCTTGAGGTCTCCATCTCCTGTCATCATACAACTTCTGCCTGCTCTGTGTAGTCTTCATCCGCTCCTGTATGATCTGCACCTTCTCACTGGTAGCTCGTACCATCCCTGGTTCCACTAGTGCTAACTCCCCAGGGTCTGTCCAGCACAAGGGTGATCTGTAAGGTCTCCCGTATAACGCCACAAAGGGTTTCATCCATATGGTTGAGTGATAGCTATTGTTGTAGGAAAACTCCACCAAAGGTAAGTGATCCTCCCAGCTACTACCGGAGTGGAGAAAACAAGAACAAAGCATGTCCTCGAGAGTTTGAATGGTTCTCTCAGATTTGACATCCATCTAAGGATGGAAGGCAGTGCTCATACAAAGATTCGTCCCGAAATCCTCTTGTAACCCCTTCCGTAGCCATGATGTAAACAGTGCGTCATGATCATAGACAATCGTTGAAGGTATACCATGTAAACACACAATATCCTACACATAGATGCGTCCTAATATCTCTACTGAACCATGCTCTTTGATCGGTAGGAAGTGGGCTGACTTGGTGGGTCGGTCGACGATCACCCAAATCGAGTCATGACCCCTTTATATACAAGGAATAACCGTCACGATTTCCATGGATATCACATCCCAATTCCACTCTGAGACCTCTAAAGGGAATACCAATACTGTTGGTTCCTGGAGCTCTGCCTTCACTTATTGAAAAGTGGGGAATCGAGATACAAACTTTGCTACCACCTTCTTCATAGCTGGCCACCAGTGTTGTGGCCAAAGGTCATACTACATCTTCTCCACACCTGGATGTACTACTATAGGGGATGTGTGGAAATCTCTCAATACATTCTCCTGAAGTGACACTGGAACTATGGTATGTCCTCTGAAGAAGATGACATGCTCCTCACCTTCAGAAAATCAATCAGGTGCCAGCCATGTGGATATTTCATTGTGTCGCGTCTCACAGTCAGCGTCTCCACACTGCACCTCCATGACTCGCTGAAGAAGTGGGTGAGTGACTATAAGAGACTATAGATAGGATGATCTGTATCTATCCACAAATGATATCTGTAAAGTAGCTAGCTCCCCTGTCACCTCGCCTAGCAGCTGCATACCAGTTCTCTGACTGAGTGCATCTGGAACAATGTTCCCATTCCATGGAGTATAGATTATCTCGAAGTCATAGTCCTGGAGGAACTCAAGGAAACTTTTCTATCTCAGTTTCAGGTCCTTCTGGGATAAGATATAGCAAAGACTATTGTGATCAGAGTAGACTGTGAAACACTCTCCCATCAGTTAGTGCTTAAACATCTTCCAAGATAAGACCATTACTGATAAATCCAGATCATGGGTATTATAGTTCTTCTCGTGATGTGTTAGTTGTCGATAACCATACATGATCACTACTCATTCCTGCATCAGGACACACCTAAGTTTGTTCCCTGATGTGTATTAGTAGACCACATACCCTAATCCTTCCTCTGGAATCCTCAATATGGGGGCACTAGTCAGCCTCTTCCTCATCTTCTAATAACTCTGTTGGCATCTCTCTGACCACACAAAGGGTTTCCCAATCTTCATCAAGGCTGATAGTAGTGTTGCAACTCTGGAGATGTCTGGAACAAATCTCTGGTAGTATGTAGCCAAAGTAAATGTCCCTACCCTTTTGGGGGGTAATCTTGGAAACATCTTTTGAAATGTTTTCCCCATGTTCTATCACTCATGTTTGGAATGGAAAACTCAAAACTCCTACTGCCACGAGGGTATGACTGGCCGACTCAATAGTGATCGACCACACCCTCCTGTGCATGAGTTTAACCAGTGCTTCTTGGGATTCCTTTTTCACCGACTAAAGAAAACCTCATCCAAATTTTTTTGATAAAACACAATCGTTTTTCCTAGTACAGTCAATCTGTGTATGAACTGTGGTTGCCCAGTCCATACCCAAACACACATTGTAAGGCCTCGACCGTTCCACCAAGAGGTTCCAACCGAAAATATCACCCCAATGGCCAGATAACAACTTTGGAATAAGTGTGATTATCGAGTCTCCTCCCAAAGGTATCTCCAGACGTGAGAGTCAATTCAATGGTTTTACCAGAAACTCTAGCTCTAGGAAAAGATTCATAGAAGGGAGGAATGATTAGTACTTATGTCTATTAATACGAGAGATATTAGTTGACATTGTATGTACCTCAAATCAATACTAGAACCCTTTACACTCCTTGAATGCATGCAACTACTCTCTTCCCCTTCCCTCCAGTTCCCTAAGCCTGGCGGGGACTACAAAGGCCTGTGGTTGTAACATGTTGAAATGTACACCACCTCATGTTGCGCTCCGAGCTCCGCTTCCACACCTACTGCCCTACAGATTCATCTATCCCTGTCACATCCTCTTCCCAAATCTTCTTCCACACTAGATTCTCTAAGACTAGCACCAGTTTACTGATTTCCCATTTCAAACATTCAATGGTTGTATCTGCTAATCCAAAGAACATTCAACCTTAAAAGATATTTCTATAATCTAGAGAAAGGTACTGTCTCGGATGTCTAAGCCCCAATGAACTGATAGTATCGTATTCACCTAGTATTGGGAATGATCGGTATGCCTCGATGAATACTTAGCTACCGACAAGTCATCCTAAAGAAGATGAACATGCTCTAGAAAACTCTCTGACACTTCCTCAGGCCAGTCCTCAACTGCCAGTGAGTTGGGCTCGCCTTAGAACCTGAGGGGTAGCTAATGTTGAAACATGTGTAAGGCCCTAAGCCTACATGTGTCATATACCGATACCGCCGGTTGTAACTGTTGGCCAACTGGCAGTGATATAGCTGACACACTACCTGAATGTACAATCTTGGCAAACGATCCATGTACCGAAGCCTCATCACTATGTGGACCAACCTCATGGTCACTCACTGTAAAACACTATTAGTTAAGATCATTAACTAATCTATGTGTGTCTCAACTAGGCAGAGAACTCTAGCAGTCGCCTCCAGCTAGTCCTCTGCTTCCTGGGAATCTTTCTCACCTCGTAACCACAGAGGCCTCTGTCGCTGGAACTCGTGCAATATGCTTAGTCGGCATGCACCGTTCTCTAGTGAGGATGGTGGTATCTGCTTTCAAATGGATGTTGGTGCTAATGGTACACCACCTGAAGGTGCCAACATAGTAAGAGGGCCTTGCACTAGAGCCTCGTCGCTCGGTCGACCGTCATCATGTATTGTCTTGGAACTCTATCTGGCTATCTGCGTGGAGGCCTCCCGAACAGATTTGAAAAAGTAAAAAGGTATACCTGGTGAGCTGACCTGGTTGAGATGACATTAAGAAAACATTTTTAAACTTATAAGTAATCTGTTTTTTCTTACACTGAGTTAGAAATCAGAAGTCAGGGTCCTGGGGTACGGATACATCGTCCGCCGCACCAACACTGGACTCCCTGAACTGAGAACCACACTCAGTACCATTAACACTATTTCTTCATATAAATGAAAGATTTTCGTCCTAAGTTCTGTTGTAGAACTGACTCCTCTGATACCAACTTATCACGAACCGTCCCCTGGGGCCCCTATTGTGACTACCCCAAGCCCGCTGTCCATATTCTAGGGCCTGACGACTAGCACCAATGGAGTAAATCTCTAAGCTGTGAAGAAATTTCTATTATAAATCATAAAAACACACAATCAGAGTAAGCTGGAAGCAATACACTATGTAAAACTGTGTACAAATGAGTGCTACAAATTAAAGGTGCCGGAATACAAACCCTACAAAAAAGTACATGTACAACTGAAAAGAAAAAAACAATTGAAGGGTGAAAGAAGGTCCAAGATCATCCACCATAGATCCTACCTAAAGAGTAGGTACATATAGCCTCCACAGCACTCCACATCCGTCCATCTCCTCCATGTATTATCACACTCTATAGTCCACCTCCGGGTTCCATCCAGTTTTTTCCACTCAGCCTCGGTCAGTGTTGTCTGTCGTCTGCATGAAACACAACGAGGTGGGGGCATACCCTGTGCAGGGGTGAGTATAACGATACTCAGTAGGTACCCCGATACACTCAAGGTCTCACAAAAATCCAACAAGAATAAACCACAAAGTAATAAAATCAATAGATAACCACACATAGGTTTATTCCTATACATATACCTATGTTATCAAGTAATCCATCTCAATCATGAGGTAAACTCAAAAGTTACTGAATAAACTCAACCAGAATTTTATTTTGGGATAGTATCAATCTGAACCCTCGGCTTCTGGAGAACTCCTCCTCTATCCAGTACAATGGGAATGCTATGTCACACAGAGGTGATTCCCACTAACTTGGACTGCAGAGGTACTCGTCCTGTCGAGTACCGTGGATCTGCCACTCCCATACAGAGGTGCTCCCCACTGTGGGTCTGATGCGCTCACACAGAGGCACTCCCCCTTGTTGCCTGATGAGGTAGTCCACATGTCAAGTACTATGGGTCTTCTGCACTCACATAGAGGTGCACCCCACCATGGGTCTACCACGACACCAAGGTGCTCCCCATTGGGAAAGTCAAATCACTCTGAGTCGAATCGGGCAACAGTCGTCAAGTCAAAGCCAGCTACTAGGTTACTAGACAAATGTATGCTCGTCTCTGGAAGATCCGCTCCAAAACCTACTGGTCGATACTCCAACTATCACGATGCCTCACGTAGAAGTATCTTAATTGTCTACACTGTCATAGGGGTCTCAACGTAATAGATGACGCATCGATCGGACGCCCGGTCTGTAAATTATTAGCCTTTTAGTACCAGGGGCCCGGTTGGATTCCTGTACGATCCATACTGAACGTATCTCAAATATACCCTGAACTCTAGTGGGGTATTCTCAAAGGGACCATCGGGTTTCAAATATACCAGAACTGCTGACAGTTCATCAAATAGAAGTCCGGTGAAAAATATATGTCAATGAAAGTATGGGTCGGTATTGTGCCTGGGCCCGGTCTAACCCGGTCTGAATGACTCTGCCCGACCTGGTCTGGGCCGACCCGGTCTGGGCTGACCCGATCAACCCGCTAGGTTCGACTCAGTCTGCAGGGCCCGACCCCACAGACTGTAGGGGCAGTTTGGCTCGGAGGTCGCCACATAGGCGGCTCGGCCCGAAGTCCGGGGCCGGTTCAGCCAGCACCACGTGTGGTGCTGCTCGGGCGGCTCGTCCCGGAAAGCCGAGCTGATTCGGACAGTGATGCCGCGAAAGATGCCGCATGCTGACTTGGGGGTTTTGTGCGGCTTGGCCATTTCGGCCAGGAGTCGAGGTGTGGGAAGGTCGAACGAGGCACCGGGAAGGGCGCGGGCAGGACGCGCGGGTCGCAGGTAGGCCGGCAGGGCCCCGGGAAGGGCGCTGGGAGGCCGCGTGGGGCGCGGGTAGTTCGGGAGGTGCAGGGGCAGGGCAGGGGAAGGCTGGTAGGGTGTGGGCAGGCCAGCGGGGCATGCGAGCAGCACGGGGGCAAGGTGCGAGGGGCAGGGAAGGGCGAGGGTAGGCCTGCGGGGCAAGGGAAGTGCATGGGCAGGCCAGCGGGGCATGCACGCCAGGAGAGGGCAACGCGTGGGCAGGCCGGTTGGGCGCGCAGGCAGGCCGTTGGGGTGCGGTCGGCACGTGGGCATAGCCAGAGGCGGTGCGAGACATCGCGGGGGCGGCTCTGTTTACGGAGGTCATGGGTAGCGTGGCTTTTGTCGTTGCTGTCTCCGTCACCTCGTCGTTGTTACGTCACCATGCCGAAGAACGCCACAAGAAGGAAAAACAATGAAGGATTTCGTGCCATGTTAGGTTGTCCCACACACTCTGCATTTAGGGACACATAAATTTTCCAATAAGATAAGAAGTTTATCATTAAAACATCTTCAACAAACCATTTATATCCGATTAAGAAGATAAGAAACGGTATAACATCATCAAGTAATAAAACCCCCAACCTGGATTGTCGGGCATTTGTTGTTCGTTGACGGAGTTGTGGGAAGAAGACGAAGAGAATCATCATTTGTCGCATCCGCCAAGCACTTATGAACCCGAGTTGCATCGGCATGTGGATGATGCACCACGTTGGAAGGTTTCCTAGGAAGAAGTCGAAGAGGATTAGTGTTCTTCGTCGGTGGAGCGTTCTACATTCTTCGTTGGGAGCATTTCTCCATAGCTCTCCTCTTCTTGACTTCCACCAAATGAATGATGCCAACCCAAATGAAATAATATATTTTTTATTATTTTAATTGTTGGAACGAATTAAAATGTAGAAATTAATTAAGGGGATCCACCTAATCAATTCATGTGTATAGGCACAAAATTAATTAGGGGTGTTCAAGAGGCTCCAAGGGTGACGGTAGGATTAAGTGGGGAGTTCAAGTGGTTTCTTCCAACTTAATGGGGAGTTCAAGGGGTTTCATCCTCAGGTGGTTGCTAGCACTTTAATCCTCACATGGGAGTTAATGTTTGGCTGAGCCCCAACACCATAACCTCTAATGGGTGGTTAAGCTGTGGTGGTCCCCATTCCAACTCCCATGAGGAGGTTTTGACCACCAACACTCAAATGGAGGCTCAATCAAATAAAGTTTCACAAAATTTAATTTTTATTAATAAAACCCAAAAACTAACATTTATTATCGACCAACTGTCGTCGAGGTGAATGTTTTCTTAAATGAATACCGGAGCTGTGAGTTCAACGGTTCCCTCGGATTTCAATTTCGGGTACTGGTTCAAAATTTATAAAATCCCTCTCGTACGTTTACCGAACATACTGGAATAAAACTTCATCAATTGATTCCGGGAACACTGGGCCCTGGAATCGAGCACCATTATTTTTTGTGAACTCATAAAATTTCCATGTATTTAAGAAAAAAAATACATTGAAATTCAAGGTCTTTACAAAATTATTATTGATTATTCTCTAAAATTTAGGTTATGAATCTCAGATTTTGATGCAAATAATGTTTGTGTTATGATTCCCAGTATCTAATGTTAGGTTCTAAACGGGTTGTGACTCCCCATAAAAATATAGCGTCATCGTTTTTACTTTTCTAGAAAAGGATTTTGTACATGTGTTATCACCCCCAAAAAAATAATTATATTTCACACATATATCTCAAAAAAATGGAGATATAAGACTGGACTGTGAACACATTGGAAAAAATGAGTATAAGATCCCATATGTTAATTTATTTTTTCCACTGCTAAATTAACACTTATAACTAAAAATGGTAATAAATTTAATTAATCAAATTTATTTGATTAAATTATTTAATATTGTCAATTCACCGCCTCAAAAACATATATCATTAGCCTATCATATATAAAAATCCATATTAGAGGATACCCTTCTTAGGAATATTTTATCTCTATCCTTCTATTTTATAATACCAAACATTTGTATCAGTGGTTTTTCATTTTGGAATAAGCCAATTCCTCTATAGAGTATGCCTTTAGTTTAATTGTGATAATCTCTTCCTAGACCATACAGTATAAGGAAAAGATCATAAATATAAAAGGATTGAACCCAAATGATGCTTGGATTCATGAGAAGCCACAACACTTTTATGGAAACGATTATGGCTAATGAAGATATCAAATGGAGGCGTACCTCAAAAAGTTGATCATTGAGCACTAGTATATCCTACCAAAATAGTACACTCTATTAAAATTTATCCCAGATACACATAATGGAAACAATACTACTATATATGGTTAAAATTAAAACGTTGTTAATATTTTTTGTTGTTTTATTAATAAAAGTGTATTTAGTAATGTGTCTTCTTGTAAGATTACTATTGATATTTGGATGACAATAAAATTCACTCAACATGTATGAGAAACATTTATCCAAACTAATCATGGAATTATTTTACTGGAATAATATGACTTTAATATGGGGGAAGTTGGAACAATAAATTTTTTTCCACTAATTAAAAAGTATTCTGAATGGGGTGAAGTAACTTGGAAATGCTATGGAAAACCCAGTATTTATTGAATTAGTCCTATTGGAATTACCAAAAAAATGGAAGTCATAGATGGTTTCCATTTAAAAAGTAATAAATTCAACAAGTACTGAATTGATGAATGGATTGAATCACTAATTCTATATGAATTGGGATTGAAGAACATAGTTTATGAGTTAAAAAACAAAGTTTCTATCTTTTAAATGTATGAATGTTCTTATGAATGATTATTTTTATTTAGATCTATAAGATAATGAAAAAATTAAATGGATCAAATTGTGATTACAGTCTACAAAAAAAATGAAAAATAATGGATTTAAGAACCAGTTTAGAGGAAATACTCAAAATTAAAAACATATAAATGGTGTAACAAATTACAAATCTATAGTTGTAACATTTTATGAGTGTAAGAGGAAATGAAATTTCATGACTGACTGCTAGAAAAAATAATAAGGAATTTAAAGAAGTGTAAAAAGTAAAAGGTTTTGGTAATGTTGGTATTTCTAATTATAGTTTTATTTATAACATTTTATATTTTGAAGGAATAAAAAATAATTTAATTAGTATATTGAAATATTTTTCGATGTAATAGATGTTTAATTTAAAAATGAAAAAATGCTTCGTTTTTTAAGATTACTTTTTTTTATTTTATTCTAATAGAAAAGAATATATTTATAATATTGATTTTTCTTAACTAAATATTCAACATGTTAAGTGTTAGAATGATGTAAAGAGTGAAAACCTACATTAGAATAAATGTTTAGGTTTTTTTAATTTAATAATTATTCACAAGCTCTCTATACACATGAATGTGCTACAATATCCTTCATTGAAGAAAGAATAGATCTATTTTTATGATTTCTGCATGAATGGGAAACAAAAATTAATTTATCCAAGAACTATTAGTTAGATAAGTATTAGTAGACTTTTACAGTTAGTGTATCCTTATTTGTTTTCATAATCATATATCTATCATTGGTAGAATAAAATATAGTTGAGTTATTGTTTGAAATTACTATATATTTACATGGGTATACTTTCAATCTCATACAAATGATCCTTATAAATATTTACAATATTATTTAATTTAGTTCAAAATAAAAAAGGTTATATGATTGTTTTTATTAATAGTGATAAAAAAAGTGAATTTAGTAATGTATAATTTCAGATTTTTTTTGAAATGAATGGTTAATTTCAAAATTTCTATGCTCCTAGAACATCACAGAAAAATTTTGTTTTATAATAAAAAATATAACTTTTATTGAAATGTCTTGAACTATGTTAAGTGAAAATAATTTCTTATGTTTTTTCTAGATGATGATAATTTTTATTCTGGTTATATTTTCAATTAAATCCTAATTAGAACTTTGTTCAAGTAAACACCTTGTGAATTATTTTTAAAAAGTGAAAAGTTTATTATTATAGAGTTTTTTATTATAATGTTATTATTTTAATTACAAAGGATGGTTTAGATAAAATTGATTCTAAAAGTTAAGAAGAAAAGCTTCTTGGGAATTAGAGTAATATTAAATATTGTAGATTTTATAATAAATGAAATATGTTTTCGATGAATTTTTTCATGTTTTTTTTATGAAAATAATGTTAAATTAAATTCTGATTCTAATGTTTTTTATGATGAGTTTAGAGAATTAAATATTAGTGAAGAAAAATTTCTAGATAATGATGAATCATGTTAGGGAAAGCATACTCATTCTCGACATGATCCATGATCGTGGAAGATTCATAAGGATCATCATATTGAAAATCATAATGGATATGTTTATTTTAGTGTTTAAACTAGAAATTTTATTTTAAATTTTTCCTCTATTGAAGCTTATGTTTATGATTTTAATACTAAAAATAATAAAGATTTTATAATTGTTTATAACTAGATTATTACTATGAAAAATGATCTTAATTTTTTTTGGTAAACAATGTTTTCTCATTTGCATAATTACTTATGGATAAGCAGGTAATTGGAACCAAGTGGATGTTTAGAAAATAGTTGGATGAATCTAGAATGATTGTAAAAAATAAAGCCAGATTTTTTTCTCAAGGATACTCTCAGAAATAAGGTATATACATTGAAGATTCATTTACACCTATTTCTATGATAGTGTCTATTAGAATATTTTTTATATTTTTTATATTTTCAAGTTATAATATTATGTCAAATGGATGTAAAAGATTTAATAAATTGTTTTATAAATTAAAAATATTATGTTCCTCATCCTCTAGGTTTTGAGAAAGAAAAATTTACAAATAATTTTTTAAAATTATCTAAATATTTATATAATCTCATGTAAGAATATAATGCTTGGTAAAAAAAGAAATTTTTTTAGGGTGTGTTTTCTGAAAATGAATTATTGATCATACACTTTTTATTAAAATTATCTTCCAATGATATTTTAATTGTAAAAATCTATGTCAAAGATATAGATTTTGTTTTACCTAGTGATATTATTTATAATTATATTTATACTTTATTTACTTTTTAGTTTGATGTGAGTTTAAGGGTAGAATTAATTTTATTTTTTGGATATCAAATTTCATGAAGGATAGATGTAATTTTTTTATAATAAATATAAATATGGTAAAGAGTTAGTTAATTGATTTGGCCCTAATTTCTCTAAATCAATGAAAATTCCTATGGGTTGAAATTGTAAAATAGATGTTAATGCATCTTATAGATCATTTGATATTAAATTTCTTAGAGGCATGACAGGTACCATGATTAATATAAATATAGATAGACCTGATATATTTTTTAGTGTATGTTTATGATATAGATTTCGATCTTATTCTAAAGAAATTAATATTAATGGTGTAAATAAAATAATTATATATGTTAAAGGAACTATTGATAATGGATTAATTTATTCAAAATATTACTGGTTTTATTTATTATCTTATTATGACTTTAATTTCAGAGGTTATATAATTGACCAAAAAAATTTATCAAGTACGTGTAATTTTTTAGTAAAAAGCATAATTTACAGGTCTTCTATGAAGTTACAATATGCTTATCTACCTACTGGAGAAGCCATGTATATATCTGTAGTTATTAAATATGAAAAAATTATATGTTTTAAGAAAACATAATCCGATTTTGGAATTTATCATTTAAAAATTCCAATTTATTATGATAACACATTTACAATTAATATTTCTAAAAATAACTTACATAAATCTAGAAAAATGTATACAGATCATTGATTTCTTATTATTAGAGATCATGTGATAAATTTTGATTTTGTTTCAGTATATATTATTAATAAAAATAATCTATAAGACATATTTAATATTTCTTTAGACTCTTTGAAGAATAAAATTCAATTTGAACATGGAAAATAGAAAATTTAATAATTTAATTATTTTTAGGGGAACTTTCTACTTTATATTTGTTTATTTATAATAGGTGATGAAAATTCATTTCAAAATGTTCAGGTTTTTTCATAAAATAATAAGCAGGATATTGTTTTTTATGAGAATGGATTTATTTTTGTTTTGTTTGATTACATTCTATTTTATGGTTTTTAATCATCTCATAAACTCTTATAATTTCATGTGAAAAACTATTTTTAAAACATATTTTTATTTTAATTATAAGTTATGTTTTAATTATCACTATTTCACAATTATTTCTTAATTTGAAAATTTTCTAGTTTGTCTAACTTTTATTAAAATACAATGAAGTATAATTGTAATTCTAGAATGTTCCCATATTGATATAAACTCGATTCATGTTTTGGTTTGAAGAAATATTTTTAGTTAAATATACTTTATATTTTTCTTATGTATTTTAGTTATAACTTATAATATAATGATCATATCGTTATGGAACTTGTTCAATTTAAAATCCACCTCATATATCTTCATTTAATTAGATAAAATGATGGCCTGAATTTATTATTTAAGGACTGTTTTTTTCTTGAAAATGTTTCCATATGTAATCATTTTTTGGATTTTCTTTATTTTAAAATAATTATTGTTTCTTGGATATTCCTTTAATTTTTAATTGTGATTTCATTGAATTTGTTCATTTATAAATATAACATGTTTTTATTCATTTAATTGGACTATATTAAAATAAAAATATTTCATTTACATACATTCAAAATATCCAAAATTATGAAATCCATTCTACAGTAATCATGACATGTTTTCACTATTATTGTGATGGTATCTTATTATGTACTTATCAGAATTTAGAGATAATTAATTTTTTTTGAAATAACTTGAAGGTATATTATATTACATATTTTTAAACAGATTTTAATTCATTGGTTTATAAAGCATGAAAATTCACTAATGTTTTTATGAAAATGTATAAACATAAAATGATGATTTACTATTCATCATATCCTACATCTAACCTCTGTCTTCTATGGTTGAAAACTTAAGCATTCAATTGTCCAACTATGCACCCTATAACAATTATCTTGCTGCTTTTAAGATTTATCCATCAATATAATCACACTGTTAATAGTACATTGAAAAATCTCCAACTCAATTATGGGTATTCCTCTTTGCAATAGTGGTTCAGTTAGATTTATACCCAATAGTGGGTTTTTTGATACATTCTAATGGTGACTCAAGAATTTTTCCCTATAATGACATAATACATTTTACCAAATGTTTCTATATCTCTTTTTAATTTTACTATTTTTTCTAATTTCCCTTTCAATGGAGGCTTATTTTTCTTACTGTCACTGGACGATTAATTCTCTATTTTTAATGGTGGATCATTTCAATAGAACCCAAAGGTGACTCAAAAATTACAAAAATTGTGACTCACTTTTATATTTTTAATACTGTCGCATTTTTATTTATAATGGGGTATTATTTTTTAATAATCCAATTACGAAACATTTCTATATAATCCAATAGTGAATAAAAAATATCTTAAAAGGTGACTCACTCCTCTAAACCAATGGTGGGTCCCTTTTCTGTGTAATGGAGGTATGTTTCCAAAAACCCAATAGCAGATTATTTCTAAAAACCCAATGGTGGATTACTCTTAAAGACAACAATGACTCATCTATATGAAAAACAGTGACTTATAATCCAATAATGACACATTTATTTTTTGTAATAGTGACTAATTATAAATAGTGCCTCACTTTTATTCTAATGATGAATAAATTTTTAACTAATTGAGATTAATTATCTATTTTTCATCATGTTATTTATTTTGACGAACTAAATATAAATATTTATTATATTAATTTTTTTTATAGATTTCAAAAAATAATATATATTATATATATTCCTTGAAATGTTTTATTAGAATATTTTAATTATTCTTAAAATGTTTTAAATTCATTTATTAATAATACATAACACATTCATAAAATTAATCATATTTTTATATTTATATCATTTATTGACTTCTTGGTCCTATTCTTGTCTAAAAAAATACTAATTGACAACCAATATATTTAATTTTATTTTTTGGCATTTAAAGTAGTAAAATTATTATTATTATTATTATTACTTTTATTTTGAACATGTTATATTAAATTATAATATATTTAGTATTTGTTTTAAACAGTATTATGATTTTTTATGGTATTACATTTGACATAATATTAAAATTAATCAGGTAATTAAAATCATTTTGAATTGATCATTAGATTTTAATACAAATATTAATTTGAGGAAGTTGTTTTTTACAATACATATATATCTCTCCTAAATAATTCATATTTTCTTGAACTATCATTTTGTTAATAATTTTTTGTTTCATTAGTTTTATTTAATTAATCTTTTTAAAAGTTTCAAGAAAAATCAAAGATTACAGAAGATTAATTCATTGATACTTTATTTTTTCATGAGAAAAAACAGTGAATTTTTTAATTTACTATGAAAACAAAATTTGATACTATGTTCCGAAAAATGGACAATCCTTTAAGGAAAAAATTTATTATATTTGGACTTATAGTTCCCTAATGAGATGAGATAATTTATCCTTAAAGAACCAGTACCAATGCTTTTACTATTTACCAACACTCTTATTTGTTTTCTGAGTGTGTTACATTATTTACAATGACTTACACACACCCTATGATATAGACATATTATTTTACATTAAAGAAATTATTTATTTTTCTCTTATATTTTTTCCTTGACTCTAAGATTCAAATGTCAGGTCTATTCTGGTCCATACACACTATATCCAACGTGTTTTTTAAATATGGTGGGACTCCCCAAAAAAGTCAATGTTGTGGTTATCCATACAATAGATTATTATTCTATAATTTCGTTTTTATTCCCACTCAAAAATATGTATAGTGAACATTTATCTCTTTCCACATAGAGATGTGTAAGAAAATACTAGGTCCATTTGGACCAAAAAGTATAAATATCGGTGTGTTCATTAATTTTTTTCATGCATAATTAATTTTTATTATTAGCTTTGATAATAAATTTAATTAGTCAATTTATTTGATTAAACTTTTTAATCATTTAAATTCTCCACCTCTACAGTATCTTTGACTATCTTATCAGACCTATCTACAACACCATCATTAGTATGTATCTTATTTAATGTTATTTAAATCGAGTGTTGTTCTTCCCTAAAATATTTATTTATATTCACCAAAATTTATCACTTTGTTTGTTATCATTAATCATGATTACAGTATTTATTCATGATGGTTATTATTTCAAAAATTGCATTACATTTCCAAAATTAATATCCTTTATGTTTTTTAATTAGATAAATAATATAATCTGATAAATCATACATAAAATATATGATATATTAAACCCCATAGTGTAATTTATTGACCTTTTAAATTATTATAAAATATATAACAAATAGTAAAGATGATATACATTAAAACATATCAAACATTCCTTGTAAAATAAATTTTATATTCTCAGATTTAATGGCTTCCTGAGATTACCTAGAAACGCATTCTCAGATTCAGTTCCAAAACATATTATTTACAATGTCCCTCTGATTACAACTTGAGTTTCCCAAATTTTACCCTTATAAATGAAAATTTCAATAAAAATATTGATTTAAAATTTACACCAATGACCATTAAGATTAGATTTATTTATAATTATAATAAAACCATTATCTATCGAATCCCATACCATTCTAATCAAATAAGAGTTTTCTAAACTAAAATGAGGAATCCTTATTTAATAATGAGTCCTCAAAATATCACATAAATTTCTACACACATTAATCTAAAATGGAAATACGATACATAATACTATTCTTCATTATGAGTGTAATTTAATGTAAATAAATATAAACTACAACTCTACATAAGGGAAAACTTATCAATGTGTCATAAACCGGTAGACTATAAGAAAATTAAAATTACATGAACATGATAGAAAAATAAAATTAATAAGACTATAATATTGTACGTGGTAATTATAATAAATGAAATAACATACTACATCATAGAATAAGAAAATAATTTCATATAATGGTAATCATGAAAGAATAAAAATTATACCATGTCTTATAAATATATAAAAATAATCATCGTCCATGGAATAATAACAAAAGAGTGTTATATAAAATAGAAAATGCTTCATATGCCTAAGAATAAGAAATCATAAAATTTTGAGAAATCCCAAAAATTCCCAAATACTTAATTTTAATGAACCCAATCATTCTCACACTTTTAGTGGTGAACTATCCTAATTATTTCCCCACATTATTTCATGGACAAACCCAATCATGTCCACACAATATTTTGTGAGAAACACTAATCATGTCCATGATAGGAATAATTAGCACATGTGGTATAAATAATTTCCAATTCATTGGAGTGCTATATAGGATCCATCCAATCACATATTCATAATTCATACATATCTGTTACACATAAATTTAATCATAAATTTAATCTTAAGGAAACCATTAAAAGTAAATTGGGTTCCATTCATTTGCAATTGGTATCAACCAATATAATATAAAGAGAAGATCAGTTGAAACGCAAAATTATATCTACAGAATGTATAGAATTCATTATATGATCGTGATGAATAAAATTTCATAATAGGTTCATCAATTTAAGACAGAAAAGAAAAATTTATGTGTGTGAATTTCCAAAAATATTTTACAACATTATTGTTAAAAAAACATATATGTCACTTGAAAAATCTGTTTTATATAAATTAAAATTGGAAATTGAAAAAATTAATTTTAAAATAATGAAAAATATTGAAACATGAAAATAAAATTAATTAATGTTGTTAAATATTGAATTAATTATAAAAATATAAGTGGAATTAATTCTCTTTGTTTATTTTTTTAAAACATAATAATTTTTTTATAGATAAAAAATTAACAAAAAATGGGACTATAAATTTCATTAGGAAATAATTAAAACATGAAAATTAATATACAATAATAAAAAATTTTGTAATAGTGGTAAAATATGATCATTTTTTAAAGGATAAAATGGATATTTTTTCACACTTTTATAATGAAAGTAAAAAAATTGACCCACATATAAAATATCAGAAATATTTCATCTATATTTTTTGAGATAGTGAAATTTAGTGTAAATTTAGTTGTAAATAAATAATTATATAGTACAACATTCCTGTAAAAATATAATGAATATGGACATGGACGTTTAAGAGACACTAAAATAGATGAGAATTTTTCATAACAACATTATATTTTTATAGTGATCAAAAAAATCAATGAAGAAGGTTTTTGTATTAAGATGCAATTTTGGAAGATATAAATATTATATACAATATAGATTAGTGTAATGGTTAAATAACAGAAACATAAATGGGAATAACCAATGAATAAATTATAAGACACAGAGAATATAAAATTGAGCTGATAAACCCTTTCAAATTTTATAAAATTTCATTTAAAAAATTTAGGAAGAGATAACATGAAATTTATTTTTAAATACCATGAATAAATAGTGAATTACAAATTAATATGTCAAATGGCATGTATATAAATGATATAAAATTAAATTGGTCCATAAAACACTGTGTAATTTGATGAGACTCATTAGTCAATTTTTTTCGAAAATCATTCATATGTAAGACCTTTTACATTCATATTTTAGATTAATTTATTATTAGGGAATTACTTATTTTTAGTTAGTATTTATTATAAATCGTGGTAGTTTCAATCATTACATTTTTATTTAGTTTAATGGTTTCATTTATTGTCATGAACCATCCTTGGGGCCCATGCCGTGACTACCCCATGCCCTCCTCCTATAGGCCAAGGGCTGGTGACTAGCACCAAAGGCATAAATCCCGGTAAAAGGGGAGGCATTGCATTTATATAAGAAAACAAACACCACAGAGTACAGAAGCTGAAGAAAACTCTAAGTATACTGAGTACAAAAGTAAGTGCTGGAAAGTAAATGAGCCAGAATACAAACCCAACTGAAAGTAAAGTACAACCGAAAGAATATACAGTAGTAGAAAAGTAAATTAGCAACATTGAGCCATCCTCTGGAACCCCCACCTGAAGGGTGGGTACATATATCCTCCACAGATCCTCGTTCCGGCCGTCTGCTCCATGTAGGTCCCGCTAAGTGGTCCACCTCTGGGTACCATCCAACTCCACAATCCTCCACCTTGATCAGTGCTTTCTGTCATCTGCATCCAACACAACATAGTGCGAGCATATCCTATGCAAGGGTGAGTATACGATACTCAGTAAGGACCCCAAGACCCCCGAAGGTCTCTTAGAATCCACGAAGGATAAACTAAAAAGTAAAGATACAATCATGATGTATCAACAACACTACTTAGGTATATGCCCACACATATACCTAAGTCCTTAGTTATAGTTCGTCTCCAACTTCCAAGAACCACGCTGTCCACAAAGGAAATCATTGATCGATGTGGAGGATTGTGGAGTTGGATGGTACCCAGAGGTGGACCACATGGCAGGACGTATACGGAGCGGACGGACGGACCGAGGAGCTGTGAAGGCTCTATGTACCCATCATTCAGGTGGGAGTTCTAGAGGATGGCTCAGAGTTGCTGCTATACTTTTTTGCTGCTGCATTTTCTTTCGGTTGTACATTACATTCAATTGGGTTTGTATTCTGGCCCATTTACATTCTAGAACAAAATTTTGTACTCATTTTACATAGAGTTTGCTTCAGCTTGTGTACTTTGTGATGTTTGTTTTTATATATAAAGGCAATGACTCACATTTTACCGGGATTTATGCCATTGGTGCTAGTCACCAGCCCCTGGCCAATGGGAATCGGGCTTGGGGTAGTCATGACACGGGCCCTGAGGACGGGTCGTGACAAATTGGTATGAGAGGATTCGGTTCTATCGCAGAACTCAGGACTATGATAATTTATTCTATATGAAGCAATAATTTTTAGAGTAATGAGTGTGTTTATTAGTCCAGGGAGTCTAGTGTTGGTGTGGCGGCCGACATATCCAACCACCAGGACCCTGAATCCTGATTTCCGACTTAGTACACGAAAACATTTATTGCATGTGTGTTTTAAAAGTTTTATTTTTGATTAATTTGTGTCATCTCACCAGGTATACTATATTGATCGTGGCACACCTGTTTTATTTTAGGATGGCCCCACGACGGCAGCCAGCTAAGGTTCCGAGCTTTGTGGGAGATGGCAGCCCACCGAGCAACGAGGCCTTAGTGCAGGGCACCATTACAGTGGAGGCACCGGTGGTACCTCTACCCGCCGAGCCACCGATGACACCAGCCCCAACAGTTGAGAGTGGACGTCGCCTTAGTGCAGTGCACAAGTTTCAGTGCCAGAGACCGCCCAGGTTCTATGGGGAGACGGACCATCAGGCAGTCGAGGATTGGCTGGAGGCTGTTGTTCGAGTCTTCTTATTAATAGGGACACCGGCTGACCTCATGGGGATCCTTGCGGCGAGTCTCCTATACGTGGTAGTAGGTAGATGGTGGAGCCTGATGCTCCAGGTCCACGATGAGGAATCCCTTATATGGATGGACTTCGATAACCTCTTCCGCTCGGAGTTCGTTCCAGCCACCCTCCGTGCGATGTGCATTCAGGTGCTACTACAGCTACGGCAGTGCAACATGACAGTAGCCTAGTACTCGGAGAGATTTACCAACCTCTCACGCTACTCCACAGATATGGTACGAGACCCGTTCTTCAGGGCCCGGACCTTCGAGTAGGGACTGATTCATGATATCAGGGCTTCGATGATCTCTCTCAACATCCCGACGTAGGCGGGGGTGCTGGAGAGAGCCCTTATAGTGGAGAGTTTTCTCACTAAGCATTCACCAGCGGCGAGACCCTCCGCAGGACGACCCGCAATGGAGTCTTCTGCAGCCAGTAGTAGAAATATGATGCAGTGGAACAAGCAGTCCAGGCCATTAGATCAGCAATCTCAGGAAACAAGTTTGGTTGTGTGGGGCACATGAAACAGGTCCATGAACATGAGAAGCATACAATGCTATATATGCGGCGGGTAGAGTCACAAGGCCCGAGACTGCCCGACCCTCCCTTCAGATGAGCAGTGGGCAGTAGAGGGACCTCCCAGACAGAGGTTCGACCATAGTGGTCCGTAGGGAACAGGCGGACTAGGTAGAGGAGCTGGCCGAGCAACGGGTGGTGGGCGACACTTTTAGGCCCTACCACCACCACCATCAGGAAAACCACCCCGACCGCAGGGAACAGGTGGACGTGGGAGAGAATAACTTCAGGCAGCTGGAGCATACGACTATGGAGCTCCAGAAGATGGTGGACAAGAATGGGACAAGTTCCAGGCAGGGAGGCCTTTGTTCTTGGTGCTTTTAGTTCCCATGTTGTTGTTGTTTTTGGTTGTCATGTGTCTTTGTACATTGAGCTACAGTAATAAAAGACACTTTTATTTGTGATGCTTATTATCCTATACTTTTGTGTGGTTGATACTAAGAGGATCTGGTTAAGACTGTTTCCTTGACCCTCACTAGTGAGATTTCTACTGGAGGAGACCTAGTAACCACACAATGATGCCAACAGTGTGACTCAACCCTTGGAGGCGAGATTAACAGTTGTATCTCTTGGTAGTAGCGTCGAGGCCTTACGACGTCATCCATTACATGGGTTGTACTGTTCATGTCAGGGTTGACTGTATTAGGAAAAGAACATGGTTCATCCAGGGGATGAGACTAGATTTCCCTTTTCGGCAAAGGAGAATTCTTAGCAGCTCTTGTAAAACGTAGGTTAGGTGGCTTACCTCCTGGCCCTTCCACCTCATTTGCACCGGGTGCATGACGTATTCCATGTATATCAGCAGAGGGGATGTGTCCATGACCCGTCCCACATTATCGACCACGGGGATCTGGACATTGATGATAGGGAAACTTTCACAGATGTTCTAGTGGAGATCGAGGATCGACAGGAGCGGGTCATGTGTGGATGATCGATTCCCATGGTGCACATTCATTGGCATCACGAAAACCTCCAGGAGAGCACTTGGGAGTAGGAGGCTCATATGCGTGCTTGGTACCTCCTTTAGTTTCCCTAGTTTGTGTTGTAGCTTTACGGGGACGTAAAGCCCTGAAATGGGAGTAATTTAAAGGCTCGTAAACTTCAAAGAATTTTTTTCTTAAATTCTTTGTAATTTTATGAGTACGCTATATCTGACAGCACCTGATTCTGTGACCTGGTGTGCCCGAAATAATATTTTGAAGTTTTGTTAAGCTTATATTAAAGCGCGTAAATAGTTTTCTTGAAAATGTGGAAAAACTTTTAAATGGTTACATGGATCAATAATATGAGGGCACCGTTATGCTATGGATGGAGGGTTTACCCTATAAGTGACTTAAGTATAGTCGGTGTAGGCCTCCTATGAGAAAACCTGAAAATGAAATAACCGTAAACAAAATAATTAAGTAAAGTTATTTTATTTTTAAAATGATTATATCTCACAAACGGTAACTCGGATTAAAAATATAATACCACAGCTGAACTCATGAGGGTATACTTTCTTTAATAAGATACTATCTTTGACCGACACATGCCACTGGAGAAAGTTAGTTTTTGGCCATGAATAAAAAAATTAATTGACAATTATTTTATTGTAAAATTCATAACTTATAAACCGTAACTAGAATTGAAAATCCTAGAGTGTCGTTGAGTTCATTGGGGGATTTTTTTCCTAGTTTTAGCCTATCCTTGACCGCAGTGGGTCGAGGGTCATTGATAATAATTTTCTAAACTTTTTTTCGGGTACATTCAGTAAACGTACGAGCAGATTTTTCTGTCTTTTGAACAGGTACTTCGAATTGATATCTGAGGGCACCATTGAACTCACAACGTGTGTTTTCTCTTTTGGAGACTTTCACCTCGATGGTGGATGATCAGGTATGAAAGTTAGTTTTTGGGGTTTTACATTGTTTAATAAAATAAAATAAATGAATAATTTATATTATTTTTGTTAAACACTTGTCGTGCAGATAAAAGTTGGTAGAAGCTCCTCTTGGTAGTTAGTGGTAGAACAGCACACCCTAACCTCCCATTTAATGGAGAGGGAGAGGAAACCTCTCATCCCCCCATCAATTAATTTTATGTGTTGACTTAAAATTTATTGCACTCAATTATTTTTATGAGTTGACATAAAATTAATTGTTGTCAGTTAATTTTATGTGTCGACGTGAAATTAATTGCTGTTAGTTAATTTTATGTGTCGACAGGAAATTAATTTTTTTCAGTTAATTTTATGTGTCGACGTGAAATTAATTGTTGTCACTTAATTTTATGTTTCAATATAAAATTAATTCGTGTCATATGTTTTGACGCGGGATATGTGGGGGAAACTTCTTGGCATCCTCCCCTCTTAAGTTGTTCCAACGCACCTCTTAAATTGCACCAATGAAATTTAATTCGCCTGAACCCTTCTTAAATTTAGTAACTGCATCGTTGTAATTTAGGAAGGTTCCAAATAAATGAACAGTCATAAATTCCACGATGGTTACATACCTCTCCCCATCTCCTATATAAAGGGAGCTTTGGAGAAGGTTTTGGGACGACTTCCCCAAGCGATGAAGCGCTAGTAAAGTATCACGACGCCCAACACTTGGAGAAATCTTATCCTCTCCAACGAAGAACACGAAGAATGCCAATGATGATCTTCCAAATGATTCTTCTTTGACCTTCCTTCCCCAGACACCTATCCTCTGCAACATCATCAAGGAACCGACGAAGCTCGAAATTGGGTACATGTGGAGGATGCGACGAACGCCGGTCTTCATCGTCTTCCTTCCGCGACTCCGCCAACGAGCGGCGAGCAAGAGGTAGGGGTTAATTATTCGTTCAATTCTTCGTTCAAGTATTATTTAATAAAATTAATTGTTAAATTATTGTCTGATTGTTATCAAATTAGTGGGAGGAGGTCGGACCGCACAAACACTGCCGATTCTCCTCCCCTTTTGTCGTAGATCTTATTCATGGCATGAAACGAAGGCGATGCGGTGCCATCGCACCACATGGGAACGAGAGAACCACGGATGGTGCGGGCCGCAGAGAAGTAGATTGGTGCAGTCGTGTCGCGCCGGTGAAGCCAATGGAGGCCGCAACCAAGAGCAGGCTGAGGAGGAGGGGTGTGGTGCCGTCGTGCCGTGCGGGAGCACCATGAAGGGCCGCGGCCGGGGCGGGCCACGGTGGAGGGGTACGACGCCTTCACGCCGTGCTGGACGGGCAAGAGCCCTGACCTATGGCCGCGGTGGTTCAGAGGAGTGGTTGGCTGATCCGGCCACTGGCACTAGCTAGAGACGGGACCCCTTGGGTCCCGCAGGTTCAATTAAGGCTGGCCTTAACGGCCGACCGTTTCTTCAATCAAGGGGGTAGTGCGCCCCCTCTCCCCCGCATCCCGCTCGGCTGAGAGCCGAGCCGCCGGCCAAATGGGTCGGGCCGAGACCAACTGGGCCAGACCTTGACCCGGGTTGGGTAGACCCCATTCAGACTGAACCAGGGGGTATTGGGCCGTGTCGGACCGGGCCCGAACCCCCTGTTTTCGGACAGTTCCGTTCAAACGCCCATAACATGGGCTACGAACCTCAGATCGACACACCGCCAGTTGAGTTGGGATACTTGGATCGATACAGTCACTTTGATATATTATACTCAAGGTTTATAAGATCTTTTTGGTCAGCCGTGTTGGTTCGAACACGAAACCAACCAGGCCCTCAGAGCGGAAATGATTATAACTCGAGCTCCGGACGTCCGATTGACGTGTCGTCGACTTTGTTGTTTTCCTCTTAGTGAGACGGTTCTTTTGTCTTACTCCGCTAGAGGTTTGGATGCAGCTGTAGTATGGTCAGGTTGGTTTTAGCTTAACAACCAACTAGGCCCCTCGGGTGAAAAAGCCAATAACTCTTAGAATGGGCGTCTGATTGACGCGCCATCTGTCACGTTGAGTTCCTATTGACAAGACGGAACTTTGTGATATATCAATTTTGGACTTCGTGATAGTTGATGTATCTACCCCATGGATCGTGGAGCGGACCCTCCTGGAATCGAACATGTTGTGTGTGGAAACCCTAGAGCTAGATGCGACGAAGATGACGACTTCTGTACAAGGATCCTCAGTGGGTTCGACGACGACCACTACCATACTAAGATCCTCAGCTGGTTCGACGAGGACGAATACTGTACTAGTATCATCAGTGGGTTCGACGAGGACGAATACCGTACTAGGATCCTCTGTGGGTTTGAAACCGACGTCTACCGTACTCGAATCCTCTGTGGTTTCGACGATGACGTCTACCGTTCCGGGATACTCCGTGGGTTTGACGACAATGACTTTTGTACTAGGTTCCTCTGTGGGTTCAGCAGCATTGTCGACTGTACTTGGATCCCTTGTGGGTTCGGCATCGATGACTACTATACTTGGATCCTCTATGGGTTTGGTAGTGATGCCTTTTGCACTAGGATCCTACATGGGATCAAAAGAGGAGATGATTTAGAGGCTACATCTAATCACATACACCTCTCTTCATGAAGTAGTTTACCTGTGTGAGCTGAGTCTTGATATTCAATCATCATCATTGATGTGATTGACTTATTTTCCCGTGTGGACTGGGTCGAGCTTTCTTGTGTGGAATGGGTTGTACTTGGGCTCAAGAGTGAGAGTCATTTTGAATTTTTGACTTAGGTATATGTACGGGCATATTCCTAAGTAGAGCTGGCCTATAGAAGGTGGACTTGGGGTAGTCACGGCACGAGCCCCGACGACGGGTCGTGACAGTTATAATAATAATTTTTGGAGTTATTAATCTCTATATTAGTTATTTTTTAAAAACATTGGCCGCACAAAGAATTATTATGTTACAGGGGTTCTTCATTGGAGTTTCAATGTACGATTGTCTTAAATGAATTCTTTAACACACTTGTTTTTTTAATTTTTAATGAATAATAATTTTGTATATTAATATTTATTTGATGAAAAATATTTCTATTCTAGAAAAAATATATTTGCATTTTAATATAAATTGATACTAAAATAATTGATGTTATACATCCCAAATCATCTTCTAAAATAAATTAAATTTGTGAAATATGTCTCGACATGCTCGTTTTTGGAGGTTAAAAACCATCTGATGATTTAATTTTATTATCATTATTATATTGACCAATTTATCCTTATAGAATATCATTAATGTAAATCATATTATATTTTTTAATTAAATAAATATTTAGAACCATTTATGTAAGGAGAGGATGAAAAATTAACATTGGAATTCATAGAGGTAGTGAACCAACTATTTCATTAGTGACATTATCATTTTATAATGGTTAGGAGGAAGGAGTATAAATTTTATTCCATTATAATATTTAATTTTCATTACAATAACAATATAAATTTTTATTATAATAGGATATGTATAATATGTATTGATGAGATGTTAGACGAACAAAACATGAATGATTTCTATTAAAAACATAGGTTTTCTTTGGACACCCCCCTTTAGACCACTCATTAGGACTTTATAGATTTATCTTTCTTAGAGAAAAAATATAGGACATTTAAAAAGGGTTTTTGAAAGCGTTTTAGTAGAGTTTGGTTGAGAAAATATACATTAGTTGTGAGGGGGAACTGTGGTAGTGAGGGGGTACTTTTATTGGTCAGAGGGTTGATATTTAAATAAATATTATTTTTAAATAAATAAACAATCCATAATTAAATAATGTTGTCCTAAAATATATAAATTGATAAGAAAATAATGACTGAGGTTAATGAATACCTCATACTCCCATTTTTAGTTTAGGTTTTGTGACATTTTGTGACATAACCTCCCATTTTAATAATTTTTCTAATTTTAACCATTACTATAAGGAATGATTTTTCCTTAGTAACATATTTTCATCCATAGATTCATTGTCCATTATAACCTCAAGATATAATATTTTTATTTTTTATTGATTATATTTGTATCGTTAATATTACACCTCAATTTTATGACGATTTTCATAATAATTATAGAAGATATAGATGATAAAATATTTATCACTATAACTTATATTAAATTTGTTAATTATATACATAATTTCCTTTAACATAATAATAGAATCATATTTATTTATTTATTTTTATCAATAATTTTTTATAAATTTTAATTCATTGAAAAGAAAACAATAATAATATTAGTGTTGTGTGATTTATTTTTAATAGAGTTTTTATGTATTATAATGAATGAAATATGAAAATTGGCGCAAAAATGAACCCCTAAACCATAAAATTTAATTCTTACGCATTTAATTATTTAATACCTTTATTTTTAATTATTTCACACTATGGAAAAATAGTTGAGTTGTTCAATAAGGTAAAAAATAATCATGTTATATTTTATAATGACATATCAGCCTTACTTCCTATAGTAATACTATGAAACTCATATTTTCCTTCATTATAAGAATATACTTCATATATCAATTTTCTAAAAAATTTGTTACAAATATGCTTCCATTGTAGTTAATATAAATTTCTTGGTTCATACATTTCACAACATCATTTTCATGATCCCCTTTCCAACCAAATACTAATACCAAAATGTTTATTAAAATAATTTATTAGTATATTAAGATGATAGATTAAATTAAATTTTCATATAATTTGAAACTTTCATTTCTACCCATGAAACATTTTTCTTCATTATAAAAAAATGGATCAACCTATTACTCATTTAGTTGATCATTGATTCATATAAGCATTCACCCACATAATAAACTAATCCCAAAAAAATAACTAATCCCATTTTTTTCAATATCATTATTAATATAATAAAAACCCAAAAATCTTGAAAAAATTGGAATAAAAACGTGATATTTTAGTTTTAAAAAAAATCAATCTTAAATTTCCAATACAACACAAAATACCCAGTTAAATATATACTATTCTATACTTTTATTATATTTTAAAGTAAATATGGAATTTATAACCTTGCAGTTTGTTTTTATGGTTTGAGTAGAAGTAACCAAATTTTGAGATGTATATATGGATGTTTCATTTAATAAATATATACTGAAAAATTCTTATAAAGTATTAATAAATTTTTTTTAAAAATCATATAAGAATAATGGATATATTTAAAAAAAAATTATTTTATGTTCCTAAAGAGTATTTATTAATGTAAATTAAGTTAATCACTATAGTAAAATGATTTAATGAAATTATTATATTATATTTTTTAAAATATAATTTATATTTCTTCTAATTGTGGTTACTAGAAAATCAATGTGTATAAATTCATTATTTATATAAAAAATATGTTTTTTCCAAAAGATATTTATTGATTTTTGTGAGTGGTTATTATATTAAATTTAAAACACTAATTGAAATTGTATTTTATAAAATGGTATTTGTTAGTAAAATTATTATTTCAAAAAAAATATTTTATAAATCATTGTGATATTTATGAAAATGTTTACTTATAGATTAATAGTGAAATTTTCCTATTTTTCAAACAGAAAAAATATTATTATTTAATAAAATTAATTTCATTGATCAATTTGGTTATGGAGTTGTTTTGAATTAAAATAAGATTAATTTTATTAAACATAATTTAACTAATTCTCTAGATATTTGAAATATTTATGTATCTAAATAGAATCAGTTTTATGCCTAAAAGAGGTATTTTTTATGATTTTGTAATGTTATAAAAATGAATAATAAATTCAATTCATGAAATATAATGAAATTTATTATTAATTAATTTATTTCGTATTTAGAGTTAAGTTTTTTAAATTTATTAATTTGTTTAATTTTATTTCTACTCATAATTAATAGTAACCCATTTAAGAAATTGTCACCGTGGGAAAGGGAAAAATGAGTTTATTACTGTTAAATTATTATAATAAGGATACAAATTATCTTATTAATTAACATTGGATTATATTATTTCAAACCATATCATCTGAGCTTCATAATTATATTTTTTCCCACATTCTATTGATTAAAACGTTTATATTATTTTATTTTAAAAGTAACTACAAAATGTCACTCTCTCTCACTTATTATGATATCATAATATTGTTATAAATAAAAACGATATATGAATGAATATATATGAAAATTTTATGTTTAATAAATTATATATATTATGGTAATTTATTTTTCATTTTTATTAATAGTATAATTTACTAGATGTTTTCTGCAACACCATCACAAAACTTGTGAAATAGTAAAAAATGATTTAATTATTTTAAAACTCTCAAAAGTAATATGTTTTGGATGAATTTTAGTGTTTGAATAATTTATTGAATAATTATAATTTATGAAAAATAGTGATATTTTTATATTAAAAATCCATTTGCACATTTATACATACAAAGCATGTCATGTGAATAACATGAAAGTAAATTTAAATGATATTTAATGGTAACATTTATTAAAATCAATAAAAATCATAAAAATCATGTAATAACAAAAATTCATGTTACATTTTCAAACCTATCATTGTTATTAATTATTTATTAAACTTATAATTTTTAAATTTACATTTATGTCATTTAAATATTGAAAAATTTGTTACAACTGTTATGTTTGAACATGGTTAATGTGGGGGATAAACAAAAATATAAAGATTAAAATGACTCTAAAACCTATGTAAATATTATTGGATAAATATATTTCGACATTTTCCCCCTTAAATTGCAATTTACGGCTCTTTGGGGCCATTTTCTATGGGTAGTAACATATTATATATTAATATTTCATATATTTATAAGAATACCATTCACCTAACTTTTAAAAGGAAACCTTTTCTCCTATATTTCTCACATAACTTTAACAACTTTTACTGACAGAGATATACCCAAATACATTCCCAATATCCCCCACCAACATAATAGTGGTTCTCATTGTTTATTGGATCCTTTAAACACTTACTATTTTGAAAATTTAAATGATTTATCCACTTTCTATTCGAATAATAACAAATATTTATTCCCTAAAACAAAGTCTAGTGGTTTTCTCATAACATTATTATGCTTTAATTTTTTTAGTTTTTTTTTGTTTCATTATTTATTAAAACATATATCATTTTTTTTCTCACAAAATTATTAGGAGTTATATTTAGTTCATATAATGATCAAATTAAAAAAATGTTTAATCTTATATATATATATTTATTATTCACATAATATATCTTTAGAACTCATTATTTGACTATCTAAAACACGGTTTACCAGATTCATGAATTTATCCTTGTTTTAATAAGACTCATTCGACATTAAAATGTCATTTATGCTAGTTTTTTTACAATTTTCACATAGTCAGATTACTATTACAACTTTACCATATCTCCCATAAAGCCAGAATCCACATAACCAATTCTCTCATGTAGCCTATTTTCCATAAATTGTTACCTTATTTTTTTAGTCATAGAATGGGATAATTAGCTCACAATTTGGTGATTATTTTTTAATTGTAATTATAAAAAACTATTTTACAGTTTATTAAGAGATATCATGTTTTGAAACAATATCTATTATTTTCTAAATTAGGAAAGAAATAACGAAATATTTTCAGTCTAAATTTTGTAGCTTTATATAACTAGATTTCTAATGTATTATAATGATAAATTGAAATATTTTATTTTGATTAATATTATTCATGATTATTTTTAAAGATAATGAAATTATATAAATATAATTCAACTTAATATAAAGTTTATTCTACCATTTAGAGGGTCTCATTTAGGTCTGATTCAGATATGTGAATTTCCTTATATGAATTATATTATGTGAATTAGCTATGTAGATTTAGAAACATTTTTCACTTATGTTTGAAATAACTACTACATAAAAAATCCCCAATGTGGATTTAAATAAATATTCCTATAAATTTTTATAGTATATTCTCAAACATTGAAATATTCTCCATTTGAAAAGATATTTCACATTTGATTTAGCCAAAAGTTATTTATAAAAAATATTAATATAATTTTAAATATATAATTATTCATTAAATATTTATATTCAATGATAATAAATTATAAAATATTTCATTATGAATTATAAGATACCCACATGTTATTTATAATGTGTTGATATTCAAATTGAAATTTTGGGAATTGAAATTTCCAAACTCAAATCAGCATAAATATGAATTGATTTTCTAGATTGTTACTATGGATAATTTAAAGGATATAAATTCTTATTATTTAATGGTATATTAATTATTCATAGGATTTTAACATTATATAATGTATTAAGTTTTCAAAAAAATAAATAAGGACTCGTATGATTAAAATTTCTCATTAAAACATGATTTACTATCTAGGAAAAATCATGGATAAATTTGATGTAGTTTATTGAAGTTTCTTGAGAATTTATTACTTTATAATAAGGTTATATATAATTATATTGATGTTTTAATGAAGCCACACACAATGTATCTCAATTGATATATTATTTAAAAAACTAATTTAAATAATTAATGAGTTTAGGATTCTTTTGAACATTAAAAGTGCTGCATTCTTTGGTAAGGAATGGCTACTCCAAGACAAACTAAATTATTTTTATCCTTGGATTTTAGAGAGTGAATTTCTTCCATGAAACTTATAATTTGAATTTGTAAATCTTTTTTGTAGATTTTAATTCCTTCTACTAATTTCCACCATGAGTAATCTTAGTGTCTTACACTACCGATTAAAAGGTCGATAATTGGGTTCTGAATCCCAAAAAAGTATGTAATTGAGTTGTGATTTTAGGGGAAAAATAATTCTGTTATGATTTTACCTATAGGTGGGAAAATAGAAATAATCTTTTGGTTTAATCCTTAAGGGTAAAATGATTTTTAATATGGTAATAACATCAAGTAGGAATAAATCATTGTATGATTAAATTATAATGGTTATAGTGAGTACCATCACTCTCATTTCCTGAGTGGGGTGAATAGTGGAAAAACATTATTTATATCCTAACACCTATAGAAATATATTTTTTTCATTTTATTTTAATTGGATTCCTTTTTTATATTAAAACTATAAAATAAGGCAAAATTCATGTAAAAATACCAATTTGCCAACTCTTTTATATTTTTCATTTTAACTCTAGAGAAACAATTATTGTCAAAGGACGACACCAAGAACTATATATATATGATTATTCGTACTAAAAATTTCTAAAATTAACTATAAAGATGAAAATATATTATTTAATATGGGAGTAAAGTGTGAAAATTATGGATGGATACCTCAAACCCAATTATTTTTTATAAAATTAATTATGAATTTTGGAAATACCTGATGAAACATTTCTTTAAATGACAATGAATTGACCATAATACTATCATAGAAAAAAATATGAACATATAGGAGGTGAATTTGAATAATTTGTTGGTTTAGATGCGATAAATTATATTATGAATTACATGGTGATGAATATATTATATAGTGAAATATTTTTAAATGTTTATAGTCATATATATACTTGTAATTCAATACATGAAATTTAAAAAATTCAATAAATAAAACATCAATGTTCAGATAAGATTATTAAAATAATGTTGGGAATGATAATGGATGAATATCAAGAAATTGTGATGGGTGAAGATGAAACTATGAATAGAAATTTTAATAGTTTTTCTAGTTTTTTAAATGGTATGAGTTCCTAAGGTGAAACTCTGGGAAATAGTTATCTTATTGAATAAGCAATTAGAGTACTTTCTCATTGGTTACATGATAAGAATGATTATGTTTATGAATGTAATAATTTCAAGGAATATAATCTTGATGATCTTATTAGATCGTTATTAAAATATTGATTGGAGCATGAAAATATTACTGAAAAAGACAATTCAAAGATGAAGGGAAATTTATTTAAATCATATGATTATACAAATTCTTTTTATAATTAGATATGTAGTATAGAAATAAATGATTTCACATATGTTACAAAAGTAAGATATCTATTAAAGGATCGATAGTGATGGAGATTATGAAAACATTACAATAAGATTGATTATATGTAAAATGAGATATCTAATTTCACTTCTAATGATTCCCAGGATGTTATTTTCTATTAGAGAAGGAAAATAAGGAAAAAATACAAATCTCTCAAAACCTAATATATACTATAATAATATAAATGATTACATGATATAAAAGAAAAAAATGTAAGAAATATGAATTTTCATTGAAGATTCATGTACACTAAATAAATATTTTTCTGAAAAAGATGTTTCCACCTAATGATTAATGAATTCATAAAATCAAGTAAGAGATGCTACAAATTATTAAAAATATAAATATAATTTTGAAAGAACCTCTATTGAAAAATTCCTTAAATATGTTGATAGAATTGAATATAATTTTTAAAATGTCATTAGTTTGTACAATAATGTTAATAAGAAACAAGTATGTTTTTAAAGAGAGTAAAAATATGATTAAATATATCTAGGATAAAAAAATATATACTTATAATGATCTGAAAATTACTAAATAAAATATGAAAAAACATTTTTCAAAGAATTATAAATTATAGATAGAAAATGATTTCATTTCAATGTTTTATGAAGCTGAAATAATCAGTTGAAATTCAAATTATAAATAACATTGACATCTCAAAAAATGAAATGGAATGGTAAAATTAAAATATGACCATTTTTCTTCATAGTATACATAAAATTGATAAATTAATGAGATTTAATAAAATTATAAAATAATTTTTATTATGATAATAATTAACCTAAAATTTACAAGAATTTCATTATTAAAATTACTAATGGAAGCACATATACTGCTACATGTTTTATATTACATATAAAAGTTCATTATGAAAAGGTTTGTTATTTTTTATTTCCAAAATCTCATGGAGATATTATGTATTTTATTTATAGATATTTTTCTTTTTGATTTCCTATAAACAAATCTTGGAGTATTTTTATGTTCCCATGAAATCATATTCAGATGCCATTAGACCAAAATTTCATTGGTACCAAAACATTGCAAATTCTTTTTTATAGGAAATGTGTATCTAGAGAATAAAGAAGGATTAATATAAATTGATAATGGATTATAAATATAAATGAATGGGAATATTTAAAAAATTCCTTCATTTAATCAATGTGACATATTTAATGATACATTTTATGAAAGTTCAAAAGGTAAGGTAAATGGTTTTGGTGAGGATGGTATTAATAAATATATTAATATTTATTATATATTATATGGGGATGTTTTGAAAAATACATTAACAATTATTTATCAACTTTGGCATGATCGAATGTCTTTTATATTTCAAAATGGTCAATACATTGTTTTTAAGGAAAAAACTAGTTTTTTATATAAAAAGTAAATATTACATTTATTTGATTATTTTTTCTATCCTAAATGATAAAAATGTAAAATTTATAAATTATAGGGATTATGATATTAAAAAATTATAGAACGTATAGGTATACAAATTTAACCTTGATGTACATGCTTTCTAGAAAAAACTAGTACTCAACAACCAAAACTAGTTGTCGGCAACACATTTTCTTGTGAATAAATTTTCAAAGGTAAATATTATAGAATTAGTATCATGTCAACAATATATGTAAATTATATACTAGAAATATATATTATGAATTTATACTGTTTTGGTCCAGTGAAACCTTCTAGTTTGAGTGATTGTTTGGTTAATATTGGTGATTTTTCTAGATACGCATGGGTTAACATTCATACTATTTACTTTGAAACATTATCTAAGATTATCAAATTTTATTAATTGAATGAAAATAATAAAATTGATATAATTAAATAAATTATATTTTATCATGGTGGAGAATTATATAATCTATAACTTATCTTGACTTTTGATGAAATAGGTTATTTTCAAAATAAAAATTCATCCATTAGGACAACACAAAAAAAATAACATTGTTAAAAGGAAAAATATAACAATTAATGAAATGGATAGTGACATGATAAATGATTTTAATTTCCCATAAAATTTCTAGGAATTCCCTATTAATACATATTTTAATGCAACTACCTTAATTATTTTAATACCCATGATGAAAATTAAACCATATGAGAAATAGAAAAGAAAAATCCAAAACATGGATATTTTATAATATTTGGGTGTAATATTTTTATTCATAATACAATGGATCGATTAAATTTATTTGATGCAATGTTTGATGAATACATATTCTTATGATATTAATTTAATAGTAATTTATATATATTATTTACTAAAATAACCATGGTTGTGTATAATCAATTCATATTAATATTCATGAAAAACATTTAAGTAAAAGTGATGATAATACTAAATAACATGAGGTTGAATTAAGAGATTTTAATTTTTAATAGGTTATATCTTAATATAAATATTCTCATGTAAAATGAGATAATATATATGAAAAATATAATCATATTCATGAAAAACTAGAAAGAGATATAGATATCATCTCCCAATAAATGTGATTGGTAGTGTTGTATCAAAAGATCAATATAAAAATATTTTAAAAAATATTGGTTCTTATTATCCTTTTATTTTTAATTTTTTCATAAGAATATTTATGATTAATTATATGATTCTAATTGTATATTTACTATGAAAGATTAATTAAATTAGTTTTATAGGAACAATTAGTGGGCTTTAGTAATTCCACAAAATAATTGTAATATTATTTTAACAAAAGGGATAATTGGAAATAATATTGATCAATATGGAAGTATAATTAAAAATTACTCATAATAAAATTATCAAGGATATTATCATAAAAAAGGAAATTATATTTAAAAATCATTATCATGTTTTTCTAGGTTATAATCAATCATGTCATTATTATATTATGGTTCTTTTGATAGTTTTAAATTTCTTCATATAGATGTCAGAACACTTTTTTAAATGGTTATATTTTTAGGGAATTAATATTTGTAAAACACAATGGTTATGAATTTTAAAATAATCCTGATCATGTATTTAAACTATCTAAGACATTATATTGTTTCCAACAAGATCCCCATACTTGTTTTGAAGGGGTGAAAAGTTTTATTTTTAATGAAAACTTTTCAATAAGAAATTGTGATCTTACATTGTTTATTATTAAATGAACTAATTATAATTTTATTATAAAATATTAGGTTGATGAAATTATATTTGGATATTCAATTGAAAATATTTTTAATGAATTTTTATAATTTATTACTTTTAAATTTTATATAAGGATGATGGGGGGATACAATATTTTCCATGGTTTGAAAATATTTCAAATGAAAGGTGTTATTCATCAAAATAAATACAATTATGATGAATATATAGTTTAGATAATGTTTTTGAGATATTTTAAATATGAAATTACTCACATAAGTACAACTTGTATATTAGATTTATATAAATCTGGAAAATATATTGATGTTAAAATATATAGAGTCATGATTCAAATTTCATTATATTTATCTAATTATAGGTTGGACTTAATGTTTATATTTTTTATGTGAGATAGATTTAAATTTGACATAATGTAAAGTAATCTTAAATCTGTCAAAAGTATTGTTAGACATGTTAAATTATATAATGATATTTTTTTATTTTAACTTTCAAAAATAATTTTGATTTGATATGTTATTTTTATTATCATATTATAATACGTAGGATATATAGAAATGGCATTAAGTTATCTCAAATTTACATGGTATATCATTAGTTTCATGGTATTAAATGAAATAATATTCTATTGCACTTTTACCCACTAAATCTGAATATATAGCTACAACATGTTGATATTTTCAATCTTTATGGATTATAAAAACACTTTCAAATTCTTGTTTTCATTTAGATATGATCCCTATTTTCGGTGATAATTATTATATAATTGAAATTTCAAAAAATCCTTTACAACACAATAGAACTAATCACATTGAGGTTATGATTTATTTTCATAAATATCATGTACCAAAAGGAAATATATGTATGGAAACTATTTCTTCATATAATAAAATCAAATATATAATTAATAAGCCTCTGGACATTAATAAGATTTAGAAAAGTCATCTTTTAACATGTTATGATGGAAATTTAAATTTACATTAATTTTCATAAATTTAGTGGTCATTTGGGTGGGTTAATGTGTTGAAATTATTTGATTTATATGAAATATGTAAAATCTATAATTTTATTTTCTCATTACTATTGCATAATTTAAATCTAGATTTGTGTTTTATATAAATATTTAAATACTTATCATACATACTATATGGTGTTAAATTAATTTAAAAACATTTGATTTTCATAAAATAATATTTTATGAAGGCGTTCTCAATAATTTTTTCACAAAAAAACTTTTAAACTTATGATCACGTTATTGTGGTTTCTTAACACTTGTTTTGAAAAATGCAAGGCTTTATAAGCAATCCTTGTCACATGTTTTTAAATATACATGTTAATAATTTTTGAAAAATTTATATATTAATTTTTATGAAAAGTAATATGTTAATTAAATAGCATAATACACATTATGTTTTCCTAGAGTGGATAATATTACTATTGAAACATTATCGATTGGGAAATTTCAATAGGGGGATTGGTTTAAAATTATAAATTTTTAATATTATCAAAAAGGGGAAAATATTTAGTTACTCCTTGAAAAACATTATGTTTTGATAATTATATATATCTACCGACATTATATTCTAACAATTAAAAAGAATTATTTTTATTTCTTTAGCCTGAGTATTTTCTTTCCATAAAATTATTTTTTTAAAACTTTTTGTCAATTATCATTATTAATTTAATTATTTATTATTAATTTTTTCTGAGAATTTATTTTTTTCCAAAATCATTACTATGATTTTTCTTTAATTTTTCTATTTATTAATCAAAATGATTTTTAATATCGGTTATCTATTTTTTATTATTTACTTAATTTATCTTGATATTTCATGTTATAATTGTTCATCACATGTTATAAAATTTTCATAAAGTGTTCCTAGGTAAAGATAGTCATTCAGGTTCTTGAAATATCATTTATACACGATTTTTACTATTAGGATGTATCTAATTTTTTATTCTAATGTCTCATGAATCTCATACATATCTAAAATCCATGTATCCAATTCTCTCATGTAGCAGATATTCCAAAATCATTTATGTACAATGTTTATACAGTAAAACTGGGTAAATAAATCTAACTCAGGTAACTATTGTTTATATAGAAAGATGATAAAATTATTTACATTTAATTATAATATATCCTATTATTAGTTTGTATATCATGTTATTTATTAGGTTATTAAACAATACTTGGTTTTATTATGAATGATTTAATTTTACAGAACTCTTTTTCTATTGTATTTTGATTATAACTTGAGATATATTTTTCATATTAAAATTATTCTTGATTCTTGGAATGATATAGAAATTTTGTAAATATATTTGAATTAGATATCTATGTTAATACTTCCAATTCGAGGGTCTATTTTATATTGGATTCGTCTTTGTAATTTCCCCTATGAAAATTCATTTAATTGAAAATGAAATATATATTTAGATACATTGATTCACTTATGTGTAGAGAAATAGGTACATGATAATAACCTATGTATATTTTCTTATCTATTTTTTTAATTTTCTTTCAAAAATTCCAAAACATGTAAAAATTATATTTTTTATGTAATATTTTACATTTTAAATTGTTCCATGTTTATTATAGATATAATTCATGTTTTATTTGTTATAAAATAACTCATTAAATATAAGTGGTAGCAATTCATTTTAATTTTCCATTATATTGGTTATTTTTTCTCGGTTTAATATCAATTCATGATTGGTGTGAATAGTATACTATGATCATTTTGATCCAAATCACTAAAAATATATCTTCTGTTTGTTTTATATTTATTTTAATATTTATTTTCATTAAAATTCTTACATAACATTAAATTCATTTTAAAATACCAATTTGCATCCTTCTTGGCCATTTTTCCATTTTAACACTGAAATAACATTGGTTTCACCAATAGACCATCCTAATGTTCATAAGGTGTAATCCAAATGAGGTTTTCCAACGATGCAAAAATATTGACCAAGTTTTTGTATGTTTATTTCTTTTTAAAACTCCTAGAATTTTCCAATAATAATGATGACATGATAATATAGGAATCAGAAATATTTGGAAATTTTATTTTTTTTCAAAATAATGTATTTCTTATAAAACCAATATTTTCATGTACTATACCATTTCATTATGTATTTTGAGAATATATAATCATTGGGTTATGTTCTGGGAGTTTTTGGAAAGTTTTTCAATTTAATATAAGTGTCTATAGAGGATAATGGTTTGATATTTATTAGTAGAAAACATAAACTATCTTTAGGGAACTATCAATGTGATGTTGGGAGTCCTTGGGAAAGTGCATGGTTGGAGAATGGTGTAACATCCCAAGTAAGTAATGAATAATAGATATTTTTATCTATGCCTATTAATGAATTAGATAGTGCTTTAGAGGCTTAAAATGAAAATAAATCCAATCTTAAGCATGGAATACACTAATATTTTTAAAAGATTGTTTTACTGCCTTTTAATGGCAAACCATTTTTAAATCTATATTTTGAGAATTTTATAAGCTATGTTTTGTCAAAATAAACTTATTCTTTATGATTGGGACATCAAACTTTACTTTGTGTGAATTTTTGGTATTTTTCTGATAAAGTTCATTTTTTAATGAATAGTGAAAAATGTTGTATTTTAATTCAAAACCTCTTTTTAATCAAATTTATTTATATTATTAAATTATCTTTTGAATTGGTTTTAAAGTTAAATTAGAATATATTTTTACCATTTAATCCAATGGTGGTCATTGGAATCAATTTCACTTTGAAATTGGACTTAAACTAGTCTCAATCTTTTGATACTTATTGTTTCATAAAAACACGTTATTTGTCATGACAACAGGAATTAATTATAAAATTAATTAATGTAACTTATATGATTTGAATTTTATAAAATAGATATCATTTATTAATTCATAATATCAAATTTATCTTAGGATGTAGTTTTGGAATTTTTCTAAAAAACATTAATTTTTGAGGAATTGTGAAACCACTAAGTGGTAGTTAAAGAAACTGATTTTTCGTTTAAATGAAACATGGCCACTTCTGTGATTTGATTTTCAAAAAATCAGACATACATTGTTTTCATTAAGAAGTAAAATGTGGTTCAATGATATTAAAATAATTTTTTGGTGAATAGTAACTTTTAAGTTCTTAATCGCAATTAGAGGTAATTAGTGTAGTTTAAGGTAAAAATAATGTTTTAATAATATGACATGAGCTTGAAACGTGTCCTACCCTCATTGGATGTGTCATGGTCGACCGGGAAAATCCATGGGTCAACTTGGGGACCCCATGGAGCCACTTTGGTTGGGAAATGACATAAAAACTTTTTATTTAATGTAAAAGTAAAAATAACACAAACATGAGATGTTTTACTAAAAAAAATTTACATGGGGTTATACAAGTCAGATTTTTGATTATAAATAATCATTGGAAATATAAAAAGATTTCATACATCATAGTATTTGTTTTATAAATTTTAGACTTTAAATAAATTAAATTATTTATGACATTATGATGATGCAGCGATTACCTCATTAATAAAGGATTTAAATAAAATGAAATGATAATGTAAAATCTATGACCTACACATGTCCAAAACCTATTGGATTGGTGGATTTAGAATCCTTAGCACGTTACCCTCAAATTATATCAATGTGGGACCTTTTTAATCCGAAACTCATTTTAAAATAAATTTAACATTTCTCTACTTTCCAAGAGTGCCCCTCCTCTCCTCTTATAAAAGGCCCCCACCTCTACCTCGTTACCCATACTTTCAAAGCCTTTGTCTCGGACAAACCCTGCCCATTTTGTCACTCCACTTCCCTCTCTTACTCCTTGAAGCCTCACATTGGGAATAAGTCTTCCCAAGGAAGCCTTTGAGCTCAAACCAAAGGGAGTTACCCGATTTTAAGGTAATGTCTTCACTTGAGTCCGTTTGTTTTATTTTTCTTCCCCAACCCCCTAAACTATTTTTATTCATTTCTTTTGTAAAAACTCCAGTATCTTCAATATAGTAAAATGTTTTTATAAGAACGATTCGAGCTACACCTACACACACCTACATCTAATTGTTAAAGAACATACTGTTTCCGTGGATGGCGAATTTCTGCCTCCCAAAACGATGATTGTTCAACATTATTTTAACACCTTCAAATGTTTCCATTAAGATGAAACTATATTTATATATGATATATAATATGTTTATGTTTCCCTTAAGCTTCTGTATTTTTTATTTTGGGCATACCTTTATGGTTTCCATTATGGGTAAACGTGATATCTTCATTTAAGGACGTGCCGACTACCGCCCCCTCAAAGTGATTTGATTCGTTAATACCATATGTGGGATGAATAAAGGATGGATTTATGATATTATATATGATATTACACTAGAATTATAATATACCTTTATATAATTATGATTCAATTCTATAAAATACGAAATAGAAATGAAAGTAGTGTTCATGCGTACGTACGGCTTACCGTCTCCATGAACAGTGCATTTCATTTCTTACCACTAAATGATTATGTAATATTATAAATGAATGTATATACTAGATATATATGATATATATGATATATACATCATGATTATAATTTTTCATATAATGGATACATGAACAACTTGTAATTATAAAGGGTTTATTTTTGACTCAAGTTCCAATTATCGTTAAAACGACTTTTATTAACTTAAATAATTACATAGTGTTCATGACATGGAAATTAGTGATATAAAAGGAATAATGAACTTTAAAAAGGTTCTTAAACATGTATAAATTAACTCATGTTTATTATTCAGGAGATTAAAGAATGACTGAGTCAAGTCGGACCCGAGGTATGGGAATTTGTCTCAATCTCCTTTCATTGTGGCATATTTTGTTTTATACACAACCTTCTTTTATATGGTGTATAAACCCCTTTGACTTTTACGTTTATCCAAAAGGAATATTTTTTATACTAAGTGTTTTACTAAATGAAAAAAGGGAATGTTTTTTTCTTACGTATGCGGAGACAAAGACTTCTCCGCCTCTGTGACCGTTATTTGAGTTTCGACTTCCTCTATAAGCCATACCTTTTTTTAAAGAAAAAAATAAATACCAGGTTTTAATTTTCATTTATTTTGGTAATGATAATGTTTTTCATAATGTTTTTATATCAATGTGTTGTATTGATATCTTGTCATTTAAAGGTGGAAATGTTATGTTTCCTTTATGCATGTTTTATGTGATACGATTATGTTGAGGTTCTTGGGAATTATTATGAAGAGGGGTGGTTCCATGATAAACTAAGGGGCGGTGAGCACGGTATAGCTCTCCAATGCATTGGGTAACGTGAAGGAGTGAAACGTTAAGGTTTCTCCAAAGATATTTAGGGAACATACTGTGATGGGTATTCTAAACATAACCAAGAGGGTTACTCCCTACGTAAGAATGTTATGAAAGCCTCAAGTAACCTTTCTATCTTATGATTTCTATGATTTATTCATGATTTGATGAGGTGTGCCAAAGTGCTTATATTTTATGGGTAAACTATGATTTCATTCTTATGTATATATGAAATCATGTTTCCTTTCCATAATTTTATAACCCATACTGAGCTTTTTATGCTCATCCCAGGTTTTTTTGAAATGTTTTTCACAGGTCAAGGGTAAGGTACATGATATGAGGATAGTGTCAAGGAAGTGTCAAGAATGAATCCATATTTTATTTTAAATATGTTTCCATTGATGGGAAAAATTAATACTATCTTTATGTAACCACTTTGTTTAGATGTGGAATGTAATGCAAGTTTTATGTTCTAATTCTCTTTAACTCTAAACCTGAAAAGTTCCTTAATGTGTAATCTTGTAATAACTCCTGATTAAGTAAGGATTAAGGCTGGGGCCTTATAGTTGGTATCAGAGGTCGGTTTAGATAACTTTAGGATTTATAATTCTATTAAATGATTATCCAAAAATATTTTTTTTATGCTCAAATAGAAATTATATAGCATTTGAAGATTACCATGTTGCTTCATCTAAGACATGTTTGTTCAGAATGGTTTTCCACAGAGGAAATAGGGAAGCAGTGCTAGGAAGGCATACAGAAGGAAATAACCTTCCGAATCAGCATTCTGAGATGGTCGGAATTGGAACTGAACAGTTTGTTGCAGTAATGGCACAGTTGACTCAAGTGATAAATGGAGGTGGTATCCATTAACGAGATCAGCCAGATCAACCACATAGGAACATGTCAGTGGTGGAACATTTCACGAGGCAACATCCCCCATCATTCAGAGGATCATCTGACCCTATGTTAGATGAAGGGTGGATTAAAGCACTGGAGAAGATTTTTGATGTCGTGGGGTGTTCAGACAATCAAAAGGTTAGTCTTGCTATTTACCTTTTGGAGGGTGAAGCAGATCAGTGGTGGTCGATGGTTAAAAATATCAGGGACGCTGATGAGATTGATGCTCTTGACTGGGATGAATTTATAGGTATGTTTCATGAAAAGTATTCTCATAAGGCTATTCGACTTAGGATGGAAAAACAATTCTTGGAATTGAGGCAAGAGGAAGACTCAGTTGCTACCTATGAAGAAAGGTTCACTCGATTGGCAAGGTATACTCCAAATTTTATCCGAGACCTTTATAGTAATATCAATTTTTTTTACTCTGGATTAAAGCCAAAATATCAAAGGGAATTAGCTTCTCATTAGTTTAAAAGTTATGAAAATCTTGTTCGATGTGCTGAGAAGGTAGAAATGGAGTTTGTCGATGATCAAGTGTTCTATAACAACCAATAGAAGAAGAGACCGAGGAGGCAGGAGAAAGGGAAGAATTCTTCAAAAAGGTCTGATGGTAAGAAAACTAAGTTTCCAGTTTGTGATAAATGTGGGAAAAGGCATGCTGGGGAATGCCTTCTGAATATTGGAAAGTGATATCGATGTGGTAAGATGGGATAAACGTTGATCCTGCAAAAACAAAGGTTGTTGAAGAATGGGCAAGAACCAAAAATGTAACAGAGATTCGTAGTTTCCTAGGTTTGGCAAGCTATTACCGAAGTTTTGTTAGAAATGTTTCACGGTTATCCAGCCCAATGACTAAGCTAACTCAGAAGGGTGTTAAGTTTATCTGGACAAATGAATGTGATGATTGTTTTCAGGAATTGAAAAGAAGATTGTTGAATGCTCCAGTTTTGGCACTACCTTACAGGAATGGGGAGTTTGTTATATACAATGATTCTTCATTGAAAGGACTTGGTTGTGTTCTAATGCAGAATGATCAGGTAATTGCTTATTCTTCGCGATAGTTGAAAACTCATGAGGTAAATTATCCTACACCTGATTTGGAATTAGCTGTTGTTGTTCTTGCTTTAAAAATTTGGAGGCATCATTTGTATGGAGTAAAGTGTGAAATATATACCGATCACAAAAGTTTAAAGTATATATCCACTCATAATGAATTGAACATGAGACAGAGAAGATGGCTATAATTAATCAAAGATTATGATTTTACAATTCATTACCATCCGGGAAAAAGTAAATAAAGTGGCTGATGCTTTGAGTCAAAAAAGTAATGCTTCATTAGCAATGTTGCATTTGGAACGTGATCCTTTGGTTAAGGATTTTATGAAATTTGGCATAGATGTTGTTGGTGCAGGATGTTCTTCTGTTTTGTTTTAGTTATCAGTGAAATATTCTCTATCAGACAGAATCAAGCAAGCACAGAATCAAGACAATGAGTTGCAGAAAAAGGTAGAGCTGCTTTAGAAGGGTAAGTTGCCTGAATTCAACACTGATAATGATTGTGTTTTGAGATTTGAGGAGAGATTGTGTGTGCCTTGTGATTCACAGTTGAAGATAGAGTTGATATGTGAAGCTCATAGGTCTCCGTTTTCAGTTCATCATGGCAGTACTAAGATGTACAGTGATCTTCGGGAGTATTACTAGTGGGATGGAATGAAAAGAGATATTGCTGATTTTACTGTGAAGTGTTTGACTTGTCAATAGGTTAAAGTAGAGCAACAGTTACCGAAAGGGATTCTTCAGACTTTACCAGTGCCAGAGTGGAAATGCGAGAATATATCCATGGACTTTGTTGTGGGATTACTGAAGACATCTCGAGGTAATTATGCAATCTGGGATATTGTTGATCGCTTGACTAAATCTGCTCATTTCCTTGCTATACGAGATACTTTTTCCCTAGATCAACTTTCCGGTTTGATTCTTAAAGAGATAGTCTGGTTACATGGAGTTCCTCTCTCCATTTTATCTTACCGTGATCCCAGGTTCACTTATAACTTTTGGAAAGGCCTTCAGAAGTCATTGGGTACTGAATTAAATTTTAGTACAACTTTTCATCCTCAATCAGATGGGTAGTCAGAACGAACGATTCAGACCTTGGAGGATATACTACGAGCTTGTTTGATTGATTATCTGGGAAGTTGGGACCAACATATTTCTTTGGTTGAATTTTCATATAATAACAATTTTCAATCCAGCATACAGATGGCACCATTTCAGGCATTATATGGGAAGCAGTGTCGAACTCCATCTTTCTGGGATGAAGTGGGTGAAAGGAAGTTTATGGGACCAGAATTGGTAGAAGAGTTGACATGAAACGTTCATCTGATCAGAAACACATGAGAACAGCTCAGAGCAGGCAGAAGAGTTATGCGGATAACCGGAGGAAGGATATATCTTTCGAGGTTGGTGATCATGTTTTTCTCAAAGTATCACCATGGAAAAGCGTGATGCGATTTGGTATGAAAGGAAACCTGAGTCCAAGGTTCATTAGACCATATGAAATTATGGAGAGAGTTGGAACAGTTGCATAACGGGTGGCTTTACCTCCGAGTTTATCTCAGGTAAACAATGTTTTTCATGTTTCGATGTTGAGAAAGTACATGCTAGATCCATCTCATGTTTTGAGTCCAGAGGTAGTTCAGCTGGAAGAGAACATATCTTATGAGGAATAACCGGTTCGGATTCTTGACCATAGGAAGCATGTGTTACGGAATAAGGTGATTAATCAGGTAAAGGTTTTGTGAAAAAACCACCAGATGGAAGAGGCAACATTAGAATCTGAAAATGTAATGAGGGATAAGTACCCCCATTTATTCGATAAGTAAATAAATTACGGGGACACAATTTTTTAATGGGGGGAAGGATGTAACATCCCACGTAAGTAATTAATAATAGATATTATTATCTATGCCTATTGATGAATTAGATAGTGTTTTAGAGGCTTGAAATGAAAAAAAATCCAATCTTAAGCATGGAATACACTAATATTTTTAAAAAATGGTTTTACTGCCTTATAATGGAAAACCATTTTTAAATCTATCTTTTGAAAATTTTATAAGCTATTTTTTCCAAAATAAACTTATTATTTATGATTGTGACATCAAAATTTACTTTTTGTGAATTTTTGGTATTTTTCTGATAGAGATCATTTTTTAATGAATAGTGAAAACTGTTGTATTTTAATTCAAAACCTCTTTTTAATCTAATTTATTTATATTATTAGATTATATTTTTCATTGGTTTTAAAGTGAAATTAGAATATATTTTTAACATTTAATCCAATGGTGGTCGATGTAATCAATTTCACTTTGAAATTGGTCTTAAACTAGTGTCAATCTTTTGATACTTATTATTTCATAAAAACACGCTATTTGTCATGACAGTGGGAATTAATTATTAAATTAATTAATGTAGCTTATATGATTTTAATTTTGTAAAATATACATAATTTTTGAATTTAGAATATCAAATATAGATTAGGGTGAAGTTTTGGAATTTTTCTAAAAAACTTCAATTTTTGATGAATATTGAAACCACTAAGTGGTAGTTAAAGAAACTGATTTTTTGTTTAAATGAAACTTTGCCAATTCTGTGATTTTATTTTCAGAAAATCAGACATACATGGTTGTCATTAAGAATTAAAATGTGGTTCAATGTGATTAAAATAAATTGTTGGTGAATAGTAATTTTTAAGTTCTTAATCGCGATTAGAGGTAATTAGTGTAGTTTAAGGTAAAAATAATGTTTTAATAATATGAGATGAGCTTGAAACATGTTCTACCTTCATTGGATGTGTCATTTCCGACCAATAAAATTCATGGGTGAACATGGGGACCCCATGGAGCCACTTTGGTTGGGAAATGACATAAATAACTTTTTATTTAATGTAAAAGTAAAAATAACACAAACATGAGATATTTTACTAAAACAATTTTGACATGGGGTTATACAAGATAGATTTTTAATTATAAATAGTAATTGTAAATATAAAAATATTTCCTACATCATAGTATTTGTTTTATAATTTTTAGACTTTAAATAAATTAAATTATTTATGACATCATGACGATGCAGCGATTACCTCATTAATAAAGGATTTAAATAAAATGAAATGATAATGTAAAATCTATGAACTACACATGTCCAAAACCTATTGGATGGGGGGATTTCGAACCATTATCACCTTAACCTCGAGGTATATCAATGTGGGACCTTTTGAATCCGAAACTCATTTTAAAATAAAGGAACATTTCTTTACTTTCCAAGAGTGCCCCTCCTCTCCCCTTATAAAAGGCTCCCACCTCTACCTCCTTACCCACACTTCCAAATCCTTTGGATCGGCCAACCCCTACCCATTTTGTCTCTCCACTTAACTCTCTTACTCCTTGAATCCTCACTTTGGGCAGAAGTCTTCCCAAGGAAGCCTTTGAGCTCAAACCAAAGGGAGTTACCCGATTTTAAGGTAATGCCTTCACTTGAGTCCGTTTGTTTTATTTTGCTTCTCCAACCCCCTAAACTCTTTTTATTCATTTATTTTATAACAACTACAGTATTTAAAATATACTAGGATGTTGTTATAAGAAGGATTCTATCTACACCTACACACACCTACATCTAACAGTTAAAGAACATACTGTTTCCGTGGATGGTGAATTTCTGCCTCCTGAAACGATGATTGTTCAACATTCTGTTAACACCTTCAAAGGTGGCCACTAAGATGACACTATATTTATATATGATATATAATATGTTTATGTTTTCCTTAAGCTTATGTATTTTTCATTTTGGCCATACCTTTATGGTTTCCATTATGGGTAAACACGATATCTTTATTTAAGGAAATGCGGACTACCGCCCCCTCAAAGTGATTTGATTCGTTAATACCATATGTGGGACGTATAAAGGATAGAGTTATGATATTATATATGATATTAAACTATAATTATATTATACCTTTATATCATTATGATTCCATTCTATAAAATACAAAATAGAAATGAAAGTAGCGTTCATGCGTACGTACGACTTACCGTCTCCATGAACGGTGAATTTCATTTCTTACCTCTAAATGATTATTTAATATTATAAATGCATGTATATACTGGATATATATGATATATATGATGTATAAATCATTATTATAATTCTGGAAATAATGGATACATGAAAAACTTGTAATTATGAAGGGTCTATTTTTGACTCTTGTACTAATGATCGTTAAAACGACCGTTATTAACTTAAATAATTACATAGTGTTTATGACATGGCAATTAGTGATATAAAAGTAATAATGAACTTTAAAAAGGTTCTTAAACAAATTTAAATTAACTAAAGTTTATTATTCAGGAGATTAAAGAATGACCGAGTCATGTCGGACCCGAGGTATGGGACTTTGTCTCAATCTCCTTTCATTGAGGCATATTTTGTTTTATACACAACCTTCTTTTATACGGTGTATAAACCCCTTTGACTTTTACGTTTATCCAAAAGGAATATTTTTTATACAGAGAGTTTTACTAAATGAAAAAAGGGAATGTTTTTGTCGTACGTATGCGGCGACAACGACTTCTCTGACGTCGTGACTGTTATTTGAGTTTTGGCTTCCTTTACAAGGCATACCTTTTTTTAAACAAAAAAAAATACAATTTTTTAATTTTCTTTTATTTTGGTATTGAAAATGGTTTTAATAATTTTTTTATATCAATGTGTTGTATTGATATCTTGTGATTGAAAGGTCGAAATGTTATGTTTCCTTTATGCATGTTTTATGTGATACAATTATATTGAGGTTCTTGGGCATTATTATGAAGACGGGTGGTTCCGTGATAAAATAAGGGCGGGTGAGCCCGATATAGCTCTCCAATGCATTGGGTAACGCAAAGGAGTGAAACGTTAAGGTTTTACCGAAGAGATTTAGGGAATATATTGTGATGGGTATTCCAAACGTAACCAAGAGGGTTACTCCCAACGTAAGAATTTTATGAATGCCTCAAGTTACCTTTATGTCTTATGATTTATATGATTTATTCATGATTTGATGAGGTATTCTAATGTGATTATGTTTTATGGGTAAAGTATGATTTCATTCTTATGTATATATGAAATCATGTTTCCTTTCCATAATTTTATAACCCATACTGAGCTTTTTATGCTCATCCCAGGTTTTTTTGAAATTTTTTTCACAGGTCAAGGGAAAGGTACATGATATGATGATAGTGTCAAGGAAGTGTCAAGAATGAATCCATGTTTTATTTTAAATATGTTTCCATTGATGGAAAAAATTAATACTATATTTATGTAACCACTTTGTTTAGATGTGAAATGTAATGCAAGTTTTATGTTCTAATTCTCTAAAACTCTAAACTTGAAGAGATCCTCAATGTGTAATCTTGTAATAACTCAAGATTAAGTGAGGTTTAAGGCTGGGGCCTTTTAAATGTTATATCCAAACTGTGTCCATGTTGGGGGAAAGAGTATATATGAATATAGTGGGAGAATCATGTTTAGTTCATGGTTTGAAAAAACATGCAAGAAAACCATTTGAGGGAGTGGCCTTTGGATGGTAACACTACAAGTTGGTTCATAGTATTCCAAATGGTATAGGACAAACCACAAAACCCTCTATATCTTTTATAGTAGAAAGAACATAGATAAATCATGATTGAAAAACTATGTCACGTGACTATTTAATGTGGAGTTAATGCACTAAATAATCGTATTTCAAATTAGATTATAGAACCATAAATATTATTATTCTCATATTCATCTTGGGTATTGAAATAATTTTCCCCCATAGGCTCTTAAGCCACATCTAGTTGATAAAAAAGTGAATTTAACATGAATAAAATATTTATAGAGATCCTTGATTATTTTTATGTCTTTATGTTTACATGTTTCTCGAAGATCTAGTCTTATCCTGTATTTCTTATCCATTGATATTTTACGTTATGGATAAATCTGTGTGCTACAATGTCAATATTAGTGAGATATTATTGGATCAATTTAAGGGAAGGTTTTGTCAGCTTTGACTATATGTCCTTAATTTCCTTCATCATTTTTTCAATCTAATAAGAAGTGGAAGGCATCTCTCCCATCGCCTCAATTAAAGAAATTTATATTTTATTTTTATCTAATTGGTTTAGTTAGATTATATATATATATTTTATAAATTTTCTGATAGAAATTTGATTTTTTTTCTTTGAAAATATTTAAAATTGGATGTGTTTTGGAAAACCCAAATTGTATATAAATTTAAAATGATGTTTTTAAAATTATTTTATTTTGACATATACATTTTTTAATGAATTTATTTAAAAATAATTATTATTTTATTTTTGTTGTATTGAAATTTAATTTGGAATAATTGGGTTGTTGTGTTTTTAATTTTTATGGGTTGTGGTCCAAAATACATCGATCAATGTTGGATGAGTTATAGTCATACAATACCAACATTAATGGTAATAATATTCTTGAGTGTCAGGATGTATTTAGGTGTGTGTGTGTGAACACATGAATGATTATTCCAACTACGAAATAATGATTGAATACATATTTAGGGTTTTCATATAATTCATTAACATATTTCATTTTATGAAATATTTTTGTTACATTAAAATATTTTTACGGAATGTGCTAACCGATTCATGGTTTAGTTGTGTGTCGTGAGATTTCTTTTTAGATTACCCAATAAATTTATACTCACCGCCTTCTTTTTATAATAGTTATTTTGTACCTATTTTATATTAGGACACATGAAAATGAAATATATCTTATTTATATAGAGATTATTCATTATATCATGGGAATGTAAGGCGGTTTGGATATTGAAACCGGTATGAGAGATTCTTCAGAGGACACAATGTCAATGTTATTATGTTAGGCATTCATATATATTTATTGATTTTTTTTCATCCATTCCAATTTCACTATGATATTAGGATTTGTTTTTTGAATTCTGTGCTTTACTCATACTCATGCATAATATACGATAATTTTATTTTAATGTTTTATATTTTATTATTTTTTATATCTAAATAGAAAATCAACCCTAATGTCTCCCTATTCCCTTATAAATTATTTATAGCCATTTTTTCTTGGGAATGTAACCAATGGTTATTAAAAATACTATATCTTATCAATCATATTTTATAGAGTGTGATGTCAAATTTAATTTCATTTTCTATCCTATAGAAATTGAAAAAAAACTCATTCATATGTTTGGACAACCACCGAAACAATGTTATGTGTTCTGTTTTCCCATACAGGATCATATAGATGGTTAAAATGATGTTTTCAATGAATATATATTAATTATGGAATATTTTATGATTATATATGGAATATATATTAATTAACTTCATACCCATCCATTTTTTATAAAATGAAAACATCGATCATTAATACATGTGGACTACAACATCCAGAAGGTGGTAGGATTCTATTTTCATTATCTCCTACCATGGATATAAAATAGTATGGAGGTAGTGAATAAATTTTAAACTAATAACATATTTATTAATATAGAAAATTAAATAATATATAATTAATTTATTTTCCATCCTGTTGAAAAATGAAAACCTGATTTACGTGTATATAAAGGCTACCATCACAATGAAACAAGTTATTCATTTTTCATTACATACTTATATGGATGGATATAAAATTAAATTGAATGTATAAAATGTTACTTATAAAATTATTAATGTTTTATAAATTATGTAACCATAACCCCATTTTTCTAAAATCAGTATAAAAAATTTGTTTTGGGGTTAGGAACTCAATTTCATCAAAACATCCGGCTTTAACATAACAGATTTGGTAAATATATAAGACAATATAATAAATGAAATTAAGTGTATAATACTACATTAATAAAACCAAAATGGTTCTTAAGAATGAAAAAGAATAATATAAGTTAATTATATTGGAGTTAAACAATGTACATAGAGATTTTTACTTGATTTAATGTGCTTATTTTGAAAATTTTTCATTAAAAGTTTCTTTGCGACCCCTTTTTATTCAGGTGAAGAATATTTTAATTATTTACAATAATGAACTTATTTATGATTAAAAGGATTATAAAGTTCATTTTTGAATACATTTTAATTATATATTAGAGGATTAAAAAGGAATATTTAAATTTTTTATATATGAATCATTTTTGACATTATTCACCCAAGTGTGAAAAGAATATTTTTTAAATAAATATCAAATTAATTGATATTCCCATTGTCATGACCCTACATTGTTTTGAATCTTATATTGGATTTATTTATGGATATTTTCAAATAATTTTGTTTTTAAACATTACTGATTTAAAAAAAATTTATAATTTATATGGAAATAGATATATTCTTTCATTTGTATGAGATAACAAAATTTTTTTACTTATGTGATTGAATTCAAATTTAGATGAGTTTTACAAAAAAAATATATATGTGATTTATTATTGATATGGTTTATGGATATTTATATTAATTATGGGTGATATCAATATAACATTGATGATGGGTGATCCCATTATAGCACTCCAATTCATTTGGTAATGTGACAGATTTTATCAGTTATTGGTTAATCTTAAGAGATGTGGGAATTATCTAGTTAGGTGATTACATTTTAGGGTTTATTTTAAGGGAGAATGTAAGGATAATGAAATAAGGCACCTGTATAATATGATTATAATGTCTTTTAATAGAAATATCTTTATTATATAAGGTAATAAAATGATTTTGTTATTTAATATAAAATTTATGATGTTTAAAAAAACATTAAAAGATTATTTTCCAATTAATTTTCGTCATGAGTTTTTTTTGGAAATGGAAAAGTTTATAATTTTGAATATATGATTTCATAATAAATGTTTTCTAAAATCAATTGATAAATTATTATGTTATAATGGAAAATTAGATGAATATTTGATCTCAAATTATTATTAAGTATAATGAAAACATTCTTACGGATTTTTCTATTTTATAAATGGAATGACATGTTTTTTTATATTTTGACCCTTACTAGGCATCATTTTATTATATCACATTTTCTATTTTTATAAAGATTATGAATGAGAAGAAATGTTAAAAAAGTTTAGAGTTACAATTTTTAGAGTTACCCTAAATAAAGCATGTGTGTCTTTATTGAGATTGTTTTTGAATAAAATGGACATTGCATGGAAATATTAACATTTTAATTTAATAGATTCTCTATTTCTCAAAATCACATAATAAAGAAATGGTATTTAGCAGATAAATGATAAGATATAATACTTAAATCATGTCATTAATAGGATAGTTATGAATTATTTTTAATTGTTTTTACTATAGAAATGGTTTTGATAATTTTAGAGTATAATATGATATAATGTGGGAAAATTTATGACTTTTAGCTTCCAAAATGGGTTTATAATTTCCAAGGGTGATCAAAATTTTAAATCTATAAATACCCATTTTGATGTTCTAATGTGATATGAGTGACTTTTTAAAAATTTGACTTTTTAATATATTTTAGAGCTATTTATATCCCTTATGTTTAACTAGTATTAAAGTGAAAATTATATTTGAGGAAGAATGATTTAATGTTTTTTGGATATAATTTGTCTGGTATTTATTAACATAATGGTTAAGATGAACTTTGATGTTGAGTTAATTATTTTTATTATAGATAAAAGGTTAACTGATGTGTTGAAGCATTCCATTTATAATATAGATAATTATGATATTAAAATTAGATTCAATGACTCAGTGATTAAATTTATTTTTGCATAAGTTTAATATACTGGAAACATTATATGTTTGAAGTAAAAATAAATATTGTTATATAATATGGGATATAATTTTATAAATAATTATTGAATATTTTTTTAAAATCATATTAAATTTATTATGACTTCATGGTTATTTTGGATTTAGTATCCAATTACTTTTTTATGTAATTTTTACCCCTATTTTGATCATAAATTGTTTGGGAAATTTCTCTGGTTTTTAAGAGACTTTTAGAAAATTGTGAATGTTTCTGGAGCTGCGAATGATAGACTCATAGTTAGTAAAAATTGTTATAGTCATCCTAGTAAATCAGGCACATTATCTTTGCGTTTTGGAGGAGGCTTCTCATTTATAATCATGGTTAGTGAATACCATGTTTCCAAACCCTCTTGACCATGATGTTTTGGATAATATATTATGTATTATGTAGGATCCCAACCATTATGGTATTCATGTCCTTGTTTAGATATTTTTTATAGTTATTGTTTTGTGGATAATGAAGAAGGTCTTGGGTATATGAGGTGTTTTTAGTGTATTCCAGGGGCATGGGTCATGAATGGAGTAAAAAAGAGGAAAAACAAGTGTTGTTTATGGTTGGTGCATGGTTATGTCAAACCGTACACTTGGCCCAAAAAACTAAGCAGTTTAGGGACACTTTGTGAGATTGGATAGTGGGAGAAACACAGTTCGTGCATGGTTTAGAATACCCTATAGCCAAGCCATGTGGCTTTTAAAAAGTACAGTCTTACCATTCCTCTAAAACCCAATTTCTATATTCCCTAATTTTACACCCCATTGGAAATCATATATAGAGGGTGGTAAACCAATAACACCTTTCTCTCACATGGGTTATTCTCTTTTTATTATTGGGAATTTGGAGTGCTATTTAGTTTTAATAAAATCCTCAGGATAGTACACCAGATCTCCTTGATCTGTTTTTTAGATTAGGTCCATCAAAATATCTCAGCTCATTATGAATCCCCAAACCCCTAACTTTTCCATCATACTCTATTTTATTAATTTATAGGGCATTTTAGTTGAAATCAAGGGAGACATTTGGGATAATAATCAACATTGAGCATGAGGTAGTTGGCCTTTATAATTTTTCCCATAGACATGATGTTTTATGTGTTTATGTCATTGTGCCAATGTGTTTCCATGTTGATCTTCATTACCTAGGATTATGGAAGGTGATTTGGTCTATATATGTATGTTTTATACACTCTATGGACCTTATTGGGATGTTTGGGGATGTGATACCAATCCTAGGGCTAACCATGGGGTGTTTTGAAACCCCAAAATAGTGAAATGAATTGGGGAATGTTGGGATAAGTGATATGTGAGAGTGATATGTTATTAAATTGACATCATGTTTGTGGTCTTGGTGAAGGGTTAAATTTATTTTAATTCACATTATATTTATGAAGATCCCAAGGGGATTTTGAAATGGTTTTAAAGATGTGTTTTGGGTTATAATGTGGGAATGATTTTTAATTAATAAATTAATGTTTGAATGTGGGAAATGTTCTGAAAAATGGTATTAAAATAAAATGTTTTGAAGAGGGGTTTTTTCAGTATATTTTAAATGATGATTGAAAATAGGGGAGTGGCCCCTTGAAACAATGCTTCATTATTTTTTCATGGTGTCAAAATGGTAAATTAATTCCTTAGGGCATGTTTTTGTTTTTTAATGAGGGAGACCCACGTTCTAGAGGGGTTTTCAAGACAATTTAAAATGGGTAATTTGAATTGTGCTTATTTCCAGGATGTAGTTTGAATTGTATTATGGGACCATATTAATTATAATTATGTAAGGGGTTGTGAGATATAACCCATACTGATTATGTTGGCATGTTAAGGGGATCCTGAATTAAACTAAATGATAAATGTTCTTAGTTGAAGATATTACAAAAGGGGATATTTGGAATGATGTAAAAAATAATTAAATGGAATAAATTGGATGTGTCCAAAGACTCCTAAGTTGTAGTTGACATGATTGAATGAGTTAATTTATGTGAATTGAAGAATATGATAAATGGGATATCAAGTAGAAAATGGAAAAGGGTAAAATGATCTATGCAATGTAAATGGTAAATGTGTTATGGGGTTAAATATTGATGATGATTTGTATATTTTATGAAATGTGAATTGTAAATGTTATGTGTATTGGTTATGTATGGTTTTTGATATGCTATTTGTGGAAAATGGATAAGAAAGCATGTGCATATGGCATGGTGGTGTGGGATAATGGTCAATGGATACTCTCAAGGTTTGAGTTGGACTTAGGCTATAAACCCCAACCCTATAATTCATGGGTTATGGATTTCAAATGCTTATCTATGTCCCTAACTGTTTCATTGGAGAGAATACCAATATTGAGTCTCCAAGGTAAGTGTGATGTAATTGATGAGACTACCAGGACTGAGGCTCCAAGGTATGAATGATGTAGGTGATGAGACTACAGGGACTACGGCTCCATGGTAAATGTGATGTATTGTTTATGAAACGATTATTTATAGTGAGATGGGGAACTTACATTATTACCTTATTCATGGCATTTGACAGTTTTATGCCACAGTGTAAGTGATGTAAATGCCTAAACCATGGGAAAATGATGAGAATTATCAAGTGAATATTTTCAAAAAATGGGAATGTGAGAGTTTTGGATTAGTGAACACCACTTTTTGATAAAATCTTTTGTAACCCATGTGCATTGAAATAGGCTTCCAGTGCAACATGAGTATGTTTTTGTATTGGTTGGCTCCCGATAAGATAATGTTTTAAATGTTTATTAGTTAATTACATAAATTTTGTCATATTTTCATTTTTTAGGTGTAAATTAATTATTTTCATTAACTATTAAAATGAATGGGTATTATATAGACACTATTTGTGGATCCTTAATGAGTAGTAGTCACACCCTTGTTTGGCTGCCATGGCATGTGGGAACCTGAGAGGATACTACTTGTTTTCTAATACGGGTTTAGGATAAGGAAACTATGTTTTTTATGTAAGGTATATCAGGTTAGATCTTGGGAAGAAAATACATGTTTTGGAATTGCGTATATCATTGGGGTCTTGTGGTAGTTTTGGTTTTATTTTATTTTTTTATGACTTCCTGGCCTGTAGTGTATTCATCCAATTATTATTGCAGGTGTTTTCTATTTAATAACTGGAATGGTCATATGTTATCCATTTATTTATTACTGTTGGTTACCATAGAGGTTGATATTTTTTTACTATGGAATTAATATGATCATTGGGTATAGTCTTCCAAACATTTCTCCATAGACCCATGATGCTAGTCATCAGCCTTTAGCGTATATGGAAAAGTGCGTGAGGACATATGATGACCTGACTCAGGACAACAGGTTGTGGCCATTTGGTTAGAGACATTACATAGTGTTATCAGAGTATTTCTTTTGTCTTACTATTGGGGGAATGGTAGTCAGGTGATTAGGATATTGTCCATTTCTGGAAGTAATCTCATGATTGGGTTCCTACATCTCCATGTACGAGGTAAAATCCAGGTTTCTTATGGCTGGGAATTGATGTCTATCTTGTTATTTTACATTTGATTGGTATTTCCACCTTTGGAGGTGCACATTTATGTGAGGTTATTGATTTATTAGTTTTTTGCATTATCCTAGTAAAGAAATCATGGGTGTGTGAGTTTATGCATCATAGTAAAGAAGATATGATTTTTAGGTCATCTGTATTCTTTTAGTGATTGATAGTAACTTAGAAATCATATGGTGGTAATTTACATTTCATCTTGTGTATTTTTTTTATTCACAATTATTTGAAATTTTTTATAATGTAATTTTTTTTGAAATCTTAATTTAAATAATGATTTGAATGTTGAAATGCATTGCAAATAATTTTTTTTCGGAAAATGTAAATTCTTTGTTATTGAAAATGAAATATTTTTAAAATTTTAAAATTTAGTTTTAATTGGTAAATATTTATTAAGAAGTGGGATGAAAAATGAAGAAACTGATATGGATATTGTAAATGGGTATCCCTAGTGTTATGGTCATATCCAATGTATGGGTGGATTCTATAGTTAGAGTTCCCTAGTTTGAGATCTTAATTTCAGGTAATGAGGCATTGTTGGGATTCATTTCATGGTAAAAGTGATTTGATTATTCTAATCTCGATATGGTAATGACCATGTGTTATGAGTTGTTTTCTGTAAATTTTGATGTGGTAAATCATAAGGGTTTTGATTTTTCACGTTGTGTTTTTGACCCAAATGTGGGTGTTTAGATTGAGGTTCCTCCACATATGTGTGGGTATTCATGGTGTGAGGCATAAAGAAAATTATTTTTAGGGTGAGTTAGATGTAATATATTTTGGAGTTGGGGAAGGAGTGCCATCGTGAGTAGTGAGTTGGTTGAGATATGATTTTTAGGGATTATAGAGATACAGATAATGAGAATTTCTTGATATGAATTCAGTTTGGTAAGTTTGTACCATTGGATATTTGATGATGACCATTGAGAGTGATTGGCTGGACCTCTAGAGTTTATGGGTGTGTATAAAAGAGGTGTACATTGTGGACTGTAGTAGTGGAACATAGAGAGTTATTATTAGTAAACTTTTATTCTACAAGGCCATGTAGGAAGGTTGATGGTTTTTTGTGAGGTGAAATGAGTTTTTTATATGAGTATATAGCCTTGGGAGATTGAGGGAAGCATCAGGGGAGGTTCGCCTGGCATTGTAGGTAACATTGAATGTGGAGCATGGGTGGGTGCTTTAGAAGTAGAATAAATTGATGGTTGGTGTTCTCTAAAAAGGTTAAAGTATCTGGTTATGCTATAGTTTCATTCTTAGTAGGTATCTAAGTTCTTGTTGTTATTTTTATGTTCAGTTTAGAAAATGAAAGTAAATTGTGAGCATTGTCTTGTGGAATTAACATTTTTTAATTGGGAAAAAAGATTTGGATATGTTATGAAGAAAATATGGATGACCATGGAATGGATAGATACTTTTGGTATTGAAGTGACACCTTGTGTTGTGGTCACATTGTTGGTCTTTCTTGTATGATAGTTGGTTCATTGTCAAAGGTTCATGGTGTGGATGTTCGTTTTTGCTGGAAATAATATTTAAGATGTGGTGATTGAGTTAGGATGGAATGATGGAAGGTAGGGGATCCTGACACTTTTGTTTTGTTAAGGTTTACTAGTAGTATAGGGTGAAATCGATAAATGATGGTTTTCAGTGGTTTTCGTCGATGGTTTCTTAGCATACTTTTCACTAGTGGTGATCATGTCTAATATAACAACATCATCCCTAGTGCACAAGGAAGGATCTAGATTTATTCCTAGTTACATGATTGTGTTTTGATTGTATGTAGGAAATGTTAAATTTTTCACCCATAGGGAATAATATGTGGGGTCATATGGTGGGGATTGCACCATCGACTGATTGCGACAGAGGTCCTCGAAGTGGAATGGATTTTGGTGAATGCTAGGGGTTCCTTTATCAGAGGCCAATAATCAGTAGATAATTATGTTTGTATGGTTATTCTGAAAGAATCTAGATAGTCATGTCTATGTTTTTGGTTCATCAAGTGATCAAATAATAACACGAGGTGATTAAAATTGCTTGAGGATTGTGGTGAGAATTGTATACCCAATGTGGGGAGTGGTATATGAGTCAAGGATGAATGGATCATACCATAGAGTGGATGTAGTGGAATTCAGATGATAATGGGAAGCCTATAAGGGCCTGTTTTGATTCTTTTGTAATGGAAAACTGGTCCTCAGGGTAAGGATGGATTGAGACTGGAGATGGACTTGGGCTCGGAATGATTTTAGAGTTTTTCGGAGTGTTTTTGATGGGGCTCATTAGTGGGTTTTGAAGTGATGACAAATATTGAAGGGAAATGGATCTATGGTAGGGAAGATTCACTAATAGTTGACGGTGTACTTTAGTAGTAGTGCGTAGATGAGGGATACATTCCCTAGTTTAGAAGATGCCATGTTTTGGTAGATGGGTGACATTCCAACAATGGATTTTGGTAATCAATGAAGAGAGTTGGCCTAGATGGCCTGACCCAGTTGAGAAAAAGAGACAATATGTGGTGGGATATAATCCAACTTATTTTAATGTTGTTTTGACAACATAACTCTGGTAATGAGAATTATTTTGGGGGAAATAATAGGTTTAATTTAGTTGAGGTATAGATGAAAGATGTGTGATAGATTTGGCTAGTTTTGATGACATGGATGGGTGCCAGAGTTGGGTGGAGTTTTTGTTGATGTTTGGGAATAGTGATCCGGAAAACACATCAAGTATGTTGTGAAAATGGAGTTGAGGTGTTGTTGGTCTCCTTGTTAATAGTGGAGGATCTGAATAATATATGATATTGGTGGATTGATAACGTATATGGTGCATTACACCATAGTTGAAAGTGGTTGGTTGATGATGTGAGTTGTTGTACAAGATGGTCAGTTTCGGGTAGGACCTATCATAGTAAAGTGGTGTTGGTGATGGGAATTGGATTGGTTATTTACTTATTGAATGCATTGAGATGAAGGTTATTCATGGTTGTACATTTTATGTTCAGAAATGGGGTGAGCCTATTGGTCCTCCAGTTGTGAACCAATATAGGTCAGGGAGTGTGGTTGGGATCTATGTATCCCTTTAGTGAATCTATGAATGGACCACCATTAGGCTTTTGGAAACCATGTTTTATTTCCCCATGTCTGTTGGGTCATGAATTATGGAGACGATGAGAACGAGGTTGTTCTAGTTTTCCCTCTTGTGTTAGTGTATAACCTTATCAGTATCCATTTGTGCGATGGTCTAATAGTGTTACCTAGATATTACTCTTGAGTTTTATGTTGTTAATTATGATTTTTAAGAATCTTCTCCTTTGAGAAGAATCAACTCGTAGTTGTGGATTATTATGGGGAATGTTTCATCTAGATAGAACTGTTCTTTAAAAAGGTTGTGGTGATGGAATGGTCAAGGTTGGGGAAAATATTTGGAAACAAAAGTTGAGAGGTGGTCATAATGGCCCAAATTTTTGTTTTAGATAATCTTCAAGATTTATAAGTATATATTGAGGATGATCCATTAAAATTTCATGATGTTGTAAGTTTTTGAACATCATTGAATTCATTTACTTGTGTAAATTTTGGTTAAATGTCCATTTTTTGGCTAATGAAGTTGTTGTTGGGTGTATGGGACGTTTTGGGGGTATTCTTGTGGTGTAGGAAAAAAAGTATAGGAAAATAGGCCAAAAGTGTTCAATGCATGGTTGGAACATTGTTCGATACAACCTTGCACTTGGCCTAGAAAAAACGCATCTTGGGGAACCTTTCGAGAAATGTCTATCACACAGTCCCCTAATAGTTTTTGAAACCACTCAGGTTCTCATAGGAAATTATGGGACATAAACCCTCTTCGACATGGGGAGCCAAATGATTAGCGCATGGATTGGTAAGATTTTCAGCCAAACCATGCGACATTTAATAGTTGGGATTCTACCACATCCCTTTCCAATCCTATTTATTTATTCCATTATTTTCACCCCATTCAACCCCTACAATACGAGGGATGAACCAACAACACCACCTCCTCTATGAGAGATTCTACTTTGATTATTAGGTGTTATGAGTTCCCTTTGGTGTGAATCGATGTTCTAGGTGAGTCTAAAAGTCCTCTTTTCTCTTTTTTTGGATTACATCTTGTAGAATCTCTCCTCTCCTTTTGGATCCATAAAATACTCAATTTTCTATAAATTCTAAATTGGGGCTTTAAATTGTGTTTGAGTTCAAATCAAGGGTTGTTTTTGGTCGAGTAATTATCTTTCAGCATGAGGTATGTCATCATTATGATTTTTACTATAGTCATGATGCTTTTATATATGTGTGTGGTTATGAGAATGTGTTTCCTTATTCTTTATTTTATTTCCTTGATTACAGAAAGTATATTGGTCCTTAAGTTGAGTTTTAAAACCCACTACTAACCCCATTAGGTTTGTGGTAGATGTGAAACCAAACCTAGGGATAACTATGGGGTGTTCGAGAGCCTCAAAATAGTGAAATGAACTAGGGAATGTTGAAATAAGGGAAATGCATGAGAGATGGGTTGTAAAATTGTAATTGGGAATATGGGACTGGATAAAGTGTAAATTGATTTAATTACATGATATATTTATGAATATCCAATGGGGATTTTAAAAAGGATTGAAATATGCATCTTTTGTTTTAACTCAACCATGTTTTTCGATGATCGAATTAATGTTTGAATGTGGGTAATGATTTTAAATGAGGTGTTGAACACAAATTTCTTAAAGATGGGGATTTTATCTGTTGATTTCAAATGATTATTCGATATGGGGGCATGAACCCTTACTTATCAAAATTCATAATGTTTATTTTGAATGGGTGAAAAATAAAATCATAACCTTATGGAATGTTTTTGTTCTTCAAAGAGGAAGAATCATGTTTTATATGGGGTTTAAATATGATTTTGAATGATAATTTTGATTTTTGTTTATTTGTATGATGTAGTTTGGAATGTTCAATGGGACCATAGTAATTAATATGATGTGAGGGTTAGTGAGATAAAACCCATAGATAATATTTTGGAATGTTAATGTGATCATGAGAAGAACTAAATGATGAATGCTCTTAATTGAAGATATAAAATAAGGGGATGTTTGTCAAGATTTGTAAAAGGGATAAATGGAATAAATTGAATGCGTTGAATGACTCATGAATTTTAATTAGAATTACTAAATGGGTTAGTTCATGTGAATTGATGAATATGCTAAATGGGTGTCATATGAAAAAGGGAAATGGGTTAAATGGGATAAGAAAATTAAATGGTAAATGTGTTAAATGGATAATGATTTAGGATGATTCGTATGTTTTATGCAATATGAATCGAAAATGTTATGTGTGTTGGTTTCATATGTTTCGTGATATGGTATTTTTAGTAAATGGATAAATAATCATGTTCACATGTATTTTTGGTTTGGGATAATGTATTGAGGCTCCATTACTCAGTCGGGTTCGACTGTGGCTCTAAATCTGGCCTTAGGAAGGCAAAGGTTAGAGGATCATACTAATGCTCTAGGCCCCTAATGGTTTAATTGTATGATACTATAAGTATAAAGGCTCCAAGGTAGGTGAAATATAATTAATTCGAGTACCTGGATTGAGGATCCATGGTAAGTGTGATGTAATTAATGAGACTACCTAGAATGAGCCTCTATGGTAAGTGTGATGTATTTTTTATGAAATTCTTATCCCTAGTTAGATGGGGAACTTGAATTATTCTCTTATGCATGGTATTTGATCAGATTAGGATGTATTTTAAATGATGTGAATGCCTAACATGTGGGAGAAATGATGATGATGATCAAGTGAATATTTTTAACAAATGGGTATGATATATTTTGTGATTAGTGAAGTACCCATTTTGTTAAAAGCAATGTACCCCTTATACCTCAGATTAGATTCCCAGTGTGACATGAGTTAGTTATTTATTGGTTCAATCTAATGAAAAAAATGGATGAGATGGTAATTATTTAATTACTTAAAGGTTTTTCTATTTCCCTTCTTACCTGATGCACTTCATTATTTGTATACAACATTGCACAAACTTGATATTTATTAGACACCATTGCTAGTGGGCTACTGATTTTTAATCTCACCATCCTTAAGAATCCATTTCTCTTAGAAAACTAAGAAGATTCTACTTGTTTTCTGATATAGGTACAAGATAGTGACCTAGTGTTTGGTTATGTGTGGAAAATCGAGTTAGAGCATGGGAGGTTAGGACTATGATTGGAATCAGGATCATGTTTTGAATCTTTTGGAAGTTTTTGTTTTTGTTTATGTTTTTATGGATGCTTGACATGTAGTTTATCGGTCATATTGTTATTAAAGGTGTCATCTGGTTACTTGTTTGAATCTCCATGGGATGTTCAATTATTTGTTACTACGTGATGCTATAACTATTGATATTATTTCTACTATGGGATTAGTATGATTAGTGTGTATTGTTTCCTAGACCTTTCTCCATAGAACATTGCACCTATTCGGTAGCCTCAGGTATACTGGGAGGCATCCTTCAGTTCATGTGAGGACACAGATAAGGGAACCAGAAAGTGGACTCTAGGTTGGGAACGTTACATAGGTTTGGTGCACATTGTTTAAAAATACATTTCAAAATGATTGTGTTCTCTATAGTTCCCCTATAGGGGGTCTTGGGTTGCACAAATTTTGATAAATTTTATTACTAAACCATGATATGATAATTAAATGATATGATTTAAATAATCTAACTCATAAACCCCTATAGTAACTCCAAAATCATCCCTTTCAAATATATTACGACCCTTTACTTTTTGGAGGCTCCCAATAGATGATCTTGGCCATTCCAAACCATTTTATCATGGATCAATGTGTCAGTTTATGTGTTGGAATTCATTTGTAGTTTTAATCTAAAATTGACCATGAATTTTGATTTTATTTCATATCTTCCTCATTTAGTGGGGTGACTTTTAGTGTCATAGATGAAACTATATTTTCTTTTTATTTATTATGTTTCTAGGAATCTCTATGAGAATCCCTAGACATCGATATTCATTAAAGATCCATTATTGTGTGTTGAAGTGCATCAATTGAGGTTGATAGTTTCTAAATGTGATATATTTAAAATAAAACCAATGATTTGTTTTAATTTAATTTTTTTTCTCTTTTTATAAATAATTACTTGAGAATTTTGATAAAATATATGAAATTTCATTTTTTCTGCAATGAAATCCATTGACAATGGCTATCAAAAATTAAGTATTTATATCTAGAAAATGATACTGATTTTCAGTGAATGATTTAAATATTGATTTTTCTAAGATTAAAAGGCTTAAAATGTTTAATTATTTTAAAAAATATGTTTTAAAATGAAAGGAATGAGTTTTTTATATGATTATATTTATTTTTTTTTAAAATTCTTGGCATGTTTTCAAACAAGAAATTGGGGATGATTGAATTGATTATTTGGAATGAATGAGATTTCATTGAATGATTGATATCTCTATGTTTGATTTGTTACCTTGAATATAATTTTATCGTGCGTAGTTAGGTGGTAGGATATACATTCTAGAGAAACATATTTCTATGATTGAAATGATGTAGAAAATTATATGAAACTAGTCCGAGGGAAGAGAGATTATTCTTTGAGAATCTCTCATATTCCGTAAAGGCTTTTGGATCTAGAGATTATGTTTTCACATGAAGCCATATTTCACTGACAATTCATGGAACAATGTAACAAGTACTAACCCTAGACATTACTACTATAGTGATATGATTGATAATTATTTAATATAATTTATTGTTATTTATTAAAATGATTTTTTCATGTCTGTTTTGATAGAAAATATTATTCATTTGTTTTTGGAAAATGATAATAAAATTTATCAATTTTTTTAAAATGAAATTTTAACCCTTTTTATATATTAGTGATTCGAATATTGTATAAATAATATATTCATATAAAAAAAAGATAACATTTATATGCTGTGTTTTATTTTAACTAGAGATTTCATTTTGATTTATATTGCCTATGAAATTAATTGTGGGATCTAATTAGGAATTATTTCTCACACACAGAATTTACTTTATGCTTTTTTAGATTTTCTTAGTCCAAATCTAGTAAAATTGAATTTACTACTCTTAGCTTGTGGGTGCACTTGATTACTAGTGACATATTGAGTTAGCGGTGAATGATAGAACCTATGATCTACTTGATAAATGGAGATTCTATGTTGTTTCCATTAAAGGATTGTGTTACAACATTGGTTGAAATACTATTTATTAGACCTTTATCTATATTCTTATTTCATTCTCTGTTGTGTAGTGTTTAACATATCAACTATTTATTGAATTCTATCACTACCTTTCATTATTGAGTTGTTATTATGGATAAATCATTCCCTCTTTTTTATTTTGATTCCCATACACCATTTTTTGGCCCATGTGGATCGGAAATTCCCTTAATTATATGTGAAGACCAATTTATGTACCAATAAAGTGGGATATCTAGGCTAGTTCATGTATAATTCATATCAAAAGAAGTAATTCCTCTTTTTGGATGTTTGTAAGTAGTTTGGATGTGTTTTATTGATAGGATACGTATTTTTAGACATAAAACGTCGGCTATGAGTGTGTTCATAAGTATCTCTCGTTGCAATGAACTTCAATTTACCAAGGGATATTGAGAAAAAGTGTCCTATAGATTCCTGGTTTAATTCTTGAGTTTTTCCAAATCATCAATCTGTGATTATTCTTCCCTTATTGATGGATTTTTTATAGATTGGTTGATCTCATGTCTCTTGACTATTATTTCCCTTATAATCTATTGATGATTTGTAGTACCATGACCCCATGGAGTCATTTTAATATACATAAAGGGGGAGATATTGTGGAACCATGAAAAGAAAATCATATAGTTTATTAGAACTTTTTAGAGGTTATTGTGCATTTGGTTCAATATATAGGCTTGGTAGATGTAATAATTCCTATTCAGACTATAGAGGTTTTACCCTATGGGTATGATAATAGATATTGTCCCATTATTTCCTTTGTTTAAAACTACTATCATTCAACGGTATAAATTATTCAATGGAAGAAGAGGGTTTGTTTAAAAAAACCATGAAACTATTTGAGTTTCTCCATAATCTACACTGAGTTGAAGTAAAATGTGTCCCCTTAAAAACATAAAGGGACTAAGAGAAGATGTGGGGTTTTAATAGTTCATATTAGGAATAATGTGTTGTTGGATTGGAAGTACTTTAGGGAAATTTTCAAATACCAATTATATCATGAATCAATAGTGTTGGCTTTGTGAACATGTTTTCTTAACTTGAGCTATGTTATTGAATAGTGACTATGTATGCCAACTACTATGTTGAGCTTATCTATTTCTCACTATATTTTTTGTTGAATGATAAACTAAAATCATAGAGGGTTGAGATGGGTTTTTGTGTAGATATCTGATATGAGGTTTTTTAGAATCTTTTATCTTGGGAATATATTCTATAAATAGATATAATGAAAAACATTATGTGTATGGTAACTCTTGTTTGACAAGAGTTACTACTAAATCTAGTGTTATGTTGTGTGGTCCCATAAAGTGTAAGATAAAGAGATATGAGTTTTATAGTGGAAACCAAAGTGGTGGATCATGAAAGAAATTTAATTATAAATCCAATAGAATTTTTGGTAAATAAAAATTTACATACTTCTATCCTGGAATAGTTAGGAACTCAATTAGATATTACAGAGTGGAACTAAATATATTTACCTCTTTTGGACACTCAGGTTACTTATAGGGTTTTTTCATGTATTTAATAATCTGCAGTGTTGTATGTGATCAACTATACCGCAGTAATATGTTTAATAGTTATTTGATTTAAGAAAAATGTTTTTCTAGCCATAGGAATTAAAAATAAAGCTTATTTATATAGTTTAAGAGTCTCTAGAGGAATATAATATAGACCTTCTACTATAAGTGGTACCTTTACCGTTGATTTTATATTTAATGACTGCTTTATTTTATACTAGTGTCACACATACCACAAGATCAACACCCTATTATTTAAATGTTAAATTATCCAATTAATTTCATTCCTAATGGAAATAATACTCCTATCCCTAATTTTTTTGAATATAGAAAAGTATATATGAATTATAACTTTTACATACTTTTTATTAGAAATCGAGTATGCATGGGAATTTTTTTTCTTGATACAGAACCTCTAAATTGAATTATTGGGATAGATTGGAAGATTTTTCATAAATCTATTATCTACAATTATCTTCATCACATTTCTTATATTTTCTTTGATGAGGTATGTCATGGAATTCAAGAAGATTGGGAACCAATTTTGAGTCTAGATATTCCTCCTCTTATTTCTTTGGGTAGGATTATATCCTGGTTTTTCATTGCACTGGATAATGATTATTTTATGAGTGTTCTTCCTCTAGTAGAAGATATATTAATTTACATGTTTCCATCAAACTTTTCAAGTTCATCATTGATGATGGAGGTTGAGTTTTATTTCAATTTAGTACGATAATTGTATCCTATTTTATCCTCTCTTTCCAAACTAAACTAGTTTAATTTATGGTGTTTAAAAAACATTTGAATGAATTAATGATCAACAGATTCATTTACCATAGTTTGTTTCCTTGCCTAGATTTGGTTCTTTTTTATTATAATGATAATTTTAATATTCACCCATGTAATAATTTTCAGTATCATAATAGGGTCATGGTTACGAAAAAATATCTACACCCCTTAGTTGATTATTTATTTGACCATCTAAAAGGGGAAAATTGTTTATAAAAAATTGATCTCCAATATAATAAAGAATAAGTAGGTATCATAGATTCAAAATTTGTTGTTAAGAATTTAGGAGAATGTATCGACATTATGAGTACGTTGTTAGAACATTGGGTTTGAAAAAATATCCTTCTTTATTTATGGTGCCAATTAATAGGATTTTCCATTAGTACCTCGATTATTTTATTGTGGTAGTTGTGGATGATATCTTGTTTTACTCCAAGACATAGGAGGTTAATGTTCATCCCTGGAGATAAATTATAGACATATAAAGATATACCATATTAAATAATAAGGTATGTAAATTTGGTTTCATGATTTTGAATGTAATTTTATTACGGTACATCATTTCTAAACATGATATTTCAGTTTATCGTGAGAATTCTAAGGCTGTTATTACCTTGGATAATCCATTAAATATATTTGACGATTCTTACTCGTAATGCCAGGGTATTACTATTGGTTTATAATGTATTTTCCATATGAGGAATATATATTTATCACTATTAATTATAAAGATTAATTTTCACATGGTAATTAATATTTATATATTCCTATGATGTGTTGAAGCGTATGTTGACATAATCTCCAATGTTGAATTTTTTAGTTGCTAGGAAGGGTTATGGTGTATTTTATGATGCATCACATATGAGATTTTTTATATTTTATTATATAATTTTCACATGTGGTAGATTATGGATCTCTTCATATTTTTCCACCTAAGGATAAATATCACAGACAAGAACCTGAACTCATAGCTGAAATACACTCTCCGAAGAGCTTGCAGCATTTCCTTTTATTAATGCTTCATCATCTACCCAAATCATAAAATATTGAGTAATATATTCTAAAAAAATATAGAAATATTTAGTAGATGATAAGGGAAGAATAATCTAAATACTTTTATTTCAATGTTCCGTACACTCATGGGAGGGGAAATAAAATTGTCAAATATGTGAGCAGGAACATCCTTCCCAAGCTAGGAAATAATCATATATGAAATATCTAATGGATCTATACAATACTATTCATTTGGTAGTCAAAGAGGATGTGAAAATTTTTTATTTTTGAAGTGTTAAATTTACATACTATGTTATAACCAAGATTCCTTTGTGTGTATCCTTTCAAATAAAATCAACAACTTGCATTGCACGTAATACTGAGTTCGAGTGCACCATGACCTATAAAACTAGCTATTTAAAATGTTGTTATCAACAATATTAACCACGTCATTAAATTTATAAATTTTATTTTAAAAAATAGACATCATTTTTGAATTCACAATATCAAAATTAGCTTAGTATGAAATCTTATTAATTTTCTAAAAAGTTTCAATTTTTGATGAATAGTTAAAATTACTACATTGATGTAAAAATGACTATTTCATTTAAATTAGTATTTTACCAAATATTTATTTTAATACAACAATAGGTAAATAACCCAAATAATAATCCAATATATTTTATTGTAATAATTTTATAATGAAATTAGATATAATAATTTATTGAACTTTAGAATGTTTCTTTTACCCATCTTCTAACCACATCTTGGGATTAGTATTAACCATAATTTTACCGCTTATGTGAATTGAGTTTTGAAAAAAAAAACATACGGGTTTTTAATCAGTATAAAAAATTTATTCTAATAGGATCAAAATAATTTTGGTTGAATAGTAACTATTAAATTTTATTAACCACCGATAAAGGTAAATAGTGTAATTAAAGGTAAAAATAATATTATAAATAAATAGTATTACCCTAAAACTTGTTCTAATTTATGTGGATAATTTTGTTTTACACAAATCAATCTTATGTAGAAAATATGATCATTTATTATCCATTTTTGTTCTATTAGGACATTTATTATTTTTTATTAAAAGAAAAGATAAAAATCACATATTTATATTTTAATACCTATATCATTTTTAATATGAGTTTATATAAGTTAAATGGTTGAATATAAATATAATTTAGAAATATAAAAAATTTATCTACATAATAGTTATTTATTGTTTATTTTAAGAAATAAATAATTTAATTAAATAGTGACCCAATAATGATGCAGTAATTTAATTATTAATGGAAGAATAAATTAAATGATATTTAAAATATTAATATATACACAATATGACCAACATAATGAAATAAAATAATTTTTTAGAATACATAGACACGTCAGTGACAAATTTTAACTATTACATTGAATTTATCATATTGTTTATGTATTTTTAAATATTCAAATATTGAATAGTATCAAAATTAACATTAATGATACTTTAAAATAAACTATATTTTATTAAATGTAACAAAATTAATAAAAATATCACAATCATAAAAAAACTAGGATAATGTTAAATATGTCATAAATGATCCAATTGCGGTTATTTTCGAATTTTATATTATGTAAATTAACCCTATTTTAAAAAAAGTTAACGAAACATGGTATGTGTAAAACTTTTTAAATATGGTTTAAATCTAAAAGATAAGGATAATTTTGAATCATAAACTTTTCTAAAAATATTTTTTGTAATGATTTCAACCCATGTTCATCGGAACCTTAAAATATCTTACTTTCTTGCCATTTTAATGAAAAAATTAATATATAATAATTTAATAGTTTTAGAGATTCCAAAAGTTCCCATCCCTTATCCTATAAAAGGGAACCCCTCCTTCTCATTTAATAACACCTATAAAGCCTTTGGTTTAGCCAAAACCTTCCAAATTCTCCTCCCAACATCCCTCACTTCATCTTAGAGGACATACTTTGGGCATAAAGCCATCCTAATGATTCATATTGTGCAAATCAAAAGGAGATGCTCAAAGAATAGGTTATAGTTTTACCAATTTCATTCAGTTTTTTTCTTTTTCTACTTCATCCTCCTATGTTGATTCCATACTAAAGTAATAACTCTATAATTATCTAACATAAATATTTTATTATTATTATAGGGTTGCCATGTTCATCCTTTTATCCATCCTACGAATAACAATATCCCTATTTGTGCGTACACACAGCTTACCGTCTCCACAACAAGGTGTAATTTTTTATTATACTCTACTTTATTTGGATAGGTATAATGATGAGTCTAGTGGAAATAAATAATTTATATAACATGAAAATTATTCTTTATAATTAATATACCATCAAATTATATATCATTTATCCATCAAGGGAATGATAATGTCGCTCCTGCGTATATACGACGCACTGTCTCCACGACGCGATGAGATTTATTCTCCAATATAACCCATCAATAATAACTATAAAATTTATATAATAGTTAAAAATAATTATTATAAACTCTATATATTTATTTTTATTAATAAAATAATTCTAATTCATAAAAAATTACTTACACAACAAAACATGCATAGGAAAATGAAGTAGTTAACACTCGGAACAATAGTAATACTGAAATTTTATTAGCAAAACCATATAAGAGGATCATATATGGCATCTTAAATATGGAAATGGTTCTATGATAATTTAATTAGGCACATTAACCATAATAGAATAGGTTAGAACGCCCTCTACTAAAGTAATGTTTAAGTTAAGGGTAAATTTCCCAATCTCATTATTCTATGAGTCTATTTATTCGTAAGTATCAGCTAGTAGATCTTCATCATCCACGTCCATGGTTGATAAAATATATTTAAAATTATTATTTTTAATTCTTTAAAAACATTTTTCTCTTGTTTTAATTTTTATTAAATGTTTTGAAATGAATATTTCTGTTATTTTCATTTTTAGGTACTTTATAACCCTTTTCGACAAGTTAAGGAAAGAATATTATTTTAACTTATACAGCATGAGAGGATATTTTCTGACGTTATGACGCCTTACCATATTGAAGCTTCATATACAATATTATATGATTATTTTCAGAAGAAATGTTTTTTATAAATGTGAATCTATTAAATGATTTCAATGTAATAAAATATATTTCTCTTGAAGAGTTTTAATGATTTAATTATATTATTTTCATATATTTCAACTTCCATTGATGGATTTTATGCTTAATTAAGGATGATTTGTTACGATACAATCTTCCATATTGTATTGAAGGGTTTATGCAATATTTTTCTATGGAAGTTCTATTTAGATACCAGTCATGGTTTATGGTTAAAGTATTAACATTTTGTATGCTATTTTTAATATGAATGTTTATATTATGTTTTCCCCTTTCATAAGAGGATTACATTGGAGTTAGTATGTGAAGGGTGGGGCCTGGTATAACCCCTTGATGCATTAGTAGGTGTCATGAGGCAATCTAGTATCTTTTCATGACAACTTGATGGTATAGTTTTTTATGGTCTTGGAATAAGACCTTAATGGTATGGTTATGATGTTCAGCATTATCTAATCCCATGTTATATGATTAGTTATTGATATTACAGATGATTTTTTGACTACTATAATATCCATGTAAATGTTTAAATAGAATTATTTTATTTATTCATGCCATTTTATGCTGAATATTAATATTAATTGGATTTTGGTTCTGTATTATACCACACCTTAAAGGTTTATTCTTATTCATGATGGATTCAACTATATTTTTTATCCTTATTGGGCATATGATCTCACCCCTTTCGTAGGCATCATTTTTTCCCATGATGCAAAGAATTTTATTATGACTGAACTGTAGCGAAAATAAAAGGGATATGAGTGTTTTAAAATTTGATAATATATTTTTTTCATTTCAATATGTATTGTAAAACATATGTTTGTATGTAGATTTTTCAAGGCCACTAAACTGAATAATCCTTTACGATTTTATATCTTGTGATCAAGCCAATTTAAAAAAATAATGCATTTAATCTAGGAAACTGGGGTTTGTGTGTTTCTGTTGGTATAAAAGTTAATTTAGTAAAATCCATAAAAATATATTTGGAATATACATTAATTATTGGAGACTACCCTATGATATACTTTGATGACAAATATATAATAACATCATAAAATTTTTAGTTTAGAGATTATCTGGGTATTACTAGAAAATACATCCATATCTAGATATTATATGTGGATGTAGTTATGCTATAGATGTACCTAGGAGTAATAACTTTGAAGAGGTGTTCTGGGCCTAACTTGGGGAAACCTGGTATATTAAAAAGAGCCTAAATACGCACCTATTTTGACACTCTCGGGGGATGTACATAGGATAATTCACATTCTCATTAGAATCCCTTATGAAGGATTCATGAGTAAATTTATCCCCAATGAGACCATTTTTATATCTATGAATTATGTATACATAAATTTTACAATTTATGTTATGTATTTTTCTAGTTTTTAATTATAAATTATGATTCATAACTTAATATAGTTTATTCCATTGTTTATAAATGGTGTCTAGTGTGAGGAATGGAAACTAAATAAACACATTTAATCCATATAGGTATTTACATCCTTTTCAAGATAATGGTATCATAGATGGTGATACATCAGAGGCTGAATAGATTATTACCATACATGGATAACTAATTCAGGTTATGAATAATATCATTACCCATATAGATTATCCTGATCCACAATGTGGATGATCAATGTTATATCGCTTCCTAAGACAAAAACCACCAACATTCAATGGGGTAAAAAATCCATTTGTAGCTGAGAAATAGATAAGTTCCATATAGAATGTTTTTCATTATTTGGGGAGTAATGAAATGTATAATGTTGTTATTATGTCTATCATCTATCAGGAGAATCAGATAAATGATAGTCATTAATTCAAAAACATGAATGAGGCTGAAGATATCGATAAAAGGGAATAAAGGGAATTTAATGAATTGTTCCTCGAAAAATATTTTCCTCATGATTTATGAATGGATATAGAGTGAAATTGTCTGAGTCTTAGTTAGATGGAGGATGATAATGATGAAAATTATGAAGCTAACATCAAAAGGATATCAAGGCACTCTATAGACTACATCCATAACCCAAGAATTAAGATTGATCAATTGTTTGATGGGTTAAAACCATTTCTATGATGGTCATTGATCTCACAATATTTCTCATCACGTGAATATATATTCTCATGTGCTATCAAGAGAGAAAATTAATTTTCTAGGACATAAGATTTTAATGTTAATAAGGAGATTAATAGGGTTATTTAACACTCTAGATAGGGAAATACGAAGAAGAAGGGAAATTTTGAATTTACTCTATGTTGTAATAGTAAAAAGAAATGCCCTTGTATTTGCCTAAATGGGATTGGAGTTTTTTACAAGTTTTGATAAAATTTCCAACCAGATCTTTATTGAAAGGTAAATAAAAAAGCTACCAATATTCCACGCTAAAATTTTAATGAGTTGGGAAAATATGCAAATTATTTTTCTAAGAATTAAGGAAACATTCGGAAGAAATGGATAAGGGAGGAAGGCCAAGTATTTCTGATCACAACTGTTGAGGTTGAAGTTACTAATGATGTGGTGTGAGGTAATTAAATCATTTCCTAAAATTTATCCAAATATTTATTTGATTTGGGATCCTTTCATTGCTTTACATATTCATGGTTTTCTTTATAAATTATATTTTTCAAATTCACATTAACTAGGGAGTTTTTAGTCAAAACCTATAAGGGAAGTCTTATTGCAATAATGATGTGTTAGGAAGTTCCCAATATGGAATAAAAACGTGATTTATCTACTGAATTTAACATCATACCTATTATTGACATTACTATAATCCTTGGTATGGTCGGTCTATAAAAGTATTTTAGAACATTTTGTTTCAAGAATTAGGATCTTCTGATTTGTGAGGAAAATGTAGATTATATTATCTTTAGAGAAGAAACTTCATCCATTAATTCTTATCAAAAACCACCCACGATATCTTAACAAAATGAGATTCTTAGTGGGGAAGAGTAAATTACATGTAAGGATGAAGAAATAAAGTTTCGAATTAAGGATGTACCTATTGTACGAGAATATATTTATGTATTTCTAGAGGATTTACCTGGACATCCTCTAGAGTGGTAAATTTAGTTTTTTATTGATTTAATCCCTGATGCTAGGCCAATATCAAAAACTCCCCCATATAAAATCCGATGTGGAATTTGTTGAGATGAAGAAACAACTTGAGGTGTTTAGTAATAAAGGATTTATTCTCTATTTCGTTTCTCTATGGGGATCCCCTATTATTTTTTTATGAATAAATATGAATGAAAGAGGATGTGAATTGACTATAGAGATATGAATGACATTAAAATAAATAAAAAGTATCATATTCCCCACAATGGGAATTTTTTTGATCCAATTCATGGAACTCGATATTTTTCCATTATTGATCTTTGTTCTGGATATTGTTAATTATATGTAAAAAGGGAATATATTCCAAACAAACATTCAAAATGAGGTTTGGTCATTAAGAATTTACAGTAATCCTATTTTGATTGACTAATGCACCCTCAATTTTCTTGTATCTAATGAATAGTGTGTCAAAGGAATATCTTGATGTTTCTTTCATAGTATTTATTGATGTCATATTGGTATACAACAAAATCTATGAAGACCATGATAACCACTTATAGATTATTCTAAATACTCATAGAAAACATGAACTATATGGGAAATTTATCAGGCGTGAATTTTGGATTTCGAAAATATCTTTTCTTCGATATATTATCTCCAAGGATTGAATCTCTGTCGATATGGAAAAGATAATGGCTATCAAATAATGGCCAACACCGAAAAGTATAATTGAGGTACACAATTTTATTTGTTTAGTAGGTCATAATATGTGCTTCATCTTGAATTTTTCCCAATTGAAAAACCTGTTAACCAAGCTCACATGTAAAGGGGTTAAACTCATTTGTGAAAAGAGTGGAGAATTTTTTAAAGAATCAAAGAGATGATTAAATTATTCTCTTACCTTGACTTTACCATATGGGAATTTTACGTTTGTGATTTACATTAATGCATCAATTAAAGAGTTTGGTTGTGTTCTTATGCAGAATGATAGAGTTATTAGGTATACATCAAGGAAATTATAAATTCATGAACAAAATTATACAACTCCTGATATTGAATTAGGAGTGGTGATACTTTCTATGTGGATTTGGAGACATTGTCTCTATAATGAAAGATGTGAGGTATATACTAATACCAAGAGTTTAAAATTTATTTTCTCATAGAATGTACTCAACATGTGACAAAGGAGATGACTTGAGGTACTCAAGGATTATGATTGGATAATACATTACCACAAAGGGAAGGAAAATAAAGTCCTTAATGATTTGAGTATAAATGACACTGGAGTTATAAAAAAATGAGAGTTTTAAGGGAACCAATGTTCATAGATCTAGAAAAGACGGTTATGGGAATTATTATAGATGGTGAAACATCAATACTTTTTCAAATGGTTTCGAAGAAATTGTTAATGGAAAGGAAAAAATGTACTTAGTATAGTGATGAGGATTTTCCAAAGAAAATTAATGATGTGAATGATGGTAGATTGGTAGAGTTCATATATGAAGATGGAGAATTGAAATTTGGAAGGTGACTGTTTGTTCCCTCTATACCTAATCTAAAAGGAAAATTTCTCGATGATGCTCATAGATCTAGTTTCTCTATAATCCATGGTGTCACTATGATGTATAGTTATTTGAAGTTTAATTAATGGTGGGACAACATTATGTTGGATATTTCTGAGTTTATTTCAAGACGATTTGTTTGTCAACAGGTCAAGGCTGTAAGAATTATCCTAGAGGGTTCATGCAACCACTTCCAATATATTTTTGGAAATGGGATGATATTATGATTGAAGTTCATATGGGGATTCTATATACTCCCTTAATAAAAATGTGATTTGTGTTATTTTTTATTTTCTTACCAAACTATAAAATTTAATTTCTGTTAGAGAAGATTTACCACATGAATTTTCATAAATATATAACATTAATGAAGTTACAAAACCTCATGGAATACCAATACTGATTGTTTATGACCATGATATTCATTTTATATCCAGATTCAGGAAAACTCTTCAGAAGGCCCTATATACTGAGCATCGTTTGAGCACAACCCTCTACTCTCAAACTGATGGACAATCCAAACTGACTATTCAAACATTAGAATAGATGTTGAGATATCTCCCAATTGATATTCAAGGTATGTGGGATAACAATTTACCTCTAGAAAAATTTCCCTATAACAATAGTTTTATTCCATTATTTATATGGCACCATATAAATCATTTTATAGAAAGACATGTCTTAAACAAACATGTTTGGATGATAATGGTGAAAGAAAACTCATATGAAAGGACTTGTGGAAGAAACAGAAAAAAGTTGAAGACTATTCAAACCCACATCAAAAAATATCATTATAGGAAAATGATATATAATGATAAACAAATAAAGAATTTAAAAATTTATGCAGCACACCATGTTATCATGATGTTATCTCCACAGAAGGGTTTTATACAATTATTTAAGAAGTGTAAATTAATTCCAAGGTATATCATAGGTTTCAAAATTTTGGAACGAATTGGAGCTGTAGATTACTGTTTGGCAATGTTACCAAGTCTCTCCAAAGATCATGATGTGTTTCATTTATCAATGTTAAGAAAATTTATTCCAAACCCATCATATCTACTCACCTATGAAGAAATAAAATTTTAACTTGATATGTCTTATTGTGAATATACTATCAAGAATCATAATACCAGAGAACAAGTGTTGAGAAATCAGACGACTTTTCATGTAAAAGTTTTTTGTTGAAACCATACAAGGGAAGATGAGATGTGGGAACCTGAAATAATTATGATGAAGAACCACTGAAATATTAATATACAGTTATATTATAGAAATTTCATGGTTGAAATTATTAGATGGTAATAATATAACACCCCATGCATCCATGATACGTTTTCTTCTAAATAAACTATATAGCTTGTGCTACACGCAACAGTAAGTTCAAGCAGACCATGATATATCAAAGTAGCCGTTTAAAAAATGTGGTTGTAAATAGTATGTACCAGAGTATGAAATTTATTAAATGTATCTTTAAAAATATAATGAATTTTTGAATTCGAAATATCAAAATTATCTTAGGGTGAATATTTGGTGATTTTTTGAAAAGCGTAAATTTCTAATTAATAGTGAAAATTACTATTTTGATTTTAAAAATTGACAATTTCATATAAAAAAGTAGTTTGTTGTAAAATTATCTTAATATCACAATAGATAAATAATTCATATATTAATCCAATATTGATCATTGGAATCATCTTATAATATAATTATATATAAAAAATTATTTAACTTTTGAACAAATATTTTACCCATCTTCCAACCACATATGTGGATTAGCATTAAACATAATTTAAAGCATATTTGAATTAAATTTTAAAAAAGGAAAAAAATTATTCTAATCGATATAAAATATTTAGTCTAATAGGGTCAAAATAATTTATTTGAAGAGTAACTTTTTATTTTTATTTACCATGGTTATCGGTAAATAGGGTTATAAAGGTAAAAGTAACATTATAATAATATAATATTACCATAACAATAGTCCTAATTTCATTTGATCAGCTTTTTATGTCTGAAATCAATATTATGATGAAAATATGGTTCTTTTTAAGCCAATTATGTTAGATTATAATATTTATTATATTTTATTTAAATAAGAGTTAAAAATGTAACATTCAAAATTTTATAACTATATCATTTTTAATATGAAGTTATATAAGTGATATGTTAAAATTTTAAAAGTATTGATAATAATAAAAAATTTATCAACATAATGGTAATTTATTTATAATTTTAGTTAATTAATTTAAATAGTGACATAATAATGATCTAGTAATTGAATTATTAAAGGGTGAATCAATTAAATGATATTAAAAATATTAAAATAAATATAATATTAATTAATTAATAACATACATGAATTTTATAAATAAAATTGATATGTTAATGACATATTGGAATTATTTCATAGATGTTATTATGTTGGTTTTATATTTTTAAAAAAAAATATTGAATAGTATCAAAATTGACATATTTGAAACATTAAAATAAATAATATTTTATTAAATGTTATAAAATTCATAAAAAATATTAGGTTCATTAAAAAAATAAGGAAAATGTTAAATATGTCATAAAATATTCAATTGGGGATCATTTAGAAATTTATAGTAGCTATTTTAACCCTATATTATAAAAAGACAAGTAAACCCGGTAAGAGTTAAACTGTTTAGCTATGGGTTAAAGCCAAAAGATAAGGTTTTGTTTTTGACATAATATTGTTTAAAAATCATATTTTTGAGATTATTTATACCCATAATCATCTTATATAATAAATAACTCACTTTAAAAATATTTTAAAATGAAAATAAAATTATAATAATTTAAAGGACCTGGAGTTTTCAAATGTGACTCGTCGCTCACTTATAAAAGTAAACCTATACCTATAATTTATTCACGACCCTAAAGAAACTTTTTCCTAGAAAAAACATGTCAAATTATCCTCCCAACATCCTACAATATATCTTATAAGCCTTAATTTGGTCATAAAGCAATATTATGAAGTTCTTTTGTGCTAATCAAAAAGAGACGATCAAAGAATAGGTAATTGTTTTACCAATTTTATTAAATTTCATTTATTCTTATATGTACTCCTCATACTTTTATTACATAATAAAGTAATATATTCAGTATCATATACATACTATGATGTTATTATGAATATTCTATAACCATATTCCTCTTTTTTACCATCATTGTAAAAAGAATGTCACCATGCGTGGGTGAGTACGACATACCATCTCCACTTAATGGTGTAATTTATTATTCAAAACTACTTTTTTAGATGGGTATAATGATGAGTATATTGAATATAAATAATTAATAAATTATTATAATGATATTTAATAATTAATATACCATCCAATTCTATACCATTTAACCATCAAGGTAACGATATCGTCAGTCATGTGTGTGTATGACCTACCATCTCGATGGCACGGTGACATTCATTCTCCATGTTAACCATTAAAAAATGATTATATAATTTATATTATATGTAAAAATAATGATTAATAATATCATATAATTCTGGATATCAATAAAATACATTCTATGAAAGAACATACTAGACTTACAGAACAAAACATGCATAGGAAAATGAAGTAGTTAACACCTGAAGAAATGGTAATACTAAATTATTATTTTCCAATCTATTTAAGGGGACAATATATGATATCATAAATATGGATATAGCTATATTATAATTTAATAACATAATTTCACTATTATAAAGGTGGTTAAAGAACCATCAACTAATAGAATGTACAAGGTAAGGATTAATTTTAAAATCTCATTATTATACGAGGCTGTTTATAATTAAGTATCTACTAGGACATATTTATCATCCACTTCCATGTTTATGAAAATATATTTAAAAATATTGTTGAAATTCATTCAAAATTTTTTTTCCCATGGTTTAATTTTTATAAAAGAAATTAAATGGAGCATTTCCATCATTTTCCAGACGAGGTACTTTAGGACCATTTTCGACAAAATATGGAATAATATTTTCATAACATATACGCCGCTAGCAGCTATTTTATTATATTATGTTGCATTAAAATTTTGAAGAATCCCTTAAAATATTATATGGTAATTTTCATTAGAAATATTTTCTTTTACAATTTTCCGGCTTTTAAATGATTTCATTGTAAAAAAGGGACATTTCTCTAAAAGGGTTTTAATGATTTAATAAGATTATTTTCATATATGTCAACATTCATTATAGTAATTTCTGCTTAATTGAGGTTTATTTATTAATATACAAACATCCAAATTATATTTAAGGGTTTATGATACATTTTATTAGGGATGTGCTATTTTTATACCAATCATGGTTTATGGTTAAACTATTAAAATTTCATATGGTAGTTTTTATATGAATATTTATATTCTATTTTACCGCTCTCAAAAGAGGAATTCATTGGACATAGTAAGTGATAGGTTGTGATAACTATATCCCCTCGATGAATCAACAAGTCTCATGAGACAAACTAGTGCCTTGGAACTAGGGCTTGACATTATTTTATTTATTGACTTTGCATGAGGCCTTGATAGTATGGTTATGATGTCAAAAATTATGTATTTCCTCTTAATGTGTTTAGTTATTGATATTACATGTGATTATTCGACTAGTAGAATATCCATGTGAATGTTTAAATGAAATTATTTGATTTATTGTTTCCATATTATAGAGAATATTATTTTGAAAAGGCTTTTGTTTCAATTTTATACCTCGACTTATAATTTTATGCTTATTTATGATAGATTTTACTATATTTTTTTCATTATTAAGTATCTGAGGTTAACCATTTCATATAATTAATTTATACCCATGATGAGAAGAATTATATTATAATTGTACTATAGGGATAATATATGGGATATGAGTGTTTTCAAAGGGGGCACTATGTTTTTTTATTTATAATATGTATGTAAAACATTTTTTTGTATCTAGTTTTTTCAGGGCTACTGAACTGATCAGTCCATTAGGATTTTATTTTTTGAGATCATGAAAATGTAGTAAAATAATGAAATGACTCTAGGATACTTGGGTCAGTGTGTTACATACTAATGACTTGATATGAATCTCTAATAATAGTAACCTGATGATGAGTTATGATGCATTATTGATTCTTTATATTGTGGGGAGACTATAAGCATGAGGTCACAGTATTTGTAGTGTATCCTTTGCTCCAGAAGGTGGTATATCAGTCCTTTAATATCATGGTAGGTTTTAATTTGGTATTAACATAATTTCTAGTGGTAATGACACCCTAGACCTGTGAAAATGTTTTATTATATGCGGTAGTTATTTTTGTGTCCGGGCAAGAGATGAGAAATTCAATATTTTTTCTATTGTGCTTATAGTAGTTAGTAGAATAAATATGATCATTAGAAGCTTTCTAGGTTTATTTAAGAACATCCTCTGTCTAATTAGAAGTGGGATGAGATATCGATTTGATTTCTTATTGGGTTACCATAGTCACCTCAAGGAAATAATGAAATGTATGTGAGGGTTGAATGATGGACCAAATTATCTCAATTTATTTAATGTTTCGATACTAATAAATTCAAGGATCAATGAAATTTGTTTGTGTATGAGATCAACAAATTACATGTAGTTCTACCTATAATGTTTTATGATATAGATCCCCATTTTAATTTTAATTTTTTGAGTGGCCTTTTTGAGGTGATGGGATCCAAGGTAAAATTGAGCTTGATATACCTTCAAAATACTGATGTTCAAACGGAATGAACTATATAGGTTCTTGAGGAAATAATCATTTATCATTTTATAATCATTGGAGGAGTTCTTTATTTCCATAATGTCCTGGTTGACTATTCCTATAATAACATATTTTATTCATACAACAAAATAGAAACCTTTGAGGCCTTGTATATCTTCACTATATTGATAAGCGATTGGGTAATATTCCCTATTGGGAGATAGTTTGTCCTATGAGATGTTGAAAATGATTCATTTTATTATTTTGAGAGTATAGTAATGGAACGAATATGGTAAAAATATTATATTAATTTCCATCTATTCTCTTTGGATGTGTCGATGTGTGAACTAGTGTTTTTTGTAATTATTACCTTAGTAGGGTCACCAATGGCTTAGAATTTAAGGAATATAAGCTTACAGATACATGTAAATAATTGATGTTGTTATGAATATCAGAACGGTGGAATACCATTTTGGTATTACACTTCATATTAAATATATCCAAATATTTTTTTAGGATCCATAGCTAAAAAATTATCTCTGGGACCCATCTCACATCACGAATTGGGTGGACCATTATGTTGAACATGATTTAACCAAGGCCAAGCATGCCATTAATTTTATTGATACTTGTATATTGTTATTTATTGGAAATCTATCACCATAGTTATGTGTTTTTAAAGCATAGTTCTAATTCATATGCGGCATGAGATCATGTGGATTTGATGAGAGAGAAGTGGCCTCAATTATTCTTTGGTCACTCTTTATGAATGTTTTTCTCATGGTAGAAATAATTTATAGTTTGAAAATTATTACATCTCATTATTGATTACAAATTCTATTTACAATTTTTTTTGAATACTTTATTGTATCTTGTATTATTTTTGTTTGGTTTAGTTTTTTAAATTTTGAATGGTTTCTAGGATGGTGCATGGTTATTTGAAACCATGCGGGTCTGCCCAAGAAATCATGTGTCGTGTGTTTGTGTTCTCATAAAGGGTGTATGGTTAATGTAACATGTGGGACCTAACCCTCAAAATTTGGGTTTTTGGATAGTGGAATATCCAAAATTAGTGAACAGTTTTTCAATCTATGCGTTCAAACCATAAATATCTCTCGATAATCCTATGAGGGGGTGTATAGTTGGTGTATTTTTTGAAAACTCATCTTTCCAAACCTTGCGATAGGAATTTAAATATCTATATTTGTGAATTTAATTCCCTAGAAACCTTTTTATAACTCCTAACTGCATATACTAGAACCTAAAATGATCATTTACTCTATATAGACTCTATATTGGTTTTCATTTCACCTCTAACCCTATTTATCCATGGATCATAATTCTGATAGATATCTAGGTTTCCTTCTAGTAAGTGTAATCTAAATTTAATCATGGATTCAACTTTAACAATATATAATACTATTTGAGTGTGGTGAATCCTACTGTATTTTATGGATCTAGATAGTTATTTTATAGTTTTAATTCCTAGTATTTTTCTTCAATGGTCTGAGATTCCAACCTTCCTTTAATATCTTTACCATCATGATCCCATTTCCAAAATAAATTGGAATATCTTTTGGAACATTCTTTTAAATCAATGATATAATTTTTTCAACTATTTAAAAATTGGATCAACATGTTAATCTTTTTATTGAACATCATAACCCATAAGTTTTCACCAACATAATAACCTAATACCAAAAAATATATAAGCTTAAATTTATGATGATCATTCTAACTATAATAAAAAACCAAAATTCAAGAAAAAATTTCTTTTAGAACCTATTATTTAAATTTAAAAAGAATTATATTTTTGATTTTGGGTACCACATTCAATATAAAGGCTAAAATGAATGGTGATATAATTTTCAAAAATTATTAGATAAATTTGGCATTTTAACAAAGTAGTTTGTTTGGGATGCTTGACTATGAGTAACCACATTCTGAAATATATGTAGGTATTTGTTCTTTAATAAAAATCTAGAGATGAATTATTAGGAAAAAGAAACATAGTTTTTTTGAAAAATCATATAACATTATATGATATATTTTTCAGAAAACATTTTTATGTACTTAATGAAACTTTATAAATGAAAATTAAGTTAACCACTATAGTTAAATGAATTTAATGAAATTTTTTTATCATATTTTAATCAAATAAAATAAATTTCTTGAAATTGTGGTTAATAAACAATGAATGTGTATAAATTTATTTTAAACATCAAAAGAACATTTTTTCAAAAATGGGTTTTATTGAATTTTGTGTGTTATTATTATATTTAATTTTTACCAATTATTATAATTAAATTTTATAGAATTTTAATTATGTGTTAAATTATCATTCTATATAAATATTTATATAATTAATTATGATTTTTTTAAAATGGTGACTTAGAGGTGAAAAGTGAAAAAAATGAATTTTGCAAAAACATTTACTTCTTAACCTTTAATAATGAAATTTAAAAATTTCAATTTTTTTAGGATTATGTTAAATTCAAAAAAGATTAATTTTTTTAAATAAAATTAAACTAATTATTTGATAATAAATGTTATATTTAATTTTGGAATAAATACAATTTAACCTAGAAAATAGGTATTTTTTCATAAAACTATATTTATTCTTGTTTTTCAAAATTATAATATACTTAATTTGGGAAATGTTTAGATATTTAATTTTAAAAAAATTATTTCATTTTAGAATCAAATTTTTTAAATTTTAAATGGAGTTTAGTTTCATTTTTGGTCACAATCAATAATAACCCTAGTAAACAAGTGACACCATAGTAAAGGGTAAAACAAGTTAATTGTCATTTAAAATTTTGGGACGAGGCCAAAAAATATCATCGTAATTATTTTTTGATTATGTTGTTTACAACCCTAACATTCTAGATTCCAAAATATGAAATTTTTTCTTCATTAATTGGATTAAATATTTAATATTTTTTAAAATTAAGTGTAATTACGAAATATAACTCTCTCTTTCACTTATTATGAAATCATAATATCGATATAAATAAAACTGATATATGATTGAATTTAGATGATAAAGTTGGATTTGAATAAATTATGTTTATTATGGAAATTTATTTTTTATTTATAGTAATAGAATTATTTTTTGTTATGGCTTATGCAATGCCAATGCTGCACTTGTTAAAGCAGTAGAAAAAAATAATTTATTTTTAAAATTTTAAAATGTAATATATTTTGGAGTAATTTTCTAGGAAAAATAATTTATTTTAAAATTATAATGTATATGTTATAGGAAATCTATAAATATTAAAAGTATATTTTTATCTTCACTCATTTAAAACCAGGCTATGAGAATTGTAATGAAAATGAATTGAAGAGATATTTAATGTTTAATTTGATTAAAATCATTAAAAACTCAAATAAATCCAATAAAACTCAAATTGATGTTAAATTTTATAACCTATAATAAATTTTACCTTTATATAATTCTTTTCATTTTCAAAATTAACTTCATTATCCATAAATATGAATATTTTTATTACAACAGTTAATGTTAAACATTGTTAATATTGAGGTTTAACAAAAATATAGGATTCAATTGACACATAAAATTGTATAAATTTTATCGGTTAAACATATTTCTACCTTATCATCCTTAAATTTGAATTTATATCATTTTAGGTCCATTTTATATTATACAGAGACATATTATATATTAAAATTTCATATATTTACAATATTACCACTGACTTTACTTATAAAAAACACACAATAAACTCTTTCTAACACAGATTGAGAAATTTTATTTTAAAGGTATCTTCCCAAATACATTACCAATATTCCTCACCATTATATAGAGGTCATGGTTTTTTATTTAATTCTTAAACCACTTTATGTTGTAATAATTAAATTTATTTATCCATCTTATATTATTATAGTTACAAAGATTTATTTATTTTCCTTCAACATGATTATTAGTTTTCTCATAAAATTATTATGTTTTATTATTGTTTTAGTTTTGCATTGTCTGTTTAATTATATAATAATAATTTTTTCATTGATAATTTTTCTTTTCAACAACATTATTAAGTGTTATATTTACTTTATCTTAATTATTTTTCAAAATAATGACTTATTATTTTTATATGTATATTGATTTATATATTTTATCTTGAGAATTTTTGTTTTAATTATTCATTAGATGTTTTATAAGTTTCACCAGGTTCTAATAGTTTATATATGCCATTTTAGAACTTAAAATACCATTAATAATTTTTTTCACTATTTTCATGTATCCAAATTATTATCTCTACATAAACCAATATACCTTATTACACAAATTCACATAGCCAATTATATATCATAGGCTATTTTTATGTAAAATGTTACCTTCGTTTTTTTGATCATAAAATAGGATAAATATTTCACAAGTTGGTTATTATTATAAAAATATAATGAAAATATAATTGAAATTTCAATACAATAAATCATGTTCAAAATTTATATCTATTGTGTTATAAAATAATACATCAATCATTGATTTTTTTTAAGAATTTTGAGGTTTTATAGAATTGGATTTATAAATGTTTTACGATAAATTGATATATTTAAGTTTCATAATAATAAATAATGATTATTTAAGAATAAATTGATATTATATAAATATAATTCAACTATAGATAAAGAGAATTCTTCTGTTTAGAGGGTTTCTTTGAAGTCTGGATTGGCTTCATGAATTCTTGTAGAAGAATATTATAATGTTAATCTAATATGAAGGTTCATCTACATCAAGTCACTTTTGTGGGGAAAAATGGCTACATAAAAGTACCTTACCTATATTTTCCTAATTTCTTGAATAAATTCCAATAGGATATTCTAAACAATTGAAAGAAGTTTTTCTTTACATAATATATCACATTTTAATTTTCTAAAATCTTATTATTGATATAATATGTGTTATAGGCATTATTTCATTACAAATTAAATATTTAGAATCCAATAGAATATGTTTCAATATGTTTTACAATGACTTAAACATGATTAACATGGGATTTACAATGTGTTTATATTCACGATAAATATTTAGGAATTAAAATATCAAAATTCAAATCGATTGGAATATGAATTATCAATATTGATTATTACCAGGGAGTAATTCAAGGATATTTATTATTATTATATAATTGTTTGTAAAATTATATCATGATCTACGATATATAGATTATATTAATTGTGTATGAAATGAATAAAGACTCACAAAAATATTATGTCTCATTAATAAATTTTATATTATCAAGGAATCAACAATGGAAAACATTAATGTAGTTCATAGAAGATTCATATGAAACTGTTTCTTCATGATAAAGTGAGATGTAAAGGTCTTAAAGATTGAATTTTTTTTCAAAAAAATCTCAATATATATATATGACAAAACTTGTAAAAATAATGAAGAGGTTTGGGATTCTCTTGAATAGTACAAGTGCTGAATTCTTTTATAATGATATACTACTCCTATCTAAAATAAAATAATTTGATCATTTTATGCAGGTGAGTTTCTTACTACCTTGACACTCAGACTATGTGGTGTTCATTCTAGTTTTTTTTTCTTCTTCTAATTTATTCTTTATGTGTGTAATTATAAATTTTTATACAACCCATTAATAGGATGTTAATTGGGTTTTTATTCTCAATCAAATATTAGGAATTAGTTTGTGCCTCGATAGAAAACAGCAATGTTATTCAGATTATACCTCTATGTGTTTAAAATGAAGTTTTGTTTTTCTTTATGAGTCCAGGGGAAAATGTATTTTTGATTGGGTTTTGAAACTAGGTGGTAAAAATACATTGTAAGATTACATTATATTGGTTACAGTGGGTTCCATCACTCTCAGTTCACAAGAGCGGTGAAGAGTGGAATAGGACCATTTCGATCCAAAGAACTATAAAAATATCTTCTGTCCATTTTATTTTTTTATACTATAATTACATTAAAATTATGATATAACTTTAAATTAATCTTTAAATTCCCATTCAACCCTCTAGTATTTTTTTCACCATAAATCCGAAAAAATTAGGGTCGAAAGAGGACCCAATGTTGAATCTATATATTTTTATTTGTGTAAAACATTTATTATCTTAACCATCAAGGGGAAATTATCTTCTTTAAGATGGTATGAAAAAGTTCAAATGATGGATGGATAGCTCAAAACCACCTCTTTTAGATGGATCAGGTTATGACTATTCGAAATCTTATAGGGATTCTTTCATGAAATAGCTTAGCATTGATGAGTATACTATAATGGAAGATGTGTACATGATTCTAAAAGGTTAAACTAATTCCTTTTTAGAATGATATAGTAAATTATATCTTTAATTACATGGTGTTGAATATTTTATAATGTGAAATAAATATAAATGTGTATATTAATGTATATTCCTGTAAGACAATGAATGAAATATTTATTATTCTAAATGACAAACACCCAGAATGAGACACAAATATTAGAACCAAATTGTATATGATAACAATATAATATCTAGAATTTCTTACTAGTGAATATGAAACTATAAATAAAACATTCTATTGGTTGAGTAGTTTGGTAAATTGTATGTGTTTGTTAGGGGAAACTATATAAAATCATGTTCATATTGAAAGAGTATTCAAGTAGTTTCTTATGAACTGATATGCTGAGAAGGTTATAATTGTTAAAATTATGGATTTCAGGTAATACACTATTGATGATATAATTGGATTAATATTATAATAATAACGATAGAATAAATTTATTATAAAATACGATAAACCCAGGATCTGGGAAATTATGGTTAAATCCATGTTTTCTACATACTCTTCGGATTTTGAGTTACAGAGTAATAAAAATAATGATTCAACATATGTCAAAAAAGAGTATATAGAATAATTTATCTCTACTTATGAAGGTTCTTAAAAGTTAATATTATGGACGATTAAAAATCTGGGAAGAAATGTATTTTCACTTCTAATGATTCTAAGAATATACTTTTTTATGAGTGTAGGAATAGTGGGAAGATAAATCCCAATTTACCATGACTAATGAAGGAATAGAATTATAGGAATAAATAAAATAAAGAAATGAAGACAATGAAAGATGGATGCAGTTTCTTTGATTATTCAAGTACTTCGGAAGAGTCTTGTTCTGAAAAGTCCATTGCACAAATTTTCATAATTTATTACTCAAATTGAATAGGTGACTCAAAATTATATTCATTAACCAAATACGAATTTGAAAAACACCTTATTTTGGGATTTCATTAAGAAGTTGATAAACATGAATAAAATGATGAAGAATCCACTGGTTTATACAATAACATTAAGAGACAAAACACATATTTTCATAGTTAGTGTTAAATCTGAATAAATATATCCAGGATGAAATAAATTCTACTCATACATATCTAAAAAATACTAAAGAAAATATGAAAAATGATTTTTCTAAAAATGATAAATTATAGGGAGGGTATGATTTTATTTATGTGTGTTATGAAGAAGAAATAATGAATTTTTATTATATTCATAAATATATTGAATATCTTACAAATAAAAATGAATGGTTAAATTCATATCTACCTAATTTTTATCAAGGTAGCTAATACATCGCTAAATTGATGAGTTTTAATAAAATGAACTCAAATAGAACTAGTTTTTTATGATAATAATTTACTAAAAAATCATAATAATTTATTTATCAAAATAACTAATTGAAACACATATATTGCTATATGTTTTAGATTCCAAGAATTAATATTCTAATACCATCATACAAAAATTTTCATGGTTACCAAAATATTGAATTTCCTTTTTTAAAATTTCAATTAAGAGAATAAAAAGGTTTTATGGTAAATGGATATTGGATTCTCAAAACTCATGACATGTCATATGTTAATATTTTTTTCATTCAATAAATGTGATATTTGTAACATTTCATTTGTTGAACATTCAAGAGGAATGGTAAATGATTTTGGTGAGGTAGGAATTTATAATTATATTATTACGGCTAATCTATTATATGCTTAATGTTTGAAAAATAATTTAATATTATATTATAAAAAAATTGAAGATATAATTTTTGTTAAATTTCAAAATGACATATTAATTTCCATATAACATAAATATTTTTTTCTTTTCAAAAATACAATAAATAACAATTATTCAATTAACTTTTCTAAAATAAATGATCAAAATGTAAAGTTTATAAGTGAAATACATTACAATAAACTTTATTACACATATGTTTATGGAATTCTAATTTCTGGTTGATGCACTACCTATCAAATAACCAAAATATAATTCAATTACCAAAATAGAATGTCGATAACACCGTTGTTTATGTTTCATGCTTGAATGGTTATAAAATGAAAATAGTTAAAAGATAATAAAATAACTTAAAATAATAATAATTAGGGATCATATATGATTATATTTATTTCCCATAAAAAACACTGGTTTTATTAGTAAATTTTTTTTTAATATTGGTGATTTTACTAGACATAGATGGGTTTACTTTAATACTCTTAAATATGATACATTATTTAAGTTTATCATTTTTATAAAATTGGTTCAGAATGATAAAATAAAACTAGATAAATAAATTATATGTGTTTATGGTCCTAAATTAATCAATCTATAATTTATAATTTTTTGTGAATAAAATGTGTATTTTCCCATTTTTCCACCAATATGAAACCAAAACAAAATGTTATAATTGAATCAAAAAATAGAATAATTAAAAAAATAAATATGAAAATGATAAATGAGTTTAATATACATGGATATTTATAGGAAAACACTTTAAATAATTCTTGATATGTTATTAATAGAATTATCTAAAGAACATTATTGGAAAAGACACCTTATTTGGTTTGGAGGGGATGAAAACCTAAAGTATTCCATATTATAGACTTTAGGGGTAATGTTTTTATTCTTAATACAATAGATTCATAAGATATATATGATGGAATGTGTGATGAAGTAATCTATTTAGGATATTAAAATAATAGAGTGTCAAATAGAGTATACAATAAAATAACCAAGATGGTTGAAGAATCAATTTGTGTTATGTTTGATGAAAAATATCTAAAGAGAATAGATGATAATGTTGAACAAGTTGATGTTAAATGTTTTTTTATTTCATAGAGGATTTATCCAAAGATAAAGATTCTCATATTGAGGTGGATAATATTTCTTCACAATCTTATAATATTCATGAAAAATATATTAAAAATCAAAAATGTCATCCCATAGATAATGTGATTGGTAATGATAAATCAAAAGTTCAAAATAGAAAAGAATTCAGGAATATTTTTTTATTATGATTTTATTTCTTATTATTTCCCTTAAAAATTAATCAATTTAATTTTTATATTAATTTGATATAGTCTATGAAATATGAATTAAATTATTTTTGTTTGAATTGTGTGGGGACTTTAGTTGTTCCATGAAATTATTGTCAAGTTATTAGAACAAAATCGATATTTTGAAAAAAAAATGGATGGATATAGAAATATAATTAAAAATGACACTATATTAATTTATCAAGGGTATAATCATGAAATAAATGATTTTGAGGAATCATTGGCATGTTTTTCTAGGTTATAATCAATCAGGTAATTAATACAAGGTACAAATTTTTATAGTTTAAAATCATTTTAAATCATTTTCAAAACCACTTTTTAAAATGGTAATATTTGTAAAGATGTATTTGTTAGAAAACCACCTGGTTTTGAAAATTAAAAGAATCATGGTCATTTTTTAGACTATTTAAGGATTTATATGGTTTGAAATAACCTCCTAAATCATGGATGAAAGGTTAACAAGTTTTGCTAAAAAAATTTATTCAACGGGAAAGGATGATCCTAATTGGTTTTTAGGAAAATTTAGATTGATATTTTAATAATATAATGTTATGTTGATGAAACTATATTTGGGTCTAAACATGAATATATTGGAAATGAATTTTCAAAATTAATGACTTCTAAATTTTGATATTTTCATGATGGTAGAATCATAATTTTCCATTGTTTGGAAATATTTCAATGAAATTATGGTATTTTTTTTAAATAAATCCAAGCATGATATAGAGAAAAATAAGATATTTTGATTACAATCTACTAAAAGTAAACATAATCCCAAGAGTACTAACTTCGAATTAGATTTAGATAAATCTATAAGATCTCTTGATGTTAAAAACTAAAGAAGAATTATTTTGAGTTTATCATATATAGCTAAATATAAGATTTTTTATTATTTTTTTATTTTTTATTTTTGATATATTTGAACATGGAAAAATGGAAATTCATATTAAATATGTCAAAATGAGAATAATATATGTTTATAGTTTTTTAGATTTTGGATTAATTTTTCTCGTAAAAAATAATTTTGATTTAAAAAAGATATTCTTTTTTTAAGGGATTAAAGATATATACAAAGTTCATTTTAGGTATATTCCATTTAATTAGTATATCTCTATTTTCTTGGGCTTTAATGGAACAATTTTTTTGTTATTATAAGTCATTATAGATTCAGAAAAATCTTTGGATTTTGGTTTTTAGATTGACCAAATTCATATTTTCTGTGAACAAAATTCTTATATTTAGATTTAAAAAAATCTCTTAAAACACAGTATAACTAAGACCATTTATCTTATGTTTCATTTTCCAGAAGATCCTTTAAAAAAATGAAAATATATTTATGCAAGTTATTTCTACCAAAAATGAATCCGTTGATGTCTTTACTAAGCCCATATAATTTACTATGATTTTGAAACAACAGGTATGATGTTTTTAAAATAGATAATTAAATTAACATCTACATGGAATGAAATATGTGCGTGTTTTGCAAGGATTTATGTGCGAATGATTTCAAATTTACATGAAACTTCTAAAATCTCAATTCTCATTTCCAGATAAAACTTTCATGGTTTAACTACATATTTGTGTATTAAATTAATGTTTCGAGACTTATCAAACATACTCGATGATGGTAACATATAGTATAAACATTTTGTTTTAATAAAATATTGTTTTAGTATGGATTTCATATCATTTTTCAAAAAAAACATTGGAATATATGCTCCTAGTGTTGTGTATCCTTGACACTTGTTTTGAAAAACATAAGGCGCTATAATGGATTCTAGTCACTTGTTTTGAATTATTCATGTTTATAAAAGGTTTAAAAAATTTTATATTTATTATTATGAAGTATAATATGTTAAAAAAGAGTGGATGACAATTTATACTTTCATAGATAGTGTAAATTTTTATTGAATCTTTTTATTTGTTATAATTTCAAAACGGGGGAGAGTTTTGTATATTATACATTTTTTAAACTATAAAAATGGGTGAAAATGTTTATATTCTCCATGAACCACTTTATGTTTTTAAAATAAAGAATATTTATTCACTTTATGTTCTAAAAATTAAAAGAATTTATTTTCTTCCCCTCAGTATTAATACTGTTTATGTCATAAAATTGGTATGTTTTATTCTTGTTTCTATTTATAATTATATGTTTATTTATTTATTAGTCATTTTACATTTATTTCATTTGTTTTGAAAAAATTATTAGGTGTTTTCTTTTGTTTTCATATGTATAAATTAAAATATTTTTTAATTTCTGTTATATATTTTTACTCATTAAATAGTTTATCTTGATAGTTCATGTTACAATTATTCTAAACATGTTCTATAATATTAATGAAGTCGTAATAGGATATATAAGTCATAAGAGACCTTTTAATATCATTTATAATTGATTTTTTTCTATTTCCATATAGCTATATTATTGTTCCCCTGAGGCTAAATCTCACACATAACCAACATCCATGTACTATTTCTCTAATGTATCTGATTTTACCGAATCTGTTTCCCTAACAATTTCGATCATAAGATATGATAAATATATTCAAATTCATTAAATAATATTGAGTTAGAAATATATTAAACTTGTTAATATTTAATTAGAACACATCTATTTCAAAATTTATTTATATCATATTTTTATATTAGGTTTTAAGAAATTTTATTTTTTGAGTCAAGATTTTCCAATTTTTCCGAACTATATTCCTATGATAATTTGATGTTAAATTGAGATGTAAATGTATGATTTTGATGATTCTTGATTCATGGTAATATAATGAAATTATTTAACCATAATTCAATTAGATATAATGGTGATTTTTCTATTTTTGGGTTTTGTTTTAATTCTAAATTTTAAATGTGAATTCTTATACATGAATTCCATTATATGAATTAGCTACATAGATTCATTTATCTAGGGAGAGAAACTATAAGAAAAATACCATATATATATTTTCTTATCAGGTTCAATTAGTTTCTATATGATATTATTAAATATATAAATATCCTTTTTATGTAATTTTCCACATTTCTTTTCAGATCACGTTTTTAGATATATAATTAGTGTTTTATTTTTTTTAAATAACTCATTAATAATATATAATCAATGTGAATAGGCATTAAAAATAATTTATAATGACTAAAGTGAGATTGAAATTGGATTTATTATGTGTCAATTTTCATGTAGAAATTTTTTGAATTAAAATATCCAAATAGAAATTGGATGAACATGAGGATCAGGCTTGATTATTATCAAGGAGTATTTTATAGATGTTAATTATTAACATTTAATGGTTTATTAAATGTTAAAATGATTTCGACTATATAGATTGTATTAATTGTTTTATATATTGATAAATCCTCATGAGAATATTTTTACCATTAACATGTGGATTATTATTTGGGAAATAAGTATGGGAAACTCTCAATTAGTTCATAGAAGTAGAATGCACAACTCTTTATTTGAGATTATGTGAGATGAAATGGTCTTAATGTTTGAATGATTATCCATAAAATGGAAATAAATGTATATATAGTTGACCAAAAAATTAAAATAATAAATATTTTATGTTTTTCTTGATCCTTACTCATGATGAATTCCATTTTTATTTACTTTCCCTCCCATATCAATTGATATCATTTGATCTTTAAATGTCAGAGTTTTGTTCACTGGCATGACACTTAGAATGTGTAGTGTTGATTCTGGTTTTTTTGTTTTACATGATCCTATTAATTTTTTATTTATGTAATAAAAAATGGTTTTACTATCCATTATAATTCATATATTTAGGTTGTGAATCTAAAAAAAATCCAAACATTGTATATACCTATAGGGAAAAAGTTTGGTTATTAGGGTTATGGATCTATGTTGGAAAAAGAAGTACTATCTGGGTTTAAGCATCAAGGGGAAATGAAATTTTAATCAGGTTATGAACCTATTTAGGTAACTGTATTGAATCATATTTTTTGTGTATTATTATTATATATTATATGGGCTAATTTTGGGACTAGGTAATGATAAATCGGTCAATTTAGAGGACTGGTTTTCCCGAAACAAATGTTTGAAAAATATTAACCTATTTAATAGAATAAACACAAGTTTTTTCATAAAAATTCAAATATCTTCTAGACTGATCATTGAATTAGAAATCTATGGGAATTATTGAGTTCAAAATAGAAGATTTACCCTAGGTGCGACCAAAAATTGATCGATGTGGGTTAATTGTGGAATGTTAGCATGAGACCTTAAATGAATTAAAAATGTTAAGAAAAAATGTATTTTATTTTATGTAATCGATGAAGTTAAAAAATGATCATTATATATTCAAATTTACTTATTTTTAGAGATTTAGGGTATGTCTCAAAACCCTATAATCCTATAGAGACCTTTGATAGAGATATCTAAACAAATCTATCAAGTAAGTTATGATAGAACATCCAATCTGTGATTGACGAATGAGGATCTTGACGGATCTTTCCAATTGAAATGACACAGTGACCATTCTTCCTCAGGGAGTGATCTAAATCAAGGTAGGATGATTATTTTTATTTCTAATCCCTGTTCATGATTCCTACGACGAACGTGGTAAAATCAACAAATAGATTTTCCTACTAATCGATCATATTTGTGGGATGAGTTATTTTTCAGAATTTATTGAGAGTTAATTCATGATATTTCTTGGATTAATTACCAATATAATAGTGATGAACCAGGATTTACCTAAACATTTATTGAGGTTCATCCCTCTCTATTTTTTTTTTATTTTCTTTACTGATTCATCTATTCTTCGTCAAAAATTCCTCATTATTCTTCATGCTTGGAAACCCTTCGAAAAAATTTATTTTTATGCCATATAGTATTGGCATAGCGATCTCAAACCATACATTCGGCATCAGGAGGAGACAATGAAGTTGTGTTGGTGGGTTTAGAAGCGGATCGAATGAATGTTTGTATCGAATGAACGTTCTTCCAAGGAAACAAATAACAATTACGATTTTATTTTTTGAGAAATTTGAAGGCCTAAATACCATCAATTTGGTGTTAGATTGGGAAAACGATCTTTGATCTAGAGTTTTGGGGAAAACCAAACACTAGAACGGAATCTCGGATATCTACGACATGAGTGGGTGGAAGAAGAAGAGTTTCTTGAAAAACCCCCAATCAAAACATCTGGTACTCCTTTAATAGACGACATGCAGTCCACCTTGGTTGAAATCGGCATGTACATAGGAAGTACAGAGACATGGGGTGGAGTACATGGGTTTCCTACATAGCGTGTACTCCACTAAAATTCCAAGACTCTAATGGTAACATGTAATATCCCATGTATTAGTACACAGGTAGGGATACATGGGTTGATGCAGTATACTGGCACATAGCTGGAGTACACGGGCGGACCCTATATGGAAGGACATGACATGTGACCTTTTCTATAAACTATAAACCCATCTTATATTGGAAAATGTTTAAATAACATGAGCCCTTGTACATGGGTCGTACTCAGGGTCAAGGGACACGACAAATGACCATACTACATGTTGTGTACCGCTTCCTAGATGGATCGATTTTCTTATCCTCTATGTCATTGAAATGTTTTGGTAGGGTTATTTACCTTTACTATTTCCCTAAAGTTTGATACGAATCATTTCCTACTCCTAAGACTATGATACAATCAGTAGGGATTCCTAGATAGAGTTGTTGGAATCCCCATAAGAGCCCTAAAGTGGGATCCTCTATTCATTCTTCATGCCACATGTGGAGTTATTTGTATTGATGTGAGTAATAATACATAGGATCCAATCATATAAATATTGATACAATACAGATTGAGTTATTAGTATCACCCTAAGGACCTGGATGTGATCCTCATCTATTGCAGTGTATTCTATTAATATTTATCGATATATCTCTCTCATGAAAGAACCTGTTGAGAAGTTCTTATCAGACATACATCATCAGTGATATCAAACTCAAGATTATGTCATCCCAGATGAGTGCTTCCTGGAATATTAAAGCTAAATTCCTAGGTTTGGTATATATTTGTTGTGACTTACCTCTAGAATATGTGTCTTGGTTCGTGTATATCGGGATATTCTTGTTATATGTGTTATAGACATATACATGAAGAGAGATAACTATACATTTTTTTGTATTACATTATGGTTTAAGGGTATCCCAATGAAAAAATTTATACTCACCCCTACATGGGATTTGTTCACTTGTGTTGTGTCTTGTTTAGAAGATTGACCTTTTAATGGAGTCCTTGGTAGACCGGGACCAGATGGATCTTAGTGAGACCAGACTGGAAGAGTTATGTTTTTGAGTATTTTAGACAGTAGTCCCAGTACCATTTACTTATAGGTTGGACTCATGATAGATACATCTATTGGTTGGTTTGTATTTTGTAAAGTTTACTTCACTTTACATCATATCATACACTGGTTGTGGGATATATTTGTTTGTATGCATTGGACACATAGTGTTTTTAACAATTCTTTATTTTTTGTTCTTAGATATGTTTTCGTTCATACAAGTACATGGGCATTGTTTCCAATATTAGTGATATTCCTACTCGGTATTAGCCACCAGCCCCTCTCCTATTAGAGGTGGGATTGGGGATTCATATAATGGACCCCACTAGGATGGGTCCTGAAAGAGTGGTATGAGAGATTATTCGTTCGAATTTAGGACCACAAGTCTTTTACATTTGTTTGGATCAACTGTGTTAACTATTTTGAGTATAAATTTTAGGCCAGGGACTCTAGTGTTGGAATGGCAGCTAAAGAATCTATATGTCAGGACTCTCATAACCTTCTTTTCAACTTGTTATACGAGAAAAATGGTTTCTAGAAAAATAATGGTACATGCATCATATAGGAATGGGTTGTGGTTTCGATGTCTTATTGAGTCTTTTCTCTAAATATACTCATTGAATGTGGTATATCTTATTTACTTATAGGATGCCTCCATGATGCATACAAACTAAGATATTTCTACTTGATAATGAGAATGAACCCCTTAGTGAATAGGCTTCAATACATGGACCAGTTCCTGAGATTTTACCTCTTGGTGGTGCACCAGCCATACTGCCACTAATATAGCAGCATGCGACACCAGAGTTTCCAACATATGTGGAACGTGGGATGAGAAAAACTAAAGTCTTTTAGAGGAAAATACCCCTCAAGTTCTGAGGTGAGCCCGACCCTTAGGCTGGTGAGGCCTTTAATGACACAGTGACTTGATTTTTCCATCTAGTCAGGAAACCTAAAGATCATATATAAAAACCTGGCCTTAAACATTACATAATATAGTAAATTCCTTTAGAATTCACCTCTTATATTCAGAATGATATTTTAATTTTATAATTTTAGATTTTAGGATATAATTCATACATATCAACCTACAAGCATTCAGAGTGGGTACAGCTAGAACAATATCCATTTTTTATAATATAATAGTTTTTATAAAAAAAAGAAATAATTTTAGGAAAAATATTCACAAAAATAATCTTTAGATCAACATTTCTCTTAATAAATGATACACCTTGTGAAAAACATTTTAATACTTGGGATGATCACAAAAATCGTAGTAAGGGATATTAAAAGAAGGATAAAATTCGTCAGTCCCTGAATACTTATAAACATATTAAATCATTTATGGAAGACATATTTCTCAACCATAATGTAACATCAACATAAATTTTTAAACATGATATTTCCATTGAATCCATAAATAAAACTATAATGGTATATTGGGGAATTACTTGAAATTTTGACCCTCTTGGATAACTTAGGATTTTTAACCCTCACAACTACCTTACAATATAACCCTCATGAGTACTTTATGTTATAACCATCACAGTTACACATGGAGTAACCATATAGCCAACCTCTAGCATAAAAATACCCAATGAATTATAGGGATATATTGGTCCCAACGATCATCAAAAACATTTCCCAAAGATACAGAACATTGTAATAAAACATGAATAATTTCATAAAAACATTACTTTTTAGTTTTGCAAAATTAAATTTTAAAGGAGGATTTTTATATAAAAGTCCATTAAAAAATTATATAATTGAATTTAGGCTTAATATAATGAAATAAATATTATTATAAAATATAAATACACATAATTAAAAATAATATAAATAAAATTAATTACACAAATAATCTTATTACCACTTAATAAAAGAAGTAGAAGGTTAACCCAAATAATGGAAATTTGGTTATGAATTCACATACCTCAGGTTCTTCTTACTTAAAACATGTTTAAACCTCTTGTATAATGGTTAATGGAGTGTTATTAATATTTAAAAAAAGAATATTCATGTTTATAACACTTTATTTGATCATTTTATAACATCATTCCACCCATTTAATAATAATTGTTTTTTTATTTCCATTGTTTCAGGTGCATGCTTTACTTGGTTTCCATGGTAAGTTGGTACTTAATTTTCTGATCCTACCGAAATTAAAATCATGAAGTATAATTAAATGGTATTTTTATTTTTAAATATTATTAAATGATAACATAAATAATTTTATTTTAATATATGATGATGAATCATTTGATAAAACATTAATGATATTCATTTAGATTATTTTGGCTCTTCTTTGATAATCACGAACTAGTTTCATTATATTATTTAATTTCATATATATATATATATATTGATTAGATAACATATAAGAGGTTATAAAATAACATTTAATATTGATTTCAACCATTAAAATGTTTTTATAATCTTCCATGAAGTCGGTAATGGAAATTGAAAACACATTATCCCCAATGTTGGTAAATCAACACATCATAGATGATGTATTTTTTTAGAATAAGAGGTAGAGGAGAATAAGTATGATGATGAATTTTTTTAGAAACATAATAAAATTAATGTATATATATGATAATATATTTTTCATTCATCTTAGATTAGGGTAGATGGAGAGACTACAAGAAAGAAAAGAATCAAATAGAAAATAAAAAGAAAATGAAAGATGATTTTTACCTCTTGATCTCTTATCCTTGAGATCCTCCATAAGGCCTATGGTTTTGTCCTTTTGGTGAGAACAATAGTTCTTAGACATAGGGAAGATTATTAAGAAGAGGATTTTGTGTAATTTGGAAAATTATCAAAACATTAGAGTTGTGAGTAGATGAAGGGGTGAGGGGTGAAATTAATAGGTGAGGAGATGGGAGTATTCAAATTATTTTAATTATTATGTTGTTATTTTTCTTAATAAATGTAATAGTGTTGATTATGGTGAATAAATGACGCAATTAGTGAATTTTATTTATTACTAAGGGTTCTTAACTTAGTATAACATCAACAATGACTCCATAATTCATGTATTTATCTTATTTAGTAAATTATCATGTTTCCCTAGTCACCAAAAATTTAATTATTTTCAAAAAATCCAAAAAAAAAAAGAATTGAAACTATTTTTTGATGTGATGAATTCAAAAATGAATTAAATTTTGTCAAAATAATTTTAAAAATATGAGAAATTTAATTTTTAAATAAAATCAAAATTTGTTAAAAAATAAAAAATTTAAAACAATAACATATTTTATAACACCTTGAAAAATCAATCAAGGTATCATAAAATTACCATAAAATAATAAAAGAATACTTTATGATTACATTTTATGAAATTAAAATTTTTTTAAAATTTTTAAATTTATCATAAAATTTATCATTAAATAATTATGACTTAAATAATAATTTTTATTTAGAAAGATATTTATTTACTTATACTATGATAATATTTTCCCTTGTAAGATAACTAAATTTTATATATACATTAGTCATTAAGGTTAATATTAATTTGACTTATTTACTTTTCATACGGTAACATTACTATTCAAAATAGTGAAGTTACTATTCACCGAAATATTTTTGATTCTATCACACTACAAATATATTACTGATTGCAACCATGTATGTCTATTTTTTGAAATTTAATTAATAAAAGAAAAAAATTTGGTTTAACGGATAGGTTATAAATATATAACTTAAATAATCATCTTTTTCTTCACTGATAGTCTGTGTTTATTTCATTTCATTCTATATTAAATTTATTTGTAAATACATGGGATGTTAAATTCACCATACATTCTAAAAATTTCATCCTTGTAATTATTTTTATTTACATATTAAAAAAGTTGGGGTACCATTCCATCATAGAATTTTTTTGATTCCCATGTTACCTCTTCAACCATGTGGTTTCTCCAAAAAAACCATATGATTGAGAATTACCTTATTCTGCAATAATTTATCTCTATGATCAAGAATCTGAACTGGTTTCTCTTTATAAGAAATGTTCTCTTCCAACAGAACTACTTATGGGCCCAAAACATGAGATGAATCTAGAATATATATTTTCAATATCAAAACGTGAGAAAAATGTGTACCTAAGATCAAATTGGTGGCATAGCTGCTCAGTTGGTGGCTCTTAAAAATTTCTATAGTATTTCATAAGGTCCAATGAACCATGGAGTTAGATTTCATTTTTTACCAATACACATTACAATTTTCCAAGGTGAGATTCATAGAAAAATGACCATCTACCTCGAAAAAAATTCATTCCCCATGTTATCTATTTTTCTTTTCGACTTACTCTGATATTCCCCCTGTGTTTCTCGATCATCGTAAATTTCATAGACACTTCCTCTTCTAATTTTGATCCCATTAACTTCCTTTCCACTACTTCATCACAAAAAGTTGGAGTTCAACACCCCTTCCCATACAATTTCTCAAAACGTTCCATCTGTATACTAGAATAAAAACTATTATTATAAGAAAAATAAACTAATAAAATATGTTGATCCCAACATCCAAGATATTCCATTTAGAAATATTGAAGCATATCCTCCAATGTCTGAATTGGACTCTCTAGTTTCCCATCATATTGAGGATCAAAAGAAGTATTGAAATGTATTTTTATACCCAATTATTTATAAATACCATTTCATATGTTATATGTAAACCTCATATCAGAGTCAGATATTATAGAAAGAGGAACTCAAAGTAACATGATAATATTTTTGATTTAAAATAGAGATAAATGATCCAAAGACATAGTTTCTCAAATAGGAAGGAAATTTACAGATTAAGTCAATTAGTCAATAATAACCCATATTTCAATGTTATATCGAGAAGTCTTTTGTAGTACCACCAAAATTCCCATAGATATATTTTTCCATTTACACTCTAGCACTAGAAAAGATGATGTATTCCCTTAGGTATTTTTTTAACTACTATAACCTATTTACATGTCATGTATTTCATTGTAAATTCTACCATATCTATTTTTATACCATATGACCAGTAGTACTTCTCATGTTCTACATACATCATAGTAATGAAAAGATAAAATGAAAAAGGAGAACTAAGAGCTTCACACAATAAATATTTCTTCACCTGGGAATCACAAGAAAAACATAATCTCATTCCAAATTGTTATACACAACCATTATCAATGTTAAATTATTGAAACTTACCCATTTTATCCAATTCTGTATTTTTCTATAAGTCATGGTCTTCCATTTTGGCTTCCTAAATTCTATCTAATGAAGATAACTACACTGACATATGAATAAAAAAATAGTAATTTCCAACAACAACAACTTTCAAGAAAATATTCAACAAATATTAAATGAAGGGGTCATTTTCCAAAAATAACATGGTTAATGATTCATGATTTTTTGACTCATGGAATCAGGAACATTAATTTCTTTTCTAGGATGGTAATTTATCATGCAATCACAATCCATTATTAGTTCAATCCTTCTTATATACCTCTTTAATAATTCTTTATGAGTGAATACGTACATCAAACTTTTATGGCCAGTTTATATTTCAAATTTGATTCTTTATAAATGATGAATCCAAATTTTCAATGAGAAAATTACATATTCTAGTTTCAAATAATTTGTGGAGTAATTTAACTCATGAGTTTTCAGTTTTATTTTTTACATAAGAAATTACCTTATCATTCGCCAACAAAAAACACCCATGTAATTTCAATAAAGATTCACTTTAGAAGGAAAAATCACCATTTCTACACAGCAGGTCCAATACTAGAGAATTCACAAATCTCTTCTCTAGTTTTTGAAAACAATCGTCATATTATTTTATCCAAATAAATACATCCCCTTTTAAGGTTTACTTTATTTGAGGGATATATGACAGTTAAATGTTTTTAACCAACATTCAATAATAACCTTAAAATCCAAGAAATTTAAAAATCTCTGTAACATTTGTTGATCTTGGCCTTCAATATACCACATTTGTTTTTGTAAGATCAACTATTATGAAATTGTTATATACAATGTTCCCATGAAAAAAGATCTATTGCAACCAAAAATCACATTTTCTAATTTTTTGCAAAACTTCTTTTCTTTGATCTTTTTCAAGATAATACTTAATTTATTTTAATGATTCTCATTACATTAAAGTGACCAGAATATCATCAATAAAAACAACAAAACAAATTATCCAAATATTCATGGAATATTATATTCATAAGACCCATGAATATAGCAGGGGGTTTTTTAAACCAAAGGGAATAACAACACATTCATAATTCTCATATCTAGTATGAAAATATGATTTCAAGATGTCATCCTCCTTCCCCTTCAGCAGATGGTACTCGAATCTCAATTCAATCTTAAAAAACTACTAGGATCTCTTTATCATATCAAACAAGTAATTGATATGAAGAAAAGGATACATATTCATAACATTAATTTTATTCAAATATCTATAATAATTCAATGTCTCATGGAACCATATTTATTTTTAAAAAAAATATGAGACCACGTGGTGAAGTGCTAGGATGAATGAAGCCTTTATCATGAAAATTCTCATACTGAAATTTCAATTCAAGAATTTCCACATGATACATTCGACAAGTGGGTTTTAAATTTTCTTTAGGGACATTCTAATCATGTATAACACCAAGAAACTCATCAGAAAAAAAACAAGTAATTCATTTACCATTGGAATATCAAAAATCTTTATAGATAACATATTTTCAACAATAGCAGCTACATAAACATCATTTCTATCCTTTAATAGTTTCATTGATTTTTCATGTATTATCAATTATATAGGTTCATTATTTTATAATACCTGAAAATATTTATGGGGAACTACATATTTAGCTCTAAAATCAATTTTATCATGATAAACAGATAGAAAATCCATTCGTAGAATAACATAAAAAATTACTAAGGGGAAAATAACATGTTTTTTAGGTGGTGTACTTCCAGATACGGAAATAGGATGATACATATAATGAATTTTTGTTGTAATATTTACCCAAGGTGTTTTAAAAACATGTTCTCATTTAATTTCCTAAGGTGAAATTCCCAATTTACTAGAAACATTCTAAAAAATAAAGGAATTTGTAGACCCCATATCAAACAATACATTAGAAAAGTCTGAGTAAAAAAATAAAGTACCTAATACCAATTTATTGAATAGATTGAAATTTTCTTATATGATTGCAACGGATCAAGTTGCACTATTCTGATTATTGTCTTATTTTATTCCACCATTCATATCATTCTTTGGGAAAGTATTTTTATAATGAAAAATCTCACAACACTTAAAAAAATTATAGTTTTCTTATCAGGATTATTATTAGAATAATTTTTATTACAATCATGGGCCATTTGTCTAAACATATCACATCCAAATCACTTCCCGGTTTTATTAAGGCATTCCCCAGGTTGCTTTTTACCACACATTTCAAAACTAGAAAATGAACTTTCATACCTTCAGGGTTCTTTTATTGATACTTACCCATCTATTTCTATATAGACAAATTCTTTTGATAGTTTTCAAAGTACAATTTATCATTAGGAAACTCCTTTTTCTACTATATCAGCACATCATTCGTGTTTATCATACCTTTTGAATTTACAAGAATCCAATTCCCTTTGAAATATTGGCTTCAATCCTACGTAAAAATGGTTGGTTTTTCTATAAATACCGTGAATACGTTATAGAGTGTACCTTGTAGTTGGGTGGGGATTTATTCATACACATACAATAAATCCTCCTCTTTTTTATTCAAATCATATAATTTATTTTCCATCTGAATTCATTCCACCTTATGAAATTATTTTTCAAGGAATAGATTATTATATTCATCCCATTCCAAGTCATAAATATCATTGACATACTTGATATTCTTGACCATTAGAGACCACTAGTCTGCTTCAAATTCAAAATGATAAATGCAAAGATGAAAATTTAGATTGTCAAAACATATAATTAAATTGAATTTCTGATCGGGTGATTTAATCCATCCTTCTTCTTCCAATAGTTCATAATATCCACTTAAAGAAGAAGTGTGTTTCCCCATAAAATATTCCACTATAATCATGTTACTTTGTAGTTACACTAGTTGTTCCCTAGAATGGATTACACCACGATTTATTTCCTATTTCAACTGATCCATTATAGTCACAAACTGTCCAATTTCAATTCCCAGAATTCTAGTTTGAAGATTCTAAGTGATATAAACCTCTCAGTTCCTTCTTAATTAAGATTTCATATTTATTATATGAAAATCAATTCTGAACAGACATATCATAGATAAAGCATCATAGTAATCTTCAAATTATATAAACATAAAGTAAAAAAAAATCAGTTGATATATTCTATTAGAATCATTATAACAACTAATATTATTAAAATAATTCTATGATACCAACTAGAAGGACCCAATAATAAACATTACATAATCAAGTAATTTACTTAAAATCACTTTTTACATTCAAAAATATATTTTCATCTTATTTTTTTATAATGTTAGGACACAATTCATACATATCAACCCAAAATCATAAGAGGTGGTTAATTCAAAAACAATATCCTTTTATTCATTATACAATCATTTTAAACTAAAAACATGAATTCTTTTCATGTAAATTATTCACGACATTCATCATGGATTCTCATTTTATCTTACCCAACCTTACACCTTGTAATAAAAATCTACAAACCAGGATGAGATCAAAAATCATATAAGGGATATAAATATTTGGAGAGGAATCATAAGTCAATGAATACTTATAAACATATGAAATTAATTTAAAAATGACATTCTTCTCACCCATATAGTATCATATACATACTTTTTGAAACATTATATTTCCATTGAAAACATTAATAAAACCATAAAGGTGCCTCACAGAATTAGGTATATAATATTGTAACTCTCGCAACTGCCTTATGATTTGTAACGGTCACAACTACCATACAATGTTACCTTTACAGATGCCTTATGGTGTAACCATCACAATTACAGTTGGATTAACCATACAACTGAACTAAAACTTACACATAACCAATGTATTGGAGGGAGTTATAGGTCCCACCCAACATTATAAAAAATTACTAAGATCCAAAAAAAAATCATAAAATATGAATAATTCCATAAAAACATTTCTTTTGAATTTTGTAAAATAATATTTAAAAAGAAGATTTTTATAGAAATATCCCTTACAAATAACATATAATTGTATTTTGGATTTATAGATTGAATTGAATATTTGAATACAATATAAATAAAAATACTAGAACATAATATAAATAAAATTTGTTACCCAAATAATATTTTTAACACTTAATCAAAGAAGTAAAAGGTAAACCCAAATAATTATAATTGGGTTAAGAATTTTGTTACCTAAGAATCATCCTACTTAAATCATGAATTCACCTCTTTTATAATGGTTAAAAGAGTGTTATTAAAATTTTAATGAAACATATTCATGTTTATAATACTTTATGTGATCATTTTATAACATCATTCCACCCATTTATTAATAATATTTTGTTATTTCAAATGTGTCGGGTGCTTTCATTACATGGTTTCCATGGTCAGTTTGTATTAGACATTCCTTTTGTATAGAAATGAAACAAAAGGCATAATATGAAATAGTATTAACATGTCTTCAGAATATTAATGATACCATAAATTTTTTTTGAGATATGATGAAGAATCATTAGATAAAAGATTAATGATATTCATTTAGATCATTTTGGAAGTTCTTTGATAATCAAAAAATAGTTTCATTATATAATAGAATATTTTGAATATATGATAATTATAGAACATAAAAGTGGTTATATAATATAAATTAAAAAAATTTCATCCATTTTAATGGTTAAATAAACATCCATGAATGTGGTAAGGGAAATTAAAAATATATCATCCATGATGTTGGTTAATTGACACATCACAGAGAGAATTTTAATTTTTAGAATAAAAGGGAGAGGTGATGAATAATTATGATGAATTTTTTCATAAACATGATAAAATTATAGTATATATATATTATAATAGATTTTTCATTCCACTTGGATATGTGTATTTTAAGTGAGTACATGAAAATAAAAATAATTGAAAGACATAAAAAGCAAATGAATGAGGCTTTTTACCTCTTCATCTATTCTACTTGAGATCCACCTCGTTCCCCTTGTTTCTAGCCTTTTGGTGACCCTAGATGTACGTATATGTGGGAAAGAGTCTCATGAAGAAGAATGGGTTGAATTCTTATAATGATAAAAACTTGAGATGTGTGAGGAGAAGGGGAGGTTAATTGAGGTATTTATAGGGGAGGAGAGGGGGGTATTCCTATTTTTTTAATAATTATTTAATTATTACAATCATGAAATGAAATAAGGTTTTTTCCTGTTACTATATACCATAAATAGTGCATGTGAGTTCCAAAAAAGGGTGCATACCTCATATGAGCATCATCTCTGACTAAATAATTCATGTATTAAGCTTATTTCGTAAATAACCATATTTCACTACTCACCAAATATTCATGTATTTCAAAAAAATCCCAAAAATTCACCCAATACAATTTTCAATTGGTTGAATTTAATATTAATCCCATTTTATGAAAATATTCTTCTAAAAATGGTGAATTTAATTTCTAAATAAAAACATAAATCATTTGAAAAATAAAAATATTAAAAGGATAACTAATTGTATAACACCATGAAAAATTAATCAATGTTTAATAAGACAACAATAAGATAATAAAATAATAATTTATTATTACATTTTATAAAAATAAAATTTCATTTAAATTATAAAATTTATAATAAAAAATTTCATTAAAAATAATTTATGATTACATTTTATAAAAATAAATTTTCATTTTATGTGTGGTTACTATTAATTTTTCTCATTTACTATTCCCATGGTAATATTACTATTCTAAAGGATTAAATTATTTTTCTCCAAAAATTAATTTGATCCTAACAGACTCTAAATATCTTACAGATCGCAACTATGTATGTCCATTTTATGAAATTCATTTCATATAAGTGAAAAAATTAGTTTTAATGGATTTTTTATAACTATATGCATTAAATAAAAACGGTTTGTTTCACTAAAACTCAGTTTTTCAAGTATTTCATTCTCCAATAAATTTATTTGTAAATACATGGGCTGTAACAACAGATGGTGGTCCTTGCCGAAAACCTCCTATAACACATAATAGTATGATGGTGATGTATAATTACCCTATATTATGACAACGTTACAGTTTCATGGATAGAGTTCGAGCACCAATTCAGAGAGGTGCTCTCACCAGTTACGTTGAGGTCTACGCGTATACAAGAGGTTTATATGCTCCTGCAGGGTGGAATGTTAGTGGATTATTTTTCATTGAGGGATACCAACCATTATAGGCACTCAATGAATATGGTTTGAGAACATTATTTTAGAGCTCGGGCCTTCAATTGAGGTCTATATAGATACATATGATCCAATGTTATCCATCTATACATTACTTATTATGCAAGGGTTCTTGAGCAGGTTTTTGTGGTTGAAATCTTCTTGGTTATGAAAATACAGTTAGTGACAATTAGAAGTAAGAAATCCAGAGCAGTGACCCTGGAAGCAATGAGCTGATGTTTGTACCCGGGACTTGGACATGGGAGAAGATGTAGGAAGACACCCTAGGATTGAGGGTCTATAGTTTAGGACCTACAGTGTAGGTCCAATCATCCTAGAGAGAGGAAGTGTTATTTATGTGACAGTATGGGACTTCTCGCTCAAGAGTGTCTAACCCACTGAGGTGTTGATAGGTAGACTCTGGATAGACCACCAAGGAAGATAGAGTGAATGTAGTAGCCAGATTTATCGGTCGTGGGATGTCTCTTAAGATATGGGAGAGAAACATGAGGTGGTTTCTACTTAAAATTGTTATCACTAAAATCTTCAGGTGGTATGTGTTATGCTCATGGAGCTAGAGTAAAGGGGTGGGGACTGCTATATACAGTTAAGTATTATATCTCTAGTATGCCGGGAATGATTTGAGGTATGATATGTGTCTTCTCTACTTTTGTGGAAGTACCGATAGACATAGGTTCTAGTAAAATCTTGGTCACCACATATCTTATACGAGACTTAGATATTCTAGTAGAACCATTGAATAAACCCATATGCATTGACACACCATGTGGAGTATACTTAATGATCATAATGTTTTTCTGATAGTGTGACCTGACCCCTGGATGTGAGAGTTTTGGTTGGAACATCTTGGTGGTGGGGTTGAGGCCTTACGACATCATTCATGGCATTGATTGGCTATCTAGAGTCCCGGAGGAGATTTAATATTTTAGGTGAAGGGTGTGGTGTGTCTATAGTGGTGGACCATGGTATTCCTTTTTTAGTGAATATTAATCCTAGGTAGAACATTATGGGCTCATAAATAGGAAGTTGAAACCAATTTCTAATCAGTTCTCTACCCCGACCCTTGGTGCAGTGGATGTTACAAGTTTATAGATTCCTATAGTCGTGGCTGAGTATGAGATCTTCTTTCCTGAAGATGTTCCATGTTTACATCCCCACCAATAGATATAATAATTCATTGATTTTCACCTCAGGATGACACTGAAATATGCACCAACATATCATATGGCTCCCGTAGAGCTTCGTAGGATGAGGTTGCAGTTAAAGAACTTGCATAGGAAGGGCTTTGGGAGACCCAATATTTCAACCTAGGTAGCCCCAATTTTCTTTTCCAAAGAGGCATACAAAATAATGACGTTTCTTGTGGACTATTGTTTCTTGAACTAGTTGACCGTGAAGAACATGTATACACTACTGATGATCTATGACATCCATTATGAATTGAGAGTGGGAGTGATGGTTTTCGATGGGTGGCCTTTGATAAGGTTGTCACCAGTTGTGATTAAGGGACATAGATATATTGAATATGACATTTATATGTCATTAAATTACTTATGAGTACTTGGATATTCCCTTTGGCATGAAAATTTCCCTATAAGTGTTCTTGGGAATCATGAACCAAATCTTTCAGCCATACATAGGCCAGTTTGTGGTGGTCTTCATTAATGATATCTTGGTGTACTCAATATCCAAGGAGGAGCATGTGATACACTTAAGGATGATTTTGGATGTACTCTAAGAGTACCATCTTTATGGGAAACTAGAAAAGTTATTGTTCTAGATTCAGGCGGTCCAAATTCTAGGACATGTTATATCAGAAGATGTAGTAGTAGTGAACCCTGGAATGGTCGAGGAAATATTAGCATGGGAGCCAGCTAAGAGGGTAATTGAGGTGAAAACATTCTTTAGGATAATATTTTGTTATCAAATATTCATACCTAAATTTTCCAAGATATCAGCACCAATTATAGCTTTTACTATAAAGTAGGAAGATTCATGTTGACAGAGAAGTTCCAGCTGGATTTTTATCTATTGAGGACGAATTTTATGAGAACTCTGACCATGATATTTCTAGAGGAGGGTGTCAAGTATGAATTTTTCATCGACACATCAGGAATTAGGATTGGTAGTTTCTTGATTCAAAGGAAATAATCAATTTCCTATGGTTCATGAAAGTTGAGACAACATGAGTAGAACTACATGACCCAAGATCTTTAGTTACCATTGGTAATCTTCAAATTTAATATGTGGAGACACTACCTGATAGGTGAAAGGTTTGTCATCTACTCTGAGCCTTAGAGTATCTAGGATATCTAATGTAAAAAGTATATCAACTTGAGAAAGGGGAGATGGTTAGAATTTCTATTGGACGATGAATTTGAGATTGTCTGTAATCTTATGAAGGGGAACATGGTAGTAGATTTTCTCAACATTAGATCTAGTTCACAGTTTTTCAATCAGGCATTAGATTAGACTGCCTCGTTGCAGTTATCTTCAGTGGATGGATATTCTGAATCTTACCTCCAGTCGATGGTTTTAACTCATCTACACATTTGATATGTTATGGAAACACATCTTGGGTATACCTATTGGGAGACCCTACATGTTTAAATATCCATAGTACATACTCTTGAAAGATTTTATGAAGGTTGGGATCACGTCATTCTTCTTATAGGATGAATGATTGTACCAGTGACCTTTCACATGGTGATTCTAAGGGAGATACATATATCACCATTGGTGGTACATTCTAGTGTGGAAAATATGTATATAAACGTTCTCCATCTGTTTTGATGGATATGGACGATGAAATGAGTTTCCCAATTTTTTTCTCGATGGCTTTCTTTCCAACAAGTGATGGATGAGAAACAAGGTCATGCAGGTTTAGATCAACCCATTGAGGTTCCAGACTGGAAGTGGTATGTGACATCTATAGACTTTATGATGAGATTACCACATGTGTCTAAAAGACAAGATTACATCATGGTGATCGTTGAATGACTCACCAGGTTGTCCCACATCCTTTCTATCTGAGTGTATAGTTTAGTAAAGAATAAGAAATGCCTCCAGGTGCATAAAATCATTCTACTACATTGATTTTCATCAATGATTGTTTTGTATCATGACTCTTTCTTTACATATCAGTTGTGGAAGGGATTATACAAAGCATTTGGGATCTATTTACACTTGACTATAGTGTTTCAGCAAAAAACTAACAAAATGACCAAGAAGACCATTCTTGTTCTGGATGACATGATGCCAGATTGCATGTTGGGTTTCATTCATAGTTGGGAGGATCACCTACCACTTTTTGAGGTTTTGTACAGAAAAAAATTAAATTCCACCATAGTCGGTGCAAGCTATTACTAAGAAGAAGAAGACCATATAAATGTAGATAAGGACTGCACATAGACATCATATGACTTATGATGATAAAAGATATATTCCTTAGGAGTTCATGGAGAGATACCATGAGTTCTTTTGGGTTTTACCATGACATGGATTATGGATATTTGTCCTACGTTGAAAGCTATCTCAGAGGTTAATCATGCCTTTTGAGATACTGCATAGGGTTGGCAAGGTGGTTTACCACTTATAACCACCTATGCTGTTAAATTGGGTACACAAAATCTTCCACAATTCATAGTTGAGGTGATACATGCATGATCTATTGCACGTCATTGAGTGGGGAGAGCTGGAAATTGAGGATGGAGTGACTATTTCTAAGTACCCAGTAGAGATTGAGGATTGAAAAGAGAGGACGATTCATGGGGGATCAATTCCTTTACTTCATTTCCATTGGTAGCAAGAGAATCTCTTGAATACAACATGAGAAAGGGACGTTAAAATTCATGATCAATACCCTCATCTTTTTTGTTAGGTTTTGTTTTGACTTTCTTGGGACATAATTCCTCAAGGTGGGTAGAATGTAATGAATCATATTTTCTATGTATTATCATTAAATATTATATGGGATGATTTTTGGACCAAGTGATAAGATGATGTGAAAATCTGAGGCCCAGTGTTTTCAGAACAAATTTTTTTAAAAACTTAACCTATTAAACAGAATGCTCACAAAAGTTTTCAAAAACAGTGTAATACCCTCTAACTGGGTTCTCGAATTAAAAATCTTAGGACACTGTATAGTTTAGAACCAAAGATTTACCCTAGGAGTTACCAAACATTGGTTAGTGTGGGTTTATTGTGAAAAGTCATCACGGGCTCTTAAATGGAAAAAATAAACAATGAAAAATTAATATTATTTTATTTCATCGATGTTGCGATGAAGTGGCATGTTAATATTCAAATAAACCCTTTTTTGGAGATCCAAGGTTTGTCTTATAACCCTATTATCTTCTGGAGACCCTAGAGAGAGACATATGGATAATTCCCTCAAGCAGATGACAATGAAACTTTGAATCGTCGATTGACGAATGCTGATATTGACAGTTTTCTCCAATGGAAAAGATGTAGTGACCATTCTTCTTCAACGAGCAATCCAAATCCTGGTAGGATGAATTATTTTTATTTTCATTCTATATTCATGGTTCAATGATGAACATAGAGATATTCAGAAATATACAATCCTATGGAATGGTTGTATTTTCATGATTATTTATTTTTTGGTATTTATCAGGATTTGATTATTGAGATTTTTAAGATTTGTGACTTTTAAAATGGTGAAGAACTAATACTGGTATGAACATTGATTGAGGTTCATCCATCTCCATTTTTTTGTTTCTCTCCCCAGATTCAATCTATCTACATCCACAAAATTTTATTTTCCCCATTCTTAGAATACCTTGGTGAACAATCTATCATTACGCCTTTAATTCTTTGAGAAATGATCTGTATCCATAGATCCTACGTCAGGACGACCCAATGATACTACATGATTGGGAAATATAGAATGTAGAAGGATGCTAGGTTCCAAATTCATGTTCTTCACTGGTAAATAATAACAACAATGATTTCGTTTATCGAGTCAATTGAAGGCCATAATCCCATAAATTTGGTGTTAGATTGTAAAAATGAGCTTGAATCAAGAGTTTTGTGTCGAACTGAACACCTGAATGGAGTTAAAGTGATTGATGGATTGAGTGGGAGGAAGAATATGAGTCTCTATAAATCCCTGATCCACATGATGTGTAGTCAATGACTACACTGTGTGTATCCCATCATGGACGAACTTTATGTGTTCATGGGAAGTACATAGACATGGGGTGGACTACATGGGCTTCCTACATATCATGTATTACCGCACATGGAATGGAATATACTGGTTATGTGGACTACCATATGTACTTATGCATTGGATGGGATACATGCATTGATGACATGTACTGGAAAATAGCTATAGTTCACGGTCAGACCCCCGTTGGAAGAACACGACATGTGACCTTTTCTACACACAATGTACCCCTCTTCTACATGAAAAGTTATAAATTACATGTGCCATTGATCACTGGATGTACCCAATGTCAAGGGAAATTGTGTTTGACCCTATTACACATCATGTAAGCCTTCCCAAAAGGAGTTATTTTCTTGTCCTTTGTATCTTCTACATATTTCATTAGGGTTTATTACTTTAATTGTTTCCTAGATTTTTTGTATAAATAGTTTCTCACTCCATGGACTATGATCCCTTTAGTAGGACTTCATAGGTAGATTTTTTAGAATCCCATTAGAGTCTTAGAGTGTTATCTTATATTCATTCTTCTTTCCATAGGTGGGGTTATTATTATCAATGTTACCAAAACTATGCAGGAACCAATCCTTTATATAGTTCAATAATTCAAATTGAGTTTATTTGTATCACCCCATGTCCCTAGAAATTCTCTTAATATATTGCATCATATTCTATTCAATATATCTGTGTATATCTCTCAAGAATGTTCTTAGTGATAATTACCTCTTGGACAGACATTGTTAGTGCAATCGGTCTGGGGAGTGTGTCCCCCCGGATGACTGCTTCTTCAAATCTTCGAGTTGAATTCATAGGGTTGGTATACAATGGTTGTTACATACATATAGAATCTTTCTATTTTTTTGATTATATCTCAAATCTCTTTTTAAATTTTCTTTAGATATATATAAAAGTGTAGAGATGATAGAAATTTCCATTGGTGTATTTCTTTACGGTTTAAGGGTGTATTACTGAGTATTTTTATAATCACAACTGCATGAGCCTTTTCTGCACGTGTCATTTCTTCAGTATATAATAGACCTTCTAATAAAGTCTAAGGAAGACCATGACCAGATGATTGATAATGAGTCTATATAGATAGAGCTGTGTAACAATAGTTTTCATATAGAAGTCCAAGTACTTATTACTTATGGTATTGACTTGTGTTAAAGACTTTTTTTCATGGTCTTGTATTTGGCCATGTTTACATTACTTTCTACAACACTCTAGTTGTTGGATATAGTTTTATGAATGAATTGGTTACTTAGTTGATTCTAAATTTTATCATTTTGTGTGTTTGTGGATGTCTGTGTGCATACAGGTAAATATGAAATGCCTCCCTTGTTAGTGATATTCCTACTCATTTATAGTACCCATCCCTAGAATATTAGAGGTGTGTTTGGGTATTCATGGTACGGTCCTCACTTGGATGAGTCGTGATATAAAAATTCATTATAAGATTCCATTATATTGGTTTTAGTGGGTTCTATCACTCTCAATTCGTTATATGTTTGAATTTTGGACTATGATCATTTAGATCTAAACCACTATACAAGTATCTTGTGTCCTCTTTCTGTTTATTTTCTAGTGTATTTACATTAAAACTCTAACATAATATTAAATTTATTTTGAATGTCCAAGTAAAAAATATCTTGGATTATTTTTCATGTTAACTCCATACTAATATTGTTTTCACCAAAAAACTAACCAGGAATGACTATGTTGTATTCCATTTGTTTTTTCCAAGGAATATGTATAGCTCTTGACCAAGTGTTTTTAAATTTATTTCTTCTTATAACTCCTTAAAATATTCAATAACCACGATTATATGATAATATAGGAATCTTTGATATATTTAAATGTTATGTTGTTGATGAAACAACTCATTCCATGTAACACCCCTTGGTTTATGTACTTTACCATTTTACTAGGTATTTTGAGCTTATATAATGATTGGGTTGGGTTTAATTGGTTTTTGTAAGGATTTTCAATGTTACATAATTCTTCATGGAGGTGATTGCTTTGATGATGGTATGTAGAAACCATGAACTATCTCCTAGGAAATATCCAAGGTGATACTGGGAGTAACTGGGAAAGCGTAAAATTGGAGCACAATTTTTCCAAACTATGTGCATGCCATAGGAAAGTGTTCAAATGAATAGAGTGGGAGATTCATGACTAGTGCATATTTTGAAAAATCACATATACCAACAATGAAATAGAGTGGTCATGGGATTATAGAACTACATGGTTGGTAGACCGTTTTAAAGTCATGTTTCACAAACAATGCGGCCCAATCGGTCATGTGTTGTTGCACAAGCACAGATGGTGTGTGGTGAAAATATCATAAAACTAAAATATAAAATGTAGATTTAATGATATAAAAAATCTTTTTTTATTTTTATTAAAGGCCCAGACCTCTAATTATTCTCCAATTCAATTAGTTTATTGAACTCCATTCACCTACCCTTCCAAGACAATTTCCATGATATATAAGAAACTTTTGGATGAAAAAAAGTGTTTTGCAGATCTGTAATAATTGTTAATTTCTTATACTTACCTATTATTCCAGGATATACTGGAATCCCCTCTATCATATCTATTGAACTAGAATGATAGGGATATATCTATGTGAAATGGAGAAAATATTTAAGAGATAGTATTGGATATGATGAAGGGAATGTTTTATTAGCATGAATCCCAAATTCTGTAGCGTCGTTCATCATTTGTTTCATTTGTTAAGAGGTAGGTGGATTCTCTACCATCACAAAAAATCTAGAACACGATGTATCAGTTTTATTATAGGTTTTTTATTTGTATTTTATACGGTTATTTTGTTTAATTTAATGAATGAAACCATTTAGTTTTGTGTTTTAGAAATATGGAAAATTTCAATACTTCTAAAAATCCCACATTGTTTAAAACATTAAAATGATGATTTTTAAATTATGGAATTGTTTTAACACAACATTTTTTATTGTTAAATTGAATTAAGAGGAATAATTTTTTTATTTGAATTTTATTTACAGGTTATTTTGAATAATTGGGTTGGTTTGTGTTCAATCTGGATGGGTTGTGGTCGAAAGTTCCACCGTTAAGGTTGTACATGTTATTGTTATACCGCCATTAATGGTACCCACAAGATTGAGTGTAAGAATGTTTATGGGTTGAACTGTGATCATGAGAATAATTAGTCCAAGTATGAATGAATGAGGGAAAACAAAATTATAGTTTTTAAACAAGTTTTTTTATATACATATTTGTAGATAATATTTTTTATTCTTTTCAAATATTTTAAATAAAATTAGTTAAAAGATTCTTATCCTAATGGTGTGTGATGAAATATATTTAAGGATTTCCTACTGGGTTTTTACTCTCCATATTTTTTGTAACAATGGCTTGTCTCCTTATATTGTATAAAAGGAAACAATAAATGTAAATTCATATTATTTCCATTGTGATGCCTCATGATATCTTGGGAATGTCATGTGGTTTTGAGATAGATCTAGTTAGAATGATACTTGAGATGATACCAATTCGATGTCATTATATTATTTGTTCTTGTGGATTTCATGGTTGTTGTATCTATATTAAATTTTCACTTTAATATTAGTATTTTTGGTTTTATCGTTGGGTTATTTTACTTATACTCCTTGATAATATATTATGTTTGGTTATTTATGTTTTATTTTGTATGGTTATTTTGTCTCTAAAGGTAAAACCATTTCCCAATTTATTCTATTTTCATTGGAATTTATTACTTGGAATTGTTCTCTTTATGATCTAACTTATGGTTAGTGTCACAAAATTTCCTCTCAATCTTATAATTTTTGAGGGATGGTACATTTAATATCCTATTCCATCATATGGGAAATGAAAACATCTCTTATGAGTACATTTGGAATAAAAAAAACTATACAATGTGTTTTTTTAATATCAATTATTACATGGATGTTTAAAATGATTATTAAAATAAATAAATATATGTTGTTTAAATATAATTAATATTAAGTAAGGAAAATATATTACATACCTTCTTACCCTTCTATTTATCAGAAAATGATATCATCACTTGTATGTACATGTGGACTTCCACATCCACAAATTGGTCAAATTATTTTTTAAATATCACCTAAAATGGATATCAATAAGGATTGGAGTAATGTCTAAATATGAAATGGGTTTCATGGGTAATAATATATAAATGAGAAATATTTTGTACTTTATTTAATTTCCACCCAATAAAAAAATGAAGGCATAGTTCAGGTGTATTTACAGACAACAATCACAATGACATGACGTGATAAATTTTTCATTACCTACTTATATGGATGAATATAAAATTATATTTAATTAATAAAAATATTAATTATGAATTGATAAATATTTTAGGAATGATCTGACCATTACCCCTTGGTCCATATTTAATATACAATGTTTTGTTTTTGATTATGTACCAATTGTCCCCGAAACATTGGATATGAACTTAACAGATTTAGTATGTATAACAAAATAATAATAAATTAAATATTATTGATAATACTAGGTTAATAAACCTTAAAATGATCTTATGAAAGATAATAATTTATGTAATTTAATTATACTGGAGTTAAATTTTTTACGTGGAGCATTGGACTCATGGTAAGTGACATTCATTTAAAAATACTGTTTTAATGTTTTCTTCCAAATCCTTTTTCATCCATGGGAATTTCAATTAAATTTCTTTAAGAATGATTTTTATTTATGAATTATAGTTTTATTAAAGTATTTTTTGAATAGTTTTCACTTTCATTATAGATTATTGAAAATGTATTTTTGGTTATTTTACATACAAATCATTTATGACATTATTTACATAATTTTGAAAGAAGATATTTTTTAAATAATATATAATCTAGGGATATCCCCACCATCATGACCATTAATTGATTTGAATATTATTATCAATGGTTTCATGGTGATTTTCAAATAAATTTCTTTCATTCATATTCCAGATTTTAAAAAATAAATAATTTCTGGGGAAAAAGAGATTTCATTTCATTATTATGAAAGACCTAAATGTGTTATTGCTTTTGGGATTGAATTCCAATTTGACTGAGTTTTATGGTTAATGTATGAGATATATGTTACATATTCTTGATATGTTTCATGGTTATTTTATATGATTTATGTATGATATTGATATAAATTTGATGATGGTTGATCTCGTTTATCCCTCCAATGCATTGGGTAGAGTGAAGGATTTTATTGGTGATAAGTTACTCTTATGAGATATAAGAATTATCGTGTTATTTGAATCCATTGTAAGGTTTCTTAAAAGCGAGAGTTCAAGGATAATGTTACAAAGGTTCTTAATAATATGAATTTAATTGTTTTTAAAGAAACAATGTTTTTATATGTTATGAAAATAATTTATATTTTTTTAGAAAAAGTATGTCCTTCGGAAAACATGAAAGGATCATTTTATATATAAAGGTATTTATGAGTTTTTTAGTTTTCCAGGAAACACTTAGGTTTATAATTTTCAATATATGATTTCATATTAAATTATTTATAAAATTTATTGAGAAATTAATTTATTTTCATTTAAAATTAATAGAATATTTTATCTAAATTTTTTATTTAGATCAAGGAAAACATTCATATTAATTATTTTGGTCAAAAAAGAGACTAACATATTTCATTTGTTATGTTACCCTTAAGATGCTTTGGTTTCTTATACCAAATTTTTAATTTTTTAAAAATGATTCAGGATGAGTAGAAATTTTACTAAATTTTTGAGTTCTACTTATAGGAGTTTCCTAAGAAAATCAAGTGTGTCTTTATAATGAACATATGTAGAAATATTCAATGTTCAATGTAATAGATTTACTAATTATCTAGAAATTGTTTCCCAAAATCAAAATTAGTATATTATAAATGAAATATAATAATAAATTAATTAATTTTTTGAATTTTTATATATGAATTGTTATGGATTTAATTAGAGTAACGTTTTTGATAATTTTTTGGGTTAACAAGTTAAAAAGTAGAAAAATTTAATAGTTTTATACACCAGTAACTATTATTAATTCCATGGTTGTTCAAAATTTTAAATGAATTAATTATCCCTTAGATATTTTAATGTGATAAAATTATTTTGGGAGATAATAATAGATTTTTAATAAATGATTTAATTTTATGTAACCCTTATGTTTTTCTAGTATTGTAGTGATAATGCTATTAAGTAAGAGTTATTTTATTTTTTTATATAATTTAGTAGATATTAATAACATTTATGGTGAATATGATCCTTTATGTTGAAGTTATAATTGTTAATATGGATAAAATGGTCATTAAATTTTTTTGGAACACAATTTTTATTATATAGATATCCTTGAGATTGAAAAGTGATTTAGTGACTAAGTGATTAACGTTATTTTCGAAAAAGTTTACTACATTCGAAAATTTATTTTATTAAGTTAAATAGATATGTTATTATATAATATGGGATTTTATCTAATAAATAAGCTTTGAATCATCTTTTATAATCATATATGATTTTAATGTGTATTTATGGTGATTCATTTTATAATATTACATTACATTTTTTTACATTTAATAGTATGTTTTGATCATATTTCGTGGGATTTATCTGAGTTTTGTTTTGGTGATTTTTGAAATTTTTTAAAGGTTTTAGCTCCTCTGCACAATAGGAAAACAGTTTTTATAAACTATTTTAATCAACCAAGGAAAGCAGGCACCATGTGTCTGAGTTTTGGAGGTGGGAACATTGTCAGGTTTGCGGATAGTGAAAACCATGCAATCTAGCCCATAAACTATGATGTTTTAGATAGTGGTACATGTGTATTAGGAGAATAGGCTTTGAAACCATGTGACCAAAGAATCATGTTCTATCTGGTATCCCCAAAGGGTGCACATGGTTGGAAAATAGTTTCATATGTCGTCTGACGGAACCATATGATAATAATTCAATTTTATGTTTTGATTAATTTAATTCATGATACCCCCATTATATCTCCAAACTCTTCCCTTTAAAATATAATATTATCCCTTTCTCTATAGAGGCACTCTAGTGGTATTCTTAGCACTTTCAACCCATTTCATCATGGATTGAAATTCAAGTTGACGCATTGTGTTCCTTTCTATATGTTTAGTCTCTATTTCATCATGAATTTCTCATTCCCTCTATTTATCAAAAAATATATAAGGGTGAAACATAATTTTATTGATGGATATGTATCTTTACTTTATTGACTGTGTTTCTAGGATTCTCTTTTTGAGGGCTTAGACCTTGAACTTCTTTAAAGATCCCTTGTTGGGTGTTTGTGAAAATAAATTGAGGTTGACATTTTCACAAATAAGTCTATATCAATTGAAACCTTTGATTCTTTTTTAATTTTTTGATTTGTTTCAAATCTTTTTAAATGAAATAATTTTTTCTCTTGAGAAATTATTTTAAATGGAATGAAGTGCATAATGAAATACACTCCAAATTGCATTAGAAAATTAAGTATTTTTTTATAAAATGATATTGATTTGTAATGATAGATTTAAATAATATTTTTGATGACATTAAAATACATGAATTGTTTTAAGATATGAAATTATATAATTTAAAATGAATGGAATGATTCTTTGAGAAAACACTTTTGAAGTTGATTTTTGAAATATAATGCATGTTTCGAAAAATGATCTTAGTTATGATTTAATTGAATATTTGAAATGGATTGGGATATTTTTGAATGAATGATATCCTAAATTTTTATTTATTAACTTGAATCAAATGGGATCCCTGGTAGTAAGGTGGAATGATTGACAAGGTAAGGAAAATTATATCAACAAATGAAATGATGATGAAAATGGTACTAGACTATCTCGAGGGTAATGATTTTATTAATTTGGATTCTCCAATATTCCCCGTATTCTTGTGGATATAGTGATTGTGTGTAGACCTGGATCCATATTTCATCTAGACTATGTAGAACATTATTACTGGTATGAACCCCAAGCATTATTCTGTGGTTTTATGATCGAAAATGATTTTATCTGATTTCTAAATTCTAGTGATATATTAAAATGGGTAACTCTGGTATGTTTTGATAGAAATTTATATTCATTCCTATTTTGATAATTGTTCATTAATATTACTAAATTAATATAAATTAACTTTGAATCCTTTATATATATTAGCTATGGAAATATTTTGTAAATCATATTTTGGAGTTAACCGTGATAATATATAAAATCCATGATTTATTTTCAATTCAAAAAATATGGATTATATATTTTATATTGATTATGATATTCTTAGTAAGATCTTATGGGTACTTGTTTCTAAAACACAAAATTTTTATTTAATAATTTGTATATTTTACTATTATAGGTATAAGAAATTGTAATTCACCACTATGAGGTTGTTGCCCTTGAAAATTGGTGTGACAAAATTGGTTTAAACCATATTTTTGAGACTTCTATATGTCAACATGTGGTTTTCTCTATTATATAGTGTTTACTATATCCAATGTTTATAAGATTTCATCACATTTTTCATTATTGATTTATTCTTTATGATAGATCCCTTCAACAAGATTAATTTATTATACACGAGATATTTTCCAACCTATGGTGATTAGGAATAACCTTCATGATATTTCAAGACTAATTCATGTACTATTTAATAGTGTTATCTATGTTAGTTAAAAAAACATTTATATAAAATGTAGTCTTTCCTCTTCACTGATGTTGGTATGTAGTATATAATGTCTCTTTTGAGAGTATACATGTTTTTCAAGAGATAATTGGTGTTAAGTTAATTTATTCATGGGTATCTTTATTTAAAAAAATCTTGTATTTACAATGGGATATTTGAAAAAAAAGTGTCCTTGTGTGTGTTTTTAATCTAACTAGTTACATTCTCCAAATCAATGATGTAAATTTGTGTTTCCTAGTTGAATTATCATTGATTTAGTTGTAGATCACATGTCACTCATGTAATATTTACCTTATAAAGAAAATATGTATTTTAGTACCATGACCCCATGAAGTCGTTTTAATAGACCATAGGATGGGGATATTGGGGAACCATGAAAATAAAACCCTCTGGTTTATTAGAACATTGTAGAGGTTTTTGCGCATGTGGTGAATGATCTAGGTTAGGTGAACATGTTCCTCTCTCATAGTAAAAGGTTATTCCTTAGATGGGTGATAAGATATACTGTCTCAGTAGTTCAATAATCTAAATCTATCATCATTATAGGGTACCAATTATCCTCAAGAGGAAGCGGATTGGTTGAAAAGTTTATGAAACTAATTAATTATTCGGAGATTCTAGATTCAGTTATAGTGATATGTGCTTATTTAGAACATGAAGGGTCTAGGTTAAGATGATGAGATTTGATATTTTAACTAGTAATAATGTGGGATTTGAGTTGATATAATTTAGGAAACATTTCAATGTCTAACTGTGTCTAGAATCAGTGATATATTCTAATATAATATTCTGCATAAACTAGTGTAAGGTAATCGAACTGTGACTTAGTATACCAACTGCATTACTGATATTGTCCACTTCTCACATGAGGTTCTGTTAAATGAAAAAAAATGCTTATTGGTTTTATACGGGTTAGTGAGAAGATAACAGACATCATGATTTCTTATAGAATATTATATCTTATTAATATTTTCTTGATATGTATTTGATGAAAAAACATTACTTGGATGGTATGATTTTCCTGATAAGAGCTCCTTTAACTCCCAAGGGTATCATGTGTGGTCCCTTCAATAGGAATATGATGAGAGATTAGTTTATAGTGGAGACCATTGAGGTAGATTTTGGACAAAACATTACTTTAAATCCTTAATAGCATTTGGTAATGGATCATTTACATATTTCTATCAAAGCTGTGATAGGAACTAGAATTGAACTTGCATAGAGGTACTAAAAATATATGATTATTGTGGAATGTTAGGTCACCTTTATATGGGTTTCCATGCCTTTACAACTCCCCCATAGAGTTATGTGCTCAACTATTAGGATAATCTATATAATAGTAATATGATTCCTAAAAAAATAGGTTCAAGATAGAGGAATTAGGAACAAAGATTATTCATGCACTGGAAGAGTCATTAGAAGAATAATATGTGGGTCCTTTGACTATTAGAGGTTCCTTTACCATTACATAAAATTTACTGATTTCTTTATTTGACACCAGTGCCTCTAGTTCCATCATATCATCCCCTATTGTTTAATTTTTTTAATCATCGTATGAGAAGAATGACCTATGTTATTGATATTTCTAAACCACTCATAAAGAAAAGAGAGTAGGTCTCTGATTTACATCTTTAATATTTGATTTATCATAAATTGATAATCATGGTAATTTTGGACTATTGATATAAAAACTCTAAATTTAATTATCAATATAGGTTATAGATTTTTCATAAATCATGTATTAAATATTATCTTCATCGGGTCTCTTATATTTTAATTGATGGGTTGTTCTGTGTCTTCTATAGACATTTGTACCCAATGTTGAGTTGAGATGGACCTCATCTTTGATATTAGGGTAGGATGATATCAATGTATTCCATTGAACTATGTAATGAATCACTATATAGTGTTCTTTCAATAATATTGGATTTATTTCTTGATATGTTTTTTTAAAATATTATAATCTCACATTTATGTGGTTGGTCGAGTTTTCTATCATGTTAATACAAGAATTATTATGACTTCTATTCGCAATTAAAAAATGGATCCAACTGAATTGAAATTGTTAATAACATTATTGAATGAATTGATGTTCAGAGGATTGCCTCCCCCTAGAATGTTTCCTTGTGTGTTGAAAATGATTATTTATTTGATTAATATTGGTAGTATTCACCTCTATTTTGATCATTATAAGTTCAACTAGGTCATGTTCAAGAACACATATCAATTTCAGTTAGGAGCATCATTTCCATTGTCAAAGGGGCGATGCGGTCCTCATAAAGAGAAATTCAGTACAATTATCATCATCCTCATATCAAGGAACCCCATATCGATTATATTTATTTATACAGATGGTATGCCCTTTATGAGTACCTTGTTAAGCCATTTTTTGAACAATTCCCCTTTTATGTTTATGGTGTCAATTAATGTGATTTCCCATTAGAACATCACTTATTATTGGTTGATTTTTTTGATGACATCTTGGTCTACCTCTTGACTGAGGAGGATCATGTGAATCACTTGATAGAAATTATAGAAATATTAATAACTCATATACTCTATTAAATGATATTAAATTATTAGTTCTATATTTTTGAGTTAAATTTATTAAGGAACATGTGTTTCTATCATGGTATTTAGGCTTATCCTGTGAATTTGAAGGCTGTTATGAACTGGGATATTTCATAAAATGCCTCTAAGATTCATTACTCCTTAGGAATGGAATGGAATTACCAGTGGTTTGTGCAGTGTTCCAAAAATATGGATTCTCTGGTAATCAGTCTTATTTGAAAAAAATGTAATGATCATTTAGTAATTTGGATTACAGGATTCCTTTGATAAATAGTAGTGTATGTTTACACCATCTCTTATGTTGACTCTTTTAGAATTAATGATGTGTTATATTATACTATGTGATACACCATGTTTATGATTGGGTTATTTTCTTTTGTAGTGTGGTCATGTAGTGGCTTATGGGTATCATCATATTGACACTAATGAGAAAAACTATCCTACACATGATCTTCAAATCATAGTTGTGATGCACTCTCTAAATTGTTTGTATCATTTCCATATTGGTGATGTATTTACCATTTATACCATTCAAAAATTCATTAGTTATATCATTTAAAGAAATATGAATCTTTAGTAGAGGAGATGGGTGGATTACCCTAATTCCTTTGATTTCTATTTTCCTACACATCAGGTAAGGTAAATTATATTACCGATACATTATGTAGAAAGTTTCTTACCCATGAAATGAATGATTCATACGTGGAATGGATCCTATTTTTTCTCTATAAACTTACACACTTGGGGGGGTCAAATAGATTGATTAAAAGGTTGTTTTTTGAGTTTCCAGTTGACTTACTCACTACTTGAACTGATTCTCTAGGAATAATGAGTTAATGATGAGTAATGAGTCATTATGGATTCATTATATGTTGGAAAGACCATTAGTGAGTGTTCTCTATATTAATAGGATATCCTTTGCTAATAGAGTTTCTATTTCATTCCTTTGACTATGATAAATCATTTTATGTGGTATTACCATAATTATAAGTGGTAATTACACCCTGTTACTATGAAAATGTATTATTTATTATGATGAAATTTTTGTTGCCATATAAGAGATGAGAGATTTTAGAATTTGTATCTTGTGGTTATACTTGTTACTAGTTTGAAGATGAGTATTATTATCCAACATTTTTTATTTAAGAGCATCACCTGACGATGTAGAATTGGGATTATAAGATGATGTAAATTTTGGTTCCATTACTACATAACCCTCAAGTAATGAATGCGATATATGTGGTGGTAGAATGACTAACAAAATTACCTCACATTATATCCATTTGGGATATGAACAATGTTAAGGAATAGAGAAATCCATATGTATAAGAGGACATAATATTAAATGGATTTATCTCTACTATGGTTTTTGATAGGGATCCCCATTTCACTTCTAATTTTGGGAGATGCCTCTAAGAGGTGATGGGATACTTGGTAATTTTGAGCATTAGACACCATCTACCAACTAATGGTCAGATGTAATGGTATTTGTAGGTTCATTAAAACATGATCCATTAATTTCATCAAAATATTAGAGGATATATGGATTTTCACTTATGGGTAGTTGGGTTTTCCAATAATTACATATACTATTGATCCATCAATATGGACCCCTTTTAGGTATTCTAGATCTCCACATTGTAGGCCAAGTATTGGTGGATCTTCCCTGTAAGGACATAGTTTGGTCTGGGAGATGATTAAAAATATTCTATTGATTTATTTGATAATTTGAATCCCCCAAAGGTAGTATAAATTTTATGCTGATATCCATCCATTTCATTTGGATTTATCTATTCACGACTTAATTCTTTTTAGAGTTTTGCCTTAATAGGGTAACCAAGGGATTGAAATGTAGGGAAATCTATCCTCAATATACAAGTGGTAATTTTACTTTTTTGGGTGTATTGGCATGGTGTCATACTATTTGGGTATTAAACTTCATATGGCATTGATCCATGATTTCTTTTAAGTTTCATGGATAAAATATTATCTATCTAACTATAGAATCTTGACCCATATATCCTCCCAAATAATGATTCGGGATAGTTTCCCACTAGGCCTTATGTGAGCCTCCCCATTTGATAGACGATACTGATTACAAACAAATATATGATGAGTTGATACTGGAATACTCTACCTTCATGTGGTAATAATAATAATTGTATATATGTATATAAAATCAATATAAGGATCATAACACAATGAATGTACGAAATAAGACCCTATAGAATCATAATAAAAAACAACAATAATATTCATAGACAAAGGTATACCATTTTTATAATAATACAACATGTCATATATTGTCTGGTCATACAAAGAAAAATACAAGAAGGTTCTTTCTTGGAGGCCCATAATAGTACATATATATAAATCATGAAAAAACTCAAAAGGAAACCCCCACTCAATGTAAGAAACACCATGGTCCCTTTAAATACATCCGATGAAAAAGTTACTACTCTATTAACAATGCTCCTACTCTTGACCTGATCCCTTACATGATATCATATATATAAAGTCTACACACTTCCTAAGGGGCCTATGAAGGGTGTGAGAATGAACTCAGTAGGCCACCACCAATGTGTTTCTATTTTAAATCCATAATTATATAGTTATGAAAAAAATAGAATAAAAAATCAATGTGAACATGTTCTATATTAATTTACCCACTCCCCTGATGTTCAAAATCCACAATAAAGCACTTAATTCCTTTAACTAACGATGGAGGAACTCTAATACGTGTCCTAAATAATATATTATGAATATAGTATGAGTCCTCATTTATATAAATACGGTGGAGTAGATCTAAGGATTAATTCCCATGGAATCCCTTGATTAATATAATATCTGATGAACCCTCAACATCAACACACAAATATGTCTTCTAACCCTCATTCCATAAAGTATGTAGTTGGAATACCAATGGAACACTCATCCAATAAGTCCCATGTCCCAGGAATCTCTATTTAGAATGTCCCAATCGGCTTAGATTCCCATCATCCTAAGGTAGAGAGAAATTAGTCCTTCATTAAATTATCTCTGTCAGCCCAAAAACCCAATATCTAGAGGAACAATTATATCCCTCTCCCATAATTTTTTTTCATTATCATCAAGTGTAACATTGATCCTTAACCACCAACTGATGGATTCAACACCATTAATCGATGGAAAATCACCATCCACATGGCTTTCGAGGGTGAAAACCTCCAAAATAAAAAATAGTCAAAAACAACCTTTATGATGAAATATCTATGGAGGAATCCACCCATAATGAGTGGTCAAAAAAACCTCATCTGATTCTTAACTATGTGCACATAAATCCAATGACGAGTCATCCAACAATAGTGATTGTAAGTCAACAATAAAACTAAATCCACATCATCCTTCATTTAATTAATAGATCTAAATTTCTCTAAATAATGATGACCAACACTATCATTAATCACATAGGCTATTCCCCCCATCTTGACAACAAAGTCACCTCAAACTGATAGCCATGTTCCCTAATCGAAGTGATCAACATTAATGAATTTATCTCGGGAGACACCCTCATCCTCATGAATATATCGTTATATCCAAGGTGATCAAAATCAACTTCACCTTTTAATAATTCCCATCATGTTTCCAAGGAACCATAAGAGTCATATAAAAATTAAATTAATTAATTTAATGGAAATGGTACAACATTACCAACTATCTCAATCACCTTACCATACATATCTCATACATAATGACTAGGTCCTGATAAATAGAACACCATGATATAATTTAATTAAATATAATCATTAATTTATTTATCATGGATCTCACTCAGTCACTAACCCCATGAGTATTTATGAATAGAAGAATAAATATCGTAAGTTGAATGAGAAATATTGGTACCACCAACCTTGTAATCATAAACACAAGCCCGTTTATTATCATCCACTAGATGAATATGAAATGAAGGAAATAATATTTTTAGATGAATTCCCTAAAAATTGAAAAAAATAACTCGTATGGATTTATCATTCCATATGATGAGACCACTAAATGAGAGAATCAAGAGGATCAAAGGAGTTTCTTATACACATCCAACGAGGCTGATGATGTTCGAATGATATCTTAAATGACGTATGTAGGGAAAAGACAAGGTGGAGACTAAATGGAGGCGCCCCCTTTGTATACATGAAATTAAAAATAAAGAGGAGAAAAATAATATAAATGGTTGAGGAGAAAATTCATGATTTTCCAAATTTTTAATCAACAAAATTGTTTTTCCACACAGTTAGGCTAACCATGTTCTAATCTTGCAATGATCACTGGCGGAGCACCACAGTCACATGAATTAGGAAAAATATTTTAAAAACTACGGACAAACCATTTTATTCCCCATTGGTTAGAAAACTAAGACATATCAAATGAATATGTGCCACCACCCATATAGTTTAAAAAACCATGCCAAGTGATTAATTGGGCCGCATTGTTTCTTCTGAGAGGCCTCACAGTTGAACCTATCCATTCACCTATATCTTCACTTTTTAAAAATGAATTATTCATGGTCTGATGGAGCCAAAAATTACATGAAACCATGAAAAACATTTAGATTATTATAATAATATAAAATAAATTCCTTAGATCAAAAAAACACTCAAATTTTTGTTTTAGAGATAGAAAGAAATTCATCCCACTCACCATACTCAAAAATTCATAAATCAAGGGAATATTTACCTTTTAAAAACCCTAGGATATTAAAAGCACCCATATTTATAATATATATGCCCCATGATATAAATATTCACTCAAATATGATACCAAATATTCCCATCTCATTAAAATCAACACAGTCAACCATAGTTATTATGTCATATGATTATTTATCTTGTGGCATTCCCCATGTTAGGAATTTCATACCTGGTGTATTTATGAATAAAAATAATACCTATCGATGGTCAAAAAAACATCGATGGAATTAAAAGTTTTCCTATGAAGCATCATCATTACTTCACCTAATCTGGTAAACCAATCATTCATATGTCACACATGAAACCCATCATTTACCGCATCTCATGAGATGACCATAAGTGCATTTTTCATACACAACACCCATAATGACCGTCATCTCATGAGATAAAAAAGATCTAACATATCAACATAATAACATGATAATCTCACATCATATATATATATTTATATATTCATTCCAAATATATTTATGAGTCCTTGGAAGCTCATAGAAGCCACAAATTCGACCTAATGAGAACACTATATTCCAGTTCATGTACATATAATATTTAAATATCATGCATCATACCCACTTCCAACCAAATAACCAACTCATGGTTAGACTAGAAACAATACTTGTTTACCTCATTAACAAAAACTAGAAAATTCCATAACAAAGGAAAATACCTATCACACCCATAGAGTATCCCTCTCTGTCATCAGATCCTTTCCCTGCTCTACACCTAGAATATCAATTTCATGCACCGTGCCTAAATCCTGACTGCCTGATATTTGACCTCCCTACAAAGCTCCACCAGCTAGCAGCCATTGACCCCACAATTGGCCCCCTATGTTACTATCACAACCTTCATATGTAGCGGAATCCTAGATACAAGTTATTGGTACTCCTCTCATTCCTATCTTAGTCCACTCGGTCTAACACAGTCCCTAGATCTTAGCTATATTAAAATCCATCATACATAACGTCTCCAGATGCCCATCTGATCACATGTATAATATTCCTTCAGAACCTGATCTCACTAGGTCCTAACATTTAATGGATTCTGGAAATGGAATCATATTGCTAAAGACCCCATCCTTAGTGGTCATTCGGAATATATTTCCTAACTACCCTTCATGACATGAACCAAGATCTCCCTGTCCTTGACATCTAACCATAGCCCAAACCTACCATATCATGTGACTCTTTTGCTTTTACTAGATCATGTACATATGGATCATGATCTTCCAAACCCCCCAGATCCTTATCATGTGTAGGCTCATGCATCACCATGTTACCTTCCTCATAAATCTCCACAAAAAGCTATCTAGATGGCATAACATTATATACAAATCATGATTGTCAAACAATTATAAAAGTATATATTTTTTACATATGGAGAATGTTTTAACTAGAAACACATATCATCACCATTAGACACCCCTACCACACCATATCACATGAACTCCAGCCTCATTTCCCCTTACCTGCCCATATTAGAGTCAAAAATCATATACAATCTGGCCTCATCACACCTTTCTCTTCCATAACAAGTTCACGAATAAGATATCATTTCTCAATCTAAGGTAGTTGAGCAGAATTTGAAAAAAGTGGATATAATAAGAAAAACGTTATTTAGCATCTTTTTGACACATTAAACAACTTACAATATTTTACCATCCATGGATACTGATAATTAGGTAATGACCATATGTCACATGAATATAGAATCAGATATAGATTTCAATAGGAACCACATATTTGTGATAGCAGAGTAGAATTATACAAAAAATGCTAAGAAGGAAAAAATGTTTATATATTTTTGTTTAAAATAATAAACCACCCAACCCTTATTAGTTGATTATAGTTTCCCAGTGAAAATAACAACAACGAACACATCATAAGAGCCTATGCTCCTATCATGATAAAAAATAAATGATCTTTTTATGTTCTAGGAAAATGGTGAAAACCAAAAAACAGATAAACATAAAACCCAAGTGAACCACTCGTGGTGGAAATCAAATCTACTGACAATGTACATAGAATAACATTAATATACATCCCCTAAAAACATGGTATGTACCATGTACTTGGTGATACAAGGAGACAAACATGATATCATTTCCCAGGTCTGCCTACATTTTAGTATTCGATATACCTCAACCAAAATATTAATACCAAAATGGAAAAGAAAACACCTTTAATATCAATTTTAACATCTTATGATAGTTTTCTACTAAAATAGCTCTCGTGGATGGTTTGAAACTTGTCCTTTGGTGCACCTCCTCATATGTCAAAAGCTATAAACTAGAATAGTGGGTCCAATGAGGTTATAGTTGAGAGATTATACCCTCAAGTGGTGATAACTATAATGGTACATATGCATATAAAAAAGTAATGGTGAACAAAAAATTATGGGATAAACAAATGAATATTAGCAGAAACATAATAAATAGTAATGATAATAAATAAGCTCAAAATCATAACATGTAGAGAATAACAAAAAAAATCATATCAAGTGTGGAAATTTAAAACAATTGAATATAAGGGTCACCCATGGTCAACCGTAATAGTACGTACAAATAAATCATTAAAAAAACAGAAGGAACCTCTTTCTCGATAGAAGAAAGCTACAGTCCATTACCATTTGTCCCATGAAAATGGTTCCAATCTGATCACTATGTTCCATCTTCTAAGCATAATCCCTCACCTGGTCTCAAAGAAATAATGTCTACACACATTGTGAGGGGCCCATTTAGTGTTGAAAATTAACTCATTGGGACACCACCAACCTGTTCCTATCTTACTTCCATAATTATTCTTTTATATAAAAAATAAATAAAAATAATTGAAAACATATTAATTATTAATTTACCTAATTTCCTTATTCAAAATGGCCACATGGAAGCATATACCGACTTTAGAAAATAATTAAATCTCAATGATACATTCCCTAAATTATATATATTTAATAAATTAAATGACTGCATATATATTTTTCTAGTTTTGGGGACCCCTGGTTTAATGTCCAAGGAGTCCCCTAGGGAATATCATATTTGGTGAACCCCCAGGTTCCACCCACAAACATGTCACTAGAATCTCATGACATCATTCAGGTAGCTGAAATAAAAATGACATGCCAAACCAATTTGACCTAGGTCCCTTGTACCGCTTATCAGAAAGTATGAATCATTCAAATCCTCCCATCATCTGAAGGTACAGATATATCCATCATCCATTAAATAATCACCAATAGTTTAATAGCCTAATATCCTGAGGCAAAAAAATGTTTGTCTAATAATAATTTCATTCCCTAAAACTCATGTGTATTGGTTCTTCTTAAAACCCAAATGATGGTGTCAACAACATCAAATGATGGTCCATCACCTACCATGTTGATATATATGTCGAGCAAATCTAAAATAATAGATTGAAAAAAACATCCCTAAGAAGCAATATCTATAGAGGCCTCCACCCACAATGAGTGGTCACAACATCTCAACTGAGACCTATTTGTGTGCACATGACTCAAATAATATTTTGGAATACAGTAATTATAGGAAATATCCAAATGACCTAAGACACATCACATAACACCTCATTCCCCTACCTTTATATCACTAATTCTTGATGGTCAACAACATCTGAAGTCATATGGGCCATTCCATCATCAGGAAGACCATGTATCCTTAAACTAAAGACAATGCCTCTTCAACCTCGTGATCTTCATCACCCAATTTATCTCAGACGACAACCTCATCTTGATGACATTGTCACCTCAGTCTAGGTGATCAACATAACCACAATAATGGATCCATACCCTTTACATTTCTACGAAACCATAGAATTCATATCACAATTCAATTACATAATTGAAATAAAAATCCAAAACATTCCCATCTATCTTTATCCCCTAACTCGACATATCTCACACATAATGAATGAGGCATGATCAATGTAATTCCTTGATGTAATTTAGTTAATTAAGACCATAAATTTAATTATTAAGGCCCTCACTTGGTCACACAACTCATTAATATTTAATAACTCAAGAAAAATACTTAAAAATAATGGATGAAGTGAAGAAGAACATAAAATATACTCAAAGGAACTCTTTCATAAAATATCTGCCTCTAACATGACATGAATTGATAGTAATCATTGTTTTATACGAACCCTATGAAATTATGGAAAATAAATCACATAGATTTAACATTAGAAATGATGACAAAATATAAGAAGAGTTAAAATATGAGCAAAGGCCTTGCTGATATAATTCAAATGTGACTTAAATTTTTTGAATCAGTTCTTAGATGTTGAAGGTATGCCAAATCTAAGGTGGAGGGGGATTGGATAGTTCCCCCTATGTGCACATGAAATATAAAAAAATATAGGAGGAGAATAAGATAATGGTAGGAGGGTAAAATTCATAATTTTACATGTTTTAATGAAATGGTGTGGCTACATATTCTGGATAAATTTGTGCCAACCATGTGGTTCCCACTATACAAGAACCACACTCACACATCTTTAGTGCATGGTTTACCAAATTGTGGATAACCCATCACATTCCACTTTGTTAATAATTTTAGAGGTCTTATATAACAGTGTTCCCCAACCCTTATTGTTTGAGAATCTATGAAATGTGTATAAGTGGGATACACAATATATCCAGGGAGTCTACATAGTTAAACCCAAATGTGCTCATAATTCTATTGTTTTCCCAAAAACTGTCTCTAGGGTCCAACACACCCGAACCTCACCTAAAACCACGATGATAATTATGTGCCTTAAATAATCTTAAATTAAGACCATGGGTCAGAATAATCTATTATTAGGATCCAAAGATCAAAAAAAAATTATCCATCTCACCCAAATGAAAAATATAAAATGGTTTGGAATTTAGACCTACTCAAAAACTCGAGACCTTACACTATAACATATCAAATATTGAAATTGGCACACATTGATATAAGACATCATATATCAATGAATATGAATCAATATAAGAACACTGATTATTAAATAATGGTTCTTTAAGAAAATTATTTCCCCAATGTTTAGGTGTTTTGGATGCAAGGATATTCATTACATGAGATTTTGTATTATGGGGATTTAATGAGAGAGTAGTGGCCTCACATTTTCTTCTATAATTCTTCATGTCAGACAATCTAGGGATAGAAACCAATTAATACAGGAAGACTATAATATTGCATTATGATTTTTTTCATTTAACCCTTTGTTTTTAACATCATTTTTGTCCTTTTATCAGGTAGTATTTGGGAAACATTTAGAATATTTTAAAGGTATTTTTGAAATTCTATTATTATTGAAAACAATTTGGATCAGTTGAAAATTTTTGTTCTTTTTTTAGTATTAGAGGAGGATGAATGGATTGTGTAAACTATGTGGAATAACCCTAAATTATCTGGGTTTTTCATAGTGGATCACATACTATGATTGAATAGTTTTTCAAATTGTATTTCGAAACCATGAAGATTTCTCTATTATCCTAGTAGGGGTGTACTACTGGAACATAGTTTAAAAACCCATGAATCCAAACCTTGTGAATTGAATTTAACTCCTCAATTTTCATAATTTAATACATGATACCAACATTAAAGCTCCAAACTCCTCCCTTTGTAACTTAATTTGATCATTTACTAATTAGAGGATCTTTATAGGTGTTTATATCCCTCCAAACCCAATTTATTCAGGGATTATAGTTCCAGTTGATAAGTTGGATTCTTTTTGGTATGTTTTATATTAATTTGATCGTGGATTATCCTTTACTTCTATATCTTTATCTTTAATAGGGGCCATTCCTAATTTTTTTTATGGATCTAGATTGTGATTTTCGGGTTTTTGATCCTAGTACAATCCTTGAATTGTTGAATACTTCAACCTTCCTTATGTAACCCTTATAGGGTTTTGAAGAATATGAATTGAGGTAGGTAGTTACATAATGAAACATAAAACCTTTGAAATCATTGCTATTTGGTTAATTTAAATTTGTTTTCCAATTTAATTCTAATGTTTTAATTGTGTGTCTTGATAAATGATTGAAATGGAATGGTGTGCGTGATGAAATCATTTGACAAAGGATTTTAAAAATTATGTGTTGATTTCATGAAAATGTTTACAATTTTTAATGAATGATTTAAAATTATATTTTATAATCATTAAAATAAAATACAAATTTAATGAAATTAAATAAAATAATTCAAAATTAATAGCATTGGTTATTTATAAAAAAATTTTAAAGATGTTTTTTCAAATAAAATGGCAGTTTTGTAACATCGACTTGGGTATAATTGAATAGATTATTTGAAATAAATGAGGTTTCTTTGAATGAATTGTGTCCCTATGTATGGTTGATTACCTGGAAACATAAGTGTGTAAGGGTAGTTAGGTGGAATAATAAGTACATTTGGTAAAATAGTACTACAAAGGGATTGATGAGGAAAATGTTAAAAAATTATTTTGAGTGTAGGGAGTGTATTATTTTGGGGTTATATCCTATTCATTATATGTTTTTTGATCTATGGAGTCTACAATAACCTAGAGTCATATATCACCAAGATGGTGAAAAACGACATCACCAGTATTATATTTGGGAAATTCTATCACCATGGTATAATTGGTATTGATTGAAAATTATTTTTGTATTCCTTTGATTGATTCATGTGATTTAATCATGTCTATTTTTATAGTAATGATTATTTATTCCAATTTTGATTTTTATTATTAAATAATATAGACTTGATTAAAATTTATATTGAAACATTTTTTTATGTTATTCATTGAAATTTTTTTTAAATAATGTTTTGAAATGAGATGGGAAATGATTTATGAGTCATTTGTTATTTAAAAATGAGAAATTTGTTTCTAATTAATATAGATTTATTATGAAATTATAGGTGAGAAACTATAGGGGTTTTTTTCTCACACAATAATTTTTATTTTTATTTTTTCTATTTTATTATTCAAGGATCTAGAAAAGGGAAATCTCCAATCAGAGGTTGTGGGTGCACTTGATTTCAAAGGACTTGGAGAGTTTGTGGCGATTGGTGGATCTTGTGATCCACTTGTTACATTGAAACTCTAATTTATTATCATTAATGGTTTGTGTGATGAATTTTGATGATGTATTGTTTTGAGACATGTAAAAATATACATGTGTTTTCTTTCTTATGGAGTATTTAGTGTATTGACTACTTATAAATTGTTATCAGTGATTTTGTTTTTAGTTATTCCTATGGAGAAATCATTAATTCATGATTGTTTTGATACCTTGGTTCTAGCTACCATCCTAAGGGTATTGAGAACACCCTTCATGCCATTTTAGGACTTATTCATGTAGAATTTAGTCAATTTATCTAGGTCAGTTTGTGAATAAAATTATTTTTGGAAATATTATCATCTTTAACCAAAAATAAAATAAGAGCATATAAATTGTATATATGACTTAAGGGGTGATTTATGTATTTTGGAGAGAAATTTAATGTTTACCTTGGGATTATATGTGATAAAATTATCAAAATATTTGTATTGCAAATTTATCATGTAACATTTTTAATAGTTTTAGAACGATTTATGTTCAACGATGGTAGTGATTGTTGAGGATTTGTAGACTATTATTATATTTTTTAATTAGGATAATATGTAATCCCATGCTAACTAATTTTTTTGTTGGTGGATAAAAAAGGATAAATAACATATTATCAATTTATAGATCTTGGGATCCATTGAATTTTAATTTTAGTGCATTAGGATTGAAAAAATCATCAAGGTTATGAGATGATGTAGATTTGGAAAACATTTTACAACACAATTTATGGATGAAATTTTTGAGAGAAATAATGTACATATATTCTCCCATTTTCTGTATCTCGAGAGTTATTTAATTTCTAAAAAGTAAAAAACAAGATAATAAATCTATCCAATTCCTTGTAAAAATAAAAACTCAACTATCAGGTTATGCTATTAGAAACTCATATTCGAGTATGAGTCTTTTTTACAGTTAATTGTAAAATAATATGTTTCCTACCCCTGAACATGAAATTAATGTCCATCCTAAAATCTATACCAGGTTTACTACTTTTTAATGAATAATACATTATTATATAAAAAAATTTAAAATGTGAAATCAGAATTTATTTATGAGGGAGATAAACAATACCATTATATTTAAGTATAAAAATAAAACTATATAGATTTCATGTACCGCACGTGATACCGAGCGTAAAATTATCTACATCGTGCTGTTGAAATATTATTATTTAAATATAATAATTATAAACTATTTATAGGTTTGGTGGTTATGAAAAGGAGTAACCACATTATGAAACATATGTAGATATTTTCTCATGAATGAAAATGTACTGATTACTTCCAGTCAAATAAGAACACAATTTTATGAAAAATGCATACTGTATTAAAGGAGATATTTTTTTGAAAATGATTTTATATTTGTAAATAATTTTAATCAATGTAAATAAATTTAGTTACAATAGAAGAATAATTTTAATAAAATTTTTAAAATATATATTCAATAATGTAAACTAACATTCACTTAATAGTAGTTACTAGATGAAGAAATAGTATGTATTAATTTTATAATTCAAAATACATTTTTAGTGAAAAATATTTTATTTTAATTTTTGCACATATATTATGACTGATTTATAAAAAAATTTAAATTTATCTTTGATAAAAATTTTAATTAAATCAAAAATTCAGAACAGTCTTGAATAATTTATTTTATTTTTCTGAGAAACGTTTTATGTGAATATTCAAAAATACAAATTTTGCACAAAATGTCATTTCATATAATTTAATCAGAGTAATTAAAATGATACATATGGTTTTAGAATTTTTTTAAATAAAAAAAGTATCATTTCATTAAAAATAATTAAAATAAATTTAAGGTATTCATCATTATAGATGACTTGGTAAAAAAATTATGTTAATTTGTGAAAAATGGGTTTTTTAATTTGGTTTTGATACATCTTGCGAATATATTATATAAGAAAATATTTTCTAATCATATAATTTGAGAATTGAGAGTTAAATTTTGTTTTTGGAATTATGATTCTGATATTTATTTATGGGGTTAATTCAATAAATGGTCACAATGTATAATAACTAGTTGAAAAATTGGTCACCATGGTAATGAAAAAAATGGGTTAATAATGGATTAAACTTTGTGATAATGTAATAAAAAATCATATTTATTAATTTTGGATTATTAAATATTGAAACATATCATATAATATTTTAAAATGTTATATTTTTGTGCCACATGGATTCGATTACAATGTTTATATTATTTCTATATATGAGTAATTTAATATCCCACTTCCTCTCAGTTATTTTTTTTCATAATATTGATATAGATAAAATATATATATGAATGAATTAGGATGATAGGATTTATTTTTAAAAATATAATTTTGTTACAATAATTTATCTATTTTGTTTATTAATTTTTTATTCACATTGAACACTTACAAAATAATTATAATTAATAATTAAATTATTTTCAAAAAAAATTAGGAAACATGGGTAAAAAATTATGTTAATTTTTGAAACATGGGTTTTTAATTTGGTTTTGATACATCTTGCGAATATCTAATATAAGAAAATATTTTCCAATCATATAATTTGAGAATTGAGAATTAAATTTTGTTTTTGGAATTATGATTTTGATATTTATTTAAGGGTTTAATTCAATAAATGGTCACAATGTATAATAACCAGTTTAAAAATTGGTCACCATGGTAATGAAAAAAATGGGTTAATAATGGATTAAACTATGTGATAATGTAATAAAAAATCATATTTATTAATTTTGGTTTATTAAATATTGAAACATATAATATAATCTATTTAAATGTTGTATTTTTGTGCCACATGGATTATATTACAATGTTTATATTATTTTTAGAGATGAGTAATTTAATATCCCACTTCCTCTCACTTATTTTGTTTTCATAATACTGACATAGATAAAATATATATATGAATGAATTAGGATGCTAGAATTTATTTTTAAAAATATAATTTTGTTACAATAATTTATCTATTTTGTTTATTAATTTTTTATTCACATTGAACACTTACAAAATAATTATAAATAATAATTACATTATTTTAAAAAAATTATTGTAAAATTTTTTTATGAATATTTACACTGAAAATATTTATAATTATATTGTATATTTGATGGTAAAAGTGTTCATATTTGAATTCATTTTTTATCGTGTTTACATGAATTTTACTATATGTGAATATTTTGGAAAATTATAATAAAAGATATTTAATATTTAAAAATTATTTTTAAATCATCAGAAAATAATTAAAATCCAATAACTCAAATTTATGGAAACATTTGGGTTAAATACTGAATGGTTCAGGTATGTTCCATATTTCATTCATAAAATTACATTCATGACCCATAATGTATAATATATTTGTTAAACAGTTAATGTTAAATATGGTAAATGAAGATGTTAAAAAAATAATGTTTAAACGACACATAATAAATTCTATTTTTTTTGAATGAAATTTTTCCATACATTTAATAGATATTTTAATTTATATGAAACCATTAATCCATTTTACATGAGTTTGGAAAATATTTTATATTAATAATTAATATATTTACATTATATCAACCCCCCACACTTATATAACAGAGCTTCTTGACCCATCATCCACACATCTCATGATTCGTTTAACATGTCTATGATTTACACAAAAACAACTAAAACATTCCTCCCCATTTACTTGAGCTCATTTTTTCACTATAATACCAACCAATAAAGATTAATGTGTAAGATAAATGGGAATTATGACATCATTTTTCTGAGGATATACAAAGATAAATTAATAAAACTCAAAATAAGGCATAATGGCTAACCTTTGGGTCACCCTCAAGGAACAAGTTTCAGTTCCATATTATTATTTCTAAAAATATGTTTGTGTTTTTAAATATATTAAAAAATAAAAAAACAACCATTGATAAAAATCACAATGGTAGACGGAGGAGAACAATAATAATAGTTGAAAAAGAACACAAAAACAAGAAAACAACATGAATAATAATAAATTGTTGAAAAAATCACATAGAAGAGAGTCACTAAGAATAAGAATAAATCTCGGTTGATCTACCATAACATACCCTTTATAAATCACCTAAATATGAAAATAAAATATAATTCACTCAATGCATGACCGATGAATCAAATCACACACGTCTCTCACCCAAATATAGAACACTCACACATTAATGATTTTTTGTGCTAAAAAATTCCACCAAAATGAAAAACGAATCACTAAATAGAATCCGTTAAGATGAAAATATCAGAAGCCACAATAATCATATTGAGATCATAAGATCAAAGAACCCAACTCAAATTCTCATAAAATAAAATCATAGGGGAAGGTTAAAAAATGAGTAAAGAGAGTAGTGAACCATTATTAATCAAGAGTGTACCCTCACACACCCCCAATAACATTCAAAATCACTAGGGTGAAAAATAAGTGATAATCACAATGAATCTTGGATCTCGATGTCGAATAAAAATTATCTACCTAAATCAATCCTCAACAAAAATTATATTTATATAGAATGGTTATCAAAACATAGGTAGGAGAACAAACAAATGATCCAAAATACTCACAATTGTATATAAAATGACTAATTGTTTTTAATTATAATGAAATAATTATAGGGAACCAATAAAAATAAATAGAATGAAAAAGGGGCGAATTAGTTCCTATATCTATGAATTTAGATGATTCCCCAGTTCATGGAATACAAAAAATAAATGTGGAAAAACTCCTCTTATTCGGAAAATAAAAATTGAAATTGTGAAGTGAAAGAAAAATCCAAATATGGAAGAAATCCATGTGTCATAACTGGACACTCTCATCACCCTCATCTGGTGAAGACCCATTATAAACAATGAATCACTCAAAATGACCCACACATCCCCTATCATATGTGATATAATGCCCCATGATACCTTCACGTCTGATCACCACCCACTCAACAATTGATCCTGCTTATAAGGACAAAAGGAATTATGCATTAAATTATTTTTTATTCTATGATGCCTGAGAAAATAAATAATTAGATTATTAACACTTGTAGTGATAAAAAGAAATGTATACACCAAAATTTAATTATATATTTAATCTATTTAATCTATATATATATTATGACTATTATTGTTTTTTATAAATATTGGGAATTTTTACAGACAAATGTTTATTTTAATATTATATAAGTATATTATTTATATATATAACTATTGTTAAAAAATATATATTTATTATTATATTTATATTCACTATTATAGTGACAGTTTGTTTTATTTTTTTCTTCCATATCCGCTATGTGGGTCATTTAAAGGGGATATTTTGCTCAACTTTTAACAGAAGTCGCCAGTTCTTCTCCATCAATAGTTTTGTTCTCCATTTAGTTCATCTCCAAGGCAGCCTGATGATCATCTCACTAAGCTCAAAAGGCTTTCTTGGATTCAACATTATTGGGCTACCATATCAGATTTCTTCATGTTGATTTAGATAATGAACGTGCAATAAGGGTAAGGGATTATACTTCATGATATGGGGAGGAATATGTTTCATCGGTGGCAGAACTGCAGAATAAATCTTTTGATGGAATATTTATATGGAATAATATAGATTATTACATGGGTGATTGATTTCTTATGGTTCATTTTCCATGATCTTGGTAATAATTAGTGGTTCCCTAGTTGGGGGGGGTGTTCATTTATTTCTTGTTCATGATTTTTTAGTGATTTATCTTTCGGTGGGATTTATTCTACATTTGTGGATGTGAATGATGGTAGAGGTCTGATGAACTGATTTTGGTTGGGTAGAGGGCTTGTGGAGATAGAGTGTGCAACCATTTTCTTTTGTGCATCCATTGGGGGGGGAGTACTGGAAGCAACATGAAGTAGGTGGTTGATTATTTATAGAGAGGTTAGAAGTAAGAGTATGTCAATGGAAGCAGAGGGATACTAATAGAAGCGGTAGAATAGTGATGACACAATGGTGGTGGCATGGGTTGGCGGTATCACTGACTAAGGATAGCAAAAGTTGAGAGGAGATATCTACTTGGTGGTAGATCTCCTTCTGGAGGAGGCAGAATACACCAGATTTTACATAAGTTTAGCAATTTCGAAAAAATAAAATAATAATTGTTTAAAAATAATGATAATTAACTTAATAATAATTTAAGTTATATAAAAATAAAAAAATAGTGAATAAATTAATTATGTATCAAATGAATAAAAAATATTATTAAAGAATTATTAATTAATATATAAATAATGACTGAAAAATGGAATTTATTTTACATTAAAACATTGAATTTTTTTTTGAAAGAAGAATGAAAATGAAATAAAATTAGAAATGATAATAAATATATGAGTTCTAATATATAATTTAATTAAATAAATAGATGTATATTATTTAATTATCAATAAAATTAAAATAATTTTTCAACATAAATTAAAATTAAATAATTTCATTTAATAAAAAATATTATTATAATTGATACATAATAATTTAATAAAAACGAATGAATTAGAAGATATAAATAATTGGTAAATTATAATTTCAACAATTTTACAGGGAAGAAATAACATGAAATTTATTTATTTACCAAAAATTTACAACATGATTAAGATACAAATAGAAATTGAGATGTGAAAATAACAACACATTAATGAAAAATAACCAATAAATTATCTTTAATTGAAATTTATTCAGATAAAATTATTATTTTGAAATAAAATAATAATTAATTTTGTAAAAATATGTGGAAAATTGTTATATAAATGAATCATCAAATTCCACCACACAAGAAATGTGTGTTTTTCATAAAAACATTTAACTATTTTATCTTTTTTAAACAAAAAACTTCAGTTTTCATGCTCAGTTAAAAATGATCATTTCTATAAATTTAATTTCTATTGAAAAAATTCTAATGTGGGACAAATTTTTCATGTAAATTTTTATAGTAGGTCTAACTTAAATTTAGATACACAATATAAATAAATTGAACATAGAATAAATCATCATTGAAAATTTCATGCCTTATATATGAATTCACCTGATTCCATACTATAATTATATTTTATATTATAATTGTAGGACTGATGATATGTTAGATTTGGGTGGAACTAAAAACATAACAAGAGGGACCTGAAATTACTACTCTCTCCTAGGATCATACAAATTGATGTTCAATTTTTATCACATTATTTATTAAACATATATTATATTAATAATATTAAGTTTTCCCCTTCATTATCTGGGTTCGAACCCCCCCCCCCCCACACCATAATGAACTCATTTTTTACTACATGAAATCTTATTTTCATTATTTTTATTTTTGAATTTTACCTAATAATGTATGTGCAAAGTACTATTTAAAAGAACTTATTTGATATGTACCAAGGGCATACAAACAAACACACCAAGTGATTAGAGTATCATCTATTCACCATGGGACCCCCAATTTCCCATATCCCTCTGCTTCAAATGGTATTATAAGATTATCATTTTAGTTGGCGTAATAAGGTTACTAAATTTCACATTGTGATTTCCTAGTTTTGAGTTCAATTTTCATGTTTCCTAATGTATTGATCATAATTCCATAATTTTATTTGTTATATCAATTCCTTTCCCACTTACTAAACAAAATATCTATAGAATTAGTCTATATCAGAACTCACTAGTCACACACCCTCAATAATTTTAGTTACATTGAAACTCTAAAAAATTAGCATGATATTATCTTATAGGAGTAAAAAAATAAAGATGAAAACTGATGCCAATACATTTTACTTTTATGAATGAATTTTAGAAATTATGAAAAAAAATTAACAGAAAAACTAATGTGGGATTTTGATGTGTTCGAAATTTAAACCATATATAAGTAAAGAAAGACTTGTCTCCCTTACACTTAAAATTCCACAATTTCCCCATTGTTGAATTCCATAGTGGGAGATAGAAATAAAACGTTTGAAATATATTTATACATGAAGTAAAAGAAAATTAAGTTTGGATGGGTAATAGGGAAGTTGAAATATGTTTTTCAACACAATAATTAGTTCTATAGAAAAAATAAACATGAGTCCAACCAGAAACCACAAAAAAATGAAACCATGATTTTTATTCGTTGATTTAAAATAGTTCAATTTGTTAGTTGTTATAAAAATACAAATTATTTTTAAATTTAGATCAAATTGATGTATTATATTCAATTATGTACTAGAAAACAGAATTTTAAATTCAAATACATTTTTAGGGTGCTATGCATTTTAAAAAAGTAACTCATCTTAATAATAAACTAACCAGATATTTACATGCTATACACCAGGGAATAAAAAATTCAAAATATTGACTTAAAAAATAATGGGTATTCCCCCCCCCACATAATCCCTAGTATAAATTAATATGAATGTATATATATAATATTATTTTTGAATAACAAACAAAACACCAATGAGTGTGGAAGATTCTTATATTTTTATCTCAGACACATTGGGTGTAACAACCTGAGATTTTATAAGATATATTCTTTTTAATTTCTTTCATATCATCTATTGTATACTACACAACGATTATCTTGTACTATACACAACATCGTATTAGCTTGCAGTATACGCAACACTATTCTTGGATCTTGTTACACACAATTTCAAGTTCGCAACATTGTGTGTGTATATATATATATGTATATATATATATTCATGTATAAATGAAATATGGTTGGATTATGTTATACAAAACAAAAAAGGAGTCTTTCACTACACACAACCCTGACTTGGCTTGCATTACACGCAATGGCGACCTCCCTCGACAGCGTGTGTTGTACGCAATACTGGGTTTCACTAAACAATGATATATTGTTATTATATTATCATTGACTAGCCGTTATGAATATTATTAAGAACATTTTGAATTTTATAACATTATTATTCATCTTATACATTTTTTAGAACATGTTAAGAGAACAAAATAAATTTTTCGTGTAAATTAATTATTTTTAAAAAAATGCAGTTTTGCCTCCTTTTGATGGCGCACCCACTTTAAATCTAGTTTTGACATGTTTATAAGTTCAATTTTACAAAATAAAATTATTTTTTGGAATAAGGATATAAAATTTTACCTTGGATAAAAATTTTATATTATTCTGATAACTTTCATATTTTAATGAATAGTAAAAACACGCTATATTTTAATTAAAAACAACTTTTTTAATCGAAATAATTAATAGTGATAAATTATTAATTAGAATGGTTTTAAAGTATATTTAGAATATATTTTTAAAATTTAATACAATGTTGGTCATTCGATGTAATTTCACATTTAAACCAGACATAAACAAGTGTCAATCTTTTGATAGTTATTATCTCATAAGAACACGCTATTTGTTTTGACGACAGGATCTAATTTTTAAATTAATTAATGCTACTAATATGTTTTTAATTTGGTAAAATAGACATCATTTTTGAATTCATAATATCAAATATACCTTAGGCCTAATGTTTTGTATTTTTATGGAAACTTTAATTTTTTGATGAATAGTGAAACCACTAAGTGGTAGTCAAACTTTTAATAAAACTTAATTTTACAGCTTCTGTGAGTGGAATTTAGAAAATCTGAGAGACACAATTAATATCAAGGACTAAAATGTGGTTCAATGAGATAAATTTTTTTTGGTGAATAGTAACTTTTTAATTTTTTTACCACGTTTAAAAGTAAATATGGTAATTAAGGGTAAAAATGATATTATTATTACCCAAACACATGTCCTAATTATATTGGATAAGTGTAATTAGTCAAAAAACAACCTTAGGAATAAAATATGACCATTAAGGCCCACTTGGATTAGATTAGGACATTTATTATTAATTTATTTAAAGAATGGTTAAAATAGTTAAAATGAATGTTTAATAACTAAATAATTTTTAATATACGGTTATACATAAGATAAATTCTACTATAAATATTCATTAAAAATATAGAAATATTTTCTACATAATGGTATTTTATTTCTAATTTTTAGACTTAAAATAATTTAATTTATTTATGATGCAATTATGATGTAGTAATTATCTTATTAATGAAATATTGACCTAATTTATGTTATAAATACCCAAATAAATGTAATTTGAGACTTTTTATTAATTAAAATAATATTATATGTTAATATGACATGTTAGTAGTGATATAATTAACTTGTTTTGAACTAATCATTCGGTTATGAATTTCACAAAAATCAATTACCAAATAGTGTCAAAATTGACATAAAATAGTTTTTAAAACAACTATTATATTACAAATTGTTATTATATTCCTAAAAATATAAGGATCAGCCAATACACTTATATCATGATATTTGTATCATTAATGGTCCACTTGGGGGGTCTCTTGGATAATATGGTATGTTTATTAACTATATAATATAAAAATCCAAAGTAACATGGTAAATGTCAATCTAATTAACTAAGAGTTAAAACTAAAAGTTAAGGTTAATATAATGACCTAAACATGTCTAAATTCTATTGGAAGAGAGTATTTCTACCTATCCACACCTTATCTTTTAAATAAATTATTTTGGAGCTATTAAAAACTGAATATGACTTTATAATAAAATAATAGTTTTAGTTATTCCAAAGGTGTCCCTCTCCTCTCTTATAAAAGGGCACCTCCTCCCTCTCATCCTCACACAATTTTGAGCCTTCAAGCTCGGCCAAACCCTACCAAATTCTCTTCTCAACTTCCCTAGAAACATCCTAGATGTCCTGGTCTTCTTAAAAGACCATTTTTATTTCCCTAAGAGGAGGTCTCAAAGAGGCGTTTCAAAGAAGAGGTAATGTCCATTACCGATTATTTCAACTTTATTTCTTCTTCCACTTCTTCTTATTAGGTTTTTTCATTATGAAGTAATAACATCAGTATCACTCATATACTAATATGTTGTTATAAGTATGAAACAACCCTATTTCACCATCTATCTATCCTACAGAAAACGAAATCACCGCGCGTGCGTACGTACGGAATACCATCTCCACGCCGTGGGGTAATCTATTTTCCACCACGACCTTACTTGGATGGGTAAAATGGTGTAAATAATAACTATATATTATTATTGTAAAGTGATATTGATTCTGTAATAGTATACATACACTCCAATAAAATTCCACGATCATGGGAACGATATCATCGCTCGTGCGTATGTACGGAATACAGTCTCCACGATGCGATGAGATTCATTCTCAATGATTAACCATTACTAAATGATTATAAAGTATATATAATAATTAATCATGAAATATATGAAATAATAATGATACTTTATTTATTTATATATATATGTATGTCATCCAATTAATTTCATTCAATTCAATGAGGAAACGAAAACAACGTTCATGCGTACGTACGGCCTACCGTCTCCATGAACGGTATATTTCTTCCCATTTATAGATCTATTATATATATTTATATTCTAAATATATATTATATATAAATCATGTTTTATATTATAGGATTAAGTAATCATGATCTAAGTAATCATATGAATAATTACAAGTCAAAACACGGACGACAAATGAAACGACTTTACCCAAAACGCTCTTTAACATGGAATTTACAAAAGAAAGGGTAACATAATGTCATAAGTTAACCATATATGATATCATAACAATAAATATGATTCTTTTATAAGTCAATGATATTATTTAAATCAATATACAGGAGTTTCAGATACGTAAGAAGCATATCCGACCTAAGGTAAGGGATAATTTTGAAACTCCCATTTTTACCCGAGATTGCTTATTCGTAAGTATTTACTGGGGTTATTGATATCATCCATGTCCATGTTTTATAAAAGTGTATTCAATTATTAATAATGTCCTTTTTATCCATTTTGACTTTTACCCCATGGTATGGAAGGAATCATTCTTTTATTTACTCTATAAGGTACGTTTTGACTTTTCCGACAAAAGTTCGAGAAGAATGTTTTTTTAACGTATACTGCATGAAAGGATTTTTAAGGTTTTATAAAGCCTTATTTTCATGAAGCTTCCTCCAATATATTTCATGACTATTTTCAACAAAATACTTTTCTTTAAAAATTCATGACATTTTGTTAAAATAAAATGATTTTAATGAAGAATGGTTATTTTCTTCAAGAATTCATTTCAAGTGTTTTATTAAAACCATTTTCCATCTAAAATGAAATTATTTCATATGTGTATGTTTCAAGTATAATGTCACTATGATTTACATGGTTACACTTTTCTTATTATGAAATGATATTCATTTCTTTTATATGGATTATGTGATGATGGGATGATGTTTATGAAACCCATTTTATTCGTTGGGTTATTATGAATGATGTATGTTTATTTTGTGGCACAAGTAATAATGATTTCATTATGAGATGGGTGGGACCTATATCTCCCTACAATGCATTGGGTAAAGATTTATATCTAATGAGATAGACATGGCTGGAATGGTAAGTTAATCTGGTTCAGTGTTATAGGACTAAAATGAGGAGTGAACTCGATTCAGAAAGGGACTTTGTCCACTAAGATGGTCTTGGCAGCAATGCCTTGGCTACTATTGAAATCATTACATGTGCTTAATGGATTCCACAATTACATGTTTTATTTCCATGCTATGTTATCATTATTTATGTTCCATTATGATCTATGACTTATGTACTTCCATGTTTTAAGATGTTGCTCATGATTTTGATGTTTAAACATTATGTTCATGTTTTTAGGTTCAAATGTGTATGGTATGTTTTATTTTATCCATTCGTACCCTTAATAAGAATTTTAGCTCACCCTTTTTATGTTTTATTTTCCCCCAGGATTAAAACAAAGGTTTTAGGTAAGGAAACAAAAATTGGAAGATCTTTATGGGAGATGTTGAAGATCTTTCACCACGATTAAAAGATTACATTCCAAGTTTCCAAAGACACTAAACTATTACAGTCCTTGTGTGTCTGTTTTTGTTATGTATTTTGTATTCCGAAAAGGTAATGTAATATCTTTGTACGTCAGGTTTCGGGTCTCTACAGTTGGTATCAGAGATATTGTTTAGTCAACCTTCGAAAACTAGGATGTGAAAACGTTAGTGAGATCCCTAGAGATATTTCTAAGGTATGTCTAGGGATGTCCCTATGGATAATTACACGTATAGGATATAGACTTAGAACTATGGTAACAATCTTAGAATTTGACCTAAGATGTTAGATATTGAGGGAACTCCCCCTTTACTATGTTTTTTCCCTAGCTTGATTTTTTCCTCTCACGCTATTCTTTCTGGGTTTTAGAAAATGGCTGGAAACAGGAAGATTCATGATAATGGAGGATATGACAAACAATGGAATGATATTCTTCATGAGAAACCAAATGAAATGGGATCTGGTAGTCCAAACATCATTATTATGACTAATCAGCAATCTCATAATATGATCAATAATCTCAACTTTGGTATGTTTTCCGACTCAGATAATAAGATAAAGATGGAGTTTCATGATGATCATAGAGGAAAGAAAGTTCAATTTACCTCATGTAAATCATGTGGGAAGATGCATCAGGGAGATTTTTGGGTGTGGAAAAGAAGGACACAAAGCCAGTAAGTGAAAAGGAAAAGGTACGGTTAACACCATGGACAAGGATAATGGAATTGCTACGAAATCAACAATGATTAGATGTTTTAAATGTGGAATGTACGAGCATTATGAAAACCAATGCCCTAATGGAAAATCTCATGAAGATAATCAGCATGGTCATATGGGTAGTATTTATGTGGATGATGATGAGGAGACTACAAATGATATATGATCTGAAAGAGATGTTGATTCTCAGTTAGTTGTTTTAGAAGGTAGTTGAATGATTATATGTTTTTCGAGAGTTATGTTGTATAGTTAATGGTACTATGGAATAAAGAATCATCTAAGGATTGTTACACTATTGTTTTTCCAAAAATTATTTGAAAGTATCTATTGAATGGTACCAGTAACCATGGAAGGTTATTCAGATACTTTTGTAAAGTAGATGATATGCGCATAATGAAGGATTAAGAACATAATGAGATGTTTGATTGTATTCATGAGGTCATTATTGATATAGGGACTAAGTGATATCATGGTTTGAGTATATAGAATTTTGAGTATTTTGGTATGTGGAAATTGTTAACTTTTAATTGCATTCATGTTTTCACTAAGATTCAATGGGTATTCATTTTTCAAAAGAATACATGATTAAGGCCTTCGAATGTTTGGAATGTGACCAACAAGACATATCTTATGATATATGGTGACCAACGATGGTATTAAATCTCTAGTATTCATTTTCACTATATTATGAGAGTGGACTGTTGTATTATGGATAAGGCTAAAGATTGGAATGGATTATGTTGGACATAAGTTAGTATTGTTTAAGGATAGAAGTTTTTCGATATTATTGATGGGATGTTATAGTAATATAGTTTTGGAAAAAGGAAAACCTGCAAGACGGGCGACATCCCATCATGTCGGACAAGGCTGTGGGAATCGAACCCACAACTGAAGTGCGATTGGCTGTTATCACCTACCACTAGCCTACAGGAAGACCCTGGTCAGTAGAAACTAGTTTTATTTTATTAAGCGGTATGATATATGAAGTATAAGTTCATTTTTGGAACCATATACGATTAATCTAACCATAAGATGGACTTAGAAATTTTTCTATCCTCTTGTTTGAAACAGATGTAATTGCTCATCATTCTATCACATGATCTGCTAACACATCACGAATAACAAATTCAACTTCAACAGTGAGATTGTACCAAAATAATGTAAGTATTTATTTTAATTCATCAACTTTATGGAAATGATCTTGAAAACCAAAAATGTGGTCCTAGTACCCTTATATCCGATGAATCAGATGGTACCCTAGATCATCACAAATTTATGGGTTTGTGATTGTTGGCTTTTTCATAGCCATGTTCTCTACCACTCTCCATCAGAACATGATGGTTAGATTTCTCTTACATATCCATATTTTCACCTATGTTCTCCTATGTGGAAAACTAGTGATTAGTTAATTTTGGGTAATCGTTACATTTCATAATTTAGTTTTTAAAATTATGATTTTGTATTCCTTTTTATAATGTGGGTTTCTATGAATATTAAATGATTTATAACCCCGATGAATTTCGAGGGAAAAATTCATTTTAAGGGGGGTAGAATGTAACAACCCATAATTTTATAAGATATATTCTTTTTAATTTCTTTCATATCATCTGTTGTATGCTACACAAAGATTATCATGTACTATACACAACATCGTATTAGCTTGCAGTATACACAACACTATTCTTAGATCTTGTTACACACAATTTCAAGTTCGCAACATTGAGTATATATATATATATTCATGTATAAATGAACAATGGCTGGATTATGTTATACAAAACAAAAAATAGGTCTTTTACTACATGCAACCCTGACTTGGCTTGCATTACATGCAATCACGACCTCCCTCGATAGCGTGTGTTGTACGCAATATCGGGTTTCACTAAACAATGATATATTGTAATTATATTATCATTGAATAGCCGTTATGAATAGTATTAACAACATTTTGAATTTTATAACATTATTATTCATCTTATACATTTTCTAGAACATGTTAAGAGAACTAAATAAATTTTTCAGGTATTATAATTATTTTTCAAAAAATGAAGTTTTGCCGCCTTTCGATGGCGCACCAACATTAAATCTAGTTTTTGACATGTTTATAAGTTCAATTTTACAAAATAAAATTATTCTTTGTAATAAGGATATAAAATTTTACCTTGGATAAAATTTTTATATTATTCTGATAACTTTCATATTTTAATGAATAGTAAAAACACTCTATATTTTAATTAAAACAACTTTTTTAATAGAAATAATTAATAGTGATAAATTATTAATTATAGTGTTTTTAAAGTATATTAAAAATATATTTTTACAATTTAATACAATGTTGGTCATTGGATGTAATTTCACATTTAAACCAGATATAAACAAGTGTCAATCTTTTGATAGTTATTATCTCTTAAGAACACGCTATTTGATTTGACGACGGGAAACTAATTTTTAAATTAATTAATGAAACTGATATGTTTTGAATTTGTTAAAATAGACATCGTTTTTGAATTCATAATATCAAATATAGATTAGGCCAAAATTTTGGTATTTTTCTGGAAACTTTCATTTTTTGATGAATAGTGAAACCACTAAGTGGTAGTTAATCTTTTCATAAAACATAATTTTACCGCTTCTGTGAGTGGAATTTCAAAAATCTGAGAGACACGGTTAATATCAAGGTCTAAAATGTGGTTCAATGAGATGAAAATAATTTTCGGTGAATAGTAACTTTTTATTTTTTTTACCACGGTTAAAAGTAAATAGGGTAATTAAGGGTAAAAATGATATTATTATTACACTAAAACATTTCCTAATTCTATTGTATAAGTTTAATTCGTCTAAAACAACCTTAGGAATAAAATATGACCATTTAGGCCCACATGGATTAGATTAGGACATTTATTATTTATTTATTTAAAGAATGGTTAAAATAGTTGAAATCAATGTTTAACAAATAAATCATTTTTAATATAGGGTTATACATAAGATAAATTTTACTATAAATATTCATTATAAAGATAAAAATATTTCATACATAATGTTATTTTATTTATAATTTTTAGACTTAAAATAATTTAATTTATTTATGAAACAATTATGATCCAGTAATTATCTTATTAATGAAATATTGATATAATTGAGGTAATAAATACCCAAATAAATGTAATTTGAGACTTTTTATGAATTAAAATAATTTTCTACGTTAATATGACCTGTTAGTATTGATTTAATTAACTTGTTTCAAACTAATCATTCTGTTATGATTTTCAAAAAAATCAATTACCAAATAGTGACAAAATTGACATAAAATAGTTTTTAAAAAAAACTATTATATTAAAAATTGTTATTATTTTCCTAAAGATCTAAGGTTCGGCCAATATACTTATATCATGATAGGTTTATCATTAATGTATGACTTTGAGGTCTCTTGGATGTATATGGTATGTTTATTAACTATATAATATAAAAATACAAAGTGACATGGTAAATGTCAATCTAATTAACTAAGAGTTAAAACTAAAATTTAAGGTTAATATAATGACCTAAACTTGCCTAAATTCTAATTGATGAGAGTATTTCGACCTATCCCCACCTCAGCTATGATATAAACTAATTTGGAGCTATTAATAACCGAATATGACTTTATAATAAAATAATATTTTTAGTTATTCCAAAGGTGCCCCTCTCCTCCCTTATAAAAGGGCACCTCCTCCCTCTCTTCCTCACACCACATTGAGCCTTAAAGCTCGGCCAAACCCTGCCAAATTCTCTTCTCCACTTCCATAGAAAAATCCTAGTGGTCCAGGTCTTCATAAATGACCAATTTTAGTGCCTAAGAGGAGGTCTCAAAGAGGCTCTTCAAAGAAGTGGTAATATCTGTTACCGATTCATTCACCTTTATTTCTTCTTACACTTCTTCTTCTTATAATGTTTCATTATTAAGTAACAACATTAGTATCACACATATACTTATATGTTATTATAAGTATGAAACAACCTTATTTCACCATCTATCCATCCTACGGGAAATGAAATCACCGCGCGTGCGTATGTACGGAATACCGTCTCCACGCCGTGATGTAATCTATTTTTCACCACCACCTTACTTGGATGGGTATAATGGTGTAAATAATAACTATATATGATTATTGTAAAGTGATATTGATTATTTAATAGTATACATACACTCCAATAAAATTCCACGGTCATGGGAACGATATCATCGCTCGTGCGTACGTACGGAATACCATCTCCACGACGTGATGAGATTCATTCACAATGATTAACCATTAATAAATGATTATAAAGTATATATAATAAGTAATCATAAAATATATGACATAATAATGATACTGGATTTATTTTTATATATATATGTATGTCATCCAATTAATTCCATTCAATTCAATGAGGAAATGAATACAACGTTCATGCGTACGTACGGCCTACCGTCTCCATGAACGGTGTATTTCCTTCCATTTATCGATCAATTATATATATGTATATTTTGAATATATATTATATATAAATCATGTTTTATATTCTATAATTAATTAATCATGATCTAAGTAATCATATGAATAATTACAAGTCAAAACACGGACGACAAATGAAACGATTTTACCTAAAACACTCTTTAACATGGAATTTACAAAAGAAAGGGTGATATAAAGTCATAAGTTAACCACATATCATATCATAACAATGAATATGATTCTATAATAAGTCAATGAAATTATTTAAATCAATATACAGGAGGTTCAGATACATACGAAGCATATCAGACCTAAGGTAAAGAATAATTTTGAAAATCTCATTTTTACCCGAGATTGCTTATTCGTAAGTATTTATTGGGGTTATTGATATCAACCATGCCCATTTTTTATAAAAGTCTATTCATTTATGTTTAAATCCGTTTTTACCCATTTTGACTTTTACCCCATGTTATGGAAGTAATCATTCTTTTATTTACTCTACAAGGTACTTTTTGACTTTTCTGACAAAAGTATGAGAAGAATGTTTTTTAACGTATACGGCATGAAAGGATTTTTACGGTTTTATAAAGCCTTATTTTCATTAAGCTTCCTCCAAAATATTTCATGACTATTTTCAAAATTATACTTTTCTTTTAAAAATGCATGACATTTTTTGAAAAGAAAATGATTTTAAAGAAGAAAGGTTATTTTCCTCAAGAATTCATTTCAAGTGTTTTATTAAAACCATTTTCCATCTAAAATGAAATTATTTCATATGTGTATGTTTCAAGTATAATGTCACTATGATTTACATGGTTTCACTTTTCTTATTATGAAATGATATCCATTTCTTTTATATGGATTATGTGATGATGGGATGATGGTTATTTAACCCATTTTATTCGTTAGGTTATTATGAATGATGTATGTTTATTTTGTGGCACATGTAAGAATGACTTAATGATGAGATGGGTGGGACCTATATCTCCCTTCAATGCATTGGGAAAAGATTTATATCTCAAAAGATAGACATGGCTGGAATAGTAAGTTAATCCAGTTTAGTGTTACAGGACTGAAACGAGGAGTGAACTCGATTCAGAAAGGGACTTTGTCCACTAAGATGGTCTTGGCAGCAATTCCTCGGCTGCTATGGAAATCATTACATGTTCTTAATGGATTCCACAATTACATGTTTTATTCCCATGCTATGTTATCATTATTTATGTTCCATTATGATCTATGTCTTATGTACTTCCATGTTTTAAGTCGTTGCTCAAAATTTTGATGTTTAAACATTATGTTCATGTTTTTAGGTTCAAATGTGTATGGTATGTTATATTTTATCCATGCTTACCCTTACTCAGCATTTGAGCTGACCCTTTTTATGTTTTATTTTCCCCCAGGATTAAAACAATGGTTTTAGGTAAGGAAACAAAAAGTGTAAGATCATTGTGGGAGATGTTGAAGATCTTTCACAACTATTAGAATATTATATTCCAATTTTCCAAAGACACTAAACTATTACTGTCCTTGTGTGTCTATTTTTGTTATGTATTTTCTATTCTGGAAATGTAATGTAATATCTATGTACGTCAAGCTTCGGGTCTCTACATTGGGCCTCACTCTATTTTGTTGTTTAAATATCCAAGTATATATAGTTTCAATCCCTATATGTGTAGTGAAATTAGAATTATAAATCAATATTTAAAGGTCAATGGTAAATACAGCTAGGTTTGAGTTTGAGATATTTGATCTTATAAGCTTCTATATAGATTCCCTTTAGCCTTAATTGACTTACATGTAGAATTAATTCCTGATTAATATACTCTTAAAAACCCAAAAAAATTTAAAAAACATTTAAGAAATGAAAAACAACACTAAATTGGATAATATTGGAATAAACCCACCCCAAAAGGGTTTTCAATTTTTACTATCCACAACTGGATAGTCAATGAGTAATCCCAAATCAGATGGTAGATGTGAATTGTTTATTATGAAACACCTAATGGTATTCCTTCCATCTTGATATATTTTACATTTTTTTATTTCAACATATAAAATATCCATCAATCACCCATTCATAACATTTTAGCACTTCTAGAGTACTAGACTAGAAAATTAGATATAGGGGAACTTCCCTCCATCAGTTTGAGGTTGTGAGTGAACATTTTTTAATACATGAATTATTAGATGATATATTTCTTCTAGATAAACTATAAAAAGAAATATGTTTGTAAAAACTAAAAGTCTATCCTCATCCACTTTAGATAATGTTAACATATCTGTTAATGAATCTTATATAGTAGCTACAAAACTAGATTTTTGTTTGAAAATGTGGTTCTCCAGTAATTTCATAGTAGTCGTTGCTTCATGTCCCTCCTAACACTCAAAGAAATAAAAAAAATGGAATACATTTTTAATGCCTAAAAAGGGTGGAGAATAATTAATACCAGGTTAAAAATAATCGGAGTCATATAAAAATATTGTTTATTCAATAAAATCTTCTTATCCATTAATCAATGAAATTTGTTCTACTTTTTGATTGAACAGTGATACTGGAGAACATCTGAGGAAGGAGTGGTTATTCAACCTCCTCCATCCTCTCTTTAAAATAGAAAAACCTTATTTTATGTTTTCTCCATGGAAAATGGGGTGATGTCTTGTATGAGAATAAAATATTGATTAAATAAATAATTAATATAAATTGGAATACAATCCAAATCATTATAATGAAGATAAGGTAAAAAATTATTATCAAAATGTTTTCCAGAATCATTAATTTTTTCATATTACACATCCTTCTTTAACTCGAGTAAATATTTGGTAGGTAATTGTTGAGATTCCATTATCGGATTCTGAGGCATATCACGATTTAAAATAAGATGATCAATCCTATTATTCTTTTTTCTATTTTTTTTCCATCCTTATAATTTTATTTCTATAAATTTTAACTTCAATGGTTTTTTTGAGAACTTCATTATCTTTTTGGGTGTATTTCATCTTATCTAGAGAATACTGCATCATTTTAATGATATCATGAGAATTTTTTTTTCATTATCAGTAAGCCTTCAATGTTATCATTATTGCAACCAATTTTAAAATTAAACAATATCCACCTAAAATTTTTTAACAGTTTAAAATAGTAAAGATGAATTTCAAAAGTTAGAGTGGATTAGTTTTGTGCTTCCTTATGTTTTTATTAGGAAAATATTTAAATTCAAACAACCACATAAGAAAATGATTCGCCATAAAAATGGGTGCCAAAATTTTATGACATCCTTATCATTATTAAATGTTAATGATATATTTATAAAACCAAAAAATATATCATAATAGATAACCTCATGGCTTCTTTAAATGAAAAAGTTTTGAATTCCATAGTGTTTCTTTTGAAATCCTATTTTTGTTTTTAAATATATTGAAAACATCAAATGGAAAAGAAAAACATTGATGAAAATGACAGTATAAGTAGGAGGAGAATAAATACTAAAAAGATTAACCCAAATAAAATTTAAAATTTTGAACAAAAAATTGAAGAAAAAAATATAGAGAAGGGGGTCATTAAGAATAATATGAGATCCAGAATGTTAATGCTAAGATAATTACATCTAAAAACCAGTCTCAGATGCTCAGTTTATAAAATGAGAGTGGATAGATAAAAAAATAAGGAAAAAACATTGGAAACTATTGCAGGGGATTTTTTCACTCTCATACACCCGAAATAAAATTTAAAATCATCTTGGGTGTAGAAGAAGTATTGATCATAATGATTATTGGATCGCCAGGTAGTGTTGAATTTATCTACCAAGATCATGCATCAAAAGTTAGATCTCCAATTCTAGAGAATCAACATCACAAAATAGGGAGGATAACAAATAAATGATCAAAAACACTAATTATATTTCCATTGATTAAAAACACTATAGTAGTAATTGAAAAAAATAAAATATTTAGACACAATAAAAATGAAATGCAAGAAGAATTGGGGAATCAGTTCTCACAATGATGAATCAAGATGATTCATGTGTCTAGGGAATGAAAAAAATAGATTAGGTTGAGCAGTCATTATTTATAAATGAAAGCATAAATGATGAAGTAATAGAAAAATACTTACAGTAAATAAGTCCATGTAGCATCCATCGATGCTCTGATTACCCACTAATAGGGATGACTCAATGGAAATAGTAAACCCCTAAAAATCCCCCCATTTTTCCTTTTATATGTGATAGACTGCCAAATTATCCCTTCACCATAGATCACCACCCAATTACATCTCAATCCTTCTAGAAGAACAGAAATAATTTCAAGGATTAAACTATTTTTAGGATATGAAGACTGAGAACATATTACATTTATGTATTAGTAGATGTTGTGCTAAAGAAAAATATATTCTCTTGTGGATATTTATATATGTATTATATATATATATATATCTCTTATAACTATTATTATTATTATTATTATTATTTTATATTAATTTTTTTTCAAATAAATTTTCTATATTAATAATATATTAGTATATTATTGACATAATCTATTATTATTATTACTTCATATATATGGCATTATATTTATGTTTATTATTATAGTGTTATTTTTTAGTTTTATTGGTGTTTATTTTTTTTATTTTTTTCCCCAAATTTTCTTCATAATCCATCATAGGTGTATTCTCTAGGGGGATGGAATGTTTCATCTTGAATTAAGCCTAAATCTACCAGTTCTTCCCCTTCAATAGCGTCGATCTTCAGTGAGGTCATCTCAATGGAGACATGCGGCCCAACACACATTTAATAGGAGACTTCTTCAGCTTCATCCATAGTGGGATGCCGAATCATATTTATTTAAGATGTTTTGGACAAGGAATACATGGAAAGGATTAGCTATCATCCTTCCTAATCTATATAGTCATCAGAATAATTAGGGAAATATCTGCAAAATCAAGCTTCAAATAGAATATCCATCATCAAGATAAATGGTGGCGACGTGGGTTATTTTGTTCTTTTGGTGTTTTGGAAGTGAGTTTAGAAAGCATTAATGATTTGTAAGATTGGGGATGTGGGGTAATTCATTAATGATTTGATATTGATTTATTTGTGTTTGGTCTGTTGGTGGGGTTTATTCTCTATCTGTGATGAATGATGGAGGCAGAGCGATGAGGAAGTGGTAGTTAATGGGGATAGGGTAGGGAGTGGTAATGCAAGTGTTTTTGGTGGTCGTTGATGCCATTATGGGTGTGAGATAGTGGTGAAGAATAGGCAGTTACATGATGTTAGCGATGACGTGGGTGTAAAGAGGCTATCAAATGAAGGAGAAAAATGGTTAAATAATGCTACCATTGGAAGAGGTGGACTGTCGTGGGACATTAGCAATGGATGGGCCCGAGGAATCACCAGGTGGTAGTGGGAGAAGACAACATCAGATGACTTCATAGAGATAGATCTCTTATTGGCAGGGGAAGAATTTTCCCCAGCATAAATAATTTAAATAGGATCGATAATTTAAAATATTAAAAGATTAAAATGAAAAAAATTAACAATATAATAATTTGAATTATTATAAAAAACAATGAATAAATTAATTATGTAACAAATTTAAAAAATATTTTTTAAAAATATTAATTAATTAAAAAATAATAATAAATAAAACAGTTATTTTATTTAAATAAAAAACATTGAAAATTATTTTATGAAATAATGAATTTTGAAATAAAATTAAAAAGTGAGATTATATAATTGTGTTTAGAAATTAAATTATTATAATTAAAACCGTTGTAAATAATTTAATTATAGAAACATATAAAATAAATTGTTTACTTTAATTAAAATTAAATTGATTTATTCAATAAAGATCATTTTCATATGTGATATATTAAAATTTCAAATAATAAATGAATGAATTAAAATATTAAATAATTTAAAAAACTATAATTTAAATTCTTTAATATGGGAAATGATTAAAATAAAATTATTTATTTACTAAAAATTTACAACATGACTATAATAAACAACTATGTAGTGATTTAAATGTAAAAAGACTATAATTATAATTAAACAACATACTATCAAAAAATAAAATTTAGTGAATTAAAATCATTATTAAAAAATTAAATACATAGTTCATTACATTGAATTATGTGGAATGAAGTATTAAATAAATTCCACATTAGTGGTTTTCCAAAGAAAAACAACAATACATTACCTCGTTTCTAAATGTTTATTAATTCTTACACCTCCATTAAATTATATATAACCCCAAATATATGATAACATATATATTATATATATTGAAATGGATTATGTTCATGAAAATACACTTTTTATTATCTCCTTAAATCCTATGGGAAATAAAAACAACAGTCAGGAAAACTAGTGGACCACCACTACATTAAAGTGACGTGTTTTTCACCACCAAAATATATTGATGATTATAATGATTTATAAAATGAATATATATAATATTTAAGATATAATTATTATTCTATAATAATAAGATATTACTTACCTACTTACCTTCCTATATGTTGTAAAATGATAATGTCCATCGAGTGTATATTTGGAGTACCACCTCAATGAAGTGATGTGATTATTTTTTTCATTTCCACATCACATGAAAAGTTATAAGGATGGATCTGAGGAATATATATAATCTAAACAATATTTATGTTTTTGAGAGAAAAATTATCTAATATATTACATTTCAATATTTTTGGTAAATTAAAATGTATTTCATGAATATGTAATAATTTCCATATTCGTAAAACAATGGGCATGAGTTTTAAGGAAAACCACAAAAGAATGTTTTTAAATGTATATTAAATTTATATGCATGAAAATTATATATTACTAAAATTCTGGAGATTAGGTGACTTTTTCTTCTTTTACTATAGTCACCATTTTGGAATTATGAACTGAATGTCGTCGAAGTATTCGACATAAACCTAACTAATTTATTAAATATATAAGAGATGGTAATAAATTAAATAAATTTTATAATTTAATGGATTCTAATTTAATTTTTGGATATCTTCTAGCTTTCTATACAATGGATTAAAACTGAATCTTTTCATCATTTTCAATGCCTGTCATTTTTTTAATATCATTTGAATGTGTAAAAATATTCATTAATTTATTTAATATACAATAAATATATTTTCCATCCATCATGAAATTTATTTTATATGAAGTGTACTTTAAATGATTAGATAGTTTTTTCAATGAAATTAACTTTCCCAATACTCTAAAATAATTTAGATCTTAAAAGTTATTGATTGAAATATAGATTTCATCTAATTTTTATTATATTAATAAAAAGTGTAATTACTTATGGGATTGAATTCTGATACTAATAATTTTTCTATTTAATTTTCAAGCTCGTTGTGTATTATTTACTATATTTTTGTTGTAAATTTTAAATGATTGATGGTTGATCCAGATATTGCATTGATAACGGGAGAACCAATAATAGATTTTCAATTTGTTTGGAAATGTGATGTAGTTCTCCAATTATAGGTTACTCCAAAGAGATGTGGGAATAATATTATTAGTTCATTACATTATATGGGATGATGTAAGGTTGACTTTATGGATAATGTCCCAATGTACCTATATGATATTCTTGCAATGGGATTAAATGGAATATATTGATTTCAAAAGCTATGAAACTGAGACAATGTTTTTTTACAGAATTTATATAAACTTTTAAAAAATTGGGAAATGATAGTTTTTCAAGGGAAGGTATTAATGATTATTCATGTTTTACAAGAAACCAAAATATTTATTATTTTTCCGTTATAAATCAATATTAAATATTATATTAACTATTTTGATAAATTAAATTTTCTTCATGGAAAATTTAATGGATATTTAGGTTCAAATGTATATAATGAAGAAGAAAAATATTCTTATAGAATTTCCAATTTTAAAAATGGGTTAAATGGTTATTTTTCCTTCATAACTCTGATTGTGAATTATTATTTCTTGTACCATGGTTTAAAATGTTTTTATGAGGTTTAGGATGAGTAGGAATGTTAATAAAATAATAGTTCCAGTTATGGGAGTTACCTAAAATTAAGAACATTTGTGTTTATAAAGAATATTTTTCTCTGAAAAAAATAGAAACTATGAGGAAAAAAACATCTTTATGTAACTGATTTTATAATTCTATAAAACTCTAAACCAAAAAGGCCTTTATGATATATGTGTAAAATAAAATCTATAAATAATGTAATTTTTGGGATGAATAACTATGATTTTCTATAGTATGATCCAAAAATTAAACATAATCATTATCCATAGAAGAATTAAAAAAAATACTCTATAAATATAAATAAATATATATATACTTAATTTTTTTTATATTTTATGAAAATTAACCTCAAGTTCATTAACATAAAATTAAATTAAGACCCCCTTGGTTATCATATCTTATAATCTATAAATAAATTATCTATTTTTTCAAGTTAACCATTATTAACTATCAAATTATATATCAACACAGAGGGTTATATAAAGACTAATTATTTATCACTCCTAAAATCTAATAAACATCTCCCAAAATATCAATATTTTAATTAATATATAATCATATATGACTTAATAATTATTTCTATGATTCTATAATTATGAATAAAACATAATCATATTAACTCATGTTTGTATCCTTAACTCGTGAAATATCCTCACATGATAACATCATAAACTCAAATGTTACCTAAAAATACTATGACACCAAATGAGATGACCCATATATGAATACCTAGATTTTATTTAAAACAATATTCATTATAAACTCACTTTGATAACAATTGAAGTGAAAAAAACATAACCATGAATGATTATAATATTAAAAAATTTTGAGTCAAATACACACCAAAAAATTGTTGGTTATGAGTTTTATAAAATATAAAACAAATTAAATAACAAAACCTATATATTTCCCATAAAATGAGTATTTTCCAACTAAAACAAAGACTCATTAATTAAATATGTGTCTTGAAAACCTCCCAAAATATTATCCATACATGATTATAATATGAAAATATCTTGTGAAATATTCTTTTTCATAACTTAGGGTAAATGGAAACTTGAAAATAGTAATCTCAAATGATCCGTAATATAAAAATTTTCTATGTGTAACATAGTTTTAGATCATATTGATAAAATTAAATCATGATCATGGGATAAATGTATGATTGAAAATATTATATGGTCATAATTGGTAATCAAAAAAGTGTTTGGACATCCTCAACCATGGAATATGGACATAATACCAAAACAAATCCACTATGAAAACGTAAAATTTATACCATTACCTACAAATTTTTTACAATAATCATGAACCATATAAGAATAATAATTGAATATGTTAAAATATATAAATGTGCATAGAAAATGTGAAAAAATAATAAACATTTGAAATTGGAATATTATATGAAAACCTAATCCTGATAATAAATTTATTTGTAGATAACCAAAATTAAATACCAGTGTTATATTTTCAACAAACCAAATGATTATAATGTATTAAATTTCAAAAAATCAAATTTTGATCACAGTTAAAATCATCATCTCATAAAATATAAAAATTTAATTATATATTGGAGGTTATATTGTCCCCCTCAAATCATATAATGATTAAAAAAATTATTTGTTACATATGATTTAAATCATACATATCATCCTCAAGAAAACCATGAAAAGAACATTTGATTCATATTATCTTAGAATGGTATTACATAACATGAAATCAAGAGGAGAGCATTTGATACCTAAAATCAATCCTCTATGAAAACGTACAAATTCAATTTGATTACGATAAAACAAATTAATCGAAAATTGGTATATCATTTGGTGGTGAAGAAAAAATTATGTGAATGAATTTTGATAATATTTTTGTTACATGGTTGAAAGATAACTTTATAGGAGACTTCTAGAATCTATTTCAAATAAATGAAAATGGAATATTGAACAATATAATTTTTAAATAATTTAAAATTATGTAACATTGAAAATGACTGGAATTAAGTTAAGAATAGGGTAGTGGATGAAAAATATATGTGTAATGAATTTCCAATATGTATTCTTATAAAAATATTATATATATTTTTAAAATAAAATATTATCAAAATAATGGGATTATAAATTACTTTGTGAAACCATATAAACATGAATATAAATATCCATTAATAATTTTTTTATAAAATTTGGAAATGGTTACCTAGAAGAAAAACAAGAAAATAAGTTTATTTTAACACTTTTGTAAAGAAATTTTAAATTTAATGATTCATAAAAAAATTAAGATGAATCCATATACTGATTTTAATGAAATTCAAAGTGACTATTGAATGAACATAAAAAAATTTCTTCACAGATAAGAGTAGCCATTAAATTTTTTTAATTAATATGGACATGAAAGTGAAAGATAAAATTGAAAATATGAGAATTATTCTTAAAAATTTATTTATTTTATAAAAAATAAAATCCTGTTAGGACCAATAGGGGCCTATATTCCCTGAGAGGAGGGTGAATCAGGGTATGGATATTCTTTTTCAAAGTTCTTCCTACCCCACTGGATCATGACCTCCTTATTACAAGGGTCACTTTGTTTGCTCTTGTGTGTAATCCATGAGCACTTCTTTACTTGTTTATCTACTGATGATGCTTTGAATGCAATGCAGTGAAGCAAACATGCAGGCACAAAAAATTTTACTTGGTTCACCCTCACTGGGCTACGTCCAAGGAGTATACGCCGACAAGTTGCCGGTCGTACCAAATTCTACTATTATTCACTAGATGTGGATAAAAAGATCGGGATAGATCACTTCTATGCCCAGGCTCACTGCCTTTACAATATTTAGGGTTAGGTCACTACTTTCCCAAAGGTCACTCCCTATTTCTCTCTCTCTGGCTCACTGCTGGTGGAGAGTATCACCTTTTTCCACTTCCTAAGCTTACTGCTCTGTGAAGGGATTCACTCACAGTTTATAGACCTGTAGGTCTCTTCATTTCCATTAAGGAATGCATCTTTCTCTGTATGTAGATGCTCTATTGAATTTAAACTTTCATCCATAGATGAATACCCCTTTGCCACTATCCATTGGGCAAACCACTTTGGAAACACCTTCGCGAAGCACCCTACTTCGCTAGGCTCCCAATTTCGCGAAGCTCAAACAATCCTTCGCGAAGCTCCTGCCGTTTCGTGAAGCTCTATCGCGAAGCACTCTCACGATGCACAGACCTTCACAATGCTTACACCGTCACGGAGCTCCTGTATCTCTGCGAAGATCACTAAGCCAACGCGGGGCACACGCCTTTCGCGGAGCTAGAATAGCCGCCGCGAAGCTCCCCTTTCGCGAAGCACACTGCCTTCGCGAACCACCTCATCGAACCGAGAGAAATTTATTTTCTCTGAAAATTATCACTGCTTCTCTCGAGGGGGTCGGCCTCTATTTATAGGCGATTCCACCAACCCTCTTCCCTTCTGCGCAAAGTCAATGCCCCGTCATCTCAAATCGCGAAGCTCCAAAGTTACTACCGTAATTCTGTCCAAATCGCGAAGCACCACGGAAATTTTCCATTCACGGAGCTTGACGTAGTCGCGAAGAATCACCGTCAACATTCTTTCGTGCCTTCACCGCAAAGCTACCTCGCAAATCCCTTCTCCTCCACGATGCGCTTCATCCTCTTCCATTCGCGAAGCTTGCTGTAATCGTGAAGAATCACAGTCAACATTCCTTCGTGCCTTCGCCGCGAAGATCCCTCGCAACACCCTTCTCCGCCGCGATGCGCTTCTGCCTCTGCCATTCGCGAAGCTTTGGCGTAATCGCGAAGACTCACCGCCTCCATTCTTCCGGTCTTCGCGATTTCTAAACCATGAATCCTATCTTTGCAAAATTCATTCCATAGCCATATTAAATTATTCTCTTCATGGAAATCCTATTTTCGCGATGCTCACAAAACTCCAATTTTTGGACCCCAAAAATTTGGCAAACGCTGGTAAACGGCGCCAGCTTGTACTGCTCTTTTTGTACCGCCTCCAGATCATCCTTTCCTTTGTCATCATTCTTTGTCAACAAGTATTTTCAAAAAAATTCTCAAGAACTTGACAATTCTCCATGAAAACATTCTTTGTCAAAAAACACAATCAACCCAAAAATACTTCAATGTTACTTTGAGGGATTTTTACCCAAAAATCTCCCCCTTTGGGTTTTTTGACAACTCTTCACATCTCTGCTCAGAATGATTTTCTGCACTTTGATACCTCACTGAGTCTTCTTCCTGCCACTACCACCATTCACCTCTTGTGATTATGATAGCGTTCAAGGAATCACATAACACGTACTCTAATCCCACCTGAGAAATGCTCGACGTGAGACACAAGAGAAGTATGAAAAGTTCATTAATGAATCACTTTATGTCAGACCCCAATTGTCGATTCCAACCTGATAACAATTTTTAAAATGATACCACTTGTTGAACCACACTAATACCAATTGGTGAATTCTAGACACCACCTCACACCATTCAAACACCACTATTCTGCTTTTATCACGATTCTCAATTGTCGTGATTTCTATGCTTTGATCGATCACTTCTAGCATCGTCATGTTTAAAAAACTCTCCCCCTTTCTCATTTCTCCCCCTTTCTGGCTGATCCACTTGTCAGCTTCTCCTCGTATCAATTATGATTTATCAAATCTCCGCACTGTCTCCCCCTTGAACAATCACTATTTTCTCCCCCTTTAACAAACACTATTTTCTCCCCCTTTGTCAACAACCCCAAGGTAACTCCTTTATAGTCTGTAACAGAGTAGAGAACACAAATCGGCACATTAGGGAAAAACAGATCATACATCGGGGAGAGGGGGGCCCACATCCACACTGTTTCATGTGCGTGGAATCGACTGAACTCCTAGAGCCAGTCGATGCCTCTTAAAATCTTCCTTGGGTAAGGCCTTTGTCAGAATGTCTGCAACCTCTAGCTCTATAGGCACATACTCCAACTTCACGATTCCCTACTCAACTTTCTCCTTGCTAAAATGATACTTTATCTCAATGTGCTTTGTCCTTGAATGATGGACGGGATTTTTGCTAAGATTTATAGCACTTGAGTTGTCGCACTGGATTCCGATTAGAGACTTCACTTAAACCCCCATATCTTCAAGCTCCTGCTTCATCCATAATAATTGTGTGCATGCTTGAGTGGCCGCAATCTACTCAGCTTCCACGGTGCTCAACGAAATGCAATCTTGCTTCCTTATTAGCCAATAAATACACAATCCACCAAGATAGAAAGCACCACCTGACGTTAATTTCCTATCATCCACTGAATCGGCCAAGTCTGCATCAGTACAGCCCAATAACTCTGTCTTAGATTTATCAGTATATGTCAAGCCGAAATCCAATGTGCCCTGGATATACCGATGTATTATTTTCACTGCAAGCATGTTGATTTACTTGGGATTGCACAGATATCTCGCTTCTTGGCATGTGGGGAAAACAATATCAGGCCTTGTTGCAGTCAAGTACAACAAACATCCAATAATTTGCATATATTCTGTGATATTAACTGCATTTCCATCTTCATCTTTCGATAATTTCATCCGGGTGGAAACCAGAGTCTTCATCTCCTTGGAATTTTCCATTCCAAACCTTCTCAGGAACTCCGTGGCATATTTAGATTGAGAAATGAAGGTTCCATTCCTTCCTTGTGTCACATGTAGACCAATGAAAAACGTTATCTCTCCAATAATTGACATTTCAAACTCATTTTTCATGAATTCAGAAAACATTCTACACTGAGATTCATCTGATCTACCAAATATTATTTCATCGACATAAACCAACACCATCATCCTCTGATTACTGTCATTTCTGAATTAGAGGTTGTTATCAACTCCTCCATGCTGGAAACCATGTTTCTTCAAGTACTAATCAAGCCTTGAGTACCATGCCCTTGGTGCTTGTTTGAGCCCATACAACGCCTTCTTCAGCTTGCAAATTTGTTCTCATCCTCATGAATGAGAAAACCATCTAGCTGCTCAAAATACACCTCCTCTTCCAGAACACCATTCAAGAATGCAGATTTTACATCCATCTGGAATACTTTGAACTTTCTTTTCACTACATTGGCTAGGAATAATCTGATTGTCTCCTGTATTGAAACTAGTGAAAATGTCTCTTCAACATCAATTCCCACTATCTGGGAGTATCCTTTACAGACCAGTTGTGCTTTGTTTCAAATCATTGTTTCATATTCATTCATCTTGTTATGAAAGACCCATTTAGACCCGATCGCGTTATTATCTGCTGGCCTTGAAACAATTCTCACATGTTTGGTTCTTCTCAATTTGGTCAAGATCTTCATTCATAGCCTGAACCCAGTTTTTAACTTCAGCTACATTAGCTAAGAATTTCGGCTCTACCTGAGATAGGAAAGACATCTAGTGCAGTGACTTCATTATTCTTGTCTGAAGTGGAGCTCACTGATCCCTGATGATATTCTTCCTATCAATTTTAGCTCGACCCTTTGGATTTTGTGCAGATGAGGATTTTACGTCCTTGTACTCACCATCAGTATCTTATTCTGAATCAACTTCAGCCACTTCTGATCTCCCTAAGTCTCATACCACTTCCTCACTTTCAACAGAAAACTTTTATCTATGTCATTTTTAATGACATCATTTACTTCGAACTTCTTCTCTCAGATTTTTGTTGAGATGCCATTGATTTTCTCTTGCAGCTTCTTGGTATCCTGAAAACAGTCAGCTGATACCATATTGTTAGAGATAATAGATAAGCATGAAATGCATTGTTATTGCTGCTTCTCCATGTGTTTCTTTCTTCCCTCAATAGGAAACACCTGAGCCGAGTAATCCAATTATTACATTGATGGCTCTTGAATATGATTTTGTATATAGAATGCTCCCCCTGTGTTACACAACACTTCTATATGTTAGGCCCAATGGTAGAGACCCATAACTATTCTTCTCCACATGCACCATTTATACTAATGTGGCGCTCAACATTGAGCCATTAACCAAATCTCTAAGCCTAATGAGTTGGAACTCGGTGTAGGAAACAAGAGATAAAGAAAATAACACAATCACTTCTAATTGTGCTCAATTTCTCCCTTTCATTTTCAATTCTGCTACCAGATTTGAATAAATTGAAACTATAGAGCATATCACCTCTCCACTTTGCATCCTTAGATGCCACTACCCCTTGGATCGTATCTCCCTAGAACCTAAAACACCTGAGTCATCAATTAATTGCATTTATATACATAGGGAGAGGGGGAATTTTTCTGGAATCCTAAAGATGAGGATTGTGGTTGATCTTGATGGGTGAACCCTTTGATTCTTTCATGGAGTGCATCACACTCCTTTCTTGCTTCCTCCGGCTGCCTGGCCAACTTCAACTGCTCTGGCCATATGACTAAGCATTCATTACCCACATGCTGAGCCTTCTTCTGATATGTAGATTCTGTAGGCCCTCCCTTTCTCATCACATGGGGTATAGACCCGCTAGTACACATTTCTTTCTTTGAGGTTCTACCAAAATTCCATTTTCCTTTATTATTTCTCTAAGTAGGAACCTCTATGTTTGGAATCTTCCCTTTCTTATTCTCCCATCTTAGGGGTCTTCCTCTTTCCTTCACTTCTCGCTGAGAAACACGACATGTGGATTTTTCGATGCATTATTTGTTCATATTTCTTTTATCAGATGTCTGAGTCACAACACTCTTTTTCGCTGGTGGTGAGTCTTCTATTGAACATTCATTCTTCTTTATCAGAGCTGGAGTAGATCTCCCCTTAATCTTCCAGGTTTGTTCACATTCTCTCCTTCAGAGCGGTTGTGATTACGACAGTAGAGGTGATTGATACACATTTCGTTCAGCTCTATGTGATTCCCCTGAGGCTCTAAGACTATTTTTCACCTTACCACTTTGTCTCCCAGTGTATAATTTCTCATTATGTACCACTGGAGTTGGTAATCTCTTTCTCAGGTCTTTTTCCATCCCTGCTTTCTTCTTGCTGCAATGTCTGGCCAAATGACCATGATCAGAACATATGAAACATTTTCTATTAAAGTCATAGCTCATTTTGTCACTTCTCTGCTAAGATGTTGATGCAAATTGTTTTCATCTTCTGGAATTGATCTCCTGAGCTTCCTGACATATACACATGGTGTGTCTCATCCTTCCACAGTAATAGCATCTGATGAATGTTCTCCTCTGAGAAACTCTTCTCTTTGATTTATCATGATGCTTCTTCTTATTCTCAGATTTAGTAATTTCTCTGTTTTCATAGCCTGAAATTTATTCTAGAGCCTCTGAACAGAAGCTTGATGTGTGGCCATGAATCCCAAAGAAATAGCACATGCCATCACTACTTTCTGTAACTATCCTTTTAGGCATATCTCCAGCACCTATAGGATTTCTTTCACATTTGGACCTGTTCACAGTTCTCTTTCTCTCATGCACGGTAAGGGATTCATCAAATCCGATAACAGATTTTCCGAAACTTGCTGGTCTTTGAGCTGAGAAAATATTTTGTTGTTTCTCTTCAGAAATATCATACTTCCTTTTCATTTTATCATCACCTTCTGAAGGATAATCGAATAGTAAGTGCAGTGCATCCTTCATCTTAGGTTTTCTTATAGTATTGGATTTCTCCACTTCCTTCTTCACTGACTCTAGCTCTTCTTCCAACATCTGAATCTTCATATCACTTGATTCAAGTTGGAAATTGAGTTCTCTTCTAAGATTATTTCCACAACTCATCTCATTTTCTAGTTCTCGTGTGAGCTTTTCTACATTGTCACTCTTCTCCTTTAATTTCAATCTTTCTTGAGCAACGGAATCCGAACAACATGCATTATCTTGTTGTAGAGTTTTATTCTTCTGAAGTAGTTTAGATAGCTCTGTAGTTAGATTCGCATTTTTAGATTTCAAATTCCGAATCTCATATGAGTTCAGATTCTTCTCCTTGTCACTTGCTTTTGATTTTTCCACCTTTTCATATCTCTTTCTCAATTCTTTATCTTGAGAATCATTTTTCTCCCTAAGATCAGTAGCTACATCAATAAGCCTTTGATTCAAGCCTCTTAGCTTGTTGATCTCAGTTCTCAGTGCTTGGATCAGAATATCATTAGATTTAATTTCATCAGTGTTTCTAACATCACTTGAAATATCAGGTTCTTTGATACACTTGACTTGATCTTTCACTTTTCTATTCAAGCCATCGATCTCCCTTTTCTGTTCTTCAATCTTAAGCTTATACTCACTAACTGATTCTAAGTTCTCTCGTGTTGATAACTTGAGTTTCTCAATTTCTTCCATCAACTCAGACTTCTCTTCTTCCTGTTGCTACATATAGAGTTTGGCATCGTGAACAAAATTGTTAGATTTCTTTGTTTTAGCTCTCCAAATATCTATCTCCTCAAGAGCAGCCTCTAACTTAGCTCACATATATATTCACTCTTCAATTTCTTCTTCTGTTTCAGTATCACTCTGATGCTCATGTACTTCACTCATTCCAACATCATGATTGAGTGAATCAATCTTTTCCCTATCAGATTCATCAAGACCTTCCTTCAGTAAGCAGTTTGTTTCTTTTAGTTGAATCACACATTTTCCAAAAACACTTCCACACTGAGGGAAATTACCTGACTTCTGATTCTTCTTCAATGCTTCTCCCTTTCCAATGGCAGATTGAGATAAGAGAAAACTGTATCTTCAACCACACAGATCTACTACACCAAGTCGAAGAAAACAAATCTGATAAAAGAAACTAGCACTCTGATACCAACTGTTAGGACCAATAGGAGACTATATACCCTGAGAGGGGGGGGGGGGTGAATCAGGGTATGGATATTCTTTTTCATATTTCTTCCTACCCCACTGGATCTTGACCTCATTATTACAAGGGTCACTTTTTTTGCTCTTGTGTGTAAACCATGATCACTTCTTTACTTCTTTATCTAATGACGATGCTTTGAATGCAATGTAGGGAAGCAAACAGGCAGACATAGAAATTTTTACTTGGTTCACCCTCACTGGGCTATGTCCAAGGAGCATACGCCGACAAGTTGACGGTTGTACCAAATTCCACTACTCTTCACTAGATGTGGATACAATGTTCGGGCTAGATCACTTCTATGCCCAGGCTCACTACCTTTACAATGTTTGTGGTCAGATCACTGCTTTCCCAAGGGTCACTCCTTATTTCTCCCTCTCTGGCTCACTGCCGGTGGAGAGGATCACCTTTTTCCTCTTCCTAAGCTCACTGCTCTATGAAGGGATTCACTCACAGTTTATAGACCTGTAGGTCTCTTCATTTCCATTAAGGAATGCATCTTTCTCTATATGTAGATGCTCTATTGAAGTTCAACTTTCACCTGTAGATGAATACCCCTTTACCACTATCCACTAGGCAAACCACTTTGGAAACACCATCGTGAAGCACCCTACTTCGTTAGGCTCCAAATTTTGCGAAGCTCAAACAAGCCTTTGCCAAGCTCCTTCCTTTTCGAAAAGCTCTATCACGAAGCACTCTCGCGATGCATAGACCTTCGTAACGCTTAGGCCGTCGCAGAGCTCCTGCCTCTCCATGATGCTCACTGAGCCAACGCAGGTCACATGCCTTTCGCAGAGCTAGAATAGCCACCGCGAAGCTCCCCTTTCGCGAATAACACTACCTTCGCGAACCACCTCTGCAAACCGAGAGCAATGGATTTTCTCTGAAAATTCTCTCTGCTTCTCTCGAGGGGGTCGGCCTCTATTTATAGGTGATTCCACTGACCCTCATCCCTTCCGCTCGAAGTCAATGCCACGTCATCTCAAATCACGAAGCTCCAATGTTTCCGCCGGAATTCTGTCCAAATCGCGAAGCACCACGGCAATTTTCTGCTCGCGGAGCTTGACGTAGTCGCGAAGAATCACCGTCAACCTTCCTTCGCGCCTTCGCCGCGATGCTCCCTCGCAATGCCCTTCTCCGCCGTGATGCGCTTCAGCCTCTTCCATTTTCGAAGCTTGACGTAATCGCGAAGAATCACCGTCAACATTCCTTCGCGCCTTCGCCGCGAAGCTCCCTCACAAATCCCTTCTCCGCCGCGATGCGCTTCAGCCTCTGCCGTTCGTGAAGCTTGACGTAATTGTGAAGACTCAACGCCTCCATTCTTCAGGTCTTCGCGATTTTTAACCATGAATCCTATCTTCGCGAAATTCATGCCTTAGACATATTAAATTATTCTTTTCATGGAAATCCTATTTTCACGATGCTCACCAAACTCCAAATTTTGCGCACCAAAAATTTGGCAAACGCTGGGAAACGGCGCCACCTTGTACTGCTCTTTTTGTACTACCTTCAGATCTTCCTTTCCTTTTTCATTGTTCTTTGTCAACAAGGATTGTCAACAAATTCTCAGGAACTCGACAATTCTACATGAAAACCTACTTTGTCAACAAACACAATCAACCCAAAAATACTTCAATGTTACATTGAGGGATTTTTTCCCAACAAATCCATTAAATAAGATGATTTTGATATGAATTTTCAAATTCCACAACGATAAAGAGGAAATGTAATATAATATAATATATACAAATTGTACAGTAAAATTATCTTAAAATAGCAAAGCCCAAAAATTAAAATACGAATATATTTAATAAATTTTTAATACTGATATAATATTTCAAATGGATAGTATATATTTTATATAAAACAAAATAATATCATAATGTAGAACATGTCTCAGTGATGAGAATTTGAGATTAAAAACCATACATTGGATTCCAACTTAGTCAAATGAGATTTGAACTCTTATATCATAATCATGCATTCATTTTTCATCTATTTCAGAACCATCTAGTTTTTTAAAATATTTTTATATTAATATTTTTATAATTTTTATTATATCATTATTTATTATTTTTATTTATTATTTATTATTATTTTTGGAATTTGTAGTCGCCTCTTTTCTATTTAATTTTATCATTTTCAATTATTATCCCATGCCGTTGATTTTATTTTCTCAAAAATATTCTTCATAATGTAACAAAAATTTAATAATTATTTATTTAGTTTTAGTTTCACTCAATGCGAGTTTTCAGTATGATTCATCAAGATTAAATCCAAATTGAATACATTATGATAATAATTTAATGGTAAAAGGCGGAATACTAAAAGATAAATAAATCGTAATATTAAACTTTTAGAACAAAAAAATTATTATTTCAATATTAATATCATATAAAAATTGTGGAACCAAATGTATACATATATATTGATAATAAAAGATAAATTGAATTTGTGAATGATGTATTAGTATGTTCATTTTTGGTAGTTAAAATCACAGTGAAAATTTATTGTTAATCCCAAAAATATAATATAAAACTTATCATTTTATAATTTTATTAATATTATAAATGAAATATTTATTTAATAAATCTTTTTTGATAACCATTAATAGAATTTAATAATGAAAAATCAATTACTACATTCATGGAGGAGGTGGAAAGTCTATAACAAATAATATTTTTTCATTTTATAATTGATGGAAGGAAGGTAGAAAATGTTTTTACACAAAAAAATGAAATTTAAATATAATAATCATAAAAATTAAATTATATTAGGATGGTTTTTAAATATTTGGAGTATGTTTAGAAATAATTAAACATGAAATTACTCAATTAAAATAGTTATCTATTCCTTTGATATCCTCTTTTAGACCACTCCTTATGCCTTCTTAGATCAATATTTTTTTGAGACTTGGACCTTAACTATGTGTGAAAGAGGATTGGGAAAGTTTATTGTAGATAATAATAAATATATGATTCATTAATTCAAAAGATATAGGGGTATTGGGGAGGGGGTGTTTTTATAGTTGAGATGGGTGACATATATAAAAATATTAATTTCAGAATATAAAAATCGGTGTAACAATGAACTAAAGAGGATTTAGAAATGATAATTATAGTGATGAGTATTGGTTATGGAAGTAAAAAACAACTCATATAAACATTTATATATGTTTTCATTGTTATTTTTATACTTTTCAAATTGATTTAACATTTTTATCTTGTTTTTTTCATTTATTAAGGTGACTAATGTTTACCATCATAAATTATCTTTATGAGAAAAAAAAAAGAAATTGACTTAATAAAAATATTTCACCATACTAAATGAAAAAATGAAAAACTTTTTACATGATTCAATTTATAATGTTGACAGTGATTAATTTTACCACAATAACGCAAAGGGAAAAAATATATTGAAAAAATATTTTTTATAGCATGATGTAAATTTTGATATTTATTTCTTCATTGAATTTACGATCCAGTTAAGGCCTTGGTCCCCAATTGTTTTTCAATGTGTCGTTGTTATGGGTTTCCTTATTTCCATTCTTTAAAGGGAGAACTTTTTTTGTTCAATAAAAGGGGTTTATCCCTTCATTCTTTCATAAACAAATGTTATCAATATTAGAAAATTAAATAAATTATAAATAAATATTTCACATATTAACATAGTATTTAAAAATATATATAATATTCTATTTTTTCTTAAATATTTGTAATAAAATGATTTTATAAAGACTATATTTAAAATCCAAAAATAATAATAAACTAAATCAAGATTCCTATATAGACCTTTAATTTCCATAGATTTTACTAGGAATCACATTCGATAGGTTTTATGTTCATCCAAATATTCATCTTTCATTATCACATTAATAAAATATATTAATATTTTATATTAATAACATTCTTTATTGTTAAAAGTGGATAGTTATTTTGAATATGGCCAAGATATGGACATTTGAGAATGTTGTGAGAGTCATACTACCTAACCACTCTCCTCCTACAAGGGGGGGGGGGGGGTGTAGCTGATTCATTAAGAATTTCATTTGGCCTTATCCCATTTACAATCCCAATTTCTCAATTTTAATTTCCCCACATATATATTATTATTAATGTCCCTTTTCTACACATTGTGTCCCAAATTATATCCCCCCCACTCCCCAACTCTATCCCATTCTCTATAAATATCTCTTATAATTCATTTAGGTGCCAAATCTTTATGGACTGACCCTGATTACTCATTTCTGTTCAAGATGTGGGTTGACCGTTGTGTCATATTTCCCTAACTCATCATCATAAGAAGATATTTTTTCCACTAACCATAATTGACATCACCAAGAAAAAAATGGTTAGGAATAAATTCCAAGGGCTTAAGAAACATTTGGGGGAGGATTTACCCTGAATCTAAAAGAACCCAGTCAAACACCACACAATAAAAAAGACTATATATATGATTATTGAATATAGACCATGTAATTCCATTAATAAAAGCATGGAAACATCAATATTAGAGTGAGAAAATAACATGGTATAACAAAAGAAAAATCAAAAAAAAAAAAATACATCACCCAAGACACAAAAGTGGAATCATCCCAAGCATCACACATACAATCTCCAAGATCAAACACCACATACTATACCCATGAATAAACGTGGATTACTAGTGGAATGATAAATATTAACTTGTAATATATCTAACTAGATTAAATCTACAATAACACCAAATTTACCAAGATGGGGTGAGTATAAACTCATTAGGAATTCCCAATATAATTTCTAACACATCAAACAAGAAAGTCATATCTTTCTACATTTTATAAAATATAAATTTGTAAAACAAATATAGGAATAACAAAATAAAGGGATGTAAATTCAAAAAAGTTTATAACCAGAAATATTGTTTAAGAATAGAATTGAGCTTAACTGACTTGTTCATTCTCGCCATTCCACTTTTCATACCTAACCATGGTACTCATAGACACCCACAACCACATAGATGAATTTTAGGTGATAGTTCCATACACTTTAGTGGTTACTCCTCGATCCACCAAGTTTAAACAAGGGGACAAATCTCTAGGTTTACCACTAGAACACTCCCCTTATTCTAGGAAACAACCAACAAGTTCCCCATGAAACAAACCCCTTATTCAGGGTCCCATACAATAAAAATTAACTTAAAAACGAATTATTCCAAATCCATATATCACATAAATTTTTTCCACATCAGTATTTTCTTCCCTTTAAAGAATTTTATAAAAAATATTCCATAACTCAAAACCATTCTATGATTTTAAAGTGAATGTTATAAAATTATAAACAAAATTAGGTTTCCAGAATCAAATAAACATTATCATCTTTCAAATCTAAATACCAATTGTTTTTCCTCACGAAATAAGAATACTTATCCTCAAATAATCAAAGAAAAAAATATAAATCAAAATATGAATTCAAATTCTATAGTAGTACAATGTCCTAGAATCCACCTATCTCTTAATGGATTGTGAAAACCAATATGAAACTTAGATCATTTTGATCCAGGTTAACTACACATTCACTTGAATAGATTTGATAAGATACCATAAATAACAACTTTCATGAAATTTTTTCCATCTTTAATATTATAAATATATGGATATAAGATTGAGGAGAAAATTAGATCTATAAATAATAAATAATTAAGAATTACCAACAATTCTGGATTTATCATGCACTTTTATTCACCCAAAAAATATTTCTATATCGAATGAATCATTGTGAGAGGCTAAGAGGGAACATGAACTCAATACCCAAGAAGAATATGGGATAAATGATGAATTCAGATCATTAATAAAAATTCAAATATAAAATACACTAGGATGAGAATACCACACTATGGTGAAACATATATCACTATGGAACATAAGTTTTGGAACAAAACATGTTATGGGGAAAGGTAGGATACCACACTCTATCCAGATTTTTCAACTTTACAGTAGACAAATAGGGTGTAGAATATATAATAGATCCTATTTACTTATGGAAGGACTATAGTGAAACCCATTACACAATAAGAGAACTAAGTAAATCCTATTCTGTATACTACTCATTATTCGATAGTGGTTCCAAAAATAGATGATCCACTCGCTCACTCCCTCAGAGAACTATAACATATCCCCATCATATATGTCACAACACCTGACCAAGCTCCATAATATCATTACTAAACAACACAACCCTACTAAAATTGATAGTGGATCTGAATTATTCCTCCCATGACACCACACAGTAATTGGGAGCTCCATGCCATAGAAACCAAAGGCGTGAGACACAGAGCAATCTTGCACACCACAACCCATGCTTAGCTATTTCCAAACCCCTTCAAAAAAACCCCTCAGATCCCAAAAAAATTCCCAAAACATGGATCCAAAATTATATAAACTATAAATATACAAAACAATGACAATGTTCCAAAAACCATTTGTGTCACATTCTCCCCATTTTTGGCATTTTCATTCCTTATAAAGTAATAAATCAATGTTGTTTAAAAATAGTTTGGGACATTATTCAAACGTATACTTTTAAAACTCCCATTTCTGTTCTTGTATCTGACCGTGTTTCATTATAACCCATTTTACACTGACATGCTAAATGTAAGATAATCTTCTTTCTGACCACAATCCATGTTTATATATGAATCATATGATAATGGGGATCAAGAACAACATGTCCTAGTAAAAACTCATGGTCTAGAGCAGGTTGATAATATTTTAATTAAGATACATGATAAAAATTGTGCCATGAATAGAACTTCGGGGGTAATGACAACCATTAATGGACATCACCAGAAAAATCAAGAATCTAGAATGGGAAAATGTAACAATGAGTTAACCTGAAAATCTTATGAAAATGTTTATGACATGATACTGGAATGTTTCTAAGAAAAAACTATTTCCAACATCATATGATAACATTCATCAACAATGATCCATATAATATATTTATGACTCTACGACACAACCATTCTCTTTCTCATCACCCAAATATTCTCTATTGTCGCGTACATTAGTTTAGGTCTGATATCTTAATTCTTTGCTATTTCTACCAAACAATGTGGAGGATGACAACAATGAATATACAATGATTGAAAGGGATTTTTTTTATAGAATCTTGGTAACCTTTATTTTTTATAAATCCACTAATGGTATTTTATATTACAATGAGCCTCTAAAATCCATTGATAAATCACACAGCATTTCTTCTATGGTTTGGATCATCTATTCTTAATTTCCAACTATTTGACGATGATATGTTTTGGTCAAAGTCAATTCAGCTCAATGATATTTATATATGGACATCGAAAAATGATATGTAAACCATGGGTCCCAGTTATATACAATAGAAATTGGTACAACATGAATATCTAAATCATCCTAAATATAGAGTTTGAAAAACACTTCCACCATATTGGATTCAGGATTATTGATGAATTGTGGTGAATCAAGGATCCAATCAACAATATTCCATATTCAATGATGTTTCCAAACTATTTTTCGAATATATTTAGTAGAATACATTAAACTTTTATCCAATTTCCGTAAATTAATTGGTAAATAATGAAAAACACAATAGAGTCATTGGTGAACTTCTTTAACCTGGTAATAGGCGAGGCATCTTAAATGAATACTAACACTCTTTTAATCATGCCAACCCATAAAAATTATATAGTAAAAGCATTATATATATTTTGGATTCCTAGATGAGAAACCCTTATCAAATTCTAATATATTGAAATATGTTATTCCTATTATGTTGGATGATCTACAATCTGATCTTTACTTCACATCCTTGATTTTCCATCAATATTCCATCCCCGTATTAGTGTCCCCACCAATTATTTTTACCTCATAGTCTAATATATAGGATTAGATAATATAGTATCTCTAACCAATTTAACTACATTATGATTATAGTAAATTGAGATGAAAATTCCAATGTCAACTTATTCATCACAATCTCGATGCATATCATATATGTTTGAAAATAGTATTCATCGATCTAAATCCACTCTATCCAACTAATTATAAAACTTCTTACTCAATGAATTGATTATAGAATTTTTTCCACATTGTATACATAAAATTGAAATAAATATTTTGACATTCCATCCATATGTGTTCTCAAACATTCAAGTATAATTGTGAGAAAATGTGTTTCAATATATTAAGATCTATAAAGACCATGTATTTCTCACCAAGGAGATAATGAAAGGATGTTTTTAATTCATGAACTAAATTAACCATTTATAAGTCATTTATTGGGTAGTTTTTATCATTCATTATAACTATAGTGAGACATAAGAAACAAAATGATCTTATTTCTTGATAACACATCCAAAACCTTATCCTAATGAATCATAATAGACAACGTACCCATTCTATGAATCTATACACATATAGATATGGGTTGATTTACCCTAAAACATGAGATCTTAGAAACATTTCTAGGTCTAATCATTCAATTAGGAAGGAATACCTTTTCTTTTCAAAGATTTAATTGGTGATGCATGTCCCAAAAAATTATAAATGAAGCTTCAACTATAACATATTAACCCAAACGACATGTGTATCAAAAAAACACTTTTTTATAGATTCCATGAGATTCCAACATCTATTTTCTTCAATATCAGTAGAGATTGTGTTTCCATAAATGACATGAATGAGGAATCATACATCTTGTACCTATAAATAACACATTGAAATCATTTCATAAAGGAGATGTTATTGAATGATATTCAACACTATAGTAAAGCATTAATCTTGATCAAATTTTAACTTATAATACAATAGAATATATTCAACAAAACAAAACTATATAGGAATCAAGACACCTATGAAATATTGGATTCATCAATTCCTTAAACACTATTGTAACATTGATACTACCGAAGCATATAACCACATTCTCTTAGTTACCATAATGTTTTCTGATGGCTATTTTGGAGTCTAGACCTTTCGCACTCATAGTTGGGGATAACCAGATCATAATTCATTATTAGCAAACCATTTGGATCCCCATAGTAGTCATTAAAATAATTAATTTGTGGAATATGATACCAATTATTTATCATATCATATTTAATATTCCCATAATCCACAGAAATCCAAGTAGTTACTTTATCCTAATTTAAAAATGAACTGATGATACCCCTATGGATATGATTTGTTGAATGTCCCCTTTACATTATAACTCTTCCAGGGGGATATTAAATTACCTCAATTCTATTGGCTCTATCATATATTTCATAAGTGAAATAGGGATCGTTCTTGGTAAGAGATTAATTATGAATTCCACTTAACTTTTGGGTTGAAACAATGAGAAATTGTCAAGGAAAACATCATGAAACTGGTCAATGATGGTTATAAAATAACTTGTTCCAATCACATCCACAGATATCAAAGAAGATTATTGAAACTGATATGATATTTTTCCAACCACTAGTACTAAATATGCTATTGTACAAGATTTCAAAGCCTAATCTCTTTTAAGGACATGTTTAATTCCATTATAATATATTAAACTCACATGTTGAGCATAATAGTTGATGCAAGGCTTGAAATATATCAACCAATCAATCCCCACAAATATATTCATATGTATTAATCTAAATAAAAGAGAAATCCAAAACATATTTTGCTCTATCGGTTTTTAATGAACACATTTCACATTAAATGGATAGAAACTTCAGTTTTCTGAAGGCTTTTTTTTTGTTTCAAAATAGAGTTCCTCATCTCAACATGCTAAACTATGTTATATAATACATGAGAAGTGATAATAGAGAGTTATTCTCCCATATCAAAAAAATCATTATTGGGAGAAATATTTAAAATAATCATACATACTAATATCAATAGAATGGGTAGGTCATTCATAATCATTATCTGTATATCATAAATATACTTAATAGGTTCACCCTGATGATTATTTCCTTTCTATTATTACTTAACCAGATGAGTCATGTAGTCATAGAATATCCATGGCTTACTCGATTTTGAGGAAAAATATTATTCTTGAATTGCCTCCCAATCAAAGCGTATAATGTTTGAGAAATATGATATATTTCACCATCAATAGGCTTTTGGAATTCAGTGACCATAACATTTAAGATTTCACGTCTTATTACAGTTGTTGATTGATTTGGGTGGTGTCTCATAGTCTCACTTGTTATAAGAAGTAGAACCACATTGTAAACAAATATAATTTTTACCAGGTTGTAGGGTAATGGTAATTGATATCATAGAATGATTTTGAGAGGTTCCACTAACAAGGATGTATGATTCCATCTTCCACCTATTCCTAAATTTTTAATTCCAACCTATTAAAATTTTGATAAATAGATCCCCTCTAGTCGGGTTTCCATTTTTATCTATTTTCTCCACCATTACTCTATTAACTATGTCAATATAATTAGTCATAAAATGGAAATATATCATAGGTAGAGTATCCAGTCATATTCCAAACTCAACAGCTTAGAAATCCTGAATATTTATATAAACACGTTTTTGGTTCACATATGGATTAGTGGAAACCAGATTTTGAAAAGCATATTCATTCTAATTTATATGAAGATTCCTAGTCCCAATATCTATAACTATGAAAAAATATTATTATTATTTAATTTATAGAAAATAAAGGCTTTAAACATTCTAAATTAATATAAGAAACAAGCCTTGACAATTCTATTCAAAATTATTCCATTTTTATTTCAAAATAAATTTATTGTACCCATTTCCCTTTACCCATGAAATAAAAAAAGAATAATATAGTCCTTGTGGGAAGTCTCACTAACAGTGAATGACATGTAACAAGAATTTGTTAAACAAATAATTATGAGTTGGAAACTTATCTATAAGTTCTAGAGAGAACATTTTTGCTTTGACACCCTATTAACATAAATTTCAGTATAAAAAGGTAATCAATATATTTTAAAGCTATAATTTCTTTTCTAACATTACTATATCCTTTATATAATCCCATAACATAGATGGGTTTACCAAGACTGATACCATCTATATCATCATATGCCAAAATTATTATTTTGAGAAGTGATGGAGTCCCTCTAACAATAGGTTGAATCCCTTAAACACCAAAGGCTAAAAATAAATTCCATGGGCATAAGAAACAATTGGGCATGATTTTCCAAAAATTTAAAACAACCCAACCGCACAAAACTCATAAATCAAGATAATATATATGATGAATGAAAATAAACTATGTAATCCCATGAATGAAAATAGGAAAACTACATTATCAGAGTGAAGAAGGAACATGGTATAACAACATACAAATCCAAATAGACAATAGGAATCAAGAAACAAAAGTGGTATCATCCCAAGAATCACATGTACTAGCTCAGAGATCTAACACCACCTTCCATTCCCAAGCATCACGGTGTATCACTAGATAAATAAGATATCATTCCTTTTTCAATATCATGATTTATGTCATCTTCAAATTCAATAATGTTCCCATGTAGGTGGTGAGTAGAAACACTATAATCATTCCCCATAGACTTCCCAACACAAGAAACTTTGTAAAAACTTGATAACACATTTTATAAAATATAATTGTATAATAAAAGAGATTAAAAGTAATTAATTCTGATAAATTCAAAACGGTTTATCATAATAAACACAATTTAAGCAAAAATAATTCAACTAAACCAGATTTTTCATTCTTTAAATTCCACGGGTAATATTTAACCGTGTCACACAAACACACCCAAATATACACAAAATGATTCATTCTAGGTGATAGTTCTATAATAAAGATCATTTACTCTTCAATCAATGAATTTGTAATTAGATTACCAATTTCAGGGTTACCAAATGTTACAAGCTCATTATTGAGGGTCACATATTCCATGTTCTGCAATGAAACAAATCACTTATTTCGGGTTAATTCCAATGAACATTACCTCACTCCAACTATGTATTCCATTACTATATATCCCTTACATTTTTTTCACCTAAATTTTTTAATCCCTTTAAATGATTTCATCAAACATGTTTCTTAATTCAAAAAAATACATGATTTTAAAATCAACATTTTAAAATTATAAAAAATCAATTTCCAAAAATACAATAAAAAATATCTCTATTTTTCCATGAAAAAAAATTAAATAAAAATTGGATTTAACATTAAAGTACATTAGAGTGTGGTAGAATCCACATACCTTTCAATGGATGGTGAAAATAAATACAACACATAGATCTTCTTGATCTAGGATCATAACTCCATCCCTTCAATAAATCTAACATGATATCATCATGATCAACCTCCTAAAACATTGATATATCTATAATATAATATATCTATGGATATGAGAGAGATATTATAAGAATATATCAAAGAAGAATGAATAAGGAGAAGGACATACCAACAAACCTTGATATCAAATTCACATTGATCCACAAATTAATAGTTCATAGATCGAAGGGAAACACCTCAGGATCCTATGATGGTGGATGAGCTAAAATCCATAGAAGGGTAGGGGATAAATTTTGGTTTCGCGGTGTCACCAAAAATTAAATTATTAAATTGTCTGGGATGAGAACAATAAACTACCATGAAACATATATCACAATCCACCAAATGTTCTAGCACATTATAAGATATTACATAAGGAACAAGACAATATAGAAACCATCCTGGTTAATAATGAATCTGGGAAACAATGGATAAGAAAAACCATATATCCTATTTACCTAAGAAGGTACATTGAAGTAACCCAGTACACCATCAAAAAAAATATCCTACATTGCAAACTACCCATTAAACTACATGGGCTCCAAAAATAAAAAATCCACATAATCACACCCTCAGACCTCTACAACTCTTGCTTTTCATCGATGACACAATGCCTAACTATGATATTAAATATATATTTCTCCAATGTTTATCCCAACAAAAAGTTATTTCCACTGAATAATTTCTCCCAAAACCCTACACTGCCATTGGGGGATCTATATCACAACAAGAAATTGACTATGACAAAGTTCAAGCCTCCACACCAAACTCAATGATTTTCCATTTTTAATCCTCTTCCAAAACCCTTCAAAACCAAACAGGCCTCCCAAAACCTAAAAGAATCATTATATTAACATTATGTATAAATTTTTTACTAGAATCTAGGTGTGTGACAATTAACATATTTTACTGATTCATCAATGGTTCATGGATATTGATGTAGTGTTCTATAGTTGGTTTTCTGGATCCTTATAATTTTCGCATTCACATTAAAGTAGTAGATAACCTTTTTTATTTATTGTTCAAATGATAGAAACATATCAGTGGAGTTTGATTTTCTATCATTATATGGGACTACAATTTCTGTATGAGTAATTTCCCCTCTTCCATTGTGAATAGGGTATGTTTTTTAAGAATTCTACAACATTTTAAAAATATTATACTTCAATAAATTCTTGTTAATCTAGTGGGATGTTTTCTAGAATATGTTGACAGATCGAGGTCCCTATGTCACCCTAGGGCATCAATTTTATGTTTCAAGGTAAAATTATCCATTACCGCCATGGAGTTGTTATGGATCGAGGTTGGGGATGAATATAAATTTTATTATATGGTGAATTTTGGGTTCTTGTTTTACAATTTATAATCATGATTCTTTTTGGGACACCTTCATCTAGAGTATCATAACCTTGTGAAGAAGGGTGTCTCCATAAAAATGGATTTTTCACTAGATGTTCCTAAAATTATAAAGTTCTCTATAATCAATTTCAAATTGTAAATTATAGTTCTAGTTAGGACATTACAAGTAAATATTCTAGTGTTTTGAATTATGGTCAAATATTGAGATCTTCCACTTTTGTTTCTTGGAATAGTTTCAATGTTTTAATGAAGGAGTTGTCACCCATTAAAACAAAGGATGCCTTTTAAAACATGATTATTAGTGTTGTGAGTCAAGATCTTAACACTAATTTGCTAAGGATTTATGAAACATCCTATGATAAAAACTCCAACACCATGTTTGATTATGTATATGACATGCAACACCTAGCCATAGAAAACACAGATATATTATTATATTATAACCATTACTATATAAAAATTTAAGTAGATGGTATGAATAAAAGTATCAAAATTATGAAATACGTATATGTTTTGTAATTAAGACAAATTTATTTATTAATTATTAATAAAAATAATTAAATTTTTATAAAATCATTTTAGGGTTCAAATGAAATTTCTTTAAAAGATGATTTTATTACTTTTTTATTAAAAATATTATATTTAATCTATTCCAATTAAAGAAAAAAAGTTTGATAAAATAGAATTATTTTATGAAATCATAATATAAAAATTATCATAGGTTGGTATTATAGGATTTTATGAATGTAAAGACCCTGAAATTTCAAGGAATTGTTTTTAAATACTTTGGAATTTTATGAGCCTGTGGCTTCAAACGACACTTGATTCTGAGGCCCGGTGTGGCAGGAATAAATTTCTAAAGTTTAGCTCGGGTATGTTCAGTAAACGAATGAGCAAGTTTTTCTCTCTTTTGAAATGGTGCTCGGAATTGAAATCTGAGGGCACCGATGAACTCGTAATGTTGGTAATTGCTTAAGGGGACCTTTAACGCAGTTTTGTTTTAAGCGGGATGAGAATTATTATTTAGGGAATTAGTTTAAAATAAATAAAATTGTAAGAATAATTTTATTTTATAACTTTGGAAGTTAAACCCTCCCATGGGAAGTTGTTGGTGGGGCCCACAACCACCCAACTTCCCATGTGTGGATATATGAGAGGGGCCCACACGATCCCCAACCTTTCATCTCCCATATCCCTCATTAAACTAACCAAATAAATCCCTTAAACCCCCATTAAACACCCTTGTTTAATGTTGACAACTCTCCCAACATTTATGAGATCTTCCACCTCCTCTCCCTCTCTTTAATTAATTTCCAACAAATTTATTTAATGAAGTGGTTTGAATGTTTGAAATTTAAATGACTTGTGTTTAATAAAATAATAAGGTAGCTTATTATTTTATTTGGGGAGGCTTTCATTGTGTGAAGAAGAATTGGGGAGAGCTATTGATTTTTTAGGGAAGAACACCGACCCTACGACGAAGAACGAAGACTTCTTCGACGAAGAACGCCGGTTCCACGATGAATGATGACGCGCCATCCATTATCTTACCTATGACAAGTGAGGAGACGCTGCTTCCTCCTCGGACGCACTCCAACGTCGCCTACGAATCCTTTCCTCACGACGCCATCTTCCGTGACGCCCGACGAGCGATGTCAATTATCAAGGTAGGGGGTCTATATTCAATTTTAATGGATTAAAATTGTTCTTAATCTCTTTGTTATAATTGGATTATCTTTGTCCAATTGTTGCCGCCTAAAATGGAGGGCGCGGGCCGAACAAACACGGCCCGTCGACCCTCCACTGGGTCTTATTTTGGTACGCAATGGAAGCGGCAACAGGAGGTGGTGGTGAGGAACAGAAGAGGCGGTCGTGTGCCGGCCGCGTGCAAAGGAACCGCGGCCCGAAACGGCGGGCCGCTCGACCTAGGAAGAACCGACCAGATATAACTGGTCGGGCCGAAGGAAGGAACCACGGAACCCCTTTGGCGCCGCGCTGTGGAGAACCACGGCCCGCACTCCGCGGGCCGTTTTGACGGGCGAACTGGTGGGCAGGCGGCCGACCGGGTTGAAGAAGATGAAGTGCCTTCATGGCGTTGTACTGAGGAAGAAACATGGCCCACCTGTACGGGCCGCTCGTTGATCGAACGGGCCTGTAGGGGGCCAGCTGGGCTGGGAATAACCCACGGTGCTAGGAGGGCGCTGCGCCTGAGGAACTGCGGCCCGCCTAAGCGTGCCACTCGTGCAGCAAAGTCGGCCTTCTTCAGCCAGCCGGATGGGAGGGTGGCACCACATGGCGCCGCCGGTTCGGATACCCGAGGGGGACATGCCCACTCAGATTGCTCGGCCCTACCGGGCCGAGCTGCGCGGCTAGATAGGTCGCGCACTGCCGGGCAGTGTTCCGCTGCTCCAGGTCGGGCCGCGCTGGGCTAGGCCTCGCCCATTCGTGTTGGGCCACTCCTTCGGATTGGGAACACCCCTTTATGCCAGGCCATGCCCATTAGGGCCATGCCTCAAATTTCATCGTGCATGTCCGACCCCCTACCGGTTGGGACCCGCCAACTCTGGGTTGACCTGACCCATCAGCCCACCGGGCTTAACGGGCCGAGCACCTTTTCACTTAAATGTTAATAACTTGAAGACCGCCCGTCCGATTGACGTGCCATCTGTGGAACTGGGACCCTTGTGATGAGGTGGTCCTTTTGCGATACTCTAAATGAGTTTTGGAAGACTTGGAAAACATCTGGGTTTGGAATGAGCGTAATTCCAACGGGGCCCTCGGAACGGATACCCTTATAACTTAAGGACTGGACGTCTGATTGATGTGTGGTTGACTATGTTAGATTACTCTTGATGAGATGGTAATTTTGGAATACTTCACCTAAGAATTGGACGTAGTTGGAGTATGGCCGGGTTGGATTGTACTCGAAATCCAACCGGGCCCCTGGAATAGAAATGCTAATAACTCACAGACTGGTAGTCCGATTAACGTGATGTCTATTACGTTGAGACCCCTACGACGAGGCGGTCATTCGAGATACTTCCACGAAATATTAAGTAACACATGGAAGTATCGAATAGTTTCTCATGGAAAGGATCCTCTCAGAGATGTGCGTACAGAGTACGGAGACGAGCGTACGGAGTAAGGAGACCTTGTAGCTGGCTGAGACCAGATGATTACTTGTCCGATTCGATTCAGAGTGACATAACTAGCCCAGTGGGGATGAATACTGTGTTGGGGTGGTAGAACCATGGTGGAGAAGCACTACTGTGTTGGGGAGGAAGACCCGCTATACTCAACATAAGGAGTACCTCTGTAGGCTATGAGGGAGTGTGCTTGGTTGCAGCGGTAGACCCATGGCGGGGAATCGCTATTGTGTTAGGGTGACAGACCCATGGTACTCAATAGAGGAGGAGTAACTTAGTAGTCTATGGTTAGAGAGCATCACCTCAGAGTCGCAACAGGATCATTGTACTAGATCATGGAGGAGCTCTCCAGCTATTGTGGTTTCGATAATGAAAATCCTCGTTCGAGCTGATTCAATGACCTTTGTGTTTTTCCTCATGATTGGGATAAGTTACTTGATAACATAGGTATATGTATGGGCATATACCTATGTAAAGGTTATCTGTTGAGATCATTATTTGTGGTTTATCCTTGTTAGATTTTGTGAGACCTTGAGGGTCTTGGGGTCCCTACTGAATATCGTTATACTCACCCCTACACGGGCTATGCCTGCACCATGTTGTGTTGGTTGCAGACGACGGACAACACTTATCGTGGTTGAGGCTTATAGAGCTGGACAATACCGTAGGTGGATCTCACGACGAGTCGGTACCCAGAGGAGATGGACAGATATGGAGTGTTGAGGAGGACATTTGTACCTACCCTTCTTGTAGGAACCCAGAGTACGATCCAGGATCTTCTTCACCATTCAACTATTTATCTTTTCAATTGTAATTTCATTCAGTTGTAGTTTTACCTTTCTGTTGGGCTTGTATTTCCAGCCCATTTTCATTTTCAGAACACTTGTTACTGTTTTACTTAGTGTTTGATTCTGCTTGTACTCTGGTTGTGAGCGTTTTTACGTTTCATAAAGGCAATGCCTTCCCATTTATAGAGATTTACGCCTTTGGTGCTAGTCTCCAGCCCCTAGCCTATGGAAGGTGGGCTTGGGGTAGTTATGACACGGGCCCCGGGGGACATGTCATTAGAAGTTTGTGTTAGAGGAGTCAGTTCTACCACAGAACATAGGACTATGATATTTTATTTATGTGAAGCAATATTTTTAACAGTACCGAGTGTGGTTTTCAGTTCAGGGAGTCCAGTATTGGTGCGGCGGCAGACATATCTATACACGAGGACCATGCCTACTAATTTCCGACTCAGTACATGAAAACACGGATTGCGTGCGTGTTCTAAAAAAATTTAAGTTAGCTCAAACCAGGTCATCTCAACAGGTTTAAATCGTTTGACCTTGTCATATCTATTCAAGATGCCTCCACGCAGACAGTTAGTTGGAGTCCCGAGAGAGCACCCGATGATGGTTCCCCGAGAGATGAGGCTCCAGTGCAGGACCCTCTTACTATGATAGAACATTTGGGTGGTGTACCAGCACCACCACCACCCGGTGGGCAGCAGATGCCACCAACCATACTAGTGGATGGTGCACGCTGACAGAGCGTGTTTCACGAGTTCCAACAGTAGAGGCCTCTGAAGTTATGAGGTGATACAGATTCCCAGGAAGTAGTGGATTGGATAGAGGCTATTTCTATAGTTCTACACCAAGTGTAGACACTATTAGAGCATATGGTGATCTTAGCTACTCGTGTTTCCCAGTGAGTGACCATGAGGTTGGTCCGCATAGTAACGAGGCTTCGAAACGTGGACCGATGCCTATGATAGTACCTTAGAGTAGTGTGCCATCTATATAACTACCTGTTGGTCTGCAGTTACGACTGGTGTTATTGGTAGAGGACACTTGTAAGCTTACTTCCTTACATGTGTTTCAGCAACAGATACCCCTCATGATCCGAGGCGAGCCCGACTCACAGGCGGCTTAGGACTTGCTTGAGGAGGTGGCTAAGAGTTTTCTAGAGCTTATATAGCTTCGGTAGGTTGACAAGTCAGTAGATGAGTATTCATCAAGGCGTACCAATCGTTCCTGGTACTTGATGACTACGATACAATCAGTGCTTTAGATCTCAGAACTCAGACCGAGGTTTGATTAAAAGAAAACTGAGCCAACACTTTTCCTCTATGCATTCCAACTTATTCTAGGGTGTTAGAGAGAACCTTTGTGGTTAAATATTCTATGGATAAATGGATACCGCTAGAGAATGTTAGTAGTGGGAAAGCAGGTAACTGGCGCCAGTCTCAGAGACTTCAGATGTAAAAATTTTCAAGAAGAGGAAGTGTTAAGGACAAACGAATCTGTAGAGCACCAGACATGGAAGCAGACCTAGGAGAGCGGCATGAGGTGGTGTACATATTGACATGTTACAACCACCCACCTTTTTAGTCCCCGACAAGCTCAGGGAGTAAGAGGCCAGGGGAAGAGAGTAGCTGCATGTGATCAAGGAGTGTGACCTAAGGGCTCTATGAAGGATTCGAGGAAAAGTGTGTGTCTACTATTGGTTGCCGTAACAACAAACATTGATACAAATCATTCCTTCCATCCATGAATCATGTCCTAGAACAAGATTTTCCGATTAAAATGGTTGACTTGACCCTAAATTTCTAGATTCCTACTGGAGGAGACCTAATGACCACACACTGATGCAGACAATGTGACTCAACCCTTTGAGGCGAGAGTGACAGTTAGATCTCTTGGTAGCAGAGTCGTGGCCATACGACGTCATCCAAGACATGAATTGTATTGTTCATGTCAGGATTGACTGTATTAGGCAACGAATGTGGTTCATCCAGGGGATGGGACCAGATTTCTCATTTTGGCAAAGGAGAAATTTTAGCAGCTCTTGTAGGTCTAGAGATGTTATAGGCTACGAAAAAGAAGGTACAGATCATCCAGGAGCGGATGAAGACTGCACAGAGCAGGCATAAATCTTATGTTGATAGGAGATGGAGAACATTGGAGTTCGAGGATGGTGATAACGTTTTCATATGGGTCTCACCTTGACGAGGTATACGGAGAAGTGTCTGAGGCGGCAAGTTATATCCGAGGTTCAACGGACCTTTATAGGTCCACAGTAGGGTAGGCGAGGTGGCAAACCTCCTGTACCTTCCACCTCAACTGCATCGGGTGCATGATGTCTTCCACGTATCTTAGCTAAGGAGATACGTGCAAGACCTGAACCGCATCATTGATCATGGAAAAATGGACATCAATGATTGGGCTACAGTCACGGAGGTCCCGATAAAGATTGAGGATCGACAAGAGAGGGTCCTACATGGATGATTGATTCCTCTGGAGCGCATTCGTTGGCATCACAGGAAACTCTAGGAGAGAAAATGGGAGTGAGAGGCTCATATACAGTTACCATACCCTCATTTGTTTCCCTAGTTTATGTGGTAGCTTAATGAGGACATAAATCCCTGAAGTGGGAGTAATGTAATGACCCTAAAATTTCAAGGAAATTTTTTTCTTAAATACGTTAGAGTTTTACGACTATGTGGCTTCTGACAGAACTTGATTATGAGGCCCGGTGTGCCCGGAATAAATTTTCGAAGTTTAGCTCGGATATGTTCAGTAAACGAATGAGCGGGTTTTTCTATCTTTTAAACCAATGCCCAGAATTGAAATCTAAGTGCACCGATGAACTCGCAACGTCGGAAATTTCATAAGGGTGCCTTTACAGCAGTTGTGGTTTAAGTAGGTTGGGAATTATTATTTGGGGAATTAGTTTAAAATAAATAAAATTGTTAGAACAATTTTATTTTATAACTTTGGAAGTTAAACACTCCCATGGGAAGTTGTTGGTGGGGCTTACAACCACCCAACTTCCCATGTGTGGATATATGAGAGGTTGGGACTACACGATCCCCACCCATTCATCTCCCATAACCTTCATTAAACTCAACAAATAACTCCCTTAAACCCCCCATTAATCACCCTTGTTTAATGTTGACAACTCTCCCAACATTTATGAGATCTTCAACCTCCTCTCCCTCTCTTTAATTTATTTCCAACACATTTAATTAATTATGTGGTTTGAATGTTTTAATTTTAAATGGATTGTGTTAAATAAAATAATAGGGTAGCATATTATTTTATTTTGGGGAGGCCTTCATTGTGTGAAGAAGAGTTGGGGAGAGCTCTGGAGTTTTTGGGGAAGAACACCGACCCTCCGATGAAGAACGATGACTTATTCGATGAAGAACTCCAGTTCCACAAAGAATGACGATGCCCCATCCATTCTCTTCTCCACGACAAGTGATGAGACACATCTTCCCCCTTGGATGCACTCTGACATCGGCTACGAAACATTTCTTCGCGACGCCGTCTTCCACGATGCCCGACGTGCGACATCAATTATCGAGGTAGGGGGATTCTGTTCAATTTTAATGGAATAAAACTGTTCTTGTTCTCATTGTAAGAATTGGATTGTCATTGGCCAATTTCTATCACCTAATGCGGAGGGCGCGGACCGAACGAACACGACCCATCGACCCTCCGTTGGATCTTATGTTTGTAAGCAATGGAAGAGGCAGAGGGATTTGGTGGCGATGAATGGAAGCAGCGGCCGTGCGCCGGATGCTTGCAAAGGAACCATGTGCCGCAACTGCCGGTCGCTCGACCGGGGAAGAACCGGTTGGCTATAACCGGCTAGGTCGAAGGAAGGAACAATGGCGCCCCTTTGGCGCCATGCTGCGGAGAACCGCAGCCCGCACTCCGCGGGACGTTTTGGCTGGCGAACCGCTCGGCAGGCAGCCGAACAGGTTGAAGAAGGTGTGGCGCCTTCATCGCACTGCACTGGGGAAGAAACGTGGCCGGCATGTGCGGGCCGCTCGGCGGTCGAACCGGCAGGCAGAAAGCCTGCCGGGCTGGGAAGAACTCGTGGCGCCAGGAGGGCAACACGCTTGAGGAACCACGACCTACCAAAGCGGGCCGCCCGCACAGCAGAGCAGGTCGGCTTTGGCCATCCGGATGGGAGGGCAGCGCCCCTTGGCACCACCGGTTCGGACATCCGTGGAGGCCACGCCCCCTCGGACCGCTCGGCACAGCCGGACCACGCCCTTCTGGGCCGGGCTGCGTCGGGCCAGGCCGGGCCATGCCCATTCGGGTCAGGACATGCCCATTTGTTCTAGGACACGCCCATTAGGGTCGGGATGCATGTTTCATAAGGCCGGTCTGACCCCCTCCCGGGTCGGACCCGCCAACTCGGGGTTGACCTGACCCGTCCGCCCACCGGGCTTAATGGGTCGTGACTATTTTCACTGAAACGTGAATAACATGAAGACCACACGTCCGATCGACGCGTCGTCTGCGGCACTAGGACCCTCGTGACGAGGAGGTACTTTTGAGATACTCTAACTGAGTTTTGAATGACATGGAAAATGTCCGGGTTTGGAATGAGCATAATTTCAACCGGGCCCTCGGGGCAGAAACACTTATAACTAAAGGATCGGACTTCTGATTGACGTGTCGTCGACTATATTGGATTCCTCTTGATGATATGGTTCTTTTGGAATACTTCACCTGAGTTTTGGATGCAGCTGGAGTATGACCGGGTTGGATTGTACTTGAAATCCAAACGGGCCCCTGGAACGAAAATGCTAATTACTCACAGACCAGACATCCGATTGACACGCCGTCTATTTCATTGAGACCCCTATGACGAGGTGGTCCTTTGAGATACCTTCACGTGAGATTACGTAACACATGAAAGTATCGACCTATAGCTCATGGAGCGGATCCTCTCATAGACAAGCGTACAGAGTACGAAGACCTTGTAGCTAGCTGAGACCTGATGACTGCGTGTCCGATTCGATTCGGAGTGACTTGACTAGCCCAGTGGGGAGCACTAATGTGTTGGGGTGGCATACCCATGGCGGAGGAGCGCTACTGTGTTGGGGCGGCAGACCCACGTTACTCGATAGAAGGAGTGCCTCTGTAGGCTATGAGGGGGTGCGATTGGTTGCAGCATCAGACCCATGGAGGGGAATCGATACTATGTTGGGGTGACAGACACGTGATACTCGATAGTGGAGGTATACCTCAGTAGTCTAATGTTAGTGTGCATCACCTCGGAGTCGCGACATGATCACTGTACTCGACAGAGGAGGATCTCTCCAGCAGTTTTTGTTTCGATAATGGAAGACCTGGTTTGAGCTGAGTCAATGACCTTTGTGTTTTTCCTCACGATTGAGATGGGTTACTTGATAACCTTGGTATATGTGTGGGAATATACCTAAGAAAAGGTTAATCGTTGAGATCTTTCTTTGTGGTTTATCCTTGTAAGATTTTATGAGACCTTGAGGGTCTCGAGGTCCCTACTGAGTATCGTTATTCTCGCACCTGCACAGGCTATGCCTGCACCTCGTTGTGTTGGTTGCAGACGACGGACATCACTGATCATGGTTTAGGCTTATAGAGTTGGATAGTACCCGAAGGTGGATCACACGACAAGTCGGTACCCTGAAGAGATGGATGGACGTGGAGTGGTGAAGGGGACATCTTTACCTACCATTCAGGTAAGAACTCGGAGGACGATCCAGGAGCTGCTTCACCATTCAGCTATTTTTCTTTTTAGTTGTACTTTCTTATAGTTATAGTAGTACCTTCCCGTTGGGCTTGTATTTCCAGCCCCTTTGTACTTTTAGCACACTTGTTACTATTTTACATAGTGTTTCCTTCTACTTGTACTCTGGTTGTGTGTGTGTTTACGTTTTATAAAGGCAATGCCTTCCTAGTTATAGAGATTTACGCCTTTGGATCTAGTCTCATGCCCCTGGCCTATGGAAGGCAGGCTTGGGGTAGTTACGACACAGGCCCTAGGGGACGGGTCATGACAATGAAAATATTGGGTTTTCATTGAATATTGAAAGTAAATTTTTTTTGTACTTTTATTTGTAAAATTTTAATTTCTTTTCATTAATTGACCCATTATTATTTGAATTTTATCCTAAATTAACAGATTCTTCATTTAAATATATATTATCTAATTAAATACATTTTAATAATCTTTATACATTTATTTGGTATAGTTTTATTTTTCAGTTTAAAAAAATGAATTTATCTTAAAATTGTTTTGATTGGGTTTTATATTTTAATAATAAATTAATATTTTCCACTTATAAAAAATAACTTTAAAAATAGATTAAATAGTTTGAATTAGGAGTTAAAAATTTGATAAATATTTTCCTTTTATTTTTGGTCATTTTGAATAGTTACTGTAGTAAATATATTTGTCATTGCGGTAATGGTAAAATGTGTAAATCAAGGATTAAAATATGAAATAATTTCTCAAAATAGACCATAAACATGATTATATTTCATTATATGTGATAAATTATACCATATCCATACAAAACATTCATTTATACATTTTTGGTGCAATATTCCCTAAATAATGAGATTTATATTAAGTTATGCAATGAAAATTCCAAAATACCACTTTCTTGCTTTTAAATGTATCTTATATTTTCAAAAACATCAAAAATTAGTTATTAAGGAATATAAAATTTTACTTTAAAAATATTTATGTTATTTAAAATTATGGTAATTTATTTTTATTTTTTAGTGATGAAATTATTACCCAAAATGGTTACACAATACTGACATAGTGGTTGTGAAATTAGTAGAAAAATAATGTAAATTATTTTTAAAACACTAAAATTAATTTTTTTAGGAGACTTATAGTGATCTATTAATTTTATAGATAAATATAAAATATTAGTGATGTGTTAATTGATTATATTAGAATTCCATTTCTATCATGTTGATTTTAAAGTCAAATAAAATCAACAGTTTCAACATTTACATCCCTAATATTTTATGTTAATTTTTTTTTCAATTATTAATAAAACATAAAAATATTTAATGCGGATAAATTTTATGTTAATTTTTATAAAATTTCACTCATTTTTTATTTATGATATAATATTTGAATTTTAATTAAAATTATAACCCTTTAATATTAAAAAATTTATTACCGTAGTTAAGGATTAATTTTTTATCTAATGGGTTAAAAATGATAGGTGTAAAAGGAAATATAAAAATATATATAAATTAAATTTGATGAATACTTTAATACCATAACCTCATTATCATATAGTGAATTTAATTTTTATCGTATTTTAATTAGATAGACACATGTTATATTACCATATTTCCTGTATTTCTAACAATTCCATCAATGATATTTGATAATAAATAATCTTTTATTAAATTATTTTAATTTCATAAATATTCTACTAAAATTTTAGAATTTTATATAGTTTATAATATAAAATATAGTCTATTTAGGGGTATGTTTTCTTTTTAAAGAAACATTATTGACCAATTTAGTGTAAGATATATCGTTACTTTTGTAATAGACAGAAGTGTTAACGAGATATTGATAAAAAGAGATAAGGGTCAAAAATCACAAAAAATCATCATTTTTTAGGAGAGGATCTAAGATCATTAGAAAATTTATTTTAAAATTTTCAATTTTTATATTTTCTATCAATAAAATTAATTTATTTTAATTTAATACTTTATAAAATTATAAAATTACCTATCTCCTTAATTATAAAAAGAACATCGTCTTCTCTATTTCGAAAACTATTTATATACTCTCTCATGGCCATGATAAACTGAAATAACTTAATATAATCCCCTAAAATTATAGAGGTCTTATTTTATGAATAATACAAACCTAGTATGGATTAATGTGTAAAAGTGTGGTTTTCTAAATAAGTTGAATAACTATTAACCATAAGTTTTTAGTTTTAACTCTTATCTTATATCGTAGGGATATTATTTAACCACTATGATATAAAAAATAAGAATTTACCATATACAGATATGCTTTTATATTAATTTAATAATCTATATACATCTTTTTCTTATATAAAATTTCAAATGAAACCGTCATTCATGTGTACAATGGATTACTACCTTATAAACTAATATAATTATTTTTCTATAATGGCATATCAGGATATGTTATAATGATTAATGGAATGTATATATATTTATATTATATGAATGAAATGTTTATAGTTATAATTAAAATATCATATAATTTCTTACAAATCCATCCATTGAAAATGATAATGTTGTTCATGTAAATGCGGACTACCTCCATAATGAAACGATTTGATTATTTTTTCAGAATCGCATCATATTAATATAATATATTTTTTAAAAATAAATAATATTTTATTTAGGATATAATTTATCATTTTAAAAGGTAAAATAATACCCACATTATTTCTATAATTATTGTTGAAATTTTTTAAAATTAGTCACATGTACGTACGACTTACCATCTCCATGATTGTAACATAGTTCATTTTTTAAAACCACAATTTGCAGTTGGATTAAATATTATAATTTATTTCCGAATGTTATAATTATATCATGATTACTATTATGGAAATGATTAAATGATAACATATTTGACCATAGTGAACCTATTAAATAGACTTTGGACATATGTGGTGAATATCATGAAAACATTAAACCTAAACTTAATTGATCATGTAATTGATTTTAACATTTTAATAAATAAAATAATATGTATAATTGACATGAAATTTTTTTATAATAGATTAAATAATTAAAATGAATTTATTACTCCGTAATATAAATAAAATACATGATTTATCTGACTCGAGGTAAGAGATACATAAACATGAGATCTCATTTCAGATACTTTCAGATTTTATATTTAAAATCTTATTCTTCAATGCAAAAATTACTAAAATAATTTTACAGATGTATTTATATAGAAAAAATGAATTATAATGGGTGTTTTACATATATATTTAATTTAATTACAACGTTTTAAAAAGTTATTTTTGAGAGAAATTATTTTAATTTAACTGTAAATAGAAATATAAATGTTCTATTTTATCATATACATCATCAATGAAATTTATGAACTTCTTTACTATTAGTTTTTATTTCGCTTCATTTACATGAATTCATGACTTAATTAAAAAAACATATTTATATTTGTTATAGATTTTTTTGATTTCAAATGGTATTTTTAATATAAAGGTTTTCTTAATATCTGTATTTTTTCATATAGGTTCAAAAAAGTTTTTAATGGGGTTTATGGAGGAATGGTGAAATAATAAAATGTTTTATTTGAGGTATAGAAATTATTCATTATAGATAATTATTGGTGAGACTAATATAACTTATATGAATGGGTGATCCTATTATAAATTATTTTTCATGTGATCCACATTATAGTTTTCCAATGCATTCGTAACATTCCTTATATACAAAGGAAATAAGGCGGGAGTTAACAAGGGTAGTTTCTCCAACAGATTTAACTAGAGTAAAATTATATTAACCATGAGTTGAGCAATAATTATGAATATTCTTCTCTACGAATCATATTCTATTTTTCTAAAATGGTTTATAGTTTATTACAGTGGGTTTTAATGTTTTGTAGTGAAAAAAGTGTGTTGTGTGTCATGCAAATATGATTTGTTTAATATACTCAAAGAATATTGTTATAAAGTAAAAAATTTGTGGATTTTCATATTTTTTAAATAGAAAAATGTATCTTTATTTTTTCCCCTTAATGATATTTTTTTTCCATCAAATTTTTCAAAAACAAAATTCATGTTTTAAAGAAGGGTGAGAACAAAGAAGAAATTAATTTTCATGTTCTGAAAATTTATCCTTAAAATATAACATGTTTCTTTGTAAATGTTTTATACTATGGGTAAAATGGATTCTAAGAAGAACATTACACATTTTAATATGTTTATTTTTTATCTATGTTCTATGGAATAATTCAATGAAAGACTAAACCTTAAATATCTATGGAAATTATGGAAGTGAAATTTTGAATAAAAACTATTGATTATGTAATTTCTTAGGTCTATGTCATTATATTTGGAATCAGTGGAATGGTATAGATAATTTTTACTATTATTATGTTTTCACGTGTTGATAAAGTAAGAGTTATGGACCAAATCATGGTTTTATATTGACAAATTCATAGACACCCCCTTTCGTGTTTTAGGTGATGTGAGTTTAGGATAATTAAGTGGGTTTAATGAGATATTCATTTAAATAATACCCATGGATTTATTATATGTTTCATAAGTAATGGTTTTATTTTAATATCTAAATAACAATGGATATTTTTATACTTTTTTGGATTATATGACCTAATTCATGTTTTTTTCTATTTGAATATAAAATTATTCTTGATTAGCCATCGTTTAGAGTAAAAATCGATATTATGGTAGAAATTTATTAAAGGATGAAATTACAATAACTATATAAGTTAATTTCCTTATATAATAAGCCTTTAGAGGTAAATTCATTACTCAACTATAAGAAAATGATCTTGAAATAAAATATCTAGTACTTTAAATTCTTATAAATCAATGGATTTTTAACACCTCATTAATTTATAGTTTTGTACAATTTGTTTTCTCATGATCATTCACTTTCTTATAATCAATGGTCTCTATTAATCTTCATCATTATTAAAATACTAAATTTTTCCTCTATGTTCATAAATTCACTTTACACTTATTATGTTATATTTAGAAACCTATTTGTGTGTTATTCTAGTTTACCTTCATTATTCTCATTTCCCATTTTTAAGAGAAAGTGAGATTAACCTTTTTTAAGATGTGGAATTTCAAATTATTATTTTAAAATATCAATCCATGTGTTTAAAAATTTAAGTTTAATTTTAGGGAAAACAATTTACTAATGTATTGGATAATGTAACACCCTGAAATTTTAAAATAACAAAATTTTCAATAGCTTATACTAAAAGAATCATCGAGCTAAAATGAACCAAGACATGTTATTATTTTATGGACATTATAACATTGTAAATGAATTTGGATGTATGAATATAATAAACAAAATTATGAAATATATATAGGTTTCATTATCAATAATAATGTATTGATTAATTATTAGGAAATAAAAAATTAATTATTAGTAAACTCTATTTATGTTTCAAAAATATGTTTCCTTATATAATTAATTTTTATCATTTAATGACATAATAATATATATAATCTCTAAAAATATTATAAATTTATCTAATAAAATAAATTTAATTTATGACATTTTAATTTTAAAATTAACTTTATTTAAAATTTTAATATATTTTTTAAAATATTGATTTTTTTGCTGAATAGTGAAAATATAATTTTTCATACTTTGTAATATTTTTATTTATATATATTGAAGTTAAAATTATTATTTTATTTTTTTATTAATGTAACATAATTATTCATCAGTTATTTTTATTTAATTAATTAAAATTTAATCATCTTTAAAGATGATTTTGTTAAAAGTTTATTTTTTGTGAAAAAATGGATTTTTCGGAAAACTATTTTTCATTGTATTTTTAATTTTAATCTTAATTTGCATTCTCAAAATTATTGATATTGAATCATAATAACTAGAACCAATATTTATAATAATTAGTTATTAATTTTTTTTTAATTTTTCCCTTTTATTTTTTTTTATTATGTATAGTAACCACAGTCGCTTTATTACATTGGTGAAAGTAAAATGGGTAAATCCGGGATAAAATCATGAATTAAGGTCTCAACGTCATTCCAAACATTCCGTAAAATGCTTTTATGGGATAAATTAGACGATATTAATAAAAAAACAAAATTTTGGAATTTTGGTTCTATATTCCACTAATAATGACACTTATATTAATTTATGCAATGAAAATGCCAAAATTTCAATATCTTGCATTTAAATTTATATTAAATGTTTACATTGAGATAAAAATAAGTTTTCAATTAATATAAAAGTTTATTTTTTACAAATAATTTATTTTCATTGTTGGTATTTAATTATTATATTTTGTAATAAAATAATTCCCATAAATGGTTTCACAACACCGACATAATGCTTGTGAAAGTAGTAGAAGAATAATGTAAATGATTTTAAAAAGACAAAAAGTAATAATTATTTGGTTTATTTATATAAAGCTATAAATTATATGGATACATATTACATATCTTTAATGTTTGAAAGTCTTGTATTCGAATTACTTCTTTTTTATGGTGGTTTAAATGTCAAACTAAATTAGTGGTGTCAAAATTGACAATAATGATATTTGGTCATAAATAATATTTTATTAAATTAATTAACATTAATAAAATTTTTAAATAGTAAAAATATATTTATTACTATTAGAAACTATCATACCTTTTTCATTTATCTTATCACTTTTACTTTATAAGTAAACACTTAACTGTTTAATATTGAAAAATCTATTAATATGGTTAATGTTAAGATTGGGTAACCAAGGGTTTAACCCAAAATGTATGGTTTAAAATTATATCTAAAACCATAGAAATGTTATTTTTTATTATATTAATAAAATATACTCATTATCATCTAATACATGTATTTTTTTCCATTTTACATGACAAATAAATATATTATATTAATTTTTTTTTGTATTTCAAAATATTGGATTAATAATATTTTATAAAAAATTAAATTGTGTAAAATTACTTAGATTTCTTGAAATTATTATATTTAAAAAATTTAAATGTTAGTTTATAATATCAATATTGTTCTCTTTATTTTTTATTTACCATTTATAGTAACTTTCCTGACTCTTTTATGGTAAAAACCTTGAAACCATAGTAATAGACAACGTGGTTAACAGGGGATTAATACTAATAGATAAGGGTAAAAAATAACCTATTAATAAAATTTTTATTCAAAGAGATTATTTAGTCATATAAATATATTTTAATAAAATAATATCAATTTCTATCCATTTTAATATGGAAATTAATTTATATTAATTAAATAAATTAAGAAAATCGAAGAGTTCCCCTCCCCTCGCGTATAAAAGGGGACATCCCTTAATCTATTCCTTGATACATTTTAGAAAACTAGATTGGATTATCAATACCCAAATATCATAATAGAATCAATAATATCATATTACTAGCCTTAGAGGGACCAAGGAATAATGTTACCGAGGTTTTTCGAAGAAGATGTAATGCTTTTAACAGAATATTTTTGTTTTAGTTCATCATCAACTTCTATAAAGTATTCATCAACAATTATGAAATAATAAAAATATTATCTACCATATACTAATATTTAATTATTATAATTTCATAGCTAATACCCACCTCCTTCCTCTATCAATTGTGAAATGAACCTATCATTCATATGTATGGAATATTACCTTCTCACGAACCAACACAGTTCAATTTCAATCAATGACTTTAATATCTGATTAGAAATATAAATTTAATAAATATATAAAAATATATTATATTAATGAAGTAATCATCATTAATTAAGTATAATATATCATATAATTTCGTTCATTTCAATCCATTTGAAAATTATAATGTTATTTTAGAGTACATGTGGACAACAACCTCTACAGAGCAATGCCATAAAATTTTAAAATCCATATCTGATAGAAGGAATGTATAATTGTATTTAATGAAATAATATTTTATTAATGATTTGATAATAATCATAGAAATTAAAAATAATACCTTATTTCTTTCCATCACTATTGTTGAAAAATGAAAATGTTACTAGTGTGTTCTTACATCCGTCTTTATTATTGTAACGTAGGAAATTTTTCTTAACCATATTTTTTTGCTGTGAAAATATAATTTACATAAAAATATAAAATTTATATTATTATTATTATTTATATTATTAAATAATAACCTCATTAGCCATATTCAACCAACATAAGTCATTTTTGACATACGATCTAAATTTCATCAAAACATATGACAATAACTAAAATGATTATGTAATTGAATATGGAATGGTAAAATAAAATAAAAGAAGATTTAAAACATAAGAATTTTATTAATAAATTTAATAATTTACATAATTTTATTATTCTGGGAGATAAATAAGTTATGTGATGATTCAGTCTCAAGGTAAGTGGAATATAAACTTAAAACCCCATGTTTAAATTGATGGAAGGATTTATTTTCAAAATAATTCTATTACATGTTCATATAATTAAAATTATTTTATGGATGTATTTAGATTGAAATTAAATAATTATAAAATGAATTTTACATATATTTTTTTACTTTCTTTCAATGTTTTTCCAAATGAATGTTTTTACCCAATATTTTGATATCCTTTCAAAAAAAAGGAAAGTTCTATTTTAATGTATACAACATCAATGTATTTTCTCTCTTCTATAAACATTATTTTCTATTTGAGTACCTTTTCTATAATCCATGGTTTATTCGTTAAAAAACAATATTTAATATTTCTTTATTTATCATTGTTTTGTTTTTTTAATTAAAATGGTATTTCTATTTCTAAAAATGATTTATATGTTGGTTTAATAGTGTTTTTGAGGATTTTAAGATAACAACGTGAAATCATTTTTTTTATTCATAAAATAGTACCAAGTAATTATAGATAATGACAGGGGAAATAGATATAATTTATACAAGACTACCCTTTATATATAGATAATATGATGGCTGATCCCTATTATTACTCTTTAATGCATTGGGTAGAGTTATTTATCTTTAAAGATGAGAACGTGGTAGTTAACCATAATTTTTATCCTATAGACTTAACTATGACCTGGTTATTTTTTATATTACATTATCATAGGTTATGAATATGATGCTATATGATTTCTATTCCCTATATTTCCTTAAATTGATTATTTTTTCTTGATATTATTTTTAAAGGTTTTCAATGAGAAAAATTGTGTTTGTTTAATGTTGTAATTATTTACAAAACACCAACCCACAATATAGTGGCACTAGTATAAATTATATGGTTTTTCCTATTTTTTCAATGCACTTACTAATTTTTTCATTTTTACCTTACATAGAATTTTATTCCTATCTATACTTTTAAATTTTCTCACTGGGATATAATATACATGTTTTTTATGTAATAGTTGTGACCTAATTATCTAAAACCATAATCATTAATTATTATCAAAATGAAAGGATGTATGATCTAGACAAAAAAATCTAGATTATAAAATGAATTAAGGGTGGGTATTTACAGTCTATAAAATGTATTGAATTGATATTTGATTTGATAGTGCACGCCTCAAATATAATGACATTATATTGGTTTATAGGTCTATAATATTTGTAATCATAGTTCTAATAAATATTAAGTGTCTATAAAAAGTTTCTTATAGTATATGGGTTAGTTAAGTTGGTTATTCTATCCATTAATGTGACATTGTTGTGTATGGAAATGCAAAAACCACTACTGTAGCTATTGAGGTAATGTTTATAGATGAAGAAGCTACTCTAGTTAAGGGTAATCCTCTATATTTTAATGTGGTCACCATTGTGGTTAGTATAGTAGTCATGCTAAAAAATAACATTACGGTTCATGGTGATAATGAATTTGGAAAAGAATTTTCTAAATCATGAGGAGATGTTAAACCAAAATATAAGAGTAAAAGAATCCCCATAAGAGTCTAGAAGATATGGTAATACATATATGAAGTGGTGGTGGATCTAATGAATCAAAAAATATTATATCAATAGATTAAAAATACACTTATTGGAAAAATAAATTTTATATATTTTTTATAATTTTCTTATTCAAGTGCGATTAATGTCAAAAGGGAGGATTTGAATCAGATAGTAATTTCGTCAAAAAAGAAAGAAAACCCTGGAAATAGAAGCACTTTAAAACCTTCCCAAAAAAATTATCATGATCAATGAGTGGAACAGTAGTTCAGAGGTGTGTAAAAAAACTCATAGTAAAGTGGAATTTCTAATAAATAATTCATAATTAAAATTAAAATATGTTATTCATGTCGGTGCTGGAAGGGTAGACAGAGTAAACAAATCCCTAAGAAGCAAGGGAATACAAGGATCATGAAAAATTATAATTAATATGGGGGCTCTGAGGGGTTCAATGTTTTCAATCCTTTAGTTATGGAAACTAATTAAGGGAGTAACAAATTTATAGGAAGTGATTCTATAAATACTCAATATGATGAATCTGTGAATGAGAATGAATGTTATATAACATCATTTTAGGGAGAGGACATGGAAAACATCTCTAATAATATCACTATAATTTCCACATTACATAAAATTAGTGATACATTATGAATATTTAATAAGAAAATATACTTCAATGAAACTATTGTGATCCTTCTTATTTATTACAATTAAAAAATGGTCAAATCATAACTCACAATTGAATAATGAATGGAATACTAACTAAGAAGAAGTCTAAAATATTAGAAGTTATAATCAGTGAAAAACTAATATTTATTAACAATAGTCAACATATTATTCATTGTGTTTTAAATAAATGATGATTGATATAAGGGAGTTCATCAAGGGAGAAGGAAGGATAACCTCTCTATTTGTGGGTTTGATTCATAAAGAATACATGTAATGTAAACTTTATATCATTTTTTTTCTCCATAGGATATAAAATTCATGTAATTTATGGTTTTACTATAATTAAATGATGTTCCAAATTTTGGTTGAATCTTGTAATCATTCATGTTATGAGTCAAAGTTAAAAGTGGTTTTCAGGAAAATGAGTAAAAATTTAAAATGTTTATAGGTGCATGTTCAATAATGTTTCCCAATCCTATAATAATAATCATGTCAATTATTAATAGTGATAACATTAAAAAATTTATATCAATGATTAAATTTTTTACTGATTATTTAATTTATTTTAATTGTATAATTAAATCACAATTACTTCATTTTGTTCATTTATTTATCTATATCAGTCTTATATAATCAATTTAATTACTGTAAAATGAATTGTAACATAATATTAGTAATTAATTGTTAATTTTTTAAATTTTTTTTAAATTATAATGAATAAAATATGTAAAACGGGAAAATAATTAAAACACTTAAATAAGAGATGTTACATTATCCATTTTAAATAATTTGAATCCTCAACATATAAATTATATCTCACTAATGAAAGTATTTTATGGTTTTGATAAGATAAAAAAGACTTGAGATATAATTTTTAATGAGATATAAACATAATTATTTTGGGTATTATAAGGATGAAAATGGTTTCCTTCATAATAAGAATATATATATATATATATTAATTTATCACACATATTATCAAAAATATGATTCTTATGTTGTTTATAAGTATTTATAGGGACCTAAATTCCACAAATTCATTAACATGATCAATTTTTTCATCCAAATACTGAATAATTTTTTTAAAAATTAACAACTAACATATTAACGTGAAAATTTAATGACAGGTTTCTCATACTTTGACAACATTTCCTCAAACCAGTATAATATTTGTTAAACTATGACATATTTAGGACATCATATTACTCATTGAGTTAGGAAATGGTTTGCATATATTTTTACCCTTTTATTAACCAAATCCACATAAATATAAAAACTAAATTTATCAATATAATTATTCTAAGATTCCAAATAAAAAATTCACATAAATGTATTGTAATGACATGGTGTCCAATAACCTATACCCAATGACTACTTCAGTAGATTGGCGTAAATAAATGTGATTAAATCCAAATGAACCAATAAGTTTATAATTTTTTGAGAACCAAATACATACATAGTACTCATTTTATATTGGGAATAAAATTAAATCATTATACATTAAAATATAAAATGATATGTATCTATGAAACATAATCCAAGATTTATTATTCATACCATTATAAATGGAAACAAAATAATGGTGAGATCAAATTCTTATTAAGAGATGCATAAAGTGGAAACTTTCATGAATCAATAAAACATAATGAATAATGAAAGTTAAATAACTAACCACACATTCCATTTAATCAATAACATGAAAATAATAACTGGATAAAAAATAATTAATATGGGTGGTTAAGAAATATAAAATGAATAACATTTTATAAATAAATAGATAAAATAATGCATACATAGATAATATCATAGAGAAAATATCATTTATAATAATAATAATAACTTGTTTCTCAATCAAGGAAATTATTAATTATTAGATATGATGATGTTGGGAATCATGATACCTGTACGTTTTTCCTTTCACAAGATAGTTTAAAACTAACAGTTAAAAACATGTAATGGGTTTGATTTTTCGTTTTATTTCTTTAGAATATTATATAGATTATTTTTGAAGTCACGTGATGAGACGCTACGAGATTCCAAGGACTGTTGAGCATAGAATTGATATTTGAAACATATTAATGATATTAATATTACATGTGCATATATTTCATGAAATATATAAAAAAAATTAAAAGAATTCTCAGAAAAAACATTGTAGGCCATCATTGAGTTTAAAATGTGGACTTTATCCAGGTTAAGACATAATCATTTTTGGTATTAGACATTACACTTGAGAAAATTTGTGGGATAATAAATAAATAAATTCAATTATATGGATTTAATGATTGGAAAAAAGCATAACTATTGATTTATTTTAAACACGCTTCTATATATAACATAATGTGTTAACAACATATCTATAAAAACTTATAAGATCCATTAGAGAGGTATTTTTCTAGGATAACATTCTTGATAAATGAACACAGATCAAATTTGATCATGACTAGGGATTTTTGGCCATAATATTCATGGTTCTAACAAATCATGGTGACTCATAGGAATTCTTAATTAGAGATTGATCGGATAATTATCCATTATGTTTATTTTTTGCGATTTCCTCCCATTTCTTTATATTTGTTGAATGAGGATCAAATCAATGAATAATAAATTTTTTCACCTAAATTTTTGATTTATTTGTACATTATTTATTCCATATTAGTTCATATAATTCTTCAACAGAGGTTCAATGATAAAATAAAAAAATGATAAGGTTTGTTCCTCCCATTTTATGTTTATGTTTTACTCCCTCATTTCATCGCACAATCATAATTGGTATGGATTTTTATTGAGTCAGTGATTTGATGATCAATGATAAAGATTGGTGATTCAAGGAAGAATTGGATTAGACTACATGTTTTTCTCTTTCTCACGAGGCAAGTACTATCAAGGATGATGAAGGCGATTCCTATTTCATTTTGGAAGCTAGAATCATGTGGGTAGACATAGCATGACCAGTCAATGCTAGATCTAATTTCCTTGGGCAAGAATGATGGTAGAGGGGGTAGATATGGGAGATTCATGAACTAGGCATGGTTTTAATGTGAAGTGAAAAAATATACAGTATGTAATCCAGGACTACAAACTATGTGGGACCCTACATGTATCACATTCATATCCATGGTCAATATAATGATCAAAAACCATGTGTTATATACCATATTTCATGTGACCTTCCCCTGGATGCATCACATGTAACATGGGGTGAATGAGTAGTCACAGAACCAGCTTTACATCGTGGTGCACGGGCAGGGCTGGAGTACACGAACAAAGACATAAGGCACATGCATGGTGCCAGATGAACTCTATAACACCCAAGACTTTTATGAGAAATATTTTTTTTATGTTATATACATCATCAAAGGAATATTTCACTACACACAACACTGGCTTTTCTTTCTTTACACGCAATCATAACCTTCCTCGATAGCTTGTGTCGTATGCAATACCGAGTTTCACTAAACAACGATTTGCTTTTAAAATATTTTTAAAACTAGCCTTTATCAATAGTAATACCCACTTTTTGAAGTTTTTTAAATTTTATTTTTCAAATTGGACCTCATTTTTGGATTCAGAATATCAAAATTAGCCTAGGGTGAAATTTTGGTATTTTTCTGAAAACTTTCAATTTTTGATGAATAGTGAAAACACTGGGTTACTATTTAAAAACTGACTTTTTATATAAATAATTATTTATTTTATTTAAATTTATTTTAGGTCAAAATTGATAAATAATACCTATATAAGTTCAATGTAATTTATTGGAGTCATTTTATATTAATTTTAGATATATAAAAATTTTATCGAACATTTCACCGTCTTTTACCCACCTCCTAGGAGAATTTGCAAATTTACATAAAACATAATTTTACCGCTTCTGTGAGTATAATTTTGAAAATCCGAGAGACATGGTTAATATCAAGGACTAAAATTTGGTCCAATGAGATGAAAATAATTTTTGGTGAATAGTAACTTTTTACTTTTTTTACCACAGTTAAAAGTAAATAGGGTAATTAAGGGTAAAAATGTTATTATTATTACCCTAACACATGTCCTAATTCTATTGGATAAGTTTAATTCGTGCAAAAACAACCTTAGAAATAAAATATGACCATTTATGCCCACTTGGATTAGATTAGGACATTTATTATTAATTTATTTAAAGAAGGGTTAAAATAGTTAAAATCAATGGTTAAAAATTAAATCATTTTTAATATAGGGTTATACCTAAGAAAAATTCGACTATAAATATTCATTTGAAATATAAAACGTTTTCCTACATAATGATATTTTTTTGTAATATTTATACATTAAATAATATAATTTATTTATGACACAATATTGATGAAGTAATTATATTATTAATGAAATATTGACATAATTGATGTTATAAATACCCAAATAAATGTAATTTGAGACTTTTTATGAATACCAATAATTATATATGTTAATATGACATGTTATTATTGATTTAATTAATTATTTTTGAACTAATATTTCTATTATGATTTTCAGAAACATCAATGACCAAATAGTGTCAAAATTGACATAAAATAGTTTTTTTTAAAATATTATATTATTAATTATTATTTTATTCCTAAAAATCTAAGGTTAGGCCAAATGACTTAGATAAGGTTATATATATTAATAATAAACAAATTGGGGTTCTTTTGGCTTGTTATAGTATGTTTATTAACCTTATAGTGTAAGATAACAAGAAGACACGGTAAATGTTAAATTATCTAACTTAAAGTTAAATCTAAATGAGAAGGTTAAAATAGAATCCTAAACCTGTATAAATTATATTGTATGAGACTATTTCGACCAATCCCTACCTTAGATTCTAAATAAATCAATTGGGAGCTATTAAAAACCGAATATGACTTTATAATAAAATATTATTTTTATTTTTTCCTAAGGTGCCCCTCCCCTCCCTTATAAAAGGGAACCTCCTTCCTCTCCTCCTCACACCACATTAAGCCTTCATGATCGTCCAACCCATGCCTATTTATACTCTCCACTTTCCTAGAAACATACTAGAGGTCATCGTATTCTTGGAAGACCAATTTTAGTGCCCAAAAAGGAGGTCTCAAAGAGGCGCTTCAAAGAAGAGGTAATGTCCGTTACCGATTCTTTCAGCTTTATTTCTTCTTCTACTACTTCTTCTTTAGTTGTTTCATTATGAAGTAAAAAACTTCAGTATCACTAATATACTGATATGTTATTATATGTATGAAACAACCCTATTTCACCATCTATCCATCCTACGGAAAACAAAATCACCACGCGTCCGTACAAACAAAATATCATCTCCACGCCGTGGTGTAATCTATTTTCCACCACCACCTTACTTGGATGGGTATAATGGGGTAAATAATAACTATATATGATTATTTTAAAGTGATACTGATTATGAGAGAGTATACTTACACTTCAATACAATTCCATGATCATGGGAATGATATCATCGCTCATGCGTTCGTAGAGAATACTGTCTCCACGATGTGATGTGACTCATTCTATATGATATTAATTGCATAATGATTATATAAATGAATTTAATTTATTAATATGATATATATTACACTAATACCATTATGTAAATGAGGAATCTATAACCTAAAGATAAGAATAAGAATTTATTTGACAAAACACGCATAAGAACAAAAAGTAATAAACACCCGAATAACAAGTAATAATGAAATATTTCTAATAAGAAGCTAAGAATTTGAACATATATGATATCATAATAATAATTATGATTCTTTAATATTTCAATGAAATTATTTAAATCATTATACAGGAGGTTCGGACACTTATGAATAAAATCAGACCTAAGGTAAGGGAAAATCTCGCAATCTCAATTTTTATCCGAGATTGTTTATACTTTAGAATTTACTGGGAAATATTTACCATCCACATCCATGTTTCGTCAATATGTAATTTTATTTATATCCTCATAAAATTGTTTAAATTAAATTTTACCCTTCTGTGAGTTTTTATTAAAAGATATGAAATGAATCTTTTGTCGTTTTTCGTATGAGGTACTTTTTGACTTTTCCGGCCAAAGTACGAGAAGAATGTTTTTTAACATATACGGACGGAATGGAATTTTAGAAAAATATTTCCATGAAGCTTCCATTACATGTTTTCATGTTTATTTTTAATCAACTTATTTTAGTTTAAAATTGTATGAAATTTTAATAAAGGAAAATATTTTTGAAGTAGAAAGGTTATTTTTCTCAAGAATGGATTTCAAGTGTTTTATCAAAATTATTTTACATCTAAGATAATACAGGGTTCTGTTTCTATCCCTATTTTACATTGATTTGATTATGTTATGATGGAATTATTTTTATGAGGACTTTTTATCTTATATGATTTATGTTATGATAGCATGATGTTTAAGAATCCCATTTTTATTACATGGGTTATGCTATGATGTATGATTTATGATTTTGTGGCACACATAATAATGGTTTCATTATGAGATGGGTGTGGCCTATATCTCCCCCCAATTCATTAGGTAGTTATTTATATCTCATTAGATATACATGGCTGGAACGGAAGGTTAAACCGGTTCAGTGAAACAGGACTGAAACAAGGAGTGAACTCGGATCAGAAATGGACTTTGTCTACTAAGACAGTCTTGGCTATGAGTCTTGACTACTAAGAAATGATTCTATATGATTATGTGTGGATGACACAAAGTTTGATGTTTTATGTTATGATTATTGGGATTAAATTTCACTACTATGATTTATCCCATTTTATGAAATTATGATCTCTTTTACAGGTTAAGATTTCCAAAATGATATGTTCTTATGAATATGATGTGATTGATATTTCTTTTATTTAACCTTACTGAGAATTTGAGCTCCCCCTTTTTTATGTTTTCTTTTCCCCAGGTCAGGAAGAATGATATTGAGTGAGATATACCAAAAAGGGACTCTAGATATGATGAAATAAATAGGAGACAGTGTAGATTTTTTATGAACAAGTTGATTATATTTCCCACTTTCTAAAGACACTATACCTAAATGGTCCTTTCATGATTTTGTTATATATTGTAATAAGTGTGATTCAATTTTGAATAAATAACCATGTTTACAATGTATGGGTTGTTATAGTTGGTATCATAGGAATGGTATAGTCAAACTTTGGAAACTAGGATGTGAAATCCTTAGTAAGAACCCTAAGGATAAGTCTAAGAATAGAACATAATCTTAGTGTTTTAGAAATAGACATGAATAACCTATGATAAGACCTTAAGTGTGAAATTTTATTCATGATTATGTGGTTTTCCTATTATAATTAGTGTTTCTCACACTATTCCTCTTGGTTTTAGTCAATGGCTGGAACCTGAAGGAACCATGTTAATGCGGAATGCGACGGGAAATGCTATGATTGTCCCCCTGAGAAACCAAACATTATGGGAGCTAGAATAAAAAATCTTGAAGCCATGCTCACACAACTTTTTCAAGCTATGAATCATGCAGGACTTCCAAACGAGCAAAGGAAAGAGCAACATCTTGTTGAATCCTTCATGAGGTAGCGTCCACCTTCATTCAGCTGGTCTACTGATCCATTAGTTGCTGAACAATGGATTAGTACTACTGAAAAGATATTTTCAGTACTTCAATGTTATGAACATGATAAAGTCATCTTTGCAGTGTATCATTTGGAAGGGGATGTTGATCAATGGTGGAATCTTATCAAGAATACGAGGCGAAGAGATGAAATTGAGTCCATGGAATGGGACGAGTTCAAGAACTTATTTTTCAATAAGTACTTACCTCGTATTCTTCGAACAAAGATGGAGAAGGAGTTTCTTGAACAGAAGAAAAAAGATGATGAATCTGTTGGTACCTAAGAAGAAAATTTTACACGACTTTCAAGGTACACTTCTGGTATTATTATCCAACCTAAGAGTAAGATCGATCGATTATTTAGTGGCTTAAAACCATGTCTTTGAAGGGAGTTAGCCATAAGGGACTTCAATAGTTGTGAGGAAATCGTTCGATGTGCCCTCAAGGTTGATATGGAGATTGGAGTAACCCATCAGTCATATGGGTTTGATAAGAATAGGAAAATGGAATTCAATGGAAAATCTAAAGAGCACACTGAAAAGAAGATGAGTTTTCTCTTATGCTCAAAGTGTGGAATGAAACATGGAGGGAGTTGTCTTAAAGGGACATGTAAATGTTTCAAATGTGGAAAGGAAGGTCATCGGGAATTTGAATTCCGAAATTATGGGAAGAAGATGTCTAGTGATGTGAACAAAGAAAAGGCTACACAGAGTGCACCTCCTACACTTCAATGTTACAAGTGCAACGAAATGGGGAATTATGCCAATCAATGCCCTAATCTAAGGGTTGTTGATGATGATCGAAGTCAATAAACTCATAAGGCTAAATTCAAAGGAAAGTAACATGCAATTTCTATTAGCGATGTGGAGTACGATAACGAAGTGGTGAAAGGTACACATACCATCCACTCTAAAGTATAAAATGTTTTATATTATTCTGGATCCACCCACTCTTTTATTTATAAATAATTTTCTAAGGGTATTGTCGTATTACATCAACAATTAGATGATGAGTTAGCTGTGACAACCCCTAATGGCACAATAGTCGCATCAAAAGTTTATAATTCTTCTTTGATTAATGTTTTTGGGAAAGTGCTTCCTGTAAATCTCATTATCCTTCCAATAGTGGAATTTTATGTGATTCTTGGCATAGACTGGATTTCTTTATATGGATCTCATATCAATTGCCAAATAAGGGATGTCACATTTCATATTCCAGATCAATCTATGACCGTCTATCGATGCAAGGATGAACATAACCTTCCAGTGGAAATTTCTTCCATATTATGGGTCTTGATTCCACTAAATTAAGGTTATTTATCTCAAATGGTTGGTGAGAAACTCACGATTAAGAATATTCCCATTGTACGAGAGTTTGACGATGTCTTTCCAGAGGTGTTTCTGGGTCTTCCACCAAATCGTGTAGTATAGTTTTCAATAGAACTTGTACCCGGTGCTTTGCCTATTTCAAATACACCTTATAGAATGGCCCCAATTGAGTTGCAGGAATTGAAGAAGGAACTCCAAGAGAGTCTTGAAAAAGTATTCATACGCCCTAGTGCGTCACCTTGGGGAGCACCTATTCTGTCTGTTAAGAAGAAAGATGGATCAATGAGACTCTGCATTGATTATCGAGAACTTAACAAGATCGCTATCAAGAACAAATAACTTCTCCCACACATTGATGAATTATTTTACCAACTACGCGGAGCTCAATACTTTTCCAAGATTGATCTTTGTTCAGGGTATCATCAATTAAGGGTCAAAAGGGAGGATATACCAAAGACGACATTTTGTACAAGGTATGGACACTATGAATTTATAGTGATGCCAATTGGTCTTACTAATTATCCTTCTATCTTCATGGATCTGATGAATAGAGTATTTAGAGAATATCTTGATTAGTTTGTGGTAGTCTTCATAAATGATATTTTTTTATATTCAAAGGGAAAGGAAGAACATGAAGTTCACTTGAGAATTATATTGAATACCCTGAGAAAGGAGAAGCTTTATGCCAAATTTACCAATTGTGAATTTTGTCTTCAAAAGGTTGCATTTTTTTGTCACATTATCTCAAAAAGATGGGATATTTGGGGATCCAGCAAAAATAGAGGTTATCGAAAGATGGTCGCGACCAACAACCGTAACCGAGATCCGAAGTTTTCTTGGTTTGGCTAGATATTATCGACGTTTTGTGAATGATTTTTCACGATTATCTAATCCACTCACTAGGTTGACTCAAAAAGGAGTTAAGTTCGTGTGGACAGAGGAATGTGACGAGAATTTCAAGGAGTTGAAAAGAAGGTTATCCAGTGCACCTGTACTCACACATCCATGTAGTGGAGAAAGGTTTGTGATCTACAGTGATTCATCCAAGAAGGGGTTGGGGTGTGTTCTTATGAAAAATGATATGGTGATAGCTTATGCCTCATGATAGTTGAAAATCCATGAGCAAAATTACTCAACTCATGATTTGGAGTCAGTAGTAGTAATCTTTGCATTAATGATTTGGAGGCATTATCTTAATGTATCAAGGTGTGATATTTATACTGATCATAAAATTTTAAAGTATATTTTCACAAAAAGGAGCTGAATATGCACCAAAGAAGATGGTTGGAGCTGATTAAGGATTACGACTGCTCAATTCATTACAACCCTGGGAAAGCAAACAAGGTAGAAGATGCATTAATTAGATAAGATCATGCTAGCTTATCCATGATAAGGATCACAAAAGATCCAATATTTATGTATTTACAAGGGATGGATCATGGAATTATAATGGAAGGGGAAAAAATTTATCTTTTTCAAATGAATGTTCAACAATCTATACATGTGAAGATTAAAGAGGTATAGAAAGAAGATGTAGAGTTATAAAAGAAGGTGAGAAATGTTCTTGAATTCAACCTTGATTGTGATGGGATAATAATGTTCCGGAATCGGGTATGTGTTCCTCCCATCCCCAAATTAAAGAAGGAGCTGCTGGATGAGGCTCATAGTTCTTCAGTCTCTATTCATCCTAGAATCACGAAGATGTATAGGGACCTGAAAGAGTACTTATGGTGGGATGGAATGAAAAGAGATGTTGCTAAGTATGTCTCTTGATGCTTCGTTTGTCAGTAAGTTAAATCTGAGAGACAGAAGTCTATGGGGATGTTACAACCATTACCCATACCTAAATGGAAATGGGGAAACATCACTACGGACTTTGTCACTGGACTTCCTAAAACATCCAAAGGCAATAATGCTATCTGTGTCGTAGTTGATCGACTCAAAAAGTCCGCACACTTCATTTCTATTAGAGAAGATTTCTCTTTGGATCAGCTTTCCATGATATATGTAAAGGAAGTGGTAAGATTGCATGGAGTACCACTTTCTATTATATCTGATCGGGATCCGAGGTTTACCTCAATGTTCTGGCGAAGTCTTCAGCATACTCTGGATACAGAGTTGAGTTTCAGAACTGCTTATCATCCTCATAAAAACGGTGATTATCCAATAAAAACACATATTTTGATTACATTTTATGGGTATGAAATTTTTATTTTTGATCTTGTGGTCCTGAGTTAGTGGATTTTAATTTTGAACATCAATTCTCATAATTTGTGCACTTCATTCCTAATATACACCAATTTAGGCCCAATGTTTCATCTGATTTTAGAGAATGTAATTATCCATATTTTAATTTGATATTTTGAGAAATGTATATAAACATAAATATGAACATTTTTCATTCAGGGATCAATGGAGTATTCATAAAGGATGATGATGATATTTGGCGATGAATGGAAACAATTCTGGAGAAGGCTGATGGGATATCATCCCACTGATGGAAATGTGGGGCCCACAATACAGGCCCAATGAATCCCACAATTCATGGGAGACTAGAAGACATATATAGGAACAAAAATGTCTTCTAAAGACAGTGATAATTCGTTCTAAATGGTGGTGATTAAGGCGTCCCAAGATGAAAATTCAATTCTGGGCCAGATTCTGCGGCCCTGAAAAACATCCCACTATTTCTATCATATCACGTGAAAGGTTTATTACTTTGGGCTGAAATTTTACAGGATGTTAGGGGAAATCCGGGGATTCATGTAAGTCTCCTAGGGTCCACTCATATTAGGCCTTCTAGAAGGTCCTTTAGGCACGTCTTTCCGGTGGATGCAAGCTGGATGCAACTTCGGGGCAAGAAGTGGAAAAGTCTCTCAACATTATTGTTCCAGCAACCCTTCCCCAACACAATTAATTAAAAGCACATCGGATATTAGGGGAGCGGCAAAGAAATCATTTTTTCCTATTTAAGGCAGTATTGGTGGAAGATTTAGGGATCTTGGAGCTTTGTTTTGAATGTAATGTTATTATGCCAAATTGTCTTTGTAGCATTTTTCCTTGCCATGTAAGTTGTTCGAATCACCATAGTTTTTAATAAAAGATCTTCTTATTATCTTGTTATGTTCTTCCTCTTATCACATTGATATCGTTGCCTTATGGGGTGAATTTATTCACACCAAACTTTGTGATTTTTTTCACACAACTGGGGAGTGATCGTTATTTTTATTGTTTTTACTTCTTCAATTCCACCCTTGTAAGTCTTATTTCCGCTTCTGTTGAGAACTTGTAATCAATGGAGGGCTAGATCTTTTATAGTTTTATCCAAGGGAGTAGAAAGGGGATGGATTTAATGTTATTTCACACTCCCTAAATGTTATTAATTTATTTTAATTGAGTTTCTTTCATTCAATGATTTTTATCTTTCCTCTTCCTTATTGAAATTATTCACCCCACTTTCATGTGCTAATTACATTTTTTACCTTTGAGTTCACATGAAAATGATCCTACAAGTGTATAAGTGATTATCATATGTTTTTAAGGTGTTTAATCAGTAAGTGATGAGGTTAGTTTGAATTCATTGCATGAATCCTTCTCGAGTTAATGAAGTTAAAATTGTAAAAAAGGAATTCATTCAATCCATGTCGAGCAATAACCTAGGATCAACTCATTTTCTCATAATTTGAATTCACATAGATCTTTTAGTGCTCTTTCAAAACCATATAAAATCAACCCATGTTGTGCACTTCATATCCAAAAATCTATCTCTTTTTATTGTGTGTCTAAAGGTTCTTCTTAGGTCTCTGAGGATTCGACAATCCAAGCTACACTACAAGCGACTGCTTGACCCTTAAAACTAGGGTAAATTTGGGTGAAACCAAATTTTGGAACCATTTACAGGGACCAAGTAAGTTCCTTAGAAAAAAACCTTCTTTCCTCACCCTAATTATTCTATTCTCACCCAAGATCTCTTATCTTTTCACATTGTCACTTTTTTTCTTTTGGCGCATGTCCGCCTTCACCCACGATAACTCAAATAGACTAGTTAGGGTGGAAAGTCATAGGATAGGGGAGTAAATTACACCATTGGATCCTAATCTTCCTAATAACCAAGAGTTAAATATTGTGTCAATTTTAATGGAGGGTCTTCAAGGAAACCAACTCATAAACCCGGGCAGGAACCAAAATGGAAATCCAAATGAGGCAGCCCCAAATTTGGGGAATGCAGTCGATCAAACCATGAATGACTACCTTCAACCTACCTAGACCAATGAAACCTCTTGAATTAGGCATGCTACCCTAGGAGATGCCCACTATGTCTTTAAACCTCATGTCTTTAACCACCTTATTACTTTCCATGGTATGGAGTCAGAAATGCCTTACCTTCATGTCAAGGAGTTCAATGAAATTGTTGAAACCATGCGCCCACCACATCAACTTGTGTTAGCTAAAATGAGGCTCTTTCCCTTATCACTTAAGGATCGAGCAAAGAACTGGTTAAATAATTTGAGGCCTTCATCAATCCACACTTTGAACCTACTACAAAGATAATTCTACAAGAAATACTTTCCCCACCACAAAACAATTGCACTTAAAAAGAGTATCCAAAACTTTATTGGAAAAGAGGGAGAGTCATTCTATGAAACATAGGAGAGGTTCAACGACACCCTAAACATGGTTCCACACCATGGTTTTTCTATTCCAGAAAAAGTAAGAATTTTCTATGAAGGTTTGGGCCTAGGGAACAAACAATTCATTGACATGATGTGTAATGGGACCTTTAAAAACAAATCCCCAAATGATGCTTATGAGTATCTAGAAATCCTTGCTGAATAAAACCAAACATGGGGAACATCACCTTATTCTGAAAAGCCTCAAAGAACTGATGTAATGCATACACTTAGAGAAGAGGAAAGCCTTAGGGAGAAACTTGCTGCACTCTCAAGGAAGGTTGAAGAGATAGACCATAGGAAAATCTATGAAATCCAAACTGTAGACCCTGTTTGCACAATCTGTGACAAACATGACCACAAAACAGACAAATTCCCAACCATTCCATCCATCAAGGATGTTCTTTTAGGAGGTCCACCGACTGAATTCAATGCCCTAAACTTTCAAAAGCCTCAATACCCAAACACATTCAACCCAAGGTATAATGACCACCCAGGATTCCGATTGAAAGATAAACAACAACCTAGCCAACCACAAGGACCAAACCCCTACCCTACACAAAAAGTTTCAAAACCAAAACCAATTACAACCACAACCAGTCCAATACCAACATCCTCCAGTCCAATACCAACAACCCATCCAACAACCAAAGTATCCTCGTGGGATAACCCAACCAACACAAGACCCTTCCCATTCTGTCCCTCTCCCAATCCTTGAACAAATGTGCAAACAAATGGAAAGGATGAACTCAGAAGTCTCTTCCCTGAAACAAGAAATTCAATCCATCAAAACTAGAAAGGCACCCATGCCCACATAGGCCATCCCACAAAAAACATCAAGGGGGGAGATAAGTTTCACTCAAATAACTCATGAACAACTAAAGTCTGTGACAGTTTTGAGAAGTGGGAAATCAATTGAGAAACATGAACAAATAGTTCAAGACCAACCTGAAGATTCAAACTCTAATGAAAATGAAAATGAAACACATGAACAAACTGAATATACTAATAAAAATGTTAAAGAAACAACTCTTCAAAAAACAACCCCACAACCTTCCCCATTTCCTCAACACATGAGGCGGAAAACCACGCCTGAATTGAGTGAAACATTGATGGGAAATATTCTCACAAGTCTTGTTGAAAATTCCACTCCTCAATGCCATTCATACCATTCCTGAATACTCAAAATACCTTAAGTACTGCTGCACATTTAAATAGAAATTCTCACATAAGAACCATGTCCTTCTGGAAGCAATTGTTAGCACAACAATCCATAGAACCCTTCCTCCAAAGATGAAAGACCCAGGATGCCCTTACATAAATGTTGAACTAGGAGAGAACAATGTTGTCAAAGCCTTGTGTGATCTAGGATCCAGTGTGAACCTCATTCCTTATGCTATGTATTGGAATTTATGGCTCAAAGAACTCCAACCCACATCTGTCACTCTTTAACTTGCTGATCGTAGTATTCGAGTTCCAAAGTAGATATTAAAGGATGTTTTGGTGAAAGTTGAAAATTTCATTTACCCAACTGACTTCACTGTTCTAGAAAATCACCCAAGCTTAGGTCCTAGGGGGAAAACCCCAATCATCCTTGGTCGTCCCTTCCTTGAGACAATCAACTCTGTTATCCGAGTCTGAAATGGGAACATGACCATCACCTTTGGAAACATGAGTCTAGACTTGAAAATCTACAAAAAAACTCTCAAAATGGGGCTGATGAAGAGATCCATGAGGTTAATTGGATATGTGGTGTTGATAGTGAACTCAAGGAACGTCATGGAATTACCGAAGGATGTTTATGTCAAGAAGAGATAGATTTTCTTTGTTCACATGAGGGAAATTTGTCTCCTTGGATTGAATCTCTTTTAGATTTCTCTATTGATGATTTTCTAGAATCACCAATCAATGATACCATGGGTGAAATCAATAACATCAAGTCCATACCCATTCATGAAACTACTCTAGCTAATTTAGTGGATGAAAATTCTTTTCACAAGGAACCAATTTTGTCAAGAAATCTGAACAAAGAAACTGAGTTCAAGACAAATTCTCATCCTTTCATGGAAAGTGATAACCACTCTGATCTTGAATTTTAGGTTTTACCTTCATCACTCATGTATGCATTCTTAGGGGAAAATCAATCATTTCTTATTGTCATTTCTTCCTCTCTTGATGCCAATCATGAGAGGATGCTTCTAGATGTCCTTAGGAGACACAATAAATCCATTGGATGGACACTATCTGATATTCCTGGGATTAACCCACTTATCGGGACTCATAAAATTGTTCTAGAATTCAATTCAAAGCCATGTCATCAACCTCAGTGGCGACTCAATCCTAATATCATGGAAGTAGTGAGAAAAGAACTTTTGAAATTGTTAAATGTTGGTATCATCTATCCTATAGCTAAGAGTGAGTGGGTTATCCCAATCCATGTGGTTCCAAATAAGGATAGAATCATATTAATAACCAATAATGATGGAGAGATGCTTCCAACAAGGGTTAGTAGTGGATGGAGAGTCTGTATTGACTATTGGAAGCTCAACTCTTCCACCAAGAAAGACAATTTCCCCTTGACCTATATTGATCAAGTCCTCGAGTGAGTGGCAGGTCATCAATTCTACTGCTTCCAAGATGTATTATTAGGGTATAATCAAATCGAAGTCTCCTTAGAGGATCAAGGAAAAACAACCTTCACCTGTCTATTGAGAACTTTTTCATTCAAGAGCATTCCCTTTGGGTTATGTAATTCCCCTGGTACCTTCTAGAGGTTCATGATGGGAATCTTCTCGGACATGGTGGGGGATTGTTTAGAGGTCTTCATGGATTATTTCTCCATCATTGGGGATACTTTTGAGGGGTTATTTCTAAATGTTGAAATGGTTTTGTCAAGGTGTGAGGATAATAATCTCATACTAAATTGGGAAAAATGATATTTCATGGTAAGGGAAGGACGTTTTCTAGGTCATCTGGTATCTGGTAGAGGGATTGAAGTTCATAAAGCTAAGTTTGACATCATTCGTCACCTTCCCTCTCCTAAAACTGTTAAGGAAGTGAGGTCCTTCTTAGGACAAGATGGCTTTTATAGAACGTTCATTAGGAATTTCAGCTCTATTTCTCAACCACTTTGTGCTCTATTGGTAAAATATGCTTCATGTGTGATGCAAGTGACTTCGATGTAGGGGAAGTCTTAGGACAACGGTGTGAGAAAACTCCATGTTTCATTGCTTATGAAAGAAAATCATTAAATGATGCACAAATAAACTACACCACCACTGAGAAAGATCTTCTTGATGTTGTCTTTGCCTTAGAGAAATTCAGGTCTTATCTCCTAGGATCACCCATCATTGTCTTCACTAACCATTCATCCCTAAAATACCTTTTACAAAAACAATATTCCAAGGATAGATTGATTAGGTGGGTCCTTCCTCATCAAGAGTTCAATTTAACCATTAAGGACAAAAAGGGTGTTGACAATGTTGTAGCCGATCAGCTCTCTAGAATGGAATTCAAAGACAACTCACACCACCTCTCTGTGTCTGATTCATTTCCCGATGAGCACCTCTATTCATTGAGTGATTTCCCTTGGGATGCTGACATAGAAAACCATTCGGTGATGGGTGACATTCCAAAATTCCAGGGGACCCAAGCTAAGAGAAAATTCCTTTCTGATTTCAAACACTACGTGTTTGATGATCCTTACCTCATCATGTTCTATCCTAATCAAGTCATCAAGAGATGTGTTCCCGAGTCTGACAAAGAGTCCATTCTAACATATTGTCATGGAGAGGCTTGTGGAGGCCACTTTTCTACAATGAAAACCACTAAAAAGGTCCTCCAAAGTGGTTTCTACTGGCCTAAACTCACTAAGGATTCCTTCGAATTCGGTAAAAGTTGTCCTCAGTGTCACCAAATAGGATCCATTTCCAAAAGGAATCAAATTCGCCTCAATCCCATTCAGGTCGTTGAAATATTTGATTGTTAGGGAATTGATTTCATGGGACCCTTTCCAAACTCTAAGGGATACCTCTACATCCTCTTAGCTGTTGATTACGTCTCAAAATGGGTAGAGGCCATTCCCACCAAGACTAATGATCATCAAGTTGTGATACGATTCCTAAAAGAGCATATCTTTTCTAGATTTAGAGTTCCGAGGGATATAATCAGGGATCATGGAACCCATTTCTGTAATCACCCATTTTCTTCACTCATGTCTAAGTATGGAATTTCTCATAAAGTTTCCACTGCGTACCATCCTCAAGCCAATGGTCAAGCTGAGTTAGAAAATATGGAGATTAATAAAATTATTGAAAAAACTATCAACCCCTCCAGGAAAGATTGGTCTGAGAAACTCTTGGATGCTCTTTTGGCATATCGAACAACATTCAAAACCATCCAAGGAATGTCACCATATAGGTTGGTTTATGGAAAATCATGCCATTTACTTGTTGAAATTGAGCATAAGGCATTTTTGGAAATAAAAAAAAAGAATTTTGATATTTCTTTAGCCGAAGAAAAGAGGAAATTAGATCTTAATGAACATGAGGAACTTAGGATGGAGGCTTATGAAAATTCAAATATAAATAAAGCTAGAGTTCAAGCCTACCAATCTCGGAATATCAAAGTCAAACAATTTGAACTAGGAAAACCTGTGCTCTTGTATAGTTCAAAACATCATTTACACCTGGGAACGTTAAGGTCTAGATGGTCAGTTCCATTCATAGTGCATCATGTGTACCCCCATGGGGCAGTAGAGATTCAGGATCCCACAAGTGGAAACATTTTTAAGGTCAATGGTCATAGGTTAAAACAACTCATTGAATCATCCAATAAACATGAAATAGAGGTAGAGTTAACAGATCCAACCTATGAACAAGGAAAACATTGATAGGTTTAGGATCCATGTCGAGCTAATGACATTAAACAAAAGCGCTGCACTGGAGGCAACTCGTGGTCTTCATGTTTCTAATCTTTTTGAATCATCTTTTTTTTTCTTCTTCATTTTGTTATTTAAAAAAATATATAGAATGTTGACCTGTTCTTCTTTTATGAGTAAGGATGTATATGATAGGGGAGAACCATATTCATCTATGTCACGTGGTGTGATCCCTGAGTAATACCTTACCCAGAAAATATAAATAAGACAATGTATCATCAGTTTATTTTATTTTATTTTAAAATTTTGTAGGTATTTTTAAAAAAAAATTAGATTGTTGACATGTTCTTCTTTTATGAGTAAGGATGGGTTTGAAAGGGGAGCACTGTATTCATCCGTGTCACGCGGTGTGATCCATGAGTAATACCTTACCCAGAAATTTAAGAGAAGACAATGTATCATCAGTTTATGTTATTTGTACATTTTTTTATGTTAAAAATAATACAATATATATATATATATATTAAAAAATTTAACGGCATGTCATAGGTCATTGGAAAAAGCTGGTCACAAACGTCCAAGCCATTGGGAGATAAACCAGAATTGAAGAGAGACATGGGAATGCATTTTCAGCATCTACCACCAGGTGACTTCATTCCATAATTTCATTTTCAATGTCTTCGTTGAACTTATATCCTGCCCCTTCTATGTTTCAATTCTTTAAACACTGGGTTCAATGTTATTCCAAGTTGGGGGGAGATGAAAATGTGTGGAAGGAAAAATGTCATTAACCTTGAACATGATAACACATATTCCAAACTCTGAAATTGGATATTAAATAATTTTTCATGCCTTGATTTTGATTTTAATGCATGTTTATGTTCATGTTCATAGATACTGGAAAGTGCGGTTGTCCGATATTATTTTTCACTGTTATATTTTCATCCATTTAATAAAAAAACACAATGCACATCATCTTGATTGTGGGGTTTTAGTTTGAGTTTTGGGGACCCATAATAAATATCATAGGATTGGAGATCATTTTAATATTAACATTAGTATTCAAAAAAAATCAATTGCACGTAGAGAAATGAATTGACCTAATGTGTGGATTTCGGCACTTGGGGATCGTGACTCCATAGTTGTATGGCCCAGAGTTGGGAATTTTATCTCTATTTTTGGTAATTTGAATTTGTTTTTGATTGAGTTAACTCGAGATGATGCCCGAGTATGTGAGCTTCACTTGGTGCCCTAAGGTCTTTGAGCCTGGGAGTCATCAGCAAAGTCTTGCTACGTGGGTTGACTCGATTGAGTTCAATTTCAGTTAACATGGAAAAATTAAAAAAAAACCCAAAAAAAAGAAAATCAAAAAATGAGTACTCATCTTATTATTAAAATTTGATTGCTCCTAGTGCTTCCATCTTTTCTCCCTTGAATGGAAATGAACCCACATGTCTATTGTGACGCACAACACTTCATCATGCTTAATTGAATTTGGATGAAATATGGAAATGAATTTGAACAAAGGAATGGGCTTGGGATTGAGATATTCCTGTGGACATAGCTTGTGTTAAATGATTTTTATGGGTTTCATAATTGTTGGGTATGTGATATTTGGGTGAGAAATGTGTATTAAAATGTTTTTGGAAAAGGTCATTTGAATTTCATTTTTGTGAGATATATTTTGCTCGGGACTAGAAAAAATCAAGTTGGGGGGTGTTATTAGCCAATAAAAACACATATTTTGATTACATTTTAAGGGTATTAAATGTTATTTTTTGATCTTATGGGCCTGAGTTAGTGGATTTTAATTTTGCACATCAATTCTCATCATTTGTGCATTTCATGCCTAATATGTGCAAATTTAGGCCCAATGTTTCATCTGATTTTAAAGAATGTAATTATCAATATTATAATTTGATATTTTGGTAAATTTATATAAACATAAATATGAACATTTTTCATTCATGGATCAATGGAGTATTCATAAAGGATGATAAGGATATTTGGCGATGAAAGGAAACAATTCTGGAGAAGGCATATTGGATATCATCCCACTGATGGGAATGTGGGGCCAACAATACAGGCCCAATGAAGCCCAAAAATCTTTAGAGACTAGAAGACCTGTATAGGAACAAATAATTATTCTGGATTCAGTGCTAATTCATCCTAAATTGTGGTGATTAAGGCGGCCCAAGTTGAAGATTCAATTCTGGGCCAGATTCTGCGGCCCAGAAAAACAGAACACTATTTATATTATATCTCTCGAAAGGTTTTTTATTTTGGTTTGAAATTTTACAATCTGTTAGGGGACATCTGGTGATACATTTGTTTCTTCTAGGTTCCACTCAAATTCGGCCTTATAGACGGACCTTTAGGCGCGTGTTTCCGGTGATTGCAAGATGGCTGCAACTTCGGGGCAAGAAGTGGAAAAGTTTCTCAACATTAATGTTCCACCCACCATTCCCCAACACAATTAATTAAAGGCACGTGGAATGTTGGGGGATCGACCAAGACTTCATTGTTTCCTATTTAAGGTATTAGTGGTGGAGGATTTAGGGATCTTGGAGCTTTGTTTTGATTGTAATGTTATTATGCCAAATTTTCTTTATAGCATTTTTCCTTCCCATGTAAGTTGTTTGAATCACCTTAGTTTTTAATAAAAGTTCTTTTTCTTCTCTTGTTATGTTCTTACTCATATCACCCTGATACCGTTTCCTCAAGGTGTGAATTTATTCACACCAAACCTTGTCATTTTGGTCACACAACGGTGGAGTGATCGTTATTTTTGTTGTTTTTACTTCTTCAATTCCACCCTCGTAAGTCTACTTTCCGCTTCCATTGAGAACTTGTCATCATTGGAGGGCTAGGTCTTCTATGGGTTGATCCGAGGGAGTATCAAGGGGATGGATTGAATTTTATTTCTCACTCCCTAAATGATATTAATTTCTTTTAATTGAGTTTCTTTCATTCAATGATTTTTATCTTTGCTCTTCCTTATTGCATTAATTCACCCCACTTTCATGTGCTAATTACATTCTTTAGCTTGGAGTGCTCATGAAAATGATCCTACAAGTGTATAGGTGATTATCATGTGTTTTGTAGGTGTTTAATCAGTAAGTTATGAGGTTAGTTTTAATTCATTTCATGAATCCTTCTCGAGTTAATGAAATTAAAATCACAAAAAAAGGAATTCATTAAATCCACGCCGAGCAATAACCTACGATCAACTCATTTTCTCATCATTTGAATTCACAAAGATCTTTTAGTTCTCTTTAAAAACCATCTAAAATCAACCCAAGTTGGCCACTTTATAGCAAAAAATACATCTCTTTTAATTGAGTGTCTAAAGGTTCTTCTTAGGTCTCTGAGGACTCGACAACCCAAGCTACACTACAAGCGATCGCTTGACCCCTAAAACTTGGGTAAATTTGGTCAAATACAGACGGTCAGTCTGAGAGGAAAATTCAAACTCTAGAAGATATTTTGAGATCTTGTTCTATAGATCTCAAAGGTGGTTGGGATAAACACCTACCTTTGGTGGAATTTTCTTATAATAATAGCTTTCACTCCAGTATTCAGATGGCTCCTTATGAAGCTCTCTATGGAAAGAAATGCAGGACTCCAACTTGCTGGGATGAAGTTAGGGAAAGAATGCTATTAGGACCTGATTTTGTTGATGAGATGGTAGAAAAGGTCAGATCAATTCAACAACACATTAGAGCTACTCAGAGTCGAAAAAAAGTTATGCCGACAACCGAAGAAAGGACCTAGAGTTTGAAGTGGGTGATAAAGTGTTCTTACGAATATCTCCTTGGAAGGGAGTAATGAGATTTGGAAAGAAGGGAAAGATGATCCCTAGATATATCGGTCCTTTCAAAATAATGGATTGTGTTGGGAAGGTAGCTTACCGATTGGCGCTTCCACTGAATCTCTCCCAAGTTCACGATGTGTTCCATGTATCTCTCCCGAGAAAGTACATACCTGATCCTTCACATGTAATCATCTCAGAAGTTGTACCAATGGAGCAAGATATTTCTTATGAAGAACATATGATAGAGATTCTAGATCTTAGGGAAAAAGTCCTACGGAACAAGACCACTCGCTTGGTGAAAGTTTTATGGAGGAACCACCGATTAGAAGAATCTACTTGGGAGCTTGAGGATATGATGAGGGAGAGGTATGATCATTTGTTTGTGACAAAGTGATGAATTTCGAGGGAGAAATTCCTTTTAAGGGGGTTATAATGTAACACCCGAGACTTTTATGAGAAATATTTTGTTTTTATGTTATATAAATCATCAATGAAATCATTCACTACAAACAACACTAGCTTGGCTTGCTTTACCCGCAATCGCGACCTTCCTCGATAGCTTGCGTCGTATGTAATACCGAGTTTCACTAAACAACAATAATCTATTAAAATATTATTAAAACTAGCCGTTATGAATAGTAATATCCACTTTTTGAAATTTCTTAAATTTTATTTTTAAAAATGGACTTCATTTTCGGATTCGGAATATCGACATTAGCCTAAGGTGAAATTTGGGTATTTTTCAGAAAACTTTCAATTTTTGATGAATAGTGAAAACACTCGGTTACTATTTAAAAACCGACTTTTTATTTAAATAATTATTTATTTTATTTAAATTTATTTTAGGTAAAAATTGATACATAATACCTATATAAGTTCAATTCAATTCCTTGGAGTCATTTTATAAAAATTTTAGATACATAAAAATTTTATCGAAATTTTCACCGTCTTTTACCCACCTCGTAGGAGAATTTGCAAATTCACATGAAACATAATTTTACCACTTTTGTGAGTGGAATTTTGAAAATACGAGAGACACGGTTAATATGAAGGACTAAAATGGGGTTCTAATGAGATGAAAAGTAAATAGGGTAATTAAGGTTAAAAATGTTATTATTATTACCCTAAAACATGTCCTAATTCTATTGGATAAGTTTTATTAGACCAAAAACAACCTTAGGAATAAAATATGACCATTTAGGCCCACTTGGATTAGATGAGGACATTTATTATTATTTTATTTAAAGAATGGTTAAAATAGGTAAAATCAAAATTAATAACTAAATCATTTTTAATATAGGGTTATACTACGATAAATTCGACTATAAATATTAATTAAAAAGCCAAAAAGATTTAATACATAATATTATTTTAATTTTTAATTTTTAAACATTAAATAATTTTATTTATTTATGACACAATGATGATGGAGTAATTATTTTATTAATGAAATATTGACATTATTTATGTTATAAATACACCAATAAATGTAATTTGAGACTTTTTATGAATTCAAATATTTTTTAATATTAATATGACATTTTAGTATTGATTTAATAAACTTTTTTTAGAACTAATATTTCTGTTATGATTTTTACAAAAATCAATTACCAAATAGTGTCAAAATTGACATAAAATAGTTTTTAAAACCAATATTATATTATTAATTGTTATTTTATTTCTAAAAATCTAAGGTTCCTATAAATGACTTATATAAAGTTATATATATTAATAATAAACAACTTGGGGTTCTTTTGTCTTGTTATAGTATGTTTATTAACCTAATAGTGTAATAAAGCAAGAAGACACTGTAAAAGTTAAATTAACAAACTTAAAATTAAATCTAAATGATAATGTTAAAATAGAAACCTAAACGTGAATAAATTATATTGGATGAGAGTATTTTGACCCATCCCCACCTTAGCTTCTAAATAAATAAATTTGAAGCTATTAAAAACCGGATATGACTTTATAATAAAATAATACTTTTAGTTTTTCCTAAGGTGCCCCTCTCCTCCCTTATAAAATGGCACCTCTTCCTCTCCTCCTCAGACCACTTTGTGCCTTCAAGATCGGCCAACCCCTACCAATTTTTTCATATCCACTTCCCTAAAAACATCCTAGAGGTACTAGTATTCTTCAAAGACCAATTTTAGTTCCCTAAAAGGAGGTCTCAAAGAGGCGCTTAAAGAAGAGGTAATGTCCGTTACTGATTCTTTCAACTTTAGTTCTTCTTCAACTTCTTCTTCTTTAGTTGTTTCATTATGAAGTAATAACTTCAGTATCACTAATATAATGATATGTTATTATATGTATGAAACAACCCTATTTCACCATATATCCATCATATAGAATACAAAATCACCACACGTGCGTACGTACGGAATACCGTCTCCACGCCGTGGTGTTATCTATTTTCCACCACCACCATACTTGGATGGGTATAATGGTGTAAATAATAAATATATATGATTATTGTATAGTAATATTGGTTCTGAAATATTATACATACACTACAATACAATTCCACGATCATGGGAACGATATCATCGCTCGTGCGTACGTACGGAATACCGTCTCCACGATGTGATGTGACTCGTTATACATGATCTTCATTGAATAATGATTATATAAATGAACTGAATGAATTAATAATATATATATTAAACTAATTCAATTATGGAAATGAGTTATCTATATCCTGAAGAGAATAATATGAATTCATTCAACAAAACACGCATAAGAACAAAAAGTAATAAACACCTGAATAACAAGTATCCATGAAATACTACTAATAAGAAACTAAGAATATGACCATATATGATATCATAAAAATATGTATGATTCTGGAATAAGTCAATGACATTATTTATATCATTATACAGGAGGTTTAGACACTTACGAAGAAAATCGGACCTAACGTAAGGGAACATCTCACAATCTCAATTTTTATCTAAGACTGTTTATAATTCAGAATTTACTGGGGAATATGTATCATCCAAATCCATGTTTCCTCAATATGTAATATTATATATATCATCCTATAACTGTTTAAATCCAATTTTACCCTTCACTGAATTTTTAGTAAAAGATATGAAGGGAATCTTTTGTCATTTTTCGTATGAGGTACTCTTTGACTTTTCCGGCCAAAGTATGAGAAGAATGTTTTTTTAACTCATATGGCCTAAATGGAATTTTAGATCATTATTTCCATGAATCTTCCTTTACATGATTTCAAGTTTATTTTTAATCAACTTCTTTTAGTTTAAAATTGTATGAAATTTTAATAAAGGAAAATGTTTTTGAAGTAGAAAGGGTATTTTCCTCAAGAATGGAGTTCTAGTGTTTTATCAAAATTATTTTCCATCTAATATAATATAGCGTTCTGTTTCTATCCCTATTTTTAAATTGATATGATTATGTTATGATGGAATTATTTTTATGAATTCCTTTTATCTTATAATATTTATGTTATGATGTCATGATGTTTAAGAATCCCATTTTTATTACATGGGTTATGCTATGATGTATGATTTATGATTTTGTGGCACACATAATAATGGTTTCCTTATGAGATGGGTGAGACCTATATCTCCCTCCAATGCATTGGGTAAAGATTTATATCTCATGACATATACATGGCTGGAACGGTTGGTTAAACTGGTTCTGTGAAATAGGACTGAAACGAGGAGAGAACTTCATTCAGAAATGGACTTTGTCCGCTAAGATAGTCTTGGCTATGAGTCTTGACTACTAAGAAATGATTCTCTATGATTAAGTGTGTATGCCACAATGTTTCATGTTTTATGTTATGATTATTGGGATTACATTTCACTACTATGATTTATCTGATGTTATGAAATTATGATCTCTTTGGCAGGTTAAGATTTCTAAAATGATAAGTTCTTATGAATATGATGTGATTGATATTTATTTTGATTACCCTTACTGAGAATTTGAGCTCACCCTTTTGTATGTTTTCTTTTCTACACGCCAGGAAGAAGGATATTAAGTAGGATGTTCCAAAATGGGACTCTAGATATGACTAAATAAATGGGAGATAGTGTAGATGTTTTATGAACCAGTTGTTTATGTTTCACAATTTCTAAAGACACTATACCTATACGGTCCTTTCATGGTTTTGTTATATGTTGTAATAAGTGTTCTTCAATTTTGAATAAATAACCATGTATGTAACGTATGGGTTGTTATAAACTCTACATTCCATATACATATACCAACACACTATGTATGTGCATTTTTTAATTCTTTTTGAAGCACCGCCATACATATAGACTTGGTGTTGGATGGACACACCGTGTAACTACAGTATATGCTAAATACCTTCTGTGAAGTTGTTTTGATCCGTTTTATTCTTTAGTTTTTAGATCATTATATATTTATTGTGGTCCCTTGGTCCATCCCCTCAATTTTATGGTGAAAAATTTTATCCACATCTCCGAATTTTGATCCCCTCTTGAGGATGAGTCTCGTATATGGTTTTTTCTCATCCATTAGAGAGATAGGGGTGTGATACATAATCATTACATCATATAACCTAGTAGGGTCTATAGAATTTTCATAACCTCAATGTAGGAGAATTGGTCCTCTATCATGAGGGTTCTTATAGTAGGGTTCAAATTATATTTGTTATGTGATACCCTATATAAATTTTTGATACATATTGGGGTTTTAGTGTTCTTTAATGGTCCTCGGTGTGATCCCACATCTACGTATCATGGTCTTCTGAGACTAGTGTGTTTTATTAAGTGGGGATTGAGGATCATGGCCTCTTCTATGAGTTTCTCTGATAATTTCTTGAAGTAAAAAGTGGGTTCTCCAAAAATATCATGGATTAAAATCATTGAGTATAATCTCGTGGGAGTAGTGTGGTTGAGACTGAGTGGAGGTGTGGTGTCCTTCAGAGTATATCTATGGTTTTCTATTTATTTCTATTTCGTTATTATTATATGAACATTATTTATGCTTCATTTTTAGTTTTTTCAGTGTGTCTTAATTGGTATTGTTATATTCAAACCTTTATGGGCTCCATCCACACATATCATGTCTTAAGTAGATGAACACCCTTTTATGCTGTTATAGGATGTCATAGAGTTTGTAGAGAATTGTTTAATCTATATAGACCAAGGTGTTTTATAGGTTGTTTTATTTTATTGTAGCCTTTAAAATTTTGGAATATTTTTTTTTCATCGGATTTTATCTGTTTCCTTTATCACTTTCATTATTTTTCTAGAATACTCTAATTATGGGATTATACGTGTATTCATGAATTGATTTTCATTTTCATAATTTCGTAATTATATAAGCATTGATATATGTGAATGTGTATTTGTACATTTGTCTAACGCATCCCATGTGTGTGATTCTCCTACTCTTCATTGGTCTCCAGCCCATGTCCTATTGGAGGTGGGTTTAGGTTAGTCATAGTTTAGGCCTCACTATGCTGGGTAATGAAACAAAAAAATCTAACTGGGCAAAATGATTTCTCTCACAAGACCTATAAATTAATAGAGGTTCAATTTATAAAATTTACCATGAATAACCTCATATAAATAGAATTCATATTATATGAAATGACTGATTTAATTCATGAACAATATTCCTTAACAAAAAATATCTTTGTTGGGTAAAGAATAAATATTTATTGATATTTCCCCAGTCAATAAAATAACATTCCATATAAATAATTGTATGTAAAAATAATATACTTTTTATGAAATATGTATATCCATGATAAATAATATGGATATTTAGTGAAAATTTAATGTCCAATTACGATAAAAAATTTATTATTTCAAATGAAATTTATTGAAACCCAAAATGAATCAAGAAAGTAAATGTAAATAATTTCCTTGGTAAAAATGATTTGAAACCATCCGTATAAAGAATAATGATGGTATCATTAAAGCATATCCCCATTTGAGTATAATTACAATAAAAGGGTTTTGTCATTGATGAATTGAAATATGATAAAAACAATGATTAAAACCATTATTAATGAAAATACACTTTTAAAATTGAAAAAAAATTAAATCTACAACATTTAAATTTTTTTAATAATATTTTATTGGAAAGTAACATTTCAAATTTATAAAGTATATTTTCAAAAAATTATAGGTCATGATGGTGGAAATTTTCATACATGTCAAACATGTTAAATTAATGATAACTTTCATATTTTAAATAATAACCAAATCGGCCTTCTTTGGAAAAAGACATTAAGATTCATTTCAATTATTATTATTAAGAGTAAAACATGTGTAAAAATTTATTAATTAAATCATGTGTTGAATTTTATAGAAATTATTGAAAACAGTTTAAGAAAATATGGTTTCAGAATAATAGGAATTATCGACCGAAGAGAGAAATAAATTCCAATTTATTAAAATCATTTTCTAACTCATTTATGTATGATGGGGTAGTAAAATGGTAATATTACTTGAAAAAACCATGAATAACTATATGGGAATAATGTTAAATGGATTTATTTGTCAAATATAAAATAATCTATTTCAATGGAAACTCAATCATAAATAATTCTCATTAAAATTTTATTGTAAAATAAACACTTACAAGGATCATAACAATGAAGTAATAATTATACAATGAAAACATTATGTTTATCAAATGTAAATTTACATAAAAATAGTTTCAAAAAAACATAATATAGCCAAAGTTCATTACACCTATAATATTTTAATAAAAAGAAATGAAATAAGTAACATAACACAATCAAGGGAAATTCGGTTATCACGATAAACAAACATGGATTAAACATTTCAAATTTAATCATAAAATAAAATCAATTTTTAATTAATAATTATATTACATAGTAATGTTGATGTACATACCCTGTATAAAAGAAATTATGTTCATAAAACTACATTATGACTCAATGAAGGGAAATTGAGTTGATGTCGTGTACCTGTCGTTTCCTTTTGGTTGGACATGATGTAACCAACAATATAATGGTTTTAGTCATGTTATTAATATATAAAAGATAGATATTCATTTTTATAATATCATATGCATACCCCTTATAATTTTTATGAGTAGTTTGTTAATAATATTTAATTATTGTCATTATTTTTTGTGTCAATTGACTTATTTTCTTAATCTTGTTTTTCATGAATGTTTTAGTCCTTAATAATAATATATAGTTCCATAATCTAAATAATTATATTGATGTTATAAATATCATATTGACTCATTATATGAATTTTTAAAATCATTATTCAAGGGTTGACATGGAAAATGAATCAGTTCGCATCATAAAGACAGTAGGCCATACAATTAATTAGTCGATTAAATAATTTCACAAATTTTACACTAAAACAAAGATAACATATAATCGAAAATTTTAAATAATTTAAATGAAAATATAGTTTGGAAATAAAAATTACTATATTTCAATATTCAAAGAAAACTGAATCTCTTCATAGAAATCCAAAACATTCACCCTATATAAATTTGATATGAAGTTTTCTAAAATTATGTTCATTTTATCATATATATTTTCTAAATGTTTCAAAAAATAATTTTGTCATTTGTGGGAAATAATAATAAATCAATTTTCATTGAAAAAAATATATTTTTTAGAAAATGTTTTATTTCATTAGATTTTTTTTATTTTTAATCAAAAGCTAACAAATGAACATGTGTAAAATAAATATTTTCATAATATAATATTTTATATACATACCTAAAAAATAAATAAATAGGTTATAATGGTAATTTTAAAGAATATTTTGATAGATTGTCATGTTTCGTTTAAAGATGGTGTTTCGAGCATCAAAAGCTATCAAAAATTTTAAATTTATTTAAAAGGAAGTAAATAATAAAGTATCTAGATGTTGCATTATTTGATCCTAGAAAAAATCGACCCTTGATTTTTTTTGGATATTACCTTATAAATAGATGAAGATAGTTCTTCTTCAAACCTCCTCATGTTCCACTATTTCATCATCATCTTTTTGAATATTACAAAGTACCATTACCATATGAGTTGACTAATTATTCAATAATTTATCTCCTTTATCAGGTATCTGGATTGTTTATTTATGGTTCGATGGATCCGGTTCCAATTCAATTTCATCGGATGTGATAACATTTTTTGTTTCTGGAATTTACTTCCTAAATTGTGATATGTGGAATACATGATTTATATTTTAGGGACTTGGTGTAATTTCCAATCAATAAGAAGGAGTTAAAATTATTTTAGTTATTTCTAATGGTATGATGTTCCTAGGGGTTATATTTATATTCTTACCAACCTTATAACACTCTTCCATGATGATACATTTAAGAAAACATGATCTCCCACTTGGAATCCCAAATCCATCTTCTGTTAGTCAAAAATATTTTTCTTACATTGAGATGCTTTAATATGAGACTAAAAATTCGTTCCACATAATTCTTCATGTAGAACCATATGAATACATGAAGGAAGAATATTTTTATAAGTAAAATCTACCAAATATTAATATTGATCTCGCATTTCAATTGAGGATGATCACAATTTTTATTCAATTATTTTAATAGTCATTCTATATATCCCTTAAGTTTGAGGAATTTTGGAAGTGCTCAAATGAAGATCCATATCAAGATCCTTATATAGAATATTCAATAATTTCAATGTAAAAATGGTACCATGATCTGACACTACCGAAATAGTCACACTATGAATTATTACAACCTCATTAATATTAACATTTGAAAGGTTATCTAGATGTAATTCTAATCTTATAGAGAGTGAATGAGTATATTTTGGTTAATTATCAATGATAACCCATATCAAATAATTCATCCTAGATGTATTTGGAAGTCCCATGACAACATCCATAGTAATGGAATACCATTTTCAAATAAGGAATATGAATTAGATTCATTAAACCTATATGATATGGTATCAAAACATTAACTTATTGTCAAACAAAACATCTGAACACAAAATAAAAAATTTCACACTTTATGTAATCCCTCCAAATATTTTCCCTTAAATCCCTATACATCAATGTTCTACCATGAAAAATAGAGATATTTGAGCTATTATTATCATCAATCAATTAAATTTTGAGATTTGGTATATATAGAACACATAATCTCGTTCAAAATATCAGAACACTATCTTAAATGATAATGTTTTCTAATTTCCCCTCATTCACATATTTAATCATATTCTAAAATATCTACTCATTATATTAAATTTTTTTATCTTTTCTAATTTGAATGATTGTAGAATCATTTAAAAAATCGATGATTTTTTCATCCCATAATAATTCACATATCTATCTTTACTAGATCAATGACCACATTAACCCTCTCAATGATCGTTTGGTTCAAAACACCATGATCTTTCATACTTGATGCAGCAAGTATGTCATTTTCTTTCCTTAGGTTAATATATATTGAGAAAAAATAATCTATGTTTATCTTGATCCCTTTAATATTTCTCATATTGATCTATTTATGTAAAACAGGTCTTATATGATTTTATGATCCATGTATATCCCACATATTTGATCACAGATATAATGTCTCAATATCATAAATGAAAATATATTAGTTTTCTACTCAGGATCATGGGTCGAACAATTATATTCCTGAATCATAAATTACATTTATTCATATACAATTACCTTACTGTTTTTCATTAGAAAACAACCATGTCTATTATTTGATGCATCATTGTATATAAAAAGCCATTATTAATAGATTGTATAGTCAAAATTAGACCAATGAACAATCTCCTCATTAATATAGGAAAAAAATTTCAAATTGTTTTTGACAATAAAAATTAACCCCTTTACATACAATCCTTATTACTGGGTTACCCCATCATGATTTTTTTTAATGTATAATCCGTAGTAACATGAAAACCAAATTAAACTACATTCTTGAGTAATGTTCATTTTTGTAGTCCTTTATCTAATAAGATTTATCTTTACATTATTAACTAAAATTCTAACTATAGAGATAATATAGAAAAGAAAATAAACTTCTTTAAGACAAAAAATATCATGGGCTAAATATCCCAAATAACCCTTTCATTTTAAGTGTCTCATGAATAATCCTTTAGTGATTCTTATGTTCTTCATACTTTTTAAAAGACACCCAAATATCATCAATTATTATCATAATAAAAACATCAATATGTTACCCAAATACTCTTTTAATTATATCCATAAAATTAGATGGTGAATTATCCCTTCAATATGTCATTATTATAAACACATAATGCAGATGAGTCATTAGAAATGATGTATTTGGAATGTATTCCATCTTTAAACACAATTGATCATACCTATAATGAATTTATATATTGGAAAAATATTGGAAACTATAAAGTTGATCAAATAATTCATCAATGTGAGGGATATGATGCTTTTTCTTTATCTTAATTTCATTGACTTCCGTATAATAAATTCATAACATCATTGATCCATATTTATTCATAATTAAGATAACATGGGCTTCCCATGTTGAAGCACCAGGGTGAATGAATCATTTATCAACCAACTCCTCTAGTTGTTTATTCAACTCCACTAATTCCACAGTTACCATTATAGAGGGAGTCCTTCATGTTGGTCTTAATTAAATGATTAAATAAATGGAAAATTAAACTTCATGCCCTAGCTGGTTTATAGGTAATTACTCTTAAAATAAAATAATGTATTCTAATAAATTTGGTACAACCCGAGTTTTATTATTACCTTCTATTTTGACATGTTTTATGTAACAACCCAAAATTTTATTAATGAATATTATTCTTGATCTAATTAAATTTATTATTATTTAAAATAGTTAAATAAAATATGAGATTCCTTGGTTTTATGTTTTTGGATTTCAAAATACCTTTAAGAATTGTTATCGTTGATAATATATTCGTTTAATAGTGATCACATGATTAGTATAAATATAGGGCTTTAATAAATTCAATTTACTCAAAAAATGGAAGGGATAACCTTATCCAGTAGAATTATTCTATATGTGGCCCATTTTTTGGATCTTATAAAGGATGTGGTGTCACTGGACTTTTCTCTTGACCATGCCCTAGCTGAGCTTCAGCACGTTATGCTTGAACAGAACTGTGTACAGGATAAGTGGAAGTTAATAGAGATTACCACCCAAGTGATGATATCTGAGCTTCCCCAAGAGTCTGTCACTATCGCAAACCATACCCTTATGTTTTATGTAGGTGTTATAATGGGTTATGTAACAATAATTTAGAACTACAATTATGTGAAATATTTTTTTATAGAATAAAAAATGTAAATTCATTTTATTATTGTCACGTTGTAAATAGTTTTTAAACAACAAATAATATTTTTTATTTAATATTCTATTAAGAAATCTATTTTGATTACTCAATAGATTTTTGAATTAAATAATATTTTAAAAAAATATTCTCAGTAGATTAATTTTTATTAAATATAAATGATTTTATTAGTTTTATGAATATAATTGTAATTTTTATTATCATTTGAAATCTATTTTTTCAAAACCCTTGAATTTTCGATAAATGTCAGTTTTTATTTTATATGTAAAAATTCACATATTTAGAAAATTATTTAGAGAAAATGAATATTATTTTTTGAATCAGGAAGTTGAAAATATCCAATAATGAATTTTTCATAATTTTTCGAGATAGTCGAATTTTTTGGAAAAAATTAAATACCTTTTAAATATATAATGTGTTTTCTGAAATCACAATTACCCAATAGTAATGTAATAAAATACTAAAAAATAAATTTTCGGTCAATATATGTTTTCCTTTAGTAAAAATTGTGATTTTAGTGTTGTTTGATTAATTTTAGGGTGCTTCAGTAGACCCTGCAAGATTTATAAAACATTTTAACCATTAAAATGATGTCCTTGAAAGTGTGACCCAAATCCACATAATAAAGCCTAATATTTTGTTAAGTTAGTCCATTGGACTTGTAAAATTATTTTTTCCACTCCCTTTTGAAAAAAACCCATTGGAAAAAACAACGGGTTGGTTTGTGGTTTTGATTAGTTTAATGTGTGGTGTCCCAAACATAAATAATAAATAATTCCCTCCTCTTTCCTGTATAAACAAACTCAATCTCACATTCATCTTCAATCAATCCATTTTAAGCTCTACCAACCTCTACCTTAATCTCTTTACAATCCTCCAAAGGTTCCCAAAGCTCCCATTATGCCTCTCCCAAGCCTCTCCCAAGCCATTGGGATCACACATCCATATAAGGGATTTCAATTTTTCTCATTTTTGTCCAAATTTCATTATGTTGTTATTCACTTTTGGTTTCAATTAAAAATGTTGAGTTATGACTTAACACCTCCCCCATACTACCCAACATATTTTTTAATTATGATAGACCACATTTTCTCTTATCAATGACGGCCATGTATAGCTGTTACCATGCGGAAATTCTGTAAGGGATTTCTTTATTCTCATTTACACTCAAATAATTATATTATTTTATGCATCTAAATTCCATTACAAATATTGGTAAATGAATCTATATGACCCCCATATGGTCAGTTTCATTTAAATATGGTTAGATACCTCTTTCTCTCTCATGAACCATTTTTATTAATTATTATGTCATGCTGTTATGCTACCTAAATTGCATCGCAATTTTCCAAGACAAAGACATTATGTAGTGAATACCATGACGATTTCTCTATAAAGGGTATTCACCTTTATTCAAATTTTTGTATTTATTATATAGTTTCATGCATGAATTCAACATTTATTTATCGTGTAATAAACAATTATTTTTAATGAATCCCTGTTGTAGGATCTATGTGGTACACTTATTCATGATATAAAATGACAAAGAAGGGCACACCCTGATAGTGCTCCAATGCGTTGGGTAAAGACTAGTATCTAGATATGTCGAGTTCAATAAGAGTTTAATAATTCTAATTCATGTGAAATGTGGTTTTACTAATGATCCATGTTCAGTGAGCCCTGGATCATGCTATTATCATGTTAAATGTTGTTTCCACATTTCCATGTTATGATAATCATGCTATATCATTCTTTTATGTTCATTCTTCTCTTGTTCTCTATTGATATTCCTATTTTCTAAAATGTACTATATTCATCTTGTTATGACATTCTAAATACCTTAATGGGATTTATACCTCACCATTTTTTTAGTAATTTCCTCAGGTTATTCCATGCAATGTTAAGTATGAAGGAATGTTGTGGTATGGTAAAAGAGGATTTCAATAAAGATGTTTTGTTTTATGTTATAAGTTGTTATGTAATGTTCCTATGATATAAAGAAAATATACCTATCAATCTTCTTTGTTGTATCAATTGAAACATTTATTCAATAAATCATGTTTAAGTGTGTAATTAAGAGATGGGTTTTCATAATTGGTATCAAAGGATAGGTATAGTTATTTTTCGGATTAGGGTTTGAAAACCCAAGTGAAAGCCTTAGGGATAAGACTATGTATAATAAATAAACATCCCTAAATTTTTGTGAGTATTGATTAAGTGTTTTATCATGAAAATACATGCCTATATGGATACTAGATGGTAGAGGTGTGTCATGAACATATGTATCGAGTGGTAAAACCAGGAAAGTCTACATTGAGCTACACTCGTATGATAATTGGTGCACGACAATAGGCCTTAATGTAGTCAAGGTTACAAGAATCCTAAGGTATATGCTTTGGTAAATTCATAAGATTATTATAAACCATTTTTAAGGGACTAAAACAATGATTACCCTAAGAATATATTTTGGGGAGTAGATCATGTATAACATATATATGATAAGGAAGAAAATGTGATTTTTAAATTATCTCTCTTTTTTCATAGGATTACCCTTTATGTGTTCTCCCTAACATTCCTTTTTTCCCATCAAATGGATGGTAATAGGAGGACTTGGGCTTACAACCAATGCGAAGATTAATGTGATGAATTTTCAAATGAGATTCCCACTCAGATTGGAACGAGAATTGCAAATTTTTCACAATAATCTCTCAGTTAACTCAATGTTTTGAAGAGAAACATGGGTCAAGGGGAATTATCAACCCCCCCCCCCCCCAAGAAATAAAAATTCAAAAACGAGAGATTCATGAGACAAAGGCCTCTTAATTTTAATGGATCATCTGATCCCTCAATTGTTGAATAATGGATCAAATCCATTGAAATGATCTTCTCTATCCTTAAATGTTACAAAAAAGAGATGGTTATTCTGGATGTTTATCATATAGTGGGTGAAGCTGATCAATGGTGGACATTGATAAAAAATAAAAAGCATGTCGATGATATCTAGGCTTTGGAATGGATGGTTTTTCGGAAAAGATTTTTTGATATATATTTTCCTCACAACCTCCAATTTATGTTGGAATGCGACCTCTTTTCACTGAAGAAAAAAGATGATGAAACCATTAGAGCATGTGATGAAAACATCACAAGGCTTACATGATATTCCACTGGCATTTTCATTACCCAAAATGCAAGGTTGACTGCTTATTTGGTGGGCTAAAACCTAGCCTACAGAAATCCCATGTGATCTGTGAATTCGAGATCTATGAGGAAATTGTCTTATTTTACCTAAAATTCCAAAAGAGGATAGGTGAATGTTAGGTGTATCATTGGGATAAGAAATGTAAGGTGAAATTTATTTATGGTGGTCCATAGGATAAATCCAATGGTGATGAGAAATTATAGCACCCCATGGTCCAAATCTGTAGAAAGAAGCACCCCAGAAATTGCCTGAAGGGGAAGAGGAAATGTTTTAGGTGTAGATGAGAAGGGAAACATTCTTGTAACTATTGACAATAAAAACATGTTGTTGTGACCGAGGATATTAATGCTCTGTTCGATCCTTGATGCATCATTAATTTCTCCAACTACAATGAACCAGGGCACTTTTCAAACTAGTTCCCTAAGCCAAGGTTTTGGAGGCAACCAATAACCTCCAAGGAAGCAAGGGTGAGGTTTTTCCATCATTACCATCGATGTGTACCTTGAAAACGAATTGGTGATAGGTACTCTAGTTATTAATTCAGGAATTGTAGAGACCCGTAGCCTGACGTACATGGAAATTACATTACTTTTGCGGAATACTTAGTACATAACAAAACACACACACACAAGGATCGTAATAGTTTAGTGTCTTTGGAAACTCGGAACGTAATCTTCTAATCGTGGTGAAAGATCTTCAATATCTCCCATAAAGATCTTCCCTTTTTTTACCTAAAACCTTTCTTTATATCCTGGGGAAAAGAAAACATAAAAGGGTGAGCTCAAATGCTCAGTAAGGGTAAACAAAAGAAATATCAATCACATCATATCCATAAGAACATAACATTTTGGAAATCATAACCTGCAAAAGAGAGCATAATTTCATAACATGGGATAAATCATGGCATTTAAATGTAATCACAATAATCATAACTTAAAACATGAAACTTTGTGGCATTCACACATAATCATAGAGAATCATTTCTTGTTAGTCAAGACTCATTGCCAAGACTATCTTAGTGGACAAAGTCCCTTTCTGAATCGAGTAACCCTCGTTTCAGTCCTGTTTCACTGAACCGGTATAACCTACCATTCCATCCATGTCTATCTCATGAGATATAAAATCTTTACCTAATGCATTGGAGGGAGATATAGGTCCCACCCATCTCATAATGATATCATTCTTATGTGTGCCACAAAATCATAAATCATACATCATTGCATAACCCATGTAATAAAAATGGGATTCTTAAACAACATGACATCATAAAACCATTCATATAAGATAAAGGAATGTATAAACATAATTCCATCACAACATAGTAAAATCAATGTAAAAATATGCATAGAAACATAACCCTTTATTATCTTAGATGGAAAATAATTTTGATAAAACACTTGAATTGAATTCTTGAGGAAAATATCCTTTCTTCTTCAAAATCAATTTCTTTTCACAAAACATCATGCATTTTTAAAAGAAAGATTTTATTGAAAATAGTCATGAAATATTTTGGAGGAAGGTTCATGAAAATAAGGATTTATAAAACCGTAAAAATCTGTTCGTGCCGTATAAGTTAAAAAAACATTCTTCTCGTACTTTTGTCGGAAAGTCAAAAAGTAACTCGTATGAAAAAAAACGAAAAAATATTCCTTTCATATCCTTTACTAAAAACTCACCAAAGGGTAAAATTGTATTTAAAAAATTTTATGTGGATGGAAATAATATTACATATTGAGGAAACATGGATGTGGATGATAAAATACACCCCAGTAAATACTTACGAATAAACAATCTCGGATAAAAATGAGATTGTGATATTTCCCTTAACTTAGGTCCGATTTGCTTTGTTCGTGTCCGAAGCTCATGTATAATGGTTTAAATAATGTTATTGACTTATTACAGAATCATACATATTGATATGATATCATATATGGTCATATTATTAGCTTCTTGTTAGTAATATTTCATTGTTACTTGTTACTCGGGTCTTTATAACTTTTTGTTCTTATGCGTGTTTTGTCGAATAAATTCTTATTATTATCTTTAGGTTATAGATAATTCATTTACAGAATGGTATTAGTGTATTATATACCATATTCATTCATTCAATTCATTTATATAATCATTATGAAATGAAGATCATGTAGAACGAGTCACATCACATCGTGGAGACGGTATTCCGTACGTACGCACGAGTGATGATATCGTTCCTATGATCGTGGAATTTTATTGGAGTATATATATATATATTATTTCAGTGTCAATATTACTTCATAATAATCATATATAGTTACTCATTACACCATTATACCCATCCTTGTAAGGTGATGGTGAAAAAATAGATTACACCACGGCGTGGAGACGGTATTCCGTACGTACGCACGCGCGGTGATTTCATTTTTCCGTAGGATGGATAGAAGGTGAATTAGGGTTGTTTCATATTTATAATAACATATCAGTATTTAAGTAATACTGATGTTATTACTTTATCATGAAACAACTAAAGAAGAAGAAGTTGAAGAAGAAAGAAATTGAAAAGATCGGTAATGGATATTACCTCTTCTTTGGAACGCCTCTTTGAATCCTCCACTTAAGGAACTAAGATTGGTCTTTGGAGAAGACCAGGACCTCTAGGATTATTCTAGGGAAGTGGAGAGGAGAAAATGGCCAGGTTTGGCCGAGCTTGAGTGCTCAAATTGGTGTGAGGAGGAGGGGGAGGAGGTGCCCTTTTATAAGGGAGGAGAGGGGCACCTTAGGAATATCTCAAAATATTATTTTATATTAAAGTCAAAATCGGTTTATAATGGCTCCAAAGGGTCTTATTTCGAAGATAATGTGGGTATGGGCCGAAATCCTATCAACCAATAGGATTTAGACAAGTTTAGGGTATTATTTTAACCTTATCAATTAGATTTAACTCTAAGTTAAATAATTTAACTTTTACCATGTCTTTTTGTTTTCTTTCACTATATGGTTAATAAACTTACTATAAATGCCAAACGAACCCCAAATTGTTTATTATTAATATATATATCCTTATCTAAGTCATTTGGCCGAACCTTAGATTTTTAGGAATAAAATAACAATTAATAATATAATATTTGATTTAAAAACTATTTTGTGTCAATTTTGACACTATTTGATATATGATTTTTGTGAAAGTCATAACAGAATTATATGTTCGAACCAAGTTGATTAAATCAACATTAATATATCATAGTAACCTAGAAAATTAGTGTAATTCATAAAAAGTCTTAAATTACATTTATTTTGGTATTTATATTATCAATTATGTCAATATGTCATTAATAAGATAATTACTGCATCATCTTTGTGTCATAAATAAATAAAGTTATTTGATGTCTAAAAATTACAAATAAAATACCATCATGTAGGAAATCTTTTTATCTTTCTAATGAATATTTACAATCTAATTTATCTTATGTATAACCCCATATTATAAATGATTTACTTATTAAACGTTGATTTTAACTATTTTAACCCTTCTTTAAATAAATTAATAATAAATGTCCTAATCTAATCCAAGTGGGCCTAAATGGTCATATTTTATTCCTAAGTTTGTTTTTGGTCGAATTACACTTGTCCAATAGAATTAGGTCATGTGTTAGGGTAATATTAATATCATATTTACCCTTAGTTACCCAATTAACTATTAACCGCGGTAAAAAAAGTAAAAAGTTACTATTCACCAAAAATTATTTTCATCTCATTGAACCACATTTTAGTCTTTGATATTAACCGTGTCTCTCGGATTTTCGAAATTCCATTCACAGAAGCGGTAAAATTATGTTTTATGAAAAATTCAGTTTTTTTTAACTACCACTTAGTAGTTTCACTATTCATCAAAAATTGATGTTTTCAGAACAATGCCAAAATTCCATCCTAAGCTATATTTTATATTACGAATTCAAAAATAAAGTCTATTTTACCAAATTCATAACATAGAAGTTTCATTAATTATTTTTATAATTAAATCCCGCTGTTAAAACAAATAGCGTGTTTTTAAGAAACAATATCTATCAAAAGATTGACACTTGATTATGTCTGGTTTAAATGTGAAATTACAACCAATGACCAAAATTGTATTAAATTGTAAAAATATATTCTAAATATACTTTAAAACCACTCAAATTAATAATTTATCACTATTAATTATTTCGATTAAAAAAGTTGCTTTTAATTAAAATTTAGTAATTTTCACTATTCATCAGAATATGAAAGTTATCCGAAAAGTACCAAAATTTCACCTTAGGCTAAATTCGATACTCCGAATTTAAAAATGAATTCCATTTTGAAAAATAAAATTTACAAAATTTCAAAAAGTGGTTATTACTATTCATAACGACTAGTTTTAATAATATTTTAATAGCATATCGTTGTTTCGTGAAACTCAGTATTGCATACTACACACGCTATCGAGGAAGGTTGCGATTGCGTGTAATGCAAGGCAAGTCAAGGATGCGTGTTGTGCAAGCTCCTTTTGAGGTAGCGTACAACACAAGACATTAATAAAATTAAAAAGAATATTTTTCATAAAATCTCGGGCTGTTACATTCTACCCCCCTTAAAATGAATTTCGCCCTCGAAATTCGTCGGGGTTATAAATGGTTTACTATTTGAAAGTTTATTTAATAGAAACCCACATCGTAAAAAGGAATATCAAAACCAATCTTTAAAAACAAAATTATGAAACGTAATGGTTACCCAAATAAACTAATCACTGGGTTTCCACATAGGTGAAAATATGGATATGAAAGAGAAATCTAACCATCATGTTCTGATGGAGAGTGGTAGAGAACATGGCTATGGAAAATCCAGTAATCAAAAATCCATAAATTTATGACCATCTAAGGTACCATCTGATTCATCAGGTATAAGATCACTAGGACAACATTTTTGGTTTTCAAGATCATTTCCCTAAAGTTGAAAATTGAATTAGAATAAATACGTTCTTTATTTTGGTACAATCTCACTGTTGTTCATGCCTTGAACAATTTCCACTTCATCTCTTAAATAAATGAAGTTGAATTTGTTATTCGTGAAGTGTTAGCAGATCATGTGATAGAATGACGGGTCATTCCATCTGTCTCAAACAAAAGGTTAGCAAATATTATATACATAAGTCGATCTATAGTGAGATTAATCATATATGGTTTCTAAAATGGACTTATACTTCATATATCATACTGCTTAATATAATAAAACTAGTTTCTACTAAACAGGGACTTCCTGTAGGCCAGTGGTAGGCGATAAAGGCCAGTCGCACTTCGGTTGTGGATTCGATTCCTACAGCCTTGTCTGACGCGATGGGCTGTCGCCCGTCCTGTAGGTTGTCCTTTTTCTAAAACTATATTACTATAAAATCTCATCATAATATCGAGAAAACATCTATCCTTAAACAATAATAACTTGTGTCCAACATAATCCATTCCAATCTTTAGGCTTATCCATAATACTGCAGTCCACTCTCATAACATAGTGAAAACGATTTCCAGAGATTTAATACCATCGTTTATCCCCATATATCATAAGATATATCTCGTTGGTCACATTCTAATCATTCAAAAGGCCTTAATCATGTATTCTCTTGAATACCTTAGTGAAAACATGAATGCAGTTAAAAGTTAACATTTTTCACATACCAAAATCCTCAAAATTCTATATACTCAAACCATGATATCACTTAGTCCTTATATCAATCATGAGCTCATGAATATAATCAAACACCCCATTATCTTATTATTTTTTCATTGTGCGCATATCATCTAAATTCTAAAAATATCTGAATAACCTTTCATGGATAGTGGTACCATTAATCATACACTTTCATAACTCAAGGAAAGACAACAGTGTAACAATCCTTAGACGTCTCTTTATTCCATAGTACCATGAGATTTCTTATACAACATTACACATGATAAACATATAATCATTCCACTACATTCTTAAACCATTGACCGAGCTTCAAAAATTCTTTCATCTCACATATCATTTGTAGTCTCTTCATCATCATCCACATAAATACTACCCATATGACCATACTGATTCTCTTCATGAGTCTTTCCCTTAGGGCATTTGTTTGCATAATGGCCATACATTCCACATTTAAAACACTTAACCATTTTTGATGTCGTAGCAATACCATTATCCTCATCCATGGTGTTAACCGACCCTTTTCCTTTGCACTTACTTGCTTTGTGTCCTTCTTTTCCACACCCAAAGCATCTTCCAGTTCCCTTGAAACATTCTCCTTGATGCCTCTTCCCACATGATTTACATAGGGGAAATTGAACTTTCTTTCCTCTATGATCATCATGAAACTCCATCTTTCTCTTATTATCCGAGTCAGGAAACTTACCAAATTTTACTTTACTGATCATATTATGAGATTGATGATTCGGCATAATAATGATTTTTGGACTTCCAAATCCCATTTAATTTGGTTTCTCATGAAGAATATCATTACATTGTCCATCATATCCTCCATTATCATGAATCATCTTGTTTCCATCCATTTTCTAAAACCCAAAAAGAATAGTGTGAGAGGCAAAATAATGCTAGGGAAAACAACATAGTAAAGGGGGAGTACCCTTAATATCTAACATCTTAGGTTAAATTCTAAGATCGGTATCGTAGTTCTAGGATTATATCCTATACGTATACGTATCCTTAGGGACATCCCTAGACATACCTTAGGAATATCTCTAGGGATCTCACTAATGTTTTCGCATCCTAGTTTCCAAAGGTTGACTAAACCTTTCCTCTGATACCAACTGTAGAGACCCGTAGCCTGACGTACATGGACATTACATTACTTTTGCGGAATACTTAGTACATAACAAAAAACACGCACACAAGGATCGTAATAGTTTAGTGTCTTTGGAAACTCGGAACGTAATCTTCTAATCGTGGTGAAAGATCTTCAATATCTCCCATAAAGATCTTCCCTTTTTTTACCTAAAACCTTTCTTTATATCCTGGGGAAATGAAAACATAAAAGGGTGAGCTCAAATGCTCAGTAAGGGTAAACAAAAGAAATATCAATCACATCATATTCATAAGAACATAACATTTTGGAAATCATAACCTGCAAAAGAGAGCATAATTTCATAACATGGGATAAATCATGGCAGTGAAATGTAATCACAATAATCATAACTTAAAACATGAAACTTTGTGGCATTCACACATAATCATAGAGAATCATTTCTTGTTAGTCAAGACTCATTGCCAAGACTATCTTAGTGGACAAAGTCCCTTTCTGAATCGAGTAACCCTCGTTTCAGTCCTGTTTCACTGAACCGGTATAACCTACCATTCCAGCCATGTCTATCTCATGAGATATAAAATCTTTACCCAATGCATTGGAGGGAGATATAGGTCCCACCCATCTCATAATTATATCATTCTTATGTGTGCCACAAAATCATAAATCATACATCATTGCATAACCCATGTAATAAAAATGGGATTCTTAAACAACATGACATCATAAAACCATTCATATAAGATAAAGGAATTCATAAACATAATTCCATCACAACATAGTCAAATCAATGTAAAAATATGCATAGAAACATAACCCTTTATTATCTTATATGGAAAATAATTTTGCTAAAACACTTGAATTGAATTCTTGAGGAAAATATCATTTCTTCTTCACAATCAATTTATTTTCACAAAACATCATGCATTTTTAAAAGAAAGATTTTATTGAAAATAGTCATGAAATATTTTGGAGTAAGGTTCATGAAAATAACGCTTTATAAAACCGTAAAAATCCGTTCGTGCCGTATAAGTTAAAAAAAACATTCTTCTCGTACTTTTGTCGGAAAGTCAAAAAGTACCTCGTATGAAAAAAAACAAAAAAAGATTCCTTTCATATCCTTTAATAAAAACTCACCAAAGGGTAAAATTGTATTTAAACAATTGTAGGTGGATGGAAATAATATTACATATTGAGGAAACATGGATGTGGATGATAAAATACACCCCAGTAAATACTTACGAATAAACAATCTCGGATAAAAATGAGATTGTGATATTTCCCTTACCTTAGGTCCGATTTGCTTTCTTCGTGTCCGAATCTCCTGTATAATGGTTTAAATAATGTTATTGACTTATTACAGAATCATACATATTGATATGATATCATATATGGTCATATTATTAGCTTCTTGTTAGTAATATTTCATTGTTACTTGTTACTCGGGTCTTTATAACTTTTTGTTCTTATGCGTGTTTTGTCGAATAAATTCTTATTCTTATCTTTAGGTTATAGATAATTCATTTACAGAATGGTATTATTGTATTATATACCATATTCATTCATTAAATTCATTTATATAATCATTATGAAATGAAGATCATGTAGAACGAGTCGCATCACATCGTGGAGACGGTATTCCGTACGTACGCACGAGTGATGATATCGTTCCTATGATCATGGAATTGTATTGGAGTATATATATATATTATTTCAGTATCAATATTACTTCATAATAATCATATATAGTTACTCATTACACCGTTATACCCATCCTTGTAAGGTGATGGTGGAAAAATAGATTACACCACGACGTGGAGACGGTATTCCGTACGTACGCACGCGCGGTGATTTCATTTTTTCGTAGGATGGATAGAAGGATAATTAGGGTTCTTTCATATTTATAATAACATATCAGTATGTAAGTAATACTGATGTTATTACTTTATCATGAAACAACTAAAGAAGAAGAAGCTGAAGAAGAAAGAAATTGAAAAGATCGGTAATGGATATTACCTCTTCTTTGGAACGCCTCTTTGAATCCTCCACTTAAGGAACTAAGATTGGTCTTTGGAGAAGACCAGGACCTCTAGGATTATTCTAGGGAAGTGGATAGGAGAAAATGGCAGGGGTTGTCCGAGCTTGAGTGCTCAAATTGGTGTGAGGAGGAGGGGGAGGATGTGCCCTTTTATAAGGGAGGAGAGGGGCACCTTAGGAATATCTCAAAATATTATTTTATATTAAAGTCAAAATCGGTTTATAATGGCTCCAAAGGGTCTTATTTCGAAGATAAGGTGGGTATGGGCCGAAATACTATCAACCAATAGGATTTAGACAAGTTTAGGTTATTATTTTAACCTTATCAATTAGATTTAACTCTAAGTTAAATAATTTAACTTTTACCATGTCTTTTTGTTTTCTTTCACTATATGGTTAATAAACTTACTATAACATGCCAAACGAACCCCAAATTGTTTATTATTAATATATATATCCTTATCTAAGTCATTTGGCCGAACCTTAGATTTTTAGGAATAAAATAACAATTAATAATATAATATTTGATTTAAAAACTATTTTGTGTCAATTTTGACACTATTTGATATATGATTTTTGTGAAAGTCATAACAGAATTATATGTTCCAACCAAGTTTATTAAATCAACATTAATATAGCATAGTAACCTATAAAATTAGTGGAATTCATAAAAAGTCTTAAATTACATTTATTTTGGTATTTATATTATCAATTATGTCAATATTTCATTAATAAGATAATTACTGCATCATCTTTGTGTCATAAATAAATTAAATTATTTGATGTCTAAAAATTACAAATAAAATACCATCATGTAGGAAATCTTTTTATCTTTCTAATGAATATTTACAATCGAATTTATCTTATGTATAACCCCATATTATAAATGATTTACTTATTAAACTTTGATTTTAACTATTTTAACCCTTCTTTAAATAAATTATTAATAAATGTCCTAATCTAATCCAAGTGGGCCTAAATGGTCATATTTTATTCCTAAGTTTGTTTTTGGTCGAATTAAACTTGTCCAATAGAATTAGGTCATGTGTTAGGGTAATATTAATATCATATTTACCCTTAGTTACCCAATTTACTATTAACCACAGTAAAAAAAGTAAAAAGTAACTATTCACCAAAAATTATTTTCATCTCATTGAACCACATTTTAGTCCTTGATATTAACCGTGTCTCTCGGATTTTTGAAATTCCATTCACAGAAGCGGTAAAATTAAGTTTTATGAAAAATTCAGTTTTTTTTAACTACCACTTAGTAGTTTCACTATTCATCAAAAATTGATGTTTTCAGAACAATGCCAAAATTTCATCCTAAGCTATATTTTATATTCCGAATTCAAAAATAAAGTCTATTTTACCAAATTCATAACATAGAAGTTTCATTAATTATTTTTATAATTAAATCCCGCTGTTAAAACAAATAGCGTGTTTTTAAGAAACAATATCTATCAAAAGATTGACACTTGATTATGTCTGGTTTAAATGTGAAATTACAACCAATGACCAAAAATGTATTAAATTGTAAAAATATATTCTAAATATACTTTAAAACCACTCAAATTAATAATTTATCACTATTAATTATTTCGATTAAAAAAGTTGCTTTTAATTAAAATTTAGTAATTTTCACTATTCATCAGAATATGAAAGTTATCCGAAAAGTACCAAAATTTCACCTTAGGCTAAATTCGATACTCCGAATCTAAAAATGAATTACATTTTGAAAAATAAAATTTACAAAATTTCAAAAAGTGGTTATTACTATTCATAACGACTAGTTTTAATAATATTTTAATAGCATATCGTTGTTTCGTGAAACTCAGTATTGCGTACTACACACGCTATCGAGGAAGGTTGCGATTGCGTGTAATGCAAGGAAAGTCAAGGATGCGTGTTGTGCAAGCTCCTTTTGGTGTAGCGTACAACACAAGACATTAATAAAATTAAAAAGAATATTTTTCATAAAATCTCGGGCTGTTACAGGAATAGTGAAAAAAATTTGATTCTAGTTCTACACATTCTTTTATACCACAAAAGCTTATTAGAACAATCCCAAAACCACCACAAATCATGGAAGTAAAGATGTCAGTGATAAAGAGAAATGGGGCATTCATTACATCCCATAAATATAACTCCTCCCCTATGAAAATTTTTTGTTTGAACTTCCTGGAAAACCTCATCATACTCCCTCTAGTGGAATTTTATGCAATTATTGGCCTGGATTTTCTTTCCCTATATAGAGCCAAAAAAATTCCGTAATAGGGAAATGACTCTCTATATAGAGAATCAACCCCAGATTTTGTACATGTTCAAGGAGGATGAAGGATCTTATGTAGAACCATCATCTCAATTGTGTATATTACTACCCTAAGAGAACGTGTTTTTATCTTAGATTATTGTGTATAAGGAACAAACCATCCTTTAAAACATGCCTGTAGTGATGCAATTTTCTGAAGTGTTTCTCGAGGAATTGATTGGTCTTCCTCCTAGAAGAGATACAGAATTCTCAATTGATCTTATACCTAGGTTGTTTCTAATTTCCAAGAATCTGTATTGAATGGATATTTTAGGGATCTAAGAGCTGAAGAAACTTCTATAAGATAATCTGGATAAAGGGTTTATATGCCCAAGTGCTTCATGATGGGTTTCACCAGTCCTCTTTGTGAAGAAGAAGGATTTGTCAATAGAGTTTTGCATTGATTACCATCATATAAACAAAATCATGATAAAGAACAAGTCTCCCCTACCAAAAATTGATTTCTTGTTTGATTAGATATGGGGAGAACAATACTTATCCAAGGTGGATCTATAGTCAGTATATTATTAATTACGTGTGAAGAATGTAGATATCCCCAGGAATTATTTTCGTACAATATGTGGGAACTATGAATTTATAGTAATGACTTTAAGACTCACTAATGATTCTATAATATTCATAGACATGATGAATAGAGTCTTTATATTTACCTCAAAAAAATTGGCAGTCTTTATAGATGATATTACAAAATACTCCAAAACCAAGGAGGAGCATGAGGAGAATATAAAGACTACAATAGAGACATCGCAAAAGAAGAACCTCTATGAAAAGTACAACTACTATGAATTCTGGTAGAAGGAGGTTTTATTCTCAGGTCATATCATCACATGAATGGGATATCTGGGGATCCCTCCAAGATAGATGCAATTGAGGGATAGACGAGGCCAGCATTAGTGACCAGTATTTGTTGCTTCCTCAGGTTAGCTTGATATTTTCACCTATTTATGACAAATTCCTCATGAGTGTAAAACCCTCTTACCAAGATAACATAGAATGAAGTCAAGTATTCTTGGAGTGATGAATGTGAAAAGAGATTCAGGGAGTAAAAAAGGAGGCTTATCACTGCACATGTGGTCACACTACCCACAAGTAGAGTACATTATTTGGTATTTAGGTATGCTTCGTAGAATTGAATGGGTTTTGTGCTAATGAAAAATGACCAATTCATTACCTATGATAGAAGGAAACTGAAAGTACCAGAGAAAAACTATCCAAAGCATGATCTGAATTTGGCTGCATTAATCTTTTCTTTAAAATTTTGGCAAAATTACCTCTTTGGAGAAAATTATGAAATAAATATGGATCAAAAAACCTCAAGTATATATTCACATAGAAGGATTTGAATTTGTGCCAATGAATATTGTTAGAGCTAATCAAAGACTATGAATTCCCAATCCATTACCACCCTAGGAAAGATAACTAGGCGGTGGATGATCCAAGTAGAAAGGACCCCACAATTATATCATTGAAAATAATTGAAAAGGATCCAATATTCAATTAATTGAGTAATATGGACGTGGGAATCATAAAGAAGGGAACATCATCAATCCTTTCAAAAATAAATTATCAGCTGTCTTTTTTTGGAAAGGATAATGGAAGTTGAAAAGGATGACGTGGGAATTCAAAATAAAGTGGAAACTATCATAAAATAGAAATCCTCAGAATTCAATGTTAATAAAGATGTAACTATGATATTTTTTTCAATACTATGGGTTCTGTTACATCCATAGTTAAAGAAAGGAATTTTGGTTGATTCACATAGTTCACATTTCTCCATTCATCCAGGAAACACAAAGATGTATCAGGATATTTGATAGAATTATTGGTAGGGATAACATGAAGAAGGATATCACTGAGTACACATCAAAGTGCATGGTATGTCATCATGTTAAAGATGAGAGGCATAATTCTAAGAAGATGATGCAACCATTACCAATATCAACATGGAAATTAGAGAAAATCACCATATAATTTTTCACCAGACATCTAAAGACATCCAAAGGAAATAATGATATCTGGGATTTTTTGGATTTTCTTACAAAGGGTACACACTTCATTGCAATACGAGAGGATTTCTCATTGGATCAACTAACAAAGATATATATCAGAGAAGTGGTAAATCTATATGGAGTTTCACTATCTATTGTATCTGATCGAGATCTAAGATTCACCTATAAGTTATAGAAAAGTCTTCAACATGCTCTGAATAATGAGCTAAAAAGCAGTACTACTTATCAACCTCAAACTAACACTACTGGAAAAATGACATATACCCACGGTTCAAAACCGTGGGTATATCCCCCAAAACCGTGGGTATAGGATATACCCAAGGTTTTGGGAACCGTGGGATAGAACGGAGTCGGTATAGGGGTCACAACCTATACCTACGGTTTTGGAGAACCGTGGGTATAGGGGGGTCAATGTTTGCATCAATGTTGTGCCAGTGTGGCACACACAGACCCCACGGTTTCAAATCATGGGGTATTTGAATTCAAAAAAATACACAGAGGGGAATCGAACCTGCAACCTCATAGAGCCTCAAGCCCGCACCGCACCAAGCGACCAACCGTTCTATCACCGTTATTGGTATATATTGATAATTTCATTTTAATATATTAATATAACAGTTATAATGGAAAAGAAAAGCCTTCCGGGTTTTGAACCCGCGCTTCACATTCGTTGCACAGTAACGGAGACCAACCGAGCCTACGTCCTAAATGATATATGATTATAATTTTGTTTTCTTATAATAATATATCTGCTATAAACAAAAAATAACAATACGTGAGATTTCGAACCCGCGACCTGTGCTGACGGATTTGAGGGAGTGACCAACTGACCTAAATATTTTATACGGTTAAATATTTCATATCTATATATTTATATTATTTCATATCGTCTTTTCACCAAAACAAAAGTCGGTCCCGCATAATTTTTCTTTCCCGCCATAATGCGGGAACGATATACCCACGGTTTTGACAAACTGTGGGTATAGGTCTTTGAAAAATCTACCACCTATACCCACAGTTTTCAAAAACCGTGGGTATAGGTCTTCAAAAAAAACCTATACACCCAGTTTTGCCATGAACTGTGGGTAAAGGGAACCTATACCCACGGTTCCCAAAACCGTAGGTATAGGGGGGGCCTATACTCACGGTTCTACTTAAAACCGTGGGTATAGACACATTTTCCAGTAGTGTAATTTCCAATATGATCGGAAAATCTAAAAACATGAAGTCTTGTTGAGAGCATGCTCGATGGAGTTCAAAAGAGGATGGGATCGAAATCTTCCTCTAGTTGAGTTCTCTTACGATAATAGTCTCTAATAACGAATCCAACTGGCTCCTTATGAAGACCATAATGGGAAGAGGTTCAAAACACTGGCATGTTAAGATAATTTTTGGGAGAAAAAACTCTTAGGTCCAAAAATTGTTGAAAAATAGTGGAGAAGGTTAAGACCATCCTTCATCAGATTAATGCTACTCAGAGTCGACAGATGTGCTATGCCAATAATTATTGACAAGACCTATAGTGTGATTTTGGATACTTGGTATTCCTCCACATATAACCATGGAAGAGTGGTATGAGATTAAGAAATAAGGGAAATCATAGCTCAAGGTACATTGGCCCTTTTGAGATCCGTGATCTCATTGGAGCAGTGGCCTATCTACTAGAACTCCCAATCAACCAATATCAAGTACATTATGTAATCCATGTATCAATATTGAGGAAGTAAATATATAACCAATCACATTTTCTCAATAAAAATGTGCTACCATTGTAGAATGACCACTCTTATGAAGAGAATCTGGTGAAGATCATAGATTGTAAGGAAAACCGTTCTACCAAATAGGGCAATGCCCCTCACCAAGGTGTTGGGAAGAAACCCATGTTTTAAGAAGCAACATGAGAATCAGAGTAAGTTATTATGTAAATTTATCCTCATCTATTTTTGTGTGGGAAAAGTAAATTTCTAGGGATAAATTTTTTAAGGGGGGGAGATTGTAATGACCCAAACTATTATTAATGAAAATTCCTCTTGATGTAATTAAATTTCTTATTATATAAAATGGTTGTATATGATATGAACTTCCTTGGTTTTTTGTTTTTGGATTTTAATATACCATTAAGAATTTTTATTGTTACTAATATACTCGTTAAAAACTGATCACATGATTAGTAAAAATAGTGGGCTTTAACAAATCCAATTTACTTAGACAAAGGAAATGATGACCTCATCTAGTAGAATTGCTATATACAGATCCCATTTTTTCAGATCTCGAAAATGAGGTGGTGGAAATGGTCTTCTCCCTTGACCAAGACCAATTTTATCTTCAGCACATTATGCTTCAATAGTACCGCCTACGGGAGAAGTGGAAGTTAAAAGAGATTTCCACCCGAGCGATGTTATCTGAGACTCCCCAAGAGTCTTTCAACATCTCACACCTTACCCTTAGGTATTATGAAGGTGTTATAAGGGGGTACATAAGAATACCCTAGAACTATGATTATGTGCACTATTTTTTGTATATAATAAAAAATATACATTCTTTTTAATATTATAACGTTGTAAATATTTTTTAATGAAAAAAATAGTATTTTTTAGTTAATATTCAATTAAAAAATCTATAATGATGAACTAATGGATATTTGAATTAAATAATATTTTAATAAAATATTATTACTAATTTTATTTTTATTAAATATCAATTATCGTATAATTTTTATGAATAAAATTTTAAATTTTATTAAGGTTTAAAAGCTATTTTTGTCAAAACCTGTGATTTTTCGATAAATGTATGTTTCTATTTTAAAAGTTAAAATTCACATATTTTGTAAATTTTTTAAGTAAAATGAATATTATTTATGGAATTAGGACGTCAAAATTATCCAATGGTTGATTTTTCATAATTTTCCATGACTGACGCATTTTTGGGTAAAAAAAATACAGTTTAAATATAAAATATGTTTTATGACATAATAATGACCCTATAGTAATTTAAAAAAATAATATAAAATGGTTTTTAGCCAATATTTGTTTTAACTTTAAAAAAATGTGATTTTAGGTTTGTTTTATTAAATTTATAGTGCCTTAGTGGACCCTCCAATACTTATAATAATTTTAAACTTTTTAAATTGATTTCCTTGATAGTGTGACTCACCTCTAAATAATAAAACTAATATTTTAATAATTTTGTCCATTTTCATTGTAAAATAATTTTCTACACTCCCTTTTTGAAAAAAACATGGGAAAAACCATGAGTTGGTATTTGGTTTTTATTAGTTTAATGTGTGGTGTCCAAAACCTAAATAATAATTAATTCCCTCTCATTTCCTATGTAAACCCACCCAATGTCTCATTCAACATCACTCAAACCATCTGGATAATGACTATCCACTGACCTACTCTGTTTATAATCCTCCCAAGGTGCCCTATTTTTCCAATAATCCTCTCTCAAGCCTCTCACAATCTTTTAGTATCCACTTCCATGTAAGTTATTTCTTCCTTTCCAATTTTTTCCAAATTTGATTATGTTGTAATATCATTTTTTCAATTAAAAATGTTGGGGTAGGATTTTTCACCTTCCCATACATCCCTCCTTATGTTTTAATGACGATATACCTCCATCTCTCAAATTAATACCTCCCATGTACACCCGTTACCAGGCCGAAATTCTGTAAGGAATTTATCTCTTCTCATTTACATTTGAACAATTATCTAATCTTATGCATCAATATTCCATTAAATATTTTGGTAAATTTATTAATATGACCCCCATTACTATCCATTTCATGTACATATGATTAGCTACCCATTTATCACCCATAAACAATTTTTATGAACTAATATGTCATGTTGTTATGCTGCCGAAATTGCACATCGATTTTCCAAACCAAAGTCATTGTGTACTGATATCCATTCCCATTTATCTATCAATTGTATTCTCCTTTATGCACATTTTCTTATTTATTATATAATTTAATGTATTAATTCCACATTCCTTAATCATGGAATAAATTATGATGTTTATCGAATCCATGTGTATGATCTATGTGGCACACTTATGCATGAAATGAAATGATTAAGAAGGGTGCACCCCAATAGCGCTCCAATGCATTGGGTAAATACTAGTATCATGACACATCAATTGAAATGAGGGTTTACTCAATATAATTCATGTTAAATGAGGGTTTACCTATGATCAATGTGAAATAATCTAGGGCTCATGCTATTATCATGTTAAATGTTTTTTCCACATTTCTATGTTATGATAATCATGTTATATCATGCCTTTATGTTCATGTTTCTCTTGTTATCCATTTATATGACTATTTCCTAAACTAGACTATATTTTTCATGTTATGCCCTGTTTACTCCATTAATTGGATTTATAACTCACCGTTTTTTAATGAAATACCTCATGTTATCCCATGAAATGCTAAGTACGAAGGAATAATGTGGTCATGTAAAAGAAGTTTTTAATAAATATGTCTTGTTTAATGTTCTAAGTTGTTATGTTATGTTCCTAAGACCCAAATACACTAGACCTCTCAATATTCTATGTTCTATCAGGTTACAATTTTATGTAATAAATCATGTTTAATTGTGTAATAAAGAGCGTGGTTGTTATATTATATTTTATCTTCTTCCATATGAACATCATTAATAATAGAAATTGGTGGTGGATCTAGACATGAATCAAATTATAGAGAATATTATCTTAAGATAAGTAATTTTACCTCTTCCTCATGATGCTTCATTCCTCTATTCTTTAAAAAAATTTCTAAATTATATTATGTATTAAAATCAATAACATGTATTATATCAAATTCAACCATTAGAATGTTTATAAGGTCTCCAAATAATGATTGTCTATGTGTTAGAATGGGGACTGCTTGAGACATCATTGTTGGAGTGATAATTCTACTAGTATTTTTTACTAAAAAATATCATCTTAATGTTATGGGAAAATATCTAACATTATTGGAAAATGTAGGAGATATAAAAGTGGGTGAGGATCTAGAGTCAAATAAATAAGTAGCAAGTTTTTTAGATAATATTAATGTAATTTCTTTAAGATCATTAGGTACTTCTATATAAGCTAGAGTGTAATGGATCGTGACTCCCTGACACATTAAATTTCTAGTAATTGTGGTTGGATGTGTTTAGGGGTGGTTTTAGGAGTGTTTGGTGTATGATTTAGGAGTATAAGAGCTGTTGTATGGAATACACTTCATTTATTTTATAAAGGTTGTGAAATAGTGGTTTTCGAACTGTGTCGTAGACTGGTTCACAATAAGTAAATCAATAAAGGGGAATCTGTTAGATAGATTACATGTCGTGTAACAGGAATTTGGGGTGTGTCTTAAATAATTACAAAGGATACACATTTTTCATTAAATTCTAGAAATTTTTAGAATCCCAAGGATTGCATGAAGTGTAATTATTACATGATGTTAAATAAGTGAGATTCCTAGTTTTATGTTTTTTTCATGAATGAATCTTATTCATTAAACCACACGTCCTCCTCTATCGTTTCCAAAAATCCCTATGAACGTTAAGGATACCTTCGGTCCATCTTATAGATTGTTCGATCCATTACTACCTATTTTTTTATTGGTGATCAGTGGTGGGGACTTCATCCGTTCATTATGGTTTTATCATCTTCCTCTCCTTGTATTCACTACAGTGAATTTTTTTTAATTTGGGTTATGAGTTGTTCTAAAAGTTGAGGATTTTGGGGAATGTCTTACGTTGATACAAGTTTTTACATGTGCAGTTGGGTTTTATGAAAATTTCTTCTTCTCCCTTAAGTGAAAAGTGGGTCGATAAACATATTTGATGTAGCGAATCCCTTAATTTTATTTAATGGGAATCATGCAGGATGGGTTTACTCTTGTCAATCTATAGGTTATTTTGATATTATCTTAACAAAATATAATGAATACTAAAATTAAAACTAAAAGGGGAAAGTTGAACAATTCACGTGATCTTACATCTATGGTATGACTATGATATTGTGGTTGTAGGGGCTTGATGATCTACTAACCCATATTGTGTAGTTCTTTCTAATATCACCCTAAAATGTAAAATTAACTAACCAGTTATATTTGGATACGGAAATTGTTTCTCCATGTTTATTTATTGTTTGATAACTCCACTAATATACTGTGGAATGTGGTAAAATACCCCCTTATAAATTTGTAAAATGTTCTTGATGTTTTGTGATGTGTAGCCATGATTTTGGGATGAAGATGTGTGTTTGTGATGCGATTTGTGGTTGATTTTTTATTGTATAATTTGGTTATGATAGTTTTATGGCCATAATTTTTTGGTTTTGAGGTTGTTATTGTATGGTCTTACTTTTATGGTGGTGAGGTGGGGGTTGTTAGGTTGTTCTTTTGGGGTAGTGAGGTTGTGGTATAATGGGAATTATGAGATAATTTTCATATATGATTTCATTTTCTAGACACATGGGTTGTGATGGAATAAATAATTGTTTAATAATTATTTAAAAGGATGGGGTTTGGGTTAGTTAAAAATATGGAAATGGTAAATGAAAAAATATATTCTAGTATATTTGGTTAAATTTGGATGATGCTAAATAATGAAACAAATGGGTTGGATAACGGTAATTAGTTAGTGGGGTGATGTGTCTTATTTATTGTTTGGTGTTTTGAATGTAGAGGTGGAAGAAAAAGATTATATGTTGTGAGTTGGTCAACGTTTTTTTGTGAAACCATATTTTTGGATTATGTGTGTGGATATATGTATATACTTTTATATTCATTTTGATTTCTATACACACAACACCCATGTAGAGCACTATATGTCGACACCCTCACAGTAATGTGGTGTGTGTTTTTTCCAACATTCATTGAAGAGGAAAAATGTATGGGTACCTACTCTTTCCACCTCTCTCTTCTAGATAACATAGGTATATCATATTATATAATGGATGATGGTTTATTAGTCCACTAGATGGTGGTTATGATAACATTAGTGCCTTTGGGTGTGTGTGATGTGGTCATCCATGTGGTGTGGTGAGACGTGGTGTTATAGGGACACATGTGACATATAATATTTGTATTTGTGAAGGATGATATTGGATGAGATGGATTATGGTGGTATCGTTCATGGTAAGGTGATCTCATGTGACAGCGGGCATGATGTTATTTGACCATGCTTGGGGGGCAGTGTGGAATATATAAGAGATGGGAGTATCGGGATATATGATGTTGGGGTTTGATATTGGAATACCATTTGGAAAGCTGTGCGGGTACCACTTATCAACATTCTTATGGTTATATTAATTACATTTCTTTCTTTATTTGTTGACTATTCCATGGTGAGGTTGGGTTTTGTTAGTATACCTGTATAGGTCAGGGTTGTTTAGTCTATTTACTCATAGGTTCGTTAGCATGCTTCACTCATATGTGCATGAGTGACATTAGTTTTCCTAATCAGTATAATTTTGTGGTCACCCAATGTATATAAACTAATTTTTAGGTTTATAGGATGACTACATAGACCATTATAGACATTACTACCATAACCCTTTCAATCGATAATTTTCCACTGATTTAGCATTATTTTTTAGTATTTAATATTAATAATTTTATATGTATCAGTTTTATTTACATATTCATTTTTTGGGATGGTTTTTTTTATTTTATATTATTCCATGGAGTTTTTTGTTAATGATTTATCTTATATCTTTGTCCTATATTGTTAGAGAGGGTAATGCCTCACATTTCATGAATTTTTATACTCTATGTGCTAGTCACCAACCTAGGGTCTACTGGAGATGTTACTCGGTGTAGTGAACCAACCCCATATATCATGAAGATGGTGTCTACTGTCAATTACATTAACATGATTACAAGGAATGAAGCCATTAAATTCCAATAAGTTTAGTAGTCTTGGTGACACAGATACATAAATGGGAATTGTATTATAAAAGAATATAATGATGACAACATAATTTCTTTCTTCATTCTAAATAAATAACGCCAAGGATAACTCTAATTGATCTAAGTAATCCATGCATATCCTTCATCGTAATCTTTATGGATTCATGGGGAATAAAACATAATAAGGGAGATTTAAATTGCTCAGTAAGGGAACAATATAGCATAGATAATAATGAATCAATGTGAATAATAATTGTGGAATGGTAAATAATAGAACTCAAGTGACATGTAATAAAAAAAATGAAAGTACATAAGAAATATGGAAAGGTAATAACAGGAAACACATGCAAATCCATAAACTAGATAAGGAAAAATAAATATGGTAAGGTAAGAAACTAAATCACATACCATCTAGATTAATGAAAATGAAATATATCCAGAGATATTTCGGGACAAAATCGCATTGATAAACAATATCTGAAAATAAAATGAGGGAAATTTTTTTCTTGTCAGACGACATCTCTGAGGCACATAAATACTTATTACGATCATAACCTTTCGAAATATGGTTTTAAACTAATAGTAGAAACCCATTTTCACAATTATTCATCTCATGAGAACCTGTTGATGCATCAAGGAGTTATAGAATGTTCAAGCTCCACCCATCATTCCCATTCCAATGAATTCCTCATATTGAGTAATCAAAATAACTAATATTCATTATCAGATAACTAAATTGGATGAGAAATATGGATCTATAAATAATTATTTATTCATAAAATTACTATCAATGTAGGCACCATATGTGAAATGGTATATGATTTATAAAATAGTAATATCCATGAAAAAATGTAATGTATAATAATGGGAAAATCAAAGTTCAATGATCATAAGAAATTTAATAAATCAATGTGACTAAAAAATAAAATAAGGAAGTGAATGGGAATAATATCATTAGAAAAATCAATAATAAACCATCTAGTGGAAGAATAATAATGATATCAATACATTAAACCCAAGTGGAGTAAAATATAGGATTTTTTTCATTGATGAAATAAAATATTAAATTTTAAAAATATTTATTATGAAAATATACATTTCTTTTGAAAAAACATTTGAAATTTAGAAGGAGGCTTCAATGAAATGACAACAGAAAGTTTTTTACATGTCATACGAGGTAAATAGAATATTCAATTCGTATGAAAAATTGTTATAAAATGACTCATTTGGAAGGAGACAAGGATATTCCATCTATAATTTTGGTAAATAAAAAAGGGAAAAATTTCACTACCAAATAATTTTAATTCCATTTTTGACAACATTATAATAAAAAAAGGTTTTTATAAGAAAACGAGTTTTCTGAATGAAGAGAAAAATAAAGACATGTTTTCTTAAAGGAATTTTCTTAAATGCTTTGAGTACAAAATACTATAAAAATTGTACTAATACATAAAAATTTCCATGAATAACCAGAGAAGAATGAAAGAGATTATTGAACAATTGATATATAATTTCCTCAAAAAATTCCATTGAATGTCCACTTTAACAGCCTAAGATCCGGCACACAAATTTAATATTGAATGGATGGAACACTAAGTCTCTTAAAAAGACCACTTTTATAATAAATAGACAGTAAACATAACTTTTCCACCACTTTGATTTTGATTTCAAAAAACAGACTTACACAATTACGTTCAGTAAGATGTTTGGAGTCAGATAAGGCAAACATAATTTTTGTGAATAGTAACAAACCCTTCTGAAAATTAATATGAATAGTAATACAAACCTTATAAATATTAAATCATGTTATTATATTATTTTTTTAAGTTTAGATGATAATGAGAGCTTGACTATTTTTTTATGTGACATAAAACCAAATATAGATTTAAAATTGTTATTTTTTAAAAAAATTATAGATTTAATTAAAAAATAAATTAATATTAATTAGAAAATTAAGTTCAAACAATTTAGTTCTATTTTTAATTCAATATATCGAGAAATGGTTATGTTGAATTTTTGGGATTTTTCTCGAATACATGAATTTTTATGAATAGTAAAATAGTGTAATATACCGTACATAAATATTATCAGTTAAACTCACTATCACTAGAATCGTGGCTAATGTAATCACACTTGGCTTGAATTTACATGAAAATATTACTATTATTGGTCACAAGAATCAATACTATTGGGCATATTTGTTAAAATAATAAAATAATGAGTAAAATAATGGGAAGCCCCTCTTCTCCTCCAATATAAAAACCCCCATCACTCCCTCTTCTCTTCACTCCACTAAGACTTTAATATACTCAATATTATACCCAAATACCCTCTACCAGTCACTCCCCATGTATTGGATCTCTTTTTATTTCCAAAATACCAAAACCCCTTCCCTTAAGGAGATTCCCAAAGAGGTGGATTCAAGCGGTAAATTCACATTCTATTTCTTTCAATTTCATTTAAATTTCCATTCTATGGTTTTCCTCCCCTCACCTTCTCTATCAAAATGACTATTTCAACTCAATTATCATCTATATACTCTATTTGTATCATGTTAATTTAATAACCATCATCAATATACTGAATATCTCTCTCTCTCTCTCTTTTATTTTATAAACGAAATCATCGTCTATGAGGTGCTAATTTACAACCTTTGTGGACGATAAAGTTTTGTTCTTCAATTTCCCCAACAATACTGGTCATCAAACCATTTTTATGTCTATTCAGTATATAATATATGTATTATATACTATTTAATAATCATTAACTAGTATATGTACATAATATCAAATAAAATGACCTAACTAGTTCATAATAATCAAAATACCGCTGAAATTATCAAAGGTATTGTCATTAAAATTTCATCTAATGATTCATACAAATTATAAATAACCAAATGATATATATGACAATTAAGACCTTTTTATGTTCATAAATAATGTTTAAATTCAATTATACAGATTTACATCCATTCCACATGAACTCTATTACACAATAACAACTGACCTGATTAGGAAAATCAATAAAATGAACACTCTTGAACGGCCGAATTAAATATTATAATGTATAAACAAGGTAGAAAATGAACATATAAATTATGATAAACTAAATAACAATATAATTGGTTATTAATTAAGTTATTAGGGAGTCTAATTTCATTTTCTAGGACAATAAGGTCAAGAACTGAACATTCGGAAATAAGGTAAGGGTTTTCTACCTTAACCTCTATTTTCATTTGGGTTACTCTTATTCTATACTTACCTAAACTAAATTCTAATTTATTAAAATAAAATCCTAATATATTATTTTATAGTGTTAAATATATTTGTAAAAACCGGAGTCCTACTTTCATTTATGGGGAGTTATATGTTTTAAAAGGATCTTTCAAAAATGATTCCCGTAATACAAGCCTGATTCAAGGGAATTTCTCAAATTATTACTTATATTCAAGGGAAAAATATAATATATTTTTGAAAACCATTATCTTTATAAAATATCTAGTTTTATTATTAAAATAATATCTTACTTTACTTCTGGTTTTATACAAATATTTTTCCAAAAAAATCTACTTTTCAAAGTAATGGAGTATTTATCTCAAGAATTACTCAGTGATTTTATATGAGTATTCTCATCTATTTCAACAATCTTTTTGTTTATTATGTATTATTTGGATTAAACGTTTATGATACCATCTATCATATCTAATTGAATGGATTGTGATTATTTTTAATGTGGATGTGCTATCTTATAACAATTCACCAAATTACTCTCAATGGTCAGTGTTTATACTTAATGTTTGACAAAATTTGTTTACATTTCAAATATTAGATTAAATATGAATGTATATATTATTTATGATTATCCCCATTCAAATAATGAATGATTTGTAATTAGTAATTATTGGATGGGCCCACTAAATCCCCTCAGTTCATCGGTAGTTCTCATGAAACAAACTATGGTCTTGGCACGAGGCCTTGACAAAATGAATATTTATGGTCTGGGCACGAGGCCTTGACGATATGGTTATGATATCCTATATTATTCATTACCTAAGTATGAAAATAATATTGGTATTTCATGTGTTCATTTGACTAGTAGAATACTCATGATTATGTTTTAATATGGAATTATTTATTCAACTCGTATTCCTTCAATAATGCGTTCTAGATAATTTTTAAAGGCATGTGTTTTTAGTTATTCACCATGCTTAATGATTATGTTTGTGATATCTTTGGTCGTATTTCTTATCCTTACCCATTATTTGATCTCTCCCCTTTCTTATGTTTCATTTTCTATAGACATGAGGATGTTTATTATGATTTACATGAAATGATAAACATATAGTTGCGGGTGTTCCCAAAAAAACTTATATATTTTATTTCATCTCATGTAGTGGTGTTACTCTTATGTATGTATCTTGCTTCCAAATCTGAAAAAAATTATGTGGTCCTTTTGGACTCATATTCTGTGTTAATATTCCAATGTAATAAAATAAGGCACCACATCCAGACGACTAGTGTCAAGTCCTTACAGTTGGAATCAATGGAAGTTTAGAAGAAAACATGGAAACTATATTTAGGGAACATAGATTATGGAAAAACCCACTAGGATAGTCTATGAGGATAATACATACATAAACATCCTGAAATGTTTGATAAGGAATATATTATCGGGATCATTCTAGAAAATACATCCCTCCCTAGATTCTACAAGTGTTTGTGGCACTGGCACATATATACCAAGGAGTGAAAACTCCGCAATTGCATTTTGGTAATGAGTTGGGGTATCCTGGTAGATGACAACATGCCTTATTGCACATCTAGTTTTACACTCTATGGTGATATGCTTTGGATAATCCACATTTTCTTTACAAACCATTATTAAAGATTTAAATGCAACTTTTTCTAAAATAAACCATGTTTATGATTATGAGATTAGCCATGTATAGAAGTTAAATTTATTGTAATTATTTTTCAACATTAAGATGATACATTATGATTCATAACCCAATATATTGTATTCCATTATTTAGAAATATTTACTAGTGGAAGGCATATAAACTGCATGAACACACTTATCCCATGTTGGGATTTCTCTCTGATGTAGGATAGTGATGATGGCTCTGGAGATACAACTGGTGATGAGAAACTTATAATTATTTCGGGATAACTGACTTAGTTTATAAACAATAACCTTAACCATATAGGGAATTTTAATCCACGACATAGAAAAGCTATGTTGGATTACATTATGAGAAAACAACCTCTATCATTCAGTGGGACTACAAACCCATTTGTATCTGATTAGAGGATAAGTTCCCTAGGGGGAATTTATTTCATTGCGATGTAATGAAAGATAGAAGGTGGCCATGGCCGTTTATCATATATTTTGAGACGTGGATCAGGGGTGGTCATTAATCCAAAAAAATAGTATGAAGAAATAGAAGAGATAAAATGAATAGATTTTAAAGAAATATTTTTAGAAAAAAAAATCCCAATGAACAATGAGGACATATGGAAATGAAAATCTTTAATTTAAGGCATAAAGTGGATGAAAATATTGAAAATTGTGAAGATAAGTTCACATGGTAAGCAAGACATGGCACAAAATACATACGTGATACAATGAAAAATATTGATCAATTCATTGATGGTTTAAAACCGTTCCTCCGATGGGCACTAGTCTCCCAATGTTTCTCATCATATGAAGATATAGTCTCAAGTTCTATGAAGGAAAAAAAGAATTTTCAATGTCATATGAATTTAAAGGAAAACAATACAAGAAGAGGGATTCCAGAAACTCTAGAAAAGGATTAATATAATGGGGAAAAAGGGATGAGTTGACCTTCAATCATGTAGTAATTTTGGGAGGAAAATCTCTGACACTTTCTTGAAGGAAATGGGAGTTTGTTACAAGTGTGGAGAAAAAGGCCACCTATCTCGGCTTGTTAAGGGGAGGAGTTAAGCTACCAATGTTCAATGCTACAATTTTAGGTATATAGGACATTATTCACATAAATTTCCTAAGAATCAAGGAAACATTACCAAATGAAGGAAAAGATAGAATGTACAAGCTTATACAGTCACAACTGTGGAGTTTGAAGTTACAGATGATGTGGTGGAATGTAATTTAATAATTTATTAGAAATTAACCATTTCATTATTTTATTATATATCATCACATTATTTCATAAATTTCATGTTTCCATATAAAATTAGATATTTACTATTTGATTTAATAAGGGTGTTGTTAGTAAAAACTCATAAGGGAAGTATCCTTTCAACAATATTGTGTTGGTTAGTCATCATTATGGCATATAAATGTTATTTTTATACTGATTTTATTTTCATACCCATGATTGAATTCGATATAACCCTTGGTATGGATTATATTTCAAACCATGATGTGAAAATTAAATGTAAGAAGTAGGAGGTAATAATTTTTTAGGATGATGTGAAATCACTTATCCTTAGGGCAAAAACATCAACATCTAATACTCATATAGAGCCACCCCCAGTAGCTATACCAACTTCAACTATTGGGGAGTAAGGTAATGGAAGAACTATGATGGAGGAAATTATTGTTAAAATAGAGGATGTACCGATTATTCAAGAATATGTTGATGTCCTTCTGAAGGATTTACTTGGACATACTCTAGAGTGGGAAATTGAGTTTTCTATAAAATTAATTCCGGATTCGAGGCCCATATCAATGACCCCATATATAATGTCCATTGTGGAATTAGTGGAACTAAGTAAACAAATAATTGAATTGAGTGATAAAGGATTTGTTTTCCCTAGTGTTTCTCCATTGGGATCCTCTTTTCTTTTCATTATGAAGAAAGATGAATTTATGAGGTTTTATATTGACTACAAGGAGATCAATGTTATAACAATAAATAACATATATCGCATACCTCGAATTGATTATTTATTTGATCACCTTCATGGAGATAAATATTTTTTGAAGATTGAAATTCGATCTGGATATCATCAGTTTCTTGTGAGGAAGGAAGGCATTCCAAAAATATCGTTTTGAACCAGGTATGGGAATTTCGAGTTTACAGTAATGCATTTTGGACTGTCTAATTCACCCTCTATTTTCATGGATCTAAAGAATAAAGTTTTCATGGAATATAATGACGAATTTGTGGTGGTATTTTTTGATGATATCTTGATATACTCAAAAATCTATGAAGATCATAAAAATAACTTGTGAAAAATTCAGAATACTCTTAGAAGATATGAATTAGATGGTATGTTAAGAAAGTGTGAGTTTTGGATTCATTAAATTTCCTTTCATGGCCACATTGTCTCTATGGATAGTTTATATTTTGATCTTATGAAGAAAAAGGATGTCCATGAATGGCATACTCCATCAAACTGTGGTAAGTAGGTTTATTGGTTTAACAGGTTATTATCGGCGTTTTGTTTAAAAATTAAAACGTTTAGCCAACCCAATAACCAAGCATACATATAAAGGGGTTAAGTTTGTTTGTAAAAAATAATGTGTTGAATATTTTATATAATTTAATATGATATTAGTGAATTCTTCGATCCTAACCCTACCATCAAGGAATGATTGGTTTTTGATCTATATTGATGCATCAAAGAAAGTAATTGGTTATGTCCTTATGCATAAGGATAGAGTTATTTTCTATGCATAAAGGAACATAAAAATTAATGATCAAAATTATCTTACTCATTATCTTGAGTTTGATGATGTGATATTTTCTCTAAAAATATAGAGAAATGATCTCTATGATGAAAGATTTGAGATATATATAGATCACCAGAGTATGAAGTATATCATTTCACAGAAAGCACTCAACTTGAGGCAAAGGAGATGGCTCGAACTACTCAACAGTTATGATGGTTCCATACTCTACCACCAAAGAAAGGAAAATAAGGTAGTTGATTCTTTTAGAAGTAAGGAACATGACGTTATAAAAAAAATTGGATTGAAAAGGATCCTTTTTTTTACTTTGATCTAGTGAGGATGGATATGAGAATTATCAAAGAAGATGAAAAATCACTACATTTTCATTTGGATTCTCAAACAGATTTATTAGAAAGGATTAAAAAATATTATCTTGATTAAGGTAAATGCGAAAGAAAATTAATGATGTCAAGGAGGGAATATTGTCTGACTTCATATGTAAATATGGAATTCTGAAATTTTAGAAGAGGCAATATGTGCCCTCTATACCTTATCTAAAAAGGTAGTTATTGGATGATTCCCATATCTCAAAATTCTCAACATGCCCTGGTATCACTCGAATTTATAGGTATTTTAAGAACTTTATTGTTGGAAAACATGTAGAGGGAAATTATAGATTATGTATCAAGATTTTTAGTTTTTCAAAAAGTGACGCCGAATGACAACATCCTAGAGGATTCATTAAACCACTACCTATTCCTATATGGAAATGGGAAGAAATCTCCATGGATTTTGTCACTAGATTACTGAAAACACCAAGAAATATTAATGAAATTTTTAGAATATTTGATCAACTCACCAAATCATAACATTTCCTCGCTATGAGGGAGGATTTTTATACTGGAGCATCTCACACGACTCTATATAAATGAAGTTTTAAGGCATCATGGACAACCTCTTTTAATAGTGTCTTATCTCGATCCTCAATTTCCATCAAAATTTTGGAAAATTATTTAGAAATAATTAGATAATAAGTTTGTTTCAATACTACATATCATCCTCAAACAGATGGGAAATCAGAAAGGACAATGAAAACCTTAGAATACTTGTTGAGATCATGCTCTCTCGGCTTTTAAGGTTTGTGGGATCATTATTAATACTTGGTGGAGTTTTAATACAATAATATTTTACATTCCCATATTCAAATGGAACCATATGAAGCATTGTATAGAAAGAGATATCATACACCAACATGTTGGGATGAAGGTGGTGAAATGAAGCTAGTGGGCCCGGAGCCTATGGAGGAAACAACATCCAAATTAAATACTATTCAATGTCATATCAAATCATCTCAAAAGTATACAAAAAATTCTTGCTGATAAAAAAAGGGAAGGATTTGGAGTTTCAAGGGGGAGATCGTGTTTTATTAATGATATCTCCATGGAAGTGTGTTATAATATTTTGGATGAAAGGGAAACTGAGCCCTAGGTACATAGGCCCTTTTGAAATTCTTGAGAGAATTAGAGCTTTTGAAAAATTGTTTGGATATTCCACCGAGACAGTCTCAATTATAAAATGTGTCAGATGTCTCATTGCTAAGAAAGTACTCCCTTGACCCAATGTGTGTCCTCTCATTGAAGGTATTGAATTGTAACCTGGCCAATATTACTTTGAAGAGCCTATCTGGATTCTGGACACTAATGAACAAGTGTTGAGAAATCAGACAACTCGACTGGTAATGATTCTTTTTAAAAATCATAAAATTGAACTGAAAAAATGGGAGCTTTAGGATCATATGATGAAGAACTACTTAAATCATTCTATGATGTAACATTCTAGTAATTTTGAGGAAAAAAATTTTCTTAGGGGATAATGTAACCCCCCAACATTCAGCACATAAATTTAATATTGAATCCATGAAACAGTAAGTATCTACAAAACACCACTCTATTATAACAAAGTAACCCAAAAGTTTCCACCTATGTGGTTTGAATTTCGAAAAACCAACATATAAAGTTTTGTTCGGTAAGATATTTTGAGTATGGTAACACAAACATAATTTTTAGGTAATAGTAACATACCCTTATTAATAGTAACATACCCTTATGAATAGTAATATAAATAATAATATTACCCATATTAATAATAAACCATATTATTATTTTTTTGTATTATGTTTATAAGATAATGATATCTTGATTTATTTTTTAGGTTGTATAAAATGAAATATAGATTTAAAATTGTTATTTTTTGAATAAATAATGATTTTATTTAAAAATTAAATTATTAATATTTAGAAAATTATTTTCAAAAAATTGAGTTCATTTATTAATCCCACAAATCAAAAAATGGTTATGGTGAATTTTTTTGATTTTTCTAAAAAACTCGAATATATGATGAAGAGTAAAATATTGTACTTTACCATATATATACATTATCAGTAAAATTCACTATTACTAGCATCTTGGATACTTTTAACACACTTGGATCGAATTAAAAATCACATATTACTATTCTTGGTCACAAGAATCAATACTTTTGGTTTTCTTTGGAAAAATAATAAAATAATGTGTAAAATAATGGGAAACCCCTCCTCTCCTCCACTATAACCCCCCCCCCCCCACACACACACAGACTACTACTTCTCTTCACACTTATAAGCCTTGAATCTCTTAAATGTTCTTACCAAATACCCTTAACTAGTCACTTACCACATATAGGGGATCTTGGATTAGCCAAAAGAACAAAACCCCCTCCCTTAAAGAGATTCTCAAGGAGGTGGATTTAAGGGTATATTGACATTCCATTTCATTCAATTTAATTTCAAGTTTCATTATATTGTTATCCTATCCTCACCTCCAATGTCAATATGACCTTGATAAATGTATTATAATATATATACTATAATTATATCATTTGAATGGAAGAACCATCATCAATATCATTACTCTCTATCTTTTATTTTATAAGCGAAATCATCTTCCTTGAGGTGCCAATTTACAACCTTCGTGGAGGATGGAGTATAATTTTTGAATTTCATCTTCAATAATGGTCATAAAATATTTATTATAACCTATTTAATATTCAATAACCATAATATGTACATAATATTAAATCATACGACCAAACTAGATCCTAATAATTAAAATTCTACTAAAATAATCTAGTTTATTATCAATAATATTTCATCAATTTATTCATCCACATTCCATGTAAAAAAATGATACAAATTACCATTAAAACATATGTACTTCCAAAAATAATGTTTAAATTCAATTTTGAATATTTATATCCATTCCATATGAACTCCATTACTTAAAAACCAGTAAATGATCACTCTGAAACAAAAGAATTCAATATTATAACATATCAATAAGGACATAAATAAAATAAAAAATGTATGATAAACTAAAAACATGTCTAATAGGTTCTTCATTAATTTATTAATTAGCCTAATTTCATATTCCATGACCATATGGTTGGGATAAGAACATCTAGACTTAATGAAAGGGTTATCTACCCAAACCTCCATTTTCAATTAGGACACTCTTAGTCTCTACTTTCGTAAATTAAATTATTATTTATTAATATGAAATACTCATATATTCTGTTATAATGTTCTATATATGTGTAAAAAACATAATCCTTCATTCTTTTATGGGTAGATATATTTTTTAAAAGGATCTTCCGAAAAATATTCCCGTAATACAAGCCCAATTCAAGGGAATTTCTCAAATTCTTACGTATTTTCCAGGACACTCTATAATCTTTATTTAAAAAAATTATCATTATAAAAACTCGCATTTTATTATGAAAATAATATATTATATAAATATTGGTTTTATAAAAATAATATTCCAAAAGAACACTTCTTTTCAAAGTAAAAGATTATTTATCTCAAGAATTACTTGATTACTTTATAAGAGTATCTTCATATATTTCATCACACTTGTTTATTCTTATGTATTAATTGGATTAATGTATTAAGATATCATATAAAATATTTAATAAAATAGTTTATGATTATTTTGACTGTGGATGCGCGATCCTAAAACCTTTCAAAAATTTACTCTGAATGGTTAGTGTTTTTGCTTAATGTTCAAGGAAAGTTATTTACATTTCATATATCAGTTTAAATATAAATGTATATGTTGTTTATGTTTATACCCTTTCATATGATGAATTAATTGGACTTATTATGTGTTGTGTGGGGCCTACTATAGCCCCTTAGTGCATTAGTAGGTCTTAGGAGACAAACTATGGTCTTTGCACGATGCTTTGACCAAATGAATATTTATGGTCTTGGAATGAGGCCTTGACGGTATGGTTATGAGGTCCCGGATTATTAATTCCCTAATTATGAAATTATAATAGGTATTTCATGATGTTATTAACCTAGTACATTACCCAGGATTATGTTTTACTAATGAATTATTTATTCATCTCTTATTCCTGCCATAATGTGTTCAAATTTATTTTTAAAGGCTTTTTCTTAATTATTTACCAAGCATAATTTTAATGTTTATGATTTCTTCTACTATATTTCATACCCTTAATGAGAATTTGAGATAAAACGTTTATTATGATTCATTTTTTAGGAGATAATGAAGTTCATTTCAATTGACCTTCAAGGGTAATCATATAGTTTTGTATGTTTCCAACAAAACATATATGTTTTATTTCATCTCAAATTATAATGTTAAATTTATTTATGTTTATTGTTTCCAAATATACTAAAATACTTGGTCCTCTGGGATTCATATTCCTTGTTTGTATTATAATGTAATAAAATAGCGCACTTTCTTCAGGAAACTGGGGACATGTCCTTACCATTATTAGTATTAGTATTGAGGAAAATAATCTTTAAACATTCTAAAGATCCCCATTACACATTGAAAAAATATAAATTATAAACTCATGAAGGATTAAAATTTAATGACAGTAATATTGTCACGAGATTAAGAATATTTATGATATATAACATCAATTTCAATAGAAAACCCATATAAAAGAATTTAGATGAATAACAATACAATTTTCCTTGATGACATAAAATTGAGACGAGATCCATTACAAATGAATTAAAAGAACCAAAAGTTATAATCATCAAATACGACATAAAAATATTAGGACAACATGTTTCATGATACTTGTACATACACAATATATAAGAAATTATGGGAACAACAATTAGGAATGCCTCATCAAATGAAAATGAGACAAGATTCCCTTATGTAGTGTTTCCTTTTGGGTGAACGTCCTTTAAATTATTATAAAATAAACTTATTCTAATTTTCTAAATTATTTATAAATGTTTTCATGTTTATAATTACTTTTATTTCTCTAGTTATTATGTCATGTACAAATACTCAAACAAATAAGTTTACATCAGTTGTTTTGACCAAATCCAATTTATGTATCAAAACAACTAATTTTAGTTAAATTTGGTCAAATAGGTCATTATATAACATCTATTGTAGAATAACCATGACATTATTATAATAATTATACATCAATTGTAATTTTAAAATAAATAATTATATATCTTTTTAAATATGAGAATATGTTACAATCAGGGAAACGGTAGGTCATACACACACATAAGTAACATTCCAATTTTTAAATTATCATTGTGGAAAGAAGGTAAGTAACTAAAATCTTTCTAGAATGATAATTATATAATAATTATAATATTATTAAAATTAATATACTTTTATATATATAATTTTGTGTTATAAAGGAATCACACCAGGTCGAGGAGGCGGTAGTCCACACATCCACGAACAACGTTATCTCCTTTAATGTGTGTGAATGTGTAATAATGAAAATGATATATATATATATATATAAACGAAAATTTAATTATTTAATTTATATTTTATTTTATTTTATTTCACTTATGTTTAATTAAAACCATAATTTATATCTTCAATATTTATTGTGAATAAATCACAATGCTTCGAGGGGGCAGTAGTCCACACTTCATCAAATGATGTTATCGTATTAACATAAAATGGAATGTATTTAAGGTAGGTGTAATAAAAGTATTAAATAAGTATAATGAAATAGTAAATATAATATTTAATATATATATTCATATTATCCATCTTAATGGACACCGTGAGAGGCAGGAATGGAAGAATGAACAATCATCTTTTTGTGATGCATTAATTCACTTTACACCAAAACTCTATATTCCTTACCCATTTGATGGTGGTGTACCTAAGGGTTGGTCAAAATATCAGAATAATAAAATCCTATTATATGGATTATATTTTTTTATTAAAACACTGATTATTTTGATTTTAGGGGTTGGATAATGGAAATGACCTATAGAAATTGACAAAAGACATTTCCTATTAATCAGGTTACTTCTTGTGGTTTAAACCAAAAGGCATCCATAGAATGTATTCTTACCAATGGGATTATTCAAGGTATAGGGGTTTTGTTGGGAGGACATTTGGGTATAGTTTTTCAAATATTAATAGGGTTGAGAGGTGTGGGGAATGGGTTAAGTTGGTGGCCTTTATAGGGATGGAAAATGACTCACTTGGTATTATTGAAACAATGATAGATGTGCACATGTTATTACATAATAAAATTCATACCAAACCAAAAAAAATTAATGGAAGTTTAATGGAGGAATAACATATATTAATTGGGTTTTGGAAAAGTGGATCGGTCCTTTAGGCCCTTAAACTTAGTGTTTTAGTCGATTTTAAGCCTAATTAAAACTTCATCATTGTAATTAATTTTAATCAGTTTCATCAATAATTTTTTTAGAAGTGAAGTTGATATTATTAGACCAAAAGTATTATTTTTATTATATTATTTTATACCTTATTTTCAAAATTAAAGTCACATAATAAGTAATAATTGGATTAATTTTAATCTCACAGACTGATGAATTAACTAGTTTTAGTAGTAAATTGGTCAAAAGATTGTTATGTTTCTATATCAAATTTAAAAAATAATATTTATTATAATGAACTAAATTTTTTTAATTGATATATAGTTGATCCAATTAAACCTAAAAAAATTAAAATATAATTACACATTCATAATTATATAAATGAAAAGGTAGGTTTAAACTAAAATATAGTATTTTTCTCTATTCATTCAAAATAATGTTTCTCACAAAAATCCCAAAAATTCATCCAATTCTAATATCAAAATTAGGAATTCAAAAATAAATTCTATTTTAACAAATTAGATTTATAAAAGTGTAAAAAATAATTTTTAATATAGGATATCTATTAAAAGGCGGTAAAAACACCTTAATAAAAATATAGGTTTTTATGTGAAATGTTGGTTTTGTTCCTATATTATGCTTACAAAAACTACTGTATTAATATAAGAAAATAATTTATTGACCATGTAACATATTTATTTCATTAATATCACCCACTAATTGTAATTAATTAATTAAATTAAGATAAACCATTATTGTGATCATAAAAATAGTTTTCAACAAAACAGTCCTTTTAATATTCAATTGGTTCATTAAAATTTATTTATAACCAATGATTTAGTTGTATAAACCATATATTTTCATAATTTAGTTAATACTATTCATAATATATACTTTATATTTTATTATAATAAATAATAATGTTCAAATTACAAATTGGTTCTCTGTAAGACTCGTTATTTCGTATAGCGCAATCCATTGATAAAGGTCATGTTTTCGTGTAATGCAAGCTATAATGGAAAGAAGTTGTTGAGTATGAATTATTATAAATAATTGGTTTATTAATTTAAAGATAACTTGGTGTTCAATGACTGGAAGTATATAGAATATATTTTAAATAGTGATTATATTATAAATTAGATAAATATTATATTACCTTACTCACTTATAGTCGTGTGTCATACATTTTGTCGAACCCATGGTTCTTAGTTTAGTTTTTAGCATGTCACATTCTCCCAACCTTATCATATATGGCATGTATAGATATGTGATTTTAGGGAAAACATTAATATTTATAGGGATTTAATGAGGTCGTCAATCAAAAAATTAATGAGTAATCAATGGAATATTGAGGGCCTCAAAGTGATAAATATTTGATGATTTAAAAGTCCATTGGTTCGGTAGAAATTTCAGTACTAAGAAATTTTTTTATTTCTATGTAATTTTTCCAATGTTGGGAAATACTTTTACTAACCATGAATATAATTAAATATTCGTATATGATAGGATTCAATTTCATATGAACAATCCTAACTATTGGTTGTTCTTTGACTAAATTATAATTCATCACTTTATTCCCAAAAATTAATTACCAAAAATGAATTATTTTTATTCCTAAAGCATAAAAAGATACATTTAATGGATCACACGGCCTATTAAAGAGTGAAATTTCTTACTATTTTTCATTAACTATCTCTAAAAAATATTGTTAATAGATTAATTTATAATCATAAAAACTATTAGTACTGATGTGTCATTAATATTTATCCATTAAATTTTTTGACTAAAAATGATGAAAGTTAAAAAAGAAAATTGATTAGGTCAATGGTTGGTGTGAAACCCTTATCGTCCATCATTCATGGGTTCAAGTCTCATGGCCCTGCTGGATTTGATTGGTTGGAAACCATTTTAAAGGTTGTCCTTTTCTATAACAGAATTAATATATCTTCAAAATATAAATATGACGGAGGTCATTGAAATTAAATTATTCTATAAATATAATTTTAACTAAGGTTTTCAATACAACATCAATACATAAATAACTCATCCTTTTTATTTCCACATAGATCCTTCCTTGGTCTATGATTTGTCTATAATATCATGAGACAAATTTTTAAATCATGACACTTTATCTTCAATCTAATACCCCTTAGGTTAAACATAGGTTACTTATTATGTATGTCTTCTATTTGTAACATATTTTAAATAAATAGTGGATTATCATATGAATATCCCCCAGGAGTGTCAAATTTGGTGTGCAGTAAGGACCACTGTCATGTACCTGGTTACCCTGAGTCAAGCCTGGAACACCTTTTCAGAGTTGTTACTCCTTGGTAAATTTGTGCTAGAACCCCATCCACATGTAGTATCCATTAATTTATTTTTTTCTAGTAAGACCCATATAATCTATAAATTAACAAAATTATAGGGTTTTCATTTATACATTTTCAAATCAAACCTTAGGGTCTTGTTTTCAAATCTAGGTTTTCCTAAATCTGGTACCTAATGTTTTTACTAAACTTCATTTTAAACCAACTATAGAGGCGCATCCCGAGATATCATGAAGCTTCTGTATCCTATAAATTAAATTAGAATTTGTACAAGGATTCAATCCCCGAAAGACCGATCAATTTATTAGAATTGGTAAACCAAATACATAAATGATAATTTTATTAAAAATGAATACATTGATTAAAACAATATTTTTCCTTCTCTATAAATAAATAACTACAAATATTAGTATAATACATCTAGTAGATCCTAAAATAACTTGCATAGTATGCTTTTTGGATTCTTGGGGAATGAAATTTAAAAATGATGAGTTCAAATGCTCATCAGGGGAAATATATAGAGGAAGCAATAATGAATCAATGTGAATAATAATTATGGCATGGTAAATATCTAAACACACATTCCATGTAATCAATTAACTGAATGAATGAAAATAAGCAATATGGAAATGTAATAATGATAAAAACATACCATTAAATATCTTGATAAGGAAAAATAAATATGCAAAGGTATGAAACTAAAAAATATGTCATCTATATAAATGAAAATGAAATTTTTCCATTGATATGTCGACACAAAACCTGATTGATAAATAATAACTGAAACTACTATGACGGTAATTTATCTCTTATAGGACATTACGTATCAGGCACATGAGGACCTATTACCAAAAAGATCATTCAAAATAATTTTTAAAACTAAGGGCAGAAACCCATTTTCACAATTATTCATCTCATGAAAACCATTAGATTGATCGAGTATTTGTATATAGTCTGGGATCCTCCCGTCATTTCCATTCCAATGAATTATTCATATTAAATAATAAAAATAACTAATATGACTTATCAAATAAACGTATTGTATGAAAAATATGGATCTATAAATCATTTCTCCATTATTAAAATAATTATCAATATAGGAAATATATAGATTTTTTTTAAGGTTTAGGCAATAGTAATAGCCATGAAAAAATGAAATGGATAATAAGGTAAAATTCAATGTTTAATGATAATTGGAAATTTAATACTTCAAGGTGACTAAAAAATAAATCAAGGAATTGAATGTGAATTCCATCCTTGGCCAAATCAATTACAAACCATCTAGAGGAAGAATAAATATGATATTAACATAACAAACCCGTGGGGAGTGAAATAGAGGGTTATTGTAATTGATGAAATAAAAGATAAACATTTATAAATATTTTTGATGAAAATTTCATTTTCTTTTCAAAGCCCTTTAAAATAATATAAAGAGGATTCGAATAAATGATGGCAGATAAATTTGTACAAGTCGTACGATGTAAAAAGAATATTTTTTTAGGGAAAAATGTTAAAAATTGACTCATTTATAAAGATACAAGAGGATTACTTCTAATAGATTGGAAAAATATAAAAAAGGGTAAAACTATCATTACAAACTTGTTTTAAAATTATTTTTTAAAACCTTTTTATATAAATTGTTTTTTTGAAAAAAATGGTTCTCCAACTAAAGAGTGAAATAATGTCAAATTTTCTTAAAAATGATTTCTAAAACACATTGAATTCCATAGACTGGGAAAATTGTCCTAAAACATGAAAAAGGGTCATTAATAACCAAATAAAAACTAAATATATTACTGAAAAAACGATTATATGCATTCCTCGAATAGATAATCCATTGAAATATTATTAGGATAAGTCTTGAGGGAAATAATCATTAAAACATCCAAAGTGTCCCATACAAGTTTGATACATTTTTAATTATAACTTCATGAATGAGTAAAATTGTATGAAATTAATAATATATTAATATAAATTAGATTCATGATACAAAATTCAAATGGAAATATATACATCATATAAAATAAAATTGTTGCATAAAAATAAAATGTGCCTCAATGATGTGAAATTTAGACAAAATCCATTACACATAAATCAAAATAATAAAAAGTGATAATCATTGAATGAAACATTTAAATACCGTGAAGATAATTGGTATCATTAAACTATATTTCAATGTGTTATTATGTAAACGTTATATAATAATTATGTGCACAACTATTATGTATGCCCCGTGAAATAAAAATTAGACAAGAATACCGTACCTTATCTTTATTTTTTGGTGAACATTTATAAATTACTATATAATATAATAATGTTTTTAACATACTTGATTAAGAACCATTTTCATGTTTATTGTAAATTTTATTTCAATAATTACTATGTTGTGTACAACTACTCAGACAATTAATTTTAAATTGTGTCTATTTTTAAAAAAAATATTTGTCAAAACAACTATTGTTGGTCAACAATGGTTCAATAGGTCATTATATAACATATCCATAAAAATAAAAATTACATAATTATCATATTTATATATCAATTATACATTTAAAATAAATAAATAAATGTGGTCATGAATATGAGAATATGTTACAATCCTAGAGACGGTAGGTCGTACGTACGCATGATTAACATTCCAATTTTTAAATAATAATATTGGAAATATGGTAAGTATCTAAAATAATTACAGAATTATAATAATGTAATTAATCTCATATTATTTATTTATATTTACTCATATATATAATTCTATTGTGTAAAAGTAATCACATCATGTCAAGGAGGTGGATGTCCACACGTCCACGAATGACATCATCTCTTTTAGAGTGTGTGCAGCGGTATTAAGGAAAATGATATATATATATATATATCAATAATGATTATTTTTTATTGAATATATTGTAAATATTTTTAATTTCAGATATATTTAATTTTAACCATACTTTATAGATTCCAAGTTTATTGTAATGGAATCACAACGCAATGAGGGGTGATAGTCCACACTTTCGCAAACAATGTCATCTATTAACGTAAAATGGAGAATTATTAAAGTATGTGTAATAAGAGGAATAAATATGTATAAATACGCAATAAATATCATATTTAAGAAATATAAACCTATTTTCTACCATAATAAACACCAATAGATGTGGTAATGGAAGAATGAACAATCAATGTTTCGTGGGGCAGTAAATCACCGTATAGAGAAACACTATGTTTGTTACCCATTAGATGGTGTTGTTAGTATGTGTAGGATAAACTATAAGAATAAAAAAAATAATTTTGTATTTAGGATAATTATTTGTTATAAAATAAAACAATACATTGATTTTTCGGTTTGGAGAATGGAAATGAAATTAGACAGATTGAGAAAAGGCATTACCTTTTAATTAGGTAACTATATTTGGTTTAATACAAAAGGCATCCATGGAAGTTATTTTTTCCATAGTGAGAATTCTAAATAAAGGGTAGGGATGTTGCGAGGACATTTGGGAATATATTGGTCGAAATTAAGTGGTTTTATAGGAGTGAGGAATGGGTATAAGTGGTTTCCTTTTATTGGACCAGAAAAAATCTCACTTGGTATTCTTGAAAATATGTTAGGTGTGGACATGTACTTATTAAATTAATGTTATGAAAATCCACACAAACACATTTACATAAGTTTAATGTAATAATTATTTATATAAAATTCTTTTTGTAAATGTGTATATGCCGTTTGGGACCTTAAAGAGTGGGTTTTAATTCATTTTTTAGCCTAGTTACACGTTAATCATAGTAAATAATTTCAATCACTTTCACTAAACATATTTTTAAAAAATTAAGTTGATATTATAAGACTTAAAGTATTATCATTATTAAAAAAATTAGTATTATAATAATCTAAATCATAGAAGCAGAAAATTTTAGACTAATGTTCATCTCACAGATGGACGGATTAGCTTGTTTTAGTTGAAAAATGTTAAAAAGATTATTATGTTTTTATATTCAATATAAAATTTTAAATTCATTATAATGAAATATTTTCAAATAATAGATTTACTATTTATTAAATATTACTTTAAAACAAATTTATAATATAATATAACTTTAATAATTATTTAAATGAAAGGCAGTTTTTAACTAAAACAAGATATTTTTGACTATTCACTAAAAAATGAAGTTTCTCGGATAAATCCCAGAAATTAATCCTCAGAAATTATTGAAATTATGAATTCAAAAATGAATTTTATCTTAGCAAATTAAATTTTTAAAAGTATAATAATTAATATTTCAAATTGGTTTTCCATTAAATGATGGTAAAAATGTCACAATAAAAATATAGGTTATTATGTGAAATATTGGATTTTCTATCATCTTAGGCTTAAAAAATCTATTGGATGAATATAAAAAAACAATTGATTGAAAATTTAAAATATTTATTACATTATTATTACTCACTACTTGTATTTAATTTGTTCTATTAGTGTAAAACAACTTTGTGAGCATAAAATTTTTTTTCTATAGAAATATATTTTCAATATTCAATTGGGGTTTTAAAATTTATTTGTAAACAATGATTTTATTTTCTAAACAGTATATTTTCGAAAAAAAAATTTAATACTATTCATAGTTTATATTTTATATCTTTTTATATTAAATAATAATGTTTTAATTACATATTGTTTCTCTATAACACTCTATATTTTGTATAGCGCAGGCCATCAGTGATGGTCGATTTTTTGTGAAACGAAAGATATAAAGGAAGTTATTTTTTTATTATGATGTATGCTAACTTAGTTCCTGGTGTATTACAATCTAACTTGGAGTTTCATGTGTTGAAATATATAGAATATATTATAAATAGTTAATATATTATAAATTATAGGAATATTATATTAACTTACACACATGTTTCTGTGTTTCATACACGCTATAGAATACATTGATCTAACATTAGTTTTTTAGGGTGTCACACTTGAGGGGTCATTATCTCTCACCACTCATTGCATTATCTCGAGAGGGATAGGGTTGTTAAATAGTGGTATCATATTTGATAGTTGATATAAAGGATGAAGTTTATAGTTAGGAATAATAAGGATTCTATTGGTTTATACAGAGATAGTTTTAGTTTACCTTGGTGGGTTAAATGGTCCAAGGAGACTAACTAGAAAACATGATTTTAGGGCCCCATGTGATCTTGTGAAAAAAATATGAGCATATTGAATTACCAAGTGAGGTGGACCTATTTACAGTGTAGAGACCAAATATAGGTACATGCATCATGATGAATTTTGTTCACGATTAAATTGGGTCTTTTTCGAAAGGATAATAATATAAATTGAACTAAAATGTATCTAAATGAAATTCAATTCTACCAAGAATAGTTAATTCCTATTTTCTTTTTAGTTATACACCATGTTCTTCATCCGTGTGTGGAATAGGAAGATGTGGTTCAATAAGATGATATGGTTGATCGTTGTAGGGTTTATCTAGAAGAGGGGGATGAGGTCTATTAGATGCAATTTGACAAATTTCAGAAGTAATCTTGGGGAAAATACCAAGGTGGGGCTTTATATATTGAGGAATTGAGATGGATAGAAGAGCTTGAAATCACTTTTATTTTGATGTACACCCTTGTGGGATATTGGGCGCCTTTGTAAAATAGTCAAAAGTGCGAAGCTACTTGTCAGTTCTGGGAACTGAATCTAGGATAGGTGAAAGAGGTACAATTTTCATTGGTGGACTTCTAGAAGGAGTTTTGGTAAGATTTATTTTGATCAACCATAAATGTGGTGAATAGGTAGGATCTTATTTCTATTCATTAGTTAAGTATGTTAGTATAGGAGCTAGGAATCATGTTCAAGGACCATATGTGATTTCCCTATATTTTTCTAGAACAGGAGTCTCATACGAGACATATTGAGGAGGCACTCATTCCTTATATATTGTTTTCGGTTATTCCTCTTACATTATTGATGAATCTAAGGGTTCAGAAGATGGAAGAGGCGATCGAGTGGATACCCTCATGAGGAAGTGTATAATGATAGGATAACCAATGTACTTCCACTAAGAGAATAATTGTTAGTTGATGGTCTTATTAGATAAGACATTCCTGGATTTGATTAGTGGGGAGTCAACCTGAACAGTTTCTATTTCGGCCTTATAAGGGCAGTGGTTTCAATGATTTTTAGGGGGATATCCATCTGGTGTGTTTTGGTTATAGGGTGCATGGAGATCACCGAAAATAGTTTCTAGGGGTTACCCATGATAATTTTGGTGGGGTTGGATATGTTCAGTTCCATCCTCAATAACTATTTATAGTGAAACCACTTCAGTAGTAGGGGAATCAAGCTTATTCTCTACCAAGGAAATATAGGGAATGTATTGGTCAATCTTAGGATGTTCCTCATTTTCAGGTACATTGATCAGAGTGTGATTTTGGATATGGTTTTTAGTATAGAGGTATTGTAGCTTGGCATGGTTAGTTTCCTATAGCAGAGGCAACATTTCTATAGAGACCATAGATCGTTGGAGGTATGATCCATTTTTAGTAACATTTTTTATGCATTATTTGAATCAAGAGCTTTACACCCATTTGTTTTTTCCACCCTAGTTAGTGATATGAGAATAGATGTATAGTTTTTTTTCCATTCCATGACTGTTGACCATACTAGTCAGAGGATAGAATACTTAATTTTATGTGTTCTAGGGTCGTAGAATGTTTATGGGGCCACATCAGTACCATGTTGATATATTTATACTATAGATGAAGTCATAAGAAGTTATCATTATCACCAACTAGTTATATTCTATAAATTCCATTATCGACCGCTTCCTGAGTACTGTTTTTTTCATATGTGGATAGCTAGTGTGTGGTTGTCTATGGTGAGTGGGTATGTCAGGTGTGCCTTCATACTATAGAGTCCATTATTTTATTGATGGTAATGTCGCCTATGGTATCAGTGGATGTTGGGATAATAGAGGTACCTATGGTTATTTGGGAGTTCCTAGATGTTTTCTTATAAGAGGTTTTTATGATAACCTATAAATGTGATGTATTGTATTGGATAGACTTCCAATATTTTTCACTTACAGTTTCAATGTATACTTATCAGATAAAACCATTTTGGGTTTCTAGAGTTGAGGGTTCATATAGATGGAATGATACAAAAGGGTTTTATCTAGACCAATGTGTCTCCATGAGGTGCTACAAAATTGTCTAACAAAAGGAGGATGGTAGTTTGAGGTTGTGCATAGACTAACAGTGGTTGTATAATGTGACAATCAAGAACTGCTACTATCTTCCAAATATATGTGATCCTTTAGACCATCTACAAGGGGCATGATGGTTTTCTATGATCTATTTTTAATCCATGTATCACTAGTTCAGAGAGAAAGAGGATACAATCCAAAAAAACTTCCTTCAGTTGTAGGTATGGGAACAATGAGTTTATATTCATGGAATTCATGGACACGAACACACCAGACATGTTTATGGGGATTATGAACAATTTGTTGAGTTACTTTACTTGTTCATCATCATATTCCTAAATGATATCATGATTTAATAGAAGTTATAGGAGGATAATACTTACCATATTGGATCATTTTTATAGGTAATTAAACGCTATTAATAATATGGAATGTTATCGAAGTGTATTATTTGGACAGGATTGGTGCATTTTCTTGTGCATGTGGTGTCTCAATTGGGTGTGGATATAGACTTGTCGATGTTCAGTGAAGTTGGTTGCTTGAAAAAACCCAATAAGATGGTATAGTTTTGTAATTTACTTATTATTGCAGGTTGTTATCAGTGTTTAGTGACAAATTTCTCTTGATTTTCATATAAACTGATATTATTTTCTAAGGATCGGGATTTTGTGTGGAATAATATGTTCTTAGTAGCATTTGGTTACATAAATGACAAGATGTTCAGTGCTCCAGGGATTTAGTTTCCTATGAAGGTTGTTATTTTTGAGGTGTTTTGTGGTACTTGCCTTCTAGGGTTGGGCTTCATGTTGATGCAGCAATGAGAAGTGGTCTTTTATGGGTATTTGAAATTACTTCTTGACAAGTGTAACTATGCCACCCATTATATTGAGCAAGCATCATTTGTTTTTACACTAATGTTGTGGTGGAATTACCTCATTGGGAAGTTCATTTTATTATTCATGGATCATAATAGATTGAGGTATATATTTTCTCAGTGAGATCTGATTTTTTGGAAACCAAGGTAGATTGTAACACCCGAAGAATCCACATGATGCTTCCCTTTGAATAATGAAATAGTGTGAGATATATGAAACACTGAATTCAAGCGCACCATAACCTATCAAACTAGCTGTTTAGAAAGCGGTTATGAATATTAATAACAACATTTTGAATATTTTATATATCCCATATAATTTTAGGACTCATTTTTTGTGTTTCTTAGACATAATATAAGGAAAAATATAATTTTTCAGATAAAAGAAGTATTTTTTCAAAAATGCAATTTTTCCACCTTTAATGGAGAACCCCTTCTAAATCCAAAATATTACAGTTTTATATATTTAGATGGATGAAATTAAATTCTTCTTTAAAAGAAGGACATAAAAAATTTGGATAAATTGCTGGTGTTTTCTGATATCTTTCATATTTTGATGAATAGTGAAAGATACTAAATTTTATTTGAAAACGAATTTTTTAATCAAAATAATTTATAGTGTTAAATTGTACATTTGAATGGTTATCATGTATAATTATAATTTATTTTTCTCATATAATCAAATGTTGGTCATTGGATGTAATTTCACTTTTAAACCATACATAAACACATATCAATCTTTTGATAGTTTTTACTTCTCAAAAACATGCTTTCTAGTTTTGACAATGAGAAATAATTTTAAATTAATTAATGCAAAATCTATTTTTTAAATATGGAAAAATGGACATCATTTTTGTATTTGAAATATCAAAATTAGATTAGGGTGAATTTTTTGGAATTTTTCTAAAAACATTCAATTTTTGATGAGTAGTGAAAAACACTATGCTATTATTTAAGAACTGAATTTTTATTTAAATAAATAATTATTTTTTTAAATTTATTTTATGATAAAATAGATACATAATACCTATATTAGTTCAATGTAATTAATTGGATTCATTTTATAATAAAATTAGATTTAAAATTTTTTGTTGAATTGTTTAACGTCTTTTACCAACTTTTAAGGCATGTTAAAATTTGAATAAAACATAATTTTAATGCTTATGTGAATTTAATTTCAAGAATATATGAGGTATCATTGATATCAGTATGTAAAATGCGGTTCAATAAAATCAAAATAATTTTCCGTGAATAATAACTTATGATTTTTATTTACCAAGGTTAAAAGTAAATAGGGTAATTAAAGGTAAAAATGATATTATTATTATTACCTTAAAACATGTCTTAATTATATTATATTAGTGTATCTCGACAGAAATTAACCATAGGAATAAAATATAATCCTTTTGGTCCCCTTGGATTAGATTAGGACATTTATTATTATTTTATTTAAAGAAATGTTAAAAGTGTTAAATTCAAATTTTCACAAAAACAAAAATTTAATATACGGTCATAAATAAGATAAATTAAACTATAAATATTCATTGTAAATATAAGAATATTTTCTACATAATGGTATTTTATTTATAATTTTTAGATATTAAATAATTATATTTATTTAGGACATCATGAGGATGATGTAATTACCTTTTTGATGAAAGGTTAAAATAATTGATATTATAAATATATAAATAAATTAAATTGAGACTTTTGTCGCATTAAAATAATTTTATAGGTTAATTAGACTAGTTAGGATTTATTTAATTTTTTTTTTCAAATTAATCGTGTTTTTTTTACTTTCACAAACACCAAATACTAAATAGTGTCAAAATAGATATAAATGAGTTTTTAAAACAAATTCTATATTATTAAATGATATAATATTACTAAAAATATAACGTTCCGAAAAAGAACATATATTATAATATATATGTCATTAATGAACCACTTGGGGTTCACTTGGAATTTTATAGTATGTTTATTTACCGTATAATAAAAAAATACAAGGAGACATGGTAATTGCTAAACAATTTAACTAAGAGTTAAATCTAAAAGATAAGGTTAGAATTGTGACCTATACTTGTGTAAAACTAATTGGTTGAAATGTTTTTTACCCATACCCACCTTATTAAATAAATAAATTAATTTATAACCATTATAAACCCATAATTATTTTATTATAAAATAATATTTCAAACTTTTTTCTAAATTGACCATCACCTCTTTTGTAAAACATGACTTCCCATTCTCTAAATATCACACCTCCAAATCCATTGGTCTCAGCCAAACAAAACCCAAATATCCTCACAACTTCCCTCCCGTCAACCTAGATCCTTATCTTAATCATAAATCAATCCTATGGAGCCCTTTTGTTTCAATCAATAGGAAACACTCAAGGAAGAGGTAATTATTTTATCACCTCTTTCCATGTTCTTTTCTTCTTCCACTTTCAACTTCTTTTTTATTTAAATAAAAAAATAATAACTCTAGTAACATATACATAGTGTGATGTTATTATAAATATGGTACATCCATATTCATTATTCTATATATCCTATGAATGATAATGTCATCATGCATGCGTATGTACAACTTACCATCTCCACGTCGTAGTGTAATTTGTTATTCAACACTATGTTATTTGGATGTATATAATTATGAGTAATATGTATATAAATAGTGAAAATAAAATTCTAATTTCTCAGTAAAATTAATATACCATCCATTTACACATATTTTAATTATTAAGAAAATGATATCGTCATGCGTGTGTACATACAGCTTACCGTCTCCATGACATGATGAGATTTATTTCCATGTTCACCCTTCAACGATTCTTATAAAAATATATATTATTTATAAATATGTAATATATGAAATAATAATGCTATTAGATATATATATATATATACTTACAAATATCTTATTCACTTACTTCCGTTCAATACGATATGAAAATGGAAATAGAGTTTATGCATACGTACATCCTAATATCTCCATAAATGGTGTTTTTATTTCATATATCTATCTATTATTCATATTTATATTCTAAATATATATGATATATAAATCATGTTTTATATTCTGAAGTAATTAAATCATGACCTAAATGATATGATCAAGAATAACAAGTTCAAACTCCTATGATAAAGTTTGTGATTATTAACCGTAATTTTAATTTAACATGGACTTCATTATTAAATGGGTATTATAAAGACCTAAATGAATCTTGTATGATATAATAAATATTAATATGGTTATGGTATAATTTAATAACATAATATGGTCATTATATAGGATGTTAAACATAACCTCGACCAAAGGACAGTGCAAGGTAAGGAGTTTTCATCTCACTTCTTATTCCCGTGAGTCTCATTCAATATTGAAACTATTTCCTTTTTTCTGATGTATGTACTACACATGATACTATTCTTTGTGTAATATAACTTAAATTATTTTTATTTATATCATCATTTTATGATCCTTCTTTAATGGGGTATATGTTTTATATGTTACCAAATCGTTAACGTTATTTAAAATTTCAATTTCCACTCATTGGGTTTTACTCAATCTATATTAATTATTTTACTCCAAGATAAAGTATGAAGTTTCTATTTATTTACTTATGTACTAATTTCCACTCCCCTTTCTGTGAATATACTTTTGATACTCATAATCAGTCCATTGATAAATTCTCAAGTCATCGATATGAACTTGATAAGAGTAATTTTAACTCAATTTCTATTCATTAAGTTAAAAATCCAAGTCATTGGTGTTGTTTTTACAAGAATATGGGTGAATTTCCTCTGATTTATTTACAATTAATATCCATATCATATTGAGTTTATTTACATTTTCACACATATCAATGTCATTGATTTAAGCTTAACCTAAGCAAACGGTCTTTATGAGGGATTTCATCTCAATTTATATTCCATTGAAAATTTATTGTTGTTATTCACCAATTCACATTAATATGGTGTATATAATGTACTTTGACATACTATATCATGAATCCCTTTATTCTAATTATATTAAAATATTTTTATTACCACAATTATTTGTATTCAAAATTCTCCAATTTGGTTTGGAACTCTAACTAAAATATCATTTTAATGATTTATTTTTCAAAATATTTCTCATTAATTTCCATGTTTTAAAAATGGGTTTAAGGAATTATTTATATGGAAATTAATTTTTTAAAATTAAAATTTATTTTAAAAGTTTCAAAGTTTTATGGGACACTTTTATTTAAAAATCTATTTTAAATGGATTCATGGTAAATAGTAAGACTTTTAAATGTTTTCAATAAAAAGGGGATATTCCTTTCAAATAGTTTTACCGATTATTTTAATCTATGTCAATATCCTTCAATATTCATGACTGATGTTGATTTACTATAATAAAATATTCCATATTTTATTGAACGAGTTATTTTTGACTGTGGATATGCTATTTTTATACCATTCATGGTTTGAGGTTAAAATATTGAAATTTCGAATTTTATTTTAAATAAGAATGTTTTGATTATGTTTCACCCTTCTCATATGAGTAATGAATTGGAATTGGTATGTGATGGGTGGAGACCACTATAGCTCCTTGATGCATCGTTCGGCCTCATTAGAAAAATTAGTGTTTTTTCACAAGGCCTTGACAAAAAGATTTTTTTTGCAGTCATGGCATGAGGCCTTGACTATGTGGTAATGATGTCTGGCATTATGCATTCCCCCATTATGAAATTAATTATTACATGTGATTATTTTACTAGTATAATATCCATGTTTATATATAAATGTCATTATTTTATTTATCATTTACATATTTTGATGAAGTTTTTTATAAGGAATTTGTTTTGATCTTATACATTGCCTTAAATGTTCAGGTTTATTTATGAATGTTTCTACAATATTGTTGACATTACTGAGCATCTGAGCTCAACCCTTTCTATGTTTTATTATTCCCCAGGATTTGAAGAAGTATATCATGATTATCCTTTAAGAATAGGCTAAAGGATATGAGTTTGTTCAAAGGGGACACAATGTTGTTTTTCTTCATTTCATGATATAATGTAAAAACTTATGTATGTATCTAGCACTTCCAAGGCTACTAAAATAATCAGTCTTTTGGGACTTGATCTCTTGTGAACATGACAATGATATGTAATAATGTATCGAATCTAGGTAATAAGGATTGGGGAATTACATTTGGTATCAGAGGAAGTTTAGTAAAATCCTTGGAAACTAGATTTAGAAAAAAAATCAGACTAGCAAACATTACCCTAAGATAGACTTTGGGGATTAGTATTTAAGAACAACCAGCATTTTTGGTAAGATAAATATTATATGTTTTTTTTCATGAAATACATCCATGCCTTGACACGAGCAGGTAGAGTCAGCTCTAGCACAAATGTACCTAGGGGTAAAACCAGAATACACTACTTTGTGCGAGACTCGAATGAGAACTGGTGCACGACAACGAGCCTTGATGCACTCTGGGATATGACACTCCCGGGGGATATGCTTAGGATAATTCATATTTTCATCACAAATATATTTGAAGGATTTCAATAGAAGATGTGAATTAATTACCATAGTTAATCCTAAGGTGTTTTAGATTGAATATAAGCTGTCATGATATGCTCTAAATGATTTTATGACTATTGTTACTCAGACAATGATTTCTGGTTTTAGTTAATGGCTGGATTCCAAGGATGTCATCGTAACATAGAACATGATGTAGAAGGGAATGGTGGTGGAAATGAGCAAAAAAATGGAATTTTGATAAGCATGAAATATATTGTGTTCATGTTGAATACTTTTTCAAAAAATATCATCAACAACAAATATATTACCAACTCACGAACTCAACAAAGAAGAGAATGGCGTTGAATGAAAATACCTACAATAGTGGAGACAATGGAGAAAATAAAGATCAATTTCTATCATGCAGAAAATGTGGAAGGAGACACCCAGGAAAGTGTGTTAATGGAATATAATAATTTTTTGTGTGTGGGAAAGAAGGACATAAAGTAAGGAATTATCGAGGAAAAAATAAAGAGTAATATGGAAGAAAAGAAAAATGATCCCAAGAATATATTTATAGTCATTTCCATAAAGGTAGTGGACCTGAGAATTACTCGAGTCAATGCCATAATCTATATTATAACATCTTGTTCAGTGAAGAACCTATGTGGAAATAAATGTATGGAGAAATGTTTCAACGTATTAGTGCTCTTTGATTAATGTCATTACTTTGGATGACTTTTCTCTTGTATGTGTAACCCTGCAGCTTGTTATGTTAAAATGCTATTCGTGGAAGAAGTATCTTTTATTTTTTGGATAGAGTTATAAATAACCATTTGGGTTTATATGATCCTTTAATTTGAGGAAATTCTAGGTTATTTTCTTTTGGGATAAAAATTCAATGTATGCGATAACATTTTTGGTTAAATTATGTTATTGTTATTTTGAGGAATTTATCTCATTTTGAGAATGATATAAAATATATTTTTTGAATAATTACAAGATGAAAACCATGTGACAACCAATCACGTCCGACAAAGCTATAGGAATCGAACCCACAACCATAGTGCTACATGGATTTATCACTTACCACTGGACTAAGTGAAGTCCATAGTTAGTGCGACAAATTATTTTTAGTTAAATGATTTTAATGATCAATAATAAGATGATTTTGGATATTATGTTATTTAAAATGGATAACCTTAGTGTAGGAAAATGTTTTGGTGATTATGTGATAAATGTTGTTTTGGAAGACGTTTGCTCTATTGGGAACACTATATGCCTATGGAAAATATAATACAATAGGATTTCCTTTGAGGAGAAATGGTGAATTTATATCTATGTTTTAATTGTGGATTTATATCGATTTGGGTTATTTATGGAAATGATTAACCTATCATACAGAATATGTGATTAGGTTAATTACTTTAAATAGGTGACTTTAAGAGTAGTCGATGTTATTTGGAGATACAATTTAACATGGAAAACTACGTAATAAAATTTTTCCGAGTTTTGGGTTTCAATATTAGTTTGGATAATATTGAATTATTTTAATTATAATTGTTTATTGAAAGGTATTTGATGAACTTTGGGTATTGTTGGTTTAATTTTAAAAATTAGGATTAGTATCTATTCTTCTAAATGATTATACTTTTTGGGATTATATGAGCTTGTACTAACCAATTTGGTTTTGGTTAATATCTAAAGACATGTGAAATATATTGTTCATCCTTTGTCAATTATGTGATTCTCTATAAGTTGAGTCCAGCGCTTCTGGTGTGAACAAGTCACCTTGAATAATCATCGTTTCGAGTGAAAGATGAGTTTGTTTTAGAAATTAGTTAAAGGATGGAACTCTACTTATCAAGTATTTTTTTACTATTTCTATGATGATATTAATTCGTAAAAATTAGGGAAAGGATCATAAATCCATAAATGTGTTATCATAATACATTATGTTATTCATCATATATTTATGGCTTTGAGGCCGTCAATTTTCCATTCACTTGTTTGTGATTGATGACCTCAATCACTCCCTATAAATACTTGTGTTTTCCTACAATTATAATATCCACCATTGTTCTCCTCTTTGAAATCGTAATTTGGTGGTGACTTTTTCATTTCCCATTTGCTCTTATTAAGACTAAATTTTATTAACCCCATTTTTGATGTGGGTTTTCCACAATATTATTTTCTTTTTAGAAGACATATATTTATGAAGAAAATTTTCAAATTTCAAAAATTCAATTTATTGAAGGAGGGATGAATGTAATATCCCAGACATCTATGGTACGGTTCTTTGGGAATAATACAATAGCATGTGATCTACGCAACACCGAATTCAAGCGTATCACGACCTATCCAACTAGCCGTTTAGAATGCAGTTATGAATACCAATAACCACATTATTGAATTTTTTATATATCCCTTATAATTTAAAAATTCATCTTCTGTGTTTATTAGACATAATATAAGGACAAATTAATTTTTTCATATAAAAGAAGTATTTAAAAAAACAGTTTTCCACCTTTTAATGGTGAACCCTTTTTGAATCCAATATTTGAAACATTTATATATTCAATTTGATGAAATAAAATCTTTCGTTAGAATAGGGACACAGAAATTTAGTTTGGATAAATTTTTGGAGTTTTTCTAAAAACATTCATATTTTGATGAATAGTGAAAGATACTAAATTTTATTATAAAAACAACTTTTTAAATCAAAATAATTTATAGGGATAAACTATAAATTTGAATGTTTTTGAAGTGTAATAAGATTATATTTTTATCATTCAATCCCATGATGGTCATTGAAAGTAATTTCACTTTTAAACCAGACATAAATACAAATCAATCATTTGATAGTTTTTATTTCTCAAAAACCCACTTTCTAGTTTTAACAACAAGAATTAATATTTATTTAATTAATCAAACATCTATGTTTTTAATTTTTTCAAATAGACATCATTTTTTTATTGTAAATATAAAAAATTTATCAGGGTGAATTTTTGGTATTTTTCTGAAAACATTCTATTTTTCATTAATAGTGAAAAACACTTCATTATTGTTTAAAAATAGACTTTTTATTTAAATAATTAATTATTTTATTTAAATTTATTTTCAGTCAAAATAGATATATAATACCTATATTAGTTAAATGTAATTCATTGGATTCAATTTATAATAAAATTAGATGTATAAAATGTTGTTGAATTTTTTAACGTCTTTTACCCACCTTCTAGGAACGATAGCAAATTTGCATAAAACTTAATTTCACCACTCATGTGAATTTAATATTAAAAATCCATGAGATATGATTAATATAAGTAAATAAATGTGGTTCAATAATTATGAGTAATATGTATATAAATAATGAAAAAACATTATAATTATCTATACAAATAATATTCCATCTATTTCCACACCTTTTAATCATTAAGAAAATGATATCGTTGCGTGTGTGTACGTACGGTTTACAGTCTCCATAGAGTGATGAGATTCATTTCCACGTTCACCATTTAACGATGATTATAAAAATATGTATTATTAAAAAGTATGTAATATATGACATAATAATTCTACTAGATATATATATATATGTACTTATATATATCTTAATCACTTAATACCTTTCAATACTATATGAAAACAGAAACAACATTTATGCGTACGTACAACCTATCGTCTCTATAAATGGTGTTTTTCATTGCATATATCTATATATTATGCATATTTATATTCTAAATATATATGATATATAAATCATGTTTTATATTCCGGAAGTATTTAAATCATGATCTAAATTAGACGATCACGAATAACAAGTTAAAACACGGATGATAAAGAAATTGATAATTACCCTAAATGTTAATTTAACATGAAAATAATTATTATATGGGTATTATAAAGTCATAAATGAATCGTACATGATATAATAAATGTGAATATGGTACTGATATAATTTAATAACATACTATGGTCATTATAAAGGTGGTTAAAGGTACGCTCGACCAAAGGAAAGTGCAAGGTAAGGGGTTTGCATCTCTCTTCTTATTCCCAAGAGATTCATCTTATATTTCCACTATTTCCTTTTCTATGGTGTATGTACTACCCATGATTGTAGTACTTGTGTAATATAATTTAATTTATTGGTATTTACATCATAATTTTATTATACTTCTTTCATGGGGTGTATGTTTCATATGTTACCAAAACGGTAAGGGAATATCAAATTTGAATTTCTACTCATTAGGTTTTACACAGACTTCATTGATTATTTTACTCAAGTATTATGCATGAAATCACTATTTTTTACTTATGTAGTAATTTCCACTCCCCTTTGTGTGAATATACTTTTGATACATATAAGCACTCCATTAATAAATTCTCAAGTCATTGATATGAACTTTATAAGAGTAATTTTAACTCTATTTATAATCATTTAGTCAAACATCCAAGTCATTGGTTTTCTTTTTAGAATAATATGTGTGAATGTCCTCTGATTGATTTACCCTAAATATCCTATCATATTGAGTTTATTTATATTTTTCACACATAATTATGTCATTTATTAAACCATAACCTATGGTTACTTTCGTTATATGGGATTTCATCTCAATTTACATTCCATTGAAACTTATTTGTTGGTATACACCAAATCACATTTATATAGTGTATATACTATATTTTGACATAGTATATATTAAATCCCTTTCTTCTCATGGTATTATAATGTTTTTATTACCTCATTATTTGTATTCAAGCATCTCACATTTTTTTAGGAACTCTATGCAAAATATCAGTTGAAAGATGTATTCTATTAAATATTTCTCATTAATGTCCATGTATTAAAAATGGTTTTAAGGAATTATTTATATGAACAGTAATGTTTTAAAATTAAAATTCCATTTAAAATTTTCAAAGGGGTATGGGACACTTTGAATCAAGTATCGATTTTAAATGGCTTCGTGATAAATAGTAATACATTTAAATGTTTTCAAGAAAAAGGGGATATTCCTCTCAAATAGCTTTACTGTTTATTTTAATCTATATCAATATCCTTACTTATTCTTGGTTGAGGTTGATTTATTATAATAAAATATTCTATATTGTGTTGAATGAGTTATGTTTGACTGTGGATGTGCTATTTATATACGATTCATGGTTTGAGGTTAAAATATTGACATTTCATATGCTAGTTTTAATACAAATATTTAGATAATGTTTCAACCTTTCCATATGTGGAATTCATTGGACATGGTAAGTGATGGGTGGATCCTACTATAGCTTCTCGATGAATCGGTAGGTCTCAGGAGACAAAGAAGTTTCTTGGAATAAGGCATTGAAAAAATATTTGTAGTCTTGGACTGAGGCATTGATTATGTGGTAATGATGTTTGGCGTTAGGAATTCCATCATTATCAAATTAATTATTACATGTGATTATTCTACTAGTAGAATATCCATGTGAATAACTAAATGGAATTATTCGATTTATCTTTATCATATTATTCTGATTTTTTTTGTTTAAAAGGCTTTTGTTTTAGTCTTATACATTACCTTAAATGTTTATGCTTCTTTATGAAATCCTCCTCTATACTGTTCACCTTACCAAGCATCTGTTATCACCCCTTTCTATGTTTTATTTTTGGACAGGATTTTAAGAAGTATATCATGATTAACCTACAATAATAGTCTAAGGGATTTGAGAGTGTTCAAAGGGGATACAATTTTGAATTTCATTATTTCATGATGTAATCTAAATACTTATGTATGTATCTAGTACTACCAAGGATACTAAACTAATCAGAACATCTGGACTTGATCTCTTGTGATCATGCTAATGATATGTAATAATGCACCGACTCTAGGTAACTAGGTTTAGGGTATTACATAGATGTAGTTTTTTAGGATTGTTTTTTTCATATCTCCTACACATTGGTAAAAGGGAATTTTGTGGCTGATTCATTGTGAAATATGTCAGAAAGGATGTTGTTCGGGATACTTGGGATGATTTGATATAATTTGTGGAGTTACATTCCTTTCAAATAGATGAAAGGGTGTTTTATAGTAGATTATTTCTATTCTAAAGGAAGGTTTAGTATTCTCTAATGCAGTAGGTAGGGGAATCTCAGTGGGGACACTGAGAGGTAGAGGTGATGCATGACCATATGTCCAAGGTGAAGCTTTCAAGGGACATTCAGATGATGGACAAAATCTAGTGTTTTTTAATGTGAGGTTGTTTGTTCTGTTAGTGATGCATGGGGGATTATTTCATAAGTTTCATAGATCATCTTCAGTATCAAAACCATATGTTTCCAAGATGTACAATGGTTTTAGGATCTATTTTTTTCCCATAGATGAAACAAATAGAGATAGAGTTTTTTAAAAACTGCTTGTTTTGAATGAAATTAAAGGCAATTTTTTCTCTGGTAGTCTCTTTTATCCCTTAGATATTCTCAAGTGTTAATGTTTTGAAATATTGAGATATTTCAATAAATGGATACACCAAGATCATGGGGTTTTTATGATTTCTTGGTGATCATGGACAGATAGATGAAATCACCCCACATTTTGGCAATTAAGGATTTATATGAAGTAGTTTCCTTTCCAAGTAAAACGTGGATGAGGTGGTATGGTATCATGGAGTTATGAGGTCAATTTTATCGAACCAGGATGAATGGTTCACATCGTGTGTCTAAAAGGGATCAACTAATTGTTTCATCACTTTATTTGGCATTATATCTTTATTTCTACCACATACAGATGGGGAAATAGAGTAGACTATTGACATTATTGAGGATATGTTTTGGACGTGTGTCTTGGACCTTGGTCGATCTAGGGAATGAATTATTTCATTTATATATTGTTTTTACAATAATAGATGTCACAGATCTATTAGCGTGACTTTATTTTAGGCATTGTGTAGGAGACTGTGTCATTCTCTATAGTGTTGGATGAAGTTTGGAGATGTAGCATCTCATTGACTCAATGTGTTGGAGATCTCAATAGAGAAGGATCAAATTGTTCATGAGAGGATGAAAGTAGCACATGATAGGAATAAGTATTTTTTCAATGGTAGGGGGAGGCCATTGGATTTCATTTATGGGGAAAATTATTCTTTAATGTTCCATATTGAAATGGTAAGAAGAGGTTTCGAATGTGGAGTAAATCAATCTCTCAAATTTTTAGGCCAATTGTGGTTCTAGGGAGAGCTAGTGTGGGGTCATATCAGTTGTGAATTCCGACACAGTTAGAGATGATCCACAATTCATTACATGCCACTTAGCTTCATTGGAATATTTATTTTTAATACCATGCCATTTATTTTGGAATGATAGATGTAAAGGAGGACATGACATTTTTGGATCATCTAGTAGAGATCCTAGATCCCAAAAAAAAGGCATAGTGAAGAAGAACCATTCCACAGGTTCAAGATTTGTGTAGGGTTAGTGGCCTGTTATATAGTACATTGGAGTGAGACATGTTTATTCTTTCATAATACCAAGATTTATTTTTCATTTTTTACTTTTCTATTTTTCATGTTGTATGATATTTGGATCTTTTTTTGTTAAATGAGCTATTTTTTCCTATTTTGGGATGTATAATGTATCATAATGTTCTGAAATATGAATAGGATATGACCTAATTAATAATTGAGATTCACTATACATCAATGTAAATAAACCCATTCAGGTAAGACTCTACCACTGAGAGAGGATAATATCCAAACATTGAGGATGTAACTCCTTAAATCAATTTTTTTTGGAAGTGATAGTGGCTTGTGTGAAATGGTTGATGGTTTGAGTGGTTTGGAGTTCACATGGTTCTGTTGTGATGATATTACATGAGAAGTTTTGTCGTATCATGGTTTGTAATGATTGGATGGTGGTAGAATTTGAATTATGATGAGAACCTTATGAGTTATCTCATGGCATGTTTATCCGGACCCCATTTCTTGTGGGGCTGGTTTTGGATTCTCAAGGAGGAGACTTAATTTAGATGTATTTGATGTAATTTATTGTTCCTTACATGCATGTTACATTTCATATTTTCATGTTTGGTGGTGTTTAGGGTAGGTTCAAGGAGTTTTGGGGGAAGGTGGGAGGTGCAACACAACTGTTGTAGGAAATACACACTGTGTATTTTGTACATGATGTGAAGAAATAGTTCATGGTTTGAGTAGCAGTAAAGACCTAAATTTTCCATGTAATTTTTTAAATTATGTGGGAATTTTACGAGTCTGCGAAAATTGATGATGCGTGATTATGAGGCCCAATGTGCCCGAAATTAATTTATCAACTTTTTTTTCAGGTACATTTAGTAAACGTGTGAGTGGGTTTTTTTTTAACTTTTGAACCGGTGCTCGGAATTGAAATTCGAGGGCACCATTGAACTCGCAGCACTGGTATTCGCTTATGGATACCTTCACCTAGACTGTAGTGGGTCGATGGTGAATGTTAGTTTTTTGTACTTTTTTGAAAGAATAAAATAGAATAAAAATGTTTAACATTTTTATTTTTGAAACCTCTCTACATTGTTTATGTAGGTGGGGACCAACTGAACTGTAAAACCCCTCATTTGAATTCAATGTTGGGGAACACCCAACTCTTGAACTCCCCTCCTTTAATGGGAGATAACTCTTTAACTTCCTACCATTAATTATGTATGCCAATGTGGTACAATTAATTATGTTAATAATTAATAGTGGCAACAATTAAAATTATAAACTTAATTTAATTTGGTTGGATCCTTTTTCCATTGTGAGAAATTGTTGGAAAAGGTAGAAGCTTGGGAGAACTTTGGAGTAAATCGTTCTCCAATGAAGAAATCTTCTCCAATCAATAAGGCTTCTCCAATGAAGAATGCGGGCGTTCTCCAACGACATCGACTTCTTCCTCATAACGTCCTCCAATGTGGGACATCTTCAACTATGACGAACCAATGTCTTTCCTTCTCTCCTCACCAACTTCAATGAACCTTCTAGGTTTAGTTTGATGTTTTGAATTTCCCCTTATCCGTTCTTGATGTTATTCATGATTCAATAATAGTTGAGCTGCTTTCTACCTCTCTAACGCAGAGGGTGCGGGCCAAACGAACATGGACTGAACTCTCTGCATTTCCTTGTGTTTTTTGACGTGTTATTTGTAGTGAAGGTGGATGGCGACTAGTTTCGGTGATTAGCATCGGTGGGACTTGGAAGCAGCGGCCGAAGGAGGTTGGCCGCATGAAGGGGATGGTGGCGTGCGTCCACGACGACCATTGATTGAGAGACAAAACTTTTATCATGGTAGCGAAGCCGCAGCGCGCGACCACACCACATGGAGAAGACGCCTTGCCATCCGGCCCACCACGGTTGACCGCCGCACTATGGCCACATCGCATTGTGGGAAACCTAGTGAGGGCCAAAGCGCCCAGCGGGCCAGACCGGACCCTCTAGGTCGGGCCAGGTCATCCCAAATCGGGTCGGCCCAGGCTTGGTCCAGCCAAGTTGTTATGACCGGGTCGGACATGACCCCAACCAAATTTATCCCATTTTCTCTCTTTCGGCCATATCTTGAGCTACGTGCATCCATTTAACAAATCTTCTACGGTACCGGAAACCACAGAGTGTGAAGGTCCTTTTAGAATACCCCAATTGAGATTCGGATAAGGTTGAGGTACAGTTGGGTTGGATCGAGCACAAATCCAACCGGGCCCTCGGGACTAAAAGGCTAATAACATATAGAAGAGTTATCCATTTGATGCACCATCTATTTCCTTGAGACCCCTATGACGTAGTGTTCGATTGGGATACTTATTCATGGGACTTCATGGAATTGGGAGTATTGACCATATTCTTGAGGAGCGGACCTCATAAAGACGAACGACCATTGAGAGGTTACATTGTAGCTCGCTGTGACATGAAAAAGGGATCCTTCGTGGGTATGTGATTAAGGGTCCCACATGGATCCGCTCTAGGAATCCATGATGAAATACTTTAGGATCCTTCTTGGGTCTGCTGTTCTAGGTTCATGTGTGGGTTTGACAATGTACTAGGATCATGTGTGGGTCAGCTGTACTAGGATTCTGTGTGGGTCTGATGATGTACTATGATCCTATGTGGGTCTAATGACTTAGGATCCGAAGTGGGTATGACTTTTAACAGAGTAATATGATTCAGTAGTTACTTATATTTATCTCTACTACAGTACATATGATATACCTGGTGTGATCTGAGTCTGTACCATTGTGGTCTATACCTTTGTGGTGATACATTTGTGGAATTTTTCTGTATGGCATACCTATGTGGTAATTTCCTTCATGGTAATACCTTGGTGGTATTCTTATATGTGGCTTACATGTTTGGTACTTACCTTCATGGTATTCCTTCCTTTGTTGAACATTTGAGCATCAGACTAATGAGTTGGGCCTTGTGTTTCCTCATGATTGAGATGGGTTTACATGATAACTTAGGTAAATGTATGGGCATATACCAAAGTAGGGTTGTCAGTTTTTTTCATTCTTTTTGGTTTATCCTTTGTGTATTTTGTGAGACCTTGAGGGTCTCGGGGTCTCCACTGAGTATCATTATACTCACCCCTACATAGGTTATGCCTGCACATTGCTGTGTTTGGTGTTGACGACGTACATCACTAACTAAGGACGAGGGTACCAGGACTGGAGGTAGCTCGAAGGGGGCTCTTTGCCGAGGCGTACCATGGATATGACCATTTGATAGTTGTACCTACCTTTCTGGTAGGATCCTTGGCAGGTGTTCACTGGAGTTGTCGTAGTTTACTTGTATCATTCAGTTTCTTGTAATTTCCAGTTGGTCTGGTATTCTAGCACCTTTTACTTACTATACTCACTATGTTTACTATTCAGTTTACTCATGTTAGAATCCTGATGTGTTCTTGGTTGCGTGTGTTAAGAGTTTATAAAGGAAATTCCATTCCAGTGTAAGGGAATACGCCTTTTGGTGCTTGTCTACAGCCACCTGGCTATGGAAGGTAGGCTTGGGGTAGTCACGGCATGAGCCCCGGGGGACGGGTCATGAAAAATATATATCAGAGGAGTCAGTTCTACCGTAGAACATAGGACTCTGGTATTTTTAACTGTAATAGTGTTAAGTGTAGTGAGTGTGGTTATCTATTTAGGGAATCCTGTGTTGGTTTGGCGGCCGACATATCCATTCACCAAGACTCTGACTTCTGATTTCCGACTCAGTTCATGAAAACACTGATTCCATGCATCTTTTCAAGAATTTTTTCTTGTGATCTCCTTGAGTCAGCTCACCAAGAATTAATTATTTATCGTGGCACACCTGTTAATTTTCCGGATTCCTCTACGCAGATAGCATGCTAGGGTCCTGGGTATAGTATGATCGAATATCCCACCGAGTAACGAGGCCTCGTTGCAGGGCCCTCTTTCAGTAGAGGCACCAGAGGAGGCAACAGTGGTACCAATACACGCTGGGCCACCGATGCCACCAGCACCATCAGTATCGGGTGCACGCCGATTAAGCGCATTGCACGAGTTCCAGTGCTAGAGTCCACCTATGACCAAGGGAGAGATAGACTCACAGGCGGTTGAGGATTGGATGGTGGCTGTCGTGAGTATTTTCCGATTGGTAGGGACACCAGCTGATCACATGGTGATCCTTGCCACTTTTCTTCTATAGGCAGCAACATACAGATAGTGGATCTTGATGCTCTAGGTTCACGAAGAGGTGGAACTTCTCTGGGTAGACTTTTAGAGCCTGTTTTGGGAAGATTTTGTTCCAAAGACCCTCCCCGCAGTGCGCATACAAGTGCTTATTCATTTGTCGCAGGGTAGCATGATTGTGGCTCAGTACTCAGCGAGGTTCACTGACCTCTCATGCTACTCCACTTATATGGTGCGAGACCCATTATTCAGGTTTCTCACCTTCAATTAGGGACTCAGGAGGGAGATCAGGGATTCGATGATTTCTCATAACATCCCTATGCAGGCGTGGGTGTTAGAGCGAGCCCTCTTAGTGTAGAGTTTTCTTATTGAGCAGTCACATGTAGTGAGACCCACCAACGGGCATCACGTAGTGGAGTATTTTGTAGCTGGAAGTAGAAAGATGTCACAGAGGTCTAAGAGGACCAGACATATAGGTTGAAGACTGCATGACTCAGGGTCAGTTGTGCAGGGAACAGGAAAAAATGCCAGACATGTGAGGAGTAGGCAGTCATTCACAAGCGGTGGGCAGTGTCACATGGCTCATGACTGTCTTACCCACCATACAGATGATCAACAGATGGTATAGGGACCACCCAGGTAGAGAAAAATGTTTGACTGAGAAGTTCCACAGGGAGCAGGCAGATGTGGCAGAGGAGCTGGTTGTGCAGCTGGCGGTGGGCGACGATTCGAGATGTTACCGCCACCACCACAAGTTGCTCTACCCCGACCATACAGAGTAGGTGTACAAGGTAGTGATTAGCTCCAGGAAGCTGAGGCCTATGACCATGGCGCTATGGAGATGATACGAGGTGTGATCTGTGTCAATTCCACCATAGCTGCAGTACTTATAGACATAGGTTCCAGTCATTATTTTATTTCCACTTCCATCATTCGGAGCTCAGAGATTCCGACAGAGCTGTTGGCTCGATCCATACGGCTAGAGACTCCTACAAGAGAAGATTCAACAATTACGCACTGGTGACAGAAATGTGAGTTTACTTTAAGAGGTGAGAACTTCGGTTGGGATCTCCAAGTAGTGGCGTCGATTCCTGACAATGTCATATTGGCTATGGACTGGTTATCTACAGTCTGGGCTCAGATAGACTGTATTAGGAGAAAAGGGTGATGTGTCCGCATGAATGGGACCAGGATTACCTTCACCGGTGAGAATGGAGCCTTCGGAGCACATGATCGATTTACCTGGAAGAGAGTGCATCTGAACAATCATGAGTAGGCTAGCCTTACCCTAGGAGTGGTTGATGTGGAGAGTCTGAGATATCCTGTAGTGGTGGACCAATAAGCGGATGTCTTCCCTGACGATGTTACATGTCTACCTCCTCGTAGAGAGGTGGAATTGTACATTGACTTGTAACTGGGGATGACACTGAGATCTTCACCAACGTATCAGATTGCTCTCGAGGAGCTTCGTGAGCTATAGTTAGTTCTGGAGGACTTACTGGTGAAGGGTTCATTTGGCCCAATGTTTCTCCTTGGGCAGCCCCAATTTTGTTCCCCAAGAAGGCGGATGGGAGCTTGAGACATTGTTTCAACTATCGGCGCCTGAACCAGGTGATTGTGAAGAAAAATTACACACTTCCAAGGATTTACGACCTCTTTGATCAGATGAAGGGAGCTCGGTGGTTCTCGAAGATGGACCACAGATCAGGCTATCACCGGCTAAGAGTACAAGATGTGGATGTGCATAAGACGACTTTTAGATATCGGTATGGACACTTTGAGTTCTTAGTTAATCCATTCTGCATGACCAACACACTAGAAGTGTTCATGGGGCTCATGAATAGGACCTTTCAGCCATACCATGTATTCTTCATCTATGACATTCTGATCTACTATGTTACAAAGAAAGAGCATTCCTTTCATTTTTAGTTAGTACGTGACACACTCTGTGTAACACACCGAGATTTTCTGAAAAATATTCTTTTTAATGTCATTAATGTCTTGTGTTGTATGCTACACCAAAAGGAGCTTGAACAACACACATCCCTGACTTGCTTTGCATTACACGCAGTCGCAACCTTCCTCGATAGCATGTGTTGTAAGCAATACCGAGTTTCACTAAACAACGATATGCTATTAAAATATTATTAAACCTAGCCGTTATGAATAGTAATAACCACTTTTTGAAATTTTGTAAATTTAATATTTCAAAATGGAATTCATTTTTGGATTCGGAATATCAAAATTAGCCTAGGGTGAAATTTTTGTATTTTTATGGAAACTTTCAATTATTGATGAATAGTGAAAACACTGGGTTACTATTTAAAAACCAACTTTTTATTTAAATATATATATATTTTATTTAAATTTATTTTAGGTAAAAATTGACACATAATACCTATATAAGTTCAACTTAATTCATTATAGTCATTTTATAATAATTTTAGATATATAAAAATTTTATTGAACTTTTGACCGTCTTTTACCCACCTCCTAGGAGAATTTGTAAATTTACACAAAACATAATTTTACTGCTTCTGTGAATGGAATTTCCAAAATCTGAGAGACATGGTTGATGTCAGTAAGTAAAATGTGGTTCAATGAGATGAAAATAATTTTTGGTGAATAGTAAATTTTTTCTTTTGTTACCATGGTTAAATGTAAATTGGGTAATTAAGGGTAAAAATAATATTATTATTACCATAACACATGTCCTAATTCTATTGGATAAGTGTAATTCAACAAAAAAAACCTTAGGAATAAAATATGACCATTTAGGCCCACTTGGATTATATTAGGACATTTATTATTAATTTATTTATAGAAGGGTTAAAATAGTTAAAATCAAAGTTTAATAAGTAAATCATTTTTAATATAGGGTTATACATAAGATAAATTCGACTATAAATATTCATTAGAAAGATAAAAAGATTTTATAAATAATGGTATTTTATTTCTAATTTTTAGACTTTAAATATGTTAATTTATTTATGACACAATGATGACGCGGTAATTATATTATTAATGAAATATTGACAGAATTGATGTTCTAAATACCCAAAAAATGTAATTTTAGACTTTTTTATTAATTCCAGTAATATTCTATATTAATATCCCATTTTAGTATTGATTTAATTAACTTTTTTCTAACTAATCTATCTGTTATGATTTTAACAAAAATCAATTACCAAATAGTGTCAAAATTTACATAAAATAGTTTTTAAAACAAATATTATATTATTAATTGTGATTTTATTCCTAAAAATATAAGTGTCGGACAAATGACTTAGATAAGGTTATATATATTAATAATAAGCAACTTGGGGTTCGTTTGGCTTGTTATAGTAAGTTTATTAACATTATAGTGTAAGAAAACAAGAAGACACGGTAAAATAAACATTATTTAACTTAATGTTAAATCTAAATGATAAGGTTAAAATAGAAAACTAAACTTGTCTAAATTCTATTGGATGAGAGGATTTTGACCCATAACAACCTTAACTTCAAAATAACTCAATTAGGAGCTATTAAAAACTGAATATGACTTTATAATAAAATAATATGTTTTGTTATTCCGAAGGTGCCCCTCTCCTCCCTTATAAAAGGGCACCTCCTCCCTCTCTTCCTCACACCACATTGAGCCTTAAAGCTCGGCCAACCACTGCCAATTTCTCTTATCCACTTCCCGAGAAACATCCTAGAGGTCTTGGTCTTCTTCAATGACCAATTTTATTGCCCTAAAAGGAGGTCTCAAAGATGCGCTTCAAAGAAGAGGTAATGTCCGTTACCGATTCTTTCAACATTATTTCTTCTTGCACATCTTCTTCTTTAGTTGTCTCATTATGAAGTAAGGACATCAGTTTCACTCATATACTGATATGTTATTATAAGTATGAAACAACCCTATTTCACCATCTATCCATCCTACGGAAAACAAAATCACCGTGCATGCGTACGTATGTAAAACCGTCTCCACGCCGTGGTGTAATATATTTTCCACCACCACCATACTTGGATGGGTATAATGGTGTAAATAATAACTATATATGATTATTTTAAAGTGATATTGATTCTGAAATATTATACATACACTCCAATACAATTCCTGGATCATGGAAATGATATCATCGCGCGTGCATACGTACGGACTACCGTCTCCACAACACGATGAGATTCATTCTCCATGTTAACCATTAATGAATGATTATAAAGTATATATAATAAGTAATCATGAAATATATGACATAATAATGATACTGGATTTATGTGTATATATATATGTATGTCATCTACTTAATTTCATTCAATTCAATAAGTAAACAAAAATAGCGTTCATGTGTACGTACGACATAACGTCTCCATGAACGGTGTGTTTCATTTCATTTAATCGATCTATCATATATATATGTATATACTGAAATATATATTATAATTAAATAATTTTTTACATTCTGGTATTAAGTAAATCAGGATATAAGTAATAATATCAAGAACAACATGTCCAAACACATACGATAAATAAAACGTTTTAACCCAAAACGCTGCTTTAACATGGAACTTACAAAAGAATGGGTAATATAAAGTAATAAGTGAACCATATATGATATCATAACAATGAATATGATTCTGTAATAAGTCAATGAAATTATTTAAAAAATTATACAGAATGATTGAAAACGTACGAAGCATATCGGAGCTAAGGTAAGGGATAAATTATCAATCTCATTTTTATCCGAGATTGCTTATACGTAAGTATTTACTGGGGTTACGTTTATCATCCATGACCATGTTTTCTAAAAATGTTTTCATAAAATGTTAACTATTCTTCCATGAATGTTTAAAGTCATTTTTACCCTTTATTAACTTTTTACCACATTGTATGAATGGAATCTTTCCTTTGGTTACCCTATATGGTACTTTTTGACTTTTCCGAAAAAAGTACAAGGAGAATGTTATTTTTAACTTATACGGTGTGAACGGATTTTTTCGGTTTCATAACGCCTCATTTTCAAGAAGCATACTCTACAAGAATTCATGATTATTTTCAAAAAAACCCTTTTGTTTTAAAATTTCAAGGAATGTTGTGAAAAAAAATGATTTTAAAGAAGAAAGGATATTTTCTTCAAGAATTCATTTCAAGTGTTTTTTCATAACTATTTTCCATCTAAGATGACATTATTTCATATCTGTATGTTTCATGTAATATGTCTCTATGATTTAAATTGTTTAAATTTATTTATGATGAAATGATATCAAATTTTTATGGATTATGTTATGATGGCATGATGTTTAAGAATACCATTTTATTACATGGGTTATGCTATGATGTATGATTTATGATTTTGTGGAACACGAAAGAATGATTTAATTATGAGATGGGTGGTACATATATCTTCCTCCAATGCATTGGGTAAAGATTTATATCTCATGAGATAGACATGTCTAGAACGGTAAGTTAATCCGGTTCAGTTTTATAGGACTGAAACGAGGAGTGAACTCGATTCAGAAAGGGACTTTGTCCACTAAGATGGTCTTGGCAGCAATGCCTTGGCTACTATGGAAATCATAACATGTGATGAATGGTTTCCACAATTACAATTTTTATTCCCATTATATTTTATCATGGTCGATGTTCTATTATAATATATTCCTTACGTACTTCCATGATTTATGTCTTTGCTCAAGATTTTGATGTTTAAATTTCATATTCAAGTTTTTGCTTCCAAATGTTTATGGATTGTTTTATGTTATCTATGTTTTCCCTTACTGAGCATTTAAGCTCAACCTTTTAATGTTTTATTTTCCCTAGTAAATAAAGAAAGTTTTTAGGTAAGGAAACAAAATGGGGAAGATCGTTATGGGAGTTTTTGAAGATATTTCAACATGATAAGACGTTTATATTCCAAGTTTCCATAGACACTAGACTATTACAGTCCTTGTGTGTCTGTTTTTGTTATGTATTAAGTATTCCGCAAAAGTAATGTAATGTCCATGTATGTCAAGCTTTGGGTCTCTACAGTTGGTATCAGAGGAAAGGTTTAGTCAACCTTTGGAAACTAGGATGCGATTACGTTAGTGAGATCCCTAGAGATATTTCTAAGGAATGTCTAGGGATGTCCCTAAGGATAAGTATACATATAAGATATAGTCCTAGAACTACAGTAACGATCATAGAATTTATCCTAATATGTTAGATATTGAAGGTTCTCCCCCTTTATTATGTTGTTTTCCCTAGCATGATTTTTTCCTCTCACGCTATTATTTTTGGGTTTTAGACGATGGTTGGAAGTCGAAAGAACCTTGTCGATCAATGTAATGGACAATGCAATGATTGTCCTCCTGAACAAACAAATGTTATGGGAGATGGAGTGAAAAATCTTATTGCTATACTTACACAAGATATGAATCATTCTGGACTTCCAAATGAGCAGAGAAGGGAACAATATTCTATTGAGTCCTTCATGTGGCAACATCCACCTTCTTTCAGTGGGTCTTCTGATCCACTTGTTGCAGAATAATGGATCAGTACCACTAAAATGATATTTTCAGTTATTCAATGTTCTGAACATGATAAAGTCATCTTATCAATATATCGTTTGGAAGGTGAAGCTGATCAATGGTGGAATCTTATCAAGAATACAAGGCCAAGAGATGAAATTGAGTCCATGGAATGGGATGAGTTCAAGAACTTATTTTTCAATAAGTACTTCCCTCGTATTCTTCGAACAAAGATGGAGAAAGAGTTTATTAAACTAAAGCAAAAGGATGATGAATTTGTTGGTATATACGAAACGAATTTTACAAGGCTTACAAGGTATGCATCTGGCTTTATCATCCAACATGAAAGTAAAGTTGATCGATTCATTAGTGGCTTAAAACCAAATCATCGAAGGGAATTAGATATAAGAGACTTTAGTAGCTATGATGAAATTGTGCGTTGTGCTATCAAGGTAGAAATGGAAGTTGGTGTTACATATCCATCTCATGGTTTTGAAAAGAAAATAATGATGGAGTATAAGGAGAAATCTCAGAATAATGGTGAAAAGAAGATGAATGTTTCCTTATGCTCAAAGTGTGGAAAGAAGCATGGTGGAGATTGTCTTAAAGGGACTAGAAAATGTTTTAAGTGTGGAAAAGAAGGTTATCGAGCAGCTGAGTGTCAATGTAATGGAAAAAGGGTTTCTATTGGTGTGAATAAAGAAATAACTGCAGAGAACGCACCACCAACACTTCATTGCTTTATGTGAAATGAAATGGGGCATTTTGCTAATCAATTCCCTAATCCAAGGGTTAATGATGATTGACATGAGAAACCACTTAAGGCAAAGGAAAAAGGGAAGTCACATGGGATCAATATTGGCGATGTTGAATATGAAAATTATGTGGTCGAATGATTAAGTGTTTATGTAATGGGATTCCAAAATAATGTTGTATATAGTATCATGGAATATTGGAATATTTATGAATTGGTCTATTGTGGTTTTCAATAATTTTATGGTACCAGTAACCATGGAAAGTTATTGAGATATTTTTGGAAAGAAGATGATATGCGCATAATGAAGGGATAAGGAGAAAATGAAATGTTTGATAGTATTCATGAGCTCATGTCTGATATAAGGAAATAGTTATATCATGGTTTGAGTATATAGAATTTTGGGTTTTTGGTATGTGGAAAGAGTTAACTTTTGACAGCCCTCATGTTTTCACTATGTTTCAATGGGTATTCATTTCTCAAGAGAATACATGATTAAGGCCGTCGAATATTTGGAATGTGACCAAAAAGACATATCTTATGATATATGGGGATCAACGATGGTATTAACATGCTTGTTATATGAAATCTATGGTAATCGTTTTCACTATATTATTAGAGTGGACTAAAGTATTATAGATAAGCCTAAAGATTGGAATGGATTATGTTGGACATAAGTTATTATTGTTTAAGGATAAACATTTTTTCGATATTATTGATGGGATGTTATAGTAATGTATTTTTAGAAAAAAGGACAACCTGAAGGATGGGTGACAACCCATCACGTCAGACAAGGCTGTGGGGATTGAACCCACATCCGAATTGTGACTGGCCTTTATCACCTACCACTAGCCTACAGGACGTCCCTAGTTAGTAGAATCTAGTTTTATTTTATTAAGCGGTATGATATATGATGTATAAGTTCATATTTAGAACCATATACGATTAATCTAACCATATGATGGACTTATAACTATTGATAAACAATTGTTTGAAACAGATGGAATGACCCATCATTCTATCACATGATCTACTAACACATCATGAATAACAAATTAAACTTCATTTCTTTAAGAGATGAAGTGGAAATTGTTCAAAGCACGAACAAAAGTGAGATTGTACCAAAATCAAGCAAGTATTTCTTTTAATTCAAAATTTTCAACTTTAGGGAAATGATATTGAAAACCGAAAATGTTGTCCTAGTTCTCTTATATACGATAAATCAAATGGTACCTTAGATCATCACAAATCTATGGCTTTGTGATTTTTGGATTTTTAATAGCCATGTTCTCTACCACTCCCCATCAGAACATGATGGTTAGATTTTTCTTCTATATCCATATTTTCACCTATGTTATCCTACATGGAAACCCAGTGATGAGTTAATTTGGGTAACCATTACGTTTTATACTTTAGTTTTTAAAGCCATGTTTTGGTATTCCTTTTTACGATGTGGGTTTATATTAAATAAACTTTCGAGTAGTAAACCATTTATAACCCCGACGAATTTCGAGGGCGAAATTTATTTTAAGGGGGGTAGAATGTAACATCCCGAGATTTTGTGAAAAATATTCTTTTTAATTTTATTAATGTCTTGTGTTGTACGCTACACTGAAAGGAGCTTTCAAAACACGCATCCCTCACTTGCCTTTCATTACACGCAGTCGTGACCTTCCTCGATAGGGTGTGTTGTACACAATACTGAGTTTCACTAAACAATGATATGCTATTAAAATATTATTAAAACTAACCGTTATGAATAGTAATAACCACTTTTTGAAATTTTGTAAATTTCATATTTCAAAATGTACTTCATTTTTGGATTCGGAATATCGAAATTAGCCTAGGGTGAAATTTTGGTATTTTTCTGGAAACATTCAATTTTTGATGAATTGTGAAAACACTCGGTTACTATTTAAAAACCAACATTTTATTTAAATAATTATTTACTTTATTTAAATTTATTTTAGGTCAAAATGGACACATAATATCTATATATTTTCAATTTAATTCATTAGAATCATTTTATAATAAGTTTAGATATATAAAAATTTTATTGAACTTTTTACCGTCTTTTACCCACCTCCGAGGAGAATTTGCAAATTTACATAAAACTTAATTTTACTGCTTCTGTGAGTGGAATTTCAAAAATCCAAGAGACACGGTTGATGTCAGTAAGTAAAATGTGGTTCAATGAGATGAAAATAATTTTTGGTGAATAGTATCTTTTTACTTTTTTTACCACGATTAAAAGTAAATAGGGTAATTAAGTGTAAAAATGATATTATTATTACCCTAATACATGTATTAATTCTATTGGATAATTTTAATTCGACAAAAAAAACCTTAGGAATAAGATATGACCATTTAGGCCCACTTGGATTAGATTAGGACATTTATTATTAATTTATTTAAAGAAGGGTTAAAATAGTTAAAATCAAAGTTTAATAAGTAAATCATTTTTAATATAGGGTTATACATAAGATAAATTCGACTATAAATATTCATTAGAAATAGAAAAAGATTTCCTAAATAATGGTATTTTATTTGTAATTTTTAGACATTAAATAATTTAATTTGATTATGACACAATGATGATGCAGTAATTATATTATTAATGAAATGTTGACATAATTGATGTTATAAATACCCAAATAAATGTAATTTGAGACTTTTTATGAATTACAATTATTTTATATGTTAATATGACAAGTTATTACTGATTTAATTAACTTTTTTTAACTAATCTTTTTGTTATGATTTTCACAAAAATCAATTACCAAATATAAAATAGTTTTTAAAACAAATATTATATTATTAATTGTTATTTTATTCCTTAAAATATAACGTTTGGAAAAATGACTTAGATAAGGTTATATATATTAATAATAGCCAACATAGGGTTCGTTTGGCTCGTTATAGGATGTTTATTAACCTTATAGTGTAAGAAAACAAGAAGACATAGTAAAAGAAAAATTATTTAACATAATGTTAAATCTAAATGATAAGGTTAAAATTGAAACCTAAACTAGTCTAAATTCTTTTGGATGAGAGTCTTTAGACCCATCACAACCTTATCTTCGAAATAACTCATATTGGATCTATTAAAAACCGAGTATGTATTTATAATAAAATAATATTTTTTGTTATTCCAAAGGTGCCCCTCTCCTCCCTTATAAAAGGGCACCTCCTCCCTCTCTTCCTCACACCACTTTGAGCCTTCATGCTCAGCCAACCCCTACCAATTTCTCCTATAAAATTCCCTAGAAACATTTTATAGGTCTTGGTATTCTTCAAAGACCAATTTTTTTGCCCTAAAAGGAGGTCTCAAAGAAGCGCTTCAAAGAAGAGGTAATGTCTATTACCGATTCTTTCAACTTTATTTCTTCTTCCACATCATCTTCTTTAGTTGTTTCATTATGAAGTAATAATATCAGTATCACTCATATACGGATATGATATTATAAGTATGAAACAACCCTATTTCACTATCTATCCATCCTACGGAAAACGAAATCACCGCGCGTGGTACGTACAGAATACCATCTCCACACCGGGGTGTAATCTATTTTCCACAACTACCTTACATGGATGGGTATAATGGTGTAAATAATAACTATATATGATTATTTTAAAGTGATATTGATTCTAAAATAGTATACATACACTCCAATGCAATTCCACGATCATGGGAATGATATCATCGCTCGTGCGTACGTACGGACTACCGTCTCCACAACGTGATGAGATTCATTCTCCATGTTAACCATTAATGAATGATTATGAAGTATATATAATAAGTAATCATGAAATATATTATAGAATAATGATAGTGGATTTATTTGTATATATATATGTATTTCATATACTTAATTTCATTCAATTCAATAAGGAAACGAAAATAGCGTTCATGCGTATGTACGGCCTACCGCCTCCATGAACGGTGTATTTCATTTCATTTAATTGATCTATGATATATATATGTATATACTGAAATATATATTATAAGTAAATCTTGTTTTACATTCTGGAATTAAGTAAATTAGGATATATGTAATAATATCAAGAACAACATGTCCAAACACATACGACAAATAAAACGATTTAACACAAAACGCTGCTTTAACATGGAACTTACAAAAGAACAGGTAATATAAAGTAATAAGTGAACCATATATGATATCATAACAATGAATATGATTCTGTAATAAGTCAATGACATTATTTAAATCATTATACTGGAGGTTCAGAAACGTACAAAGCATATCGAACCTAAGGTAAGGTATAAATTATCAATCTCATTTTTATCCGAGATTGCTTATACGTAAGTATTTAATGGGGCTACATTTATCATCCATGACCATGTTTTCTAAAAATGTTTTCATAAAATGTTAACTATTCTTCCATTAATTTTTAAAGTCATTTTAACCCTTAATTGACTTTTTACCACATTGTATGAATGGAATATTTTCTTTGGTTACCATATATGGTGGTTTTTGACTTTTCCAACAAAAGTACAAGGAGAATGTTATTTTTAACATATACGGTATGAACGGATTTTTACGGTTTCATAACGCCTCATTTTCAAGAAGCTTCCTCTACAAGATTGCATGATTATTTTCAACAAAACCATTTTCTTTTAAAATTTCATGGAATTTTGTGAAAAGAAAATGATTTTATAGAAGAAAGGATATTTTCCCCAAGAATTCATTTCAGGTGTTTTGTCAAAACTATTTTCCATCTAAGATGACATTATTTCATATGTGTATGTTTCAAGTATTATGTCTCTATGATTTAAATGGTTTCAATTTTGTTATGATGAAATGATATCAAATTTCTATGGATTATGTTATGATGGCATGATGTTTAAGAATCCCATTTTATTACATGGGTAATGCTATGATGTATGATTTAGGATTTTGTGGCACAAGAAAGAATGATTTCATTATGAGATGGGTGCGACCTATATCTCCCTCCGAAGGATTGGGTAAATATTTATATCTCATGATATAGACATCGTTTGAATGGTAAGTTAATCTGGTTCAGTGTTACAGGACAGAAACGAGGAGTGAACTCGATTCAGAAAGGGACTTTGTCCACTAAGATGGTCTTGGCAGCAATGCCTTGGCTACTATGGAAATCATAACATGTGCCGAATGGTTGCCACAATTAGATGTTTTATTCCCATTATATTTTATCATTGTTGATGTTCTATTATGATATATGCCTTACGTAGTTCCACGATTTATGTCATTGCTCATGATTTTGATTTTTAAATTTCATGTTCATGTTTTTGCTTCCAAATCTTTATGGATTGTTTTATGTTATCTATGTTTTCCCTTATTGAGCATTTGAGCTCACAATTTTTATGTTTTATTTGCCCTAGGATATAAAGAACGGTTTTAGGTAAGGAAACAAAAAGGGGAAGATCGTTATGGTAGTTGTTGAAGATATTTCAACATGATTAGACATTTATATTCCATGTTTCCAAAGACACTAAACTATTATGGTCCTTGTGTGTCTGTTTTTTTATGTATTAATTTTTCCTAAAATGTAATGTAATGTCCATGTACGTCAACCTTTGGGTCTCTACACTCTGAGAGCTCCATCTTTATATTAAGCTATCGAAGTGCTAGTTCTGGATCCAGGAGGTTCAATTTCTAGGACAAGTAATCTCAGAGGCTGGAATTGTAGTGGATCCGGTGATGATTGAGGCGGTATTTGCTTGAGAGCCACTCAATAGTGTGACAGAGGTACTATGTTTCTTGGGTTTGGCCAGATACTACTAGAGATTTGTGCTAGATTTCACCTGAGTTGAAGCACCCTTATCATCATTGATGAAGAAGGGAAAACCCTTCGTATGGTTGGAGAGATGCCAACATATTTTTCAAGAGCTAAGACAGAGGGTAACTAGTGCCCTCATTATGAGGCTTCAGGACGGGGGCGTAGGGTACGTGTGATACTATGATGCATCAGGGACCGGGCTCAAATTTTCCCTGATGCAGGAGCACGTAGTGATCACATATGGTTCTCAATAGCTAAGGCAGCATGAGCAGAACAACGCTACTAGTGACTTGTAGTTAGTAGTAATGTTCTTCGCCGTAAAGATCTGGTGACATTAGTTGATGGGTAAACACTTTACATTCTACTATGATCACAAGAGGCTCAAGTATATACTCTCTTATAAGTACCTGAAATCGATACATCGATGTTGTCTTTAGTTCCTCCAGGACTATGCCTTCGAGATAGTCTAAACTCCTAGTAAGGTGAATGTTGTAGTAGATGCACTCAGCAAGAGGTCTGGTATACAACTGCTAGGTGAGGAGACGGAGCAGCTGGCCGCTTTGTAGATATCCTTTATGGATCAAGATGGAGATGATTTTCTTCAATCTCCTACAGTCACTCTCCACTCGTTCAGCGAGTCAGGGAGGCACATTGTCGGGATACTGGTTTTAAGGCCCGACGTGTTCAGATATCCACTGGACATGCACTAGATGGATTTTATTAAGGTTGGGACCACGTCATCCTCTTCAGAGGATATACCATGGTACCAGTGTCACTTCAGGAGGAAGTGTTGAGGGAGTTCCACATATCTCTCTAAAAGTACATCCAAGAGTGGACAAGAGGTACCAGGATCTCCAATGACAGCCCTGGTGGTCGGGAATGAGGAACGAAGTAGCACAGTTTGTCTCTTGGTGACTCACTTTTCAGCAAGTAAAGGCAGAGTATCAGGTACTTGTAGGCTTAGTTCAACCTTTAGAGGTCCCTAAGTGGATGTGGGATGGGATATCCATGGACATAATGACATGAATTCGACGTACATCCAGGGGTGATGATTATATCTGGGTGATCATTGAAAGACTCACCAAGTCGTCCAACTTATTATCGATCAGAGAGTAGGGTTTAGTAGAGATATTGGGATTCCCTTATGTGCAAGAGATTGTGCGGCTACATTGAGTACCCTCGACGATTGTCTCTGATCATGATACACATTTCACTTCCTGGCTATGGAAGGGGTTGGAAGTGGCTTTCAGGATGTAGCTTCGTTTGAGCACTGCCTTCAATCCTCAGACAGATGTCCAGACCGAGTGGACCATACAGACCCTTGAGGACATGCTGTGTGCTTGTGTCATTTTCATTGGTCACAACTGGGAGGATCACTTTCCTTTGGTGGACTTTGTATACAACAATAGTTATCACTCCACCATTGGGATGGCACCTTTTGAGGCATTGTACTGGAAACCTTGTAGATCACCTTTCTGCTGGACTGACCCAGGGGAGTCAACACTCGTGGTACAAGAGATGGTACGAGCAACCATATAAAAGGTGCTGATCATCCAGGAGTAGATTAATACTGCACAGAGCAGGCATAAGTCTTATTCCAATAAGAGACGGAGACCTATGGAGTTCGAGGATGGTGACCGCGTCTTTCTACGGGTATCACATGGATGAGGTTTTCAGAGATTTTTTGGGGGGAATGTTATCTATGAGGTTCATTGGACCCTTCTATGTACTCAGTATAGTTGGAGAGGTGGCTTACCACCTAGCACTTCCCCCTCATTTACGCTAGTTTCAGGACATCTTCCATGTATCCCAGCTGAAGAGATATGTGCACGAGCATTCTCACATCATCGACGACGGAGAACTGGACGTCGATGATGGGGTGACCTTTATGTAGGTTCCAATAAAAATTGAGGATCAACAGGAGAGAGTCCTTTGTGGGTGATAGATACCTCTAGTGCATGTATATTTGTAGCATAGAAATCTCTATGAAAGCACATGGGAGCGGGAGGCTCAGATTCGTGCTTAGTACCCCCACTTGTTTTCCTAGTTTTTGAGATGTGGCTTTCGGGGATACAAAGCCTTGAGGTTGGGAGAATGTAAAGACCCGACTTTTCCATGTAATTTTTTTGAATTATATGGGAATTTTATGATTCTGGAAAAATTGAAGGCTCGTGATTACGAGGTCCAGTGTGCCCGGAATGAATTTCTGAACTTTTTTTCAAGTACGTTCAGTAAACGTGAAATAGGGGTTTTTTAACGTTTGAACATGTGCTTAGAATTGGAATATGAGGGCACCGTTGAACGTGCAACACTAGTATTCACTTAGTGAGACCTTCACCTCGAACACAGTGGGTCGAGGGTGAAAGTTAGTTTTTTTACTATTTATAATAGAATAAAATAAAATAAAAATTTTTAAAATTTTTATTTTTGAAACCAATCTACTTGGGTTATGGGGGTGGGACCCCCCAAACTGGAAAACCCTAAATTTAACTTCATTGGTGGGGACCAACCAACTCTTGAACTCCCCTACTTTGATGGGAGATAACTGCTGAACTTCCTCCCATTAATTAATTATGCCAACGTGGTACAAGTAATTATGCCTACAATTAATTGTGACAATAACTAAATTGATAAATATAATTTAATTTGGATGGTGCCTCATTTTTTTCCCTCGATAGAAATTGTTGGAAAAGGTAGAAGCTTGGGAGAACATTAAAGGAAATCATTCCCCAACGAAGAACGCTTCTCCTATGAAGAACGCTTCTCCAATGAAGAATGCTGGCGTTCTCCAACGACTTCGACTTCTTCCTCATGACATCCCCCAATGTGGGATGTCTTCAACTATGAATAACGGACGTCTGTCCTTATCTGCTCACCAATGTCAACAAACCATCGAGGTAGGTTTTGATGTTTTGAATTTCCCCGACTCATTCTTGATGTTCTTAGTGATTCAAGAATTGTTGAGCCGCTTTCTACCACTCTAACATAGAGAGTGTGGGTAAAATTAATATGGCCCAACCTCTCTGCAATTCCTTGTGTTTTTTGACATGTTATTCACTGTGGAGGAGGATGGTGACCGGTTCTGGTGATTGGAATCTATGGGACTCGGAAGCGATGGTCGATACAATGGCCGACCGTGATGAAGGTGACGACGCGACCACACCACTGTAGAAGGGTCGTTACCTGTCGACCACGGTAGAGAAAGGGAGGAGGCTGGCTGCACGAAGGAGATGGTGGAGCACGTCCATGCCACCTGGTGAGCATGATCCCTGACTTTGTGTTGTCGAGGTGAAGGGAGGATTCCCGGCCACTGATGAAGGCGTACTGCGCGACCGCACCCCGCGGAGAAAACGGTTGGCCATCCAGCCAGCCACGGCTGACCGCCACACCAAAGCTTCCCCATATCGTGGGTCACCCAGGCTAGGCCAGACCTAGCAGGTCGGGCTGGGTCGGACCAGACCAGGACCAACTTTAACCCATTTTTTCTCTTTCAGCCATATCTTGAGATACAGGCGTTCATTTGACGAACTGTCTGCGGTGCCAGAAACCTGGTAGTGAGATAGTCCTTTTGGTATACGCCACTAGATATTTGTATAATGTTGGTGTATGGTCTAGATGGATCGAGAATAAATCCAACCAGGCCCTCGAGACAAAAAGGCTAATAAACTTTCCGATCGGGCGTCCATTTGACCCACAATCTATTGCTTTGAGACCCCTATGAAGTAGAAGTCTTTTGGGATACTTATTTATGGGACTTGTGGAAGTTAGAGTATAGACCATTGGCTTGAGGAGTGTTCCTCCCAGAGACAAGCGATCTTAGAGTGGGTACCCTTTAGCAGGCTGTGACATGAGAAATGGATCCTTCATGGGTCTGTGATTGACGGTCCTATATGGATCCTCTCTTTGAATCCATGCGGAACTACTCTAGGATCCTTCATGGGTCTACTTTACTATGATCATTTGTGGTTCTAAGGATGTACTAGGATCATGTGTGGGTCAACTGTACTATGATTCTGTGTGGGTCTAATAATGTACTAGGATCCTCTATGGGTATGATGATTTAGGATCCTACGTGGGTCTGCCTCTTAACAGAGTAAGATTATTCAGTAGTTACATTTTATCATCTCTACTAATGTTCCTATGATATACCTGTTGTGAGTTGAGTCTGTACCTTTGTGGTATATACCTTCGTGTTGATACCTTTGTGGTATTCTTCTTTGTGGCGTACCTATGTGGTACTTTCCTCCATTGTAATACCTTGTTAGTATTATTCTGTGTTGCATACCTATGTGGTACTTACCTTCATGGTATTCCTTCCTTTGTGGAACAGTTGAGTTTCAGGTTAATGAGTTGGTCCTTGTGTTTCGTCATGATTGAGATGGGTTTACTGGAATACATATGTATATGTATGGGTATATACCTAAGTAGAGTTGTTAGTTGTTTTCATGCTCTATGGTTTATCCTTTATGAATTTTATGAGACCTTTAGGGTCTTGGGGTCTCTAGTGAGTATCGTTATACACACCCCTGCATGGGCTATGCCTTCACCTTGTAGTGTTTGGTGCAGACGATGGACAACAGTGACTAAGGACGAGGGTACCAGGACTGGAGGTAGCTCGGAGGGGGACATTAGACGAGGAATACCGCAGAGACGACCATTCGAGAGCTGTACCTACCCTTCAGGAAGGATCCTTGGAAGATGTTCATTGGAGCTGTTTCAGTTTACTTGTATCTTTCAGTTTCTTGTACTTTCCAGTTGGGCTTGTATTCTGGACCCTTTTACTTACCGTACTAACTCTATTTACTATTCAGTTTACTCATGTTCATATCGTACTGTGTGCTTGGTTGAGTGTGTTTATAGTTTTTAAAGGGAGTTCCTTCTCAGTTTTAGGGAATATTCTTTTTGGTGCTAATCGCCATCCCCTGGCCTATGGAAGGCGGGTTTGGGGTAGTCACGGCATGGGCCCCAGGGGACGGGTCGTGACAGTAGCTATCTAGTTCATGACTCATAAATTGGATATGAGATAGATTAAACAATTTATAAGTTTAATTCATGATGAGTATTATATAAAAGAATATGTGATGCATTTTTTAGTGAAAGTTCAATATTTTTGGAAACCCGATGTATACACACCGTGTAATGATTAGATGACATGAAATTGGTCAGATTCTATGATTTTTTTTCATCAAAGATTATTATTCACTCAAACACACCTCATCCTCTATCATTTTGGTGGATCCCTTGGTGCCTCATGGAAACCTTTTGTCCATCTTCTACCTTATCCATGATGTTGGTTACGGTGGTTGTTTTTTGGTGTTTTTTGGTAACTTATTATTCTATTCTTGGTGGTTTTATCCTTTTCTTATCTTGTGGATTCACTACATCAATTTGAAATTGGTTTTTAGTTTTAATTGGACTATTTTTTGTTATATTTGGTCATGGTATAGGCTAATATATGGTTTCGTAAGTGCGGTTGTGGTTTGGGGATGTTTCTTCTTCACCCTACAATCCATAGCAAGTTGAAAATAATTATTGTGGTAGGGAATCCCTCATTTTCTTTCTTCTGTGTCATGTAAGAGGGGATTATTCTTGTTCATATATGGGTTATGATTGTGAACTCATAATCAAATAAAAAGAATTGGTTAATCGAAATTCAAAGGGGAAAGGGGAATGATTCACATGGGTTTATGTACTTGATATGATTGTGACATTATGATTTCATGGTCTTGATACCTCATAAAAAATTACAGTCATTGGGGGAATTGTTTGCACTGATTGTCATGTGTTGTGAAACCCTTTTTCAGTTTTTATGAAATAACCCTAAAATGGAAAATTTACTAACCACTTGTATTTGGCTAATTAAAATGTTTTCATAGTATTATGGATTGAGTGATAACTCCACAAAAATAAAGTGGAATGTAATGAAATACCCATTAAAATTTCTTTAAAATGATCTCGATGTGTGGTAGTTATTATTGGTTGATGGCGTGTGTTTGAAATGTGATGTCTTGTTTTCATGTGGTTGGGGCATGTGGGGATGAGGGTTTTATGGTGATTCTTTTGGGGTGGTGAGTTTAACATTATTTGGACATGATTTTGTGGTGGGTAGGTGGGTGTTTTTTGTAAGTTATTTGGGGAGACAAGGTGGTGGTCTGTTTGTGATGGTGAATTATTTTTTATATATGGTTTAATTTTTCTAGATTCTCGGTTTGTGGTGGAATAAATACTAAATTAATAATGATTCCAAGTGTTGAGGTTTGTTTTTCTTAATGGGATGGAAATGGTAGATGAAAAAATAAACAATGGGATATGTGGTTAATGTTTTTCGATAATAAATAGTAAAATGAATGGTATTGATAAGGTTAATTTTATGGTGGTGTGATGTAAATTGTGGATTGATTTCTGTTATGAATTTAGAGGTGGCAGCGAAAGTGGTGGTATTATGAGTTGGTTAGTGTATGATTATCAGCATAGATTTTGGAATCATGTGTGAGGATATATTTATATACTAGTATTTTATTTTTGAATTATGTACAAACCCCATCCATGTCGATCAGTATGTATACAAACCCACATTGTCATGTGGGGGTGTTTTTTCAGACATTCATTGAGGAGGAAGGATAGTTGGGAACTCTATCATTCTAAATGCCTCTAAATGAAGAGGTAGGTATTGCACATGCCTTGATGTATAGAGTTTAATTTTCGAACTATATGGTGGTTGTGATATCATATATTTATTTGGATGAGATGTGATGTGGTCGTGCTTATGGGGCAGTGAGCCTAGGTGTCTTTGAGTGTGATCGGATGTAGCCTTGGTGTTGTGAGAATGAAATGATTGGATAATGTGTTTTACGGTCAGGGTCATTCGTGGTAGGTGGAACGCATGAAGTTGATTTCCATCATTTACATGATACACTACATCTCTATTTATGGGTATGGATGTGTAATTGACAATGTTCTTTTGGTCTAGATGTGATATTGTTGTGCTTGAGTGGTAGTACACCCATGTACCTATGGGCGTTATGTGATTTGATCATTCTTGTGGGGTTGTAAGGTATACAAAAGATATGGGAGGGCGTGTACATATGACGTTGGTGTGTCAGAGTGGAACACTGGTAGGAAAGTGAGGTGGTTTACCCATTATCCACAATCTTATTATCATATTATATTACTTGGCTTGTGTTTTTGGGTGAGTATGCCTTGGTGAGGATGGGGTTGGTTAGTATACATGCATTGGTGTTGTTTGGTTCTACCGTTTTATCACATGTGCATTTGTATGATTTTTTTAAATTTTCACAATAGACTTTTATTTTCTCCTTAGTATACTTATATTATCACCCAACATATATAAACTGTATTTATGGATTACAGGAAGATTACATTGACCTTGATATACATTACTATCTTAGACCTTTGGATATCTATTTTGTTGTTGATTTATATTTGTATTTCGGTGTTTAATATTGAAATATTTTATCCATATTAGTTTTCTTTAAACATGTATATATGGGATGGTATTGTTTTATTTTATATTATTCCATGGATTTCTTGTGGATGATTTTTCTTATCTTTAAATCCAAATTTTTAGATCTTAATGCCTCCTATATGATATGATTTTTATTTTATTAGGGCTATTCACCATCACGGGTGTAACACCCCAGGATTTCAGAGTGTGTTATTTCTTAAAAATAATTCAATAACTTGCACTACACGCAACACCGAGTTCAATCACACCATTAAAAGAGGTCATGAATAGTATTAACTACATTTTGAACTTTATATAATCCTTATAATTTTAGAATCCCTATTATGAGTTTCTTAGTCATAATGCAAGAACAAATTCATTTTCAGTATTTCACTTTTATCAACTTCTAATAGTGAAACCTTTTTAAATACAATATTTTAAACTTTTTGACTAAATGGAGACATCAAAAAATTTAAAATGAAACATCCCAAGCGTCCACGGTATGCTTTCCTTTGGATAAAACAGTAGCGTGTGTTGTACGCAACTTCGAGTTCTAACACACCGTAACCAATCAAACTAGCCGTTATGAATAGTAATACCTACTTTTTGAAATTATATATATTTTATATTTTAAAATGGACTTCATTTTTGGATTCGGAATATCGAATTTAGCCTAAGGTGAAATTTTGGTACTTTTCGGATAACTTTCATATTTTGATGAATAGTGAAAATTACTAAATTTTAATTAAAAACAACTTTTTTAATCAAAATAATTAATAGTGATAAATTATGAATTTTAGTAGTTTTAAAGTATATTTAGAATATATTTTTACCATTCAATTTAATGTTTGTCATTGGACATAATTTTACAATTAAACCGAACATAAACAAGTGTCAATCTTTTGATAGTTATTATCTATTAAAAACACGCTTTTTGTTTTGACAGCGGGAATTAATTTTAAATTAATTTCTGCCACTTCTGTGTTTTGAATTTAGAAAAATGGATTCCATATTTGGAATCAGTATGTTCAAATTGTGTAAATAGGTAACTTTTATTTTTAGACATTTTGAATAATTACTGCGGTAAATATTTTATTTACCATGGTTAAGGGTAAATCCGGTAAATAAGGGTTAAAAAATAATATTATAATAATACTAAATTACCCTAAAACTTGTCTTAACCCTATTGGTTGATACATGGTCGACCATGGGAATCTTTGGGTCTATTTTGGGACCCCATGGATCCACTTTTAAGTGATAATGACACATTATATTAATAAAGTTAAAATAAAAATAAAAATGGCATAAGCTTACATCTTTTAGAAGAACAATTTTTACATAGGGTTATACATGTTGGAATTTCGATTATAAATATTCATTAGAAAGCTAAAATGATTTCCTACATAATGATATTTTATTTATAATTTTTAGAAATTAAATAATATATTTTATTTATGACATAATGATGATGCAGTAATTACTATAATAGTGAAAAATTAAAATAAGTGATATTATAAATACCCAAATAAATATAATATGAAACTTTTAATGAATTAAACTAATTTTCTAGGATAATATAATATATTAGGATTGATTTAATTGATTTTTTTCGAAGTAATCAATCTGTTATGAGTTTCACCAAAATCAACTAATGAATAGTGTCAAAATTGACATAAAAGAGTTCTTAAAACAAATATTATATTATTAATTGATATTAAATTCCTAAAAATCTAAGGTTCGGCCAAGAGACTTATATCATGATAGGCTAATCATTAATGGACCACTTGGGGGTCGCTTGGATGTATATAGTATGTTTATTAACCATATTATATAAAAATACAAAGAGACATTGTAAAAGTGAAACTAATTAACTTAGAGTTAATACTTAAAGATAAGGTTAATATAAGTACCCAAACCTGTCTAAATTCTATTGGATGAGTTGTTTTCGACCCATCCCCACCTTAACCTTTGAATAGTCAACTTTTGAGCCATTGGAAACCGAATATGAATTTATTATAAATTAATATTTCTAGCTTTTCCAAAGGTGCCCCTCACCCCTCTTATAAAAGGGCACTCCTCCTTCTGTTTTCCTCACACCTCTCAAGCCACTTGGCTCGTCCAAACTCTGCCCAACTAAGCTCCCCACATCCCTCTCCTCCTCCTTGAAGCTTCCCCTTAGGCAGAAAGCATTTCAAGAAGTCCTTTGGTTCCAACCAAAGTGAGTTACCTAAATTAAAGGAGGTTAACCTACCCCAACCAAGGAAAAGTACAAGGTAAGGGTTATTTCACAATCTATTCATTATCCGAGGTTGTTTATACGTAATAATCTACTAGGATATCTTTATCATCCACATCCATGTTTCTTAAAAATGTATTTCAAAACATTTTTACTATTTACAAGAATATGGGTTAAAGTCATTTATACCCTTGTTTGACTTTTTATAAGAGGTTTATAAAGGAATCTTTCCGTCGTTTTCAAAACAAGGTCTTTTTTAACCTTTTCGACAGAATTGAGGTAAGAATGTTTTTTTTAACTTATACGGCGGGTGCGGTTATTTTACGCCGTTATAAAATCGTCAAAGCTTTCCTTACAAGCTTACAAAAATATTTTCAAGAAAATGTTTTATTTTATATGGCTCTTAAATGATTTCAAAAATAGAAAGAGATATTTCTCTAAAAAGTGTTTTGATTTCATCTATGTCAACATCCTTTAATGGATTTTACGCTTATTTGAAGTTGATTTATTATAATACAAAACTTCTATATTGTATTGAAGGTTTTGTGATATTTTTGACTGTGGATGTGCTATTTTATACCATTCATAGTTTATGGTGAAACTATTGACATTTCGTATGCTAGTTTTAATCCGAATGTTTATGTTATATTTCAAACTTTTCTTCAGATGAATGTGCTAAACAAGTATGTTCCGGGTTGGGGACCGGTAAAAGTAAGCCCTCCAGGTTGGGGACTGGTAAAAGTAAGCCCTCCAGGTTGGGGACTGGTTAAAGTAAGCCCTCCAGGTTAGGGACTGGTAAAAGTATGCCCTCCGGGTTGGTGTCCGGTTATTAGAGGCACTCCGGGTTGGTGTCCGGTTATTAGAGGCACTCCGGGTTGGTGTCCGGTTATTAGAGGCACTCCGGGTTGGGTTCCGGTTAGAAGTAACCCCTAGGTCTTGGGATGAGGCCTAGACAATGAAATTAATGTTTGACATTATGCATTCCAACATTATGAAAGTGGTTATTGATATTGAATGTGATAATTCGATTAGTAGAATATCCATGTGAACAAGTAAATGGCATTATTTCATTTTACTTTTTCCATACTATGTTGAAGTTCAATTTTAAAAGGCTTTTGTTTTAGTAATTCATTGCCTTAAATGTTTATGCATATTTTTGAATGTTCCGCTATATTGTTATCCTTACTGGGCATTTGAGCTCACCCCTTTTCTATGTTTTATTTTTCCCAGGAAGTGAAGATGTAAGTTATGAATGAACTGCAGGGATATTATGAGGGGATTATAGTGTGGACTGTGGAAACATTATGTTGTTGTAGTAGTCTTTCATTTTATGATGTAATGTAAAACTTATGAATATATCTAGTGTTTCCAAGGCTACTAAACCAATCGGTCTTTGGGGATTTGATCTTTCTTGTGATCATGCCAATGTTACGAAGTAATGCACCGACTCTGGGTAGCTGGGGTCGGGGCGTTACAGTTGGTATCAGAGGAAGTTTAGTACAAACCTTGGAAGCTAGATTTAGATAAAATCTGATTAGAGCACGTAGACCTAAGATGAACTTTGAGGATTAGTATAGAAGAACTTCCTAGAATTTTGGTATTGTAGAGATTTTGTGAGTTTTCCGAGCAATACATCCCTGTCTGGATACGAGCAGGTAGAGGCGGCTCTGGCACAGATGTACCTAGGGGTAAAACCCGAAAACACCGCTTTGAGCTAGACTCGAACGGGAACTGGTGCATGACAACGGGCCTTGCTGCACTCTTGGTTACGACACTCCCGGGGGATATGCTTAGGATAACTCTCATTTTCTTTACAAATCATTTTGAAGGGATTATGAGTATATACTTCCTCAAAGAAAACATTCTTATGATTATGGATTATATCCATAAATAGTTCAATTTATGTTAGGTGTTTTATAAGTATGGGATTATGTATTTTGATTCATAAACTGATCTAGTTTATGCCATTGTTTAGAAATGGCGCCCAGTAGAAGGAATGAGAACTCCAGAAATGCACATGATCCAAAGAGAAGGAAGGATCATATCTTTCATGGTCTTAAGCTAGAATTGATAAGAGAAATAGTCTCCCATGTATTATCATCATATGAAGAAATAATATCATGTGTTGATAAGATATGTAAAGAGTTTACTGAGTCCTATGTCTTTGAAGGGAAGCAAGAGAAGAAAAGGATGGAAGAGAGAAAGATGGATAAAGGGAAGAGGGAAAAGAAGAATTTTCCCATATGTGGTAACTGTGGAAAGAAACACCCTGGAACTTGCCTGAAAGGAATGGGAGTTTGTTATAAGTGTGGAGGAAAAGGGCACAAAGTACATGACTGCAAGGGTAAGAAAATGGTTTTAAATGTACAATGCTTCATTTGCAAGGAGTTTGGACACTACGCGAACCTATGTCCCAGTCATCAGACTATGCCGCAAATGATGCTATTGGATAATAATCAAGTTATGATACTACCACAGATGAAGAGGAATGATTAGAGTTCTTATGTTGATTATGTCAATTGAGTGTTGTATCAACAATGTACTTATTATAATGATTATGGAGTATATAAGGATTGTACTGCAGTACTATTTCATTAAGGACTTGAGATTGTGTGGAACAAAGAAAAGTGACTCAATAGCAGGATAAATTTTTGGAAAATATATGGTTGAGAGAAAGATAAACCATAATATGGTTCTGATACCGAGTTAGTGATTTTAGAATAATACATGATTTATTTGGATAAATTATATTGGATATTCTTGACTACCTTGGAACTGATTAATGATCTGTATATTCCATTATTGTTGGGGTTTAAAACATTTTTGGATTGATGAAGTATATCCATAATTCTATATGGAATAGGGGAGCATGAATGTAATCAATAAGGAATATGGTAATTCAGGATGTTTCAGTGTATTAAAAGAATACAAGATGAAGGTATTCATATGCTATTATGGGGTAAAAAGGATCTACATTATTCTTACCTTCCTTATAAATGTTGGACTGTGAGTTTGGACAGAAGTATTTTGGATAGTTCTAGTTTGGATTATTTTGGATTGCCATAAAAGGACAACCCGGAGGTCGGGCGGCAACCCGTTGCGTCCGGCAAGGCTGCGAGACTTGAACCCGCAACCAAAGGGCGACAAGGGTGTATCACCTACCACTATCCCACGAGATGTCCTGGATTAAATAAATTAGTTTTTTAAAAGATCTGGTAGATGAATTATAAATTCGTTTATTTTGGAACCCTCTATGAATAGTATAAATAGAATTTTTTTTACGAGTGAATGATGAGTTTTGGTAGAAATTTATTAATGGATAAAACTCTAATTATAAACTAAGTATATCTCCTTATTATCTTATCCAATCTCATAAATAAATTCCTCAACATTAATAATAGAAACTTAGAACAAAAATGTTGTCCTAGATGGTACCTTAAATCATCACAAATTTATGGCTTTGGGATTGTTGGCCTTTTCATAGCCATGTTCTCTACCACTCTCCATCAGATAATTGATGGCTAGATTTTTCTTCCATATCCATATTTTCCTACATGGAACCCTAGTATGTGTTATTTTCGGTAATCTTCATACTTTCCACTCTTTATTTTAAATAGAGTCCTCATTAATTCATTTTTCGATGTGGGATTTCAACTAAGATATTTTGAAACGTCAAAAATGTGTTATCCTAATACCCTATGTTTTGTTGAACCGATGGTATTTCAAATCATCATAGATTGATGAATTTAAGGACCTCAATTATACACTTGTTTGTGATTGATGACCTCAATCACTACCTATAAATAATTACGTTTTTCCTCCGATTATATGTCTCTAATTTCCACCAATGTTCTCCTAATCGAGATCATAATTTGGTGGTGACCCTTTAATTTCTCTTTTCCTCATATTAAGACTAAATTTTAGTAACCCAATTTCCAATGTGGGTTTTCCCACAAATATATTTTCTACTTTCAACCTTTTATCTTCGAAGAACAATTTCAAATTACGAGGACGCAATTTATTGAAGGAGGGGAGAATGTAACACCCCAGGATTTCAGAGTGTGTTATTTCTTAAAAATAATTCAATAACTTGCACTACACGCAACACCGAGTTCAATCACACCATTAAAAGAGGTCATGAATAGTATTAACTACATTTTGAACTTTATATAATCCTTATAATTTTAGAATCCCTATTATGAGTTTCTTAGTCATAATGCAAGAACAAATTCATTTTCAGTATTTCACTTTTATCAACTTCTAATAGTGAAACCTTTTTAAATACAATATTTTAAACTTTTTGACTAAATGGAGACATCAAAAAATTTAAAATGAAACATCCCAAGCGTCCACGGTACGCTTTCCTTTGGATAAAACAGTAGCGTGTGTTGTACGCAACTTCGAGTTCTAACACACCGTAACCAATCAAACTAGCCGTTATGAATAGTAATACCTACTTTTTGAAATTATATATATTTTATATTTTAAAATGGACTTCATTTTTGGATTCGGAATATCGAATTTAGCCTAAGGTGAAATTTTGGTACTTTTCGGATAACTTTCATATTTTGATGAATAGTGAAAATTACTAAATTTTAATTAAAAACAACTTTTTTAATCAAAATAATTAATAGTAATAAATTATGAATTTTAGTAGTTTTAAAGTATATTTAGAATATATTTTTACCATTCAATTTAATGTTTGTCATTGGACATAATTTTACAATTAAACCGAACATAAACAAGTGTCAATCTTTTGATAGTTATTATCTATTAAAAACACGCTTTTTGTTTTGACAGCGGGAATTAATTTTAAATTAATTTCTGCCACTTCTGTGTTTTGAATTTAGAAAAATGGATTCCATATTTGGAATCAGGATGTTCAAATTGTGTAAATAGGTAACTTTTATTTTTAGACATTTTGAATAATTACTGCGGTAAATATTTTATTTACCATGGTTAAAGGTAAATCCGGTAAATAAGGGTTAAAAAATAATATTATAATAATACTAAATTACCCTAAAACGTGTATTAACCCTATTGGTTGATACATGGTAGACCATGGGAATCTTTGGGTCTATTTTGGGACCCCATGGATCCACTTGTAAGTGATAATGACATATTATATTAATAAAGTTAAAATAAAAATAAAAATGGAATAAGCTTACATCTTTTAGAAGAACAATTTTTACATAGGGTTATACATGTTGGAATTTCGATTATAAATATTCATTAGAAAGATAAAATGATTTCCTACATAATGATATTTTATTTATAATTTTTAGAAATTAAATAATATATTTTATTTATGACATAATGATGATGCAGTAATTACTATAATAGTGAAAAATTAAAATAAGTGATATTATAAATACCCAAATAAATATAATATGAAACTTTTAATGAATTAAACTAATTTTCTAGGATACTATGATATATTAGTATTGATTTAATTGATTTTTTTCGAAGTAATCAATCTGTTATGAGTTTCACAAAAATCAACTAATGAATAGGGTCAAAATTGACATAAAAGAGTTCTTAAAACAAATATTATATTATTAATTGATATTAAATTCCTAAAAATCTAAGGTTCGGCCAAGAGACTTATATCATGATAGTCTAATAATTAATGGACCACTTGGGGGTCGCTTGGATGTATATAGTAAGTTTATTAACCATATTATATAAAAATACAAAGAGACATTGTAAAAGTGAAACTAATTAACTTAGAGTTAATACTTAAAGATAAGGTTAATATAAGTACCCAAACCTGTCTAAATTCTATTGGATGAGTTGTTTTCGACCCATCCCCACCTCAACCTTTGAATAGTCAACTTTGGAGCCATTGGAAACCGAATATGAATTTATTATAAATTAATATTTCTAGCTTTTCCAAAGGTGCCCCTCACCCCTCTTATAAAAGGGCACTCCTCCTTCTGTTTTCCTCACACCTCTCAAGCCACTTGGCTCGTCCAAACTCTGCCCAACTAAGCTCCCCACATCCCTCTCCTCCTCCTTGAAGCTTCCCCTTAGTCAGAAAGCATTTCAAGAAGTCCTTTGGTTCCAACCAAAGTGAGTTACCTAAATTAAAGGAGGTTAACCTACCCCAACCAAGGAAAAGTACAAGGTAAGGGTTATTTCACAATCTCTTCATTATCCGAGGTTGTTTATACGTAATAATCTACTGGGATATCTTTATCATCCACATCCATGTTTCTTAAAAATGTATTTCAAAACATTTTTACTATTTACAAGAATATGGGTTAAAGTCATTTATACCCTTGTTTGACTTTTTATAAAAGGTTTATAAAGGAATCTTTCCGTCGTTTTCAAAACAAGGTCTTTTTTAACCTTTTCGACAGAATTGAGGTAAGAATGTTTTTTTTTAACTTATACGGCGGGTGCGGTTATTTTACGCCGTTATAAAATCGTCAAAGCTTTCCTTACAAGCTTACAAGAATATTTTCAAGAAAATGTTTTATTTTATATGGCTCTTAAATGATTTCAAAAATAGAAAGAGATATTTCTCTAAAAAGTGTTTTGATTTCATCTATGTCAACATCCTTTAATGGATTTTACGCTTATTTGAAGTTGATTTATTATAATACAAAACTTCTATATTGTATTGAAGGTTTTGTGATATTTTTGACTGTGGATGTGCTATTTTATACCATTCATAGTTTATGGTGAAACTATTGACATTTCGTATGCTAGTTTTAATCCGAATGTTTATGTTATATTTCAAACTTTTCTTCAGATGAATGTGCTAAACAAGTATGTTCCGGGTTGGGGACCGGTAAAAGTAAGCCCTCCAGGTTGGGGACTGGTAAAAGTAAGCCCTCCAGGTTGGGGACTGGTTAAAGTAAGCCCTCTAGGTTAGGGACTGGTAAAAGTATGCCCTCCGGGTTGGTGTCCGGTTATTAGAGGCACTCCGGGTTGGTGTCCGGTTATTAGAGGCACTCCGGGTTGGTGTCCGGTTATTAGAGGCACTCCGGGTTGGGTTCCGGTTAGAAGTAACCCCTAGGTCTTGGGATGAGGCCTAGACAATGAAATTAATGTTTGACATTATGCATTCCAACATTATGAAAGTGGTTATTGATATTGAATGTGATAATTCGATTAGTAGAATATCCATGTGAACAAGTAAATGGCATTATTTAATTTTACTTTTGCCATACTATGTTGAAGTTCAATTTTAAAAGGCTTTTGTTTTAGTAATTCATTGCCTTAAATGTTTATGCATATTTTTGAATGTTCCGCTATATTGTTATCCTTACTGGGCATTTGAGCTCACCCCTTTTCTATGTTTTATTTTTCCCAGGAAGTGAAGATGTAAGTTATGAATGAACTGCAGGGATATTATGAGGGGATTATAGTGTGGACTGTGGAAACATTATGTTGTTGTAGTAGTCTTTCATTTTATGATGTAATGTAAAACTTATGAATATATCTAGTGTTTCCAAGGCTACTAAACCAATCGGTCTTTCGGGATTTGATCTTTCTTGGGATCATGCCAATGTTACGAAGTAATGCACCGACTCTGGGTAGCTGGGGTCGGGGCGTTACAACGGGGCACACTCGAGGAGGAACTATGGAGTCAATATCTATCTCCCCTCATTGTAGTATATTTATATGGTGGGGGTCGTGACATGTAGTGATCACATTGTCTTGGCCTTCTCCCCTTGTCTACTTCAATGGTAGATTCCATTGATGCTTGGGGAATTCATTTTCATAGTTCCCCAAAAACATAGAGTTGAAACACTAAATAATAATGTTTTATTTATTCCCTTCTCGTGATGTATCCTGATAAACCTTATCGCCACAATTACAAAAAACTAATGATCCCACAAAGAGATACCATAATGATTCAATCCATTGTCCTAAAAGATGTAAATTGATTCATTCTCTTATTCTTATTTGAAATATTCTTGTTGTCTTCATTATCACTTGACCTCTTATATTCAATAACTACCGTAAGCATGTAGGATCAAGATAAATTCTTCTCTATTGTGATGGAATATAAGACTATTTTAGCATAGGTCAGAAAAACAATTAGGGACCATCTCCCTTCAGAGACAAGGCTTATTCCCTTTAAAAAATATGAAAATATTATCCTCATTATGCATAAAAAATATGTAAAATACATACTTAATCTTGTAATGGTAGACTCATAATAATAAAAATTTCTTATTATATTTTATTTAAGTTGTGGAAAAATTGCTTCATTCCATTTTATTTCACTTGAAGTAAATATTTATCTTAGAATATCTCCTTAAAATCCTTCTATTCCATGAGTTCTATTTTCTCTACCTCCCATGCATTTTGAACCAACAACACCCATTGATTAGAATCACATTTGAGATAATACATGTTGGAACCACATTTAATTTTATTTTGTAAATAAGAATATTTTAGAAAAATAATTGTATATTTTGAATCAGCGGATGATCCTGAGACACCCATTAGAGGTGCATGTAATATTTAAGTTCTACGTGCAACATTTGAAGTCTGTTTACAAGATTGCAATATATGCGTACGAAATTATGTTCCCAATGTGATTCCAAATGAATTACTCTATGTCAACCTTCTAAATAATGGACATGTTAGGGTCACAAAAGAAATGAATATGGTGCACAAGAAAATGGATCACGTGCAATATTTTTTTCACCCAATGAAACGTTAAAGAAACTACTGCACATGAATCCTTGTGGGGCGCCGTTGAAACTTATTCCTATAAATAAAAGAGTACCCCCTCATTTTGGGTTACCATTCCAGAAGATTAAACACTTCTCTCAGGGGCATAAGACAACCCCTTCCACAAGCCCATGAATTAAATGGCCTCATGGCACTGGATCATGCGTTAATGGTCTTTAAGTGGTCTTCCTTTAGGTGGACCCACTATCATTTCATCCTCTCCCATATCCTTTTACAACAAGGAAATTATGTGGAAAATATCCTTCTTGTACATAATATTTCACCTTGTTTAGTGCCTCTTTCACCCAAAAACCCACACTTTGTGTGCTTACATCCAATCTTGCACACAATCCTTCAATATTGATTAGACTGATTTCTAGGTGTTCCGTGTGTTTTCCTTACCCTATGATAACATGACTAAGCCTTTTTTTCATGCAATACCCTAATCTTACGTGAAATACCTTTGTGCAGCTGTCTAGGATTGCGCGTAGTGATTTCCTAGTTCCTCAAGTGGTGATTTTTGTTACTTACCTCTATTTAATTATTATTTGCATAAGTACAAAAAATATCTATTTATTATTAACATAGCTATTCTACCATGAACCCCTAAAGAGAATACTCATCCACCTGATTAACACATGACACTTCTTGTGCCTTCCCTTCCCCATGTGCTGGTCGGTACATGTTATGTATGTCATAGCGGTGAGTAGTTAGTCCACATAATTCGAGCTATAGGACATTAAACTCACAAGCACCCACATCATCAACACAAAAAATTTAACAGTTATCACCACAAGAGTGACCATCCTAAGAGGACCATGAAATGTATTTTCACCAACAACCTCTAACTCACCCTCTCCTAATGTTCTATGTCGCCATGTGCACCACAGGTAGTTCCGACATAATTCCCAACACTATGTTGATAGGGTTAACCCTATATGATGACCATATCATCCTCATATAACATGAAATCCCCCTTATACTCCCTCATAGAGAATGTCTCAATATTAATTTACCTGGGATTTCAACAACGTGTAATCCCATGTTTCCTCTTTGGGATGCTAACGATGTGTTATCCCCACTCCACTCCTCATTGGTGCGTCTTTCTTGATGTGATCATCAGGTCTAATTTCTACCTCTAGTTTCTCACACTAAGCACAACTCATGTGGGATTAGAGTAAGAATCCATCATGACATCCTCTATAGTACTCCAACCTCATGTAAGCCCAACACCCCCTCTTTACCAAACTACATGGACATTGATTTTCTGCCACAGGGATACGTAGGAAGCCTCATTGAGGTTCAATACCATCACCCCTTTGTCTCATCCATTTAACATGGGTTCACTATTCACCCCACATGATGTTAAACAATATTTCCCTAACTATGTTGGTTTTGATCTCTATCTTCTATACAGGTTATGTAGGAAGCCTTCATGGGGTTCAATATCAAATAATGGTAAACTCAGATGCTCCCTCCTAGGTTAAAATCCTCATGATGTGAAAACATCCCTCTTTGGGAAACATCTCCTAGGTCCCCCTCATTTGGTTTTTTTAATCCCCTTAGACATCCAAGAATGCATAAGCCCCCCACCCCACTCAATACAAACTCATTCAACCATGTTTTTTCCCCTTGAAATGGGCTACTAACCATGCATAATCCCCAACATGTCGAAGGGTTGTATTCCATTGTGTAAACTATAACCACATGTCCCATTTTCCGAGGATGCTTATCATACGTAGGCCCCATAGTTCACTATACTCTTATAACCAAGAGTGTCCCTCTTACGATGATCTGATAACCATCCATAACCCCCAGCATGTCTTTAGATCGTTGTCATTTTTGTACAACCCAGTTTTATGCCCCCTCCTGAACAAAATGGACACTGACTCCCTACCAACGGGTTATGTGGGAAGCCTCTATGAGGCCCAATACGATCCCTCATGTACCATCCAAGTCACTCCATTGATGTTTTTTGTTCTAGGATGACGATGCCCTAACCCGGATCTTCCATCTCTTTCAGGCCCCCATCCATGCATTCATTCTCACAAGATGTCACATAAAGTGTCTCATTTCACCATTACAGAACTATGTGGACATGGATTGCTTTCCATTACAATATATAGGAATCTTACCTGAGTTTTAATCCCAATACCACCATATTTAAATTGATTTCATCCCTTTCATACTCATCCTTAGACTCTTCTACATCATCTATAGTAATTATTACTCGTTCTACCACATCCTGGTGAGGTCATGCCACTGTCTTCCTCACTTATTCTAGTCGCACCTGGGTAGCTAACCATGAATAAAACTCATATAGTATACATTTTTACATCCAATAGTTACCTCTTATGACAAAAAATTAACCATACATAAGCCCTGTATAAACCATATTATTGCAACCAAGAGTTACCAAATTGTGATGAGAAGAAAACCATACATAAGCACTAAAATGTTTTCGGGATACTGTCTTTTATGTAAAACCCAATAATATTCCTCATCCTTTTGAACTACATGGGTTTTTATCCCTTTCAGGTACATAGAAATCCATTGAGAGGTTCGATCCTAGCCAATGGTAAACCCAAGAGTCCCTTTTTTCAGGACACATCATCCTGTGATATTCCCTTTGTGGTGTCTAGATCATACTTCACAGGGTGAAACCTTCCCCTTCGCGGAACACACTATCATGGGTCCATCCTTATTATACCCATCTGTAGAGACCCTAAGCTTATCGTACATGGAAATTACATTACTTTTTCGGAATACTTAGTACATAACAAAAACACACACACAAGGACCGTAATAGTTTAGTGTCTTTGGAAACTCGGAACGTAATCTTCTAATCGTGGTGAAAGATCCTCAATATCTACAATAAAGATCTTCCCTTCTTGTTTTTATACCTAAAACCATTCTTTATATCCTGGGGAAAAGAAAACATAAAAGGGTGAGCTCAAATGCTCAGTAAGGGTAAAAAAAAGAAAATCAATCACATCATATTCATAAGAACATAACTTTTGAAAATCTTAACCTGCAAAAGAGAGAATAATTTCATAACATGGGATAAATCATAGTAGTGAAATGAAATCCCAATAAGCATAACCTAAAACATGAAACTTTTTGGAATACACACATAATCATAAAGAATCATTTCTTGTTAGTCATGACTCATTGCCAAGACTATCTTAGTGGACAAAGTCCCTTTCTGAATCGAGTCACCCTCGTTTCAGTCCTGTTTCACTGAACCGGTATAACCTACCATTCCAGCCATGTCTATCTCATGAGATATAAAATATTTACCCAATGCATTGGAGGGAGATATAGGTCCCACCCATCTTATAATGAATCCTTTCTTATGTGTGCCACATAATCATAAACCATACATCATAGCGTAACCCATGTAATAAAAATGGGATTCTTAAACAACATGACATCATAAAACAATTCATATAAGATAAAGGAATTCATAAAAATATTTCCATCAAAACATAATCAAACCAATGTAATAATAGGGATAAAAACATAAACATTTTATTATCTTAGATGGAAAATAATTTTGATAAAATACTTGAACTCCACTCTTGAGGAAAATATCCTTTCTACTTCAAAAACATTTTTCCGTTCATAACATGTCATACGACTTTAAAATAAAAGAAGTTGATTAAAAATAAACTTGAAAACATGTAAAGGAAGTTTCTTGTAAATAATGTTTTAAAAATCCATTCATGTCGTATAAGTTAAAAAAACATTCTTCGCACTTTTGTCAGAAAAGTCAAAAAGTACCTCGTACGAAAAACGACAAAAGATTCCTTTCATTTCTTTTACTAAAAACTCACCGAAGGGTAAAAATGGAATTAAACAATTGTAGGTGGATGGAAATAATATTAAATATTGATGAAACATGGATGTGGATTATAAAATACACCCCAGTAAATAATTACGAATAAACAATCTCGGATAAAAATGAGATTGTGATATTTCCCTTACCTTAGGTCCGACTTGCTCTGTAAGTGTCCGAACCTCCTGTATAATGATTTAAATCATGTTATTGACTTATTACAGAATCATATTCGTTGTTATTATATCATATATGGTCCACTTATGACTTTATATTACCTGTTCTTTTGTAAATTCATGTTAAAGTAGCGTTTTGGGTAAAATCGTCTCATTTGTCGTTCGTGTTTTTAACTTGTAATTATTTATATGATTACTTGGATCATGATTACTTATATCCAGAATGTAAATCATGATTTAAATATAATATATATTCAGAATATATATATATATATATATATATATATATATATATATATATCGATAAATGGAATGAAATACACCGTTCATGGAGACGGTAGTCCGTACGTACGCATGAACGCTATTTTCGTTTCCTTATTGAAGTGAATGGAATTAAGTAGATTACATACATATAAATTTACATAAATCCAGTATCATTATTATGTCATATATTTCATTAGTGCTTATTATATATACTTTATAATCATTCATGAATGGTTAATCATTGAGAATGAATCTTATCGCGTCGTGGAGACGGTAGTCCGTACGTACGCACGAGCGATGATATCGTTCCCATGGTCGTGGAATTGTGTTGAAGTGTATGTAGACTATTTTAGTATCAATATCACTTTATAATAATCATATATAGTTACTCATTACAACATTATACCCATCCTATTAAGGTGGTGGTGGAAAATAGATTACACCACGGCGTAGAGACAGTATTCCGTACGTACGCACGCGCGGTGATTTAATTTTTCCGTAGGATGGATAGAAGGTGAATTAGGGTTGTTTCATATTTATAATAACATATCAGTATGTAAGTAATACTGATGTTATTACTTTGTCATGAAACAACTAAATAAGAAGAAGTTGAAGAAGAAAGAAATTGAAAAGATCGGTAATGGATATTACCTTTTATTTGGAACGCCTCTTTGAATCCTCCACTTAGGGAACTAATATTGGTCTTTGAAGAAGACCAGGACCTCTAGGATTATACTAGGGAAGTGTATAGGATAAAATGGCAGGGCTTGGCCGAGCTTTAGTGCTCAAATTGGTGTGAGGAGGAGGGGGGAGGAGGTGCCCTTTTATAAGGGAGGAGAGGGGCACCATAGGAATATCTCAAAATATTATTTTATATTAAAGTCAAAATCGGTTTATAATGGTTCCAAAGGGTCTTATTTCGAAGCTAAAGTGGGGACGGGTCGAAATACTATCATACAATAGAATTTAGACAAGTTTAGGGAATTATTTTAACCTTATCAATTAGATTTAACTCTAAGTTAAATAATTTAACTTTAACCATGTCTTTTTGTTTTCTTTCACTATATGGTTAATACACTTACTATAACATGCCAAACAAACCCCAAATTGTTTATTATTAATATATATATCCTTATCTAAGTCATTTGGCCGAACCTTAGATTTTTAGGAATAAAATAACAATTAATAATATAATATTTGATTTAAAACCTATTTTGTGTCAATTTTGACACTATTTGATTTATGATTTTTGTGAAAGTCATAACAGAATAATATGTTCGAACCAAGTTGATTAAATCAACACTAATATATCATAGTAACCTTGAAAATTAGTGGAATTCATAAAAAGTCTCAAATTACATTTATTTTGGTGTTTATAACATCAATTATGTCAATATTTCATTAATAAGATAATTACTGCATCATCTTTGTGTCATAAATAAATTAAATTATTTGATGTCTAAAAATTACAAATAAAATATCATTATGTAGGAAATATTTTTATCTTTCTAATGAATATTTATAGTCGAATATATCTTATGTATAACTCCATATTAAAAATGTTTTAGTTATTAAACTTTGATTTTAACTATTTTAACTATTCATTAAATAAAATAATATTAAATGTCATAATCTAATCCAAGTGGACCTAAATGGTCATATTATATTTATAAGGTTGTTTTTGGTCGAATTACACTTATCCAATAGAATTAGGACATGTGTTAGGGTAATAGTAGTATCATATTTACCCTTAGTTACCCTATTTACTATTAACCGTGGTAAAAAAAAGTAAAAAGTTACTATTCACCAAAAATTATTTTCATCTCATTGAACCAAATTTTAGTCCTTGATATTAACCGTGTCTGTCGGATTTAAGAAATTTCATTCACTGAAGCGGTAAAATTAAGTTTTATGCAAAATTCAGTTTTTAACCTACCACTTAGTGGTTTCACTATTCATCAAAAATTGAAAGTTTTCAGAAAAATGCCAAAATTTCATCCTAAGCTATATTTCATATTCCAAATTCAAAAATAAAGTATATTTTAAAAAATTCATAACATAGAAATTGAATTAATTAATTTTATAATTAAATCCCGCTGTTAAAACAAATAGCGTGTTTTTAAGAAAAAATATCTATCAAAAGATTGACACTTGATTATGTCTGGTTTAAATGTGAAATTACATCCAATGACCAACATTGTATTAAATTGTAAAAATATATTCTAAATATACTTTAAAACCACTCAAATTAATGATTTATCACTATTAATTATTTCGATTAAAAAAGTTGTTTTTAATTATAATTTAGTAATTTTCACTATTCATCAGAATATAAAAGTTATCCGAAAAGTACCAAAATTTCACCTTAGGCTAAATTCGATACTCCGAATCCAAAAATGAAGTCCATTTTGAGAGCTAAAATTTCTAAAATTTAAAAAGTGGTTATTACTATTCATAACGGCTAGTTTTAATAATATTTTAATAGCATATCGTTGTTTCGTGAAACTCAGTATTGCATACTACACACGCTATCGAGGAAGGTTGCGATTGCGTGTAATGCAAGGCAAGTCAAGGATGCGTGTTGTGCAAGTTCCTTTTGGTGAACCGTACAACACAAGACATTAGTGAAATAAAGAATATTTTTCATAAAATCTCGGGCGGTTACATTCTACCCCCCTCAAAATGAATTTCGCCCTCGAAATTCGTCGGGGTTATAAATGTTTTACTATTAGAAAGTATCTTTAATAGAAACCCACATCGTAAAAAGGAATACCAAAACTTGGAATTAAAAACTAAAGTATGAAATGTAACAATTACCCAAATAAACTAATCACTGGGTTTCCACATAGGTGAAAATATGGATATGGAAGAGAAATCTAACCATCATGTTCTGATGGAGAGTGGTAGAGAACATGGCTATGGAAAATCCAGTAATCACAAAGCCATAAATTTGTGACGATCTAAGGTACCATCTGATTCATCAGATATAAGATCACTAGGACAACATTTTTGGTTTTCAAGATCATTTCCCTAAAGATAAAGAATTTGAATTAGAGTAAATACTTACTTTATGTTGGTACAACCTCACTGTTGTTCATGCCTTTAACAATTTCCACTTCATCTCTTAAATAAATGAAGTTGAATTTGTTATTCGTGAAGTGTTAGCAGATCATGTGATAGAATGACGGGTCATTCCATCTGTCTCAAAAGGTTAGAAAAATTTATATACATAAGTCGGTCTATAGTGAGATTAATCATATATGGTTCCTAAAATGGACTTATATTTCATATATCATACTGCTTAATATAATAAAACTAGTTTCTACTAAACAGGGACTTCCTGTAGGCCAGTGGTAGGCGATAAAGGCCAGTCGCGCTTCGGTTGTGGGTTCGATTCCCACAACCTTGTTCGACACGATGGGGTGTCACCCGTCCTGCAGGTTGTCCTTTTTCTAAAGCTATATTACTATAACATCCCATCAATAATATCGAAAAAAAACTTCTATCCTTAAACAATACTAACTTATGTCCAACATAATCCATTCCAATCTTTAGGCTTATCCATAATACTGCAGTCCATTCTCATAACATAGTGAAAACGATTACCAGAGATTTAATACCATTGTTGATCCCCATATATCATAAGATATGTTTTGTTGGTCACATTCCAAACATTCAAAGGCCTTAATCATGTATTCTCTTGAATACCCATCGAACCTTAGTGAAAACATGAATGCAGTTAAAATTTAACACTTTCCACATACCATAATCCTCAAAATTCTATATACTCAAACCATGATATCACTTAGTCCTTATATCAATCATGAGCTCATGAATACTATTAAACATTTCATTTTCTCGTTTTCCCTTCATTATGCGCATATCATCTTATTTCTAAAAATATCTCAATCACATTGAATACCACATCAATAAATATTTCAATACTCAATGATACAACATTATTTTGGAATCCCATTACATAAACACTTAATCATTCCACCACATCGTTGTCATATTCAACATTTCCAATAGTGATCACATGTGACTTTCCTTTGTCCTTTGCCTTCAGTGGTTGCTCATGTTGATCATCACTAACCCTTGGATTAGGGAATTTATTAGCATAATGCCCCATTTCCTTGCACTTGAAGCATTGAAGTGTTGGTGGTGCGTTCTCTGCAGTGTTTGCTTTATTCACATCATTAGAAACCCTTTTTCCATTACATCGACACTCAGCTGCTCGATGACCTTCTTTTCCACACTTAAAACATTTTCTAGTCCCTTTAAGACAATCTCCACCATGTTTCTTTCCACACTTTGTGCATAAGGAAACATTCATCTTCTTTTCACCATTATTCTGAGATTTCTCCTTGAACTCCATCTTTCGTTTCTTGTCAAAACCATGAGATGGATATGTAACACCAACTTCCATTTCTACCTTGATAGCACAACACACAATTTCTTCATAGCTACTGAAGTCTCTTATAGCTAATGCCCTTCGAAGACTTGGTTTTAAGCCACTGAAAAATCGATCAACTTTACTTTCAGGTTGGATGATAATGCCAGATGCATACCTTGCAAGTCTTGTAAAATTCGCTTCATATATACCAACAAATTCATCATCCTTTTTCTTTAGTTCAAGAAACTCCTTCTCCATCTTTGTTCGAAGATTACGAGGGAAGTACTTATTGAAAAATAAGTTCTTGAACTCGTCCCATTCCATGGACTCAATTTCATCTCTTTGCTTTGTATTCTTGATAAGATTCCACAATTGATCAGCTTCACCATCCAAATGATATACTGCTAAGATGACATTATCATGTTCAAAACATTGAAGAACTGAAAATATCTTTTCAGTGGTACTGATCCATTGTTCAGCAACAAGTGGATCAGAAGACCCACTGAAAGAAGGTGGACGTTGCCTCATGAAGGACTCAATAGAATATTGTTCCCTTCTCTGCTCATTTGGAAGTCCAGAATGATTTATAGCTTGTGTAAGTACAGCAATAAGATTTTTCACTCCATCTCCAATAACATTTGTTTGTTCAGGAGGACAATCATTACATTGTCCATTTCATTGATCAACACGTTTCCTTCGGGTTCCAGCCATCGTCTAAAACCCAAAAAGAATAGTGTGAGAGGAAAAATTCATGCTAGGGAAAACAACATAATAAAGGGGGAGTACCTTTAACATATTATGTTTAATTCTATGATCGTTAGCGTAGTTCTAGTACTATAACCTATACGTATACTTAACCTTAGGGACATCCCTAGACATACCGTAGAAATATCTCTAGGGATCTCACTAACGTTTTCGCATCCTAGTTTCCAAAGTTTGACTAAAACTTTCATCTGATACCAACTGTAGAGACCCGAAGCTTATCGTACATGGACATTACATTACTTTTGCAGAATACTTAGTACATAACAAAAACACACACACAAGGACCGTAATAGTTTAGTGTCTTTGGAAACTCGGAAAGTAATCTTCTAATCATGGTGAAAGATCCTCAATATCTCCCATAAAGATCTTCCCTTCTTTTTTTTATACCTAAAACCATTCTTTATATCCTGGGGAAAAGAAAACATAAAAGGGTGAGCTCAAATTCTTAGTAAGGGTAAACAAAAGAAAATCAATCACATCATATTCATAAGAACATAACTTTTGGAAATCTTAACCTGCAAAAGAGTGCATAATTTCATAACATGGGATAAATCATAGTAGTGAAATGAAATACCAATAAGCATAACTTAAAACATGAAACTTTGTGTCATATACACATAATCATAAAGAATCATTTCTTGTTAGTCATGACTCATTGCCAAGACTATCTTAGTGGACAAAGTCCCTTTCTGAATCGAGTCACCCTCGTTTCAGTCCTGTTTCACTGAACCGGTATAACCTACCATTCCAGCCATGTCTATCTCATGAGATATAAAATCTTTATCCAATGCATTGGAGGGAGATATAGGTCCCACCCATCTTATAATGAATCCTTTCTTATGTGTGCCTCATAATCATAAAGCATACATCATAGCGTAACCCATGTAATAAAAATGGGATTCTTAAACAACATGACATCATAAAACAATTCATATAAGATAAAGGAATTCATAAAAATATTTCCATCACAACATAATCAAACCAATGTAACAATAGGGATAAAAACAGAACCCTTTTATTATCTTAGATGGAAAATAATTTTGATAAAATACTTGAACTCCATTCTTGAGGAAAATATCCTTTCTACTTCAAAAACATTTTTACTTTCATAACATGTCATACGACTTTAAAATAAAAGAAGTTGATTAAAAATAAACTTGAAAACATATAAAGGAAGTTTCTTGGAGATAATGTTTTAAAAATCCATTCATGCCGTATAAGTTAAAAAAACATTCTTCGCACTTTTGTCGGAAAAGTCAAAAAGTACCTCGTACGAAAAACGACAAAAGATTCCTTTTATTTCATTTACTAAAAACTCACCGAAGGGTAAAAATGGATTTAAACAATTGTAGGTGGATGGAAATAATATTACATATTGATGAAATATGGATGTGGATGATAAAATACACCCCAGTAAATACTTACGAATAAACAATCTCAGATAAAAATGAGATTGTGATATTTCCCTTACCTTAGGTCCGACTTGCTCTGTAAGTGTCCGAACCTCCTGTATAATGATTTAAATCATGTTATTGACTTATTCCAGAATCATATTAATTGTTATTATATCATATATGGTCCACTTATGACTTTATATTACCTGTTCTTTTGTAAATTCATGTTAAAGTAGTGTTTTGGGTAAAATCGTCTCATTTGTCGTTCGTGTTTTTAACTTGTAATTATTAATATGATTACTTGGATCATGATTACTTATATCCAGAATGTAAATCATGATTTATATATAATATATATTCAGAATATATATATATATATATATATATATATCGATAAATGGAATGAAATACACCGTTCATGGAGACGGTAGTCCGTACGTACGCTTGAACGCTATTTTCGTTTCCTTATTGAAGTGAATGGAATTAAGTAGATTACATAAATATAAATTTACATAAATCCAGTATCATTATTATGTCATATATTTCATTAGTGCTTATTATATATACTTTATAATCATTCCTGAATGGTTAATAATTGAGAATGAATCTCATCGCGTCGTGGAGACGGTAGTCCGTACGTACGCACGAGCGATGATATCGTTCCCATGGTCGTGGAATTGTGTTGAAGTGTATGTAGACTATTTCAGTATCAATATAAATTTATAATAATCATATATAGTTACTCATTACAACATTATACCCATCCTATTGAGGTGGTGGTGGAAAATAGATTACACCACGGCGTGGAGACGGTATTCCGTACGTACGCACGCGCGGTGATTTCATTTTTCCGTGGGATGGATAGAAGGTGAATTAAGGTTGTTTCATATTTATAATTACATATCAGTATGTATGTAATACTGATGTTATTACTTTGTCATGAAACAACTAAAGAAGAAGAAGTTGAAGAAGAATGAAATTGAAAAGATCGGTAATGGATATTACCTCTTCTTTGGAACGCCTCTTTGAATCCTCCACCTATGGAACTAAGATTGGTCTTTGAAGAACACCAGGACCTCTAGGATTATTCTAGGGAAGTGGAGAGGAGAAAATGGGAGGGTTTGGCCGAGCTTGAGTGCTCAAATTGGTGTGAGGAGGAGGGAGAGGAGGTGCCCTTTTATAAGGGAGGAGAGGGGCACCTTAGGAATATCTCAAAATATTATTTTATATTAAAGTCAAAATCGGTTTATAATGGTTCCAAAGGGTCTTATTTCGAAGCTAAAGTGGGGATGGGTCGAAATCCTATCATCCAATAGAATTTAGACAAGTTTAGGGTATTAGTTTAACCTTATCAATTAGATTTAACTCTAAGTTAAATAATTTAACTTTTACCATGTATTTTTGTTTTCTTTCACTATATGGTTAATACACTTACTATAACATGCCAAACGAACCCCAAATTGTTTATTATTAATATATATATCCTTATCTAAGTCATTGGGCCGAACCATAGATTTTTAGGAATAAAATAACAATTAATAATATAATATTTGATTTAAAAACTATTTTGTGTCAATTTTGACACTATTTGATTTATGATTTTTTTGAAAGTCATAACAGAATCATATGTTCGAACCAATTTTATTAAATCAACACTAATATATCATAGTAACCTAGAAAATTAGTGGAATTCATAAAAAGTCTCAAATTACATTTATTTTGGTGTTTATAACATCAATTATGTCAATATTTCATTAATAAGATAATTACTGCATCATCTTTGTGTCATAAATAAATTAAATTATTTGATGTCTAAAAATTACAAATAAAATATCATTATGTAGGAAATATTTTTATCTTTCTAATTAATATTTATAGTCGAATTTATCTTATGTATAACCCCATATTAAAAATGTTTTAGTTATTATACTTTGATTTTAACTATTTTAATTATTCATTAAATAAAATAATATTAAATGTCATAATCTAATCCAAGTGGACCTAAATGGTCATATTATATTTATAAGGTTGTTTTTGGTCGAATTACACTTATCCAATAGAATTAGGACATGTGTTAGGGTAATAGTAATATCATATTTACCCTTAGTTACCCTATTTACTATTAACCGTGGTAAAAAAAAGTAAAAAGTTACTATTCACCAAAAATTATTTTCGTCTCATTGAACCACATTTTAGTCCTTGATATTAACCGTGTTTGTCGGATTTTCGAAATTCCATTCACAGAAGCGGTAAAATTATGTTTTATGCAAAATTCAGTTTTTAACCTACCACTTAGTGGTTTCACTATTCATAAAAAATTGAATGTTTTCAGAAAAATGCCAAAATTTCATCCTAAGCTATATTTCATATTCCAAATTCAAAAATGAAGTCTATTTTACCAAATTCATAACATAGAAATTTCATTAATTAATTTTATAATTAAATCCCGCTGTTAAAACAAATAGTGTGTTTTTAAGAAACAATTTCTATCAAAAGATTGACACTTGATTATGTCTGGTATAAATGTGAAATTACACCCAATGACCAAAATTGTATTAAATTGTAAAAATATATTCTAAATATACTTTAAAACCACTCAAATTAATGATTTATCACTATTAATTATTTCGATTAAAAAAGTTGTTTTTAATTATAATTTAGTAATTTTCACTATTCATCAGAATATAAAAGTTATCCGAAAAGTACCAAAATTTCACCTTAGGCTAAATTCGATACTCCGAATCCAAAAATGAAGTCCATTTTGAGAGCTAAAATTTCTAAAATTTAAAAAGTGGTTATTACTATTCATAACGGCTAGTTTTAATAATATTTTAATAGCATATCGTTGTTTCGTGAAACTCAGTATTGCGTACTACGCACGCTATCGAGGAAGGTTGCGATTGCGTGTAATGCAAGGCAAGTCAAGGATGCGTGTTGTGCAAGCTCCTTTTGGTGAAGCGTACAACACAAGACATTAGTGAAATAAAGAATATTTTTCATAAAATCTCGGGCTGTTACACCATCCATCTGATAAACATTATAGGTGTTCCCTCTTTGGGATATACTTATCTGATCCACTATAATCAATGTTCTTATTAGTATGATCTATCTCCGCTAGACGTTAAACTCAAGGCATACCCCATGTTAATCAGGGGAAGCTAAGGAAAAACCTCAAAGACATGACTCTGGAATACAATTCCCCATATTCTACATGGGATTCCTCAAGCTTCCATGAACTCAAGAAACACTCTAATAAAGAAAATTCTTGGTGAAACAATGTTTCTATGTCCATACTAGCTAGAGATGCCAAATGTCACTACTCTCCGGACCAAAGGTCGCTTCCCTAACATGACCCCATTGGAATGTCCTGAATGAAGTAGAATAAATAAATGGTATCCACAAAGATATGTAACATGGAATGGATTCATGAACAACATCTTAATATTTATGAGAAACCCCAACTAGGGGACGAATTGTGAGGAGGAACTCACAAATGGAAAGAACAACCTCCAGTCATCCCATTTTGATTAAGGTAAAAATGTCCCTCAAGAGGTGACATATGCGACCCGACTTTAGAAAGTAGGAATGCGGTGAAAAAAACATGAAAATTTGGCCATGTGTCCTAGAAGATGAATTATGACGAGACGCAGCCAGAAGGAAATTGTCATAAATAGAAATGGTAAACCTGGCGTGAGTCTATTCTCCTCAATACAGGGATTAATAGAGTTAGGGACATCAGCTGATAATCATGTCACCAGATCTATTTATTTTGATAGGTTCTCACCATGAAAATAGTGGGTCTGACATGGAAATCTCTAGGATTTGGGGAACATAATCATTGGGTATCCCAGTCTACGACCTTGTCAGGATGGGTCATTTTATCCAACCATGGAAGACCGAATGATGTTGGGGATCTGGTAATTTCCTTCCTTCTATATATACTAATGGATGAATATTCCTGTATTGTAGGACCTAAGCTATAGGTGTTGGAAACTAATCACCTCTTGCCCAAAGATGTAGGGACACGGGAAATACTTGCATGGAAAACCCCCAAGGCTCCACCTTGACCACAACGTCATCCTCTACCACACCTATCGGGTAACGAAACCCCATCTCATTTTCATAAATCATATAATGGAGGGTGATGGACATCCCTGATCGATGATATGAATAGGATGGGCATATTGATAAGGGATATAGCCCGCAATGACATGGAAGCTTCTATTCCTCATCGTCACTGCCGCCCCCAAGGGCCACAAAAGGAGTCACTCTTCCCCACTCCAATTTTCAAACATTTTGGGAGCATCCTCATAGAATACTATTATGAATAATTAGCTTATGTTGATGATATAATGAATATATGAGTCATTCTGGCTTTGAATCTTGTTAGAGAGCCACTTAGGAGGGCCCCCACCTAGACAAATCATCATTGCCAGCCAATGTCATAGGACGAGGAGCAAGTGGCCTCTACCCCTGTGTAGATAATCACAGTTTGGATTACACAGCGCCAATGCTGGGTGCAATCTCATGATGTTTTCATACAAGGGGAATCATCTTCGATGGCTACAATGGAAAAAACCACCACAGGTGAAAGCTATAAACCCATTATTACTATGGGTAACCAGCACTTCTCTATCATAGAGCAGGGGCAGTTCTCTGTAAAAGAGTAGGGGAACATCCATACCAAGTTACGATCAAGCCACTAGCTACCCCATGTGTAGGTGGAGTTGAATCTCTCAGTCCCTGACATGATCTTTAGTAGTAATGAGTCAACTCAAGAAAATGACATTCAGTATGGAGGTCCTCCCCGTAACGCCATCTAACAGAGTAGAGCTCCTCCCTGTTATCGCATCTAGTAGGGAGGTCCTCCCCAAGCCACCATTATCAGTCCAGGAGGAGGTACTCTCCATATTTTTGACACATATCCTGAAGGTTTTCCCCATTCCCCTGATCCCACATATGTATATTTTCCTCACATATTAGGTTTTCAATGTTATTTTCCTCCTAACCCTATCACATTTCAATATGGTGGTCCTCCTCATTTCCCCCGATAATATTGGAGGTCCCCCCCTCTACCCATTGACGATTGACATAGAGGTCTTCCTCATGTTAAATATGATTAGTACGAGGGCCCTGCTCATACCACAACTACCCAAGCCAGCTGAAGTGGATCTCCCCCACTCTAATAATATCAACCAAGAAGGTCCTCCCCATGTTCTATTTGCCATTTTCCCAGGTGCTCCACACACCCAAGTTCATCTAAGAGGAGGTTCGCTCCACTCTAATACCAACCCGCATGGAGGTATCCCTTATATCAGTGATCTACCCCCTGAAGAACTACCTCTAGGAAGGAGGGATAACTGTCACTGCCAATGTAATGATATCGAGAAGCACTAGATTATAGTCAATCATGTCTTTGGAGTGTGACTCGATGATGGAACCCTCACCCCAATCATCAGTATCGGGGTATTGTGCCAGAACTCGGTGTATCAGCTTCATCCTCACAGAATTTTAGATGCACAAGATCCCGGAATCCCCCCAAAGATTTATACATGAGGATGATGATTTGGATCTCTTACAGGGTATTACTATGTGATCCTATCAATCACCATTTGGAGCATTTTCAACCATGAAAAGAGATCACAGAGAGATGTTATGGAGACTGATGAATGAAATGCACCAACCTGATCCACCCCCAAAGAATACCACTATTTTACAAGTAGTAGTTGTCAGTAGAAAGTCCTACATGGATGCAGTAATAAAGTTAATATAGTCCGAATGATATGACCTTATATGAAGTGATTTCCTAGCACTTGCACCATACTCTCCACCAACCAGTCCACTATCACAATAGTCCATGTGAGTGACATAACTCGTCCCTCAACCGCCACTAGTATAAGAATAGGGAAACCATGGTCTATATTCCGAGTCTAAGTGGGGAATTATATCAAACATTCTCATGATAGACCATTTCCTTGAGATGTTCTGGCTAATTGACAATATATGCTTCAATATTCCAGAGTCCCTCACCTAGGATGAGGTTATGTGCTTCTGTAAAACCTTAGTGACTATGCACTTCCATATCCTTCATCGAGAGTTGGAATAGCCCAAAAGTTGTGACCACTTCGACAACATCGGCTAGAAGTTTCACCAAGTTAAGTTGTCCGAACATCCTATCAATGAACACCCTGCATCACTGGGATATCATCAGAACCTATAACAACATTGTCTATAAATATTTAGTGTGCTCTATAGAGTTATTAAGGATGATTCTCTTGATTTCTAGATCAGTGTCTGGGGGCTGCACAATTCCCTAAATTTCAGTCATATCTTATGTGAACCTAATGTGCTCGATGATATCAAGGATTTATCTCCATGTATCATTGTATTAAATATGGTTTTTCATGTGATATAACTTGAAGGGGGCATCGGCATAGGGTTTAGAGTGGATGAACCACCCCCTAGGGCAGAACAACAAACAAAATTAATTGTAGTTGTTCACACTCATTAGAAGAGACATACTCTTGGACTTGGAGACCATTTCAAGTCATGGACTCTAACTTGAGAACCCACTAAGGGTAATGTGCACACTAAGATAGTTAATCCCTTGGATCCATCTGGTTCAGTGTAAAAGAAAGAAGAGAATCCCCAAAAGGCCACACTATTTTAGCATCTCACTAAATAGAAAATGATTCTAGGTTAGCTCTATACCAAATGTGTTATGGAACAATGACCATATTATTGTAAACCTCTTATAGGGAACTATGGGTAGGCATAGTTCCCCCTAATGAGGTTACACCTAGTGATCTCAATAACCTTACCGATATAGACCAGGTAGAGGCTAGAGTTTATGGAAATCGAGAATAGTATGCATCACTGAATCCACCCAAGATGAATTAGGATCTTTCTCAAGACCTGTCTTAGGATCCTGCATCCAGTCCATAAGTCATTCCCCTAGAAGCCCTCGGGGTTAATCCACTAGCCTCTTTGCGAGATGCTAAACCAGATTACCATGTTGAGGAGCTGGCCAACACATTGTTAGTCCAAAAACATCACCAAGATAAAAATACCTATCAAGATGACCAAATGGACACTCTCATTTCCTGCCTTGAGGATCGTGAAACTCACCTGGTAGTGATACCACATAATGGATATCCATATCCGGCATGGGTGGATGATATGCCAAAACCATCAGGATTTTGAAATCATATATTCTCCCACATCAATGGAATAAGAAATCCACTGTAGCATCTCATCCACTTTATTTCAAGGTGTTGACCCATGCTAGGGACTCCGGCACCGTAGGAGGCCGCTAAGCCCGAGTTCTTTATAAAGATGCTAGAAGGGACCATGTTACTATGGTACAACCAGTTACACAATATATCCATATCTGTTTGGGAATAACTTCACAGATTGTTTCTGTACCAGTTTTGTTCCATCACCCATAACACTAGAATTTCCAACCTCTTCAAGTGAAAGTAAAGGTCGGATGAGTGACTTTCAGGCTTTTTCACTAGGTGGAGGGGACTCACATATTCACTTGTTATGACACTACCTCAAAAGAAGACTCTAACGATGTCTATGGGAAATTTCATGACTGAATTTTTCTCTTCATTAAACACCGAGATCATCCCAAGTGGATTTTGGGATTTTTATGAAAAGTATCAATGCATAGATGAATTCTTGTAGAAAGCCAAGAAGGCATTCTCGTGGCCCCCTATAGCTCCTTCCAGAAGAGCCACCATGGTTGGGACCACAGTTTTTGCATAGGTAGAACATTCAAGATAACTGGAATTGAAACTGGTAGAGCCTGCTCCATAGACTCGCCATGGTCCACCAACTTAGGCTCAACCTTAGGCTCCACATCTCCCTCCTCAGAATCAGCAGGCTTCACTAGGTAATGCACCACTTCCACCTATGAGAGATAATCATATTCCACCTATCAATAGGCTTTGTTCCCCCATTAGGACAGGATCCAAGGGTCAATTTCCTAGATCAGAGAAACTATACATACTCAATCAATGATTTGTAGGTCCCCAGCTATTTCTGGAGTAGCTTTTACAAGGGAATCATGTGAATCCGAAAAGTAGGATGGATAAAGAGGTTGATCTTACTGATGTCCATAATTATTGACCATGACACTGGTTCCTTGTACACAATATCATGAAGTAATATGTGTTCATGTATTGGCGCCATGACCATATCGATTGGTTCTGGCCCCTGAACAAGTGGAATGTGTGTTTGAATATTCTAACAGTAATATTAAGGGTGAATGGTAGTAGGTCTCTAGCCACGAGTTTTATAAGTACGTCAATCAGATAGAATGCAAGGTATTTTCTCATGACCTTGGTATTATTAATTCCTATTTAAATCAGCCCGAGCCTTCTAGAGTCATTGTGTTGCCTCGAGGTACTACTTTTGAAAAAACATCATTGCCTCTAACTTCTCAGGAGGGAATGTACTGATAATTCAAGGGGAAAAAGATCCCCACATTAGTACCAAATCCATATCGTACTATTATTGATTTAATGACCTTAGCTATGGGGATTTATGACCATAATATATGCACCAATGGAGTACTCCCCATGTGATGATCAGTAGTATGCCTTAGTGAACACAGTCGAGCTAGTGGACCCCTACACGGTCCCAGATGATGAGGAATTCCTGGAAGACCCTCCAAATGTCCCTAGCCAACACCTGTATCGATGAAAATGTGGATATGTGAACTATCAAAGTTCATCATCTAGTGTGTAAAACCTAGCCAAGAATGCTACAGAGACTTGAAAATATCCTCAGTGTATGACTCAACATGGGTAGTCCTCTCAACCTCTTTCATCATATACACATCCACCACCATTTGTGCTAGTCGAGCAGGAACTTCATTCACAATTGTGTTGTGGTCATCTACATAAAATAGAGGCCAAAACATACTTATCAGACAATCAAACTGTATTAATACTACAAGATTATGCTAGTGATCTACAAGATGCCCCCATCACTAGCTAAAATCTACTAGTATAACCTATAACATCTTTCACACATCCAACCATGGAGAAACCTCTTGATGTAAGAAATGTGCACCTTACACAGAAGTATGATGCAATCAATAAATATTCATGCATTCCCACATAAATTTCAATTCTTGAGGTTCTCCTCCTATCAAAAGATATTTGTGAATCCCTCACAGAGGATTTGAGGATCCCCATACAATTTTATTTGGAGGTTGATGCCACATAGGCCTTCCATGCTGAGGAGTCCAAACATGTTGAATTTTATTTCATCATATCATTCTCTAGAGAAGATGAAGGTTCTATTATATAGGTTAAAATATTCCCATTGTAAATATTTGGTGGATTACATGGAGTGGAAGTCCACTGTTGTCTCATTGAAATAGGTTATGGGATTAATCACATCGTAACCCAGATGACTCACAATCTAGGTTTCCTGAAATATATATGATTCCTTCTTACCTGAAAATTCAATGTTATGAAAAAATAGAGCAGAAATTGCTTGGCAAGATCCACCTGAAAACCTAATTCGATGGCATGATTTCTAGTACATAGTTTAAGGTCATCACACGCGAAACTTTATAAAATAAAATATTGGGTTGACCTTGGAACCATCTACATGCTGTAGTCTCAGCCTTATATCTTCAATGCCTCAAGTACTCCCTCAATGGTCGAGTGGGTGTGCTCCATGGTGATGTGTCTCACTTTTTTCTCTTTTGAAACCCACTACCTAGATGCTGACTACTATAGGACTAAATAAAATCAGGTTCTAGATAATGATTTTGAGAAAACTGCCATTGTATCTAACCCATGGAAAGACATGGATGAATCATACATTCTCCGAATTCAACAATTTGAGGCCACAACCCCAGAAATGGGTCCCTACTTTGTTAACTCTCGCAAAATGGGAAAGTGTTTTCCCAGGTTCAAGGAACACAAGATCAGGACTTCATACTCCTATATGAATCAGGCTCAAGTAGTCACAAAACCCCATACCCCTATAATGTATTAGTATTTCCTCCCCATGTAAACAATAATATGCCATACATTCGTTTTCTGCTAGTCCTGGTGTACCAACTCAAGACAACATGCCTCTATTGCTTTGATATTATCAATAATGGACCATTGGGTCTAAGGAAAGAAGGAAATGGATCAACAACATTTTTCAGTATAATATCATCCATGAAAGAGTCCCCCAAAGAATATTCCTCTACTGCTCAGGTTGGCACCAACATTCTATCTGAATCAGCCAACTCGGTAGAATTTCCCCTACCAATGATCCTATCTCTGTGGAAATTGAAGAGGATTTAGGGAATTCTCCCCAATGTTTTATGAAGGTGTCTCTACCACCATTGATGAATTTCTCTAGGTGATTCTCTGTAATAAGATAGCTCTGAAATAAACACTGGTCAGCAAATCCATGTCTGTAGAAGAGGATTACTAGTTTCTGGATTTCATTAAGCAACATCGAGATATAATCCCCTAGAGAAAAAGTGAGATTCTAGGGAAGGGTATGTAAGTCGTTGTCTACTACCTTGGTCTCCTGAAAAAACATTACAGGTTAAAATATCCTCCCATAAAGATTCAACCCTCTCACGATTCCATGGTTGAGTCTGAATTTGATAATTTCATTGGAAACAAATTCATCAAAGATGTATTGTACATAAAATGGTTAGCCAACATTGTTCCCATCTAAAAGAAGAATGGAAGGATTAGATTATACATTGTCCTCTAAGATCTCAACAGTCTCTATCAAAATGATTATTTTCCTCTTTAAATGATAGAATTATTGATTGATGCTACCACTAGATTAAAATCTCTCTCTTTCATGGACATGTATTCCAAATAAAATAAAATCTAAATGGCCCATGAGGATAAAGAGTCTACATCCCTCACAAAACCACAAGGTACTTTCTGGTACCAGGTAATTCCTTTAGGTATGAATAATTCGGGTACTATATATCATTATTCCTAGCACTGGATATTCAATTAGATCATTGTGACATTGGTGGGATGATATGTGTACAATTTGGAGGTCAAATAACACCATTGTCGGGACTGTATCAAAGATATTTAGAAAGTGTTCAGATTTCTCCGCTCCCGCCATCTAAAGGTGATCCACTTGAATTACACATTTGGGGTTACCTCTAGAAAGTATCTCAACTTTTTTCATCTGATTCAAGGGAATCCAGATTGATCCAGAAAAGATCAGATCCATCCGCCAGATGCCTCTTCTGAGAAAACATTCAATAGATTCAAAGCTTTCAAAGCCACTTGTCCTACATACACTGATTCATTGTGCATATGGAATGAATGTGTAATCCCTTTACCTCCCTCATGAAGAAATATTCTGAATGCCAATGTGATGAAGAGTGTTAATATTCTTCTAAGGAGATCAAGAAGTACCTAATTCATCCTCTAGTTCTGATTCCACCCTTCTCTAAGAAACCTCTAGTCCATTATGTGACCACCCTGGAATGGTCCCTTAGTACCCTTCTCACCTGTAAGAACAATGATGGGATATAGAAAACATTATAATATCTCTGTCCAATGCTCCTCGATACAGATCCTAGATATTCCTCTATCAAGAAAAGTTGTCTTACACTTGTATTCACATCCCTGAAATTGTGATATTACATACAGTACCATGACATACAACTGGTGTCTCGCACATAACCATTGAATTATATTCTTTATTGCCACATGTTGATAGGCCTTCTAGCTCTTTGGGTTGTGATCATTCAGAAGTTTGACATCAGGTTTATTCTACTGAATTTTGTCAAGAGTCAGGTGCTAGGGTAATTTCATTCCGCCCATCCATCCCCCACAGTGTAGTCGCAGAATCATGATTTCCAATACGTTTTCATCCTCTCAGTGAACCATGTCATGCCACGTTGGATGATTCACTTCGATGGAACTTCCCAAAGTTTCCATGGTAGATGAATCAATGATACTAGACTCAATAGAGTGGGCCTAGTTATTGTCTTCACCACACTTTAATAGGGTTTCCTTCCTTATTCATTCTTATTATTAGAAGGTTTCACCAATAATGAGGTGGTGTATTAGGCCCTCATCACTAGTCTTGAGTTGTCCCGTGAGATTGATGTTCCTCACCAACATTTCTAAGGGGAATCTGAGATTGTCATCAAATAGACCTAAAATGACTATGTTGTTAGGAAGTTAGACCTTGTACCCCAGTTAGAGTGCACTCTCTAGATAATGGATCATTCATCTTCTATGTATATTGTAATTCGTGTTCCCTAGTCACATAATGGTTGAGTTGATGCCTTGCATAGACATGCCGCATATCTATAAAAGCCTTACTAGGATGATTTTATCATCCATATGTTGTATCGAAGAGTCATCACTCCTGTCACTCCAGATGGAGATGATGATAGATATTAGGTAAGCCATCTTACAACTGGTGCATCCATATTAGGACCTCCATGTACCCCTATGACTGTAGAAGAAGAGACCCCAGATTGGAAGACTCTTTTTGTCGAGTTCCCCTAACATAGAAATATCCAAGATGATATAGAAAAACATGAGTGAACCTGTTATTGTGAAGTGATGTTTACTCTCTAGAGTGGTCCCAATCTTTATAAGATCCTCTACATATGTGGGTTTTATGGAGTTCTCTTCTATTCCACTCAAGGAGACAAGATCCCCCAAGTTATGTAGGAATTTCATGCTAGTTCATGTGGATCTCATCAAGAAGGGTCCAAAATCTCTCATAAAATGCAAACGTCAGGCTACATATAGTCCACTATGATCCATGACTATATCAATTTCTCCAATAGGTTCCACACATTCTAGATCTATGCTGATTTTTTGCATCGAGTGATGAAGCCTGTCCATAATACTATGTCTTCTTGGCACTTCGTTGTATTGGGACTCGATGTGGTGGGACCATATCCATAATCAACAGCTCACTAATGTAGATTTATCCACATGGCCAGAGACTTCATTTCAATGTGGGGGGAGGAAATTATGCTAAATTAATTCATGTACATTTCTATTATTGATTTTTTGAGCTCCAAAATTATCTACCAATTCAGATTCCCTCATGAAATTCTCACCCATAAAGGAACAAACTTCCAAGAAATTGAGATGAAGAAATTGTACGCCATGTACACTATCCGTTCCATCCATACTTATCTCTATCATGCACAAGAAAATGGGTAGATTGAGGTGTTGAACAAGGCCCTAAATAAAATTATGAAAAATATGGTAAGTCCAAATAGGAAAGGATGGTTGGAAAAACTCTATAATTCTCTCTTTACTTATCAGACAGTGACTAATTCAACCTAGGGGACCCCATAATCTTCATTGTATGAAACAGAGGTAGTACTACTAATCGAGATCCAACTACTTTCAATTTCACATAGATGTGTATGATGAGAATAACTTAGACACTATAGATAACATCTTTATGGATAAAATGGAACTTCTCGATGAAAATAGGCTTTCTGACATGTACAACCTTGAGAGACAACGAAATAAGACATCTTGAGCTTTTGAAAAGAAATTTCATCTCTTCTCCTTCCTTCGAGGCGACATGTTGTTGGCCATGATAAAAACTGTGATACCAGGTTGGAAGCTTACAAATTCATATCCCAAGTAGAAGGGACCTTATATTATCCACGTGGTTTTCCCCAATGGTGCGTACTCGCTAATTACCATGATGGTTAGCATATTATTCCTCCAACCATTTCTAAATTCATCAAGCAGTACATCACATGAGTGATATTTTATATTCTATGTTACCAAAATGAAAATGGAAAGCATGAATTATGGTAGGATATCAAAAAACCTAAAATAAGAACTCCATTCATCCTCAACACATGATGTTAAATTTCCCTGATTTCAATAATTTTTTGCATCTTGATTCCCCTTCATACGAGATATGTATTGACACCGAGACATTTTTTCTCTGGGTCTAGCTTGAACTCTATGGTCTAAACATTGCGATATACACCAAAAGAGTTTAGGATACCCTATATTATGGGATACTTCTGCTTCCATACCAGAGAGGATTTCCCCCACCAGGGTTGGTTTCTAATCACACTGTTCTTAAAGAACTATGTGTGTCTTGAATCTTACCCTTACCAGATATGTAGGATTTCCTAGACATTCTTGTCTTTAGGTCTATCCCCAATATCCCCACTTTTGGTGTTATTAGATATGATTACATTTGAGAGCACATGGTGTGATGCTGAATCCTTTGGTCCTTAGTCATGTCGTGTATACTATAGCCACATAATATGACCCACCTTAGGGAAACCTTCTTTCAAATTTTTTCCTTACTGCCTGATGTTATACTGCACGACATTTTCAGAACTATGTTTGACATAATTACCACTTTATGGGATACATAGGAATGCCCAGAAATTTTCACCATGGGACCAACCATAGGACTCATTGATTTGGCCCCTTTTATTGAGATTTAATTTGGTATTAAGTTATGTGGCATGAGGGCCCATTGCTCTTAATCCACGATGAGATTACAATATCTTCACCATATACCCCCTTTTAAATTTGGTTTTCCTTTCAACCTCATATTAACTGCATGATGCTAAACTAAATGTAACCTCAATAACTGATTATGTATTGATTTTTATCCACATGGGTTACCTTGTAATTCATAGAAATTTCATATTTGGGTCCAGGCCTAAATTTTTCATCCTCTCTAGCCTTTATGGCCTACCTTACAGTCCGAGCTCAACAACCATAAAATAAGGTTTCTCCAATACCACTTGATATTAAACTGTTCTATATTACTTATAACATATTAAACCACATGGAATTTATGCACTTTTCATCCAGAACATGAATGTAAAGTGTCCCTCTATACTACATGACATTATAACTGCACTGCACTTTGCCAATTTCCCTTTCTTCTGGTCTCTTGGCATGGTTCCCCACCTAGAGGTGCGTGGTACGGTGTGGGCTTCCATTGTACTGAATCACGCCGGGGTTTCTTTAAAATTTTATACACATCCCATTTGGGACATTACTCCTTTCATCCTTACATTATGACGTTAAAATACCTGACATTTCCAGAATTATGTTTGGATTGATTCCCATCATTATGGGATATGTTGGAACACCCAAACATGTTGTCCTTAGGTCCAACGATAGGTTCTTATATTCCTCCTCTTGGAACCTTGGCCTAGTTTGTCTCTACTGATTGTGAATGGTGTGTGTTACGGTGTGTAATAAATTTTTCCTCAATTTCCTTTGGTTATTATTTCATACCATACACATTCCACACTTGAGAATCCACTACCCCTTCAATTCTTATTGCACGACGTTATACCACATGGAATTTTAGAACTACGTGTGGCTCGACTCCCATCCTTATGGGATACATATGATTTCCCAGACATGTTTTCTTGAAGTCCATCCCTATGTTAACTGACCTATTTTTTCATTTTCTTTTACACATCTCCTCAAGTAATCCAACCTTAACTAGAGCCTGAACCGCTCTTTTGCCTCACCAAAAATCTCATATTCACTGAGGTTTATGACTTAGAGTCTTGGATTCTACATGAAAATTATTTCATTCCATTTCCATGATTAAAAAGTCCCTTTATTTAGGTTTCCATCATAATTCGCATAGGAATGTACTCCCAAATGGTATGAATTCTCTTCCTTATGGATCTCCTGCCTTTTCAGGCCAATGTCCCATAGGATTTTAAATGATATTTTCAGATAGGTTCAATATTTCAAATACAGTCAACATATGACCCTCATATGTTTGATCCCACTTCAGGTTACATGATATGGATGTTGTGCTTCGAATACAGTCAATAATTATCCTCCAGTGTCAATCCAACCACATTACGCCCAAAGTAATTGCCTCATGATTCACTTACCCTTCCACTTCATCATGTTAAGATAGAACATCAAAAACCTCTATTTTATCCCTTAGTTCACCTTTTCATGTGGAGAGGACAAATCGACATCATTGGGTCACCCTTGACTTTGGACCGTCGTTCCCCTACCACGTGTTCCATATATTCTAAAGATCATTTCTTCCATATATTTCCAACAACGAACATAGGTCACATAGACTTAGGGATATGTGTCAGATCTATGCTCGCAATGAAGAATCATAAATCCCTTTGATCCGAAACCTACCACCATCAACATGGATTTCAAGTCTTAAAATAAGTGTTTAAGCCCAAGCATCATGACTTTAAGCTGTGCGTATTTGTTCTTTTAGATATTTGGAATGTGGCGTGGACATATTTGGTCCTCATTCATGATGTATTTTTTTATGGAACCACATTATATATTTCCTCTTGGGATTCATCACATTATGATCCGATCTCTATGACTATAAAATATGATCTCTTATGTCCTTATCATATTATATTAAACTATTCCTTTTACATCCAAGTTGTGTGATTATGACTACACAACCATATGATGTCTTCATTAAAGAAGAAATAACCCCTCTAACATTGGACCTTTTCCGTTCCACATACTAAAACTATATGTGGCTTGATTCTCACCCTCATTAGATATGTAGTGATTCCAATGACCTTTTCCTTGGGCCTATCCACAGAATTATGAACCTTTTCCTCCCCTTTCTGGGTATGGGTTTATCTTCTCAAAAATGTTTGACTTGGTATAGAATTTATCTATCCTCACCCCCATTCATTCTACCTCAATGCCTCTATGCCACACCTATTCTCACCATATGGTCCAAGCTCAGATAATTCAAACTATGATTTATTTCATCCATGTGATATGATGGTAAACTATGTTTCCTTGTCCCATGTGACATTAAATTGTTACGTTCATTCCATATGATGTTAATGTGAAAATTTCGGTCATGTCGTATGACCTTAAATTGAAACATTGTCATCCTAGATATAGGACAAAAAATAGCATATCATTTTTGTGTTCTCAATTGAGTGAACATCTCTGTTGGTACTGGATATCAACCGCGAAACATTTCAGCACTACGTATGACCCGATTCTTATAGTGTCCCCCAAACATTTCATCATTGGATGGTCACATAAAAATATTAACAATCAAAAGAACAAAAAAGATAAATCAAAAGGAATATTCTCTAGGTTCATGAGTCAAACCTTCGTGGTGGAAGCACTCCATAACTATATTTTGGTTTGATTCCAATCTTTAATGGATATGTAGGGATTCGCATATCATTAATCATGGGTCTAAGTGCAACATTTTTTCCCATTATAATGTGTAATAATCATTATTCTCTTCTCATGATGTTAAAATTCATGGATTTTAAAGCACTACATGTAGCTTGAATCCCGTCATTATGGGATAGATAGGAATGCACAGACATGTCGTGTTCAGGCCTAGCCTTAGATTCATCAACCCATCCTATTATTTTCCCCCAATCACAGTCAAATATATATTACCTTGAAATAGGATTCCCCAGTTCGTCTGACGTGAATTTAAGATGTCAGGTTTTGTCCATAAATTATGATATTAAACTATGTGTAACATCTTGGTCATATGATGCTAAACTATTTCATGCATTGTCCTCACTGTATGAAGTTAAAATTTGTTCTTATCGTACACTTTTGCATGACATAAAATTTCAAGGGTTTTAAGGTCTGCACCTGTGAGGTCCTTCTCAGATGGAGGTTCAATATTAATTCAAAACAATATGCTCCTCCAATGTTATTTTTTCATGGAATCGTAGCCTTATAAGGGATGGAAGCCCATCACTTAATCTCCATGTTTTGTGTGTCCTTTATTTCGATCCTTGTCTACTTTCACATATGAGAGAACCCCCTGATGGTCTATTCCCGTGTTTGTTTGTCTCATATACTATCTGAACAAGAAATTCTGTAAGGCATCAGATGACCATTCGAGTTAGGCCCCTTGTTTTTGAGTAAGGTCAGTAGTAGGCCACCATTTATTTGTCTACATTTTAGGATATAAATATAAGTCTTTCATTTAAAATAAAGTATGTAGTTATATTATATTTCCTCAACATCATCATTGTGTTCTGAATTATTGGTATCATGACTCACACCTCCCATTCCCCTTCCTTCAGATGGATTTTAATTCCGCTGACATTACCCCGCTCATGAACTAGAGAACGTTGTTAAAGACAAGTTGGATATTCTAGGAAAATTACCCATAAATCATGACCTCTCTCCACTCGGATACTTTGTGCAGTCAATTAACAACATCAAACCCATGGTATTCAATGCTTATTTTTCAATCTCATGCATTAATGGATGATTATATAGTCTTCCCTTGTTTCTCACACTGGGTATGACCCACATGAGCTTAAGAATTTAACGTTAGTTCCTTAACAGTTATGATTGTGATGCGCTAATTAAAACAATAAAGAAAATATTATATCCATGCATGATGTTCGGGATACATAAAAAAAGAGGTAAATATTCGTCATAATTTCATCCTAAACATGACCAATATAGATCAACCCCTTTAATAGACTGATTTAGTACTTCCACCTTTAGGATTTTAGCCTATAGAGTTGTTTCCTATTCCATGATCTCCCTTTCTTCATCAGTAGCCATAGAGTGTAGCCCATTATCCCTAATTTTCATTCATTCCCACTCATCTAGGAGCACAACCATTTGTTGTCCTGCATGATCTGCCAACTCCTTGGCCTTCTCCAACTGGTATTTTAATCATTTGATGAGCTCAGATTGTCCTTCGATGAACACAAATCATTCATTAGCCTATGCTTCAAGGTGCCAGACCTCCTGCTCTACCTCAATTAACATTTGGATATTCTCATATTTCCCTTAGAACTGGGCATCATTGGAGCATTGTATGCTCTCTATCATCTTCTCATCCAAATAATCAAGGATCATCCTATGAAAATGGAAAGATTCCACCCCTTTATCATAGAAAAAGTTCATTAACATGCAATGTGAACCCATATGAATCATCAATTTTTCCTCTGGTTCATAAATGAAGTGTTTGATACACATTCATGCAAAGCGCCATGTCATGAGACTCTCCTCGGTATTTTCTCGGTTAGAACCATCTATCTCCTTAGGATATATAGGTTTGTACTCAGGAAAAACAACCAATAGATCAGTGATAGGATCCTTTAATGGCATCCTTTCTTCTTTAGTGGCCTCACATATGCCATCTTAAATCTCAACCATGAAAATGGAACCACTTGTGACTGTAAATTCTCACTCAATGGGTTCTAGGGGTAGACCAGTGTGATTGACCAATTACTCCTATAGAGGTACAATCACTAGTGGATCCAATACAGATGTTCCAGACTCAATAGTTTGTCGAGCCCCCAATATTGTGTTCACTGCATAGAGAATCATTACCTCGGTCAGCTGAGTTCCCCAATAATAGATGAGGGTATATAAAGGTAGATACTTACAAGATCTAAGAGAAGTAATATCATGTTCCCAAGTCACTACAGTATCCATTTCCATAGAAGTTCCCTCAGAATTTTTTAACTAAATAATAGGAAATGTCTCCAATTGGAAAAAACAGAATTCCCTGAGACTCTGAGGTTGCCACTTTATCCCCTATTATTGGCTCTCTACTAGCCACATCTGCCATGGTTGGTCAACTGCCCTGCTCAATCCTAGAATATAGGTTGAGGAAGATAACTATCCCCATCCATCAGTTCATGTTGTCCCATTGTTGGGTAAACGTCATGATCAATAATTCCAATACTCTCTTGAACATGACATAGTTTGATTAGTTAATCCAGGTTATAAATTGAGAAAGGGATAAGAAATATATGAGTTGAGACTTACATCGAGTTATTCAGTCTGCTCTGTGTTATAGCCTACTATTCCACCACTCCCACATGAACTCCTCTAATGGGCCGATGTTCCCTGAAGCTCCTCACCTCCAAGAAACTCCTATTTTTCCTCCTCCTACTCTTCTTCTTCTTCTTCTTCTTCATTTTCATAATCCTTGGATGTCAGTTTTTTCAGTTCATGCTCCTAGTCGAGAATCACATTCACCAAAATATGGGGCTCCTCATACCACCCTCTTTGGCATGAATATATATCCATGGACATCAAATATGTTTATCTATAATGAATGTTCAATTTTTTAGTAACCCGGATGAGCCCAATTCCCAATAGCGGGATCCCATCTTGCGTCATTATTTTCCATAAGACTTCAAGACTTATTGACTTATACATGGTTTTCCAAGATGACCAGAGTGCAGGAAAAATTGCATCTATATTATGTTAGAGTAGGTATCGTATGTTCTTCCATAAGATTTCCATGTCTAGTACACATGGTCTTCTATGGAACCACTTCTCTCCAAAGGGTGGATGTGCGACTGAACCTTGGGACACTCCTGTCGCTAAAGTTACAGCTCATTCTTACTTCTTGGCTCTCTTTTGATCCCGCTTCCCCAGAAGCACCTCACCTACCCGCTCACGGTCCAGACTATATACTCGCCTATTTGATATATTAAAAGTGTTTATTTAGAATCAAATCTAAATACATTGCTACCAAATAGTTGGAATACAATTTTGATTGGAAAACATTAACATCCGTGGGGGGGGGGAGGTAATGACATCAACAAATCTAGTCTTCATCAACTTGATCAATAGTGTGTGATGGATTCAGTGATTCCACTTCTCCCATACCTCAATGTATAATTTCTTTGGCATCCTTTTCATGCACTTGAACTTCCTCACAAACCTTGATGGAATGTATGGTTCACAAACTATTTTATCGTGGATTTGGGATACCAGCACACCAGCACTGATACAATGGAGATAATCTCTATTCTCTAGTGGGCCTCGCCCATTGTCTACCATCAGGCCAACTAGGGTTCAATAGGGGTAGAAGTTTATGTTTGCATGGTTTCTAGTCTTGTGTTTGATCCCATCCTCATTGAGCATCAATGGATATATTCCACCAATTTTCCATAGATATGGACTCATACCACCACTTGGAGGATGTTTGGTATTCTAGAAATCTTACCCACCATAGTGAGATGAATCCTAGCCTTGAATAATATAGAATGTTCCTCATATTTTACTGGGGGTAACTCCTCTTGAAATTCACCCCAAAATGTTGTAGAGCCTTGCAAAATAGGCACTCCCATATTGACCTTATTATTGGATTCCATAATCCCACCCATCACCAAGTCCCTTGGTAGACCCCAATTCTCATTTTCCTCACTAGAAGTAGACACCCACTCAAAAATGTAGTAAGCAACCCTGAATATTGTACATTTGGGTCACACCATTCTTTTATGATGAAGCCCCAAGTTTGGTACTCACCTACTTCCAGGACCATCCAGTGTGATCCTCTCTTTTCCTTCTGGGATGAATCTGGGCACTATTACACCTAGATTAGTATTTTTACTACCTCATCATACTATATAAAGAAGACTAAATATTCCAAATAGGATATATCTTCAATATGTTCTTGATTTCTAACTTCTCCTTAGATAGTTCCAACAGAGTCGATGTCAGAATTGGAGTTTTCATTCTTCCACTCCATTAATTATTTGTTGGAAGGAACTCATCATACTATTAACCATCCATGGGGATGCCACTGATGCAGTGGGAATCCTAAAGGATGATTACATCCTACCTAGGGTGGAGGAGGAATGATTTTTTTCAGGGGACCACTGGATGAACTGCTCTTGCACTTTGACTTGATGATGGTAGAAATAATACATCTACGTCCACACACCCTCAAACAACCCAATGTGGTAAAGCTCTTCCCCAAACTCTTCAATTGTCAAGAATACTCAGTACACCCATTACTATTCATTCATGAAGATTCCCTCATTCCTAATTTCCCATTCCTTCCATCCGTTGGTCTCATCATTCATACTTCTCTTGAAGGTGCTCGCATTGTGAGTCAGAGATTCCTCAGGAACTAGATCACGCCCCATGATAGTTCTGGTTATCTAATTCATGATGGAAAAAACTAGGTCCTTTGTTTCCCAAGAAGAGTGACCATTTTTTAATATTTATTATTTAGAAATTATCCTCACACGTCAGCCATGACCACAAATTATCAGTCTCGAAACCATTCATTAAAACCTATTCAAAAATGGTAATGTTCTAAAAAGTGAGGCTATCGCTGAAGACATAGTCTTCTGATCCACGGCCAGAAGGAGAAATAATCTGATTGGAAGATAAAACTCTTCTCTCATGAATAGTCTTTGGGTTTAAGATCATCTCAACCCTCCATGAAGTGCAGTGAGCTTCCCTTTTCAATATCATTTTTTCCGTATCCATCTCCCTCAGGTCTCAAAACACACAAAGGGGTTTTCATGAATGAATGTAGGATTGTTTTGAAAAACGAGTGGGTGTGCACAATAAATATATTTGGCATAAAAAATACAGAATTCAATTGAATGCAAGATTGGGTAGTAGCACGAAAGAACCAATTGGTGCACACAAGAAAGAGACTAAATTCAATAATTCCATGAAAAATAGATGATCTTTCATTCCTTATAGATGAATCACCTATCATATAGAAATTCAAGGTATGGATCCTTGGACCCCGTCCTATTTATAGTAACATATTGGGTCTTCTAAGCACTCAAAATCATTTTTCATGCCAAATCATCCTTTTTGACTGCACTACCAAAACATTGTTATTTTCTTCGGCATTACCTTCAGAACACAACCTTCTTGTTCCCATTCAACTCAGATTCCTTGGGGGAATTTATTGGCACCGAATTTCATTTGAAGTCTTGAATTTTTATACTTTAGAAAATAAAAGGAATATTATGAATCAGTGGATGACCCCAAGACACCCAAGGGTGGTGTGCACAAGATTCGAGATCTATTCGCTTGATTGAAATCGGCACGAAAGAAGTTATATGGCCAATTTGATGTCGAATGGATTATTCCAAATCAACGATTCTAAAAATGGCCATGTTAAGGGAACTAAATAAATTAGGCTGGCGTGAAGGAAAATGGATTTTTCCCAAGATCTTGTGCACCCAATGAGATGTTAAATGTAACTTTTTCATAGGCCTCCATACACACCACTGTTGGAATTTTATTTCTATAAATATAAGTGTACCCCACCCCCCCCCCAATTTCGAGGTACCGTTCTGGAAGATGAAACACCACTCTCGTACACGTAATAAAACCCCTTCCACGATAGCATGAATGATATGGAATAAAGGTACTGGATCTTGCGATATAGGTCTTATATGTGTCTTCTATCACATAGGAACACTAGGGTTTTTATCCTCTCGTATGTCCATTTACTCTATAAAATTTCCTGAAATATTTTCCCATATGAAGTACCACTTTCATCCTGAACCCTTCATTTTGAACGAATACATACAATCTTGCATGCATACCCTTATCTTATGCCCATACCTTCAATCATGAATGAACACCATCTAATTTGTTCCTTTTGTTGCCCCTACACTACAAAACCATGTTTGTTCCCTTCTTGGGTGAATTACCCTAATCATGCACACACTCCCACTGTGCAGACCTCCAGGATTGCATACAATGATTTCCTAGTTCTTTTAGTGGTTCTTTGTGTTGTGTTTCCCTACCTAATGTTTCTTCGAAAAGGTATGATAATTTCCATTTTTTCTTTAAATAACTATGCTAACATGAACCTCTCTACTCAATACTCATCCACCCCGTTAACACATCGAATTACTTCTGCCTTACCTTCCCCAAGTGTGGGTTGGTACAAGTTTTATACGTCCTAGGGGTGAGGTGTGAGTCCCCATCATCCGAGTTCTAGGACATTAAACTACCAAGAAACCAAATTCTCAACACCTGATGTTAAACTATGATCACCATATGATTAAATATCTTGAGAGGTCCATGAAAGGTATGGGAAATGGTACCCTATCACTCCCCCTCTTCTACATTTCTTTTTCACCTTTTTCACCATGATTAGTCCCTATAAAATCTATGTCCAAATATTATTAGGGTGATCCTTGTTCAATGACCATATCCTCCTCATACATATGGACATCTCCCTTAGGATTCATTCTTATAGTATGCCCCAATATTCCTTTACATGGGCCTCGAGTCACGCGTATGCCCCTATTTCCTCTTTGGGCTGCTAACCATTTGTAAGAATCTCTCCACACCTAACAATTGCATCTTTTAGGACGTAGTTTTCAGATCTAATTACAGCCTCTAGTTTCTAACACCAATCATGAATCACATGGGATTAGAGTGAGCATCGACCATGAAATCCTTTATTGGCCACCAACTTCACGTAAGCCCCCATGCCCCTCATTTCCAAACTACATGGAAATTAATTCTCTATTATAGGGATGCATAATAAGACTCTCTAATGTTCAATCCCATCATCCATCTATCCCAGCCATTTCATGTCTGTTCAATGATTTTCCCACATGATGTTAAACTACATCGCTTAAACTATGTTGGTTTTGATCTCTGTCTTCTATACTCGTTACATAAGATGCCTCCATGAGGTTAAATCCAAACCAATGGTAAACTTCAATGATCCCCCTAGGAATTCACCCCCTTGATGTGACATCATCCCTTTTTGGGACACATATCCTAGGTCTGCCTATACGGGGTGTTCTAGTCCATGTAGGAATCTATTCATGCATAATAATGCCCAATAAATCCAAACTCATTCAACAAAGAGAGTTCCTCTATAAATAGTTCACTAACCATTCGTAATCCCCAACATGTCAAATGGTTATTTTCCATTTTGTACACCACACCAGCATCTCATATTTATATTGGTCTTCTAACCATGCTTATGCCCCATATTTTACTCTACTGTTACAAATAAGATTGTCCCTATATGGATGGGATTCTAACCATTCATAAGATCCATCATGTATCTAGTTATCCATCTTTTGTGTACACCCAGATTCTATTCCCCAGCCTATACTATGTGGAATTTCATTCCCTATTGCAGGCATAGATAGGTAGCATCCATGAGGCCCAAGACCATCACTCATGTCCCATCATTGTCTCTCCCTCGAGTCCTTGCATTTTGGGAATACCATGCCCTAATATGAGTATTCCATCTCCATCGATCTTCTTTCCATGAATCAATTATCATGAACTTCCTCCTTAGGTGTCTCATCACCCCATTCCAAAACTATGTGGACATTGATTCCCACTCATTAGGATACGTAGGAATCCTGCTTTAGGTTAAAGATATATCCCTTCATCTTCACATCAGTTTCATCCCATTTATATTCATATATAGACACCTTCTCTATCACCCATCCTAATTCTTACCTGAACAACCACATACCGGGGAGGTCATGACACCCACTTCCTCACTGTTCCTAGAAGCACCTGGATAACTGACCATACATAAGCCCTGTATAATACATATTATTTTTTTCATGAGTTTGCCTCTTACGACAGGAATAAAACCATGTATATGTCCCCATATAATCTTTATTCTTCCATCCAAGAGTTCCCCTCTTACAATGAGAAGCTAACTATACTAATCCCTGACATGTTTTTGGGTTACTGTCCTTTGTGTACACCCCGATCCAATGCCCCACCCTTTAGAACTATCTGGGGTTTGATCCCTTTTTGATAGGTAGGAAGACTCATTAATGTTCGATCCCAACCAATGGAAATCCATGGTGTCCCCTTCTTTGGAACCCATCATCCTCTGATCCTCCCTTTTTGTTGTCTAGATCATACTTCACAATGTGAAACCTCCCCCTTTGTGGAACACACCATCCTGGTTCCATCCTTATCAGACGCTCTGACCCATCCATCATGTAAACCTTCTAGGTGTTCCCTTTTAGGGGCGTACCTATCTGATCCACTCTCATCGGTGTTCTGATAAGCCTGATCCATCTTCAATGGATATTAAACTCAAAGAATAACCCGTGTTAATAATTTTAAGTTGAGGAAAACCTAATAGACATGCCTCTAGCATAAAGTTCCCCAAATTATATATGAAATAATTCAGGATTCCACACCCTCGAGAAGCCCTCTTATAAGGGAAAAACTAGGTCTACCAGTGTTTCAGCATACAGACAATCCACTGATGCCAACACGAATACTCTGATGATCGAATTTCAATGCACGGGCATGACCCCTTTGGAATGTCCTGAAAAAAGTAGTGTAATTTACAGACCTCCAAAAAGATATGTAACCTGGAAGAGTTTCAAGAACAACATCTCAATCATCATTGGATACTATGAATAGACAAAAAATTCTGAAGAAGATTCCATGGAAGGAGATACCTACATCCTATCATCCAGTTTTGATCATGGAGAAAACGTCCTTTGAGAGGTGACATATGTCTCCCACCCATGGAATGCCAGAATTCATGAAACATCACGAATAGTATTCCAAGCATCCCAGTTGACACAAAACAAAAAGGTGCACCCTAAATGAATGTGTCCTAAAAATAAGCCCCAATTGTTACATTTTACATTTCATCGCATCTCAAATCCAAAGATATCTTCTCTAGAGACTTAATCATTTTCTAAGTTTACATTAGAGTAGTAGTCCCTCCAAATGATGGGGTGTTTTATAGCATGAAGTGATCCAACAAGGGATAATCCCATTGTGTACTTGGTTTCCCCATCTAGGAAACATTTTCTATAATACCATGATTAATCTACCTTAATGTAAACATGATATACTTTGTTCCAATAACATATATAATGGATTTATCTGTAGGAGAATCTCAAAATTGGCCATGCATATTGATACACTTATTCCACTAGGAACCAATTCTAAAAAATGGAATATACCCAAAGATATCATAAAATTATGAATTTTAAATCATATTATATAATTCTAAACATAATGTAACACTTAACAAAAACTTTTAAATTTATGTTTTGTTAATCATGAAATAATAAAGAATGGTTTCCCTGTGGATAAATTTAATTTCATATCCTTAATAATGTTTTGTAAAAAAAATATGAATTACCAAAGCATATCTACATGAAGTGTCGAACATGGTGTGTACTAAGACCTGTTTTTGTGTATGAGGAAATTCTCAAGAAAATACCAAAATGACTTTTTCAGTGTTTTAAATGAAGTTTAGAAGGATACAATATTAACTGGGATAAGGGGCATTGAATTAGTTCTTGAATTTTTAAAAAATTTATACATTACGAAACATTAAACATGAAATATATTAGAGTTTCTTCTCTTTGAGATTTCATTAAAGAAAATTGTAATAAAAAATAGAAAAGTAAACCATGGGAAAAATATTTAAATGGATTAAACATAGTGTGAGAAATGATATAATTTTCATAGACACTCCCATGGGTATATAGAAATTCAGTATTATGTGGAAGTGAATATAACATGTTTAAAATCTCGTTGGACACCTTCTACCTCCTTATATAAATGATTATAATGACTGTTTTCCTTTTACAAATTATTTCTTATAAAAAATTGATCTACAACAAAACATTTCATCGATGAAACTACTCCATACGGGTTTGTCTAGAATCTCAGTATAATATTCACTCTAACTAATTTCTCTATCATATGAGGTCTATTTGATGAACTATTTTCGATGTGCATGGGTCTGATGGCTTTCAACTATTGGAACTTTTCTCTAACAACACTTGATACCAACTTCTAATTTATCTAATGAACAAACCTGCCTCCCTAAAACATAAGTTCAAGACATGTATTTATTCCCTTAGTATGAATCAATATATTTGATAACATAATTTTACCTCTATTCTATATTAATATCAGAATAATATATTCAGAAACACTTCTTCAAATATAATCATCTTCAGTTAGAAAAATCACTTATGTGACCAATTTTGAAGAATATTAGATTTTATGCTTAGATGAATAGTTCCAAAGAATGATGTACAATTTAATTTTATAGGTTATATATAATATAATAGATTGGGAAACAAATTTTCATTTCCCACTCACACAATTTCTAATACTACAAATTCCACATTAATTTTAGAAACATTTTGAAGAATTAAAACCATCTTGAATTTTTAAGGTGACATTATGAAACATATTGAATCTTTATAATTCTTATTGAATTCTCAATATTAATTAAATAAGAAAATTGAAAATGCTATGTACGAAAATTGATAATCTAAAAAAATGCCTAATACTTTGTTCATTAGTCTGGTTCTCTGGACCATATTTAAATAACCCTCATCTTTATTAATTAATCAACTAAAAACAAAAAAAATCATATTATGATGATTTGATATAATTCTAAATGGTTGACTACATTGTAGCAAGTATTAAATAAATCTGAAACCCCCATGTAATTTTTGGAAGAAACATTTCCTATGAAATATTTTCTTTGTATTAATATTTTGAACTCTTCAACTTATGTATTCAAAAGTTTGAATAAACTCCCTTAAACTCATCAACTTCATTTTCAATATTATTACACATATATATATGAAAATATAGAAATGGTGATCTATTTCTAGAGCTCTGTATGTGAGGACTTATCAATGTCTAACAATAATCTAAAAAATAATTTTTTTTAAGTGCATCAGCTAGTCTTTCTACTTATGTTACATTTATCAATACCACATGATCTCAGCAACCACAACACTTCAAGATCTCTATAAAATTATTTATTCGAATAATACTTATATTATACCTTTAATAAAAATCATCTCTATATATTAAATTCGAAAATTAATTCTTCCCAATCTGATATGTTTGATTAAAAACTTGAAATTTTATATTTTCTAACAACTTCTACATCTGATCATGTTATGTGGTGATGAAAATTTAAACTTCCTCATATTTTCTAGGGAAATAAAATATTTTATCATCATTTAACCTTTCTAAAATAATAAAATATGAACATTTAATACTATTTATATTTATATCACATTTTCATTATTGAAACACCACAGGCCATTGAAACTACAATGCCATAATTTCTAATAAAAGAAAAATTCGATTACTTATATATGATTAGGAGCGTCCATTGACCAACATATAATGAAAATCATCTAATAAGACAATTATAATTTCATAAAACATTATGTAACTCAAAATTATAGTCTTAAAAGAAAATATGCATCCTTTGATTATTTGTTTGGTGAGTTATGGATGAAACGCTTTAACCATGGGAATTCAAGGCACATGTTAGTCTCTCTTCTTCATCTAAATTCATCTTTTATACTGAATTTTTCATATTATAAATGTAACATGAAGGATTAAAAAATATTCACTTGACTAATTTTGTAATTTTTAATCACATCCTATAATTTTATGTCTCAGGAACACAACATAATTTCTAAATTTGATTTCCAGATACATCTTACTTTTTAGAAAAAAAGTCAATATGATTGAATGATTCAAAAAAAATCATCTATGTATAATCTCATACATCATATATGATGAAGTATATTTCATGTGTAATTCAATAAAAAACTTTGATAAAAACACTCTTTATCCTTATTTACTGAAACCACTCATCAAAGAATTTATAAAATTTCAGCAACACAACTTTCACATTAATTACAAAACATTATTTTGAAAAAACACTATTGTTGATAAAAAACATTGTTAGAAAAAACAACACACCTGATATTCATTTATACCATTCTTATTTCTTGAAAAATCCATATAAAAACATTTTAAAATTGTCATTTTCTCTGCTTTTAGTCTTTTGAAAATCTCAATTATGATAATTTATCAAATCATATCCTTTCTCAAAATAGAGTTCGTAACACCACACTAATTGATAAAGTAATATATTTAAAGTTATTACATGCCTTAGTGTTTAGAACATTTATGTCCATGTTATGGAAAAATCCCCCTTACTTTCATCTAATGTACTAACTTTTCTTGTTCTCCCTCATTTGATGATTACCAGATCCTTGAGTTCAGTTATGTTGGAAAAGTTCCTCTTTCCCCTAGTAGGATAATGTATTAAAAAATCCCCCCTTTATCAACATAATAAAATGAATGTCGGGGGGGGGGGGGGGCTATATAAGATGTTTATAATGACATTTTTAGATTTTGAACGTGATGTTTCTTCCTCAATTCGAAAAATATTTCATTAAATATTTCTTTTTTGATGATATAAACAATATTATATTTCACTAAAATAAACTCCACAAAGCATCTCCATGAGAAACATTATTTTTTGTAATGTGAAACCTAATATCATTGTGTTATTATCTTTATGATTGAATTGTATTTTTAGGAAGATCAATTACACTATGATTATCACAAATGTCCTTCAGTGGTTTGAAAACATCAACTTTAAAATCATCAAACTGATCATTCATTGATAATATATGAGTACAATATTATGTAGATGTGACATATTCTGGTACTGATTTTATCAAACATACTAAACTCTATTTCCTACATAGACAAATCATAGGATATTCCCCAAAGAAGAATGTTCCTCTTTATGTTGATTTTATATCATTACAATCTCTAACCCAATCAATCTTAGCATAAGCATGATAGCTCACACTACAACTTATCTTGTATAAAATATATTATTATTTTTTCCTATTTAAAAATCTAAAAATTTTCTTTACTTCCAACATGTGAGATTATATCAGATGACTTGAATATTAAGAAGTCAAAGTCAGAAGATAATCAATTTTTGGTCTTGAGGAATTTAGATTGAGAAATCTTCATATCATATTTTGAAATTATTTCTAATTCAAAATTTTTCTTTATTTTTCTTTATTAATATTAATCACATATATAAAAAGAAAATTGTTCTTTAGATTCAGAAAAACCAAACTTTTCTAACAATCATATGGATGAATTTTCTTGATATATTAAAATGTTTTGTCCCTTTTTTGAAGTTGTCAACCAAAAAAGATAGCTAATTCTACCAACCCAGATATTTTAATTATCCTATTCATTTCCTAAAAAAAATTATAAATCATTTATTATACCCCACAATGAAATTATATCATCCATATACAAAACTACAATGAGGGTGATTGAGTTATCTTCTTACACAAACAATTTGGTGTCAACCACTACACTATACAATTTTTACACCTAAAAAACTATCATTTTTGGAAAGATTTGAATATGAAGTATATTATAACCCATACAAGTGTTTCATCAATTTTAAAACATTTCATCCATCATTATCATGTAAAAACTGAGATGTTTTTTTATTTTAAACTTCATCATCATCATTATTTTGAAAAGCTGGAATCACGTATATTTTATAAACATTATTATTTTTATGTAGAGCCACTACTAGAAACACTCTAATTTTTTTAATCATGGAATGAGGGAAAATGTTTCTTTAAAATACAGACCTTCAACATGTTCATCAACATATCAATAAAGTATTGATATATTTTTGGAATTTTATCTATTATTATTCAACTAATTTATGTACACTTATTTTGTATCAAATTTTTTTTAGTTTCTATACATGGATGAAGTCCACATTTTATTACCTAGCCAATTAAATCCAACTCTTCATTCATTGAATAAATCCATTCATTTTGATCAAAAAAATTCTAAAACTGATTTTGTTTAGATTTTTGAAATGAGTGATGTATTATTTTCTAATCTTATTATTCTTCTTGTATGATCTAGATAATTATAATTTCTAATAATATTATTTTATTCTTCATTTTTCAGTAAATAATGAAATTTCAATATTTATCGTCCAGATTCATTTTCCTCATAACATGATTCATCTGAATTCTTGCTAAGTTTATTTTGTCTCACATTCACTCCTGTTGTAAATATGTAATTATTATTCATTATTTTTCTTAAAATCATTTTTACGTAATTTTTTTCTAATTTATTTCACATCATAGGAATATATAAATTTATATCAATGTTTTTCCAAAATTTGTAACTACTTATTATTGGTGAATATTCCATACAAATTCATTATTCAACAGTCTCATCTAACATTCCATGATTCTGATTTTTTAGTTTTATTGAACATGGACTTCAGAAAAACATTAAAATATTTCACGGATAGTTTTTCATAATACCAAATTCATATGAAGTCATGTTGGATTACGACCTTAGTAATCATCTATTTTTTATATTAACAATATTACTAAAAACTTCTCCACAATATAACTTTTAAAATTGGTATTATGCTAAAATGATTCATCCCATTTCCACAAAAAAATATATTTTTTCCATAATGATACTCTATATTGTTTTGGGGTGTAAGAAGAACTAAACTAATGTTTTATTCCATAGATTTTAAAATAGGATTAAAAATAATATCATCTGAACTCATATGCACTATCAATTCCCACCATCATTATAAAAAACCAAATTTCACTATCATAATATTTTTTTTAAATATGTAAACATTCCAACATCCTCTAACTTGTGTTTCATAAACATGATGGTAGTCATCCGAGTGAAATAATCAATTAAAGATATAAAGTAAAAAATATATTTTTTAATTAATATATCACCAGTCCACAAATATTTTAATGAATATGTTCAAGAGTTATATTAGTCTGAGTCTCGTCTTTATTACGAGTTTTCAAATACATTCTAACTTTTTGTAAAGTTGTTTAAGTATCAAATTATCTTCTTTCGAATGATATAAATTTTCAAACAATATAAACTTTAGAATTTTTTTTCTTTTCTACCCAAGATGGATAATTAGGTGATGGAACCACTTATTCTCATACTTAAAACATAGATATCATCAGTTATTAAGTTCCCTAATATGAAAAATATCTACAGTAGTATTTTCTATTCATCTAAAAACTATTCCCTCCTCTATAGTTCTATTTTTATAATAATATATTATAAAAATGAGTTCTTTAAAATAATGAAAATTTGAGTTATACTATGTATATTATCTTTTATTCCACCAGTAAATATATCTTCCATATATTTTATATTATCTACTTCAATCTCGGTAATTAAAATTTCATTCATTTTTTAAGGAACTATCAATATTGAAAGTAATTACTCATCCATAATGAATTTATAAATCAATCATGAGTTTCATACAATATTTAATGCATAATGAAACATCATTATCAATTATCCATCGTTTTTTATTGTTTTTAGAGCTGTGTCAACAATGAATAATATTTCCTCTACTTTATTCTTTCCATATTCCTTTTATATTATATTATAAGAAACATGTTCTGGAAGGATTTTCATAAATTTTTCATCAATGTGACTGGGTTGGTCATATATTTCACCGAATTATTCTAGGCAATAAAATTGATTTTTATTGGAACATTACTAGCATCTGGATTTGTTTTACATTTCTTACATTCAGGGACATTGAAAAGTTATTCATTACACTTTACACATTTCTTCCATTATATTAATACCTATTTTTTGGAAGATACATGTTATTTAAAAAATTTTATTACATGTTACCATAAATTATAATACACGAACAAAACCCATCAAAAATTTGGTAACTATAGAAGTTTTATCTTTTGGTATAATAATATTTTCATGGTTCATAAGATCTTTCTACTTCAGTTACATTTTGGCATTAGGAGGATTTCATTCTGGGGTAATTTTTAAATTTTTTTAATGTGATATGTTTTTCAAATCCTTTATCCACTCTTGATTTACAAGCATTTTATTTACCCCTAAAACATTATAAAAATTAGTTGAATTTATTATATTAGTGGGTGGATATTTCACATAATTCTTGCATTAATGTTTTTATGAAACTTTAGATTAATTAAATTTTAATTTTGAAGCCTTGATGATGTTTTCATTAAACATTAGTATAGTAATTATTACTTAAATGTTTTTTGAATGAATTTTCTTAATGTCGTGTTCCTTGTATATTGTCATCATAATAATGTATTCAACCATATTACCTTTTTCAACAATTATAAGTTTGAATATTAAGTTCTCAAAGATGTATTCTTCTTCAAACATAAAATCATATTTCCATCCTTCAGAAACATTTAAAATTTCATTCTTTATCATTCCTTTTTCATTCTTGAGAGTTATATTTTTATCAATACATGTAGCAAGTTGGGATATGAGTTGATGCTTCTTATTACATTTCTCACCTCCTTCTTCAACAGTAGTTGAAGAATCTTTTATTTTCCCTATATTTTCAGTGAAGGTTCTAAATCATTAGGAACATTAAATTTCTATTGAATAATTTGAATCTTTTTTAGATTCTAGATAATTAAATTTTAATATTATTTTGATACTAGTTGAATTATTATTTCCACCAATTTACTTATTTTCTTTCATTGAATTTTTATTGATATTTTCCACCATGGTTTTTCCCTTATAATCTTTGAATTCAACAACAGTTTTTTTGGGGAAATTCAATCCAAAATTCACTATTACACCACACTCAAAAAATATGTGATAATTTTTTCCAATATAAATTCCAATTCCTCTCCAACAGTTCTTAACGATAAGAGACATGGGTTTTTTCATTCAATTCATCATACTCACTACCCTCAACATCACACAAATCAACATTCTCAACATCTTGAAATTTCATCATTCACATGTCATAAAAATCCATTTTATAATTAATCATATTTTAAAAAAAATATCTTTATCAATTTCATATGAAAAAATAATGTTATGTAGTTAATCATGAGATAAATCACATTTATCTTCTAAAGAAGAAATTTTAGGAAAAAAACATTCAAAAAAGATTCAAATAGGTTTCATCAAAATTGTAGAATATTCCAAGAGATCTCAAAAACCTATGATATTGCAAACTACATCATTTACTATAATGAAGTACTCATTAGTGATTTAATCATCTATAATTATTTTGTTTTTAGTCTTTTTATGATTGACTATAATTTTATATTCAATCAAATTACTACTCCCTTCAAAAATACTTTCAAGAATTCACACATGATATTTTCTACTTTGAGACCCATGACAATCATATTATCATTTTCTGAAAAGTACATAAGAATAGTATTTCATGATTTTTAATTAATGTCAATATTTCCCTTTTAAAAAAATTCATTGGATATTCATTTTGAATGTGTGGGAAACCAATTGTATCAACAGCAATAAACAACCACGCCAATAGATAGACGTTATGGAATCATAATGTTTTTCTATCCCTGATAATTTTTGAAATCAATTATAATAACTTCTCTACTGTTGATGTAATTGAAATTTTCAAGGATATAGATTTACCAGGGGAACATTCCCTATAATTTTAACTGATCTTTTAAAGTATAAAAAAACAATAGATGGGGGGTGAATAAGTTATTGTATTTTTTACAAATTATCAAATTTATGAATCTTTACACAGGAAACATGTTATAGTCACTTGTTTATCAACAGATAATAAACTCAAATGAATGAATTTATTGAAAACTAAACAGTACACACAAAATTTTTATGTTTCATCCTCTGGTGTGAGATCCAAAATTTTTTCTATAGCCACTCTAATGGGTCTATGTAAATTAAATATTATGAAAAAGTTAATACACCATGTGTCAAATCCAATTAGAAATCTTTTATATTTTAGTTGGAATGATTAAAATGACTCATATCATTTTAAAAAAAAGTTATTTTAAAAATGTCACCCATAAAGAAAAAATTAAATTGATCAGACTACACCACATGGTTATGTATGAAATTTCAATCAAATAATACCACTATCTGATTTCACACTATAGTGGACTTCATCTAGTGAAGTCCATCAGGTGTCCCTATTCCCATTTTCATATATCTATTGGACCTTTTCTAAAACTATGATAGATAAAATCATATGTTCTATCTAATTAAAAAACATTCACTTATCAAACATCTTCTCAAGAATCAAATTAATTCCCTTAGTCTCAATAAATATGTCCATTAATATGGAATTAATTATATCCAATCATCGGATCATAATACTCTTTCTAGAAAATCTTATTTAAATCTAAACTAAAACAATAAGAAAACTCAATTCTTAAACCAATTCTATAGAGTATCAGATTTTATGACTGAGTGATTAGATTGAAATTATGATGTACATTGTACGTCTTTTTATAGGTTATCTATAAGTGATAAGGTTCAGAAACCAATTTCTATTTTCTAATCACTCAAACTCTACAAATCTGAAATTCACATGTGTTTTATCTTCATTTTAACCCATTCAAATCATTTCAACTCTTCTGTTGATTTGTCAAAACATATTAAACAATCAAAGAAAATCTTTAATTATACACCATACTTGAATGATATCATTGAAAATGTTTTTTTCTAGAAATTTATTATCCAAAATATCATAGTCTGAAACGCTATCCATCAATCTAGTTCTCTTGAACCAATTTAAATAACCATTTTATTTATCCCATGATACACTAAAAAAGATACAAATTATTGCTCACTTTGATAATTCAAGAAAAATGATAATGGTTTAATACCTTATTGAAACTTATATATTCTTTATTAAATGACATTTCATTTCTACCTAATGCATTCTATCATTTTCATTTGCTAGATATTTTGAACAATTTTAATTCCTAATTCCCATGTCACTATAAACTATATTCTACTGATCAACATCAAAATTAATCATCATACACATACATTTCTAGAATAATTGTATGGTGATCAGGCTCTAGAGCACTATATTTGAATAATTATCTATGTCATAATCTCATATGATGAATATTTGGAAGAAATGTTATTTTCATAGTATTTATAGTTAATTTAAATTTATATAAACTACATGATCCCACTAACCATGACACATACAGATCTCTGACAAATTCCTTGTATAATTACCTATATCTAATTCCTTTAAAAAATTCATCCATTGAAATTAACTCAGAAACTACCTTATATATGATCTGATCTATCTGATACCAAACTTGAACCATTCTATCTTCAGACAACCCCTACATATATTCAACTTCTATCGAAAAGATTATTCAAACTTACATATATTTTTTGTTGAAAGAAAGTCAGTTCTCCACTATTTCATAGAATTAGATATTAAAATAAAATATCGTGTGCCTATATAATTTTTTTTCACATGTTAAAAAAATAATATCTCATTACTCAGAAATAGAAAAGATAGAATTTGTAACAAAAGAAATATATGATGATTCAATCCTGATCAGGTGTTCTCATGGATATCCATCCGATAAATTTCATTTCATCAAATAATTATAATTTATTTAACATTCAGATAACTAAAACCACTAGACCATTGAGAACATATGTGACCTGTGCTACTTGGTTTGAATAGTTCCATCCGAAAGACTTCAATTTTAGAGACATCAGGAACTTTAATTTATCTTTTCTACTTCTAAATCCAGCATGTATCATGACTTCTGTATGATATTTTAGGAACATGAATGAACATAAAATTACTATCTATATATTTTTTGAAACTTATAATATATCTTTAATTTTATATTTTAGAAATATAACAAAATTTTGGAATCTTATTCCCATAAAAATTTTACATTTCATTAAAAACACTATCTAATGGAACAAATTTAATTGATTTCATCTTCATAAAAACTCATACATCATTTTGAAAAACTATGACTGATGTGTCATCAGATTTCTAACCATTCGAAATTTTTTTTCTATCTAAATTTTCATAAAATGTTCAACCAAAAAGTTATAAAAATTTTGCACAAAATATTTCATTCTATTAAGAAAAAAATATTTTGAAATTGATAGAGGTCATAAAAAACAAAACATAGTGAAAAAGGTGAAATCACAAAGGATATTCAGTTACCCTGTTTTTATTTGTTGACCACTCCTAATAAAATATTTTAAAACTCATCATTATTTATAAACTAAAAAAATTAAAAAAATCATTTTTGAATATTTTTCAAAAAATAGTATTTCTCAAAAGAGTGTTATAAAACCACCCTACTAGATAATGTACTATTTTTAATGGAATTAAATATTTTGGTGCGAAGATATTTTGTGTCCATTTTAGGATAAAATACCCCTTACTTTTATATTATCCTCTAATTTTTATTTCTCTCCCACATTTTATGAAACCCATTGCTTTATTTCATTTAATGTAAGAAAATACATATTTATTATAATAGGATAAGGTTGTACAAATTCTATCCTTATCTTAACATAATCCAATGAATGGTGGGGAACCTCTAAAAGATATATATATAAAGTCTGTAGTAGAGCATGAATGTTATTTTTCATCCTAAATTTCACAACTCATTCCTTGGGATTTTTTTGATGATATCAACAATTTCATTTTTTTTAGAATTATATTCTAGAGAAAAATCAACAGCCAGAACATTCTCATTTATAGAGTGAAACATAATATCAATTTTTTTATATTGACTGTTGGATATGATTTTAGGAATATAAATTTCACTTGAATTATCACAACGTATATTCAATGGTTTTTTGAAATTCTACCTTAATATCATTACACATAATTTTCATCTACAATATTTGAGTACAATCCTATTTAGCACCAATATATTATTATTTTGATGTGCTCAACATTATAGAATATTATTTTTTACTATTAAAAATCTCAAAATATTTTTCAAAGAAAATTTTTCCTCATATGTTGACTTTATATCAACACAATCTCTAGCCTAATAAGTATCAGATAACCAGGAAAGTTAATATCAAAAATTATTTTTTATAAAATATCATCTAAAATTGTTCATTTCACAAGTCCTGAAATTTTCATTTGTTCAAATAAGTTAGATTCACTCCAATCACTCTGATATCTTTCACATAATGTCACAATATTAACAATATGAGGTCTTAAAGCTGTTAGATAGGGAAAATTTCTAATCAATTTTTTGAATTCTATTTCATTCATAATTTTTATAGATTAAAATTTAGTCATATTATTCACAACTAAAATAGGAGTATAAAATTATTTGTATTTTTTTATTCTAATATTTTGTAATAATTCCCTACCAAATGTTTTTTTTAGATAAGAAAATTTAATTTTTATTTTGTTGAAATTTTAAAGTAATGAGGAAATTAAATGATATCAACATTTAATTCTAAATTTTTGTTTAAATTTCCAGATAAACATATTTACAAACAATTTCTTGATCAAAAAAAATTAACATAATATACATAAAGAAATTATAATAAGGGTGATGGAGTAATTATCTTTAACATGGAAGTTGTTTTCAACCTTCCCTTTATATAAATTTAAACTTTTCAAACAAATTTCATATTTGGAATATAACGAACATAGATCTTTTTTGAAAACATACAAATCATTATTAAATTTACATAATTTTCTTTCATTATTGTCAAGTAAAAACACACATGGATGTCCAATTTAAACATATTCTTCAATTTCACCATTTAGAAAAGTTGAATTTACATCCATCTAATAGAAGTTGTAATTTTTCAATGAAACAATTTCTTGGAAATTTTTAATTGTTTCTAATAGTTTAGTATGATTTTTGTTTCAATATGTAGACCTTAAACTTTTGCATATCATTTGCATACAAGACTAGACTTAATTTATGAAAGATATCCATGTTCATTAAAACACCCAATTATTTTTGAGTGTTCTTCTTCTTAAATAATTTCAATTTATTTGATAGCTTACATTTCATGCAACACCAATCTTAAAAAATCATGATATACTATTTAATATTAAGATGAAAATTTGAATAGTAATTTGATTCTTAGGAATAGTAAACTATAAATTAGAATAATAAAAACACCAATGAAATTATAAAAAAAAATTGGTACTCATAATTGAAAAATATGGTATATTTATATTAAAGAATAAGTAAATTATTTTTTATAATGATAAATCATGTGTTGGTATTTTTGTGAATTGTAAATTTTAATTTAGAAGGTTATAAATAATATAATTATTGGAAAAAAAATTTATTTCTTTAAAATAGATTCGTAAATTTATATTTTTAATATGACAATTATAATATAATTTAATGAGACAATAATTAATTTTTCAAACTATCGTATAATAACTCTTAATTTTGATATCGATATTTTTTTATTACAGTGTGAATTTAATTTGAAATTAAATTTATAATATTTTGAAAATTATTTTCATAAAATAGATTCTATTTTCAATGTCTATAAGTTTTAAAATTACTATAGTTTTTTGATGAATTTTTTTGAAATAGTTTAGTTAATGGTGAATAGTGAAATATTATAATTTATGGTATTTGATGTTCTAAGTAAAATGAATGAATTTTTAATTTTTGTTTGATTTAAAAAACATTCTTTAGAAGAATAATTCAATAGTTACTATATTTATTAACAATAATCATTACTTCTGACAGTTTTGATCCAATATATTAAAAAAATGAATAAAATAATTAAAAAACACACCTCTCCTCCCACTATAAATACCATACCTCACCACCCATTCTCATCTCACCTTATAAGACACGATTATTTATATAATTATTCCCAACTCCCTTCTTAAGCCTATTACCCTTGTCAAATTCAAACATGTTTTTTCCAAAATACCAAATCCATGTAATTGAAGAAGGTTCCCAAGGAGATGATATTCAAGAGGTAAAATCCTCCTTTCCGATTTATATAATTTATTTTCTTATAATGTCCACACCTCCCATATACATAGTGGCTTGGTAAATCCATTATAATATATATACAATAATATTACTATTAATATTGAATATCAATCATAAAATCTATTCCCTTATAATTTTATTCTAAAGAAGAAAACATTGTACTATAAGTGTCGATTTACCCCCTTTGGGGATGATGAGTTTTTTTATATCATTACCACTGTTTAGGAATGTCATAAAACCTTTTTTATGGCTAAAAAATTATAATATTATTTCTCAAACTTATTTAATACTCTAGAGCCAACTTATAATGATAATATAAAATAAAATGATACATGTTTGTGGTGGTCGTAAAAACCAACAAAATAAATTAAAAAATTTATATTATCATTTTATCTAATGAATCAACCTCATACCAGATAAATAAAAGATATATGTGACAATTTAAACAATCATAATTTCATTAATACTAAATAATTACTCTTTTATATAAGTTTTTCCCACATAAATATAACTCCCACATTTATACTCAATAGACCTGACCATAAAACCCTCAAAAAAACGCTCATAGAAAAACAAAATTAAACATTATAACTAATAAAAATGGCCACAAATGAACCTAATAAAATTATAATAAAACTAATATATTTTAAAGAGGTTACTAATTCTGTAATTTATTAATCTAATTTTATTGTATAGGATATTATTTACAAGTTTATAATGATTTTAAATATAAGGTAAGGGTTTTCTCATATTGCTTTTATTTTTGTGAGTTATTCCTAATTCACCACTTATTTATTTTGTGTGGTCTATGTATATTTCTCTTTTGATATATCATATAATAATATTTTTATCTTCATGATATTAAATGTTTCATTTTCTGATTATTAATTTTACAGGTCATACATTTCTACTAATAACAAAGTTGTAAGATATTTCTTAACAGAATTTTCAATTTCTGGGTTAAACTTCATTTTCATTGATTATTTCACAGTAATGTTATGTGTAAAATGATTTTATTGTTATATTACATTATATTTACAATTTTTTTGTGGATTTAAAATGAATGCATCTTATCTATTCATTTAATAAATAATATGATCCTTATATTGGACTTCATCTAAAATTTCATTTATTGAGGTAGATGTTTGATGTTATGCACCTATTTTAATTTCAATGGGGTATATGATAACCCTTATATTTATGACCATCACTCATTTATGATTTCATTAAATTTCCATATTTCCTATATCATGGAAATTATTAATTAATATTTCATATATAAATTTATCATATGGTGTTTATTTTTAAATATATTTGATTAAAAGAGGAAATAATTTTAAATCCGTCTCTTATACTAAAAACTAATAATTTTAAAAATTCAATTTTATTGTCTAAATAAATTGATAATTTCAATATTTTGGTATTCTTTTGACATGCATACATGAGTGGGTCTGATTATAGATAGACAATAGATGCATTGATTATAAGGCCCCAGCCTTAAACCTTACTTAATCTTGAGTTATTACAAGATTACACGTTGAGGATATTTTCAGGTTTAGAGTTTTAGAGAATTAGATCATAAGACTTGCATTACATTCCACATATAAACAAAGTGGTTACATAAAGATAGTATTCTTCATTCCCATCAATGGAAACACATTTAAAATAAAACATGGATTATTTCTTAACACATCCTTGACTCTATCATCTTATCATGTACCTTTCCCTTGACCTGTGAAAAACATTTCAAAAACTTGGGATGAGCATAAAAACTCAGTATGGGTTATAAAAAAAACATGGAAAGGAAACATGAATTCATATATACATAAGAATGAAATCATACTTTACCCATAAAACATAGGCACATTAACATACCTCATAAAATCATGAATAAATCATAGAAATCATAAGACATAAAGGTAACATGAGGCATTCATAACATTCTTACGTAGGGAGTAACCCTCTTGGTTACGTATGGAATACCCATCACAGTATATTCCCTAAAATCTCTTCGGAGAAACCTTAACGTTTCACTCCTTCGCGTTACCCAATGCATTGGAGAGCTATAACGGGCTCACCCGCCCTTAGTTTATCACGGAACCACCCGTCTTCATAATAATGCCCAAGAACCATAACATAATTCATATCACATAAAACATGCATAAAGGAAACATAAAATTTCCACATTTCAATCACGAGATATCAATACAACACATTGATATAATAAAAACATTATGAAAACCATTTTTAATATCAAAGTAAAAGAAAAGTAAAACATGGTATTTATTTTTCTTTTAAAAAGAAGGTATGGCTTGTAGAGGAAGCCGAAACTCAAATAACGGTTACGACGGCGGAGAAGTCATTGTCGCCGCATACGTACGACAAAAACATTCCCTTTTGTCGTTTAGTAAACGCCTCGTATAAAAAAGATTCCTTTTGAATAAACGTGAAAGTCAAAGGGGTTTATACACCGTATACAAGAAAGTTGTGTATAAAACAAAATATGCCTCAATGAAAGGAGATTGAGACGAAGTCCCATACAAAGATAATTTTTAAAATAAAATAGATACATTATGTGTATTCACTATAAGTACACATAAATAAAGTACAAATACAAGATACGACATAATAATATAATGACATAATTTGAAAGTAGGAGATTAACCCAAGGAATGGAAATTGGGTTAAGAAGTTCCCATACCTCGTATCTGACATGACCCGACCGTTCTTTAAACTCCTGAATAATAAACTTTAGTTAATCTCTACTTGATTATGAATCTTTTCCAAGTTCATTATTCCTTTTATACCATGTTATGAACATCATGTAATCATTTAAGTTAATAATGTTCATTTTGTCGGTATTTGGTTCTTAAGTCAAAAATAGGATTCTTACACTTACATGTTGTTAATTTGGTCAAAGGTTCATTATATCCAGAATGGTATTCATGATGTAGATATCATATATGTCATATATATCCAGTAAATACATTCATTAATAATATTACATCACATTTAGAGGTAAGAAATGAAATGCACCGTTCATGGAGACGGTAAGCCGTACGTACGCATGAACGCTACTTCCATTTCTATTTCATATTTTCTGGAATGTAATCATAATGATATAAGAGTATATTATAATTCCAGTATAATAACATATATAATATCATTAACTTTATCCTTTACACATCCCACATATGGTATTAACGAATCAAATCACTTTTAGGGGGCGGTGGTCCACACTTCCTAAAATGAAGATATCGTGTTTTACCCATAATGGAAACCATAAAGGTATGCCCAAAATGAAAAAACAGAAGCTTAAGGAAAACATAAACATATTATATATCATATATAAAAATAGTGACATCATAATGGCCACCTTTTAAGGTGTTAAATGAGTGTTGAACAATCATCGTTTCGGGAGGCAGAATTTCGCCATCCACGGAAACCTTATGTTCTTTAACCATTTGATGTAGTTGTGTGGAAGTGTAGCTCAAATAAATCTTATAACAACATCCTAGTATATTGAAGATACTGGTGTTGTTACAAAAGAAGTAAATAAAAAGAGTTTAGGGGGTTGGAGAAGCAAAATAAAACAAATGAACTTGAGAGAATGAATTACCTTTAAAAAGTGTAACTCCTTTTGAGTTGAGCCTAAAGGCTTCCTTTGAAAGGATTCTTCCCAAAGGGAATCCTCTAGGATGAGGATAGGAATGTGTAGAGAGCAAATGGGCAGGGGTTGGCCGAGCCAAAGGCTTGAAGAGTGTGTGAAATGAGGTAGAGGTGGGGGCCTTTTATAAGGGGAGAGGAGGGGCACTTTTGGAAAGTAAAGAAACATTACATTATTTGAAAATGTGTTTCGGTTTTAAAAGGTCCCACATTGATATAATTCGTGGATAAGGTGATAAGGCATCGAAATCCATTCATCCAATTGGTTTTGGACATGTTTAGTTCATAGATTTTATATTATCTTTCCATTTTATTTAAATCGTCAAATAATGATGTCATCACTGCATCATTATTATGTCGTAAATAATTAAATTTATTTAATGTATAAAAATTATAACAAAAATACTATGATATAGGAAATCGTTTTATCTTTCCAATGACTATTTATAATCAAATTTTGGACTTGTATAACCCCACTTAAAAATTGTTTTCGTAAAACATATTATGTTTGTGTCATTTTCACTTTAACATTAAATAAAAAGTAATTTATGTCATTTCCCAACAAAAGTGGATCCATGGGGTCCCCAAGTTAGTCCATGGCTTGTATTGGTCGGCCATGACACAACCAATAAGGTTGGGACATGTGTCTAGGTCATTTTATATTATTAAAGCATTATTTATTCCTTAAACTACACTAATTACCACTAATCGCGATTAAAAACTTAATAAGTTACTATTCACCAAAAAATTATTTTAATCTCATTGAACCACATTTTACTTCTTAATGACAACCATGTATGTCGGATTTTCAAAATTCAACACACATTAGTGGTAAAATTTCATTTAACCGAAAAATCAGTTTGCTTGATTACCACTTAGTGGTTTCACTATTCATCAAAAATTGAAGTTTTTCAGAAAATTACCAAAAATTCACCCTAAGCTATATTTGATATTCCGAATTCAAAAATGAAGTCCATTTTACAAAATTCAAATCATATAAGTCACATTAATTAATTTAATAATTAATTCCCGCTGCCAGAGCAAATAGCGTGTTTTTACAAAACAATAAGTATCAAAAGATTGACACTAGTTTAAGTCTAATTTCAAAGTGAAATTGATTCCAATGACCACCATTAGATAAAATGGTAAAAATATATTCTAATTTCACTTTAAAACCAATTCAAAAGATAATCTAATCATATAAATAAATTAGATCAAAAAGAGGTTTTGAATTAAAATGCAACATTTTACACTATTCATAAAAAAAATGAACTTTATCAGAAAGGTACCAAAAATTACACAAAGTAAAATTTGATGTCCCGATTCTTAATAAATGTTTTATTTGGTCCAAAAGAATGTATAAGAGTGATCAAAACTATATTTAATGATGGTTCACCATTAAAAGGTGATAAGTGAACCTTTAGTGAAAATTAGAGTATAAAAGCCTAAGATTGAACTCTTTCCATATTTTAAGCCTTTATCTTTTATTGGATAAATATAAAAACATCTAAAAACATATCTATTCATATTTTAGTTATTTCTATTCATTCCCGCCAGTACAACGGCTACTTGTTAACTAACATAATATTATTATATTACTAGTGTGCTACGTAAGTTTCAAAGAAACTCATCGTTGCGTATCGGGTACGCTATCGAACATAGCAACCCCTTTTAATTAAAATTCATATTTAATTCTCAAATATTAATAAATATGAAAATTATTTATTCTTCATTTACCTGGGATGTTACATCGTTCCCCCCTTTTGGGAATTGCGTCCTCGCAATTTTATTCACTTATCAAAATAAGTGGGGGTATTTATCCCTCATAGCATTTTCAGATTCCCACGTTGCCTCTTCAATCACATGGTTTTTCCAAAAAACCTTTACCTGATGAATCACCTTATTCCGTAACACTTGCTCCTTATGGTCAAGAATCTGGAACGGTTGTTCCTCATAAGATAGGTTCTCTTCCAGCTGAACTACCTCTTGACTCAAAACATGAGATGGATCTGGCATATACTTTCTCAACATCGAAACGTGAAAAACATTGTGTACCTGAGAGATACTCGGAGGTAAAGACACTCGGTATGCAACTGATCCAACTCATTCCAGAATTTCGTATGGTCCAATGAACCTTGGACTCAACTTTCCTTTCTTACCAAATCTCATCACACTTTTCCAAGGAGAAACCTTGAGAAAAACATGATCACCTACCTCGAAAGATAGATCCTTCCTCCGGTTATCCGCATAACTCTTCTGCCTGCTCTGAGCTGTTCTCATGTGTTTCTGAATCAGCTGAACTTTTTCTGCCATCTCTTCTACCAATTCTGGTCCCATCAACTTCCTTTCACCCACTTCATACCAGAAAGCTGGAGTTCGACACCGCTTCCCATATAATGCCTGAAATGGTGCCATCTGTATACTAGAATGAAAACTGTTATTATATGAAAACTCAACCAAAGAAAGATGTTGGTCCCAACTTCCCTGATAATCCATAGAACAAGCTCGCAGCATATCCTCCAATGTCTGAATTGTTCGTTCTGACTGTCCATCTGATTGAGGATGAAAAGCTGTACTAAAATTTAACTCAGTACCCAACGACTTCTGAAGGCCTTTCCAAAAGTTAGAAGTAAACCTGGGATCACGATCCGATACAATGGAGAGAGGAACTCCATGTAACCTGACTATCTCTTTAAGATACAAACGGGAAAGTTGATCAAGAGAGAAAGTATCTCGTATAGCAAGGAAATGAGCAGATTTGGTCAAGCGATCAACAATAACCCAGATTGCATTATTACCTCGAGATGTCTTCGGTAATCCAACAACAAAGTCCATGGATATATTCTCCCATTTCCACTCTGGCACTGGTAAAGGCTGAAGCATCCCTTTCGTTAACTGCCGCTCTGCTTTAACCTGCTGACAAGTCAAACACTTCACAGTAAAATCAGCAATGTCTCTTTTCATTCCATCCCACCAGTAATACTCCCGCAGGTCTCTATACATCTTAGTACTACCCGGATGAACTGAAAACGGAGAACTATGAGCTTCACATAACAACTCTCTCTTCAACTGTGAATCAGAAGGCACACACAACCTCTTCACAAACCTCAAAACACAAACACAAACTTATCCAAGAACTCATGGATTTTTTTTTTTCATAAGGTCCATGAATACAACAGGTGCATTGGTTAACCCCAAAGGCATAACTACAAATTCATAATGGACATATCTAGTATGGAACACAATCTTCGGAACATCTGCTTCTTTTACTTTCAACTGATGGTACCCTGACCTCTAGTCAATCTTCGAAAAATACTGAGCTCCCTGGAGCTGACACCACTTCATTCGATGGCCCAACATCTGCTGAAGTAGTTGCAAAGGATTTCACCACCCCTTTCTGCTTGTAGTCTAACTGCTTCCCATCACTCAAGCTCCTTGTCGGACACTCGTTTGCATAGTGACCCATCTCATTGCACTTATAACATTTCACTAACTGTAAATCAAATTTGTTTTTACCTTCACCTTGATCCTTTTCAGTGCAATCACGAGCCTTATGTCCCATCTTACCACATCGGTAGCACTTCCCAGAATTCAGAAGACATTCCCCAGCATGCCTTTTGCCACATTTATCACAAACTGGAAACTTAGTTCTCTTACCATCAGACTTTTTTGAAGAATTCTTACCTTTCTCCTGCCACCTCGGTCTCTTCTTCTGCTGGTTGTTATAGAAAACTTGGTCATCGGCAAACTCCATTTCCACCTTCTCAGCACATCGAACAAGCTTTTCATAACTTTTAAACTCACGAGAAGCTAATGCCCTTCGATACTTTGGCTTTAATCCTGAGTAAAAACGATTGAATTTACTATCAAGGTCTCGGATAAAATTGGGAGCATACCTTTCCAATCGAGTGAACCTTTCTTCATAGGCAGCCACTGAGTCTTCCTCTTGCCTCAATTCCAAGAATTGCTTTTCCATCCTAAGTCGAACAGCCTTAGGAAAATACTTCTCAAGAAACATACCTTTGAATTCATCCCAGTCAAGAGCATCAATCTCATCGGCATCCCTGATATTTTTAACCATGGACCACCACTGATCTGCTTCACCCTCCAAACGGTAAATAGCAAGACTAACCTTTTGATTGTCTAAACACCCCATGACATCAAAAATCTTCTCCAGTGCTTTAATCCACCCTTCAGCTAGCACAGGGTCAGATGATCCTCTGAATGATGGGGGATGTTGCCTCATGAAATGTTCCACCACTGACATGTTCCTCTGCGGTTGATCTGGATGATCTCGTGCATGGATACCACCACCATTTATCGCCTGAGTCAACTGCGCCATTACTGCAACAAACTGTTTAGTTCCAATTCCGACCATTTCTGGATGCTGATTCGGAAGGTTATTTCCTTCTGTATGCCTTCCTAGCACAGCTTCCCAGTTTCCTCAGCAGAAAACCATTCTGAACACCGAAATATCTTAGGCGAAGCAACATGGTAATCCGTAAATGCTATATCATTTCAATCATATTATAATTTAACACTTTTCTAACTCCTAAAGTTGTCTAAACCGACCTCTGATACCAACTATAAGGCCCCAGCCTTAAACCTTACTTAATCTTGAGTTATTAGAAGATTACACGTTGAGGATCTTTTCGGGTTTAGAGTTTTAGAGAATTAGATCATAAGACTTGCATTACATTCCACATATAAACAAAGTGGTTACATAAAGATAGTATTCTTCATTCCCATCAATGGAAACACATTTAAAATAAAACATGGATTATTTCTTGACACATCCTTGACTCTATCATCTTATCATGTACCTTTCCCTTGACCTGTGAAAAACATTTCAAAAACTTGGGATGAGCATAAAAACTCAGTATGGGTTATAAAAAAAACATGGAAAGGAAACATGAATTCATATATACATAAGAATGAAATCATACTTTACCCATAAAACATAGGCACTTTAACATACCTCATAAAATCATGAATAAATCATAGAAATCATAAGACATAAAGGTAACTTGAGGCATTCATAACATTCTTACGTAGGGAGTAACCCTCTTGGTTACGTATGGAATACCCATCACAGTATATTCCCTAAAATCTCTTCGGAGAAACCTTAACGTTTCACTCCTTCGCGTTACCCAATGCATTGGAGAGCTATAACGGGCTCACCCGCCCTTAGTTTATCACGGAACCACCCGTCTTCAAAATAATGCCCAAGAACCATAACATAATCATATCACATAAAACATGCATAAAGGAAACATAAAATTTCCACATTTCAATCACGAGATATCAATACAACACATTGATATAATAAAAACATTATGAAAACCATTTTTAATATCAAAGTAAAAGAAAAGTAAAACATGGTATTTATTTTTCTTTTAAAAAGAAGGTATGGCTTGTAGAGGAAGCCGAAACTCAAATAACGGTTACGGCGGCGGAGAAGTCGTTGTCGCCGCATACGTACGAAAAAAACATTCCCTTTTGTCGTTTAGTAAACGCCTCGTATAAAAAAGATTCCTTTTGAATAAACGTGAAAGTCAAAGGGGTTTATACACCGTATACAAGAAAGTTGTGTATAAAACAAAATATGCCTCAATGAAAGGAGATTGAGACGAAGTCCCATACAAAGATAATTTTTAAAATAAAATAGATACATTATGTGTATTCACTATAAGTACACATAAATAAAGTACAAATACAAGATACGACATAATAATATAATGACATAATTTGAAAGTAGGAGATTAACCCAAGGAATGGAAATTGGGTTAAGAAGTTCCCATACCTCGTATCTGACTTGACCCGACCGTTCTTTAAACTCCTGAATAATAAACTTTAGTTAATCTCTACTTGATTATGAATATTTTCCAAGTTCATTATTCCTTTTATACCATGTTATGAACATCATGTAATCATTTAAGTTAATAATGTTCATTTTGTCGGTATTTGGTTCTTAAGTCAAAAATAGGCTTCTTACACTTACATGTTGTTAATTTGGTCAAAGGTTCATTATATCCAGAATGGTATTCATGATGTAGATATCATATATGTCATATATATCCAGTACATACATTCATTTATAATATTACATCACATTTAGAGGTAAGAAATGAAATGCACCGTTCATGGAGACGGTAAGCCGTACGTACGCATGAACGCTACTTCCATTTCTATTTCATATTTTCTGGAATATAATCATAATGATATAAGAGTATATTATAATTCCAGTATAATAACATATATAATATCATTAACTTTATCCTTTACACATCCCACATATGGTATTAACGAATCAAATCACTTTCAGGGGGCGGTAGTCCGCACTTCCTAAAATGAAGATATCGTGTTTTACCCATAATGGAAACTGTAAAGGTATGCCCAAAATGAAAAAAACAGAAGCTTAAGGAAAACATAAACATATTATATATCATATATAAAAATAGTTACATCATAATGGCCACCTTTGAAGGTGTTAAATGAGTGTTGAACAATCATCGTTTCGGGAGGTAGAATTTCGCCATCCACGGAAACCTTATGTTCTTTAACCATTTGATGTAGTTGTGTGGAAGTGTAGCTCAAATAAATCTTATAACAACATCCTAGTATATTGAATATACTGTTGTTGTTACAAAAGAAGTAAATAAAAAGAGTTTAGGGGGTTGGAGAAGCAAAATAAAACAAATGAACTTGAGAGAATGAATTACCTATAAAAAGTGTAACTCCTTTTGAGTTGAGCCTAAAGGCTTCCTTTGAAAGGATTCTTCCCAAAGGAAATCCTCTAGGATTAGGAGAGGAATGTGGAGAGAGCAAATGGGCAGGGGTTGGCCGATCCAAAGGCTTGAAGAGTGTGTGAAATGAGGTAGAGGTGGGGGCCTTTTATAAGGGGAGAGGAGGGGCACTTTTGGAAAGTAAAGAAACATTACATTATTTGAAAATGTGTTTCGATTTTAAAAGGTCCCACATTGATAGAATTCGTGGATAAGGTGATAAGGAATCGAAATCCATTCATCCAATTGGTTTTGGACATGTGTAGTTCATAGATTTTATATTATCTTTCCATTTTATTTAAATCGTCAAATAATGATGTCATCACTGCATCATTATTATGTCGTAAATAATTAAATTTATTTAATGTATAAAAATTATAAAAAAAATACTATGATATAGGAAATATTTTTAGCTTTCCAATGACTATTTATAATCAAATTTTGGACTTGTATAACCCCACTTAAAAATTGTTTTCGTAAAACATATTATGTTTGTGTCATTTTCACTTTAACATTAAATAAAAAGTAATTTATGTCATTTCCCAACAAAAGTGGATCCATGGGGTCCCCAAGTTAGGCCATGGCTTGTCTTGGTCGGCCATGACACAACCAATAAGGTTGGGACATGTGTCTAGGTCATTTTATATTATTAAAGCATTATTTATTCCTTAAACTACACTAATTACCAGTAATCGCGATTAAAAACTTAATAAGTTACTATTCACCAAAAAATTATTTTAATCTCATTGAACCACATTTTACTTCTTAATGACAACCATGTATGTCGGATTTTCAAAATTCAACACACATTAGTGGTAAAATTTCATTTAACCGAAAAATCAGTTTGCTTGATTACCACTTAGTGGTTTCACTATTCATCAAAAATTGAAGTTTTTCAGAAAATTACCAAAAATTCACCCTAAGCTATATTTGATATTCCGAATTCAAAAATGAAGTCCATTTTACAAAATTCAAATCATATAAGTCACATTAATTAATTTAATAATTAATTCCCGCTGCCAGAGCAAATAGCGTGTTTTTACAAAACAATAAGTATCAAAAGATTGACACCAGTTTAAGTCTAATTTCAAAGTGAAATTGATTCCAATGACCACCATTAGATAAAATGGTAAAAATATATTCTAATTTCACTTTAAAACCAATTCAAAAGATAATCTAATCATATAAATAAATTAGATCAAAAAGAGGTTTTGAATTAAAATGCAACATTTTACACTATTCATAAAAAAAATGAACTTTATCAGAAAGGTACCAAAAATTACACAAAGTAAAATTTGATGTCCCGATTCTTAATAAAAGTTTTATTTGGTCCAAAAGAATGTATAAGAGTGATCAAAACTATATTTAATGATGGTTCACCATTAAAAGGTGATAAGTGAACCTTTAGTGAAAATTAGAGTATAAAAGCCTAAGATTGAACTCTTTCCATATTTTAAGCCTTTATCTTTTATTGGATAAATATAAAAACATCTAAATACATATCTATTCATATTTTAGTTATTTCTATTCATTCCCGCCAGTACAACGGCTACTTGTTAACTAACATAATATTATTATATTACTAGTGTGCTACGTAAGTTTCAAAGAAACTCATCGTTGCGTATCGGGTACGCTATCGAACATAGCAACCCCTTTTAATTAAAATTAATATTTAATTCTCAAATATTAATAAATATGAAAATTATTTATTCTTCATTTACCTGGGATGTTACATTGATTTTCTCACAAGATGACAAAGTTGGCCAAACTAAATGGGTTTTACCCATTATGATTAAACCGTATTACAAAAGGTCTATATGGTTAATTTACCATGATTAATGAGAACATGAAATCCAAATTATTAATAATTTTCTTCATTAATATTTAATTCATTATTATTCATGTGATTTTAACAATGATATTATACCTGAAATCAAAATTTTCTCAAGTCATTAATTAAATGTAATTTGTTATTAATGTTTTACATTACCATAACTATTATCCCTTATCTTCCCATGATTCAAATAGTTTTCATTAAATTTCATGTATTTTAGTTTTATATATACCTTCATATATTGAGTATTTTTAATTTATTATTGATTCGTGAATGCTTCTATTGTATTTAGCCCATTATGAGCATTTGTGGTCACCCTTTAATTTATTATCTTTTCCAGGTTATGTAGATGAAATGAATTAATTATTTAAAGGATGAAATTACATTCATGTGTTTTGTTCCATAATTGATTACCAATTCAATATCTGAACCATGTATATATCTTTTTATTCCAGAATACTAAATTGAACGGTCCATTGTATTCAAATAATCTATCTATAACAACATTAGAAAGTAAAGATTCAGATCTAGGAAACTGGGGTATAGGTATTTACAGTTGGTAGAAGATATATTTTAGTAGAAACCTTGAAAAATATATGTTAAATTAAAAATAAGTAATGTGATATATATAATAATTCTTTAGAGTATTTTTATAAAACATTTAGCAGTAGAGGAATTTTTATTCAGTGGATCAATAGTCATGGTGATTATGGTAAAACAATGTGTGTGACTTTATTTAGTGGTGGATCATAGTGGATGGAACGGAATAAATTCCCATGGAAAATATATGGATTAACCTGGTGGGAATGACAACATAATTAGAGTTGGAGAAGAGTAGATGATGACCATATTAGGAAATATTACTCGGTTTACAATGAACAACCATACTAATAATATGTTGGATAATTAAAGGTGTTATAAACCCCCATATTTTAGTGGTACAACTAATCCTTCGGTTGGTGAGAAATGGATTAGGTCCCCTTAAATACATATCTTTCATTGGGATGTTATAAAAGAGAAAATGTCATTGTACGATATATTTCCGCAAAGGTGATGCTAATAAATGGTGGTTTTTAATATATAATTCTAAGGATAAAAAAGAAATAAATTACTTGAAATGAAGAATTATTAAGGAAAAATTCTTTGAAAAATATTTCCCTCATGGGGAAAAAGTGAAATGAAAAGAAAACAACTTACCCTAAACAAAAAATAAAAAGATAATATTGTAGAGTATGAAGATACCATCAGAATATTGGTCAGGTATATTATATATTAAATATGTTATTAGGGAATAATATTGATCATTTATTTCAATAACTTAAGAAAAATCTCAATCAATAACCATCTTCTCAATCATTTACATCATATGATGAAAGATTACGAAGAACTATCAAAATAGGGAATGATTTTTCTAGATCTTATATATTAAAATTAGATCAATAGAAGTATATCCTAGTAGAGAACCATGATAAAGTTAATGAAACATATAAGAACAGGGGAATGAATTATTTTTTATGTTGTAAAAATTGAGGGAAGAATCATCTACGAAAATTCACTAACGAAACAAGAGTGTGTTACAAGTATAGAGAGAAGGGTTATTTATCTGATTACTGAATGGGAAAAAAATTATGTTATCCGGTTCTTAAACATCAAATAAAGAAGAAATCATTCAATAAAATTTTCAATGTTTCATGGGAATCCATCATTAATGATATCAAGGGGATATAAATACGTTTATATGATCACTACTACTGTGGTTGATGCACTTAAAGATGTGGTAGTAGGTACATGAATCCTGTCTAATTTATCCAATTCGGTATCTGAATCTAGACAATCAATCTATTTTAGATCTATCTATTTTCCGAAAAAATTGGATATTTTTTATTTGATTTAATAATGGAATGGTCCGTAAAAAATCATAAAGGAAGTCTCACAATAACAAATATGTGTCATGAAGCCCCCATTATAAAAAATAACATGATTTATTTGTTGACCATATCATCAAACCTATGGTAACCATTGATAAAATATTTGTAATTTATTTTCTATTAAAATAATATGTAAATATTTTTTGTAAGAATCATAAAATTACAATTTTTGAGGATGATATAGAATTTTTTATTTATAGAGAAGAAACATCATCGTCTCCCTCTTATCTAGATCCACCCCCATTTGCTATATGGATTGAAATTATTAGGGTGTAAGGGAAAAATATATATGGATGAAGAAGGTAATATTCAAATTTTTTTATTACATATTGTATAAGAATACATTTCTTTATTTCCAATATAATTACTCAGAAACCCCCTAGATCATGGAGTTGAGTTTTCTATTAATTTAATCCCTGGTGAAAAACCATTGTCAAATGCACCCTATGGAATAGCCATAGAGGAATTAGTGGATCTGAGGAAAAAAATAATAGGAGTTGAGTAATAATGGATTTATTCAACTTAATTTCTGTCCATGGAGAGCATGTGTTCCATATATTATGAATAAATATTGATCCTTGTGGTCTGGCTTTGATTATATATAAATAAATGAAATTCTGAAAAAGAACAAGTATCCACTCCATCAAATTGATAATTTATTTGATAAAATTCATGGATCGCAATATTTTATGGAGATTTAAATTATTTTTCGATATCAACAATTATGAGCAAGTAAGGAATACATTCTAAATATTACTTTTTAGACGACGTATGTACATTATGAGGTTACATTAATTACATTTGGATTGAAAAATGAACTATAAGTTCTTATGGATCTAAAGATTATAATATTCATTGAATATCTGGATTATTTTATTTTTGTATTACTTATTGGTATTATTGTATATTCTAAAACTGATGGAGACCATGATAATCACTTTCAAATCATTATTGATACTCTCAGTATGAAAGATTTATATAGTAAATTTAAGAATTGTGAATTATAGCATGAGGAAATTTCTTTTTATACCTATATTGTCTCTAAGGAAGAAATGTTAGTTGATTTAATAAATGTATATATTGTCCAAGAAATGTCCTACACCAATGTACATAACCTAGGTACATAGTTTTATATATTTAGTAGGTTACTATCATCATTTGATTTAGAATGTTTCCTACGTTTCTAACCCATTTACCGAGATCACATGTAAAGGGGTAATGTTCACATGGGAAAAAGAATGGGGATTATGTTTTGATGAATTTATCATAATATTAGAAAATTATTTTATTTTGAATAAACCATCATCAAACGATGGTTTTGTTATATTAAAGGGTGAATTTATGAAACGAATGGGTTATGTATTTATAAAAAATGATAATTTTGTTGAATATGAATCTTGGATGTTGATGATTCATGCACCGAATTATCTAGCTCATGATCGTGAGTATACAGTCATAATATTTTCTATGAAGATACAGAGACACTATTTATATTATGAAATATGTTTGATATATATGTATAAATAGATTTTGAAAAAAAACATTACACAGAAAGAACACAACATGAAGAACATATCATGACACAAGTTACCCAAACATTATAAGTTCTCAATACAATACCACCCAAAAAAATATAACAAGGTATCTAATGAATTGAGTAGGAAAATAATGGAGTTCTATCCATGATGAAGATAAATATAGATAGAATGTTCCTAGATTTAGTTAACATGGATTTAGGGATTGTAAAAGAAGGGGAAGCATGAATAATTTTTTAAATTATTTCTAAACCGTATTTATTATAGAATACAAAACGTTATGAGCATGTTGATGAGAGTTTTATAAAGAAAAAAAATTCAATTAAGGATTGAAATTTGGAATTATTCATGTATGAGGATTGAATTCCAAAATTGGAAAAGTGGTTTTGTATTCCATCAATACATCAGCAAAAATTGAACTATTATATAATGATCATAGCTCATATTTCTTTATACACCATTGCAGTACCAAGATGTATAGTTATCTGAAGGACCATTTTTTTGGATAATATGAAACATGAAATTTCTAACTATGTGTTAAGATTCCTAAATTTTAAACATGTTAATGATGATAGACAAACACTTAGATGAGTCATGAAACCTCTACATAGTCTTATGGGGTAGTACGATGACATTATGATGGAGTCTGTCTCAGGACTAAAAGGGATAACTAAAAGGAATGATGTGATATTGATAAGTGTTGATTATTTTAAACAACCAGCACATTACCTTTCTATAAGAGACAAACTCTCGCTGGAGAACCAAGGAATACTCATTATTAATGAGGTTGTAATACTTCATGTTATACCACTATTGATTTTGTCTGATCGAGTTTCCCATTTGACATCGTAATTTTGGAAGATTGTTCAAAAGGAATTGGATATTATAATTAATTTGAGTATATATTATCACCATCAAATGGACTGATAGTTTAAAAGAACTATTAAATCATTGGGACACATTTTGAGATCATTCTCACTTTACATGCATGATATGTGGGATATATTTTTTACATTAGTAATTTTGTCCTATAATAAAATTTCGAATTTATGAATTCACAATATTATATATGAATAATTTACTGGAATGGTATGTCATACATCAACAATTTGGGATGAATATGGTGAAAGGAAAATTATAGGCGTGTAACTTATTGAATAGAGAATGATCAAGGGAAAGGCTATTCAACTAATAATAAATCATCTCCATGTATGAAAAATTGTAATACTAGAAACCTGCAAAATGATTTATAATTTCATGTGGGATATCATGTACTTATGAATGAATATCCATGGATTTGTGTCATAAGGTTCATTAAGAAAGGGAACCTGGGCCCTTGGTACATCAGAACAAATGAAATTCTGTATAGAATTGGACTTATATCTTATCGACTAGAAATTCCACAAAGTCTCTTTAAAGATCATGATGTTTTCCAAATATCATTGTTAATAAAGTACATTCTAGACCCAAAACATGTACTCACCTATAAAGAAATAGAAATGGATCCCATATGATTTGTCTTAATGTTCAGAGCCTATTGAGATTCATGGTTTTAGAAAGAATGTATTGATAAATAAAATTAATTGATTGGTAAAGGTTCTTTGGATAAATCATAAAATGGAAGACGAAATGTGGGAACCTAAGGATGTTCTGAATAAACACACCCTCATCATTTTAAAAGGTAATAATCATGAAAATGTTTTAGGAAATAATTTTTGAATGATTGATTAATATATGTCATGTACAACCCCTTCTTAGTGGCCTGAAAAGGTAGTTGAAAATTACTTGGCTTAAAGAGACATCCCCTAGACACCAAATGATGGTAATAAATTCCGACGGGCATCAATACAAGAGGGGGTTGATTTTACTTTTAAAAATAAAACAACTGTGAAAACATGATATAAAAAAACTATCCACTATATGATGCATGATAATAGGGAAATAAAACTCAAATTTTAATTTATCAAAATAAAAATATACCCAATTACCACAATATAAGACTAAAATGTCAATGAAAACAATAGAAGACAAAAACTGAAGGGATCTAAAGAAAACAACAAGCTCCAAACATGATCCATGATCCAACACCATAACAACATAAGTATCAAAATGTACTACTAAATAGGTGTGATACTTTTACTTTTCCCATATCTAGATATGTAACATCTGAAAAATGCCCTAATGTTCCAAGAAGGGGTGAGTACTGAAACTCTGAAGATTTTCCACAAATGATATCTTTACTCATGCCATTAGGATTAACCAAGTTATTATATTATATATATATATATATATTAAATAAAACAATTTCTAAAATAGTTTATATCATAATTTAAACAAGTTCCCCGGTAAAACTGATTTGTCAAGATGATATCCCACTCTATGCAAATAAAACAAACAATGTTATAAAACCATTTCAAAAATTCAACCATTTCATAATTGATTCAAATCCGCATATCCACATATCTACACAAGAATGCTTCATTATGAAAGTTCCATACTCATGAGTGGTTTCTCATCGATCTTCCATGCCTTGATAAAATAATTAAATCACATGTACCATTAAATATTTGGAAGCAAGCACTAGATCATATTTTAATGAATCCTCAGAAAGATATATGAACACAAAATACCATGTATGCCCAAAAACAACTTCGAGGACAAAACTACCTCAATGCCAAAACCATTTAAATAAAAAAAATATTGAAAAAAATTCCAACAAACCATTTCAATAAAATCACGATTTAATTGAAAACAATTACTCACATAATCAAAAACAAACAACCATTTTTTAAATATATATTTTATAACCATTTAACAAATAATATTTCAAAATACATCACAATCCCAAAAAATCAACAAACCATCAATAAATAAGGTTTCTACAACGCTTTTTAGTCTAATTTCACAATCAGTTTCAATTAATTAAATCCACTTGAAACTAATACTTAATGTTAAAAATAGTAGAGTCAAGAGGGAATCCACCAACCTTTTTTATATTAATGAAAATGAAAAACAATATAAAAACTCCAATGAAACCGAGTTATATATCTGTGAACCAACCTTAGATGCCTTTTCCTATCATAAACCATGTTACAAATAATCTTATTTGGCATTATAAATCATTGAATTAGCCAAATAATATATAGATCTATGAAACCAAGATAGATATAGATGTAGATATATGAAACCCATTAAGAACAACCAAGAACGAACACTTACTGCAAGAATATGACTTCAAATCACCATGAGGAGCCTCTAGATCACCACTAGATTGATGGGAGATGTTTACTTAGCCATTGCAATGAAAAAAAATCCAATGTTACTGCAGCATATGTGGAAAAAAGGGGGAGTTAGATACCAAAATGTTTTAGATACTCGATTTTAGACTCTCACTTTTAACTCATGCATGGTTAAGAGAACAATTTGGAAAACTCTGCTCTAACTATGCACAAGATACTACTTCATGGGCTGAACATCACATGGTTTGATCACACAGATTCCAAAACATCTATTCTATCTGATTAACAAAAATTATCTTATAAAATGTCTTCTTCATTGTCTCTTTTGCAAGGCTCAGTCTAACTAGTGAAGGCTCACATATTTCCACCCAAAGAAGTGGATAATGAGAAGGATTACCATAAAATTCATCAAAAAATACATTTTTATTAAGTCTTGATCACTATTGTTATACATGATCTCCACAAACAACACATTCTATTACCATGACCCTCCAAAATCCATTACACTGGCTAGCTACATGACTTCCAGCATTTGTATCATCCATTCATATTTCCCATCCATCCAAGTATGATACCCCATACCCATTATCAACTAATTCACAAGGGTTTATTTTAGTATTTCTAGAAATGATATGTAAACCTCATGTCTCTTTCGGAGATAATCAAAACTACCACAACATGCCTCTTTAACAATTCTCTAATATATATTTTTAAAAAATTCTCCAATGTATAGTATTCTCAAATAGGTATAAAGTGATCTAACTTTGGGAGATGATCCACTATAACCCATGTGGAATCATGTTTCTAAAATAATATTGGGAGACTAACTAAATAACCCATAACTATCTACTTCCTCTTCCAATCAATAATAGGTAATGAATGAAACATACATGTTGGTAACTGATGCTCTGTCTTAAGTTGCTGACAAGATAAACATCTTGAAATAAAAATATCCATTATCCATTTCATATAGTTCCAATAAAACTGTGCCTTAAAATCCTAATAAATCTTCTATATACTCAGATGAATAGCCAATATTGAATTTTTTTAAAAATAAAGAAGATGTTCTTAACAAGCCTGAGTTACTACCATCTGGTTTTTTCAAATACAACATTGAACATTCATCCAGATTCTATCCATCATTGGTATCCCCACCATTATGAATTCATTTCATATCAATATATTTTGAGTCATACTTTTGTGACTCTTTAAACATCCTTAACAAATCAAGAACCACTGAAACTAGAAATAAAACCAGAACTTCACCTCGATCTTTACATTACACATGCACGTCATCTAATACTGACCTCAACTACAACCCATTTGAAGCCTATTTTTTTCTAATTGAGTATATGAATATCTTTCTAATGTGTCTTCCACCAAATTTACCTTACATGGTGTGTATATAAAGTCAAAGTCAAACATTTTTAGATACTCTATTTATCTTCTTTGTCTCATATTAAAATCCTTCTGTGAGAAACTATTTTTCAATCCCTTACAATCTGTAAACATAGTAAATCTATTACCAATGAGGTAATGACACCAAGTACTCAAAGCATGTACTAATAAAGCTAACTCCAAATCATATGATTTTTAGTACTTCTCGTGAAATAATAACTCCAAAGATATATAAGAAATAGTATGATACTATTTCATGAGAACACACACAAACCCAAATCTAAAAGCATCACAATAGACCACATACCCTTTTCCGGATTTCATAAAAATCCAGATCATTGGGGATTTAAAGAGAATATTATGTTCTTGAATGGAATTCTAGCATTCATCATTATATTATAATGGAATGTTCTTTTTTTTCAAATCTGTCATAGGTGATGTTATCTGGGAAAAATCCTAATAAAAAAATCACTAATAACCTACTAGGCCAACAAATATTTGCATATGAGAGAAATTCATTTGTGGTTTCCAAGAGATAACAACTTCTATATTATTTGGATCCACTAAATCACCTGTTTCAGAAATTTTAGGGCCATAAAATTATACCTCATATTCCCAAATATCACACTTTGATAATTTGGCATACAGACAAGTATCTCTAAATATTACCAACACTATTCCTGTGTTTTTCTCATGATCAACCCTTATCCTTGAATTCACCAATATGTTTTCCACAAAAACACCCTCAGAAGAATCAATATTTCTCTAAAATATTTGATTCATCAATTATGTAAATACTTATTGTGATTTAGTAAGACCTAAATAACTTCAAAAAAAATTCATTATGCCCATTTTTACATATAAAAGAAGTTTTTGGAATATCCTCCTACCTAATTCATAATTAGTTACATCCTGAGCAGAAGCCAATTTTAGAGAACCACTGTTTTCCCCTCAATTTATCAAACAGATCGTCGATACATGTAACTGGATACATATTTTTTATTATAAATTTTTTAATATTATAATAATACACACACAACCTTAGGTTCTCACACACATTTTTGAAAAACCAAACTAGTCCTCCCCACAGAGACATGATATTTCAAATGAACCCCTTACTTTCTAGCACCTCAAACATCACTTTCAATTTCCTTAACCTTATTTGTGTCATCCAGTAATTCATAAGGAAAATATTACTAGTCACCATAAGGAGATCAATCATACACTAAACTACCATTATAGATGGTACCCCTGAGATGTTTTTTAGAAATAGATCTGGAATCATATCCAAAACTACTTGGAAACTACTCTACTCAATCACTTCCTTCGATGCCAAATTTAATGCATCCAACTTGTAAGAGATCATTCTAATTTATAGTTATGATAATACTATTCCACCTACCATTAAATTACTTTATCCATTATTCAGATGCTTGATGCCATCCTTAGTCGCGAAACTAACTATTCTTATATAATAGTTGAGGTGAGTCTTGAGAATTTTCAACCAATAAATATCAATAATTATAATGATTACATTAATCTAATGCACGAATAAATATTATTCAACTCAACTCCATCAATGTTTATAAATCATGCTCTACATGAAAAGGCTAGATATTCACATTGAAAAAGAGTATTTTAAATTTTAGTCATAGAAGTTTTCAACGAAAATTTTAAACACATCAAATCAAAATCACAATATAAAATAAAGGAATGAGATGTAACCATATGAAATAACTATTAAAAAACTGTGTGTTATTAAAATAATTTTTCCTCGCAGCATAGATGATCAAGGCTAATCATCTACAATAACATGTTTAGCTCTATATAATTGATTTGTGACTACACTATTCTCTTTGTTTCCCTATTGAGATTACACTACTGGAAGAGTCAAGGTATTCTTGGAATCCCCATATCTATCTTGAGTTTTTTTGAAGATATTGATTCTATTTCCCTCATCCCATCGAAGAATGTGATTTTTACTACACCTGATAAGTGTCCCGAATACTTGGCCTTGGAGAACTGAGAAAAAAGTGCTGAAGATGAACGATTTTTTTAAATTTTGGAAAGCTCTTCAAGGTTCTGTACATTCTTGGTTCATGTGGTCAAAGTAACCACATTGGAAACATCCAGATTTTGTCATGGGTCTCAGAGGAATATTTACTGATCCAGCCATCTAATTTTGTCTCATACTACAACCTTGGATATAGGTGTCCCTCTTTTTGATGCTCATGGAATTAGAGATCAGACCATTTCCCATGGGTATCAATATAATTATCCTCCCATTATATTTTGAGGTATCCCATTCATCCACATGTGTTCTGTTTACCGTCTCTATATAATTATTAATATAGAGAACAAAAGTGTTTATGTGAATCTTCTCCCTCATCCCTGATTCAATGATGTGTTCCTTGGTGGATTCAATATCTGCAAACTCGCATTTAGGGGTACTAAATTCATGAATAAAACCTCATACTATGTGGATAAAATATTATCCTACATCAATATAAAAAACACTATTGATATTTAGATTCATAACATGTGAGGGTATATTTTTTTTATTGAACAATTCTTAAAAATCATTCCAAACAAGTCATTCATCCACTTGATCCTATATAGGTGGATCCCACCACTAGTTTGAAAAACCCACCATCATATATGTCTCTAGTTTGAACTTTATCATCACTAATGTGTTAATGAAATCGAACATACAATTCATCCAACTTAGATACACATATCCCGTTTGAAATTTTGAATCACCATAGAAAAATGGGTGGATTATACATATATAACGAGATGGAATGATCATATTGTCTTGGATAATCTCTCTAGCTCCCTATGTCCAAATTACTAAATGATTATATGATACTATGATCTAGGTATTGGATCAACTATAGCTCATATACAATCACATTCTTCACAGATTCTTCCTGTTGGTTTGTACGATGCAAACCATGTGCCATTTTCTATATAGACAACAAATTCCATAAGTATCACTCCATAACAAATGAAGGATTATAATTTCAAATTCCACCACATCAGATATTCATAAAAATACTTTCAAAAATCATATTTACAATGAAAAAAAAATTTACAAAAATAATCAACATGATTTTGAAAATAAAACAATTTTTAAATTACCACAAGCGTACTCTTCTCAAATTCATTCATTTTAATGAAAATTAAAAAATTTCAAAAAAAAAATCTATAGTTCCCAAAATAATATATACTTTCTAAAAATGATATAAGCACTCTTAGTGAGAACAATTTTCTACAGTGTATGTCTTGTTCATCTTATTGGCTAAACCCATGACAGAAAAATTCCAAATTTTATTACTTTCTCTAAAATTGTTATGTATCTAACTCATTAGTAACATGAATTTTAGAATAAATAGGTTTGCTACATATTTTTATGCCCCACATTTCATTTCCCAATAATACTACTCCTTTCCACCAAAACAACATAAGGAATAAACAAAAAAGAATATCAACTCCAAGAATAAATGAACTGATGATTACTTACTCAAAAAGGAACGACCAATATGATACAACTTAAAACATCCCACACTATCTCATTGGATTGAAATGGATGTCGAACATTACATGGCCTTAAAAGTAATCCCCAAGATTACAAAGTCTAGTTATAAATTCCGAAGGGCTTCAATACATGTGGGGATGATTTTCCCTATAAGAATAAAAAACTAACCAAACTTTCCATAACTAAAAAACCACTATATGAATCATGATAATAATAAAATGAACCTTAAAATATCATTTATAAAAATAAAACTAAAACCAAGTACCACAACAGAATACAACAATATCAAAGGAAACATTATAATAAAAAATTCAAAGGCATTAAAGACATCTCCATACATCAAACATGATCCTTGATATAACTCCATAATATCCCATGTATCATGAATTACAATTATACTTTTCCTTTACAAATTTTTCAATAAACAAAATCTTCAAAATGGATTAATTTCCAAGAAGGGGTGAGTACTAAAACTCATTATATTTTCCCCAAATGACTTCCCTACTCACACTATTAGGATAAAAGAAGTTATCCCAATATATAAAATATTCTATATAATTATTTTTAAAAACCATAATATCAGAGTATAAAAAATTTACATAGTAAAATGGTTTTCTCAATATGATAGTCTGTTCCATGGAAATAAACCAAACAATCCTCTAAAAATACTTCCTAAATTTCACATTTCCATAATATGTAAAGACCCGTAAAATTCAAGGAATTTTTTTTTTCTTAATTTTCTTGGGAATTTTACAAGAACGCAGTTTCTGACGGCACCAGATTCCGAGGCCCGGTGTGCCCGGAATCATTTTATGAAGTTTATCTCGGGTACGTTCAGTAAACGAATGAGCGGGTTTTTATAACTTTTAAACCGGTGCTCGGAATCGAATTATGAGGTCACAAATGTAATTGAAGCACCGGTAATTGCTTAGAAACACCTTTTTTGGAGTTTCGTTTTCCCGGGTGTGGCTTTAATTTTTTGGGGTTACGTTAAGAAATAAAATAAAGTGGTGTGACAATTTATTTTATTTCAATTAAAGCGGCTTAACCTAAGTTAAGATGATAAGGTGGGACCCACAATATCCGACCCACTTGGTAGGATATTTTTGAGGTGGGGCCCACACGAGCCCCACCGTTTCTTCCCTTCTAAGTAACGCACCTACAACCCCCCTTTTAATGAAAGTCAAACCTTGCGTTTATTATGGTTATGAAACACCTCACTAAATTGGGAGGTTAAATCGTTACAATTAATTATTTGAATTAATTGTTCGTTTCTTATCTTTTGATTTTCAAATTCTCATGTTGATAATAAAATAAGGGAAGGAGTTATTTTATTATGGTTGAGTTTGTCTTGTGTTAAGAACTTGGGAGAAAAAGAGAGGATTCTTTGTTCTTCGATGAAGAACGCGAAGAACGCACCACCGCAAATGAAGAACTCCAACCTCCAATAGTGGATGACGTTGAGAGACGCCTTCCTCAGAGATCACTTAATGCCAACGACGTTCCTTCTACGACGATCCTCTTCATCTGTGACAATCCTCTTCTTCCGCGACGGTTAATTCCGCGACGAATGCTCGTGCGACGACAACGTTGAGGTGGGGGTTTATTTTGTGTTTTCTTCCCTCGCTTTCTCCTTTTCTTTTGAGCCACCTGCTATCGCAATAATTGGAGGAGGTCAGACCGCACGACCACAGATGACCCTCCTCCCCCTTGTTGGTTTGATTGTTGCAGCGCGAGCAAGGCAACAGGGTGCCGAATCACCGCGCGGGAATTGATGAGGAAAGGAAAAGCCCGACGCCATCACGCCGCGCCGTTGATGACGAAACTGAGACGTGGGGTCGTCGCGCCGCGCCAGACGGATGAAGGCTGCGTCCGGTTCTGGGCCATGGTAGAGAAGGGGAACCGGCGGCCGGTTCCGGGCCGCCGGCAACGGAGCAAGGGGACCGGCCTTGCCGGTCCCGTGGCGGCAGAAGCCAGCCGGCTGGAGCGGGCCAGCCGTACCGTGGATGAACCGGGGGTTCGAGACCCCCGGTTGGCCAGACGTGAGTGGACCAATTAAGGGGCCGTAGTTTCTACACGTAGGGGCAGCGCCCCCGGATCCTAAATGGATCGGCCGTTCGGTCGTGTCCCTGGCCAGCGCGCCAGCACGCCGTGCGCTGGGCCGGCTGCCCTGGCCGGTCCGCCAGACGGGGCCGCCAGGACGGGTCGCACCAGCCGGTCCGGGCCGTGCCCATGTCGGGCCAAGTTGCGCCAGCCGGGTCGAGCCATACCCAAGTGGGCCAGACGCAGACCTAGTTCGGGTCGACCCGGTACGGGCCGACCCTGGGGGTATCGGGCCGGGTCGGACCGGGCCTGAACCCCCTAATACCGAACCTCTTTCGGTTTGTTGCCCATAACATTAGCTACGGACCTCCGATCGACGCACCATTAGTTTCCATGCGATCCTTGGATCGAGACTGTGGTTTCCGTATATCACACTCAGGGTTTCGGAGAACACTGGGTTCGGCCGGGTTGGTTCGTACACAAAACAAACCGGGCCCTCGGAGTGGAAATGCTTATAACTTGAGCTTTGGACGTCCGATTGACATGACGTCGATTTTTTTGGATTACTCTTCGTGAGAAAGAACACTTGGATTACTCCTCTCAAGGTTTGGATGCAGTTGGATTATGGTTGGGTTGGTTTTGACTTAAAAACCAACCGGGCCCCTAGGACGAAAAAGCCAATAACTCTCAGACTGGGCATCCGATTGACGCGCCGTCTGCGACATTGAGTTCCTGTTATCGATACGGAACTTTTGGATACATCAACTCTGGACTATGTGTCAGTTGATGTATCATCCCTTCGGCTCATGGAGTGGACCCTCCCAAACGAGCTTGTTGTGTGTAGGAACCCTAGAGCTGGCTGTGACTACGACGACGACGACAGCTGTATAGAGATCCTCAGTGGATTCGACGATGATGACTACATCACTCCGCGATCCTACGTGGATCTGTGCTACCGATCTTGTGTGGGTCAGATCCTGTGCGGGTCAGCGCTCAGCGGTCCTGTGTGACCAGCGCCTACAGATCCTGTGTGGGTCCGATCCAGTGTGTGTCATTGCGGGGGTTAGTACCTATCGATCCTATGTGGGACAGATCCTTTGTGGGTCATTGCGGGGTTAGTTACCTGTCGATCCTATGTGGGTCAGGTGTTTTGTGGGTCATTGCGGGGTATAGTACCTATCGATCCTTTGTGGGTTCGATGGATTAGATGAATTAGTGGATATATCTGATCATTTGTATCGTCATACGAAGAAATATACCTATGTGAGATGAATCTTGGCTTGCTTTCCCGTGTGGATTAAATTGTGGTTTACTATGTGGACTTGGTTGTACTTGGGCTCAGAGTTAGAGCGAACTGGAATTGTTGACTTTGGTATATGTATGGGAATATACCTAAGTAGTGTCGGATGTTACTTCGTGATTGTATCTTTCCTTTGTGGATTATCCTTTGTGGATTCTGGGAGACCATCGGGGGTCTCGGGGTCCCTACTGAGTAGCTTATACTCACCCCTACACGGGCTATGCCCGCACTACGTTGTTTTGGTTGCAGACGATGGACAACGCTGATCGTGGTTGAGGCACGATGAGCAGGTCGGTACCTGGAGGTGGACCATTGAGCGGAACGTAATCGGAGCGGACGACTGGACCTGAGGAGTAGTGGAGGCTATCCTTACCCACCCTTCAGGTGGGAGTTCTAGTGGACGGCTCAAGGCTGTAGCTTTACTTTTAGTTTTTGTTTTCCCCTTTCCAGTTGTACATTACTTTCAGTTTGGGTTTGTATTCTGGCCCACTTACTTTTCCTCACTTACTGTTGTACCCAATTTTACTTAGTGTTTACTTCTACTGCTTTCTTGCTCTATGGTGTTTGTTTACTTTAAGAAGGCAGTGCCTTCCCTTTTTATAGTAAATTACTCCTTGGTGCTAGTCCCTAGCCCCTGGCCTATGGAAGGCGGGCTTGGGGTAGTCACGACACGGGCCCTGAGGACGGGTCGTGACAAATTGGTATCAAAGGAGTTCGGTTCTACCGTAGAACATTGGAATCTGATCTTTTTCTATGTGAAGCAATAGTGTTAAGCGTATTGGGTTTGGTTATTAGTTCAGGGAGTCCAGTGTTGGTGCGGCGGCTGACGTATCCGTACACCAGGACCCTGACTTCTGATTTCCGACTTAATGCAAGAAAACATTGATTGCATGTGTGTTTCAAGTTTTCTTTGTGATTACTTTGTGTCAGCTCACCAGGTATACTATTCTGACCGTGGAACACTTTTCTCTTTTCAGGATGGCCCCACGACGGTAGCCAGCTAGGGTTTCGAGAGTTGTACGTGACGGCAGCCCACCGAGCGACGAGGCCTCAGTACAAGGCCCTTTGATAGCAGAGGCACCGACGGTACCTCTACCCGCCGAGCCACCGATGCTTCCAGCCCCAGCCACTGACGATGCACGTCGCCTTAGTGCACTGCATGAGTTTCAGAGCCATCGGCCGCCCAGGTCCCGTGGGGAGACGGACCCCCAGGCAGCCGAGGATTGGCTAGAGGCAGTTGTACGGGGTTTCAAGTAAGTGAGGACACCAACAGACCTCATGGTGATCCTCGTAGATAGCCTACTACATGTGGCAGTAGGCCGTTGGTGGAGCATGATGCTCCAAGTGCACGATGAGGCATCTCTCCTCTAGATGGACTTTGAGAGCCTCTTCCGCTCAGAGTTCATCCCAGCCACCCTCCCTGTAGTGCGCATCCAGGAGATTCTACAACTGTGGTAGGGCAGGTTGACAGTTGCCCAGTACTCGGCAAGATTTACCAATCTCTTTCTCTACTCAACAGACATGGTACGGGAACCATTCTTCAAGGCCTGGACCATTGAACAGGGATTGAGGCTTGAGATCAAGACATCTCTGATCTCCCTCAGCATTCCAACTCAGGAAGGAGTACTGGAGTGAGCCCTTTTGATCGAGAGCTTCTTTGCTGATCCTTCTTCTGCAGTGAGACCTACCGTGGGGCGGCACGTAGCAGATTCTTCTACAGCAGGCAGTTGATGGATGACTCATGGGTCCACGCAGACCATACCCTCAGGAAGGCAGATGAGGCAGAGGAGCTGGCCGAGTAGTAGGTGGTGGGTGACGCTTTGAGGTTCTACCACCACCACCACCAGGAAGGCCACCCCGACCAGAGGGAGCTGGCAGGCAGAGACAGGCTCAGCTCCAGGCAGTGGAGGCCTACGACCATGGCACACCCAAGATGATTCGAGGTACTATCTGTGTCTATTCCACCCTTGTTGTAGTTCTTATAGACACAGGAGCGAGTCATTATTTCATAGCTGCTGCCCTTGTTCGGAGCTCAGAGATTCTGACAGAGCTGTTGGCTCGATCCTTATGGCTAGAGACTCCTACGGGAGCAGACTCGACGATTACACACTAGTTCTGACAGTGTGAGCTTACTCTAGGAGGTTAGAGCTTTGACTGGGATCTTCTTGTAGCGGCGTCGAGGCCTTACGACGTCATCTTGGGCATGGATGGTTTATCTATAGTCCATGCTCAGATCGACTGTTTTAGGCACAAGGTGCGGTGTGTACGCACCGATGGGAGCATGTTCACCTTCACCGGCGAGAAGGGGGCCTTCGCAGCATAGGATGGACTCCCGCGGAGGAGAGGACAACCCATCACTCATCAGTTGGCTGGCCTCATCCTAGGAGCAGTTTACGTGCGGAGTCCTGGTTTTCCTGTAGTGGTGGATCAGTATGCGGATGTTTTCCCCGATGACATTCCAGGACAACCACCTCACAGAGAGGTAGACTTTTATACTGATATGTACCCCGGGACAGCCCAGATATCCACCCCAGCATATCGGATGGCTCCCGCCGAGCTTCGAGAGCTACGAGTACAGTTGGGGGACTTGCCGGGCGAGGGATTCATCCAACCCAGTGTTTCACCCTGGGCTTCCCCGATATTGTTCGCCAAGAAGGCGTACGAGAGCTTGCGACCTTGTGTCGACTATCGTCACTAGAACCAGGTCACAATGAGGAACAAGTATCTGATACCAAGGATTGATGACCTCTTCGAGCATCTTAAGGGAGCACGGTGGTTCTCAAAGATAGACCTCTGGTCAGGCTATCATCAGCTCAGAGTTCGGGATGAGGAGGTGCAGAAGACGGCCATCAGATGTCGGTATGGCCACTATGAGTTCTTAGATATGCCATTCGGCATAACCAATACTCCAGCAGTGTTAATGGGCATCATGAACGTGATCTTTTAGCCATACCTCGATCGATTTGTCGTGGTCTTCTTCGACGTCATTTTGATATACTCGACGACTGAGGAGGAGCACGCCTACCACTTACGAGTTGTACTTGACACACTCTGAGAGAACTAGCTTTATGGAAAGCTCTCGAAGTGTCAGTTCTGGATACGTGAGGTCCACTTTTTAGGAAACATCATCTCTGAGGCAAGAGTTGTGGTGGATCCTGCGAAGATCGAGGCAGTGCAAGCTTGGGAGCCGCCCAAGAGCATGACAGAGGTGTGGGGTTTATTGGGACTAGTTGGATACTATCGGAGATTTGTACTAGAGTTTCGGCACCACTCTCAGCTCTTATGAAGAAGGGGAAATACTTTTTGTGGTCAGACAGATGTTAGCAGAGCTTCTAGGAGATGAGACAGAGATTGACCCGTGCACCTATCTTGAGGTTTCCGAAGGAGGGAGTAGGGTACGTAGTCTACTGCAATGCATCAGGGACCGGACTCGGGTGTGTCCTGATGCAGGAGCGGGCAGTGATCACCTATGGATCACGTCAGTTGAGGCTGCATGAGAAGAACTACGCTACCCATGTCTTGGAGTCAGAATCATTGGTCTTCGCTCTGAAGACTTGGCGACACTACCTGATGGGGGAGAGCATTACATTCTTTTCTGACCATCAGAGTCTCAGGTACATGTTCTCTCAGAAGGACCCGAACCTGAGACCGCGGGGATGGATCGAGTTCCTCCAAGACTATCACTTTGATATAGTCCATACTCTTGGGAAGGGTTACATGGTAGCCGATGCTCTCTGCAGGAGGATGGGCATTCAGCTACTTGGGGAGGAGACAGAGCAGCTAGCCGCTTTGCAGATATAATTTGTGGATAGATATGGAGCATCCTTCCTTCAGACACTCACAGTCACTCCTCCACTACTGCAGTGGGTCAGAGAGGCACAGTGTGGGGACGCCGACTGTGAGATGCGGTGTGCGCAGATATCCTCAGGGCAGGCACCTGATGGTTTCTACTTAGGAGGAGAGCATGACATCCTTTTCAGAGGATGTACCTTGGTACCAGTTTCTTTACGGGAGGAGGTGTTGAGAGAGTTTCACACTTCTCTTTTGGCGGTACATCCTATAGTGGCGAAGATGTACCAGGATCTCAGACGACAGCACTGGTGGCCAGGCATGAAGAAGGCTGTGGCAGAGTTTGTTTCTCGATGCCTCTCCTGCCAGAAGGTGAAGGCAGAGAATCAGGTACCAGCAGGCTTGGTACAACCCTTGGAGGCCCCGGAGTGGAAGTGGGACAACATATCTATGGACTTCGTGACTGGACTTCCCCGCACTTCTAGAGATCACGACTCCATTTGGGTGATAGTCGACTGACTCACCATGTCGGCTCCCTTCTTACCCATCAGAGAGCAGGGCTCAGTGGAGATCATGGGACGTATCTATGTTCAGGAGATTGTATGGCTTCACAGTGTGCCATCATCCATCGTCTTCGATCGAGGTTCCCTCTTTACTTCCCGACATTGGAAGGGGTTGCAGGAGGTGTACGGGACGCAGCTACGTCTGAGCACCACCTTTCACCCTCAGACGGATGATCATACGGAGAGGACCATTCAGACTCTCGAGGACATACTCCACACATGTTTCCTCGACTATGGTCGCAGGTGGGAGGACCACCTACCCTTGGTGGAGTTCGCGTACAAAAACAGCCACCACTCCACCATCGGGATGGTACCATACGAGGCGTTGTACGAAAAACTTTGCAGATCTCTTTTGTGCTGGACAGACCATGGGAAGTTAGCACTTGTGGGACCAGAGATGGTCCAAGCCACGACAGAGAAGGTCTAGGTCATCTAGGAGCGGATGAGGACAGCTCAGAGCCGGAAGAAGTCTTATGCTGACAAGAGGCGGAGGCCACTGGAGTTCGAGGATGGCGACCACGTCTTCTTGCGAGTCTCACCTCGACGTGGATTACAGAGATTTGGATGAGGCGGAAAATTGTTTCCACGCTTCATCAGACCATTCCAGTTCCTTAACAGGATTGGCGAGGTGGCTTATCGACTTACTCTACCACCTCAGTTGCACCGGGTGCAGGACGTCTTCCAAGTATCTCAGGTGAGGAGATACGTGCATGACCTGACACATATATTGACCATGGGGAGCTGGACATTGATGATAGGGTGAATTTTGCGGAGGTTCCGATGGAGATTGAGGATCGACAGGAGTGGGTCCAACGTGAACGATCGATTTCTCTAGTGCGCATTAGATGGTAGCATGGGAACCTCCAGGAGAGCACTTGGGAGCGAGAGGCTCAGATGCGTGCTTAATACCCACATTTGTTTCCCTAGTTTTTGATCTATCTTTACAGGGACGTAAAGCACTGAGGTGGGAGTGATGTAAAGACCAGTAAAATTCAAGGAAAATATTTTTTCGTAATTTTCTGGGGAATTTTACAAGAACGCGGTTTCTAATGGCACCAGATTCCGAGGCCCGGTGTGCTTGGAATCATTTTCCGAAGTTTAGCTCGGGTATGTTAATTGAACGAACGAGCATGTTTTTCTAACTTTTAAACCGGTGCTCGGAATCGAATTTTGAGGGCACCAATGGAATTGTAGCGCTGGTAATTGCTTAGAAACACCTTTTTCGGAGATGTGTTTGCTCAGGTGTGGTTTTTAATTTTTGGGGTTAAGTTAAGAAATAAAATAAAGTGGTGCGACAATTTATTTTATTTCACTTAAAGAGGGTTATCCTAAGTAAAGCGAATAAGGTGGGTCCCAAAATATCATACCCACTTGGTAGGATATTTGTGAGGTGGGGCCCGCACGAGCCCCACCATTTCTACCCTTCTATGTAACGCACCCACAACCCCCCTTTTAATGAAAGTCAAACCTTGCGTTTATTTTGGTTAAGAAACGCCTCATTAAATTGGGTGGTTAAATCGTTACAATTAATTCTTTGAATTAATTGTTCGTTTCTTATCTTTTGAATTTCAAATTCTTATGTTGATAATAATATAAGGGAAGGAATTATTTTATTATGGTGGAGTTTGTGTTGTGTTAAGACCTTGGGAGAAAAAGAGAGGATTCTTCGTTCTTCGACGAAGAACGCGAAGAACGAACCACCGCCAACGAAGAACGCCAACCTACTATGGCGGATGACGGAGAGATACACCTTCCTCGGAGATCACCTAATGCCAATGACGTTCCTTCCACGGCGATCCACTTCTTCTGTGATGATCCTTTCTTCTGCGACGGTTAATTCCGCAACGAACGCTCGTGTGATGACGATGTTGAGGTAGTGGTTTATTTTTGTGTTTTCTTCTGTCTCTTTCTCCTTTTATTTTGACCCGCCTTCTATCGCAATAATGGGAGGAGGTCAGACAGCATGAACACAGCCGAACCTCGTCCCCCTTGTTTGTTTGTTTGTTGCGGTGCGAGAAAGGCAACGCGGTGCCGAAGCACCGCGTGGGTATTGATGAGGAAAGGAAAAGCGTGGTGCCATCGCGCCGCGCTGTTGAAGACGAACCAGAGACGCGGTGCCGTCGTGCCACACTGGTGAACCATAAAAGCACCGCGGCCAGAGCAGGGCTACGGCAAAGGGGCGTTGCGCCGTCGCGCCGCGCCGGACAGACGAAGGTCGTGGCCGGTTCTGGGCCGCAGCGGAGCAGGGGAACCGGCAGCGGGGTCCGTGCCACCAGCATCAGAGCAAGGGGACTGGCCTTGCCGGTCCTGTGGCGGCAGAAGCCGGCCGGCCAGAGTGGGCCAGCCGGACCATGGAAGAACCTGGGATTAGAGACCCCCGGTTGGCCGGACGTGAGCGGCCCCATTAAGGGGCTGTAGTTGCTACACACGGGGGTAGCACCCCCCGCATCCAAAATGGCTCGGCCATTCGGTCGTGTCCCTGGCCAGTGCGCCAGCACACTGCGCGTCGGGCCAGCTTCCCTGGCCGGTCCGCCAGACCGGGCCTCCAGGCCGGGTCACACAAGCCGGTCCGGGCCGCGCCCAAGCGGGAAGGACGCAGACCAGGTTTGGGTCGACCCGGTACGGGCCGACCCTAGGGGTATCGGGTCGGGTCAGACCGGGCTAGAACCCCCTAATACCGAACCTCTTTCGGTTTTTTGCCCATAAGATGAGCTACGGACCTCCGATCAATGCACCATTAGCTACGATGCGATCCTTGGATCTATACGGTCGTTTTGGTATATTTCACTCAGTATTTCGGAGAACTTTGGGTTCAGACGGGTTGGTTCGTACACAAAACTAGCCGGGGCCTCGGAACGGAAATGCTTATAACTTGAGCTCCGGACATCCGATTGATGTGTCGTCAACTTTGTTGGATTCCCCTTGGGGAGACAGACCTTTTGTCTTACTCCACTATAGGTTTGGATGTAGTTGGATTACGTTCGGGTTGGTTTTGACTTAAAACCCAACTGGGCCCCTGGGACAAAAAAGCCAATAACTCTCAGATCGAGCGTCCGATTCACGCGCCGTCTGCGACGTTGAGTTCCTGTTGTCGGTGCGGAACTTTTGGATACATCAACTCCGGACTATGTGTCAGTTGATGTGTCAGCCCTTCGGCTCATGGAGCGGACCCACCCGAACGAGCTTGCTGTGTGCGGGAACCCTAGAGCTGCCTGTGACTACAACGACGACGATGGCTGTAAAGAGATCCTCAGCGGATTTGAAGACGACGACTAGAGCACTCAGCGATCCTACGTGGATCAGTGCTTCCAGTCCTGTGTGGGTCAGATCTTGTGTGGGTCAGCACTCAACGGTCCTGTGTGGGCCAGTGACTATAGATCCCGTGTGGGTCCGATCCTGTGTGGGTCATTGCGGGGGATAGTACCTATCGATCCTGTGTGGGTCAGATATTTTGTGGGTCATTGCAGGGGTTAGTTACCTATCTATCCTGTGTGGGATAGATCCTTTGTGGGTCATTGCGTGGGTTAGTACCTATCGATATTTTATGGGTCCAACAGATTAGATGAATCAGTGGATATATCTGATCATCTCTATCATCATACGAAGAAGTATACCTGTGTGAGCTGATTCCTGACTTGCTTTCCTGTGTGGATTGGATTGTGGTTTCCTGTGTGGACTGGGCTGTACTTGGTCTCAGAGTTGGAGCGAACTGGAATTGATGACTTAGGTATATGTATGGGCATATACCTAAGTAGTGTCGGATGTTACTTCGTGATTGTATCTTTCCTTTGTGGATTATCCTTTGTGGATTTTGGGAGACCTTCATGGGTCTCGGGTCCCTACTGAGTAACTTATACTCACCCCTGTACGGGATATGCACGCACTACTTTGTATTGTTTGCAGATGACGGACAACACTGATCGTGGTTGAGGCACGAGGAGCAGGTTGGTACCTGGAGGTGGACCATTGTGTGGAACGTACTCGGAGCAGACGGCTGGACCCAAGGAGTAGTGGAGGCTATCTGTACCCACCATGAGTTCCAGTGGATGGCTTGAGGCTGAAGCTTTACTTTCAGTTGTTGTTTTCCCCTTTCCAGTTGTACTATACTTTCTATTTAGGTTTGTGTTCTGCCCACTTACTTTTCCACACTTACTGCTATACCCAGTTTTACTAAGTGTTTACTTCTACTGCTTTCTTGATCTGTGGTGTTTGATTACTTTACAAAGGTAATGCCTTCCCTTTTTATCGGTATTTACGCCTTGGTGCTAGTCGCCAGCCCCTGGCCTATGGAATCCAGGCTTGGGGTAGTCACGACATGGGCCCCGAGGACGGGTCGTGACATAATCCATTCCATTTCACATATCCACACATTTACACATGCGTACTTCATTATGACAATTCCATACACATGAGTGGTTACTCATAAAACTACCATGTCATCAAAACATAATTAAATCACACGTTCCATTACACCTTTGGCACATATTACAAGGTAATATTTCAACCATGAATCTTAATGGAATATGAACACACACCACCAAGTATTCATAAAAATCATTTTGATTCCAAAACAAAAACAGTGCCAAAAAAAATTCGATAAAAATTCTTTTTATTAGAAAACCATCAAACAAAACATTTCAATATAACCAACAATTTAGTGAAAACCATATATCAAGGATTCAAAACCAAAAATCCTTTTGAGGTCATAATTTTAAAACCATTTATGAATGAATATTTCACAATAATTATGAATTACAAAAAATCCACAAACCATCACCAAATAAGTTTTTAACATTATTTTCATAGAAATTTAAAAACCAAATTGACTCAATTTAATCCATTTGAAGAAAACACATACATTTATAATTATTTGATTTGATATTGAAGCCACATACCATAGGTTTTATGATGAAAATTAAGAATGGAACAAAAAAACCAATGAAACCTTGTTAAATATCCATAAACCCGCCTTAGATCTCCTCCCCTATCATAAACCAAGCCATATCTAACCATATTTAGCATAAAAATTCTTATATCTGACCACAATATTTGTAGATCTATAAAACCAACATCGTAGGAGATGTTGATCTTGGAAAACCCATCAAGATCCACAATGAATAAATGCTTCCCATATGAATATAGCTTTAAATCGCATAGAGAAGCCTTTGGATCACCTCCAGATCGATGGGGCAGATTTTTTGGACATTGGGAAGAGAGAGTCTCGATTAAGGGATGAATAAAATAGAAATGAGGGAGTTAGATATCAAAACATGTGAGATCCACAATTTTGGGATCTCAATTTTATCCCATACTTGTTTAGTTGAACATTTAGGTAAACTGTGGGATAACTATGTGCTAGATACTCCCTCAAGGGTGGAACATCACATATTTAGATCACGCAGATTCTAAATAGTGTTCCAACCATGTGAAATCCCATTGTGCAAATAAGCATAATTATTCCTAGCCTTCTGCATGGTTTGGACAAACTGTCTATAACCATGAAGCTTCCATTTTCCCCCTCTCTCTTTGTGCATAGTTATCTATAGGTTTTTTATGGTTTCCCCACACCATGAACTAACCGTGAACATGTAGAAAAGTGCATAAAATAGTCCAAAAACTTCTCCACACTATCCCAAAATTAAACCATATATATTACATACGTAATAATCATAGAAAAGATTACTGAATTAAATCTAAGGGTTCTATAGTATAACACCCTAATATTTTATGGTATATATATTTTTCAATAAATTAAATTTATTTGATATCTTACATTGCATGAAAAATTGAGTCGAAATGAACAATTATATACCATTAAATATTAACATGAATTTCAAAATAGTAATGTGACCATTAGGAATAGTGAACTAGACATTATAATAATAAAATCACCTATTTATGTATAAATAAAATTTAGGTATCTCATAAATGAAATTATTATATATTTATATCATGGAATAAGATAATAAATATTTTAAAAATGTTAAATTATGTGTTGGAATTTTTTTGAAATGTAAATGTCTATTTAAATTTTTATAATTATTATAATAATTCTGACAGAAATTTATTTTTCATAAAATATATGTATAAGAAAATATTTTTTCTTGTAATTATAATAGAATATTATGGGACCTTAATTAATATTTCATGGTTTCATAAAATCAGTTATAATTTAAAAATGTGTATTTTTGGAATAAATGTTTTTTTAATTAGAATTAATTTTCTTATATTTAAAGAATAATGTTTATAAAATAGAGTCCATTTTATAAATCTATATGTCCCAAAATAATTAGAGTTATTTTTTATAATTTTTCTAGAATATATTTCTTTATGGTGAATAATGAAATATAGTAATTTACTGTATTTTTCATTTTATTCCAACTAAATGAATATTTGATTCATGGAGGATATAGGAAACCACTAGTTCTAACTCATCTACACTATAAAATATACTTAGTAACAATAATCAACCCAATTTATATTCTTGTGCAAAAATAACATACAAATGATTAAAATGAGTAAAAACACCACTCTCGTTGCACTACGAATACCACCCCTCGCCACCCCTTATCCACAAAACTTTTAATCCTTTAATATTATCTAAATACTTCCAAATTATTTAAAAGTAATTTTCCCTATGACTAAGACTTTCTGCTCTTAAAAAAATCCCAATGAAAAGTGTCTGAAGGAGGTTCCCAAGGGGACTATATTCGAGATGTAAAATCCACATATCTCTTTCAATTTCATGGATTTTCTTATATTCTTCACACCACCCATATAAAAAGATTCAAAGTATCTCATGTATCATATATATATTGTAATGTTTTTTTGATATTGTAATATATAAAATCAAATATCTTCTCTTATCCTTTTATTCTAAAAATGAAAACATATTCTGTGATGTGTCGATTCACAACCTTAATGTACTCTTAGTTTTTATTTTGGATCAAAACCTTCAAGGATGGTCATAAACCCATTTTTATGGTAATATTATATTATAATATCTATAGTAGAAATTATTTACGGTTCAAGAACATATATATAAACAAAATATTAAATAAAATGATTTCTATTCCAGATATTCGTAAAAACCACCGACATAAAATAAAACATTCTCATAAACATTTTATATATTGAATCATCCTCATAGCATAATAAAAATTTATATATGATAGAATTTAATATTTTTATATCAAAAAAACTAAATAATATCACTTCATGATAATCTATTCACATTTTGAAAGAAATCCTATATTCATACTCAAGGGAACTGATCATAAAACCAAGCATCAGACACTTCAAGAACAATGAAATTAAACATCATAACCCATTGAAATGCGTATAAATGAACTTAATAAAATTATAATAAATAAAATATATGTTTATTAGGTTATTAATTAAGTAATGAATGAATCTATTTTTAGTATCTTGGAATTTAAGGACAAGTTTATAACACTGTCAAACAAAATGTATAGGATTTCTCATCTCAAATTTAATTCTATGAGATACGCCTTATTCATAGAATTTTTATCATGTGTGGTTTATGTTTACTATATTTTTGATATAAAATATCATGAATATTTTTATATTCATCATATTAAAGGTTTGATTTGATGATTTTTAATTTTATGGTGCATACGATTCGATTAATTAGAACGTGGTAGGATATTTCTTAACACAATTTTCATTCATTTTGTTAAAATTCAATTTCAATGATTATTTCATGATAAGATAATGTGAAAAATTAGTTTTTATTATATTATGATTTATTTATACTTGTTTTATGGGAATTAAAAATTAATATGTATAATACATTCATTTGATTAGTGATATGACTCTTGTATGGGACTTCATCTAAAATTTATTTCATTTAGGAATATTTTTGATGTTATGAACCTATCTTGTTTTACATGTTGTATATAATGACCCTTTTATTTAACAATAATCTTTCATTTATGATTTATTTAAATATCCATACTTATCATATAATTGATATGATTATTTATGAATCCATATAATAATTTCTTATATGGTTTTTACATTGAATGTTATTTGATTTACTTTGGAAATAATGGTAAATGAATACCTTTTAATCAATATAGTAATTTGATGATAAGGAATTTTTATTCATAAAATAAATTTATATTTTTTAAATTTTAGGAATTATATTTAAGTTCATACATTTGTGGGGACCAGTTATAGATAGCCCCTCGATGCATCAGTAGTCTCATGAGATGGAAAAATTGGGAAAATTAAATGGGTTTTTACCTATAATTATTTAACCATCTTCTTGAAGGTATTGATATTAAAGGTACCATGATACATGATATCATGACCACAAAATATTTAATAATATCATTAATTAATATTTTTTTAATTATTATAAATCCAATTTTCATGATGATGTTATCCATGAATTCCATTTTTTCTCAAGTTATTGATTAAATGCCATTTGTTTCCAATATTTTACATTTATATAATGATTATGTATTATCCTGTTAATATTGAGAAGATTTTGATAAAATGGAATGCTTATAAGATTTATATATACCATTAAATATTCATTAGTTTTCATTTATTAGAGATTCAGGAAAGCTTCCATTATATTTGACCCCAACAGAGCATCTAAGCTCACACTTATATTTTTTTTCCTTTCCCCAGTTTTTAATATTAAATGACTGAATGATTTCACGAATGAAGTTACTTTCCCTTATTTTTTATATTCTATTGAAAATGTAATAAGGGTACCATGTTTTTATCTAGTTCTATAATATTGATAATCTGATTGTTACTTTGGGATATGAATCTGGAATCAATGCTAATGTAATAAAGTAAGGCTCCAGCTCTGTGCTACCGGGGTCTGGGTGTTTACATTCATTCAACTTGTTTTTGTATTCCGAATTTTTTCCAATAACATTTTCATATTCAGAATATAAAACAAGTTACAAAGTGTTTTATTCCAGTCTTATACAATTCTTAATTACTTAAAACAAACCATTATTTTTTGTTAAACTTCTTGTGATACTCATTTTTGTTCAATTTGTGAAATTAGTGATGTCGTGATTTTTGATCTCAAAAATCCTATTGTCTGACTAAGAGCCTTTCGATTTTAAAGAACAATAATAGTTTTAACCATGTTATGTAATGTAAAACATTTTAAATTTTCCCTTCCAGATTCACATTCCCCTATATAAGATTATTTGAATCTTGATGTGTTTGTCTTTACTCAGTTTCAATCTCATATGTAATAATTAGTTTCTCTTCCCTAGAACTATCAACATATTTTTTAAGGAATTTTCAATTTCAATTACTTCCACATCATATGAATTCACTGATTTTTTAAAATAATTTGTGAAAAAAATGTTTATATTATTTTGTAAATATTCCATAATAAATAATTATTCATCTTTATCATTAATTTTTAATAGATCAAATTTCCTTGTCTTTAATTTAAAAATTACATAAAAACATTTAATTGTTTCGATGAAGGTTTTTTGTTTTACAAAATATTATAAGAATTCATGTTCTTTTAATTACTTTGGAAATCATTTCTCTTGTACATGCACATTAGTACTAATTTCTTACCACCAACACTAATTTGAAATTTTGTATTCATCTAACTTTATTCATCCAATTTCCATTAAACATTTATTTTTAGCTTTATGCTACCCAATTTTTTGGGTGAAAGAAGAAATATACTAATGTTATATTTATTTATTTATCAGATAAAGTTTAAAATAATATCATGTGAATTCTATATAATTAGAGTTTCTCAACTTCTTATTATAAACTCCCTTTCTCTATAAGCATACTTTCTGAATATCTAAACAATTCAGTAGCCTCTAACATGGGTTTCATAAACATGATAATTGTCATTTGACTGAAATAATCAATGAATGTGAAAAAATATAAATATAATTTTATAAATTAATGCCTCATCAATCCTAAAAGATCTAATTTAATTAGTTCAAGGGGTCTATTAGACTATATATTCACATTTTTATAACTATTACTAGTTATTTTCCATTTCTGAAAAGTTATTAAAATATCATTTTATCTACTTTTAAAAGAAGTAGAGTTTCATGAAGGATAAATTTTAGAAAATTTTTCATGAATTTCTACCAAATATGGTTGAGTCTATGATGACAATAATAATCCATATTTTCTCTACCAAGATAACATGAGTTAAAAACCTGTCTAATCAGAATGTGATTTTTTCTGCATCCTACTCCTCCCGTAATAAATTTTCCATCTTCCACTATTTTCATTATATAAGAATAATTTTAGAAAACAACTTTTTTCCATCATAAAAATGTTTTCTTATAAAATTTATGTTATGTTTTATCCATTAAACATATAAAACATCCTTATATTTCATCTTTTCTACTTCATTATTTTCTATTATAATTACATTGATTTATTATGAACTCTTATTCCCAAATTTTACAACTCCTACACCATGATTTTCAATTTCATTCATGATTTTAAAATCACTTATCATTTGTGTTGAGAAAATTATATTTTGTATCTGTGGTTTGTTCTTTTTTCTAGATTTCAAATATATCCCAAAAATAAAATCTTTTTTATCAAAATTCTAATTTATAGCTTACTTTTATTTTCTTTTATATAAATTTTTTCCAAAAGTATTGTAATAAATGTTTCATAAAATTGAACAGGTTAGTAACCTATTCAAAAAAATTTCTCCATGGTATTAAACTGGTTTTTTTCAAATGTTTTTTTCATCTTTAGTTTTTACTTTTCATTGTTCCTATGATCTAGTATATGAACTCATTATTCTTCCACAGTTTCTTCCACTCTGTGCAAACCACTTTCCTAGAAGAGGCATATTATTCCAATAGTTGTAAGATCAATTCCCATAAATTATTCAACACCAATTGATCAAATAAAATCTAGATTTCATTTAGAAGAATGACAATTCTTTGATATAATATTATTGAGGATCATAATATATTTCAAAATCAGTAACCTCTATGAGTGAGGCAGATTTCATATGGGAAATATTTTCAAAATTTTGTGATGTGATTTATTTTCACAGACTTTTTCTACCCATGCTTTCCAAGAGTTTTTCATAACCTTAAAAATGTTGGAAATGTTTAAAGATTTCTATTTTATTTCTTGGGTGTATCTTTCACAAGATTCCTAGGGTGAGGATTTTCTATAGAATTAGATTATTCAATATTTACTTCCCAACCATTTATGAATTTTTCATTAACCATTATTAATTAACATTTGGAATAAAGGATTTTTTTTGTGTAATCAATCTTAGCTTCCAGCTTCTTACTAAGGCATTCAACCATATTTCCCTATTTAATGATGCTATGATTAAAACATAAAATATTCTTGATGTATTTATTTTTCATCCATAGTTATATTACTTGTTCCTTAATTTTTTCTCAATATATTATTTCATCATTCTGATTTCTTAATTGATAGATTTGTTTCTCGTGATCTGCAACAAGTTATGATCTAAGATAACATGATCTATAAGGCTCCACACATCCTTCTTCATAAATATTTGAGGAATCACCCTTTTCTAATTATTTTTAAATAAATTTATGATTATTTTATAATATTAATATCTTGATTAATAAATTTCATCTATGCCACTTTCTACATTCTTTCTTAGATAAATTAATCAATTTATACTGATATTCTTCATACCAAGAATGTACTTAATTTCATTATTTGAAATTTTATCAAACATTTCCACCATGACATTTCTTGATAATGATATTCAAATATAATAAATTTATTTTTCAGAAAATTCATAGAAAATTTAATAATTCAACCACCCTAAAAAACATTTTATAGGAAGTTTCCTCCACACATTCAAAGACCTATATGAAAGTATATGGAGATAAAAAAAATTATTTTTTTCATTCAACTACTCATCCTATTTTATGGAATCAAATGGATCTACAACTTTAAGATAATTAATTTTCATCTTTAACATGGATTTAAAATCCATTCAATATTTAAATTAATTTTTGAAAACAGTATCTTTTTTCATATAGTAGGAAGGGGAAAATTTATAAAGTTCATTGGGTTATAAATCATCGTTATCTTCTAAATAAAAAATTATTCATATTTAGAATGATATTCATGATTTTATTCACAATTTTAGAAACATACATAACATCTTTGAAACATCTAATTTTGAAAACCACGTTATTTATTATGGTGATGTACTCATCAAGAGTTTCTTAATCTCTCATTATTTTGTTTTAATCATGACACTCTATATTTTTATATTTTGTTCATTCACTTTAGTATTCTATTTTAAATTACTTTGATGATTTTTATTTATAATATTTAGTATTTTTAGACACATCACCTTCATATATATTTTTTTATAGATATATTAGAATAACATATCTATGTTTCTATTAAACATCAAAAAATATCTTTTTAACAACAGTCATAGAATAATCTTTCTCAATGTATCGAAAAACATTTTTTATTATCGATGACTTAGAGGTCATGATACAAAATATATGAAATCCTACATTTAATCCAATCATGATAATTTTTCCACAAAATATTGGAATACCTATGTTATTGATGGAATTTGTATTTTACATGATAATGATTTAATTGGGGAATCTTCCCTATGATACAAATTGAAGTTCCAAGGGATCTAGGAACAACTGAGAAGGGGTGGGGGAAATAATTATTTCAAATTTAAAATTTTCATAAATTAGGAAATTTAAACCCTAAAATATTTTATATTATTTTTCTTATTCTTATTTATAAACCAAAGTAATAAAAAATAGATAAAATTAATCATTTCATTTTTCATTGAAAAGATTCATCCACAATTTGAGAACATAAAACCATTCGATAATTAAACCTACGGGTCTATGAAATTACCGATTATAAAGAAGTGAATAAAACATGTGTTAAATCTTTTTGGTCACCTTATATCTCCCAATAAAAATTATTATAATGACTCCTATCAATCAAAAAATGAAACAATTTTATCCAAAAAAATATATTAATTCAATCAATGTTCTCTATAAGAGTCTGTGTAGAAACATAGTCTAATCTAGCCTATGTCCAATTTATCCTTCTGGTAGACTCCATCTAGTGAACTATGTCTGGTGTTCTAGGGTCAGTTGGCTTCCATCTATTGGGATTTTTCTCAAACAGTTTTATTTTCATACATCTTTAATATCTTATTAAAAATACATGCTTCTCAAACTTCTCAAAGAACAAGTCGATTCCCTCACCCCAATTCAATTTATCTATTAATCTAAACAAACCTATATATTATCCTCTGATTATAAGTCTATGTATGGAAACTATTCATAAAATCTATAAAAATGTTCAATGAAAACTCACTTCTAACACCAATTCTGCATAGTTCTAGCTTTTATGAATGGGTTAACAGTGTCAAAGTATGATGCACTATGTACAAATATTTTTATTTTATCCAGAAGAGAAAAGGACATGAAACCAATTTCTATTTTCTTATCACTAAAATTCCAAAATTGTGAATTTCACATTAATTTTTTCTTAATTTTAACCAATTAAGGTATTCTAAACTCTACTCATGACATCTCAAAACTACTTGATTATTCACAAATCATCTCAAATTCTCAATATTTCTTTAGTATGAATTTTTCAAATGATTTATCAGAAAATTGATAGTATGAAACATATCAGTTGAAAAACTATTCATCACTCGTATTAACCTAATCCAATTTAAATAACTATAATATTTTCCCCTTGATTTACAAAAAATAGAAAAAAATAGTGTCCATTGATTCTTGGAGCCAACAGAAAATGGTTAACTACATTGTTACACCATCAAAAGACATTTGAAATCTATACTAAGAGTATAGTGAAAAATTTATTCCTTTCAAACATTTTATTTTTTGTAGATTTTAAATCCTCTTATTCTTTGTTAAAATGTATATATAAACTCTCTCCAACCAATCAAATTAAACTTAAAACTTCTCAAACATATCTATCTAGAAAAATGGTATGGTGATATATGTTTTTTAGCATTGAATCCAATGACTTATTGGTTTAATATTCTCCTATGATAAATCTTATATTGAAAAGTAAATTTTATAGGCTTTTTAATTATTTTACATTTATCAAAAACCAATAAACTCATTAACTAAAACAATTACATTTATTTGAATTTTTTTTTATCACAGTCGGATGCCTTTAATAAAAAACATCCCTTTGTATTAATATTGTAACAGCCCAAGATTTTATGAAAAATATTATTTTTAATTTTATTAATGTCTTGTGTTGTACTCTACACCAATAGGAGTTTTCACAACACACATCCTTGACTTTCCTTGCATTACACGCAATCACGACCTTCCTCGATAGCGTGTGTAGTACGCAATACCGAGTTTCACTAAACAACGATATGCTATTAAAATATTATTATAACTAGCCGTTATGAATAGTAATAACCACCTTTTAAAATTTTAGAAATTTTAGCTCTCAAAATGGACTTCATTTTTGTATTCGTAGTATCGAATTTAGCCTAAGGTGAAATTTTGGTACTTTTCGGATAACTTTCATATTTTGATGAATAGTGAAAATTACTAAATTTTAGTTAAAAACAACTTTTTCAATCGAAATAATTAATAGTGATAAATTATTAATTTTAGTGGGGTTAAAGTATATTTAGAAAATATTTTTACAATTTAATACAATGTTGGTCATTGGATGTAATTTCACATTTAAACCAGACATAAACAAGTGTCAATATTTTGATAGATATTGTTTCTTAAAAACACGCTATTTGTTTTAACAGCGGGATTTAATTATAAAATTAATTTATGCAAATTCTATGATATGAATTTGGTAAAATAGACTTCATTTTTGAATTCGGAATATGAAATAATCTTAGGATGAAATTTTGGCATTGTTCTGAAAAACATCAATTTTTGATGAATAGTGAAACTACTAAGTGGTAGTTAAAAAACTGAATTTTTCATAAAACTTAATTTTACCGCTTCTGTGAATGGAATTTTGAAAATCCGAGAGACACGGTTGATGTCAGTATGTAAAATGTGGTTCAATGAGATGAAAATAATTTTTGGTGAATAGTAACTTTTTACTTTTATTTACCACGGTTAAAAGTAAATAGGGTAATTAAGGGTAAGAATGATATTAATATTACCCTAACAGATGTCCTAATTCTATTGGACAAGTGTATCTCGACCAAAAACAACATTAACTTTAAAATATTATCATTTAGGCCCACTTGGATTAGATTAGGACATTTATTATTATTTAATTCAAAAAAAGTTAAAAGAGCTAAAATCAAAATTTATTAACTAAAATATTTTTAATATGGGTTATATATAAGATAAATTCGACTATAAATATTCATTAGAAAGAAAAAACGATTTAATACATAATGGTATTTTATTTGTAATTTTTAGACTTTAAATAATTTAATTTATTTATGACACAACAATGATGCAGTAATAACCTTTTTAAGAAAAATTAACATAATTGATGTTATAAATGCCCAAATAAATGTAATTTTAGACTTTTTATGACTTAAACTAATTTTCTAGGTTAATATGTCATGTTATTGTTGATTTAAGTAACTTGGTTCGAACTTATCATTTTGTTATGAATTTTATAAAAATCATGTACCAAATAGTGTCAAAATTGACGTAAATTAGTTTTTAAAAAAAATATTATATTATTAATTGTTATTTTATTCCTAAAAATCTAAGGATCGGCCAAATGACTTAGATAAGGTTATATATATTAATAATAAACATGTTGGGGTTCGTTTGTCTTGATATAGTATGTTTATTAACCTTGTAGTATAAGAACACAAGAAGACATAGTAAAAGTAAAATTATTTAACTTAATGTTAAATCTAAATGATAAGGTTAAAATAGGAACCTAAACTTGTATAAATTCTATTGGATGATAGTAGTTCGACCCATCCACACCTTAGCTTCGAAATAAATCAATTTGGCGCTATTTAAAACCGAATTTGGCTTTATAATAAAATATTATTTTTAGTTATTCCAAAGGTGCCCCTCTCCTCCCTTATAAAAGGGGACCTCCTCCCTCTCCTCCTCACACCAATTTGAGCATTAAAGCTCGGCCAACCCCTGCCAAAATCTCTTCTCCACTTCCCTAGTATCATCTTAGAGGTCCTGGTATTCTTAAAAGACCAATTTTAGTTCCCTAAAAGGAGGTCTCAAAGAAGCACTTCAAAGAAGAGGTAATATCCATTACCGATCATTTCCAATTTCTTTCTTCTTCAACTTCTTCTTATTTAGTTGTTTCATTATGAAGTAATAACATCAGTATCACTCATATACTGATATGTTATTATAAGTATGAAACAACCCTATTTAACCATCTATCCATCCTACGGAAAATGAAATCACCGCGCGTGCGTACGTAAGGAATACCGTCTCCATGCCGTGGTGTAATCTATTTTCCACCACCACCTTAATAGAATGGGTATAATGGTGTAATGAGTAACTATATATGATTATTATAAAGTGATATTGATACTGAAATAGTATACATACACTTTAACACAATTCCACGACCATGGGAACGATATCATCGCTCGTGCGTACGTACGGACTACCGTCTCCACGACGCGATGAGATTCATTCTCCACATTAACCATTCATGAATGATTATAATGTATATATAATAAGTACTAATTAAATATATGAAATAATAATGATACTGGATTTATGTATATTTATATGTATGCCATCTACTTAATTTCATTCAATTCAATAAGGAAACGAAAACAACGTTCATGCGTACGTACGGACTAGCGTCTCCATGAGCGGTGTATTTCATTCCATTTATCAATATATAATATATATGTATATTCGGAATATATATTATATATAAATCATGTTTTACATTCTGGATATAAGTAATCATGATCCAAGTAATCATATTAATAATTACAAGTTAAAAACACGAACGACAAATGAGACGATTTTACTCAAAACGCTACTTTAACATGAATTTACAAAAGAGAGGGTAATATAAAGTCATAAGTGGACCATATATGATATAATAACAGTGAATATGATTCTGTAATAAGTCAATAACATGATTTAAATCATTATACAGGAGGTTCGGACACGTACGAAGCAAATCGGACCTAAGGTAAGGGATAAATTTTCAATCTCATTTTTATCCGAGATTGCTTATACGTAAGTATTTACTAGGGTTATGTTTATCATCCATGACCATGTTTTCTAAAAATGTCTTTATAAAATGTTTACCATTATTCCATGAATTTTTAAAGTCGTTTTTACCCTTTATTGACTTTTTACCACATTGTATGATTGGAATCTTTCCTTTGGATTACCATATAAGGTACTTTTTGACTTTTCCAACAGAAGTACGAGGAGAATGTTATTTTTAACTTATACGGCGCGAACATATTTTTACGGTTTCATAACACCTCATTTTCAAGAAGCATACTCTACAATATTGCATGATTATTTTCAACAAAACCCTTATATTTTAAAATTGCATGGAATTTTGTGAAAGGAAAATGATTTTAAAGAAGAAAGGATATTTTCCTCAATAATTCATTTCAAGTGTTTTTCTCAAAACTATTTTCCATCTAAGATGAAATTATTTTATATGTATGTTTCAAGTAAAACGTCTCTATGATTTAAATGGTTTCAATTTTATTATGATGAAATGATATCAATTGTTTATGGATTATGATGGCATGATGTTTAAGAATCCCATTTTATTACCTGGGTTATGCAATGAGGTATGATTTATGATTTTGTGGAACACATAAGAATGGTATAATTATGAGATGGGTGGGACCTATATCTCCTTCCAATGCATTGGGTAAAGATTTTATATCTCATGAGATAGACATGACTGGAATGGTAGGTTATACCGGTTCAGTGAAACATGACTGAAACGAGGGTGACTCGGTTCAGAAAGGGTCTTTGTCCACTAAGATAGTCTTGGAAATGAGCCTTGACTATCAAGAAACGATTCTCTATGATTATGTGTGAATGCCACAAGGTTTCATGTTTTATGTTATGATTATTGGTATTTCATTTCACTACTATGATTTATCCCATGTTATGAAATTATGCTCTCTTTTGCAGGTTAAGATTTATAAAAGTTATGTTCTTATGAATATGATGTGGTTGATTTTTTTTGTTTACCCTTAATGAGCATTTGATCTCACCCTTTTATTTTTTCTTTTCCCCAGGTCAGGAAGATGTATATTAAGTAGAATATGCTAAAAGGGACCCTAGATATGATGAAATAAATGGGAGACACTGTAGAAGATTTATGAACTAGTTGTATATGTTTCCCAGTTTCTAAAGACACTATACCTATACGGTCCTTTGTGGTTTTGTCATATGTTGTAATAAGTGTGCTTCAATTTTGATGTATTAACAATGTATGAAAAGTATGGGTCGTTATAGTTGGTATCAGAGGAAAGGTTTAGTCAACCTTTGGAAACTAGGATGCGAAAATGTTAGTGGGATCCCTAGAGACACATCTAAGGTATGTCTAGGGATGTCCCTAAGGATAAGTATATGTATAGGATATAGTCCTAGAACTATGGTAACGATATTAGCTTAAACATAAGATGTTAGATATTGAAGTTACTCCCCCTTTATTATGATTTTTGCTTCTAACACTATTCTTTTTGGGTTTTAGAAAATGGCTGGAAACAAGATGATTCACGATAATGGAGGATATTATGGACAATGGAATGATATTATTCATCAGAAACCAAATGAAATGGGATTTGGAAGTCCAACCATCATTATAATGCCGAATCAGAAATCTCATAATATAATCAATAAACTCAAATTTGGTAAGTTTCCTGACTTGGCTAATCAGAGAAAGATGGAGTTTCATGATGATTATAGAGGAAAGAAAGTTCAATTTCCCCTATGTAAATCATGTGGGAAGAGGCATCAAGGAGAATGTTTCAAGGGAACTGGAATATGCTTTGGGTGTGGAAAAGGACACAAAGCAAGTAAGTGCAAAGGAAAAGGTTCATTTAACACCATGGATGAGGATAATGGTATTTCTACGACATCAAAAATTGTTAAGTGTTTTAAATGTGGAATGTATGGGCATTATGCAAACCAATGTCCTAAGGGAAAGCCTCATGAAGAGAATCAGTATGGTCGTATGGGTAGTATTTATGAGGATGATGATGAAGAGACTACAAATGATATGTGAGATGAATGAATTGTTGAAGATCGGTTAATGGATTAGGAATATAGTGGAATGATTACATGTTTATCATGTGTAATGTTGTATAAGTAATCCCATGGTACTATGGAATAAAGAGACATATAAGGATTGTTACACTGTTGTCTTTCCTTGAGTTTTGAAAGTGTATGATTAATGGTACCAGTACCCATGAAAGAATATTCAGATATTTTTGGAATGTAGATGATATGCACATAATGAAGGGATAAGGGAAAAATTAAATGTTTGATAGTATTCATGAGATCATGACTGATATGAGGAGAAGGTTATGTAACGGATTGAGTATATAGAATTTTTGGATTTTGGTATGTGGAAAGTGTTAATTTTTAACTACACTCATGTTTTCACTAAGGTTTAATGGATATTCATTCTTCAATAGAATACATGATTAAGGTATTCACGTGTTTGTAATTTGACCAACAAGATATATCTTATGATATATGGGGGATAAATGTTGGTATTCACATGCTTGGTTGATGACATTTCAAGTAATTGTTTTCTTTATACTATGAGCTTGGACCGAAGTATTTTAGATAAGCCTAAAGATTAGAATGGATTATGTTGGACATAAGTTAGTATTGTTTAAGGATAGAAGTTTTTTGGATATAATTGATGGGATGTTATAGTAATATAGTTTTAGAAAAAGGACAACCTGCAGGACGGGCGACAGCCCATCGCGTCGGACAAGGCTGTGGGAATCGAACCCACAACCGAAGTGCGACTGACCTTTATCGCCTACCACTGGCCTACAGGAAGTCCCTGTTTAGTAGAAACTAGTTTTATTATATTAATCAGTATGATATATGAAGTATAAGTCCATTTTAGGAACCATATATGATTAATCTCACTATAGAATGACTTATGTATATTTAATAACTTTTTCTAACCTTTTTTTTTGAGACAGATGGAATGACCTGTCATTCTATCACATGATCTGTTAACACTTCACGAATAACAAATTCAAATTCATTTATTTAGGAGATGAAGTAGAAATTGTTCGAGGCACGATCAACAGTGAGATTGTACCAAAATAAAGTAAGTATTTATTCTAATTCAAATTCATCAACTTTAGGGAAACGATCTTGAAAACCAAAAATGTTGTCCTAGTGCTCTTGTATCTGATTAATCAGACGGTACCTTAGATCGTCACAAATTTATGGATTTGTGATTTTTGGATTTTACATATCCATGTTCTCTACCACTCTCCATCAGAACATGATGGTTACATTTTTCTTCCATATCCATATTTTCACCTATGTGGAAACCCAGTGATTAGTTTATTTGGGTAATCGTTACGTTTCATACTTTTTTTTAAAGATAGATTTTGGTATTCATTTTTACGATGTGGGTTTCTATTAAAGAAACTTTCAAGTAGTAAAGCATTTATAACCCTGATGAATTTCGAGGGCGAAATTCATTTTAAGGGGGGTAGAATGTAACAGCCCGATATTTTATGAATAATATTCTTTTTAATTTTATTAATGTCTTGTGTTGTACGCTACACCAAAAGTAGCTTGCACAACACACATCCTTGACTTGCCTTGCATTACACGCAATCGCGACCTTCCTCGATAGCGTGTGTAGTACGCAATACCGAGTTTCACTAAACAACGATATGCTATTAAAATTTTATTATAACTAGCCGTTATGAGTAGTAATAACCACCTTTTAAAATTTTAGAAATTTTAGCTCTCAAAATGGACTTCATTTTTGGATTTGTAGTATTGAATTTAGCCTAAGGTGAAATTTTGGTACTTTTCGGATAACTTTCATATTTTGATGAATAGTGAAAATTACTAAATTTTAGTTAAAAACAACTTTTTCAATCAAAATAATTAATAGTGATAAATTATTAATTTGAGTGGTTTTAAAGTATATTTAGAAAATATTTTTACAATTTAATACAATGTTGGTCATAGGATGTAATTTCACATTTAAACCAGACATAAACAAGTGTCAATCTTTTGATAGATATTGTTTCTTAAAAACACGCTATTTGTTTTAACACCGGGATTTAATTATAAAATTAATTAATGCAACTTCTATGATATGAATTTGGTAAAATAGACTTCATTTTTGAATTCGGAATATGAAATATAGATTAGGATGAAATTTTGGCATTGTTCTGAAAAACATCAATTTTTGATGAATAGTGAAACTACTAAGTGGTAGTTAAAAAACTGAATTTTTCATAAAACTTAATTTTACCGCTTTTCGGAATGGAATTTAAAAATCCGAGAGACACGGTTGATGTCAGTATGTAAAATGTGGTTCAATGAGATGAAAATAATTTTTGGTGAATAGTAACTTTTTACTTTTATTTACCACGGTTAAAAGTAAATAGGGTAATTAAGGGTAAGAATGATATTAATATTACCCTAACACATGTCCGAATTCTATTGGACAAGTGTATCTCGACCAAAAACAACCTTAAGTGTAAAATATTATCATTTAGGCCCACTTGGATTAGATTAGGACATTTATTATTATTTAATTCAAAGAAGAGTTAAAAGAGTTAAAATCAATGTTTATTTACTAAAACATATTTAATATGGGTTATACATAATATAAATTCGACTATAAATATTCATTATAAAGCCAAAACGATTTACTACATAATGGTATTTTATTCGTAATTTTTAGACTTTAAATAATTTAATTTATTTATGACACAACAATGATGCAGTAATAACCTTTCTTAGAAAAATTAACATAATATATGTTATAAATGCCCAAATAAATGTAATTTGAGACTTTTTATGACTTAAACGAATTTTCTAGGTTAATATGTCATTTTATTGTTGAGTTAAGTAACATGGTTCGAACTTATCATTCTGTTATAAATTTTATAAAAATCATGTACCAAATAGTGTCAAAATTGACATAAATTAGTTTTTAAAACAAATATTATATTATTAATTGTTATTTTATTCCTAAAAATCTATGGATCGGCCAAATTACTTAGATAAGGTTATATATATTAGTAATAAACATGTTGGGGTTCGTTTGGCTTGATATAGTAAGTTTATTAACCATGTAGTATAAGAACACAAGAAGACACTGTAAAAGTAAAATTATTTAACTTAATTTTAAATCTAAATGATAAGGTTATCATTGGAACCTAAACTTGTCTAAATTCTATTGGATGAAAGTATTTAGACCCATCCCCACCTTAGCTTCGAAATAAATCAATTTGGAGCTATTTAAAACCGAATTTGGCTTTATAATAAAATAATATGTTTTGTTATTCCAAAGGTGCCCCTCTCCTCCCTTATAAAAGGGCACCTCCTCCCTCTCCTACTCACACCAATTTGAGCATTCATGCTCGGCCAACCCCTGCCAAAATCTCTTCTCCACTTCCCTAGTATCATCCTATAGGTCCTGGTATTCTTAAAAGACCAATTTTCGTTCCCTAAAAGGAGGTCTCAAAGAAGCACTTCAAAGAAGAGGTAATATCCATTACCGATCCTTTCCAATTTCTTTCTTCTTCAACTTCTTCTTCTTTAGTTGTTTCATTATGAAGTAATAACATCAGTACCACTCATATACTGATATGTTATTATAAGTATGAAACAACCCTATTTAACCATATATCCATCCTACGGAAAATGAAATCACCGCGTGTGCGTACGTACGGAATACCGTCTCCACGTCGTGGTGTAATCTATTTTCCACCACCACCTTAATAGGATGGGTATAATGGTGTAATGAGTAACTATATACGATTATTATAAAGTGATATTGATACTGAAAAGGTATAAATACACTTTAACACAATTCCACGACCATGGGAATGATATCATCGCTCGTGCGTACGTACGGACTACCGTCTCCACGACGCGATGAGATTCATTCTCCACATTAACCATTCATGAATGATTATAAAGTATATATAATAAGTACTAATGAAATATATGACATAATAATGATACTGGATTTATGTATATTTATTTGTATTTCATCTACTTAATTCCATTCAATTCAATAAGGAAACGAAAACAGCGTTCATGCGTACGTACGGACTACCGTCTCCATGAACGGTGTATTTCATTCCATTTATCAATATATTATATATATGTATATTCTGAATATATATTATATATAAATAATGTTTTACATTCTAGATATAAGTAATAATGATCCAAGTAATCATATTAATAATTACAAGTTAAAAACATGAACGACAAATGAGACGATTTTACCCAAAACGCTACTTTAACATGAATTTACAAAAGAACGGGTAATATAAAGTCATAAGTGGACCATATATGATATAATAACAATGAATATGATTCTGGAATAAGTCAATAACATGATTTAAATCATTATACAGGAGGTTCGGACACGTACGAAGCAAATCCGACCTAAGGTAAGGGATAAATTTTCAATCTCATTTTTATCCGAGATTTCTTATACGTAAGTATTTACTGGGGTTATGTTTATCATCCATGACCATGTTTTCTAAAAATGTATTTATAAAATGTTTAGCATTCTTCCATGAATGTTTAAAGTCATTTTTACCTTTTATTGACTTTTTACCACATTGTATGAATGGAATCTTTCCTTTGTATTACCATATAAGGTACTTTTTGACTTTTCTGACAAAAGTACGAGGAGAATGTTATTTTTAACTTATACTGCGTGAACGGATTTTTACGGTTTCATAACACCTCATTTTAAAGAATATTACTCTACAAGATTTCATGATTATTTTCAACAAAACCCTTATCTTTTAAAATTGCATGGAATTTTGTGAAAAGAAAATAATTTTAAAGAAGAAACGATATTTTCCTCAAGAATTCATTTCAAGTGTTTTTCTCAAAACTATTTTCCATCTAAGATGAAATTATTTGATATGTATGTTTCAAGTAAAACGTCTCTATGATTTAAATGGTTTCAATTTTCTTATGATGAAATTATATCAATTGTTTATGGATTATGATGGCATGATGTTTAAGAATCCCATTTTATTACATGGGTTATGCAATGATGTATGATTTATGATTTTGTGGCACACATAAGAATGGTATCATTATGAGATGGGTGGGACCTATATCTCCCTCCAATGCATTGGGTAAAGATTTTATATCTCATGAGATAGACATTACTAGAATAGTAGGTTATACCGGTTCAGTGAAACAGGACTAAAACGAGGGTGACTCGGTTCAGAAAGGGACTTTGTCCACTAAGATAGTCTGGGCAATGAGCCTTGACTAACAAGAAATGATTCTCTATGATTATGTGTGTATTCCACAAGGTTTCATGTTTTATGTTATGATTATTGGAATTTTATTTCACTACTATGATTTATCCCAGGTTATGAAATTATGCCCTCCTTTGCAGGTTAATATTTCCAAAAGTTATGTTCTTATGAATATGATGTGATTGATTTTTTTTGTTTACCATTACTGAGCATTTGAGCTCACCCTTTTATGTTTTCTTTTCCACAGGATATAAAGAAAGGTTTTAGGTAAAAAAAAGGGAAGATCTTTATGGGAGATATTGAAGATCTTTCACCACGATTAGAAGATTACGTTCCGAGTTTCCAAAGACACTAAACTATTACGATCCTTGTGTGTGTGTTTTTGTTATGTACTAAGTATTCCGCAAAAATAATGTAATGTCCATGTACGTCAGGCTTCGGGTCTCTACAAATATATATCCTCCATTCGATCTGATCAGATATGTCTGATATCATACTCAACCATTTACATATTTTAATAACATATGTGGAGAGAAAATTTTACATTACTCATATTTTTTGTTGAAAGAAACCATTTTTTGTCGAATTTTATTTCATGTAACCTCTTTATTTTTATAAAATACTAAATGAGATGGAATTGTTCAGATAAATTTTATCTTCATGAAAACTCGAAATTCTAATATGATTAATTTTCTAGACGTGTAATCTGATATCGAAATTTTGAAAACACTTCCTTTGTCTGTATTTTTATATTCTTCTAAAAAACATGTTTTAATCTTTTAACGACATATATTTCAACTTAATTTGAAAACCTTCTTTTAGAAATAGTTAGTTTCCAACATAAAATAGATTTTTTTAAAAAACATAAAAAATTATCTTTAGTTGTTACCCCTACGTACATCTTTTCAAGATCCACATCCAATTTTAGTTTCCCAATAGTGATTTATTTCAAAGAAACACCACTCAATAACTTCATCACCAAAACATTTAAGATGAGGTACTATATATATATATATATTCAAATACTAATTTTAGGTTACGTTCTTTAATATTTGTTTTCACTAATATAGTTCTCATGGTTTCGACAAAATTTATTCTTATACCATATATAATGACCCAAACTATAGAAATTCAAAACCAGTGCCTACATGATTACATTAGCATAGATACATGTGGTCAAATCCCAAAAGATTGATCAATTTAGAATTTGTGGAGGAATAAGTACTTACATGATATCCATTTTAAATATTGTGGAATCTATAATAAATCAACAAATATTTATCAAAATGGAATGATAAATAACTAACAATAAATCCCAATTAATCAATAACTTTACTATCATAATTGGTTAATGCATACTCATATGATAATATTAACGATGAAAGAACATGCCATTTATCAATAAAATGAATATAAATATAATATCATGGAAAAAAAATTATGGATCATAATAATGGCTGATTTCTAAATGAATTAAAATCTCAATTATTAGATTTGATGATCTCATACATCATGATACCTCTACTATTACGTCCTTCCAAAATAAAGTATAAAACTACAAGGTATAGACCAGTATTATTTTTTCAAATAATTTACCTCATGAGACCTATCAATGCATCAAGGGGATATCTATAACCAATCAATATCATCATTATTATTTCAAAATCACTCCTTGTATATAAAATGATTGATTAAATTCATAAACAATAATCTTTTTCAATAAATATCATTATTGAGTATTTAATACCGATTTATAAACATTTTCTCTGCCAGTCAAATATCATTCAATAAAAATTACCATGTGAAACAATGATATGTGGTTTAATAAATAAGTTTATCCATTGTAAATAATATAGATATTTAGGGGAAATTTAATGTCCAATGATCATTAGAAAGTTAATATTCCAATGGAAAGATAATGGAACAAATTTGATTCAGGAATGAGAATGTAATTAATTTACTTGGTCAAAATGATCATAAACACAAAATACAAAGAATAATTAATGTATAAAAACAACATATCCCAAGTGAAGTATAATTAAATTAAATTACATTTATCATTGATGAATAGGAATACCCTAAAAGGTATTTAAAATCATTTTTGATGAAAATATCCATTTAAATTTAATAGTATTTATAAAAACTAAAAGATCAAAAAATTTCGAAATATATTTCAATTAAAAAAACATTCAATATTATAAACTAATAATTAAAAATATTTGTTTTCATGATTTAGTGAAATTTTTAACTAGACGTACATGTTAAAACAAATATTCCATTCACATTTTCTAAAAATGAAACATGTGAATTTTTTTGGGAGTGGAAATGAAGATTCTTGTAAATAGATTTTTTAAAATAGAAAATATTGGTAATTTATTTTAATAAATCATTTATAGAATGCTAAAAACTTTTTTTTAATTTTATTAGAATAAATTACATTGGATTTAGAGGTATTTTTGATCAAATAGAGAAATGATGTCAAATTTTGTTCAAAAACATTTTCTCATTAATTTTGGGTACCCAAGAGTGGGAAAATTGTATTATTACATGAAATATTAATGGATAAATATAAGGTAATAATGTTTTTGGATTTTATTAGTTATTTATTAAATAATTTCATTCATTGTATATTCAAAAATTAATAATCCCGATTAAAATGAAATTGATAAAAAAATCCTAACAAAGATTAAAACATTGAAATGATTCTTTAAAAATGAATCGATTATGTGTACCAATGTAAATAAATATAGAAAAAGTGGAAATTAAACATAATATATTTAAAATTAATTACACATATAATCTTATATTATTAAATACAAGGATGATGTAATATAACTAAATGAAAATAAAATGAGTTATGAAATTCATTACAACATGGTGACATTTATGTCAAATAGCCTTGGATGAAATAATTTAAATTTATATGTAAAATGAAATGAATTTTTAGGTAATCATAATTATAATTAAAATGGGGTTGTATATTGTCTATATAAAATAAATTAGGTGTATAACATTACAGTATGTCTTAAGGATGGGAAATTGAGATAAAGTCCCACACCCCATGCTTCCTTTTGGTTGAACACAATGTGTCCTATAGTAAAAGGGGTTTAAGCATTTTATTAATTTATATTAAAACTATATTCATATTTATAATTGCATATATTATACCATTATAACATTTTACCACCCCTGAATTAATAATTTTTCATTATTTTCATTTTTTATGTTAATTTCTATGTTTTCTCATCTGAGTTTTGTCAAGTATGATTAGGTTCTTGCAAATATTATATAGTTAAATCATATAAATAAAAGTATCAAGATTATAAATATCATATGTACTCATTATATACATTTTAATAGTAATTAATTAACATTATATATAGAAAATGAATCAGTTCTCTTCATATAGATGGTATGTGGTATATACGCACATGCGATGATATCATTACCTTAATGAGGGAAAGGGTTTGGAAGTGGGTGATATATTAATCAAACTATATCAATATCATGTAATATATATAATATATAAATTAATTTTATATTTATTAATGTTAATTAAAAGTGTAACTAAAGAATTAATCACATCACTTTGCAAGGTGGTTGTTTATTATACACACACAACATAGAAAATCCCTTTGAAAATGCTGAAATGATTCTTTGTTAGTGATAGAGAAGTGATCAATACTGGAGAGATATTAAAAGCACTAGCCTCTTAACATCCCTGATAATGTTTTACATTTATTATCCCCTTTTAGGAACTGATAAAGGACCCTTTATCATCAAATTTAAAGTCACTGATAAAGGATCCCTTTATAAGCACTTGTTGAATCACTAATAATGTGGAATACAATAGTGTGTTGTAACAAAACACTATAACAATAGTAAAGTGTTTTGTAACAGAAATATGTACCACCTAAAACATCACAAAATCCAAAAAATTAATTATGAATAGAAAATTTATATGATTTAAAATTTACAACACAAATAAAAGAAAAAATAATATAATATTGACATTTCAAGCAATGGTTTTTTCAATTACTAAAGTAATACTTTTTACATACATTAAAAAACAATAGTATTACTTTGTATTTTATTCCAAACCCCTGATGAAGGGAAAAATAAATTTTTTTAGGAAAACATTTCTTATTTTAGTTATAAAATAATGAAATAAATTAACGAAAAATGTTAATTTTAAACTAAATATTGATTCATACAGGGAAATATGTGTATTAGATTGAGTTTTGGTTGATTCTTTCATGTCACACTATTTCATGTTCGTCTTCAAGAATTAACTGCTTGAAAATTAACAAAAAAAGTATAAGATAAAAATGACAAGCAATTTAATTAAGTAATAATATATTGAATGATGACAAAACAATCTATGATCGTTTTATCAGTTTTGGCGATGTGATGCGGGTTTTAAACTAAAATGATACATATATATTTAAAAGTCATATATGGATTTATACTAGTAACACTTTGCATTAGATTGAGGTGATGATTATTCATTCATGTCTAAAATGACTTGAGGATCTTTTTCCTAATTTATCAAAACAATTTAAATGTGTTTTCTCTGTTTTTAGTAGGTCGAATGTCATTCTTATTAAATTGTAGTCTTAAAATGGATAAATGAACATTGATTCATACTGATAACATCGTGTGTCAGTATGATTTGATACCAATTACTATACATCACAAATGACTTATGAATTTTTTTCCTAAATTATAAATATAATCCGAATGCATTTTCTCAGTTTTTAGTGAGGGAGACTTTTTGAACTAAAATGTTGATTTTAAACTAATAACAGACACCTTGAGTCATACTGGACACATCATATATTAGATTTAGGTACAACTGATTCATAAACATAAAAAAAACTTATACATAATATCCCAATATTATAAAACCAATATGAATCCATTTTCATTAGTTTAAGTAAGTCAGTGGACAATTTTTTTAAAATTGATGTTATTTTTTAAATAAAAAGATTGATATAGAGACATATCTGTCAAAACATGTGTCATATTGATATAAATATATATTATAAATTTCTTAAATGGATTATATTTATGTTTTATAATGAATAAAAATAATGAAAAGTTTTTTTCTCGATTTTGAGTGTGTCCCTTGTCATTTTACTAAAATGGTATTTTATCCTGATAACACTTATTTTACTCGTACTTATCACATCGTGTATCAGTTTGACATGATAATGATTACTATATATAAAGAATTACATGTGAATATATTTCCTTAATTATCAACAAAATTCAACATCATTTTTTAATATTTCAGTGAGTGATATTTTTTGAGATATATTGTTGATTTTAAACTCACAACAGACACATTAAGTCATACAGTGAACATCATGTATCATATTGAGGTAAGGATTATTCATACATGTAAAAAATTAATTGTGTATCTCTTACCTAAATTATCAAAAAAAAAATATTAATTATATTTCATGGTTTTTATTAGGACGGTTTTCATTTTTACTAAAATTTATGTCAATTTTAAATATAAAGATGCACATGGAGTCATCCTTTTCATACTATACATCAAATTGAGTTGATACCGATTACTACACATGTAAAATCGCTTTTGTATCATTATTATAAATTATCAAAACAATATAAATGTGTTTCTTTAATTTTTATTATTTTACATTATTTTAATAAAATGTCATTTTAAACTGAAAACATACACTTTGACTCATACTTGTCCAATAATGTATTGATTTGATGTGAGACTGATTCCTATATACTAATAATTACATATGAATCATTTTATTAAATATTGAAGAATATTTTATACCATTTACAAATTTTTTAGTGAGTGTATTTTTCTGAACTAAATTGTAAATTTTAAACTGATAATAGACAAATTTAGTCGTACCAGTCACATCATGCATTGGGGTGAGTTTCAGAAACTTCTTCCACATCTCAAATGACTCATAGATCGTTTTACACTAGTATAAAAATAATCTAAATTTTTTCACTCAGTTTTGAGCATGTCACTTCTTTTTTAACTAAAATGTCATTTTAAACTAGAAATGCGCATAATGAATCATAATGATCACATAGTCTATCGATTTGATGTGAGGTTGATTCCTACATGCTAAAAATTTTCAATAAATCAATTTCAAAAATAATCAACAACATCCGATCATGGTTACTATATATTGAGGGGGTAGAATGTTTTGAACTAAATAATTTATTTTAACCTAATAACGGAGACATTGAGTCATAGTGGCCACACCATGCATCGAATTGAGTTATGGCTGATTTCTACACATCAAAAAATGAATTAAAGATCATTAACCTAAATTATAAAATCAATAAGAAAATGTTTTATTTGTTTTGAGTTTGTTAGTTATCCTTATTATGGAAATTATTGGCAATTTTAATTAAAAAAAATTAGTTGGAGTCATACCGGTAACACCGTCAGTCAGATTGAGGTGTGGCTAATTTCTATACATCCAAAGTCTAAAGATATTCATAACTACCTATGTTTCCATGATTATATTGTCTATCTATGTTTAAATACCATAATTTTATATTTATTAAATTTCTTAGCAAAAAACCCTTTCTCGTTGTTAAATGTTAAAAAAGAATAGGTAGATCATGTGATGATTATATCACAGGAAGTCACGATAATGGGTACATGAGCATCCTATACTCTTCTAGACATCAACAAAAATAAACATTTTCCACTAATAAAATCGAATCAATATGTTGTATTAGTAGTTCGAAAATTAAAGGGAATGCAAATGGAATACATGGTGTCATTAGAAAAAATAATAATTTTATCTCTTTTGTGTCATATTGCAGATAGTTGGATGAAAAATTTTAATTCCCAAAAGATATATGAAAAAACTAAATAATTATTAGATACAAATTATAAGTAAATTATCGTAAAAATAATAGATAAAATGATGAAAAAATTAGTTAGATAAGTAGTTGCAATTCACCTTTTCTTAATGGTTGTATTTATTATTGATGAAATTCCTTATTTTCAGTATATCCATTACAAGATCAAACCCCAAACCCTCATGAGAATGATAATTTATGAGTAGACCACTACAAATCAAAAAACTAATCCACATTTATAGGGAAAAAATTATTATATTAGACATTATAAAAATAAATATATTAAACATAAATATGAATAAATACATCAATTTTATGGACATTAATTTTACTGTTCAAACATTATTGAATGTAGAAATTGATATGTGGGGGTGATATATTATTAATACTAGAAAATGAGACAATTAAATAATAACATAAAAGGGTGGGTTGAGATGTTTTTATAATGATAATATAAAATTGATAGATGTTTTTTACTTTTTTATAATAGAAAGATTGTTAATAATTAAAATAACAAGGAAACATCATAGGAAATTAATGTTCAATTGAGTATAATATGTTGGAGATCATGGGTTTGAGGTAGACTGAAAACAAGATATTTAGGGTATGAAAAATGAATAGGTATTATTAACTACATGATATACAAGAGAGTTTGAAATCAATTTATAAAACATGAATAGTGGTCAAACAGTTTTGGTGAAAACTCAAAAGAGAAAGACTATAAAAAATACAAGCTTTTTCTCATGTATAACCCAAATAATTTATAGGGGAATGAAAAGGATTATAAGGGGAAAAAATATATTAACGAGGAGGTTTATTCAATGAAGAACAATGTGAAATGGAAAATTATTCCAAGAATAGAGGACATAAATGTTTTTCGAACCAAATGGTTGTTCATTAATAAACCAATTTACTACAAAAAAGTGGGTAAAAATTAATAATGGATAGTGTGGGATGGGAACTATTAGATCAATGGAAATTATATTTAATATTAATTTACTCTCCCATATCCCAATTAGAATCTATTATAATTTTTTTGACATTTCAGAACAAATGTAGTTAAAAGTATACCCAATTGATGTCAAATCTATGTTCCAAAATGGAGTTCTTAGGGGGGTAGTATACATTGAGATACTAAATCATTATTCTATTGATAAAAATTAGAGAAATGTGTACCAGTTAATGTGTTATTTTTATAAGATAAATAAGTCACTAAAGACCTAGTATTTAAGGATAAATCAATACCTAAGAAATCTTGTTTTTTAAAGAGGTAGATTTAATCACACCCTCTACGTCAAGAAGGGGAATGATCAAAGTATGTTAGTACTCATATATTTTGAATACATAGTATTTAAGGATTGTAAAAAGCACAATGAAATATTTTTGGATCATATTTTGTACGATATCAAGATGACTATGATTGGTGAAATATTTTCCATGGTTTATAAGACAATCAAGGAAAGCATGGCACATTAATTTCTCAATCAATATATTAAAAGTGGTTCCTATGTTATTCATAATGGAATATTCCAAACCAATGACAACACTAAACTCTATATGGATGAATTTTTTAAAATTTGATGATTGCAAAGAGGTAGCTATAATGGAATATATTATTTGGGAGCCTACTATAACTCACATCAACAAGAATAATAAAACTAGTGTATTCATAAAAAAATGAGGGAAGAATGGGATGATTTATTTAATGAACTTACATGTACATTAATAAAAATACTAGTTCAAAGATTTTATGTCATGAGTTATAATGATGACCATATCATATATTACAAATGACATTGATGATTTTATATGCACTTTACCCACATAACAAGGTAGTTTTAATTATTTATATATCATTACCAATAATAAACCTAAATTGATAAAAAATTATATTTATTATAGAGGAATAATATAGAAAATTTTCTTATTTTAAATAAAAACATATATTTTTAGAAAATCAAATACACTCAACAATTATAAGGAATAATTTATTTATTTTTCTAACAATATATTTTAAAAGTATAAATACGTTAATGAATATATAGCAAGATTTAAAAAAATTAGTAACTTGAAAATAATTTCATATACATATATGTACATAATATACATATATCTATATGAAATTTTATTTTTTTGAAAAATATAAATCATTACATATTTTAAAAATAATCACGTGAAATAAATTTGGAAGAAATAACTAATCAACCTTAATTTTTATAATTTGAATGAAATATAAATATTGTTATAAAAATTATTAGAAGAACAATCTTAAATATGAAAATAAATTCCATTCTAAAAAATAAATCATGTTAAAATAATTTAATAATTAATCTCTTTCATAGATTACAACTCAAAAGAAATATCATTTTTAAAATTAATCCTTAGAATAAAAATAAATTTTATTACTATTAAAATTTTAATATAAATATAAAATGGATAATATCTCATGTTTGATTGTAGAATATGAATTATTCTTATTCTTTTAGATATAAATACTGACTATAAAAAATCACTCTCTCTGACTGATTTGTGTGTGCAACATACTAGTGAGATGAAAACAGGGAATGCATTAGTTAAATGAATTAGTAAGACCATGCCAAACCATTGAGAAAGGCTCAAATTTATAGCCTACTACTAAAAATGTATTGTATTTAAATCATTTATTAAATTTTCAACTTTCTAAGAAAACTTTTATTGGGTCCACATATATGAATTCTTATTTTTCCTTGAAAATTTATAGAATATCAGCAAAGAATAAAAAGACCTAGTGACCAAACCAGATTCGTCTATCGATTTCAAGGGTAAATATTTTCTACTTTGTATTAATCTAAACAAAAGAAGATTATTCGAGAACCTCATACCTTATTAAAAATAAAAAAATTCATTTTGTGTTTTTTATTATAGTATAGTGAAACTAGACTTGTTGGGATATATGGATGTTATGACGACCCGTCCCCTGGGTCCCGTGCCGTGACTACCCCAAGCCTGCCTTGCATAGGCCAGGGGCTGGTGACTAGCACCGAAGGCTTAATTCCCTAAAATTGGGAAGGAATTTCATTTATAATCTGTAAACACACACACAAACTAGCACCTCGATGGATACGAAACACCAAGTAAAACAGTATGACAAAATAGTGTTGAAAGTAAAAGGGGAAAAAATATAATCCCAACTGGAATGTACAAGTACCACTGTGATACAATACAACTGAAGAAAAAGGAAAGTCAGCTGTTGTGTCATCCTCAAATGTTCCTACTTGAATTGTAGGTACAGATCGCCTCATAATCACTCCTCGCCCACCTGTCTCCTCTGCGTACCAACACACCGTATGGTCCACCTCCATGTATTGTCTAGTCCTGGTACTCTCGGCCTCATTCAGCGTTGTCCATCATCTACATATAACACAACAAGGTGCCACCATTGATCATGCAGGGGTGAGTATAATGATACATTGTAGGGATCCTGAGACTCTCTAGGTCTCAAAAAATCCAACATGGATAAAACACAAAGTATGAAATCAACAGATAACCATACATAGGTATATTCCTATAAAAATACCTAAGTTATCAAGTAATCAATCTCAATCATGAGGAAAACACAGAGGATCTTACTTATATCACACCAGGATTTATTCTAGGGGTAGGGTTATGTAACATTCCCAGTCAAAACATTGAATACCGCAGCTTCTAGAGAACTCCCCCTCTATCAAGTACAGTGGGTCTTCCACGTCACATAGAGGCACTTCCCACTAACTTTGGACTGCTAAGGTACTCCTCCTGTCGAGTACCGTGCGTCTGCCGCATCACACAGAGGCGCTCCCCACCGTCAGTCTACCGCATCACATAAAGTTTCTACCCCTCATATCCTACTAAGGTACTCTTCCTGTCAAGTACCTTGGGTCTGCCTCATCACCATGGTGGTCCCCACTCGGCTAGTCATGTAACTCCGAGTCGAAACGGTTAGCAGTCATCAAGTCTCAGCCAGTCGTCTGGTTCTGTATGTATTGCGCTTGGGGAAACAACTTCCCAACCGAAATGTCAATACTAAAACATCCACTAAGTCCCAGTATAATGTATCTCAATTGTTTGTCAAGTCATAGGGGTCTCAACGCAATAGATGGTGTGTCATTCAGATGCCCATTCTATGAGTTATTAGCCTTTTATTATGGAGGGCTTTGTTGGATTCGTGCTCGATCTAACCTGACTATTCCCATAATGATCCAAAACACAATGGGGCATCACTCAAAGGGACCATCTCACTCGAAGATTTCCAGTTCTGCAGATGGTTCATCAAATGGACATGACGTGCTTATGTTATTGCCAAAAGAAAGTAACTGGGTCGTAGTGGGCCAGGGTCCGGTCCGACTGTAGCACCCCAAACATTTTATGGTATGTTTCTGTTAAATAAATTTTATTCATAACTTTATTCTTTTGAAGAAACACTTGGATATTTAGGATATAGTCAAAACCTATCCATTAATTATAAATTTTCCACTTTTATGTTTTGAATTTCGAAAAATGGACATCTAGAGTTGTGATCAGCAAGTCATTTGGAGTCTGATAGAACAGACATAATTTTTAGTGAATAGTAACATCCTCTTATGAATAGAAATATGAATAGTAATATTAACCTTATGAATATTAAATAATATTATTATTTTATTTTCGTAAAGGAAACAAGTTAATGAGATCTTAATTAGATTTTCAATGAGAAATAAAACTAAATGCACTTTAAGATTGTTATTTTTCGAATTAACTATGAATTTATTTAATAATTAAATTATTAATATTTAGAAAATTATTTTTGAAAAATTGATTTCACTGATGAATTCTGCAACTCAAAAATTGGTTTGGGTGGTTTTTGGGAATTTTTCTGAAACATTTGATTTTTTAGTGAATAGTAAAAAAAATACAATTTTTAGTTTCACTTTGTTTATGACATCATTAATGATGTAATGATGTTGTCATAAATCTGGTCGACTTGTGAATAGTGAAATAAGATGTGAGCTGTCCCAAGTGGATTATACCATGGGTCAATACCTTGTACAAGCTCATGGTTTTACAAAAAACCACTCATGAGGTGTCCCTTGAAAATTATTTAAATAATATCTCACTTTTCCTATAATGTATGATATTATTTAGTATTTTATTTGTTCATAGATGTGGGGAAATTCATTTTTTTTCAATATATGGTTATTGTTATAAGGGTATCATGAAAGAGATAGAGAGAGAGAGCGGTCATTATAAGAATGAGAATTCACAAACTTATAATGTCACATGCCAACTGAGATACCCTAGTACCCTATCTCCTAAGCTGATCATGATATGGACTGAATTGTGTTCCTGATACCGAATGGAGGGAGACATTCACATGCTATCATACAAGATCAAGAGAGAATGGTTTTTCCTAAAAATTGTTTTAGAACAATATATATAACAATATTCTCAAAAGGAAAATATGAATGATTAATAATAATGGAATTTTAAATTGTTATATAAAACATCAATAACATTACATCATCAAATTAATAAAATAATGAACATGATTTACAACTCAAACCCTAATTAACATATAAATCCAACCCCACAGGAACAAAAACATCCACCACCTCCACGGGGAACTTTCTTCTTGATCAAACAAAGAAGTAAGAAATCTAAAAACACTGAAAGGAAATGTTTCAGTGTGAGTTAAAATCAAAGTAGGGTATCACCTAATTTTCCATAAAAATAATCCCTATAAAAAAACCAATAATTCATTCTATTTAAAATAAAACAAGGAAGGAAGTACAATTTCACATTAAATAATGATGCATTTAATTTTAATTGATGGAAAATTTAAAATAATGGACTAATAAATATTTTTTATAAAACTATGTATATAAGTAAATAGGTATGAGAAATAAGTTTCCCAATAAATTTTATATTTTTCAAAATAGTTGAAAAACAAAGAACATGGTAATCATCCAAGTGTTATGATAATTTATAGTTATGATATCCTTAAACACTCAATATGTGATCATGAAAATGTACACACAAGTCCCTTAGACTCAATCTGAATATGGCTTATCAATAACCAAATGGGGATAATAAATTATGAACCTGGATTTTGTTAGAGTTGTAATGCGTTGATCCATTACTAGTGAATTTCTATTATAGTTTGTTTTCCCAAATAAATAACAAAATACCTAGGCTCACATGTGCTCAACTAATCAATCAACAATCCAAAAATCATTTCAAAACATTTTAATATATAATTTCCTTATTTCTAGTTTTGATATGCCAACATTAATTTAAAAAACAAAAGGTGGGTTTTTAGTTAATTCAATCCTTTTTAAGACAAACCAATATTATGTTTTTATCAAATAATTTTAATCCCTTATTTCTAGAAATAATTTCATAAATTATCTAAAAAAATTCCATCAAATTAAAAACATAACCTAATTTCCAATTTCATTTGAATTGGTTGGTATCGCACAAAATTCATGTTAATCAAATTACAAATCATAGTTTTTACAACAAAATCACAATTTAATTTAAATAAATATAAATAAATAAAGAAAATATAGGTTAATGAAATTGAAAAATATTTAATGGAAGAAACCACCTCTAATCATGGAAAAAATAAATGTAGTGCCTACTATGAGCTTTTCCAATAATGAATGATAGAAACATCGATCAAGGAATGAACCCTATAATCCTAATCCATAATAGAAATGTTTTAATACATAAATAATGATATGCTCTAACAATACATATGGAATAAAGAACGTGAGAGTTGAAGTGAATAAAGTTGAGAATATCTCATACTTGGTAGGGATATAATGGTGTTTTCCTAGCTTTGATGAACCTAATAAGGGGTTTTAAGGATACATAAAAGGTTCTTGAGATCATCAATGACCATGAAAAATGTAATACCTTGATTTTGGGTCAAGTGGGTGGTTATACAGTGGTCTAGAAAATTTTTAAATATTTTTTTAATTAAAATTATATGAACACATAGTTTACTGGAGGGGGAGGCATATGGTTTCCCATACCATACAACCTAATTATGAAAACATGTAGTGGGGTGAATAGTTTTTCCATGGTGGTTGAATGTGTTAGGAAATTGTGTGCTTATTGTGAATTCCCCACTTCCTAGGGGGTTCATGGTATTCACTAGGGTGAATGATTTGGTAAAACCATGTGCCAATCATGAACATACTATAAGCATCCAATATTTTCATAATTTACACACATAGAACCCCTAAAGAGACCCACCAATGTCATTTAGAAAAGGACGATAAATTAGTAGCTAAAAAAATTAGCAAGATGTTACAACCTTCCAACCATAGAAGCATTGAGTCCCTAAAAATCATGTTAATATGCCTCGTTATTAAAAAATGAGTCCACTACTCTCTCATCAGTTCATCTCTCCCCATTCCCCATGAGTATTTTAACCTTGCATCCTTAATAAGAAAACCAAAGGTATCTTCCTCCCCTAAAGTAGATTTGTAATAGAATAAACTATCATGAATGGACTCTTAGTCATGGATAATCAGTCTCAACATCAATATCACTCTATCTTAGAAGATGAGATAGATCAGAAAGGTACTTTTATAACTATGATAAATGCAAGATGTTATGTGTTGAATTCAACAATGGAGGATGATCTAAAAGTTATTACGCTTTCTCCACCTTATCAAAACCCACAAAAGGGACCCAAAACTGTGTAGAAATTTACCCTTAACTCCTAAGTCATCGATGAACCAAATAGGGAGAAAAATTTAGAAACACATAATCAACAAGTAAAAATTTTAGCGGTCTATGATGATGATCATGAGAGGTCTTATACTATCTCTATTCCATTAACATCCTCTGATGAATCAACTGAATTTTTTTTTCATATCTGATTCTAACATCGGTCCAACTATGGATCATTCAACAATATCCAACCAAAATAACATTTATTTACAAGGTAAACCATACAAGTCCTAAAAAAGGATCCAATTTAATCACAGATGGGCAACAATTTTTATAAGAAAAATCAAAAAGTCTCAAAACATCATCAAAAAAATCTGTAGAAATTAGGGACACAGGCTCAAACCATATCCTTCTAAATCAATAAATCTCTCACTATATAATCAACTTTCTTCATAGGGTATTCTGTACTAAAATGAATATACTAACCGAGTGCCTTTTAAAAGACTCTCTAAAATAGAGATGTAAAATAGGGATCACTTTTAAATAAAATAGATTATGGAACTCCACAAATGTTAATGATATGATTCTCATATATATTTCTGAGTTCCTAAACATTGGATTTATCAAATAATGGGTATACATTGAGATGATTTGGTCATATTATCGACCAAAAACCATGCTATATTCTTCATTTTCAAATTACGCAGAATCCCAACCAAAAAGACCATATAATTTACATCCCACTACCAATTTGGTAGTAGAAGTGGCTGAAAAAAATTAAAAGGTATCTAGTTTTCACCCACAACGTACAAGAAAGTATAACAATGATGGAAATATTAGTAATTTCTCATCTCATAACAGACAACCATAATCCTCACCAGATGTCAGAGAATTACTATCTAGTTCTTGGTTGCACCTCCCTCTAGGAATTGTGGGAATCTCACATCATAGGTTTCATTATATGTGAAGGCACATCATACCTATTATAGAAACATAGAACTCTATATGTAGGGAATAAAAACTCAAAAACCATTTCCCCATAGTAATGAGAGTCTCTAATTCTGTGGAATTTATTATAATGTTGTTTTTTTCTAGAGAACAGAATTTAGAATAGCATAGTTGAACTGAACAATAGAAAAAATGACCTCATCCCTTATTTCTTGGACTCCTTTATAAAACTATAAAAAATGTGGCATGAAGTTCCCCTATTCTGATAATTATTTCACATAATGGGTTGAATGTTTCCTATCTAATCCATTTGTTAGGAAATTATCATTCCTCGGGGTGTTAGAAATATTTAAATAAAATGATTGTAGTAACTCCACCAAAACCACCTATAGTGATCCAAATCCTTTTTATAGAATATATAACTCAACTCTTGTGGTCTGAATACATGGTAATCAATTCCTTTAAAAGGTAATACCACCAAATATTATGTTCATAAATCACGATTGTGAGATTATGTCCATGGGTAAGATAATTATTCCCATGTGGACTCTACTACCGAGAGTCATAGGCAACAACATGATTACCCATCACAAAGACACAGTCAAAACCCAAAAAAGATGCATCATAGTAGACCACGTATCCCTCCTTAGATTATATAAGAGTCAATACCAATGCAGAAGGTAAAACATGTTTTAGCACAACAAACTATGAAATTATTCATCCCATGAAAACATTACTACATTCCATGCGAGTCAGTCCATCACAAATAAAATCTTCTAGAAATAATTTATGATTTAGTGATAATATACAGATAAAAACAATAATATATGAATCTAGAAATAATTTCATGATTTTTACTATGTCATAATATCTTTCACCATCTCAGGATCTACTGAAATACCATGTTCTCACAACATGTTTCCTACAAAATTCACTTATTAAATCGAGAAATTTCATTTTGATAGCTTTACATTAATATGGTGTTTTCTCATCAAATCTAGAAATGATTGACGATGTCACATATGATCCACCACAAACTTATAGTAAACATGGATTTCATCAAAAATTAATTCCATGAATGTATGTCGGCACTCATGGAAGATACTGAATGTAAAATCCATAGATATTATATGAGAAATAGTTATTGAAAATGGTATAAAAATGCATTATTTTTTTCTATAACTTCTTCGTAAAGTGGTTTTACAAATGTCAAATTCTATTGTTATCAGTTGGTAATTTTTTAATCAAAGATCAACCGTCAACAACCACTTCAGCACATTAAAATGACTAAACAAATCATCAATCCATTACAACAGATAATTTTACTTATCTGTAACTAGATTAATCTTTTTCTAATAAATGAAAATGTAGTGTGACCCAAAAACATTACGAGAAAAGAGAACACGCACCCGCCATGTTAAAACAATCTAGTTTGTAAAGTATTTCTGTAAAAGAAAATCCAACAATGTATTCAAATAATTTATTTTAGTTGGTGTCATATTTTTAGAAGATATAGTTACTAGATGAGTACCTTGTACAAAAGTAATTGAAATATATACCTCACATACTAGTTGAGAACTAATGAAGAGAGAAAGTAAATCACTAGAAAAACACGAAGAAAATTGGAGGGAGATCATCTCTCAATGATTATCCCTCAAGATCAAAATACTTCAAATATACTACTTTCCCCAAATCTGTATAAGAAGGTCCATCTTTACCCGAAATCATGATTGATTATTATTTAAAGATATAACAAAACCCATCGGCTGTAGTAAAATAGACACATAAAATAAAATAACCAATTTAGTATTTATTTGAAATTATCTAATTCATATAGTTAATTAAATATATAGGTTTTATGTCAAGAACAAGAAGGTCCCAAGATAGATCCATCTCTGATAAAGAGAACATATAAGTAGGATAATATAGACCATACTCATTCATGTAGTTGGGGCTTGGATTAGTGGTCAGTACCCCTTAATTATACATGAAAAGGGGGGGGGGGGTTCAAAACCTATTAGGCGCAGGGTACCGTAGTAGTATTGTAGCGCACCGTAGCAGGGGCGGCACTGTAGAAGCAGCATGCACTACTGAGGCGGTAGTTCATTGTAGAAGCGGTTGGTACTGTGGAGTACTATAGCAACATTGGGTACTGTAACAGTACTATTCACAGAATGGGCTTTGGGCCAAAAAAATGGGCCTATGGGTCATGTAATGTGCTAAATTCCCACTGGGCCTTCGGTCTATGTAATGGGTCTCCCTCTACCCAGTTACAGAGGTCTTTGCATTTCTTTAATAATAAATGAGGCTTCGGCCCCAACCTCAAAAAAAAACATACTCATTCATTGTTCCACAGGCTATAGTACTGTCCATCCCATAAGATAAGAGAACTATATGAAGATCTAGCATATTGAAATTATGATTTGAAATGAAAAAATTAGAATTACTAGTATCAAATTTAGAATTCACTAAAGATAATGTAATAGTGATGGTACCTCACATGGTCACTAGACCTGTATCTTATTCTTTTGGGGACTCTTCCAATGGGCATATAATATTTATTTTGAATTATTATTTCTAGAACCCCTTAGTCCATGAAGTATCGAACTATACTATAGTAATTTTTGTGTCACTGATCCCATTCCACTGTATAGAAAAGAATAGACATGAAAAAACTTCTTCAAGTGGCATAAGCCTTCATATAATCGATACATATTGGGTGCCTTATTGTAGACCTATTTCAAGTGCCCATTCTTTCCATATGATTGAAAATGTATGGGATTCTTCGAAATACTCTAGTATATTTAGAAGAACATTATTGTTGAGAAAAAGCATGAGACTCATCATGATTTTTCATTACATTTTAATAAATCACAAAGCATTTAACGGGAGAAAAAGTAAATTCCATAAGACCATACATACTATCTAAATCAAGATAATCCATCAATTCTCTATCTACCACATTAGAACAAGAAGAGTGATTCAGAAGGATAACATGATAACTAATACCAGATCAATGTCGCATATCAAAAAGTTGAGACTTCACCTTATCATTCGATACAATATCATGTGAAAACTACACAATCTCAACAATGTAATATACATACTCTATTGTGGTCTATTAAACTTTATCATGTTCAAAAAACTACATTTCTTTATCTAGAAACATATAATCTAAATAGAACTGGTAAGTGGAAATAACATTAAATTATCCCTAATCTAAACCATCTGTATTCTTCCTAGTCACCATCGTGTCCCACCATCTCTTTCTTGGACCTTACATCTTGATGGTTTCACATTTAACATTGATTGAGCTTTGGGTCTCTAAGAGCTCAAAAAAATCACAGTTCATCTCAACCAATCCTTATCATATAGTGTATTATTTGTTCCTTGTAATGCTGGTGAAATCTTGTGGAGGAACTCCTTAGCATGAATTTGAGACTCATCCATTTGAGGTTCCACACCTGGACACTGAATAGGAATAGGTACAAGTGCCTATCAAAGTAATTAGAAAACAAGCACAATATCCTCAACTAGATTTTTGTCCATGAGAGTATTTTCCCACATTGGATAATTATAAGCTTCTTCCTGGACACTATACACACATCTTATTAGACGGATGATGCTACACGCCATCATCAAATATTATTGGATACGTCAGATGATTACATAGATTGCAATTAGACAAGATAATCACGGATATAAATCCCATTAGATATGAAATAATATTTTTAATTCATTATATACAAATCAAAAAGTTGGAAAAAAAGTTGATCTCATCATCAAGACACCTTTCCCAAACCCCCCATGGTGACTTATGGATCATTACGATGAGATACGGCCATGAAATCACTCAAAAAAACCTCAAATATAACAACATGATTTAAAACATCATTCTAAAATTACGGGAAGATTCACAAGATATATCATTGATTCAAATTTTTAATGAACCATGTTCCATACCCTAGTACCCTAGAACCCATTCCAATACTGACATGTTTCGAAGGGCATTCATGATACCCATGGGTTGGCGAATATCACCTGGTATTATATAAGATGAAGAGGGAATTATTTTCCCATAAAAAGTGAAATAATAGATACATATTAGTATTTTAAATAGAAAATTCATAAGGGCGAATAGTACAGGAAAGTCAAACAGTTCTATCAAAACCCAAAAAAAATACACCATCAAATTTCAAGAAAACTGAAATGAAATGAAATACAAGTCCATGTGGACATAGAACTCTAAATCCAAAGGGACATAGCACTCAAATTACAAATGATATACAACAAAAACCACCTCTTAGTGTCACATTATTATTTCTCAAACCTAGTAGATGTAAATCCAGAAATTCCAGAAGGAAAATGTTTGTTTCAAGAAAAAAAACTCAATAGGGTATCACCAATTGCTCCATTAAATGATTCTATAAAAATAATATCAATAATTTTTCCAATTTAAAAAAACTTATTATATTTAAAATTTCAAATTAATGAAAAACAAAAAAATTTATTCAATTGATAGAATAATTTAAAAAATTGGATAAATACATTTTTTCTTTAAAAGTGTTTATATAAATCACAAGGCGTGAGAAAAGAAGTTTCACAATTAATGGAATATATATCAAAATAAATTAAAAAAACAAGCAATATGTTAATATTAAAAGTTGTACAATAGTTTCTAGTTATTTGATCCCCACACACTCAATCTATAATTCCAATAACATGCAAACACATCCTTGAAATCAGGGTAACTATTACTCATTGGAATCCAATCGAGGATAATACATGTTTTGCATGGTTTTTATAGCTATAAAGAGTCAATCCATTTCTATGTCATTAACATCCTAGTGTTTCAACCCAAAAAAATACTAACTACACAGGCTTCCATGTGCTATACCTGTAAATCAATAATGGTCATATCACTTCAAAATTGATTAAAATATAATTTCACCCTTTCCAATTTCAATGTTCCAATATCAATTTAAAAACAAATAAATAATTTTTTCATTAATTCATTCATTTTTCGCAGTAATAAAAATTATATGTTTTTATCAATTAATTTTATAAAAATCATTAAAATCATTCTAAAAATTAATTTAAAAATCTCCAATTTCCAATTCCATTAGAACTGAGGATTTTACCCAATTTTCAGGCCAATCTAATTATGGTTCCCAGTTCACACCAAATTAGGTTTTCAAAATATAATTGAAACCACTCTAAATTAATCATGAAAATTAAGGTTAAATAAATTGTCCAATCCTAAATGGAACAAACTAATTTTCATCATTCAGACACGAAACATTATTTCCATAACCATATTTTCCCATGAAGAATGAATATATAATAGATAAGTGAATGAAACCTATATTTAGGATCCAAAATAGAGATGTTTAGATCCATCATCAATGAGATGATCTAACAGACCCTATGGAAAAAATAATATGAGAGCGTGAGAGAAAGGAACATGAGAATATATCTTACTATAGAGGTATTGAATAATGTTCTCCAAGCATAAACCCACAAGGAAAGGGGTTAATAGGAGCCAAATGTTTTTGATGAGAGCATACAAGAACATGGAATATGAAATACCTTGAGTAATGGTTTAGCAAATTGTTATATGGGGGTTTATGAATTTTTTGAATAATTTTTAGAATATAAAAATTCCTCATGCACGGTTTCTCTAGATTAGTACACATGGTTTCCCAAAATGTGTGCCCTAACCTAGAACACCAATAGTTGATTTCGTGGTTTATACTTAGTGGGAACATAGTTTGGGAACCATGAACCACCCATTCATTTCCACATGCAAGGGGTGAACAGTTTTCACCATGTGGGGGCATTATTATCGATGTTGTGCACTGAACATGCATATGCCAAAAAAATAAAAAAAAATCAAATTTATTTCCCAATGGACTCCAAAAGCGACTAGATCAAAGAATGAACAAAAAACTCTACCAAGCAGTAACTGGAATTAATGGAGTTAATTTTTTTATTGAAATCATGTGTAGATAATTCATTTGATAGTAATAACAAAAATGAGACACACCAACAATTTTTACAAGGCATGAGGGATTACCTATAGTTTAATATTGAGAAGGAACTATAGTTAGTGATCCATGCCAACTGTGATTAGAATGGATAATGAAATACCTAAATATTGTATTTCAGGAATAAACCTCTGTACAAGGAAGTGAGACTCAATGTGGAATATGTTTATTATTAAGATGAGGTAGTATTCCGATCTACACCCATTGATAACTGATATTTGACTATTAGATGTTTTCATTTTACACCATTTAATGGTGTTATATCATAAATTCATTACCATATCATAATGGGGGTGGATTCTTGAGATATGTGTGGTATGTGAATTAAAATAAAAGAATACATATGATAGTATTATTAGTAAACATTTAAGAATTATTGGTGTTTTTAGTTTTTGTAAACATATAATTAAATTATGGTGATGATTCGTAGATGTTATCTGATCATTTTTAGGCCACTTTTGTGTTACCTTACTATTTAAATCTTAAACAGGGTATTCGAGTGGAAATAATTAATCAATTGCACATAGGATGTGATCAGGTATTAGATGAGCCAAGTATAGATGTGAGACACCTTCTATTAGTTTCAATATTATTATGATTTTTTATATTAAAATGTTATATAATGAATGAGTGTGATCATTGGGATCAAATTGAATTTTTTGAAAAAAAAATATTGTATTAGTAACTATTATTATGAAACTTGAGATATATCCATCAAGATTTTGGAATCATGATTATAATATGAAAAAGAATTTAAAATTCGGTGGTATAGTTCCTATTAATTACATTTTCCCTATATAAAGTATGATTATATTGATATATCAAGTGAAAATTAGGATGGTTAATAATTAAAAAAATCTAGCTTATGCAAAAATATGATTACACTCGATCTCTCTAGTTTGGAATAATGAAAAATCATATTATTGGGAGAACACCATTGATATTTTCATGGTAAGACAGTCATTTTATGGGGAATTTTTTAACACTACAGGTAACATGTACACTGAACAAAACTCAGTAGTGGGTTTTTTCATGGCTGTAGTTTGATAAATGCTGCATATATAGGTATTATAATACAAAATTATCAAGTTGTTTGTTTTAGTTTGTGATTACTATAGGGAGTTATTTCATTAAAAAACTTTTTTAGTTGGGAATTATGAATTTCCAAAACATTGTTGTATAGTATTAGAATTTTATGTACTTATGAGGGAGTATAATTGTAGATCAAATATAGAAAAGATTAATGATTTTTTTTAATTTTGAAAATTTGACTAAAAATTTATGATGATGGAAATAAAATCATTATATGGTTTAGGTTTGATAATTTTATGGCCAGACTTAGAATAATGATTCGAATAGTAGATATTTGAGGACATTTATAGGTCACTTGATTAATATTATCTTCGTCATTATGTCCTCATTAAACCTAATAATTAATTATGTGTCTTAATTATATGGTCATCACATTATTTATGACATTCAATATATTGGGGGAACATTCTATCATATTCACATTTAAAAAAATTAGCTGGAAATTGATTTAGTTGGATAGTTTTCATTAATGGTGAGAATAGTTTAATGAATATAGCACATGGAATTTAATTATTAGATGGTATTATTGGTTTATGATTATTTGTTGTCTATCTATAGAGTAAAAAATTACCATGAATCTGTATCTATTAAATTTTTGTAAATAATGGGGATCATGGAATATGTTTAAGGAGTCCTACAAAATATAAGAAGTTATATATAGGGGATTTGGTAATGAACCTATAACTTATTATGGAAAGAAATATAAAAAATATAGTGTTTATTAGAATTGGGGATATAATGAATTTGATTTTTTGTATTTATATCACGAATGGGATACCAGGGACTAGTTTAAATTGATTAAAAGAAGCATTATACCTGGTATGGTGGGTAATAAACATGATATTTTTATTTTCATGCACATATTAAATTTAGTGGACATTGAAATAGAATATATCAGCTACCATATAACCTATCAAGTAATATTAGTTGAATTATGGTTAATCCTATGAGATTCGACCACTGTTCTAACTACTAGGTAGACAATGGTAATTCAGTAGGTTCCCAGTGTGGAACCTAATAGTTCATTGATTCCCACTCAGTACATATTCAACCCATATGCTAGTTTTTAAAATAGGTCCAAAAACATTTACCATCCACCCCAATTGAAAAAACTTGAGCCCTTTTCTCCCTCCCTAGAATCCATATTAAATGGGTTAATCAAGGTGGGTTTTTGATGAAGATCATAGTAAGACTACCCAAATTTCCTCTTCCTCTTGTATCAAGGATTTCAGTTTCATATTATAGTGGATAGAGAGGTTGGAAGAATGTGTTTTCATGTTAATCATTTATATTGTTGTATATAACATGATTTTTTTATATTTTAGTAAATTTATGTTAAATTAGTGGCGATTAGTTTTGATATGTATAGTGGTTTTCTTATTATTATTTTATATACATTTGGGGAGATTTTACGAAACATTACATGATGTTTTAAGGGTTAGGTACTAACTAGTGAGTTTTACCTAAGTTATATATCGTTAAATTAATTATAGATGAATTTTTTAATATTTCTATATTTTTTTAAATTAATTAAATTATAATCCAGATTAAATTATATATTAATGTGAGTGGCTATATTAAGTAAAATAGTAATTTATGTTTATAAGATTATTTGAAATGGGGATAGCTAATTATCATTGGTATGACACAATTTTTTTTACTACATTATATGTTGTATCATTTATAAATGAAAATTAAGTGGTTGTATGTTGTTGTGATCAACCTGAGATATAATTATCGGTGTGATATCCTTTGTAAGGTTCAATATTTTGGTTTTTAGGCTCACAGAAAGGCCATAGAGTGTTAGAACTAACGACATTAATACTTATTGATATGTTTTTATATTTGATAATGGGATGGAGTATAATTGGAACCAAAAAAGATATTTCATTGTATGAATTAACATTTCTAATAAAGAGATACCTTATGCTTTAAAAAAGGATATTTAGCTTGACTGTCAATATAGGGGAGAAATTTTTGAGTGGATGTTAGAGAAATTATGAAGGGTATTCGTTATGGGTGATCTATAGAGGAATAAAAATGATTTTAATATGAGAATACCATTAATAGAACATTGAGTATTTTATAGTTTATATATGGAATCTATTTCATTGTTTACTTATATGTTATACACCCCACGATTTATTCATTGGGGGGATGAAGTGTATATAGGATAATGGTAATACATCTATTCATATGGAATCATTTTATGGGTGGATGCTTGTATGAGGTGGAGATAATGACTTAATCTCATAGTGGAACTAATTATTTTACAATTGATGTAGTTCCTAGGATAGAGTATGGTGTTGTTGAGTTATTATATATAGATTACATAAATATATATACACAAGCATGATGATTTTTATTTTAAAGAACTAAATTAGTTGAGTGGAGACTTCCTTGAGATAGGGATGGGATGGAGATATCTTCCCCCCCCCAATTGTATTGATTTTATCTATGAAGGTGATGTGGATACTATTATTGTCAAAGGTATGATTTTAGGTTACAATACTGTAAGATTCAAATAATTTTTGTGGTAATAGAATTGAGGTCTTTTGTTTATTTAGTATTTCTTTTTGTGAATATTTATATACTTAATATTTATTTTATGATGATTGGTATTTATTTCACCATGGGTTAATAGTAAAGGTATTTTAAATAATTTTTAGGGAAATAAAAGGGGTAAAAAATTATATTTTATTTTGAGGGGAGGATAATTATTTTTCTAGATGTGACTTCAGTAACTTCTTATTAATAATCTTGGACCTTGAAATGTGTAGTTCTTCCAACATACTATCAGGATTAGAACTATGTTTTTTTAATGATCTTAATAGATTATCTCCTGGTTTATAATAAATTTGTGATGATTTTTTTTTCATTTTATTACTCTTTTGAATATATTATCATGTCCCACAATCCTGTTCTTACCATGTACTAATTATTTATTACTCCATCAATAAAGTGTGATTCTCCATGTGAATTAATTATAATGATATGTTCCTTATCAAAAAAATCAGGGTTTAATTATCCTCAGGCTATAATTAGATGGGTAGTAATATTTATATTATTATATGAAGGAACTAAATAGGTTGTTGGGATGTTATATTACAATTTATTTAATTGATATTTTAAATTTTTTCCTGATAGTAATTTATTTATCAAATAAAGAGGGGATGTCTTAATGATTATTGTTATATTATTATTTGTTAATCAAGGGGTGATATCCTTGATATTTATATCATAATTTATTATAAATTCATTTATAAAGAGATAACCAATGGATTATTGTGATAATATATTATATGTTCCATCAGAAAGAGAACTGTTTGGTATAGTTTAAATAGATCAATATTTTTTTCATGACTAGAGGATAATTAACTTGATGAAGCCATTGTTTTTTTTCATATTATCAATTATGGATACCCATAGCCTATATATATATGAATTATAATGAAAATGAACATACTCTGTGAACTAATCTATGTATTTAATCAATATAACATGAAAACATATGTCATGGTTGTCCCTTTTTCACATATTGTATTAGATATATTGGGATTTACACTGATGTAGTTCAAATATGTTCTTAGTCCATGCTAATACTCGTCAAAATTTATCAAAAGTAAAATTAGTTATTATTTGACCATATTTGGTTTTATTGTGATCCCAATAGTTCAATAAATATGATTCATGCCTTTATTTTATTCCATTCATTTAGTTTATTACCAAAATATCCTAATGATATAGTTATTATTAATGACACCATCGATAGAGGTGTACTATATTTTATGAATGTGGGCATCAAACATGTGATTGGAAACTAAATTAAGTGATTCGAGTGATGGTCCATAACTTTTTTTGAATAAAATAGGATTTTAATATTATATTACAAGACCAAAGTGTATATATAAATGAAGGTGTGTCCCTCAAACACAATATCATATAATATTGATGTAAATGGAATTATATTATGGAAAAAAAACATATGGGTCATAAGAAAAGATAATTCCAAATAGATCAAATATTGATTGTTTTAAAACCATTACATTATGATGAAAATTCTTAATCAATAAAAAATTGGAATCTTTGGTCTTTATTGATTCAATTTAACATGGAATATATTAAATAGTGACCCATGTGGACCATTCTCATACATTCAATAGTCTTGTGCCAATACCTTTCACTTTGGAATGTGTGATCTGTTTCTTCTCATATGTCATTACTCCACTATAGGTAGATAAAATATCTATAAATAAAATGGAAGACCAATATTCATTGGGCTAGAAATTTTTTCTTCATTTGGACAGAAGTGAAATGATTTGTGTATGATATTCTAATCAATCTCACACAGCTTACAATTACATGGGACCCCTAAGTCCTAATATCCTAGAGGATTATAAAAAAATGAGAAGTAAATGATACTTATCAAACATAAGTACCTATATATGATGAATAATTGAATTTATTCTCCAGAAACACTGAAGAATAAATGGATGTAGTTAAGATGAAGATACCCAAAAGACCAAGGATTGGGGTGTTTACATGACACATAGTCTTTAGTAAACCCTATAACATGGGAAAACAAGATCATATATTACACACACTATTATAATAATCCAAATCCATTGAAAACAGTAATTGAGGTATAATATTTCAATCATCCACATGGACCATGTTAACAAATGTTGAACATAAAGTAATTCCCTTGAGAATTATCCCATGTTTCATCATAATGAAGTGAATACCTCATATATTAGTGTATTCCAATTTCACCAGGGGATTAAACTATGAAATTAAATATATATATATATATATATATATTTCTAAACCTTGTTCATCACCTATGAACAATGGAATATTTTTTTCTTCTTCATGAAGGTCACATATCATTACTCAAGTTTATTTACAGGCACTAATGTTTTAGTTTCATTAACATAATCCTCACTGTTATTATGTGATGCTCTCATGTGGTCAGTTACCATCTACTCATAACCTATTAACCTTAGATTCAAATTAGTAAATCCATTAATAAGACCTAATAAAGTTATTTTGGATTCATATACATTTCAGACATTATAAATTAATAAAATATAAAGCAATAATCTTGTATTAGTTATTGATTTATTATAAGATCATCTATATCCCCACTAGTTTTTTAAGGGGTTTCATAGGAATGAAAACTCTATCTCAATCTAGGAATGAAACGTGAGACAGAATACCCTGACTATCCAATTTAAGAAACTAAATCCTTATAAACTATAAAACGAAAAATATTGTTGTACCTAGACAGATGAAATAAGTATATCTTAGAAAAAATAACACAACATGATTATAATGAATGAGAATAATCCAATAGACATGGTCCTTAATTTTGAATCCAGAATCTAACATAAATCATTGAATTATTGAATCATATTCTAATTCATACAATTAAGATCTATTATCAATGAAGGAAAAGTATGAAGGAGAAGAGTGATTCAAAAAAACACTTGGAAGAAGCCTGAGGTTTAATATTTATGGACTTCTGAACCATATTATAGTCATTAAGGAATAATCCAATTATTTCATAGAATTAACTCATAAGATTATAATTTATGAGTAAATTGAATTTGGTTACAATGCATAGTTGACACCTGATAGATCATGAATTTATAATATAAATGCATTTATTCTTCCCAAAATTTTATTATATGAAATGTTTCTAATAAATTATAATAATTATATACATTATATATTTTAAAAAACACATAACATTAAACCAAAAAAATGAATCCTAGAGATACCATGTGAATCAAATAATATAACTCATTTTTTCTGAAACTTCACAAGCCTAACTTACTGCATCATAACTAGATCTGGTGAGTTACATAATGTTAGGCATGTCTACCAATTTTTTAGATGTAAGTAAATAGATGAGAGGGTCTTCAAAATTATCATGGGGAACTATATCATTATTTCATTGAAATAAATAACCCATGATATAATTTCAATGTCATGAATGGTCCCCATGGGGACCGTGCTGTGAATCACCACACCCACCTCCAACAGGCCAGGTGCTGGCGACTAGAGTTGAGTAAGAATATCAATATCATGGTAGGACTGAGCCTAAGTACCAATACCCAAAAAAATTTCCAGTAGCATACAACGATGAAATGTATAAAATTATTGATCAACCAAAAATTAATACATCTAAATACCACAACCATAACATGATAGGAACTAAAAGAAATTAATATTGATAAAAAATACAATCGTAGCACAAGGAGAATGAATAAATCCCAACCAAAAATTAATACTGGGGGACACTATCAAAATTATTTAGGAACACTGCTCAGTTTTTCCATTCACTAATAATTTTTTAGTCATGGTCAGTCAAGGACTCTATCAAAATGACAACCATCGTCATAAGAAACGGAACCTTCTAGAAAATACCATGCATCATTTGGTATAACAATACTCAAAGGGCACCGTAAAACCAAGAAGAATACAACCAAAGAAGTAAAGTTATCTATACACAAGTATATATCTACAACCTATACAAAATGAATGTCATGATATACTCAACAAATACACCGAGTATAAAGTTAAGTCACAATCGTAATGCCACCCTTGGATTCCAGCTTCTCAGTTCCACATAGCACTCATCATGAAGAACACACTCATGAGCCTTATAACACTGATTATGTTTTTCTAGTAGGTATTGCTCATTAGGTCTCTCCACTAAATTTACATTATAAACATATAATGAGATACAACACACAGATGAGCATCACTCCCAAGGCCTTGAGGTATTCAAACAACCAACTCTAGATTAAACCATTAAGTAGAGGTTCAATGTGTGTGTATTGTTGGTCATCAAGAAACCAAGAACTCTACCTTGAAAATGAAGATATATAGAGTACCACACTCAGAGGCTGATAGAAGGATTATAAGAACTCTATCCAAGAAGTCATTTTGAAGGAATTGTTATTCAAGGAGTATGAGGAGAATCCATAATATAATTTAATTAATAGATATGGATAACGTACCCTAAAGAAACATTTCTAAGATCAATAATACAATTGATAATATCCATAATTTATGGAGTACCTAACGCGGAGTATATTTTCACACTGTGTCCCTTCAACTCTAGGTCTTACCTATGTAAATGTCCCATGTCCACGTCAATGTGGGTGTAAATACCGTGCTACTGATTTGTACTTCATCCAGTGTAATTATACAGGCATAAACCCATTTACATTCTTTCCAGGCCATGTCTATGTGGGGGTACACAACATGCTCATACCTCTGTACTCCATATCATTTCCATGTACCCTCTTTGCTACACATCGAGCCACCAGGGAGAGTTTACATTGCATCTGATAGTTTTACACCCCATGCGATATACACCTCCGTCCAGAAATCCTAAAAACCACTGAGTGGGTCTCAGATGGAATGTGGCTATACGTTACATTCCATGTAGTGAGAAAATATCTATAATTTCATGACTACATTCTGTGTTCATTTCTCTACCTATATCCATCGATCAAGTTATACACCTCTCTATAAAATCTATATTTATTGATGAATAATCGTTTTCCCAAATGAAAAACAAGGTCTATTCTCCAAATGCATTTGAAAAAAACCATCAAACTCAATTATTTATTCTGTGTTGAAGAAAATGAAATCAGATATCCCAAACCATCTAATTCAGCAACTCTCCTTTCATCGCACCACCATTGTGTCATACTAATCTTGGATCTGCAATATTGAATTTTTTCAATAAGAAAAATATGTGCAATGTTTGATTCCATGGTATTTGGTTTGAAACAACAGAAAATGAAACCATGATGGTGAACTAAAGTAGAATAATGGGAGAAAACCACCAAACACAAAACATATAAATGAACAATGCCCATGATTCATTATCCTTGATTTGTTTCTGTTATAATGATGAATAAAAACTAATAACAATTATACAAAACCCCCAATTAAATTAATGTAGAAATAATACCATCCTATAATATGCATCATCCATTGATATATTTGATGTAGATAGATCCATGTTCATCATATAAATAGAAAATGGGGAATGAAATTGATATAAGACTACATCTTAGCTCAATTTGGAACAATTTCTGCTGAAGAATAGAGCTGTGTACTTATCATTGGGTAGATCCTTTTTTCAGAAACCTATCATCTATATATGATATGGATGTCTCCCTCCAGGAGAATTTAATTTTATAGATATCCAATGGTTCTCAACATATCTATATTTATTATCTAAAACTAGGAATTCCTTACAACCTATTATTTATTAAAGAGGTTAGTCAACTGCATCAACGAAATGAAATAAAGAAATTTAATTAATTATTTATTCATTTTACATATATAACGAATTTTCTACCAACTCCCCATGCCGAATAAATTTATATCACTCTTATGGTATACAACATATTCTAAACACAATAATATCCTCATATTTCTGATTTGGGCCACATTTAGTTGTAATTCCACTTTTTCTGAAAATTGTGCATGCATTCCTTTTAATATATTTAATATATATAATAAATTAATTAAAGAAACACAATTCCTTATAGTAAAATTATTTCATAGTAATGTTCTAAAAAATAATCCAAAAAACATCCAAAAATTATACATGGAAAATCCAAGTCATTATAGTCTCCTCATCATAGGGCTTTGCATCCCAAAAATGTAGAAACAAGAGGCTACACAAAGAGATGAGGGTAATGGTCATGAATATGGGAATCACACTCCCATGAAATATCCTAAATTTTAACATGCTACCACCAAACACACACTAATGAAATCAATCACCCACAAAGGAACCCCTCCAATAGATACTCAATCACCACGAGGTACTTAGTAAATATTTCTATGACCTCGATGTCTAGCTCAACCCTATTTCTAAAGTTTGATGGTTCATCCACACACCACCTTAGCTATGAAAGGTGGAAGCAATCATCTACTCGGTCTAACTATGAATGTATATCTATGAAATAAAACACAATGAAAAATCTACATAGTGTCTTGAAAGGGATAATGAATATCAGATATAGCTTGCTATGCTGGCCAAATTTATGAAATCCGTATCGATGTGATACCCATAAGAATGCATGGTTTCCATCCTCAAACTAAAAATTCATCATTAATATATCTTCATTATACTTATGATAGCTCTATGTAGTCCCCATCAGCTCCTGGAGGAATTTAAATTTCTCCGTATTTTTTTTCACCAACTCCTGGACTATGAGTGTTGAATATCCTTAGATAGTATTGTAATGTAGTAATATGTAGGCTCCCTGGTACATAGCATCAAATATTTCCATACCAATATTTTATTGGTAGCAGTTAATGTATGAAATCTCGACAATTGTTAGTTTATCCTTTAAAAAATGACCAAAGTCTAACAACAAAAGTCACATGATTTCCTCTAAGACTTAAATCGTACAATCTGTTAGGAAATTATTTTAAGGGATGAACACAATTCATAAGAATTTATAAGTTCCAAATGCCTCCTTAAATCCACTATATAATAAGGATGTGAAGCGATCATCATGGTCTGAAACGATCATTGTTGAAACTCCATGCATTCAATATATCCGTTGTATGTTGAGGGATCCCAATATACATAATAAACGCTAATACCAAATTTCGAGGAATTAGGATGAATTTTTGAATCAGTCTATGATCACTAAGAGATTATCCTATCCTCTTGACATTCATGGTCTTCCTATCATGATGTCCATGTATATTCTATCCCCATTCCACATTGAACCCTCAAGGGGTTGAGCTAAACCTGTTGGATCATAGAGCTCAACCTTCACATGTTGTCATGTAAGACACAAAGAGATACACTCTATAACTACCTTCTTTATATCAAACGACCAAAACTAATATCAGAGTTCCTAATTTATGATTTCTACACCGGGATGTAGCACCATAGGTGATGTATGTAACTCTTTCAGAACCTCATCCTACAAAGTTAGTAGCACTGTCATGCATCCTCTGAAAATAATGACAATTTCCCCACTGTCGGTAGATCTATTAGGATCATGTCTAGTAGATATATGGGTACATAGGGTCTCTCAGTTTTTATCCCCATGTTGTGTCTCCCTAACTCAGTGCAATAGCGGAGGGATTACAACATTCAATTAGAGGTAAGATGCCCAATCTCCATCCAAAAAGGATAACTAAAATGGCTTCAAATTTTTGATTGCCCATTTACCAAATGTGAAAAATATATCATTCTTAGAATATCTACAACCTTATTCCCCTTCCTAGGAGTATAGAATCTCTTTTGGTCATAATCATTTATGAACTCTTGTAATCACCTATATATAAATTTAACATCATTTTTAGAGAACATATACTTGAGACTAGTTTGATCAAAATATATTTAAAGGCCCTCACCCATCATGTAGTGCCACCACATCATTAGTGAAAATACTATAGCTACTAACTCAATATCATGGGTCCTGATGTTTTTCTCATGTTGTCCCAACTGTCATGAATAATAGAAAATAACCTCTTTCCTCCCCACGAGAACAAAACTAAAACCAATCCTTCATTTATCATAGAAAACTATAGTCTTAATCCCATCATTTTGAAATCTCAATATAGATGTTCTCATCAGTGTCTATCTCAACTGCTGAAAATTCTATTGGGACCATTCCCTTCACCTGAAAGGATACCCTTTTTAGTTCAATGCTATCATGCATATTGATATCTTGGAAAATTAGTTATGAATATTATATATTATCCTCCCAACCAAAATAATCTTCACTCCTATGTCACTATCCTAGGTGGATCCCAAGGTATCACTACCTCAACCCTGGATGGGTCCACTGCCACTTCATATGTGGAGGACACATATTCCAAAAAGAAGAACTCCTAAATCAATAACTCACACTTCAAGGGAATATAGTAAAACTGGTGCTCTTAGAGTGTATATAGAACAATACAATAGTGTCTTGGGTTTTACTCCTTATATTCCTAGTACACAACTATATCAATAATGATGACTACCATGAAATGGTATAAAAATGGTTAAAAGATCTAGTTGATGAGTCCCATGAACACTATAGGTTCATTTCTTACACAAAGGGCATCACCAGGAACTCGTAGTGGTTTTAGTGACATCTAAATGAAGTCTTCCGTATATCTGCATCCCATACTCACAACTGGGGTTCTCATAAAAGGAGGTTTACATTCAATAACCCTCAACCCCACTCAATTGATCAAATATTTTATTGGTCTTTGGTAGTGTAAAAATGTTCTTCATTATCACCTGGTTCAATTAGTGGTAGTCTATAAGTAACGTCAAGCTCTCGTCCACCATTTTGATGAAGAAAACTTGGGATTACTAGGGTGAAACATTGGGTCTAACAAAACCCTTCCTCTACAAGCCCTCCAACTACACCCTCAATTCATGAATCTCTGATAAATCCATCTGATATACTAGTGTTGATGTTTTTGTCGTCTTGGGGGCTAGATGAATGCATAAGTCTATCTTTAGGTAGGGAGGTATTCCTATAAGATCTTCAGGGATGACTTCCTCATACTCTTTCTCTGCTATAGAGAACTATAAAAATCAAAACATTCATTACACTAGTGGTTAGGCATTGCAACTAATTAGTTATTAGTTTTACCCTCACATACATGAGTGAATCATAGGGGAAAACCACTACTACAATGAGATCCCAAAATAAACTCTTGACTCCAAGAGTTAGGTCACACTATTTTCACAAGTGTGTGATTGACGTGTCCATACTTGTAGGAGTCTCTATGTTTAATTATTGAGCCAGTGCACCATAAATATTCACGAAGTCTCAAATATGAGAGGTTGTAGGAAATGAATGACTAGAACATGAGTCTATCATTACTCTAGTTATGCGTGGAAATATGACAAACATACAATGAACCATTCATTGGGCCTCTAGGTCATAAGACTTGACTTCTTGTTGCATTCCCCTCCCATGTCCTCTACCTCTCTGAGCCTGGAATAGAATACATGGTGGTGGTGGTTGTAACACATCAAAACATCTACAACCTCCAACTTCTTTCCCATATCCTCTACATCATCTACCATACGGTAGAACTATCTAATCCTACCACTATATCTACCACAATGTCCCATCCATGTTCTCTATATCAGCTATACAGAAGTTTAGTAATAATCGATCAATATTTTCCCTATCATCAGAGAAGTATCACCGCCTCTCTTCGGGCTGACTTGACCCAACCTAAAAGACCTTAACCACAGAACCTCTATCACAGGACCTCCTCCGGAAAAATTTCTCATGTACATGTCCTTTATAATAATGTAGACTCCCTATAATTGAGGTCTCTACTCTTATGTTCTAACTGTCAGAATCCTCTCTGTCTACCATCCCATCTATGAAACTCCCAACAACCTAAGATCGCTCAACAACCCCAACAATGAAATAAATGTATAGAAAGATAAAAAATGATTGGATGAATCTATGAAGGCTTTAATTGAAATTATTAAATCTAAATAAATGGTATTTAATCATATCCATTGATTAACTATAGTGTTTAATAAACCTCGATGAATAGTCAACTACTGACGTACTTCCCGATTGACGCTATAGAATCACCTGGATTTGTATAGACCTCGACATTGTTAGAGAAGACTCCTATAATAAGATATTACGATGTATGGACAAGGTATAGTCACTTTATCTTAGTACTAGTTCACTAACCCCCACCATGACCCTGATATGCCGTGTAGAAGGTTCTCTACTAGGACAACCATCTAATCTTCTTGTGTCTCGACCAGACGGAAAACACTGGTCACCGCCTCATGCCAGTCCATAGAAACCTGTGGGTCCAGATTTTCTCCAAACTTGAGGTCTCAATATCACCAAAACACATGAAGTTCACTTTGCATGTGTACCTTATTCATTGGTACTATGGGTATCAGGTACTACTCGATAGGTGGTTGTATATCTGGTGTACTGCCTAGGGGAATCACCTCTTTAACTGGTCCTTATATCAATGCATCATTACTGTGTGAAACATCCTCATTATCGTTGTGTAGAATCATATTTAGAATACATCACAAAATAACCATGAAAGTAAAAAATATTGTCCTTGATCAATGATTATACCTAAAGAGTTTTGTAAAATAAACACATAGAAACAACAACCCATCCCTATACGATGCATAAACCATTCTTTTCCTTGAACCCAGTGATCTGATTTAGCAAGTCAGAAAAGGTTATCAGATTCCTGGTGCATGGATACATCTTCCTACTCACCAACACTGGAGTGCCTGACCAGAAAGACAAACACAAACCACTTAACAAATTTTCTGCAAACCAATCTCAAAAACTCTAATCCTAATGTAAACCTAACTCATTTGATACTGCACTTTCATGAATCTTCCCAATGGGTTCTATTTTTTGACCCCCCAATCCCACCTCTAATTGGACATGGGATGGATATTAGCTTCAAATAAGAATATCAATAAAATAGGAGGCCATAGACTAAGTACCTATACACACACACACACACATCTCTAACTCTATACAATGATGAAATGTAGAAATAATTGAAAAAAAATTAATTAATAAAACTAAATAGCATATCCAGAGTATGAATGGATTATAATTGAAGTAAACCTGTAAAAAATCAATCACAGTGAGCCTAAAAACAATCCCAACCTAAAATTAATACTAGGGATAGATGTCAAAATTATAAAAGAATTAACCTTGTTCTATCGAGTCTCTCTAAGATCTATGTGGTCCTAGTACATTTAGAACATTGTCAAAAGGTCGATCATCTTCACAAGACACAACATTTTCAAGAAAATACCTTGTACATGTGAGTTAAAAAATAAATAGTAGGATAACCCAAAACCCAAAATCATACAAAAAAACAATTATATTCAACTATACATAGGTATATGTATATAACACATACAACAATAATATCCATATATACTCAAAAAAGACACAGCATCTAAAGGAATGTCACAATAATAATTCCAACATTGGATTCCTTCTTGAAGGCTCTACAAGTCACTGGCCTAGGAGAACACAATCTTTTCTCTGATAACATTGATTATTTTCATTCAAGAGGTAATTATCATTGAGACTTTTCATTAGAAGTACACGCTGGAAGTCTGAAGAGATATGATACATAAATGAGAATAAATCCAAAGGCCATGGGGTATACCAATAACTAAATCTAGATTAACCTGATATTTAGAATATTGGTTCTTTTGGTGTGTTGGTCACAATGTTACCAAAATTTCCTCCTAGGGCATAAAGATGAATAGAGGATCTCACTCCGGTCCTCATGGATATATTCCAAAAACTCTATCTAATAAGCCATATTGATGAGATTGATGTCTTAGTAATAGGAGGTGAATCCACACAAACCATTAGGGAATGGAAATGCAAAAACAAACCATAATGAAACATTCCCAAGATAAAAAAGGAAATGGGATCTAAGAAAACATTTAAGGAGTAAAAGGTGTATAGTATAGATAGAAACTCAGTCACTTCTACATTGGGTCCTTCCTGTGTAAATGTTCCTTGTCCATGTCTGTGTAGAAGTTCATGATTTGCGGCTTCTCATGTACTTCCTCTTATGTTCTATAACACATCATATCCCATGTAATTTTTTTCCAGGTCATGTCCATGTGGGAGTACATGGTGTGACCATGTCCGTGTACTCTAGGTTGTTTTCATGTATCCTTGATGGAATACACCAAGCCACCATGGAGATTTCCCACATTGTCTGACACTTATCTCCTTCCAGAAACCCTAGCCACCAATATATAGGTCCCACATGGTGTTTTTCTGTACATTACATAATGTTTAGTATGAAAAGTTAAAAAATATAAAATCTGGATCTTGTGTTCATTTACAAGCCTCCTCCCATTGATCCATCCACACGCCTCGCCCAAAAATCAAGGATCTATTTTTTCCATGCCTTGAATCCAACAAACAACACATTCCAGCCATCAAATCCACTCATGAAATACCATCGATTGATAATATTCAGTATGCACAATTGAAAAAAATCAATAATCCAAAACCATCTGATATGTTACCACTTATTTTGTAACAGTACCAGTAGATTATTCTGAGACTAGATATAAAATATCGAATCCTCAGGACCTGACAAGGGGGGAAACCATTAAATATATTGGTATTTGGGTCAAATCACTACAAAAAAAAACCCATATGATGAATGAACATATAAAAATGGGAGAAACCCGATACATAGAAAATAAGAATGAACCATTACTATGTTTGGTTAGCCTTCATTAGTTTCCAATATAATTATGAATAAAGAACCATAAAAAAAATAAAACTTCCAATTGAATTCCCCTAGAAATAATTCTGTCCCATAATACCCACGACACCCATCACTATATATAAATTTATTGATCATTTTTTCATTATAGAATTATAAATTAGTTAATGGAAGAAAATAAGACAACAACCAATCTCAATTTGGAATGATCACTGATGAAGAACATAGTAATGTCATGATCATTGGCGGTATCCTTTGAATTCATTTCACACTAGTCATTGTCCACCAATGAAACCTCATTATATGTATCTCCAAAAATATAATTTCTCATTATGTTTTAGTGTATAAACCTAGTAATTCAATTTATATTAATATTAACTCAAAATTATAGTTCTCTAGGACAATGAAATGAAATAAAATAATTTATGTAATTGTTTATTTATTTTAGGTCCTTAAGAAATTTTCATCACATTCCCTACATTGAAAAAAGTTATGTAGTTCCTAGGGTTAACCACATGTTATGAACTCAACATTGCACTTAGATTTATGTTCTAATCCCCATTTTATAATTTATTAAACTATATCAATAAAACATTCAATGTGTTCTTTTTAATATATTTACAAAATTTTAAATATTTATTCTGGGCACACACGACCATAGAATCAGATGGTTTCAAAGATCGTGGTCTATAAAATAATCTATACATTATCTAAAAGTAATAAATGAAAAATTTAAGTTATTAAATGCAAGCACCTAGACCTATTTAAACAAAACATATCATACATCATGAAAATTTCATATAATAAGTATAATAAAATTTTTCTCTATCAATATAAATGTTATACATGGAAAATAATCCATACATAAAAATTTAAATAATATTATTCCTTTAAAGAATATTTTTTATTTCAATGATATAATATAATTTCATTAAATATTTTCCTAATACTATCCATGTCAAAAAAATGAAAAATGAATCAAATCTATTCATGGAGGTAGGGGTCCACAAGTACACATAACCGACATAATCATTTTCCAGTGGATTGTATGGTAGGATTTTGGATGTGATATGGTAAATCCAGAAGTATAAAAATTTAATAATTATCATATATCAAGACATTAAGTCAATAATTAAATATATCCATGGTACAAAATTATGTATAATGGATTTCATCGCTTCGTGAGCGTGTAGTCCACCACAAACACAGTTGGTTGTTTTGCTTCTGATTTTTTGAAGAGGAAATTGATTTGGGATGTTAAATTAATATAAAATCATCATAAAATTGGTAATATATAGGTTACATTATTTCATCATTGCTAATAAATCTTAGGATGTGTAAGATGAAATAAATTAAAATGGCCAGATATAAACAATACTTATTCTTCGGACAACATCTTTAGAATTATTCCGACAACCTTCTTATTTGGATTTTGGATAAAAAAATGCATATATGATGTTGTTAGGGTAGTAAATAAGGTACTTGGGAAGGTATAGTACGATAAAAATTGTCTTTGACATTGGTTAAAAATAGGATAGGGTGCTCCCATTTATATGGAATGAGGTGTGCAATTTTTATAATTACCGAAAACTATTCAATAACGGGATGTTAAACTCTACCAGAATTCCTCAACAGTTGATAAATAATTAATTATATCAAATGTTGGGTTGATAAAAACATAATATATATGTCACGACCCGTCCCTTGAGGTTCATGCCATGACTACCCCAATCTCGTCTTCTATAGGCCAGGGGATGGCGACTAGAACTGAAAGGAGTATTATCTAAAACGGGAAGGAATTGCATTTAAACCTTTTAAAAAAAACATTTTCTGAGAAAACAAAAAGAAGAAACTATGAAATAAACTGCTAGATTAAAATATTGTTGAATGTAAAGGGGGCTGGAATACCAGACCAACTATAAAAGTACAGGTAAAACTGAATGGAACAATACAACTAAAAATCGTAAAATAGCTATTGGGAGCCCTCCAAGTATCCTACCTAAATGTTATGTATAGATTTCCTTCTCAGCACTCCACGTATGCTTGTCTTCTCAATGTACTGACTAGTCCTGGCTCCCGAAAACCTCATTCTAGCTACTCGTTGTCTACAAAAGACTCAACAAGTTGCAGGAAAAGCCTATGCGGGGGTGAGAATAACAATACATAGTATGGAACCTGAGACCCCTGAAGGTCTCTCAGACTTCCACAAAAGAAAACCACAAAGCATGATCTCAATCCCAAAGAGAAAATCAATTTTTAGAACTCAAAATAGAGTCTCAACTAAAAATAGAGTCTCAACTCAAAATAGAGTATCAGTTCAAAAAAGAGTCGTAGATCAAAATAGAGTCGCAGCTCAAAATAGAATCTCAACTCAAACCAGGTATTAATTTTAGTTCCAGGATAGAAGGATCATCATATCGTCTAAATCCTCGGCACCTGAAGAACTCCTTATCTATCGAGTACAGGGGGCCTTTCAGGTCACATATAGTCGCTTCCCACTAATCCTGAATAGTGGTAGTACATATCATTTATAAGTACTGTGGGTATGCTGGGTCAAATATAGCCGCTCCCCACCGTGGGCCTATTGGGTCACACAGAGTCGCTTCCCACAATGGCCGAACTGAGTTACTACACTTGTCGATTACCATGGGCCTGCTATGTCACATAAAGCCACTCCCCACCATGGGCCTGCTGGGTGACAAAGAACTTCTTCCCACTGGGACATCGTCAACTAGTCTTTAGGTCTCAGACAACTACATGGTTCGTACATAGTATTCTTGGGTGAAATTCTCCTCAAGACACTCACTGCATCCCTATATCAATGGATGTCACCAAAAAGAATGCCAAAAGATTTATCTCCTCAAGAGAGTCATATAGCCGCAAACTGCTCATCAATCGAATGCTCGGTTTTCAATATGCAATTGTTTTATTGACGAGGGCCTAGTTGGATTCGCGTTTGATCCATCCCAGCCGTACCCCATGATTCTCAAAAATTCAGGTGGAGTTTTTCAATGTTAAAACTTGCCCTAAGGATCATGAAGCTGCAGACGGTTCGTCAAAAGTACGTACATTTTAGAAGATAGGGCCCTTTTGTGTAACTGGTTGGTACTGGGTCCGGGTCCGGTCCACCTTAGTCAGACCTGCCCGACCCGGTTCGGCATGAGCCAACCCTGATCGACCTGGGGTGACCTGACCCGACTCGAGTCTGATGAAACCCGGTTCCTCCCTCCCCACTGCGCCCGGCCCGACCTGGCTGGGCCGTGGGTCAGGCCGCTCTGCCACGGGTAGGCCTGCTGGGTCACAAGTCAGCCCACCAGTCTGACCCGGCGAGGCCAGCCACCTAGTGGCACGAACCACCTAGGACAGCCGGACATGGTGCATCCAGGTAGGGTTTATGGGGCAATGAGTTGCCTCGGTAGGTCAACCCGTAGGGTTTTACCCAAAGCAGTGCCACATGTCACCGCGGTTCTCCATGCCGCGACCGACGGGCCGCGGCTTCGCTGCCTAGCTCGCCGCTTGTGTGCACCCCGTCCACCTGCTATCAATTGAACCAGAGACCCCTTTTATTGTCGCGGTCGTTGTAGGCCGCATCCTTCCTTCCGCATGGGCGCACCACCAGGGGTGTGCCCTACCTCTGTTCCATTGCCGCTCGGGGCGGCAACCGGTTCTTCCACCGGACATGCGGTCAGTTCCACCGCATGCCGCTGCGGCTCCACTGTGTGCTGCCACAGGTAGTGGTGCTTGCGGCAGGGTGTTCGTCGGGCCTCTGGTCACGCACTAGTGGCCCGTTTCCAGTGCCAGCAATCTCTTGCTATCACATTCTTCACTACGGTAGGCATTAATTCAGCTTGTCGCCAACTTCAAATTGGGCTATCAAAATTGACAAACAAGTGGAGGGGCTCATGCCTTATTCGTGTCGGACCATTCCCTCTACATTAGAGAAAAATCCTGGGGTTTTGGGGAAATGATCTTCAACCGGATTTCATGCCTCAATATCAATCCCCATCCAATCAATAAATCAAACCCTTCCACATATATAATGAATAACAAATCAACTTATTGATGAGTTGATCCATTCCTATCACAATAGAATCGGTTTTTGGGAAAAAAAAATAATCAACACCACCCCTAATTCGAATCTATGGAGAGTGCATGTTTGTTGAAGAGGGTCAGTGCTCGCCCTTCCCGCAACTGGTTCCCAACGATGCCCCTCGAACGTCGTCCTATAGTTCGGGGTGTGATGTCACCCGTCACCTCCCTCTAGAATCGGATCCATATTCCAAGGGTCATACATCGCATTCCTCCTTCATCATTTCATTCCCATGGAAAGCTGCGTCGATACCCCTCTTAAAGATCCATATATATAGGACAGAAGGAGGGTAACTAACGATGTGGGGAATTAATGGGGTCTAATAATTTATAAACCTTTCTAATTCCCTAACGACGTCGTTACTTAGGATTGGTAGGTCAATCCATTTATTGGCTTGACACATCGCTGGCCCCACAATAACTTTTTCTGTTGGAGGATATGAGATTAAATAATAAAATTATTTTATTTCTTTTCTTTTAAAAAGTCACAAAACATAAATTTTTCTTCAGAACTACCATGATCAAAGTAATTCCTCCCTTAAGCGAATCTCAGTGCTATGGATCAACAGTGCCCTTGGATTTTTAATAAGAGAAACATTTTAAAAGTTAGAAAAGATCACCCACACTTTTGCGGAACGTAAATTATAAACTGTTCAGAAATTAATTTCGGACACTCCGTGCCTTAGAATCATGCGCCGTCAATTTTATCAGACTTGTAATAATTCCATATAATTAAACAAATAACATATATAATCCGGGTCTTTAATATATATATATATATATATATTAGACATTTCATTCTATTTTCTTCTAAGGTTACTCGCATTTAAAATTTTAGTTTCTACCAACGATATATATTATGATATATTTATATAAAAAAATCATTAAACACAATAATATATTCAAATTCTATTACATTAATTATTTTTAAAATAATCAATATCATTTTCATTTTAATTAAATAATTACTCAAAAGTAATTTCATAAGAATTAAAGTCATTATTTCATTACTAATAAATAGCAATAAACAATATGATAATAAAAAATTATTTATCCTATAAATTAATATGTATAACTGAACATACCTCATTTCCCTCCATATATGAACATAAAAAATTTATCAACACATATAAATTGAGCTTAAAATCATATATATTTTAGAATGTAGTTAATGATATTCATACCAACCAGTTTAACATCTATTTTTTACCAATAAAAAATAAGAAATAAAATTTCATGGTTCATAAGGTTTGGTTTTGCATGTTTTATACACTACTGATGATAGTTTTCATTCCAAAAAATATTGGAATTGCAGTATTAATAATTCAAAATATAAGTTATTTTGTTCCAAGACTGTCTTAAATATTATTTATCAAATAGACATCATGAAAATGATAATTATGTTTCACATTTCAGTATCTTCAAAAATGAATCTTCTTTATCATTTTGTTAATATTGTGCACTCTCCAATAGTAATTGGATCAATTTTTTTTCATTTAATAATCGTTTATAAATAATTACATTTATATAAAGAATATTAATTAACCAAGATTCTTCCGTTCATCTCCACAAATAATCTCTAACAAATACTTACCCCTTATTTAAAATAAATATAATTAAAGTCCATTGGGTTCAATAATATATCATGTTAGACATCTTGTAAGTATCCATAACCAATTTAATAAGTCAATATGTGAAATCTATACCATTTATTATCCAAATTATTGACAATAAGTAACTATATTTATTTAGATATATTCTTTTTTAAAATATTTAAGCCGCATTATTTCTAATAGAATATTAATTTAAATTATATAATTATAAATCCACTTGTTCTTTCCCGATGAAGATTACAAGAGTGATGATACAATAACATCAAAGCTATCCTTGATTAATATATATATATAATACCATACATAATCACATTCAATATCTAAATTTTAAAGGTTTTGAAAATAATTTAGTTATGATATAACCTATTATCAAATAAAATACACTTCAAAATAGTTTAGGCTCATAAAAAATTAATCCCCTTGAATCTCATATTTTCTCCGGATCCATTAATCCCCCTTGAGAATTTGTTTGAAATAATCATTGAATATTTTTAAGTGTGATGATAGTAACTAAATATCCATGTTTCTCTACCTGACGGGATATAATCTATACATCATTAGGGAAATATGTGTTCCCCATTATTAAAAACAATTAAATGATAATTTCATACATCTTATTTCATAATCAATTAATGTGTGAATAAGTTGGGCATCAAATATTTTATAGGGAATTTTGAGGCTAATGGTCTACTATAAACTTTATTTAATCATATTGTTTATAATACTAACTTTGGATGAGCCTTATTTTCAAACTCTCTCATTTTTTATAATTTATTTATTTTCATCATTTTACACTTATTATTTTGGATATGTTCTTCTTACATTCCAAAACCATTTCTTAGTGATTTTCACATATTATTTATTTTCTATTATTAGAATGGAAGGATTTTGTTACAGTGTTTTGTCCGAAACATTATAATCAAAATCATTTAGACATTATAATTTTTATATAATTATTTTTTATGAATTCAAATTAATTTTTACATATTCATGTTTAGCCACATTCTATCATTTTTCTTTAGAGAAATTATTAATTTTTTTTGTTTTTTATAAATGGCTAGTTGGTCAGGCCAGAAAATTAAACATTTGTTGTTAATGTTCTCATTTTGTTGAGATTAGTATATGAATAATTAGTGACTATGTCATTATTCATATTTTGACATCTCTTCTAATTTTTTTCCAATAAAACTCACTTGGTATGATTGATATATAATTCCTCGGTTTGTTACATTCTTGACGACAACATCCAGGAACATCATTCAATAACTCAAATGTTTTATGTGTTGAAAGATTAGATAATGGAATGGTTATCATCTTCACCTTATTACAATATGATCTCATATATTTTAAATAGCTCCCCCTTTATTCCTTTATACATCCTTACAGTGACATGTTATACCAACATGAATAATATTTTTAAATAAACACTCCAAAAGTAGCAACTAAATCAAGATCTCCAAGACTAATTGTAGTTCAAATATTAAGACTGAAGTTTTTGTATTATCAAATAATGTGGATGATTCAAATTTGGTAGAATAATGTTGATTATGTCAGTCCATTTTCCTTTGTGGAATATATTTCTGAATTTTTTTTCTATAGGATAATCTAGATTCATTATTTTATTTCAGACCTTCAATATTTGAAATAAAAAACATACCTTTAGACTCGTTAAGTATAAAATCATACTTTTTCCATAAAAATAGATTATAAATAGACTTATATTATTAACCCTTAACACAAAAAACTTTTATTAATTCTTATTTCATATTTTTGAAATCACTTTTCACTGAAAGGAATAAAGATTGTGTCTCAAATAATTCTTCATCTATCACAATTTGTATTTCATTAATACCATTCATAATATTTTCAAATTATTAAATCTAGAACCTATTTAAATTTAATTTATAAATTAATTAAATATCATTCTATTTATTCTCTTATATTATAGGTTATTTTTCTTAAAAATCCTTTAGTTTTCATTCATGTTAAAATACATTTTTTATGTATGTAATGATCTCATTAATATTTTCCCACTATTTCTTGACATGAACTTCATTCCCCATTTTCAATTTTATTTTCTACATCATGATTTTTATGTTATTTTATAGAGTTGATTATACATTATCATTTAAGTACTATTCCTTTATAGTTATATCTTCAAATTATTCTCCTTTAAATATGTATTTAGTTGTTTTACCGTTTCCCACAAAACACACTTGGTTCACTGAAGACCGTTCATATTCCATCCCACTTCATGATAGTTACTCATGACCATGTTATCTTCACAACATATTTATTTTAATTTTTCTTCAAAACATATTATTTTCTTATCATTTTCACCATTTATACATTTCATTTATTTTCTGTTTATGTTATGTTCTACTTCAAAGGCCTTCGTGAAATTATATTTCTTCTTTTGAAAGTCATATGAATAATTTATAAATCCATTATAGTTTAATAAGTTTAGTGTCTTTATTATATTTCCTCTTTTGAATTTTTTTATGTTATGGTATATAAAGAAATTATATTTTTGAGGTCCTTAATATCTTCATCTTGAGAATTCCATGACACTCATTCTTTTATATCTTCAACATTACATTTTATCTTATATTCAAAAGAAATCAGATATTTTTATTTCCTTATGAAGGTTAGCATTTTTTTCATTTCATATGATATGTGGATACTATAATGTTCTGTAAAGACCCTTAAAATTCAAGGGAAATTTTTTCTTAATTTTCTTTGGAATTTTACAAGAGCGCGGTTTCTAACGGCACTTGATTCTGAGGCCCGGAGTGGCCGGAATCAATTTCCGAAGTTTGGCTCGGGTACGTTCAGTGAACGAACGAGCGGGAATTTCTAACTTTTGACCTGGTGCTCGGAATTGTATTCTGAGGACACCGATGAACTCGCAACGCCGATATTCACTTAAGGAGACCTTTTCCGAGGTTGTGTTTATTTCGGGTTGAGAGTTAGTTTTTGGGAGTTTAGAATAAGTTAAATAAAAATTGTGGATTACAAATTTTTATTTTAACTTATTGGTTAACTTCTCCCAAAGGGAGTTAGTGGTGGAACCCACAACCACTTAACCTCCCTTGGGAGGATTAAGTGTGGTGGGCCCCACCTGAAGCACGACTCTTCTTCTTCTCCTTTTTAACTCCCTTAAACTCCTCTTTTAATGACATGACAACTTTGTTAACTAATGGAGTTGAATTGTTTGAATTTCAAACCATTGAAATTCATTTTGTTAAGTGTGTGAATAAAATAAGACTCTAACTTATTTTTTATTTGGTTAGATTTCTCTAGCCTTCTTGAGAGGATTTGGGAACTCCTTCTTCTTCTTCAACTTTGACGAATAACGCGAAGAACCTTCGAGCTCCGACGAAGAACGCCACTCCTCTCTTCTTCGTAGCCGGTTGTTCCGAAGATCGACGACGCCTTCCGTGTCAACGAAAGGGAACGCCGCTTCCTCCTCGGACTTCCTACTTCGGCTTATGAAGATTCACCAACGACATACCTCTTCGGGCGTACCTCTTCGTCAACGGAATTGACGAACGATTACCGCGACGCCCGACCTCCGCGACGCTTGCCTTCCGCGGGTCATTGACAATCACCGTACTTGAAACCGAGGTAGGGGTTGTTGTTGATTATTTATTTACTCTCGTTCTTGGTTCTAGCATGATAGTCTTGTGGATGATTATTTAAGAGTTATCATCTAACGAGAGGGGGGTCGGACTGCACAAACACGGCCGAATCCCCCCTCTGTTCGTGATTATTATTATTTTCTTGTGGATGACGAGATGGCGTGGTGCCGTCGCACCACGCGGGAATTCGAACGGTTGCATTGTGCGGCGTCGTCGCGCCGCGCCATGGAAGGATCATCATGAACGCGACGCCGTCGCGCCGCGTCGAAGAAAACCGAAGGCGCCGCAGCCGGAGCGGGGCCGTGGCGGAGGGGTGCGGTGCTGTCCCACCGCGCCGGACGACGAACACCGCGACCAGTTCTGGGCCGCGGCGGGACGAGGGGACCGGCGGCTCGCCGGGCCGCCGGCGTCGGAAGCCGGAAAGGGGACCGGTTTGCCGGTCCCATTGAAGAAAAATCGGCCGGCCAGGTGGGTCGGCCGGAAGGAGAAAGACCGGGGGAATTAAATTCCCCCGACCAGGTTAATTTCCCCCCCATTATTAAGGGGGGGCCGGTTTCATAAAGGGGGGCAGGCGGCCCCCCGTTTTTCTCAAAGGCAGGCCCCCACGAGGGGGGCCGGTTTCACAAAAGGCGTGGCTTTCAGCCGCGCCGCCAGCGAAGAGGGGCGGGGGCCATGCCCCCCGCGCGTGGCACCCGAGCGGCGCCCAGGCCGTGCCGCCGCCGGCCGGGCCGCGCCGCCGTGCCGGACCGCGCCACCGCACCGCGCCGCCGGCCGGGCCGGGTCGGACCCGGGTCGGGTCGACCCGATTCGGGCCGACCCAGGGGGGTCGGGCGGGGTCGGCCCGGACCCGGACCCCCCGTTTTCGAATCGATTTCCTTCAAATGCTCATAACTTGAGCTTCTGGCCTCCGAACGACGCGCCGTCAGCGGCAACGCGATCCTTGGATCGAGACGGTCGTTTCGGTATACTATACTCAAGGTGCACCTTCCTTTTCGGGAGCCCACGTGGTTAAAACTCCGTAGTTAAGCGTGCTTGGCCTAGAGTAGTGATCAGGATGGGTGACCTCCTGGGAAGTTTCCCAGGGTGGGTGTGAGACGGAAAGGCCAATAATTAACAGACCGGGCGTCTGATTGACGCGTCGTCTGTTTCGTTGAATTCCTCTAAGTGAGACCGATATTTTGGCATTCTTTGACTGAGGGTTGGACACAGGTGGAGTACGGTCGGGTTGGTTTTGCCTCAAAAACCAACCGGGCCCCTGGGACGAAAAAGCCAATAACTCTCAGACCGGGCGTCTGATCGACGCGCCGTCTGTTGCGTTGAGTCCCTGTTGACGATACGGAACTTTTGGATACATCAACTCTAGACTTTGTGATAGTTGATGTATCAGCCTCTCGGCTCATGGAGCGGACCCTCCTGAACGAGCTTGCTGTGTGCGGGAACCCTAATGCTGGCTGTGACTGTGACTACTACTGCTACTGTGACTGCGACGACGACAGTACAGAGATCCTGTGTGGATTCGACGACGACGACTACAACACTCAGTGATCCTACGTGGATCAGTGCTACAGGTCCTGTGTGGGCCCGATACTATGTGGGTCTTTTGCGGGGGTTAGTTACCTATCGATCCTTCGTGGGTCCGACGACCTAGATGGATCAGAGATCATCTTTATCGTCTTTCGAAGAAGTATACCTGTTTGAGCTGAATCCTGTTACTTTCCTGTGTGGATTGTGTTGTGCTATCCTGTGTCGATTACGTTTTGCTTTCCTGTGTGGAATACGTTTACTTTCCTGTGTGGACTGAGTTGTACTTGGGCTCGGAGGTTGGAGCGTATTTGAAATTGATGACTTAGGTATATGTATGGGCATATACCTAAGCAGTGTCGGTTGTTACTTCGTGATTGTACCTTTTGTCGTGGTTTATCCTTTGTGGATTTGAGAGACCTTCAGAGGTCTTGGGGTCTCTACTGAGTAGCTTATACTAACCCCTGCACGGGCTTTGCCCGCACTACGTTGTGTTGGTTGCAGACGACAGACAACGTTGATCTTAGCTGAGGCTTGTAGAGTAGGACGGTACCTAGAGGTGGACCACTGGGCGGGACGTGCTCGGAGCGGACGACGAGACCCGTGGAGCCGTGGAGCAGTGGAGCTATCTGTACCCACCCTTCAGGTGGGATTTCCAGTGGACAGCTCGGTGTAGCGGCTTTTACTTTTCAGTTGCTGTTTTCCCTTTCGAGTTGTACTTTACTTTCAGTTTGGTTTTGTATACTGGCCCATTTACTTTTTCGCGCTTTCAGTAGTACTCTGATTTTTCTTAGTGTTTACTTTCCGCTTGCTTACTCTGTGGTGTTTGTTTACTTTACAAAGGCAATGCCTTCCCATTTTACCAGGATTTACGCCTTGGTGCTAGTCGCCAGCTCCTGGGCTATGGAAGGCGGGCTTGGGGTAGTCACGACACGGACCCCGAGGGCGGGTCGTGACAAATTGGTATCAGAGGAGTTCGGTTCTACCGCGAACTCTGATCTTTTCTATGTGAAGCAATAATGTTTAGCGTATTGAGTATGGTTATCAGTCCAGGGAGTCCAGTGTTGGTGCGGCGGCCGACGTATCCGTACACCAGGACCCTGACTTCTGATTTCTGACTTAATGCACGAAAACATTGATTGCGTGTGTGTTTCAAAGTTTTCTTTGTGATTTCTTTATGTCAGCTCACCAGGTATATTGTTTGACCGTGACGCACCTGTTCCTTTTAAGGATGGCCCCACGACGGCAGCCAGCTAGGGTTCCGAGAGTCGAGTGTGATGACAGCCCACCGAGCGACGAGGCCTCGGTGCAGGGCCCTTTGTCAGCAGTGGCACCGACGGTAGCTCTACCCGTTGATCCACCGATTCTTCCCGCACCAGCCGCTGACGATGCACGTCGCCTCAGCGCACTGCATGAGTTTCAGCGCCAGCGACCACCCAGGTTTTGTGGGGAGATGGACCCCCAGGCAGCAGAGGACTGGCTGGAGGTAGTGGTACGTGTGTTTAGGCTAGTGAGGACACCAGCAGACCTCATGGTGATCCTCGCTGTGAGCCTACTACACGCAGCAGCAGGATGATGGTGGAGCTTGATGCTCCAGGTGCACGATGAGGCATCTCTACTTTGGATGGACTTTGAGAGCCTCTTCCGCTCGGAGTTTGTCCCATCCACCCTTCGTGCGGTGTGTATCCAGGAGCTTCTTCAGCTGCGGTAGGGCAGCATGACGGTCACTCAGTACTCGGCGAGATTTACTGATCTCTCGCGCTACTCGACCGACATGGTACGGGACCCATTCTTCCGGGCCCGGACCTTTGAGCAGGGTTTGAGACACGAGATCAGGGCATCGCTGATCTCCCTCAGCATACCGACTCAGACAGGAGTACTGGAGAGGGCCCTTTTGATCGAGAGCTTCCTTGCTGAGTCTGCACCAGCGCCGAGACCCACCGCAGGGCGGCACATTGCGGAGTCTTCTTCGGCAGGCAGTCGACGGATGACTCAGGGGTCCAGGCTGACCAGACCTTCAGGTAGACGACCTCAGGACACTGGCTCAGCAGTGCGGGGCACACAGCGCGGAGCAAGTCTTTCGAGAGGCAGACAGTGCTACTCATGTGGCGGGTAGGGCCACATGGCTCGTGACTGCCCGACCCGCCATGCAGAGAAGCAGCAGACGGTTGAGGAACCACCTAGGCAGAGGCAGAGGTTCGACTGTGGCGGTCCGCAGGGAGGAGGCAGACGAGGCAGAGGAGCTGGTCGACCAGCAGGTGGTGGGAAACGCTTTGAGGCTCTACCACCACCACCACCAGGAGGTCCACCCCAACCTCAGGGGAGAGCACAGCTTCTGGAAGCTGAAGCTTACGATCATGGAGCTCCGGAAGCGGGTGGACTAGTGCGGGACTAGCTCCAGGCATAGAGGCCTTGCCCATAATGCCTCTAGCTTCGTAGTTTGTGTTGCCTTGTTCCTTGTACTTTAAGTTGAAGTAGTAAAAGATACTTTCCTTGGTGACTTTTGTTTTCTTGTCTTTTGTTTGTTTTTACTAAGAGGTTCCGGTTAAAAAAAACTGTTTACTTGACCCTCACTTGCGAGATTCTTACTGGAGGAAACCCAGTGACCACACACTGATGCCGACAGTGTGACTCAACCCTTGGAGGCGAGAGTAACGGTTGGATCTCTTGGTAGCAGCGTCGAGGCCTTACGACGTCATCCATGCCATGAATTAACTAATCATGACGGGATTGACTGTATTAGGCAAGGAAAGTGGTTCATCCAGGGGATGAGACCAGATTTCACTTTTCGCAAAGGAGAAATCTTTGCAGCTTTGTCGTACGTTAAGGAGGAAGGGGAAACCCTTCGTGTGGTTAGACAAATGTCAGCAGAGCTTCCAGGAGCTGAGACAGAGGATGACTAGCGCACCTATCTTGAGGTTTCCTGAGGAGGGAGTAGGGTACGTAGTCTACTGCGATGCATCAGGGACCGGCCTCAGATGTGTTTTGATGCAGGAGCGGGCAGTGATCACCTATGGATCACGTCAGTTGAGGCCGCATGAGAAGAACTACGCTACCCATGAACTGGAGTTAGTAGTAGTGGTCTTCGCTCTGAAGACATGGCGACATTACCTGATGGGCGAGCGTTTTATATTCTTTTCTGATCATTAGAGTCTCAGGTATATCTTCTCACAGAAGTACCTGAACCTGAGACAACGGCGATGGCTCGAGATCCTCCAGGACTATGACTTTGAGATAGTCTATACTCCTGGGAAGGGGAACGTAGTAGCTGATGCCCTCACTAGGAGGGCGGGCATTCAGCTACTTGAGGAGGCGACAGAGCAGCTAGCCTCATTGCAGATATCCTTCGTGGATAGAGATGGAGCAGCCTTCCTCCAGTCTCTCATAGTCACCCCTCCTCTACTGTAGCGGGTTAGAGAGGCACAGCATGAGGACGCTGACTGTGAGACACGGCATGTACAGATATCCTTAGGACAGGCACCTGATGGTTTCTCCCTTGGAGCAGAGCACGACATCCTTTTCAGAGGACGTACCATGGTACCAGTTGCTTTGCGAGAGGAGGTGCTGAGAGAGTTTCACACTTATCCTTTGGCGGTACATCCTGGAGTGGCGAAGATGTACCAGGATCTCAGACGAGAGCACTGGTGGCCGGGCATGAAGAAGGCTGTAGCAGAGCTCGTTTCTCGATGCCTCACCTGCCAGCAGGTGAAGGCAGAGCATCAAGTACCAGCAGGCTTGGTATAGCCCTTGGAGGTTCCAGAGTGGAAGTGGGACGACATATCTATGGACTTCGTGACTGGACTTCCACGCACTTCCAGAGGTCACGACTCCATCTGGGTGATTGTTGACCGACTCACCATGTCGGCACACTTCTTACCCATCAGAGAGCAGGGCTCAGTGGAGATCTTGGAACATCTATACGTTCAGGAGATTGTGCGGCTCCACGGCGTGCCATAATCTATCATCTCCGATCGAGATGCTCGCTTTACTTCCCGGCTTTGGAAGGGGTTACAGGAGGCGTTCGAGGCACAGCTACGTCTGAGCACAGCCTTTCACCCTCAGACGGATGGTCAGACGGAGAGGACCATTCAGACTCTCGAGGACATGCTCTGCGCATGTGTCCTCGACTTTGGTCGTAGCTGGGAGGACCACTTACCCTTGGTGGAGTTTGCGTACAACAACAGCTACCACTCCACAATCGGGGTGGCACTGTACGAGGTGTTGTACGGCCGACCTTGTAGATCTCCTTTGTGCTGGACAGACCCTGGGGAGTCAGCACTTGTGGGACCGGAGACGGTCCAGGCCATGACAGAGAAGGTCCAGGTCATCCAGGAGCGGATGAGGACAGCTCAGAGCCGGCAGAAGTCATACGCTGACAGGAGGCGGAGGCCACTAGAGTTCGAGGATGGCGACCACGTCTTCTTTCGGGTTTCACCTCGACGTGGTATTTGGAGATTTGGTCGTGGCGGCAAGTTATCTCCGCGCTTCATCGGACCCTTACAGGTCCTCACCAGGATTGGTGAGGTGGCTTATCGCCTGGCTCTACCACCTCAGTTTCATCGGGTGCACGACGTCTTCCACGTATCTCTGCTGAGGAGGTACGTACAAGACCCGACGCACATCATTGACCATGGGGAACTTGACGTTGACAATGGGGCGACTTTTACGGAGGTCCTGGTGGAGATAGAGGATCGACAGGAGCGGGTCCTACGTGAGCGATCGATTCCTCTTGTGCGCATCAGATGGCAGCACGGGAACCTCCAGGAGAGCACATGGGAGCAGGAGGCTCATATGCGTGCTCAGTACCCTCATTTGTTTCCCTAGTTTTTGATGTATCTTTACGGGGACGTAAAGCCCTGAGGTGGGAGTAATGTAAAGACCCGTAAAAATAAAGGGAAATTTTTTCTTAATTTTCTTTGGAATTTTACAAGAGCGCGGTTTCTAACGGCACTTGATTCTGAGGCCCGGAGTGGCCGGAATCAATTTCCGAAGTTTGGCTCGGGTACGTTCAGTGAAAGAACGAGCGGGAATTTCTAACTTTTGACCCGGTGCTCGGAATTGTATTCTGAGGACACCGATGAACTCGCAGCGCCGATATTCGCTTAAGGAGACCTTTTCCGAGGTTGTGTTTATTTCGGGTTGAGAGTTAGTTTTTGGGAGTTTAGAATAAGTTAAATAAAAATTGTGGATTACAAATTTTTATTTTAACTTATTGGTTAACTTCTCCCAAAGGGAGTTAGTGGTGGAACCCACAACCACTTAACCTCCCTTGGGAGGATTAAGTGTGGTGGGCCCCACCCGAAGCATGACTCTTCTTCTTCTCCTTTTTAACTCCCTTAAACTCCTCTTTTAATGACATGACAACTTTGTTAAATAATGGAGTTGAATTGTTTGAATTTCAAACCTTTGAAATTCATTTTGTTAAGTGTGTGAATAAAATAAGACTCTAGCTTATTTTTTATTTGGTTAGATTTCTCTAGCCTTCTTGAGAGGATTTGGGAACTCCTTCTTCTTCTTCAACTTTGACGAATAACGCGAAGAACCTTCGAGCTCCGACGAAGAACGCCCCTCCTCTCTTCTTCGTAGCCGGTTGTTCTGAAGATCGACGACGCCTTCCGTGTCAACGAAAAGGAACGCCGCTTCCTCCTCGGACTTCCTTCGTCGGCTTACGAAGATTCACCAATGACGTACCTCTTCGGGCGTACCTCTTCGTCAACGGAATTGACGAACGATTACCGCGACGCCCGACCTCCGCGACGCTTGCCTTCCGCGGGTCATTGACAATCATCGTACTTGAAACCGAGGTAGGGGTTGTTGTTGATTATTTATTTACTCTCGTTCTTGGTTCTAGCATGATAGTCTTGTGGATGATTATTTAAGAGTTATCATCTAACCAGAGGGGGGTCGGACCGCACAAACACGGCCGAATCCCCCCTCTGTTCGTGATTATTATTATTTTCTTGTGGATGAAGAGATGGCGTGGTGCCGTCGCACCACGCGGGAATTCGCACGGTTGCATTGTGCGGCGTCGTCGCGCCGCGCCATGGAAGGATCATCATGAACGCGACGCCGTCGCGCCACGTCGAAGAAAACCGAAGGCGCCGCAGCCGGAGCGGGGTCGCGGCGGAGGGGTGCGGTGCCGTCCCACCGCGCCGGACGACGAACACCGCGACCGGTTCTGGGCCGCGGCGGGACGAGGGGACCGGCGGCTCGCCGGGCCGCCGGCGTCGGAAGCCGGAAAGGGGACCGGTTTGCCGGTCCCGTTGAAGAAAAATCGGTCGGCCAGGTGGGCCGGCCGGAAGGAGAATGACCCGGGGAATTAAATTCCCCCGGCCAGGTTAATTGCCCCCCCATTATTAAGGGGGGGCTGGTTTCATAAAGGGGGGCAGGCGGCCCCCCGTTTTTCTCAAAGGCAGGCCCCCACGAGGGGGGCCGGTTTCACCAAAGGCGTGGCTTTCAGCCGCGCCGCCAGCGAAGAGGGGCGGGGGCCATGCCCCCCGCGCGTGGCACCCGAGCGGCGCCCAGGCCGTGCCGCCGCCGGCCGGGCCGCGCCGCCGTGCCGGACCGCGCCGCCGCACCGCGCCGCGGGCCGGGCCGGGTCGGACCCGGGTCGGGCGACCCGATTCGGGCCGACCGAGGGGGGTCGGGCTGGGTCGGCCCGGACCCGGACCCCCCGTTTTCGAATCGATTTCCTTCAAATGCTCATAACTTGAGCTTCGGGCCTCCGAACGACGCGCCGTCAGCGGCAACGCGATCCTTGGATCGAGACGGTCGTTTCGGTATACTATACTCAAGGTGCACCTTCCTTTTCGGGAGCCTACGTGGTTAAAACTCCGTAGTTAAGCGTGCTTGGCCTAGAGTAGTGATCAAGATGGGTGACCTCCTGGGAAGTTTCCCAGGGTGGGTGTGAGACGGAAAGGCCAATAATTAACAGACCGGGCGTCTGATTGACGCGTCGTCTGTTTCGTTGAATTCCTCTAAGTGAGACGGATATTTTGGCATACTTTGCCCGAGGTTTGGACGCAGGTGGAGTACGGTCGGGTTGGTTTTGCCTCAAAAACCAACCGGGCCCCTGGGACGAAAAAGGCAATAACTCTCAGACCGGGCGTCCGATCGACGCGCCGTCTGTTGCGTTGAGTCCCTGTTGACGATACGGAACTTTTGGATACATCAACTCTGGACATTGTGACAGTTGATGTATCAGCCTCTCGGCTCATGGAGCGGACCCTCCTGAACGAGATTGCTGTGTGCGGGAACCCTAGTGCTGGCTGCGACTGTGACTACTACTGCTACTGTGACTGCGACGACGACAGTACAGAGATCCTGTGTGGATTCGACGACGACGACTACAGCACTCAGTGATCCTACGTGGATCAGTGCTACAGGTCTTGTGTGGGCCCGATACTGTGTGGGTCTTTTGCGGGGGTTAGTTACCTATCGATCCTTCGTGGGTCCGACGACTAAGATGGATCAAAGATCATCTTTATCGTCTTTCGAAGAAGTATACCTGTGTGAGCTGAATCCTGTTACTTTCCTGTGTGGATTGTGTTGTTCTATCCTATGTGGATTACGTTTTGCTTTCTTGTGTGGAATACGTTTACTTTCCTGTGTGGACTGAGTTGTACTTGGGCTCGGAGGTTGGAGCGTATTTGAAATTGATGACTTAGGTATATGTATGGGCATATACCTAAGCAGTGTCGGTTGTTACTTCGTGATTGTACCTTTCTTCGTGGTTTATCCTTTGTGGATTTGAGAGACCTTCAGAGGTCTCGGGGTCTCTACTGAGTAGCTTATACTAACCCCTGGACGGGCTTTGCCTGCACTACGTTGTGTTGGTTGCAGACGACAGACAACGTTGATCTTAGCTGAGGCTTGCAGAGTAGGACGGTACCTAGAGGTGGACCACTGGGCGGGACGTGCTCGGAGCGGACGACGAGACCCATGGAGCAGTGGAGCTATCTATACCCACCCTTCAGGTGGGATTTCCAGTGGACAGCTCGGTGTAGCGGCTTTTACTTTTCAGTTGCTGTTTTCCCTTTCGAGTTGTACTTTACTTTCAGTTTGGTTTTGTATACTGGCCCATTTACTTTTTCGCACTTTCAGTAGTACTCTGCTTTTGCTTAGTGTTTACTTTCAGCTTGCTTACTCTGTGGTGTTTGTTTACTTTACAAAGGCAATGCCTTCCCATTTTACCAGGATTTACGCCTTGGTGCTAGTCGCCAGCCCCTGGCCTATGGAAGGCGGGATTGGGGTAGTCACGACACGGACCCCGAGGGCGGGTCGTGACTTGTTCATCTAGTGATAGATATTATTTGTGTTATACTCTACATATATTTGATTCTAATCCATATTTATTATTTCTCATTACATTCATCATACTGGTTTAGTAATCTAGATTCTCACAAAAAATCTTGATTCAACAAACAATATAGTTTAATATTGTTATGTAGTGAAAAATACATTAAACATAATCTCTTTTTATATCATCAAATTATATTCTACACAGATTTATTTTGGATTTTTTAACATCTAAATTTTCCTAAAAACCACTCTTGTTTTTTCCTAATCTATTGAATAATTGGATGTTTCAGAACATTATTGTTTACCACCATAGAGAGTGACATAACGATTTCATTCATTGTAGGAACTATGGTGTAGAATAAAATCATATCGATCAGGGGATTAAATTTTTTATCACTGAATCAAGATAACTACATCACATATGGTAATGAATATCCTCGAAAAACATTTAACGATCTAACATGGAGAATTTTATAGATGGAAAATAAGTTAAATATTACTTCATTTAATTTTAATACACATTAAAATACATTTCATTTACCACTACCATTGCATGAACTAACTGAAACTACATCCCTCAAGATCATAATTATGTTATTAGAAATTTTTTAAGTGATCTGATCATTGTAATATTTGTGACAACAAGGATATACAATGATTCCATTGATTGCCCAATGATAACCACAATGATTATCCTTTGGTCAATATATGAGAACTCATATCGATTGCTCAGATATTCAGATTTTTTCTCTTGGAAGAAGGACATATGAGAGAGAGCATCTCACTACCCCATAGAGAATAGTTCCCCCAATGTGATCTTAAAACCACCTATATAGTGAAGTACAAGATATATAAAAACTGAGATATGAATTACCCAACAAATAATATGTAAATGAAATTTTAAGAAAAACTAAAAATATTCATAAATATTATTTTTATTCATATCACTTACATATGATATAATAATTATATTACATGACAAAATCAATCCATTAAATAAAATCATTAATCCCATAAATATTAAAAAAACCTTTAATGTTTAAATAATATTAATTTCGAAAACATTTTCCCATATGTTAACATAAAATATTGTCAATAAATTAATAAAAAATTTTAATATCAATTATTAATAATTAAAATATGATGAATTTTTTAATTCTATGAGATAATGCATTCTCGTACATATTTATACACTAGTAATGTGACCCTCAATGTCTTAAACTCTTATTCATTATAATAGGGAAGATTTTTTAATATACTATGTGGATGAGTGTCTTGGTCTGTTTCTTTATGGTAGTGAATAATATTCATAGACAAGGTGAATAGTATAATAGCCCGTCATGGCTCAAAATGAGATAAATAAAAGTCATAGAAACAAAAACATTCCTAGGAACATATGTCATGTAATATAATCACTTTTTCTCACAATATTTCGTAAATAATGATGAACACATCATGTTACTATCCTTTTATTCATTATTATTCCATAACCTTACTATATGGACATTCATTATCATACATGGACATTGATTTAGTGTTGTTACTATAATCTATAATAAGTATAAGTGATATATGACTTTTACTTAGAAAAAATCCAATGTTTATTAATCAATAAATTACATAAAAACAAAGATTCACCCAATGGAAGCTACCTCACCATGGAATACATTCTATAGAGATGCATGATGTTATCTACTCAAGATCAAATTATATGAACATATAAAGAAGATTTCACAATGAATATGATCCCACAATATTTGATAGTATCACATGATTTATTTCATGTCATCATGATTTATTTATACCACAAGGCATATTATTAATTTTACATCCACGTTATTTCTAGGTTCTCATTATAGCCTTAGAGATATTATAAAATTTTGATTTGACATGTAATCCTAGGATATTACCATATTAATAGTGTATGTAGAAATATCAATACTGTTATGTTAGGAATACACAATGCATAATTCACGATTCAAATTACATGGTTATGAAAAAAACATCCTATGATGGGTCTAGGGAACCCCCATTATAAAACTCCAAATTTCACTTCATATGAATTGATAAGGAACTTCGTTATCTATCGCATGAAATGATCATTCTTCTATTGAACTATGGAATTTTTCATTGGTCCTACCTATCTCTTTGGTGTTGATATAATTCTATATATTGATTCACCTATTTTAATAGGAATCTTCAAGATATGATATCTCATTGTATTATAATTTTTACACTATTAAAACTTGAAACCTTATCTAGTACCACTATTAGTAGTAAAATATTTTATATTATGATAAAAATTCCTTAGCTATGTGAGATTCCAATTAATATTACAAAGAATCACTCATTTTACACTACTTCTACAATTACATCGAATCTTCAATATACTTGGTTTTCTATATATGAATACCCTTGGATTAAATGAAAATATCTTTATAATTATCTTATTCTATCAATGATATTTTCTCATATTTACAAAAAGGGTGTCTAGTTTATGTATAATTAGAAATATTTTACCTTGTTCCCCGATTACTAGGAATATAACATCTATATTCACACAAGTACAATTGGATAGTTCTAAATTCATCCCATGAAATTATCCATGATTTAACCAAAACTTTTCTAATATAAATTATATGTTCGAAATATAATATCATGTATTTTTTATTTCATATGTGATTGATCCATTAATGTACCATATGGAATTATTCGTACCACATTAATCATCTATTGTGTCTCATACATGTGTTCATGGAGAGAATTATCATGTGTGACATAGGTAACAATTTTGCCTCAAATTCCCCAATAATGTATTTCTCAACACCACATGAGCATATGAATTTTAATTGGTATATGAAGCCCATCACATCTACTTCATCATATCTCATTACAATAAAATTATTATTTTTACATTAATTAAATATTTTTATAGTTACTTTTTGTTCTAGTATTAACCAAATATAAGAAAAATTATTATTATTTTATATGATTTTTGTATATTTTACATAGATAATAGCGGGTCTATCACTGGTCTGTTATAGACAAATAGATAAAATTCATTATAAATGAATAGTATATGATCTTTTTTCTTAATTCAATCCAAAAAATGATTTCAATAACATGCATCCCTCATAATAATTCTATACTATCACCCAGAATTTTTGGTTGTATCATATAGAAATCTGGTCTTGACATCTGACACATAAGATAATGATCATATAATTTTTCTAATAGAAGATAATTTATAAAATATTTTTGGATGATTACATGACATAACCAATCGATACTTATTTCAAGAATTATTGTTCCACCCATGTAATATATCTCTTTAATACCACTATAGTATCTAGATTTGAAACATTTAAACTACTATGAAATAATACATTAAAATATGGAATCCATTATTGGATTTCGATTGAAATTTAAAATCATAGATTCATTTATAGTTATTGACAACTAGAAGGACAAATTATTCTTAATAAACAATTTATCACCCATTTTTTAAAAAAAACTGCCATTGTGGTTTCATCCTCACAATGTATTGTGTTTACCTAGAATATTACTTTTCTACATGTATTTATAGAAAATGTTAATATTCAAAAAATATGTGAATATCCAGCATTAACTAAACCAAATTCAATCATGATGCCTCTTTCTCAAATACATGTACATTCCCTTTTTTATAATTGTAGTTTAAAACATTAGTATATTTCTTATATCATTGGGATTTATATAATACCATATATGAACTTTGGGGTACATACTAAGATACAATTTATTTTCCTTAATGCATGATTGAGAATATTCATAAAAAATACATGTTTCCTAAATTCATGTTCTTATAAAATAATTTATTTATTCAATAATTTAACTAATATGATATTAAATTTTCCTTATAATTGGTATATGATTATGGGATAACCCTACTATACGCATAGTATGTCTCAAAAAAATAATCTATGTGTCTACAATGCATATATATTCTCAACATTGATGATTTGTATAATTAAATTTTTATTTATATAGTAAATTTTAATCATAAATGTTTACATGTAAGACTCACAATTTATCCCAATTAATACTATAAATACATTGAATTATATAAGGAAATTGGAGTTTGATAATAAAGGCACTCAATATTTTAAATGTTGATGAATTCTTGGTTAATATATTATCTATCAAACAAGGAAAAAAGTGACACATATTTTTTAACTGTTGGAACCACTTTATGTATAAGTTTGTATTTGTTGTCAATAGTTGTCAATGAAGATCAAAATGAAGGAATTCAATAAGTACTCCAATGAAATTGAGGATTAGAAGATCAAAATGAAGTAGATCATGAAGTACTCCGCTGAAGTAGAGGAATGGTGATTTTGATGATTGTTGTACTGATCGTAAGTTCAAAGAACATGTTTCAATGGTGATACATTATTTACAACAATGAAGAATGTGAGGTGTAATCCATCTGAGGATGATTAAAGAAGAATGACATTTGATGAAGACCATGAAACTCTTCATGATTGCATTAGAACCATGCAAGAGACTTCTTGAATTCCTGAAGTAGAAGAAGATGGTTGAAGAAGAAGACAATGTTCAAGGGATTGGCATTTTGTGACGGCCATGAACATTTGACTTCTGCGATAGCCATGCACATCACATTGTCATAGAAGATGATGATGCTGAAGCTATGCCTTCAAAGAATACGTATCACAATAGTGGAATTTGTGATAAAACCAAAAGAGTTGCTGAAGGATACATATCACCAAGAAGAAGTGATGTTGAGGTGATCGTGCTTGTTGACAAAGAAAACAGACGACATACAAATTTGTTAACAAAGGAGATTCCATGGTGGCATGTCGAGTTTGAGGACAGTGGATAATGATCCATGTTTTATTCAAGGAACATCGAAAAAGGAATGGATTATCATGAGGCGGACAAAAAGAGAAGATATAAGGTGGCGCCGTTTTTCGGTGTTTGCAAAATTTTTGGGGTCCAAATTTTGTAGGTTGGTGAGCGTCATAAAAAGTGGATTTCCAGGAAGATCATAATTTAATATGGAAAAGGCATGAGTTTCACGAAGAAGGGATTCATGGATTGGATTTCATGAAGACCAGAAAAATGGAGGCAGTGATTCTCCGTGATTACGTCAAGCTTCGCGAACGGCTGAGGCTGGAGAGCTTCACGGTGATGAAGGGCTTTGCAAGGGAGATTCACATAGATGAAGGGAATTGTGAGGGAGCTTCGGAGAGAAGGAACATGGGAATGATGACGGTGATACTCCGCGATTACGATGAGCTCCGCGAACTAAAAATTTCCATAGCGCTTTGCAATTTTGAGAGAATTTCGGCGGGAACTTTGGAGCTTCGCGATTTGAGATGACGTGGCGCTGACTTCGTGCGGAAGGGTAGAGGGACAGTGGAATCGCCTATAAATAGAGGTCGACACCCTCAAGAGAAGTGGAGAGAGCGCTCAATGAAAATCCTTTGCTCTTGGTTCGCAAAGGTCACTCGCGAAGGCAGTCTGCTCCACGAAAGAAGAGCTTCACGGCGGCTATTCTAGCTCCGCGAAAGTCCTGCGCCCCGCGTTGGCTTAGTGAGCTTCGCGAAGAGGCAGGATCTCCGCGATAGCCCAGCATTGCGAAGGCTGGAGCATCATGAGAGTGCTTTGTGATTGAGCTCTGCGAAAAGGAAGGGGCTCTGCGAAGACATGTTTGAGCTTTCCAAAACTGGGAGCCTTGCGAAGTATGATACTTTGTGAAGGCCCTTTCCAAAGGTTGTTCGCCCGATGGACAGGGAAAAAAGGGGTATTCATCAGTGGATGAAATTTGGACTTCAACAGAGAATCATTTATTGAGAAATCACACAAGTGATTGTAATTCAGGTGAATGAAGACAAGGGTATTTAGTGCATTCAGTCATTGCACTAAAGTAAAAGGTTGAATAAAAAAGAGCATCTACTTAGGACTCTGATGCAAGCAAAGTCTCATGATGAACATGAGAAAAAGACTTCAATGAAAATCTATTGTAAGAGACCTTCACGTCTATAAATTGAGTGAGACATCACTAATGGCAGTGAGCCAGGGGGGAGACAACAGGAGTGACCCGAGGGAAGCAGTGAGCTATCCCTAAACCTTTGTAAAGTCAGTGAGCCTGGGACAAAGTGACTATGCCCGAACAATTGTAATCTACAGCTATTGAAGCATAGTGGATTCAGGTACGACCGACAACCTGTCAGCGTATCCTCCTTGGACGTATCCCTTAGTGGTGAACCAAGTAACAATAGTTGTGTCATCTCTATGCATGTGAATGTATCATTTCTGATCATATCCTTCATACAGGTTTAAGTAGTTCTTACCAACGTGGGAACAAGATCCACAACTTTAAGAAGAAAAAATTGACACCCTGATTCACCCCTCCCCTCTCAGGGTGTCCTGGGGTCCTACATTAACCATGTATATATCATACTTCAATTTTTTATTCCTTTCAACTCATTAATTAATATTGTGAATTTTATATTTACCGCTACAGTTTCCTAAGAATAGTTCATGTTATCTATCTAAAATAATTCCAAAAAAATATTCCCCAAATTTATTTCTAAACGTTTATTTATCCAAAGATGAAAAATTAAAAGTTTCAACAATAAATATGGGTTTTATCTCCAAATACTCAAAAACCATACTGGGTATATCATTGGTTTTTATGTTATACTATTTTAACAATTTTCTTCCCACATCTGGGAACAATTCAGTGTGACATTTTATATTCATCAGTGACTACCAATGAATCAAGCATTAATGAACTATTAATTTATTATTTTACGCCACAAAAATCATTCATTACAATTGATATAATTTCCCTTTATGTCCAACATAAAAGTGCTATATTTTTTGGTAATTGTTAACAAAATTTCATCATAAACCATTAAACATGGAAATTAGAAGTTGTCTAACTCTCACCACTGAAATAACAACCACTAATTCTCATCCCATTGTATAATTAACCATAATTATTTTAAAATTTATTTTATAAATTAGTTAACATATTTTAATAACCATATTTGATAAGAATATTGTAAAAAAAGTATGGTGAATTATAAAAGTTCATTGAAATATATTGTCCATGTTAAGAAAATTTAAAAAATATAGATTCCCTCTCTCTTTTTTATTAGTTTCATTGAAATATATTGAAATTTTGTTAGTGTAAATTCAATTTTAATGTTTTCCATGTATTTTATTATTGGTTAACTTAATATACAATGATGTATATTTCTTTAAATTCTCATATTCTTGGGGAACTAATTTAAACAAACAATGTAGTAGTTTATCAAATGTATTATTTTTATAAATCTCAATGAAACTAGAGAAACTAGGTTGTAAGGATGATATAATGACATTAAGTAAATTTGATTGATTATATTTTAATTCAATTTATTGTTTTCATTTAATTTACATTATCAACCTTACTACACGAGGACTAGCACGAGTCCCTTCTTTCAATATATTTTTTATTAGTATGATCATTATCCCATTGATTTTGTATTCACATTCTCATAGATGTCTTATTAAAGATGAGAAAACATTATATATTTATCCATTTACTCATGTTTCATTTTTGATAATTTTTTCAATTGATTTCATAATTATGATATGGACATCAGAAATACCATTCATGAATATACTGTAAGATTATTTCTCATCCTCACTAACATCCTTACGAGGAAGATCGTGTGGTGGAGACTGAATAAAATATAATTTCCTTTCATAATATAGTACTATGTTCCAAATTCTACACCAATTTTCGAAATTTGTTCTAGATAGGGGATTTTCAATGATAAATGTGGATATCAATGTGTTATTTGTTATACTTTCCATTTTTCAATAAAAATTAACAAAATTATATTATAAATTTTTCTTGATTACTGACTAAATAGTACATATTAATTAAATCGTTAGATGTCAGCATATAATTTATTTAAACACAGTTCCACTCACTAAAAGATATAGATTAATCATTCTGTAGATAATAAGAGTAGGCTGTAACATTGAATCCTCTACTCATTGTCTATGATATGGTTACGACACTACTCAGAATGTATAAATGTCACAATATTAGATTCCATCAGCTTTAAGTCATGTCTCCTAATACTAATGAAAGAATTACCAACCTATAATAATAAATACCTATTTTACATAACTATGTCCCTCTAATACAAAAAGAAGATAACTAGTGTAATATCCCAGATCCCAGACTCTTTGATTCAGTTCTAAAATCATAAACATTACATATAACAGCCCAAGATTTTATGAAAAATAATCTTTTTAATTTCACTAATGTCTTGTGTTGTACGCTACACCAAAATGAGCTTGCACAACACGCATCCTTGACTTGCCTTGTATTACACGCAATCACGACCTTCCTCGATAGCGTGCGTAGTACGCAATACTGAGTTTCACTAAACAACGATATGCTATTAAAATATTATTAAAACTAGCTGTTATGAATAGTAATAACCACTTTTTGAAATTTTGTAAATTTTTCTTTTCAAAATGGACTTTATCTTTCGATTCTAAATATCGAAATTAGCTTAGGGTGAAATTTTGGTACTTTTCGGATAAATTTCATTTTCTGATGAATAGTGAAAATTACTAAATTTTAGTTAAAAACAACTTTTTCAATCAAAATAATTAATAGTGATAAATTATTAATTTAAGTGGTTTTAAAGTATATTTAGAATACATTTTTACAATTTAATACAATTTTGGTCATTGGATGTAATTTCACATTTAAAACAGACATAAACAATTGTCAATCTTTTGATAGATATTGTTTCTTAAAAACACGCTATTTGTTTTAACAGCAGAATTTAATTATAAAATTAATTAATGAAACTTATATGTTATGAATTTGGTAAAATAGACTTCATTTTTGAATTCGGAATATGAAATATAGCTTAGGATGAAATTTTGGCATTGTTCTCAAAAACATCAATTTTTGATTAATAGTGAAACTACTAAGTGTTTGTTAAAAAAACTGAATTTTTCATAAAACATAATTTTACCGCTTCTGTGAATGGAATTTCAAAAATCCGAGAGACACGGTTGATGTCAGTAAGTAATATGTGGTTCAATGAGATGAAAATAATTTTTGGTGAATAGAAACTTTTTACTTTTATTTACCACGGTTAAAAGTAAATAGGTTAATTAAGGGTAAAAATGATATTAATATTACCCTAACACATGTCCTAATCCTATTGGACAAGTGTATCTCGACCAAAAACAACCTTAAGTGTAAAATATTATCATTTAGGCCCACATTGATTAGATTAGGACATTTATTATTATTTAATTCAAAGAAGAGTTAAAAGAGTTAAAATCAAAGTTTTTTTACTAAAACATTTTTAATATAGGGTTATACATAATATACTTTCGACTATAAATATTCATTAGAAAGCTAAAAATATTTCCTAGATAATGGTATTTTACATGTAATTTTTATACTTTAAATAATTTAATTTAGTTATGATACAACGATGATGCAGTAATTACCTTTTTAAGAAAATATTATCATAATTAATGTTATAAATGCCCAAATAAATGTAATTTGAGACTTTTTATGACTTACACTAATTTTATAGGTTAATATGACATGTTATTATTGATTTAAGTAACTTTATTCGAACTTATCATTCTGTTAGAAATTTCATAAAAATCATATACCAAATAGTGTCAAAATTGACATAAATTAGTTTTTAAAACAAATATTATAATATTAATTGTTATTTAATTCCTAAAAATCTAAGGTTCGGCCAAATGACTTATATAAGGATAGATATATTAATAATAGACATCTTAGGGTTCGTTTGGCTTGATATAGTAAGTTTATTAACCATATAGTGTAAGAAAACAAAAAGACACAGAAAAAGTTAAATTATTTAACTTAGAGTTAAATCTAATTGATAAGGTTAAAATAATAACCTAAACTTGTCTAAATCCTATTGTATGATAGGATTTAGACCCATACCCACTTTATATTCTAAATAAGACCATTTGGAACCATTATAAACCGAATTTTACCTTAATATAAAATAATATTTTGAGATTTTCCTAAGATGCCCCTCTCCTCCCTTATAAAAGGGCACCTCCTCCATCTCCTCCTCACACCAATTTGAGCATTCAAGCTCGGCCAACCCCTGGAAAAATCTCTTCTCCACTTCCCTAGTATCATCCTAGAGGTCCTGGTATTCTTAAAAGACCAATTTTAGTGACCTAAAAGGAGGTCTCAAAGAATCACTTCAAAGAAGAGGAGGTTCAGACACTTATGAAGCAAATCGGACCTAAGGTAAGGGAAATATCACAATATCATTTTTATCCGAGATTGTTTATACTTTGGATTTTACTGGGGTGTATTTTATCATCCAAATCCAGGTTTCCTCAATATGTAATATTATTTCCATCCACCTACAATTGAATAAGTCCAATTTTACCCTTCGATGAGTTTTTAGTAAAAGATATGAAAGGAATCTTTTGTCGTTTTTCATACGAGTTACTTTTTGACTTTTCCAACAAAAGTACGAAAAGAATGTTTTTTTAACTTATATGACATGAATTTATTTTTAAAACATTATTTCCAAGAAGCTTCCTTTACAAGTTTTCAAGTTTATTTTTAATCAACTTCTTTTAGTTTAAAGTTGTATGACATGTTAAGAATGGAAAAATGTTTTTTATGAAGAAAGGATATTTTCCTCAAAAATGGAGTTCAAGAGTTTTATCAAAATTATTTTACATATAAGAAAATATAGGGTTTTGTTTTTATCCCTTTTATTACATGGATTTTATTATGTTGTGATGGAAATATTTTTATGAATTCCTCTATCTTATATGAATTGTTTTATGATGTCACGATGTTTAAGATTCCCATTTTTATTACATGGGTTATGCAATGATGTATGATTTATGATTTTGTGGCACACATAAGAATGGTATCATTATGAGATGGGTGGGACCTATATCTCCCTCCAATGCATTGGGTAAAGATTTTATATCTCATGAGATAGACATGGCTGGAACGGTAGGTTATACCGGTTCAGTGAAACATGACTGAAATGAGGGTAACTCAGTTCAGAAAGGGACTTTGTCCACTAAGATAGTCTTGGAAATGAGTCTTGACTAACAAGAAATGATGATTATGTGTTTATGCCACAAATTTTCATGTTTTAAGTTATGATTATTGTGATTTCATTTCATTACTATGATTTATCCCATGTTATGAAATTATGCTCTCTTTTGCAGGTTAAGATTTCAAAAAGATATGTTTTTATGAATATGATGTGATTTATTTTTCTTTTGTTTACCCTTACTGAGCATTTGAGCTCACCCTTTTATGTTTCCTTTTCCCCAGGATATAAAGAAATGTTTTAGGTAAAAAAAAGGGAAGATCTTTATGGGAGATGTTGAAGATCTTTCACCACGATTAGAAGATTATATTCCAGGTTTCCAAAGACACTAAACTATTACGATCCTTGTGTGTGTGTTTTTTTGTACTAAGTATTCTGCAAAAGTAATGTAAAGTTCATGTACGTTAAGCTTCGGGTCTCTACAGTTGGTATCAGAGGAAAGGTTTAGTCAACCTTTGGAAACTAGGATGCGAAAACGTTAGTGAGATCCCTAGAGATATTTCTAAGGTATGTCTAGGGATGTCCCTAAGGTTTAGTATACGCATAGGTTATTGTACTAGAATTATGCTAACGATCATAGAATTAAACCTAAGATGTTAGATATTGAAGGTACTCCCCCTTTATTATGTTGTTTTCCCTAGCATGATTTTTTCCTCTCACACTATTCTTTTTGGGTTTTAGAAGATGGCTGGAACCCGAAGGAACCGTGTTGATCAATGCAATGGACAATGCAATGATGGAGTGAAAAATCTTATTGCTATACTTACACAATATATGAATCATTCTGGACTTCCAAATGAGCAGTGAAGTGAACAGTATTCTATTGAGTCCTTCATGAGGCAACGCCCACCTTCTTTCAGTGGGTCTTCTGATCCACTTGTTGCTGAACAATAGATCAGTACCACTTAAAAGATATTTTCAGTTCTTAAATGTTCTGAACATGATAAAGTCGTCTTAGCAGTATATCGTTTGGAAGGTGAAGCTGATCAATGGTGGAATCTTATCAAGAATACGAGGCCAAGAGATGAAATTGAGTCCATGGAATGGGACGAGTTCATGAACTTGTTTTTCAGTAAGTACTTCCCACGTATTCTTCGAACAAAGATGGAAATGGAGTTTCTTGAGCTAAAGCAGAAGGATGATGAATCTTTTGGTATATACGAAGCGAATTTTACAAGGATTGCAAGGTATGCATCTGGAATTATCATCCAACCTGAAAGTAAAGTTGATCGATTTTTCAGTGTCTTAAAACCAATTCTTCGAAGGGAATTATCTATAAGAGACTTCAGTAGCTATAAAGAAGTTGTTCATTGTGCTATCAATGTATAAATGGAAGTTGGTGTTACATATCCATCTCATGGTTTTGACAAGAAATGAAAGATGGAGTTCAAGGAGAAATCTCAGAATAATGGTGAAAAGAAGATGAATGTTTCCTTATGCACAAAGTGTGGAAAGAAGCATGGTGGAGATTGTCTTAAAGGGACTAGAAAATGTTTTATGTGTGAAAAATAAGGTCATCGAGCAGCTGAGTGTCAAAGTAATGGAAAAAGGGATTCTAATGATGTGAATAAAGCAAACACTGCAGAGAACACACCACCAACACTTCAATGCTTCAAGTGCAAGGAAATGGGGCATTATGATAATAAATGCCCTAATCCAAGGGTTAATAATGATCGACATGAGCAACCACTTAAGGCAAAGGACAAAGGGAAGTCACATGCGATCACTATTGGCAATGTTGAATATGACAACGATGTGGTGGAATAATTAAGTGTTTATGTAATGGGATTCCAAAATAATGTGGTATCATAAAGTATTAGAATATTTATGTGTTGGTCTAATGTGGTATTCAAAGTGATTGAGATATTTTTTTCGAAATAAGATGATATGCTCATAATGAAGGGAAAACGAGAAAATGAAATGTTTAACAGTATTCATGAGCTCATGATTGATATAAGGACTAAGTGATATCATGGTTTGAGTATATAGAATTTTGAGGATTTTGGTATGTGGAAGGTGTTAACTTTTAACTGCATTCATGTTGTCACTAAGGTATTCAAGAGAATATATGATTAAGGACTTTGAATGTTTGGAATGTGACCAACAAAACATATCTTATGATATATGAGGATCAACGATGGTATTAAATCTCTGGTAATCATTTTCACTATGTTATGAGAGTGGACTGTAGTATTATGGATAATCCTAAAGATTGGAATGGATTATGTTGGACATAAGTTAGTATTGTTTAAGGATAGAAATTTTTTCGATATTATAGTAATATAGTTTTAGAAAAAGGACAACCTGCTGGACGGGAGACAGCCCATCGCGTCGGACAAGGCTGTGGGAATCGAACCCACAACCGAAGTGTGACTGGCCTTTATCGCCTACCACTGGCATATAGGAAGTCCCTGTTTAGTAGAAACTAGTTTTATTATATTAATCAGTATGATATATGAAGTATAAGTCCATTTTAAGAACCATATATGATTAATCTCACTATAGAATGACTTATGTATATTTAATAACTTTTGCTAACCTTTTGTTTGAGACAGATGGAATGACCAGTCATTCTATCACATGATCTGCTAACACTTCACGAATAACAAATTCAACTTCATTTATTTAAGAGATGAAGTGGAAATTGTTCAAGGCACGAACAACAGTGAGATTGTACCAAAATAAAGTAAGTATTTATTCTAATTCTAATTCTTCAACTTTAGGGAAACGATCTTGAAAACCAAAAATGTTGTCCTAGTGATATTATATTTGATGAATCGGATGGTACCTTAGATCGTCACAAATTTATGGCTTTGTGATTACTGGATTTTCCATAGCCATGTTCTCTACCACTCTTCATCAGAACAGGATGGTTAGATTTTTCTTCCATATCCATATTTTCACCTATGTGGAAACCCAGTGATTAGTTTATTTGGGTAACCATTACGTTTCATACTTTCATTTTTAAAGATTGGTTTTGGTATTCCTTTTTACTATGTGGGTTTCTATTAATGAAACTTTCGAATAGTAAACCATTTATAACTCCGACGAATTTCGAGGGCGAAATTCATTTTAAGGGGGGTAGAATGTAACAGCCCAAGATTTTATGAAAAATATTATTTTTAATTTCACTAATGTCTTGTGTTGTACGCTACACCAAAATGAGCTTGCACAACACGCATCCTTGACTTGCCTTGTACTATACAAAATCACGACCTTCCTTGATAGCGTGTGTAGTACGCAATACCGAGTATCACTAAACAACGATATGCTATTAAAATATTATTAAAACTAGCCGTTATGAATAGGAATAACCACTTTTTGAAATTTTTTAAATTTTATTTTTCAAAATGGACTTTATCTTTGGATTCGAAATATCGAAATTAGCTTAGGGTGAAATTTTGGTACTTTTCGGATAACATTCATTTTCTGATAGATAGTGAAAATTACTGAATTTTAGTTAAAAACAAATTTTTCAATCGAAATAATTAATAGTGATAAATTATTAATTTAAGTGGTTTTAAAGTATATTTAGAATATATTTTTACAATTTAATACAATTTTGGTCATTGGATGTAATTTCACATTTAAAATAGACATAAACAATTGTCAATCTTTTGATAGATATTGTTTCTTAAAAACACGCTATTTGTTTTAACAGCGGAATTTAATTATAAAATTAATTAATGAAACTTCTATGTTATGAATTTGGTAAAATAGACTTCATTTTTGAATTCGTAATATGAAATATAGCTTAGGATGAATTTTGGAATTGTTCTGAAAAACATCAATTTTTGATGAATAGTGAAACTACTAAGTGGTAGTTAAAAAAACTGAATTTTTCATAAAACATAATTTTACCGCTTCGGTGAATGGAATTTCAAAAATCTGAGAGACACGGTTGATGTCAATAAGTAAAATGTGGTTCAATGAGATGAAAATAATTTTTGGTGAATAATAAATTTTTACTTTTATTTACCACAGTTAAAAGTAAATAGGGTAATTAAGGGTAAAAATGATATTAATATTACCCTAACACATGTCCTAATCCTATTGGACAAGTGTACCTAGACCAAAAACAAACTTAAGTGTATAATATTATCATTTAGGCCCACTTGGATTGGATTAGGACATTTATTATTATTTAATTCAAAGAAGAGTTAAAAGAGTTAAAATCAATGATTATTTACTAAAACATTTTTAATATAGGGTTATACATAATATAATTTCGACTATAAATATTTATTAGAAAGATAAAAAGATTTCCTACATAATGGTATTTTATTTTTAATTTTTATACTTTAAATAATTTAATTTAGTTATGATACAACGATGATGCAGTAATTACCTTTTTAAGAAAATATTAACATAATTGATGTTATAAATGCCAAAATAAATGTAATTTGAGACTTTTTACGACTTAAACAAATTTTATAGGTTAATATGACTTGTTATTATTGATTTAAGTAACTTGTTTCGAACTTATCATTTTGTTAGAAATTTCATAAAAAACATATACCAAATAGTGTCAAAATTGACATAAATTAGTTTTTAAAACAAATATTATATTATTAATTGTTATTTAATTCCTAAAAATCTAAGGTTCAGCCAAATGACTTATATAAGGATAGATATATTAATAATAAACAACTTGGGGTTCGTTTGGATTGATATAATAAGTTTATTAACCATATAGTGTAAGAAAACAAAAAGACACGGTAAAAGTTAAATTATTTAACTTAGAGTTAAATCTAATTGATAAGGTTAAAATAATTACCTAAACTTGTCTAAATCCTATTAGATGAGTGGATTTCGACCCATCCCCACTTTATCTTCTAAATAAGACCATTTGGAACCATTATAAACCGAATTTTACCTTCATATAAAATAATATTTTGAGATTTTTTTAAGATGCCCCTCTCCTCCCTTATAAAAGGGCACCTCCTCCCTCTCCTCCTCACACCAATTTGAGTATTCATGCTCGGCCAACCCCTGCCAAAATCTCTTCTCCACTTCCCTAGTATCATCCTAGAGGTCCTGGTTTTCTTAAAAGACCAATTTTAGTGCCCTAAAAGGAGGACTCAAAGAATCACTTCAAAGAAGAGGAGGTTCAGACACTTACGAAGCAAATCGGACCTAAGGTAAGGCAAATATCACAATCTCATTTTTATCCGAGATTGTTTATACTTTGGAATTTAATGGGGTGTATTTTATCATCCAAATCCAAGTTTCCTAAATATATAATATTATTTCCATCCACCTAAAATTTTTTAAGTCCAATTTTACCCTTCAGTGAGTTTTTAGTAAAAGATATGAAAGGAATCTTTTGTCGTTTTTCATACGAGGTACTTTTTGAATTTTCCGACAAAAGTACGAAAAGAATTTTTTTTAACTTATACGACATGAATGGTTTTTTAAAACATTATTTCCAAGAATCTTCCTTTACAATTCTTCAAGTTTATTTTTAATCAACTTCTTTTAGTTTAAAGTTGTATGACATGTTAAGAATGGAAAAATGTTTTTTATGAAGAAAGGATATTTTCCTCAAAAATGGAGTTCAAGAGTTTTATCAAATTTATTTTCCATATAAGATAATATAGGGTTCTGTTTTTATCTCTATTATTACATGGATTTGATTATGTTATGATGGAAATATTTTTATGAATTCCTCTATCTTATATGAGTTGTTTTATGATGTCACGATGTTTAAGATTCCCATTTTTATTACATGGGTTACACAATGATGTATGATTTATGATTTTGTGGCACACATAAGAATGGTATCATTAGGAGATGGGTGGGACCTATATCTCTCTCCAATGCATTGGGTAAAGATTTTATATCTCATGAGATAGACATGGCTGGAACGGTAGGTTATACCGGTTCAGTGAAACATGACTGAAACAAGGGTAAATCGGTTCAGAAAGGGACTTTGTCCACTAAGATAGTCTTGGAAATGAGTCTTGACTAACAAGAAATGATAATTATGTGTGTATTCCACAAAGTTTCATGTTTTAAGTTATGATTATTGTGATTACATTTCACTGCCATGATTTATCCCATGTTATGAAATTATGCTCTCTTTTGCAGGTTAAGATTTCCAAAAGTTATGTGCTTGAGTATACGATGTGATTGATTTTTCTTTTGTTTACCCTTACTGGGCATTTGATCTCACCCTTTTATGTTTTCTTTTCCCCAGGATATAAAGAAAGGTTTTAGGTAAAAAAAAGGGAAGATCTTTATGGGAGATTTTGAAGATCTTTCACCATGATTAGAAGATTATATTCCAAGTTTCCAAAGATACTAAACTATTACGATCCTTGTGTGTGTGTTTTTTTGTAATAATTATTCCACAAAAGTAATGTAATGTTTATGTACATTAAGCCTCGGGTCTCTACATTACATTCCCATTATTGATTCTAATAATTGTTGAATAATTTTCTCCCATCCTAACAAAAAAAACCCAAAAGGAAAAATTGGATCACATAAAACCTTGAGGAACTTTTAGGTTTAGAGTAATATAAAATTAAGTCAAAAAACTAAATAAAAAATTCATAAGGTATTAAAATATATTTTCTCCCACATAACATAGATTTTATTTTTCACATTAATACATTGTCATCATAATTATGAAAACCCTTCAAGAAATAACTCTTTTAATATAATTATTTATGACCTAGAGAAAAATCATACATAATAAGGGTGAGATCAAATAATTTTTAAGGGTAAACATATGAATTATAAATTTAAATTCATCAATGAGGATAATAATTATAGTAGTTTATGATGACACTTTCAGATTGGACAAGAGAATCATAAAATAACTCATACACATCAATATCTTCATAAAGAAATATGAAAATATCGAAAAGGAATGATTCAATAAAAAAATTAATCAAGACCATTGTGAAAAAAATATCAATTGAATAAAAAATTATAAACCCATAATAAAATAATTAAACTCTTTTTGATAATGTGGATCATTATATTAACAAAAGCCTTCCAAAATCCGTTTAATTGGAATAACCATATATATGACTTCCAACATTATCATTACACAATTCATTGGAGATCTATCTATGTTTACACAAAATAGAAGGTATAATGAAATCACCTAGTGCTATCTTGGAATACCCATCTTATATAATTTCAATAAACCACAACATGAATAATGAGATTATATATTTCATTATAAAAAACATAGAAATAATCATTATTATTTTTTAACATTATAAACCCATGGAAAAGAATTGGATTTCATTTAAATATATTTGAAACTTTATTAACAAATAGAAATGAAACGGGTTCAAAAAATATATATTTGAAACATTTTTATCATATGGAAACGAAATGGGTTTAAAAACAATCTCTTGGAAACATTGTTATCCCATGGGAAAAAAGAGGTTCTATAGCAATCTCATGGAAGAATCATAATCCATCTTAAGAAGGAATTAGGATGGTATCATAATAATGCATACCCATTATATTAGTCCAAACAGTAAGGGTTTTTATATGTTTATGTATGGAAATAATATTAAAAATATCATTATAAAAACTTTTAGGAAAATTAAATTTTTATTTTTGAAATATCTTTTTAAAAAGTGAAAAATTTCGATTATAAATTTATTTAAAAATAACCGTGAATTATTATAAATTAATATTTTAAAAATAATTTGAAATATTTATTAAGGAAAAAATCCATTTTACACTAAGAAAACATTTTAAAATGTTTTTTATAACATTAATTTAAGGGACTTATTAAGAAGTAAAGGATATTTCGATCGAAAGAATTATTTTTGAAAAAAAAAATTCATCTGATATATTGAAAACATTAAAAGAAATAAATAAATTTAATCATTAATTCTCATAAAATCAAAATAAGTAATAAAATTATGGATAATTATTTAGGTAATGTTCATAAAACTTCAACATTTTATACGTAATAATAAACAATCCATATTAATGATGATATTGGGACATGAAACTATTAACACATTGGTAACATTGAATCATAATCCCTCTGAATGAATTAAATTCAATGAGACATAGAATATCATTAAAATAGGAGGTTAATTTTATTATATATCAAATGGGTTGTATATACACCTTATGGGAGAATATATGTGCATAATATATCAAATGTATCGAAGAAGGAAAATTAAGACAAAATACCTTACCACTTTAGTAACATTGAAACTATAAACCCCATGAAAGTGATATCCTAAAATGGATATTAAAATACCAATATATTTAATTTAAATAATCATAAAATAAATTCTTGCATAGTATATACTATACAAAACCAAAATAATTTGTGAATATGGCATATATCTTACAGAAATAAAACTGATATGACAAAACACCCTAAACATGAGTCCGATTCTTTATGTGTGTCATTATTTTTTTGGATAATAAACTTATCATATTTATTTTCATGGTTTAGAAACATATTCATTATTATTATTACATTTATTTCTTATATTATAAATTTATATACTATTATTTAATTATTTATGTTTAGGTTAGATGATTTGAGCATATTCAATTTATGTGTTAAAAAATAATATGGTAGGGTGACTATGGTCAAATGGGTAATTATATAAACACTTCTATAATAATAGTAACGAAATAATTATCATATTTATACATAAATTATTAATTTAAAACAAATCATTGAAATTATTTTATGAAAAATTAAACAATGTTATGATCATGGAGATGATACGTCATATGTACAATGAGTATCATTTCCATTTTTTCAATAATAATTATAAAAAAGTTATTTTATATAATATCATTCCAAAATGATAAATATAACATAAATAAAAGATTATTTAATTATATATAATTATTTATGGATTTCATTTGAATTGGTGATGAAAAAAAATAATCACAAATGCTTTGAGGATGTGGTAGTCCCCACGTACCAGAACTACCTTATACATTTTTCAAGTGCATGAAATGGTCAGAATAAACTGATATATTATATTAATATAAAGTCAAATTTTACATTAATATAATTTTTTTTTAATTTTTATAATATATATTAATTATGGATAAACTCATTACCTTCAATTTGACACGTTAGTTAATTATTCTTCTCGTCTCTTCGTGATGCGATAATCCTTCATACAGACAAGCAACGTTATCATATCCCTTACAGAATGGAATATATAAAGTTTATATATATTATAAGTTGAAAATATTTATTATAATAATATAAATATATGAAATATAATATATAAATCGTATCTCCATAATTATGTTAATGGGGTTTAGAAACAAATAAAACAAAAATGCTAGTTTATGGACGACACATCTTCTTCTAATAGCTCTTTTGGTTTTAACCAAAGGCCTTACATTGATGTATTTTTTCCAATTTAATTATTTTACGAAGATATTATGTAATTGGATATGTTATTTAGGTAGGTATTGGGTGATACATACGGCTTCTAAGATGTGAAGAGAGGAGGAGAGTGAGAGGCCTTCTAAAAGCTGAGTGAGTGAAAAAATTGTAAATTTTTATAATACTGCATTCCTACCATGTTTTTCAACATAAAATGGAACCAATAATACTACAAAATAAATAATATAAGGTATATGGCCATAATGGTTCCATAAAATTTGTTATTTAATGATTACATGACAATTTTTTATTCTCTTCAATGTATAACCACTATGTAAACTCGTATTTACGCTAATAACTGTAATTAATTTTAATTTTATCACAAATAAAATTGGCAAAAAAATTATTCAAAGATATTATAAATTATATATTATAATTAATGAAAATATATAATCATATTTTCAAAATTATAATCATAGAAGTGGAATATTTGGATTTAATATTAACCCTATATACTCAAGAAGATAATGAGTGTTTAAGAAGAGTATTTTTATAGAAAAATATAAATATATAACATACATATATATTATAATAACTAAATTATGAAAATAAATTAATATCTAAGCAAATATAATAGATAAATTTAATTTAAAAAATTCCCCATTGTGGATTATTTAAATTAATTAAAAAAGGAAAACATTGTGAATTTTCAATCATTTTCTAGAAAATACAATTTTTACCCAAAAAAGTCTAAAAACAAGTATAATTCTTATTAAAAGTAATTAATATTTTTAGAAATAACATTTTTTTGAAGATAAAATAATAAAAATAGATTTTTACTTTAAAATTACTATATTTATTGGAAGGAAACATCTTCTTCCAAAAATCAATAGTTTTCACTATTCAATGAAAATTCAATATTTTCGAAAAATAATACTAATATTTAACCCATTTTAAAATTTTATATAATAAAATATAAAAATATGTTAATTTTTAATAAAAGTAAATAAAATTTTATAAATAGTAGTTCTAAAATAATTGCTCCATACGAAATGAAAGAAAATTGATTTTCATAAAAAATAATTTTTTTGTGTAAAAGTGGATTTATTTTTATATCATTACTTGAAAAAAAAAATAATGTTAATTTTTATTAATATATTATATATATTATTTCAGTAATATAATCCAAAAATATTAATTTGTTTTATTTAATGGTATAAAACCCACTTCTATGCATTAAAATAGTTTTTTCAAAAAAAATATTTCCTTTTATTTTCAAAATGGTTTTATTATCATTTATAATGAATTGGTCACAATATATTTCATTATACATAAATTTTTATTTCATATATTCATAATTCATTCAATCATGTTCATACCCTTTATTCTAATGGGTTGACTATAATGGTAATATATATCAGGGGTTCTTTAATTTTGGTGTTGCATATTTAATAAACTATTGAACATAAAAATAATAGGGTTGCATGTAACTAATAATAAATTATGTGTTGTAGGTAAAAAAAGATAAATACAGTTTTTCACATACTTATCCACCATCAAATATAATTTTTTGGGCATTGAAAATATTAGGGTGTTACATCCACCCCACTTAATAAAATTTTTCTTCACAATTTGAACTTTTTTTCAGAAAACATAATGGAAATTCTGAAAATACAATTGTTGTAATCCCACATTGTTTAAAGGGTTAATAATACATCCTTTTAATAAAATAAAAAATGTGAACTGAAGTTTATATAGAATAATTCATAACTTGTCTTCCAAATAGTATATATAGGTGGAAATTGGGGAAAAGCGTAACTAATTATAAAAAGTGATTTAGGTCATTGATCATAATAAATTGAGTTATCACCTAAATGTTAAGGGATAAAAAACCATAAATATGATATTATCTAAAATACAAAAATTTCATCATAAATAAATGTACGTGGATAAAATTTTGGTTTCAATGTAATTCTCTTAGAGTTATAGAATTATCTTACCATCTATAATTAGAGAATATGTAAATAAACATACATGATTACTATTATATCACACCATAATAAAATTACACCATAATCTAATAATTTTATTCAAATAATGGGAATTTATTATGAATTTTTTATCTCCTAAAGTAATAATTTCAAAATTTAAAGACCACATAACTATAAAAGTGATAATAAGTTATCCCTCTTCTACTTAAACATGATATAAGACTAATTGGATATAACATGGTATGATAATTACCATAATTAATGAACCATCATATTATAAACTAAACATAAATATTCAACAATAATACCCAAAATTAAAACAAATCATTCCCTATTTGGGAAGCTTAAACATTCTTTAAACATTTACTAATAGTGTATGAAATCCACAAAATAGAAGGATTTGATCATATATTTTTCAATGGTAGATCAACCATTATTTCTCAAAGAAAATTTCAATTTTATGCAAAATAAAAACAAAATATTTACCAATAATAATAACGTACTAATTAATACATCACTTAAGCCAATGTTATGTATGAAAACCATAACGTACTTCAGTCATTGGTTCAATAACCACAGCCTTTATGGATTCGATGAGTTGTCACCGGTCCTTTATATTTTTCTTTTTTTACATTAAAAATTAACAATTCCTCCCTAAAAAACATCATTTTCATCCTAGGGGTTAAAAATACCTCAATCCAATATAACTACTAAAAAATATACTTAATAACGTCATAATTCTATCTACTTTAAAACTTCAAATAAGGTGTCGTAAAATTTAAACTTATGATCATCTTTAATCATATATAAATATGATGGTTTCTATAATAATAAATATAAAATCATATGATAATGTCCTAATCTCCAATTTTATCTAAAATTACCATTGATACTAATTACAATAGCCCAGAACAACATTTCCAGTATTCATTTATGAAATTATAAACATTCTATTTCATGACTTGATACCGATAATTGTGACTTAAGGTTTTTTCATACAAACATTAAAACACCAAAAGTAAAAATTATAGAAATTAAAAACTCAAGGAAGATTTATGTTTGGAGATTTATAGAATTAGGAAAAACTATTTCATAAATAATTCACATGACATCAAAAGGAACTTTTTTCCACTAAACATAGCTTTTCTTTTTCAAAATAAGACATCGTCATCATATATATTAAATAAATTCAAGAAAAAAATTGTTTAACAATAGTTATTAAAACCTAGGAAAAGTAAACATAGGAAGGGGGAAGTAAATTATGCATAAGGTTAAATGTAAGAATTTTCAATTAAATGTCACCAATGATAATAATAGTTACATAAGGGTATGTTTACAATTTCAATGTTGATGGGGGAATCATAAAATAACTTATACCCATCAATAGATGGATCATCAAATATGAAATCATTTAAAAGGAAAGAGTCATCAGAATCAATAATCAGGACCCATTCCAGATGAATCATGATAAAATAAAACATTATAAATAAGTAACAATAATATTAAACTCTTTTTTGTATCATGAAGAACAATATACATTAATCACTTTCAAAACCCTTTAAAATTGGATTAAACATATAGACAACTTCCAACATTATCAATATCTCAATTAAATGTAGCGATATCTAGTAACACCCATTATATAATATATAATGGACTCACACAAATATATCTAGTCACACCAATCATATATAATCATAAATAACCACAACATGAATAAAATTATGTAGATCATTCGGCATAAAAGTCAAAGAAAAAATCATTGTTATTTCATGACCAGATAAACCTAGGAAAAATAAATGGGTTTCATATCAATATGGTTGAAACATGATTAAATCATGGAAATTAAATGGGATCTACAATAAAAAATTTGAAACCTGTTAAACAGTGGAAAATAAATGGGTTCCATAACAATTTATTTGAAGTTCATTATCTTGTGTAAAATAAATGGGTTCGATAACAATATCATTGAAAAAATATAAATCCATATTTAGAAGGAATGAGTTTGGTATCATTAAAAAATATTTTTCTTGGAGTATTTGTACCAAAAATGGGTTTTGACATTGATTAAAGGAAATAATTTTAAAATACAACTTAAAACATTTTGTGGAAAATAACCTTTTCATTTGGAAAATCATTTTTGATAACATAAAACTAATTAAAAATAATTTAGTATGAAAATATCATTCAAATATTATAAATTTGTATTTTAAATTTCATATGAAGCATTTTTTGAGGAGTATATCCTTTAAATATTAAAAAAATACTTTTAAAACATTTTTTAAAACATTTTAGAAATTAGGGTTTTTTTAAGAAAAACCAATTTCAATCAAAAATGTGATTTTTCATAATGAATAATCTTTTGAAAACATTAGTGAAAAAAGATATGAAATTGAAGTTAAATCATGTATTATCATGAAATAAATAGTGTAAAAGAAAATTAATTTGAATAATTTATTGGTATATCGTATTATTTCAACATTGGATACTTATTCACAATCATTCCCCATTAATTGTGTGATTGTAACTTAAAACTCTTTTAACATTGGTAATATTGAATCTTAAGTGTCATAAAATAAAAACAATTAAATGAAACATTTAATAACAATGAAATTTGGATATTGATGATATAAAATGATAGTGTGGTGATATATACACATCATAAATTGATACATGTGAATAAAATAGGAAATTTATGAACAAAAGAAAATTGAGACAAAAATCCCTTAATGCATTTGTATATTTGAAACTTTATACCCCATGAAATAGTGATTTTAAAATGGATATGAAAATTTTAAAAAAATCTTGTATAGTAATATTAAATAAAATTAATTTGTACTATACACACCACACATAATAAATAAGTGAGTAATATGTAATATATCTCAAATATATAAATGTTAGATGAGAAACAATTCATACCATTAGATAGAATCAACATATGTGTCTTTATTTTCATGAATAACAAACATATTTTTATTATTTACTAGATTAAGAAACTTCTTTTAGGTTTATTATTTCTTATATTTCAGTTATTAATATGTTATTAACAATTACATGGTTGAGTATGTTTAAGCCGGATGTTTTGTGAATATTACAGTTTATGTGCCAAAAACGACTTTGGAAGCTCGACTATAGTCAAAGTATTCATCATTTTAACGTTTTCAGCATAATATTAAGGTAATAATTAGAATGTTTATATATATATTATCCTTATAAAACAAATAATGGAATATAAATCATAAAAATGATCTAACATTACTATCTTGTACACCATAGTGCATAGGTATACATGAGTAACACATCCATTTTTAAATGATCATATGGAAAGAACGTATACAATATTTTATTATTAAATAATAAAAATTATATCATAATGAAATATTCTTTCATTATAAATACTTATATATATCATTATAGTGATGTGGTGATGAAAAAAAGAAGAATCACATTGCTTTGGGAGGAGGTAGTTCACACGTCCATGAATGATCTTAACACTTTTTTCGTTGCATTAAATGGTATAAAAATGTTATATTATATTTAAATAATGTAAATAAAGTGATTAATATAATAATTTTTTAATTTACATATTATATATTCATTATAGTTTCCCTTATTACCTTCGATGTAACACATTTTCGAAAAACCCTTCACATCTCTTTGTGATGCGTTAGTCCTCCTCACACACGAGCGATGTAATCTTATCCCTCAACGAATAGAATATAAAAATCGTATAAATTACATAGTTAATATATAAGATTATTAATTTTATAAATACAGATATTATAATATATATTTATTATTTCCATCATTATACAAACCCATAAGAGGTGGAAATGGAAATACGGACGACATTGTTTTGCGAAGTAGTAGTCTTTCTTACACATAATTGATGTTTTTGTAACCAATTTAGTGGAATTTGTCTTATATTCCGAAATAATATAAACATCACAATACTTAACTATATTTAGTATACTGATATTTTTATATAATCATATAATAAATGTAACGTATGGTTTTGGATACAGAATAAAATTAAAAAATATATTGATTAACGATAAATCTTCTTCACGTAACTCCTTTTGGATTGTACCAATGTTCTATCTTTATTAATTTTTAACCTAATGCATGGATTGTAGGATGAATTTAGGTAATTGGAGACGTTATTTAAGTGTATTTTTTAAGAAAAATTGCATGATATGTGTGAATATAGGAGAAGAGTGGGAGGCCTTTTATACATGTAGTGAGTTGCAAACATTAAGTATTTTAAAATGGTGATATCCACTATTTTTCCATTTCATGTGGATCCATTAGTATAATAAAAAAGATAACAGTGGTGATATAGTTAAAATATAGATAAAAATTTGTTTCTTTACACGTTTTCTGGTCATTTGGTCCCTTAATTATATTGCTTAACCACTATTAAAACTCATTTTTCTCTAACCACTACAATTAATTTTAATTGTTTTCACTAATAAGTGTAGTAAAAAATTTCAGTTTACTATATTATAAATTAAATAGTGTTCTTATTCTGAATATGGAATCAATTTTTCTAAATTACAATCATAGAATTGGAAAATTTTGTATTAATATTAATCCTGCAGACTCGACGAGAAAACATTATTTTAAGAACAATATTATTTTTACAAAAATATGATTCTATATCAACTCTATAACTAATAATAATCAATTAATGATATTAAATTAAAAATTAATGACATATATAATTCAAATTTAATTTAAAACATATCCCTTTTAGGGATTGTTTTAATTTCTTAAAATGGATAAACATTATGCATTATAAAACACTTTTTAGAAAAAAAACTCATTTTAAACCAAAAAACAAACTTATACTAATAAGAAATATATAATTTATTAAAAGTAAATAAATGAATAAAAAATAAATTAGGTTCATTAAAACCATATTTAAAAATTATATGACTTTTAAATTACTTAAATTATAGAAATGAAAAGTCTTTTCATAGAAAATAGTATTTTTCACTAATCATAGTAAAATAAATATTTTCCAAAAAAAATACAAAATATTTAAACAAAATAAAATTTTATATCATGATTCAAATAATGAATTTTATTTTTTGAAATATATTTTACAATTAATATTGAAATTATTTTTAAAATCAGTTCCCCATAAAAAAGAGGCAATACTAATGTTGTAAAAAATATACATTATTAATAGTGAAATTACATTTATTTTAATATCACATATAATAAACACGTAGGATGAATGTTAAAAATATTATTGAATATACTATAAATTATTTTCATTATTATAATCTTAGAATAATAATTTTTTAATTGATTGGTATAAAACACACACTTTCATATTAAAAGAGTTTTTAGAAAAATATTTCATTTTATTTAAAAACGGTTTAATTTTATTTATAATTAATTATAGGCCATAGAATTTATAATATATACATGTGTAAACCATATTTTCATGAATTAGTTAATCTTTTTACAACCCTCCATTAATAAAGATACATTATAATGGAAACATATATCATTATTCTTGTAATATTGGTGGTGCATGTTGAATACACTGTCAAACATAAAAATATCATGGTTGTGTGGAATGCATGATAAATTGGGTGTCTTTTGTTACACATGCTGAATATATTTTTCCATGTACAATTTCACTATAAAATATAATTTTTATCTTTAAAATTTTAGTGTTTTACATCTACGGCTACAAAAATTCCACCATATTTGTGTACATTAACTCATTCAATCATAAGAAGTCATCAGTAGTATGAGTTACACAAAACACTGGCTAATAAGCACCCCATTCACCCGATTTTGGTCAAATTTAAACAGTGGAAGCTATTTGGACATAATAATTATTTAATGTTTTTTATTATTTTTCAATTAATTAAATCATTTTCTATTTGATATTCACGCACTATGTGAACTCACTCACAAGATGAATTTGTAGTAAATAGAAAAAATTAATCTCACATTAATTTGATTTAATATATGAATTTTAGTCTATAACTTAATGTGATTACCCAGAAAGAATATTCAAAAAATAAAAATAAATGATTCACTTCTTAAATAAAAAACACAATAGATCATGAAAATTTGGTTTCAGTTAATCCATTTATTCCTCATGGATGAACCCCGACAATTGGGGGAAATACCTATGTTGTGTTTGACTTGTATCACATCTTGAACACAAGTTCATCATATCCCCATATCCTCTAGAAAAAAACCTTTTATCAATGTATATTATGTATTTTACTTTGGTTAGAATAATATATAAACACATAGGAGAAAAAAAATTACATAAAAAATTATATTGATGGATGTGAAGGCCATTGTTCTTATTATGTAAGTAATGAGCATGCACAGACTATAAAAAATAAATCAATTTTTACAAATAGTTTATTAAATTGTTATAATTAATTATATATAAAATTTTATGACTTACATTGGTCGATTGTTGCTTAAGACCAGTCCTCAAGTACAGAACATTTGATATAAAATTAGTTTTCAACAAACTCATCTTGACGAAATATTATATGATGTAATATAATTTTATCGAACGTGAATTCATTAAATAATAATTACACATAACTTAACAAATTCAAATAGTTCAAATAGTTTTTATTAAATTTTAAAATTTTATCATAAAAATTTCTAGTACAGATTGCCCATGAAAACCACAATAGTGGATCTGGGCCCATTTTGGGCTTCAAATGTGCCGAATGAGTCAAAAAGGTGAATAAATTTCCTAAAAATGGTCCGAAAGACTAGTCTTGGCCATGTGATAGCTGGATAGAGGTTATTCCTCAATGTTACAGGTACTCATAATGAATCCAATAGGTTTTTCCAATGACTGGAGTGTGAGAACGGGGTGACGAGGGTCTTGTTATTCTGGCAGTCAGTATGAGATATACTCAGGGATCCTGTAGATAGGCGTTGATGGAATGGTCATTCATTGTAGGGGGATTATTGGTGTTGGCCAATAGTTCAATAAATTATGTGTATTGGTGTATTGAGAGATATTATAACTCCCATCTATGGGTGGGTGGACATCTCACGACCAGGTTGGAAATGTTGGGGAGCTAATTGGTGGGTTTGGTCAACAAAAGGGATGCATACGGTGGATGGGAGGTAGAACTACCATACTAAAAGTATTTTTTGTCCGATAGTTGTGTGTATACAACCCCTACCCATGCATATTTTTTTTTCAATTTTCTTTTTATTTTGGTCTCTTGGATTATGAAAAACCCCTCCCCCTTTTATTATTTTTGTTTTAATTATGTATTTCAGTTGGATAATGTTATCCGCTGAAATTTTAAAGATGAATACTTTTATAATATTCACCCATTATTCAAAAAACCTATTCTATAAACTTTAATGTGGCCAGAAACCCACCGATTCTGATATATATATATATATATACATACAAGTGTTCTTTAAAAACCCCCAAAATTCAAAAAGAATGACATTTTATTTTTCAGTGTGTATAACAAACAACACCACACAAAAAATTGAACATAACACCCTAAGAAAATACTATATATTTATTTTACAATAATATAAATTTATTTATTATTATAAATTACACTCATTAATAATTTTATATTATGCCACATGCACCAATGAGTTTATTCGCTAGCTTACGTTACATACAAAGACTATGTTTTATGAAACAACATTATGCTAAATAAATATTATCATACATAATATTAACAACCTAGGTGTTAGATTTTATGGTATGAATATTAATAACTATGTTATTAGTAATAGTTTTATATATTGAGTAGTTATAACATAAAACTCATTTAAAATAATAATATTTATTCTTTGAAAAACAATATTTTTTCAAGAATATCATTTATTCATGCTTTTCACACATTTTATAAACTAATTTTTTACAATTATAGAGAATTTTTATGTAAAAACAAAATTCATTTTTGAAATATTAATATCAAAAAAAATTTATAGTGCATTATTTTGATTTTTATATAATGATTGATTTCATAATGATGAATGAAACATACTGAATTTTAATTGAAAACTATATGTTATTTAAAAAATTTATAATGTTAAATTAGATTTTAAATTTGTTTTGAAGTAAAAGTAGTTATATTTTATATCAACTCATCCAATTTTAGTCATCTGAATCAATTTCATATTGAATTTAGATATAACATCATTGTAATATTCTGAATATTTTTACTTTTGAAACATGATTTCTCATCATTTTGGATAGATTAATTATAAATTTATTTTTGACACTTCAGTTAATTGAATTTATAAAAATTTATATCATATTTTTAATTTATATAATTTATAATATCTAATAAGGTAAACATGATTCTTTTTAAGGATTAATAGAGAAATAGGTAAAATTTAATTACCACAGTTATTGTAAAATTGGATTTACCATTGAGTTTAACTACAAAGGAAAGAGTGAAAATGGAATAAAATATTATATTAAATTTATTGAATGAGTGAATTTCAACCTTTTTAATCATATTATGTTAAATATTTCAATTAATTACCATTTTCTATTAAATATGTCATATATAATAAGTTATGTAAAGAAAAAGGAAAATGGAGAACATTTCATACTTTTAATATATATAATTAATTCACATAGGGAAAAAATTCTTATTTTGGAATAAAAATTATATTGAAATAAAATTTATTTTTTTTATCACAATAATATATCATTATTTTTTATATATTAATTAGTTACACAAATTATTATTACATTCCAACACAATAATTAATTAGTTAATAAAAAATAAAATGACTGATACAAAAGAATGTGATGTAATTTATCTGATTTGTTGTGATTAGTTATTAGGTTTAGATTAATATATCATTTTATATAGGTTTTAAAATAATATATTACACTTTTATTATTGTCTTGAAATTGATTAATTTAATAGAAATAGAATAATGTCAAAATTGACCTTAATGTTTTTTATGATAGATTATATTTTATAAAATGATTTAAAATCACAATAAATCCCATAAAATTCCATGGAATTTTAAAATTACAATAAATATAAACAAAATCTTGTTAATAGACTAATGTATATTTAAAAGTTAATATATTTACCACTAGATTATATAAACTCTATTTTCATGGTTAACATTAATGCATTGTTTTGTATGTAAAATGCGCTTGTATAAAAATTCATTTTCCATAAACAAATAATTTTTTTAGAAAATTAGATATAAATTTTTTAACTACTAGTTAAAAATTACCTAATACATATCACTTTAAATTAATGTTAAAGGATAAATTTACAACACTAGAAACTATTTACCATAGTGAAAAACCAAAATTGTAAAAACAATTAAACATAAAAGTAAAAGTTTTTTTAACAAGTGTTTCAACTGGTGGAGGAGATGTTTGTCTGCCATATTGACCATAAAACCCTTAAATTATTAATTTTTGATCCACATTAGGTAATATTGGCCTCCCAATAGTGAATAATTTTACTTATTTACAACAATTACACTCCTTTATATCTCACACCCCACAATACTTCATACCATAAAACATATTTGGTTTGTAAAATAACATCCCAAATCACTTCAAAAAATAACTATACTCATATAAGAAGATTTATTTTGGCCATAAATCTATCCTATTAAAGATTCAATGCAAACTATATGTGGATACTCAAAGAAGAGGATGTTCTTCAAAAAGCATATTTATTTTACTTCTTTCTCCACCTAGTTGTATTTTAATTAAATATTGATGAAAAAACCATATTATCTTAAATATTATATATTTTAATTAAAGAAATTTATTTATTAAAAACTATCTCCACTCCAATCAAATGGTTTATGAAATCATCATTTGTTTGTAAGGCCGACTACCGCCTCACAATCCAATGTCTTTTTTATTTCCATTTCCCACTGTCATGGTTGGTTATGTTGATGGTTATAAAGTATATAAATTATATTTATAAAATATTCATAATTGTAATGTAAATTAAAATTATTTAACTTTTTTATAATCCATTATGTGGGAGATATGATAATGTCACTCGTGAGTACTATGAAGTACCACCTCGTGCAGTGATGTGATTCGTCTATCACTAATAGTGATCATAGAAGGTGATAAGGATAATTTTAATTAGTATATATGATATTCATGATTTAATTATAAAATTAATAAAATATTATAATTATTTAAATATAATATATGTCATTTTCAATCATTCATCTTCATTGATGTATGGATGATAACATTTTTCGTGTACATGTGGTCAACTACCTTCACAAAGCAATGCGACTCTATTTTTTTATCACCCAACCACATTGAAGATATATATAAGTATATCATATATTATATATATGATATTATTGTCATTATTTAAAGGAAAAATATTAATTTCCTTTTTCCATAATGATCATTTACAAATGAAAATGTTGCACATGCGTACGTACAACCAACCAACTCCGTGATCGTAACGTAATTTATTATTCATAACTATCATTCATGATTGGATTTAAATATTTTGTAATAATACTTATACTGTATAAATACTATTATTATTGGGATGATATGACTATATAATATTAACAAAAAACATGAACACTCATATAACACCAACATATTTTATGGTACGTCTCTTTTAAAATTTAATATCGTTGATAGTTTATGCTTGAATCAACATCAAGTTAAGAACTATAGTATAATATTAAATCTGACCATTAGAATAATAATAAGACCATTGGTAAATGAAAAATATCTAATAGAATAGTAAACAAACAAATTTATGTATAAATAAAATTTAGGTTTCTTATACTTCGAAATATGGTATATTTATAACACAGATTATATAATTTTTTAAAATGATAAATTATGTATTGGAATTTTTGTGAAAAATAAATATTTATTTGAAATATTGAAATTTGAGAAATTATTTAAAAGATAATTTATTTTAATAAAATATATTCATAAATTCAAATTTTTCTTCTTATGATTAAATGTTAACTTATTGAGACCGTATTGAATTTTTTAAAGTATCATAAAAATGATTGTAATATTGTAATTTGTATTTTTGAAGTAAGTGACGATTTTAATGAAAAATTAAATTTCTCATAATCAGATAGATATTTTCAAAAAATTATTTGAATTTTTAATTATACACATTTAAAAATGGTTAACGTGATTTTATTGGATTTTTCGAAAATAGTGGAAATTTTGATGAATTATGAAATATGATAACATACATTATTTAACAAATATATGAATTATTGAATCATAAATGATTTATGTATGTTGTAAGCATTTAATATAGAACTATCCTTTATTATTTTAATATATTTAGTTATAATTATCAATCAATTCACAGTATTAAGGCAAAATAATACTGAAATTAATAAAATATTCAAAATACTCCCTTATCATCCACTACAAATACCTCCCCACACCACCAATTATCTGAACACATAAAAACCCTTAAATATTCATTATATTCTACCCATTTTGACTCCCAACCCTATCCCCTATCTTATTTTCTGACTTCTATCATGTAAATTATGATCTCAGTGTTCTTTAAGGGGGTTCTCAAGAAGAGGAATTCAAGAGGTAAAATCCCCTTTCATTCATTTAATTTTCTTTTAATTTCATTTAATTATTATATTTATCTAACCTACCTGATAAAAATTTAGATTATAACCCTAGTATATTTTATAAAAAACTATTTTTTTATTTCAATGGAAAATCCATAGTCATGTCTCTTAACCTTTTTCTTTTATTTTAAGGTTGAAAACATCGTCCGTGAGCTGTTGATTTACTACCTTCATGGATGACGTGATTTTGTTTTTTAATTACTCATTCAAGGATGGTAATATAACTATTTATGTTGTAAAATATATTATAATATATTTATTAAATCTTATATAATTTTTCATGACTTTTATATAAACATAAAATTGATTAATGAAACCAAACTATTTTGTTATGATTGAAAACGCGCCAAAATAATGTAAACGATTAACATTAACATCTTATCTGATGAGCCATCATTAAAAAAAATAATTTTTTTACCTATTTAACATTTTAATATTGTCTATGTGAATTAATAACTTATAACATCAATTAAGGATAACAAATTTCATTTACATGATCTTCTATGTCTGTATAATAGCAAATTGGTCAGGAAAACAAATGAAAAGAAGACTCTTGAAAGATGAAATTTAATTTTATAACTCATAAAAAGACCATGAATGAACTTAATAAAACTATAATAAATTTTCTAAATGTTCAATATGTTCTAAATTAAATTATTAATTTCATTATCCAGTACATTAAGCGAAAGTAAAGAAAACTTTCAAGCATAAGGTAAGGGATTCTCCCCTTACCTTCATTTTAATTAATGTTACACATTCTCTTTCGTTACAAAAATATAATTCATAATTATTTTTATATAATTATTCAAGAATCTATGTATATTTTCAAAAATCAAGATCATTTTATCTGTTTTATTTAGAAATACAGGTTTTACAGGGTTTGATTCTCAATTTTCCTAGATAAGCAATTATGAATAAGGGGAACTTACCAATTTCATACCCATTTTTAAGTACCATAAAAAATATATTTTAAGGCACAATTAACTTTATATGGTTTATTTTTTTTCATGAAAATAAATATTTTTTCATGTATAGTTTTATACAAACAAGTTTGATAAATAAAAATATTTTTCTAAGAGAACACTTCTTTGCAATGTAAAAAAGGGTATGTCTGTCAATAATTCCTTGATGACTTTATTAGATTATTTCATCAATTTCAAAAAATATTTTGAATATTATTATTTAATTAGTTTTATCTCTTTTTATTAATATCTAACATATTTTTTAATGGGTTATGACCATTTTGACTTTGGTAGTGCTATATTGACACTATTCACCATACTAATCAGAATGGTTAGTGATTATGTTTACAGATTGGGGAAATTTATTTCCATTTCATATATATATATATATATATATATTGTTTATGTACCAGACCATTTATATGTGGAATGAATTGGAATTATTATGTTTTGGGTGGGCTCCTCTATAGGCCTTCAATGTTTCTATAGGTGTATTGAGACAAAACATATATGGACTTAGCCAAGGCTTTGCCCATTTTTTCAGATGTGGATTTGGATGAGGATTTAACAACTTACTTTCATATGTCTTGGCCAAGTCATCTATGGAATGGTTTAGATGTATGAAATTATACATTCTATAATTATGGTATTAGTAATTGATAATTCATTTGATTATTAGACTACTATAATATAAATGGTTAATTTTCATTCTCATGTATTTTTAAAATAATTTTTTAATCAGGTTTCCATTTTTCCATTTTATTCTCAAGATTAAGATTTAATAGAATTTATTTTTTGAAATTCACAATGTCATATTTTTTATGACATCTTCTATTATATTTAATACCCTTACTATGAATATTAGAACACTCCTTTTTTATGTTATATTTTTCCATAGGATGCAAATATGCTTAAAATGATTCAGTTTGAGGGATAATCTAGAAGTTTACTTATGTTTTCAATGAATTTTCTATGTCTGTTTTATTTCAAGATGTAATTTAAAGCTTATGTATATATATTTTCTTCCAATGAAATAAATATATATGGTCATTCAGTATATAAATTATTTATTTATTATACCACTGTAATTGAATAAGTCTTATTCACTGGACTACTAGATTTGGGGTCATTATAGTCGGTATCAAAGGATGTTTAGTAGAAACCTTAGGAAATAGATTTATCAAATATACATTTGGGAACATAACCCGAAGATATACAGTAATTATAATAATATAAGTGAATCCATGAATTTTAGTAGGGTAGATTTTATGTAGGTCTTACAATAAATACATCCCCATAAAGATATTGTTAGAGGATGCAGTTCTTTCACATATGTATATAGAGGTAACAACTCCATAATGGTGTGTCAGACCTGACTCGGTGTAACCTAGTACATGAGAATTATACTTTTTGCAGGCCTAGTTTTAAACTCCTAGGAGATATTCTTAGGATAATTTATATTTTATTTACAAACCATTATAAAAAATTTAAAGGAAAATATATCCCCAAATATAGCATGTTATGATTATGATATTTTCTATGCATAAAATTCCCAATAAATGTTAGGTATTTTCTAATTGAACATTTCTAATTATGATTCATAATATTATTTATTGTTTTCAAATATTTATAAATATTTCCAAGTATAAGAAATACAAACTGTGTCGACACATGAATTCGAGGTAGAGATTTCCCTCATATATAAGGTAATGATGTTGGATGTGGAGCTGTAATGGGAGATGAAAAAGTTATAACTATAATGGGATAGGTGAGTCTGTTTATTAATAATAATCTTTCTTATATGTATAATCATGGTCCAAAACATGGTGGAACAATGTCATACCACTTCATGAGTCAACAACCTCCATAATTCATTGGGACTATAAACCCATTTGTGGCTGAGAAGTGGATAAGTTCCTTAGAGAAAATACTTCCCAGTTTGGGAAGTAACGAAATGTTAATGGTTTTCATATAAATTTATTACCTCTTAGGTGATGAAAACTATTGGTTCTCATTGATTCAAAACACAAAGGATGATAAAAAAATAGAAACCATGGAATAGAAGGATTTCATGGATTTTTTCGTGGACAAATATTCTCCTCAGGAGTAGAAAGAAGATATGGAGAGAAAATTCGTGAATCTAAGGAAATAGAAGGATGAGAATGTATCTAAGTATGAATAAAAATATAAAACGATTACAAGGAATTTTTCAAATTACAAACACAATCTAAATATAAATATAGATCAATTTATTTATGGGTTAAAACCATTCCTATGAAGGGAACTAGTTTCCCAAACCATCTCATCAAATGAATATATAGTCTCTTTTGATATCAATAATGAGACATAATCCACTATGTATTCAATATATAGGTTATAAGAAGATAAGAATGTAGTGGTAGAGAAAAGAATGGCTAAGGGTAAGAATAAAATAAAATTTTATAATGTGTGATACTTATGGAAGGAAACTCCTTGGTTCCCGCTTAAAAGGAAAATAATTTTTCCACAAGTTTAGTATGATCGAACAATATTATCACTATTTATGTTGAATAAAAGTAGATACCAATGTTAAATGATAAAATTGTAGGGATATGGGAGACTATTTAAATGAAACTATAAATAATCAAAGAATATTTCCTCAGAAAAAGCCAGGGTATTAAGGACAAGGTTATGTGATCACATCAGCTAAGGTTGATGTTCCAACGAAGTAGTGGAAGGTACTTTAATCATCAACTTACATTAATAAATTATTTATTTTAATATTTATTATATCATTCCTTTGTATATTCACATTTTTTTCCTTATAAATTAGATATTTTAAATTCAACATAACAAGGGAGTTTTTTGTAAAGACACATAATTGAAACCTTATTGCTACAAGTATTTTTGGATTAGTTCATTTAATGACACATAAACATGATTTAATTGATTATTTTACCATTATACCAATTTTTGATTTAGATATAATCCTTATAATGGACTGGATATCGAAATTTAATAAAAAAAATTCATTGTAATGAAACAGAACTTATTATTTGCGAGGAAACTATGGAATTTCACATCTTTATAGGGGATAATTCACAATTTGGGTCAAATCTGTATCACCCTCTACTAGCTCTTTCAAATGAAATTATTGGGGAATAATATAAAATATCATCTACGGATGATGAAATAAATCATAAATTAGAGGATATACTTGTTTTCCAAGAATACATTGATGCATTTCTAAAGGATTTACCTATCCATCATTCATACTAGGAAGTCAAATTCTCTATTGGTTTAATTCCTAGTGTATGAAATATATCAAAGACTCCTTATAGAATATCCATCATGGAATCAATGAAACTGAAGAAAAAACTATAAGAATTTATTGGTAAGGTATTTATTACCCCTATTGTTTCTCCATGGGGATCCCCTGGTCAATTTTTCTTGAAGATAGACTGATCTATGAGGTTGTGCATTAACTATAGAGAAATACATTATATTACAGTAAATAACATGTTTCCTCAACCTCACATTGATGAGTTATTTTTCCATCTTCACAGAGATTTTTTTTCAAGTTTTACCTTCTATATGGATATAATCAGTTGTATGTAATGAAGGAAGACACTCTTAAGAGAGTTGTTCGAAATAGGTGGGGATATTAAATATTTATAGTAATGATATTTGGAATGACTAATGAAACATTTATTTTTATGGAACAAAAGATCATAGTGTTTAAACAATTTCAAGATGATTTTATGATGTTATTTATTGATGATGTATTGATATATTCAAAAGGCTATAAGGCCCCAGAGAACAACTTGTGGGTTGTTCTAATGAAACTGAGAAGAAAAGAGTTATATGGAAATTTTAACAAGTGTGAATTCTGGCTTCAAACAGTTTCTTTTCTTAGTCATATTATCCCTAGTGATGGAATCTCACTTGATAATGTGAAGTAAAAGTTAGTACATAAATTTCATACACCAATGAATATTACCAGGGTAAATAGTTTCATTGGTTTAGTAGGTTACTATCAGTGTTTCATTCCTAATTTTTCCTGATTAAATAACATGTTAACCATGCTCACACAAAAAGGAGATAAGTTTGTATGATAAAACAAGGTGAGAAGAATTTTAATGTATTTAAGAGTATATTAGTGAATTATCAAATCTTAACTCTGATATTGAAAATTGGTGTATTTGTGATTTATAATTATTCTTCATATAAATTACATGGTTTTGTTCTTTTGTAGATTCACATAGTATTTTCCTATGAATCAAGGTGGTCAAAACTCATTAAAATAACTATCCAGATCACTATCTTGAGTTACAAGCTGTAATCTTTTCTCTATTGATATGAGGAAACTATCTATATAGTGAAAGATGTATGTTATATACAAATCACAAGAGTTTGAAATATATCTTCTTGCACAATGATCTGAACATGAGGCAGAGCTGATGTCTTGTGTTTCTCAAGGACTAGGATGGGATAATACACTAACACATAGGGACGAAAAATAATGTAATAGATTATTTGATCAGAAAGCATAACAGATCTTGTAAAAAATGAGGATTGAGAAGGATTTGATTACATAGATCTAGAAAAAATGGATGTGGGAATTATCAAGGGATGGAAAAGATATCAAATATTTCAAGTGGTTTCCAAACCATATTTATTATAAAGGATTAAAAGTTCAAATTGTGATGGCGAGAATTTTCAAAGGAGATTCAATGCTCATAATGATCAGAATTCGGTGGAATTTGTTTATTGGGATTCAATTATAAAATTTGGATAGATTCATTGTGATCCTTTTATAACCAAGTCAAAAAAAACTATTGGATGATTCTCGTAGTATTAATATCTCTATAAACCTTGTTAGTGTTAGTATTTTTAAATATTTGATGGAAAATTTCAGGTATGATAAAATGAATTGGAAATTTTTTTATTACGTATATAGATGTTTAATATATTAACATGTGAAGGTTGGAAGATAAAATTATATATTAATAAATCCCATTCCTATTCCTATAAGGAAACAAGATGATATTAATATGGATTTTTTTCACTATATTACCAAAAAACCAATGAAATAATTATTCAATATGGTAAAGTTTTGATCGATATAACAAATCATCTATAAATGAGGATTTCCCACTCTATCACCTGTCAATACTCTATATTAATGGATTTTTATATCTTTATAGTAAACCTCATCCAATTATGATTAATAATGATCCACAATTTACATCAAAATTATACTAATTCCTTCAGAAAACATTGGATGTTGAGCTTCATTTGAGTACTACTTGTCACCCTGAAACTGAAAGGTAATCAAAAAGGACGATCCAAACTTTAGAAGACACGTTGAGATCATGATCACTTTACCTTCAATGCATGTAGGATCATTATTTTCCTTTGTTATATTTCCTACAATAATAGTTTCCATTTTATTATTATAATGGAACCTTATGAAGCATTTTATGGATAACTATTTAGTACACCAACTTGATAGGATGAAGTTAGTGAATGGAATCATGTAGGCCCATATCTTATGGAAGAAAAAACAAATGTAAAGAATATTAAAACTCGTACCAAATCCAACAGAACTGGAAAAAGATATATGTCAGTAATAGGAAGAAGTATTTAGATATTCAAGTGGGATGTGATGTCTTCTAGAATTAATCTCTATAGAATGGTGTGATAATATTTTTAATGAAAGGGAAACTGAGCCCTAGATAAATTGGAACTTTTGAAATCATGGAGAGAATTTGAGTTATGGATTATCGTTTAGTGATTCCATCTTTCCTTTTTAAAAGTCACAATGTATTCTACATCTATTGGTTATAGAATTACAGGCTAGATCCAATGTGTGTCCTCACTTATGATGGAATATACTTGGATGCTAATTTCTCATACACTGAAAAGCCTAATAATATTATGTACACTAGGGAGCAGTTGTTGAGAAATCACATGACTTGGCTTGCAATGGTATTATCGAAGAATTATAAAATATAAGAGGAGATAAGGGAATCAAATTAATTTGTGATTAAGAACTATCAAAATCGTTTTATGAGGTGACATTATTGAAATTATAAGGAATAATTTTTTTAAGGAGGGAAGAATATAACACTCCAAGATTTTGTGTTATGTAGATTTTGAAATTTAATATTCTTAATAGTTTATGCTTCAATCAGCACCATGTTTAAAACTATAATATAATATATAATATGACCAGTAGAATAGTAATGAGACCATTAGGAGTAGTAACATATACCATAGTATAGTAACCATCACTATGAACTAATAAATAAATTTTAGTTTTCTTATATATGCATATATTGTAAATTTATATCATGGGTTAAGTAAATAATTTTTTTAAAATGTTAAATTAAGTGTTGGTATTTTTGTAAAATATAAATATTAATTTAAAATTTAATATTTAATATAATGATTTAAAAAAAATTCTTAATTTAGATTCATAAATAAATATTTTTTCATATGATTATATGATAATTTTATGAGATCTTAATATATTTTTAAAAGTGGAATAAAACAATTATAATAATAAAATCGATATTTTCCAAGTAAATGATGATTTTCTTTGAATATTATATTTCTAAAAATTTGAAAATTATTTATCTAAAATGATGCCCATTTTTGAATTCTACATATTTAAAAATTGTTATGGTGAATTTTTGGAATTTTTCTAAAATAGTTGAATTTTTTGTTATAGTGAAATACAATAATTTATGATATCTAAAAAATACATGAATTATTGTGTCATTGATGATGTATGGCTGATTGAAGCCCATTATCTGGAAGTATCATTCATTATTTTTAAATATTTTTTTTATAGTTATCAAACTATTATTAGTTTGGTGCCTAAACAATAAACGAATGAATAAAATATTCAAAAAAACACACCTCACTTCCACTATAAACACCACCCCTCACCACCCCTTCTCCTCACACATAATAATCCATTATTATTGCTTATATAATAACCATTTCCTCTCCAAAACCTCCCCCTTACAGTTTTGTAATTTTAGCCTCACCAAAAATACTATTTCAACGTTCCATAAGAAGGCTGTCAAAGAGAGGAATTCATGTAGTAAAAACCTCTTTCACTATAAAAAATTCATTCAATTTATTTTCTTTTATTATCCTTCCCAAAACTACCTTATAAACAAAGACATGATAACTATTTTATATATTATATAAATTAATTTTAATTTCTCAATGTAATTACACCATTAAGTCTCTTATCATTTTCCTTTAATTTAATATATGAAAACATTGTCTATGTGGTTCCAATTTACTTCCATCGTGGAGGACATGTTTACATTTTTAAATTATTCCATCAAGGTTGGTACTCAAAATATATTTATAGTTAAAAAATATTAAAATATATCTAATAAATATAATCTTATATTCCATAACTTCTATATATACATAATATTAAATAATGAAAGAAAACTATTCTGTGATGATTGAAAACACCAAAATAATCTTTACTATTATCACTAACATATTATCTTATGTTTCATTCTCATTGAATGTATCCAAATGAATTATATAACCATTTAATCTTCTATAAGACCATGAATAACATTTAATTTCAATCCTAGAAACTATTTTCATTTTAAATGAACTTTTATATGCATATAATAGTAAAGTGATCATGAATTCCAAGGTAAAAGAACACTCTCGAATGATAAAATTTAATATTAGTACACATTAAAAATACCATAAATAAAAATAATAAAATTATATAAAGTAAAATAAAAGTTTTTTGGATCTTAATTAAATTATTAATAAAATTATATTAGAAATTAATAGAAAGTTAAGAACACTTTTAGTCATAACATAATGGATTTTCCCCGAACCTCCATTTTATTTTGCGTTGTGTTTTCTCTCTCTTTACCCATATTTAATTATTCATTAATTTATATCTTAATTATAAACCCTCTTTATATAACCAAAAATCATATATCTAGATCATTTCATATTTTTTTGGGTAAATACATGTTTTACAAAGTTCCCTTCACAATTGTTCATGATAGGAAAACCCGATTAAAGGGAACAATCTGATTTCATTCCCATTTTCAAGTACCATCCAAAATATGTTTTAGGAGACCATTTCTTATCTGAAATCAATAATTTTTCATGAAAAAATAAATTTTATCATTTATGGTTTTATACAATCAATTATGTCAAAATAATAATTTTCCCAAAAGAACAATTCTTTGCAATGTAAGAAATAGTATTTACCTCTAGTATTCTTTGATGACTTTAATAGAGTATTTTTATTTATTTCTAGACCTCGATTGAATATTTTACTTTATTGATATTGATCTCTTATGATTATCATATAACATATTTTATTAAGTGGTTTATGTTTATTTTGATTACTGATGTTCTATCTTGACCCCATTTATCATACTATTGAGAATGGTTAGTGACTGTGTTAATGGACCGGGGAAAGTAATTTACACATCATATGTGTATGTAGCTTCTATTTCGCCACATCCATAGAAAAAATGAATTGAATAATGTATATGAAATTAATTACCTGAAATAACCCCTTAATTTATTGGTAGGTATCATGATAAAAAATTGATATGGACATTCTGGAGGCCTTACCCATTTATTTTGAGATATGGATTTGGTCAAGACCTTACCCATTTATTTTTTGATATATTATATGAGGCATTAACTTTATGTTTAAGATGTCTCAAATTATACATTCCCTCATTATGATATTATTAAATTATAATTAATATTATTATGAAACTAGTAGAATATATATGGTTATGTCTATTTCTCACGTAATTATTTATGGAATTATGTAATCTGTTTTCAATACTTCCATATTATTCTCAAGATTATGATTTTATAAAAATATTTATATTCACAAATACTTATTTTTTATGTTATCTTCCACTATATTTCAAACCCTTACCATGAATCTAATATCACTCCTTTATTATGTTTTATATTTCCCATCGATGCAAATATTTTTGTTATGAATGAATTTCATTGATAATATAGAATTTTATGGATGTTTCAAATGGTGTTTCTATATTGTTCTCCTTACAAGTTGTAATGTAAAAATTATGTATGCATCTAGCTTTTAAAAGATAAAAAACTATTCATTACCTCAAAATGAAACTTCCTTTTTTGTTATACCGATGTAATTATGAAAGGAATGGACTTTGGGGTACTAAGGTTGGTGTCTTTACAATTCATAACAAAACACTCATGAGAAAACAAGTTAATTAACACAAGAAACAATTAATCTAATGAAATATTACTATCAAACGTGTAATAATATATTATTGTAGGATCATATATAAAATATTAAATATTAATGTGGCTATGGAAAAAGTTAATATCATTTTTGAAATAACTATACAAGAAGATAAGGATAGTCCATCCAAAAAGATTAACGAGGTAAGGGTTTTTTTAAAACAATTTCTATTCATTGGGTTAGTCTTTTAATTATTTATTTTTTTTATTCTAATATTGTGTATATACAGAATTTTTATTACCTTAGGATTTATTTTGAATTGTTTAATTTAAATTTATATTTTATACACAAAATTGATTGATTTGTTTATTATGAGTTCAATTTCATGATCCTTGCATGGGTTGTCTTCACAATCATATTTTATTAGATATTTCTCATTCTAGAATATTGATTGAATGATATTAATTTGTCATTTTTACAAAACCTTTTATTTTACTCTCCTATGGTTGTTTAATATATTTTCCTCTAATGGTACCAATTTTCAACTCTTAAGAACATAAAAAGTTATATGAGTTTTTAAGAATATTATGTATCATTTCTATCTTTGGTCACAAATGATTTTTCTTCCAAAACCATGTTTTTACAAAAAAAATCATAAATGTTTCTAAATTCTATAGAAAATATTTATCAGAGGATGTTTCAACCATTTTTACTCACTTAAAACTTTTTTCAACAGAATATCATGTAGTGTTCAAAACATTAATAACCTCTTTACTATGAATAAAGAAGGTAATTTTATCTTTTACCGCATGTATAATATTACTTATCATCATGAATATAATTTCATTGATGGGTAATTTTTTGTTTTCAATATCATTTTAGTGAAAATATATTTCAAATTAATTTTCATATAATATTATTTTCAAAATGAGTTTTAAAATGAAAAGGATATTTCCTTCCAGAATTTATTCAAGGATCATTTTATGGTATTTCTATACATTAATGACAAAAAAATCTTTATAATTACTCCAATGGGTATATATTGTATTGATATTTCCTTAATATTTTTCTCGATAGTTTATTATCAAATTGACCAAGGAAAGTATTGGTATTCACTTCTTGGATTCAATTTTTATGTCATTAAAATTTCCTTTAATTATTCACTTTCCTATGGAAATAATATTTCTCCTTATTGTAAAAATTATTTATCATGGAAAAAATTATTTCCTGAACCATATACCATTTTTACATTTGGTGTACATTTATATTTAGTTGATTGAATTGGGAAATATATATTAATTTGTATACTATAATCAATAAGTATAAATGACGACAAGGATTATATTTTTTTGAATTAAATAAAATATTTGAAATACAAGGAATAATTTGGAAATGTATGTTATGGTTTGGGAACTGGTTAATGAAAAAACATTGATGAATAATATTCTAATTTGACAAAAATATTTGAAAAACACTATGAACTTTCAACCAGTATGTTTTAAACTGTCTTTTAAATGTTCCTAAAAATAGTATACTAATCAATATTGTGAATTTTCTTCACATGAATGGTATCATGTACCTAGGAAAAATATCATCCATTAATTAAAAATTAACTTAATTTTTATTATTATTATTATTATAAAAGATATTTTAAAAATGATAATATATCTAGATGCATTTTATTTTTATATAATTGATTATATAGAGAGGTTTTAAGTTATTTACCTTTCTATTTTTATTACAACTTACCTAATCATGATTGGAAAATTATTTAAATTCAATATCTGTTTAGTTATTCTGCCTTCTATATTGATCATTGTTATTGAGTCATGATAGCTTCCATATTATATAACCCTGTCTGAGCATTTGGGATCACCCTTAATTTTTTTCCTTTCCCCATGATTTTATATACAGTATAATGTTTGAACTGTAAGGATATTATAGGGGAAATAATGTTATTATTGAGAAAAAAAATTAAATTGTAATTTTTATAATCAAATGTATTGTAAGATTCATGGTTTTATCTTGGTTACCAAAAATAATTAACAATTTAGTTCTTCATGATGTGTATTTGTGTATCTTATACCAATGTAATATAGTATGACATCAGCCTCCATATTCTGTGCTTGAGGTCATTATAGTTGGTTTCAAAATAATTTTAATATAATTATTGAGAAATAGATTTAGAAAAATGTACATTACAGAACATGACACTATGGTAGATATTGATGTGATTTATAGAAGAACAATCGTATGTTTTAGCAAGGAATATTTTATATGGTTGTTTATTGAATTACATCTTTATTAGTACACTAAAAGGGGTTTTGGTTCTGGAATAGAGGTACCTAAGGGTAATAACTCCAAAAAAAGGTGTGTTGGGATTGATTCAAGCAATACCTGGTACAAGATTAATGGATTTATTATCCATAAATATTAAACCTCCCAAAGGATGTTCTAAGGATAATTCATATTTAATTTATAAACTATTCTGATGGATTTTAATAGATAATTAATTTGAATGACCTATGTTAATCCCTAGACCATTAAAGAAAATACGAGGAAATAAAATGTATAAAGTATTTATGTATTGATATTCATGAGTTAAATTATTTAAGTATTTTAACCAATGGTATTTTTAGATGTGAATTATGAACCATATAAGTAATATTTTATATTTTAGAAGAACATCTCTCTTCATTGACCAAAGAATTATAAATACTATCACGAGATTTTAGTTTTAGGTTGATCATAAGTTCCATGTATTAAAAACCACTTTTAGAAAAATATTTTGGAAGTAATTTTATAATATAAAAAAAATGTTAAAAAAATAATGCGAAAGTATATTTTTTAGTGGAATTTTTTTTGAGAAATAATTAATTTACAATATTTAAACATAATTTTAAATGTATTTATAACCCTTTGTGTTTATAAAATAATTAATTGTACCACAATAAAAGTAGAATAAGATTGTAAGTGTTATTGAAAACTATAGTAAAAATGTTTTTTCTAGATTATTTTTATTTCAAGTACTTCCTTCATGTTTTTTATGACAGTTATAGGAATTATATTAATATGGCTTTAGGAAAAGGGAAACCCAGTGTAGGGTAAACACCCATCACATTAAACAAGGCAGTGGGGATTAAACCCTAACTAATGTATAAAAAGGGTTTCAAGCCTAACACTGTCCGACATGATTTTATAGTTAGTATTTCATTATTTTTAGTTATACTATTCGAAATGTAAATATTAATGATGAACTAGTAGATTTAATTTTGATTTTTAAGGATTAATTTATTATATTGGATAACTTTTGATAACCATATTAGTTTTTGAAAATAGTTTGAGATAGAAGTAGATAATCATCCAAATTTTATGGATTTGATAACATTTTAAAAGTATATTTTAGTTCTTCAGTAATAAAAAAATAAATTTTTGGATATTAGTTTCTAGGAGTAAATTGATAAATTAGAATTTGATCAAAAAATTTGAATGATGAAATTGTTTTTATGAAATATAATCAAATATTGTAATTATATTTACTTATATTCATGATAGAAAAACAATTCTTCAACATTAGAAAAATTATCTTGAAATACAAAAATTGTACACTATTACATTCATAGCTGATGAATTTGATTTTATTTTATTACATCAATTTTTATTGGTTTTGGACCCTTAAAATGGAATTGATCATTAAATTTTTGGGATACATGACCTTAATGACTCAATATAGTTATTTTATCTTTTCCTATTAATCCATAAATTCAATTTCCACTAATATTTTCCAATATTGAAACTTAATTATATGTTATTCTAGATGAAGATTATAATTAAAATTCATACTAATTAAGATGATATATTATTAACTTTTTTATTATAAGGGTCTTTAGAAAAAATTATTTTAATAGATAGAACCCTTTATTATCTGGATCATGTTTAAATTGTGAGTATGTAATTTAGTAATGGTTGGGATAATGTTACACCATATAATTATAAAATAAAGACATTATATTTAATAGTGTGTGTGACATAGAACACCAAGCATATAAGGGAATATAACCCCCCAAACCCTTATGATATATTTATTTTTCAATAAATTAAATATATAAATTAAATTTCAGCATACACAACCATGATTTTATAAAGAATTATATGCAACAATGAGTTTCTTTGATTACTTAGGTTACATGTACTGACTAATGTTTTACGAAAAATAATATAACTGTAAAATATTTATATATATAACAGTAGAAAACATTATGTTACATGTGAGGGTATAAATGTTACTAAATAAATTATGAAACCAAATTTATTTATTAATTCATAATAAAATATGAATCATTTAGAAGAAAAATAAATATTTTCTTAAAAGGTGTATTTTTTATAAAATATGGTTTATTAATGTTTTCACACATAATTGGAACATATTTTTACAACATTTAGAGAATTTATTTTAAAAAATAATCTCTAATTTTGTAATAGAAATTTGTTAATTATATTAGGGTTAATTGTTGTAATTTTTATGACTTTTTAATATTTTGATGAATAGTGAAAATGGTTGATTTTAACTGAAAACTTCCTTTTCATTTAAACAATTTATAATGGTAAAATATATTTATATTTGGTTTTAAAGTACTGTACTTTAAATTTAGGCGAATTAATGCATTTATATGATTTTAATATATATATTTTGGAATTTAGATATAAAGACATTGTAATTTTATGAAAATTCCCATTTTAAAACCCCAATTTCTTATCACGTCCATGGGATTAACTTTAAATTAAAATTTTCCACTTATATTTATATAATTTGAAAAAATGGAATCCATATTTTGAATAATAATAATTTTTAATTTTTAATAAGTTCAAAATCAATTATGGCCAACCTGAATTGTGAATGTACTAAAAATTAATTACAGTGGTTAAGGTAAAAATGAATTTTCTATGGGGTTGAACTATAATGATAATTGTGAAAATTACATAAATATTATCATTATTTTATTTGGATGATTTTTTTAAAAAAATTCCATAAACATATTTCATATATGGATATTCCTTTCCATTTTCCTTTAAATATGCCCCTTATAATTATTTATGTAATGGAATAAGAAACATGAACCATTCATAATTTTAAAATCAATAATGTATCAAGATAAGAACAAAAACAAAATTGGATTGGTAATACATATTATTTTGAAATTAATTTTTTTTATCATATAATTTGTCATTGATTTTAATATATTAAATAGTTAATTAAAATGGTTATGAAATACCAATTTTGTAATTATTTAGTGAATAATAACTAATATAACTGATAAAAAAAATTATATTGAAGTAAATTGAATAAATTATTGAGTTACATTATTTTTTACTTGAATATATCATTTTAAATTGATTTAAACATAATATATTTAAATTACATCATTATCATGATATTTTTTATTTCAATTTAAATGAATAACGTCTAAATTAACATCAATATTATTTTGTGGAAAATTATATTTTATTATTTGATTTAAAATACAGTAAACTAATATATTATATGAAGTTACTTTTTGATGGTAATAAATATAAACTATATTCTATAATTGGGACAATGAATCATTAATATTTAATACATTGATCCCTATGTAGTACCATGTTTTTTAAAATGGTTAAGGTTAATATAGGGTTTTTGTATGTTAAATATTGTTGTGTTAAAGTTAATTTTCAAAAATGTAGTATATTAATTTTATAAATTGTATGTCATAATTATAAAAAGTGGGTATATATTATTAAATAACTATCAAATTAATTTTTTATAAATTGTTATATTACATAAGTTATAAAACTATTTACCATAGTGGAAACTCAAAATGAAAAAAATAAGGAAACATAGAAGATAAGAAATAAAATGTTTTAAAAATGTGTTTTGGATGTTCATATGGATCATATAATATATATATGACTTTAATTAGAACATTTCTATCCACTTTAGGTAATATTGACTTCTGAATATTGAATACATTTACATATTTACATGAATTTTCCTCCAAATCAACTATAAAAGTGAAATCACTCCCCTCCATACTTCATACCATCACAACAAATTGGGTTAGATATTCGAAGAACAAATAACCTCCATAATTACATCACATTATTCTATTATATTTATATTATAAATAAATACACCCTATAAATTTTTAGTGCAATTATAGGGAAGTTATATTAATAAGAGGAAATGTTCCTCAACATATGTTTTTATTTTATTTATTTATCCAAATTCATAAATTATTATCATAATATTGTTATATAATAATTTTTGTATATTAATAATACATACATGTTTTTGTAATATGTACATAGTTTAAAACCATCCCTCTATCCTCAAATGGGTAACGAAATCATCACTCGTGTGTACGGTGGCTACCACATCATTAACTGACGTTGTTCATATGTCCATTTCCACTTATCAAAGATGGGTATAATGATTGGTATAATGTAAAAATATATTATTTATACAATAATTATACATATTGACTCATTATATCATATATCCATCTTTAATATCCATTCCATAGGATATATGATAATGTATCTTGTGTCTTTGGTGAATACAACCACGCAATGTGATGAGATTCGTCTTTCAGTAATGTTTCACTTGGAGAGCAATAAAGATAAATTTAATGATTAAATGTGGAATAAATAAAATATTATATATATTAATGGAACATTTATCAGTTTTTATTATAATAAATATCATTTTCTTTCTACTCTTTTCACACATGTAAAGATTATAACATCATTCGTGTACATGTGGACTACCGCCTTCATGAAACCATGTGACTCCCTTTTCCTCACCACACAACATGGATGATATATATAATTATATAATATATAATTAATGATTTTATTGCCATAAATTAATGGAAAAATATATCTTACCTCCTTTCTATAATTGGTCACATAAAAATGAAAATGGTACTGATGCACACATACGATCTACCATCTACATGATCATAACATTATTCTTTTAAAAAAACATTCATGAATTGATTTGAAAGTAGAATAAATGTTAAAATATTATATTTATATAATGACTATTATTATAGAGCTAATAAAAAAAATTAATATGCACAGGAATTGGAACATTCATAATAAAACACATGTGTGAAATAAGGTAACTAACTCCTAAAACAACAAATAAATTGAATGAATATTAATGAAATGTGATTAATAATATATAAAAGGATAAAAAATTATAATATAAATATTAGTATTAGTATTTTATAAGTTAATAACTTGTTTAAAACCACTATATGATAATTTAAGTCAATTTCAACCAAAAGGAAGGTTTAGGTAAGGAGTTTATTAAATAAATTTCCATTCAAGGGGTTAATCTATTAATTCACTGATTTTATCATTCTAATAATATGTGGATAATGAATTTTGATTAATTTATATTTTAATTCAAATAAATATTCGGATTTCTAGTTGATAAATATAATTCATTAATTGGTTGATTCTCACATAAATATTATGATCATTGAAAGGGTTTACATCACAATATCATTTTAATCAATATTATTCATTATTGAATTTCAATTGAATGAAATTATTTGATAATTATTTTATAAAAAAATTTATTTTATTATTCAATTGTTATTCATGATATTTTCATTTATTTGTACCATTTTACCACTAGTTGGTACATAAAATTTTTATGAAAAAGTTTTTAATTCGTCTAACTTTATTTCTATGTTTGGTCAGAAATTAATTTTCATCTGAAACCATGTTTTCTATGTTTTTTTTAAAAATGTTCATAACATTTTTAAAATTATTTATTAGAGTAATTTCAAACAATATATACTCTTTATAAAAATTAAAATGAATATTATTTCTTTTTTAAACCAACCCCATATTGTATTTTACTAAAAATGTGTTGGGAATATTCATATCATTTTCTAAACCAAGAATACTCCATTCCATTTTACACTGAAAAATTAATTTTCCATTAAATTTTATAGCATAGAAAAAATTTTCCTTTATCATGACTATCATTTCATTGATGCCTCCATAACATTTTTACCTAATCTTTTTAACGAAGTTTTTTTGAAAAGTTATTTTAAATTATAATTATATTCCAAGTGTTTGTAAAATAAAAACTCTATTTTTATCAAGAAGGATTTTAAAGATATATTTCTACAATTTATACTCATAAATGATAAAAACCCATTATTTTTACTCGAATGGGTATATATTGTATTGAAACCACCCTTAATATTGATGAAGATGTTTTATGATCACTTTTAAAAATAAAAGTTTTAAAATTCAATTCATTGATTTATTTTTATAGTTATTAACTTTTCTTTGAAATTCTTTATTTCATGTGGACATTAACTTCCACTATATGCAAATATTATTTATCATTGATATGTTTATTTCTTAAAGCATATTACATATTTAGATGTTTTTTTACATTGATTTATAATTATTTAAATGGGGAATTATTGAAAATATGTATCTATTACTGAAAATGTATACTAGATAATACAAAACATTTATTAAGAATTAAATCAATCATTTGACATATGAGAATGATTTTTATTTATATGACCTAGGTTAAAGAAAAGTTAATACAAGCCTCTAATACATTAGTAGTCTCATGAGAATAAATTAGTTGAACAAAACCTATGCATTGGTGACTAATACATTTTAAACTATCTTCTAAAAAGTCATTAACATGGTCTGGTAAACTATATTTAGAAAATAATGGAGGTAATGGTGTCATGTACCAAGGAAACATGGACTCCAACAACTAATAATTTACATCAATTTAGTTATAATTTTTATCCATGAGATTTTCCTCATACCATTATATTTGTTTTCATTTAATTCTCAGATTATTGATTACATGGATTTTTTTATTACCTTTTTAACATTAAATATTGATTAGGCATTATATTTTCAAGATTTTAAAGTAATTTAAATGTAATGTTTTATTACTTATTTCAATTTTCATATTCGTGATTTTTTTAAATTCTAGATAACTTTATTTTTTGTACATAACCAATAAAGATCTTTTTAGATCACACTTTTTTTTCTTTTACAGTGTATACCATTAATAATTATATGTCTGATATAAAATGATAAACTATAGTAAATAAGGTTATTATAGAGAAAAATTACGTTTTAATTTTTTTATTAAAATTTAATGTATGATTCACGTGTGTATCTATTTTACCAATACTATTAAACTGATCATTTTTTCAGGATGTGTTTTCTTTTATCTTATGACAATGTAATGTAGTAAGACAATGGATATGGGTTACTCAGGTCAGGGTCACTACATTCTTTGTTTTAAACCAATAATAACACATAAATTGATATGAAATTGTAGTTTGTATGACCACAACATGGCTGTGCTTGATTATATCGAAGCATGGTTCATTGTATTGGAACAGTTTTGATTTACCCTATAAAAATATCAGGAAAATTTATTTTTTTTCTTTTATAAACCACCACACAATAAATCTGATACCATTTGAAGATATCAAGGATATGATAAAAATAATATGGTCCTTGTATTTAAATTTTTTAACACTATATCAACTTAAATATATTGTCTCCCATGATGTTTAGGTTGGTACCAAAGTTAATGATCTCGAATGACCAATTTTAATAAAAAATTATAAATAAAAAAAATTACCTCCATTAATATCAAGATGAGTTAAAAACCTGTCTATCATTAGGGATTGATGGTCTAGAGAACAAATTAGGGATCCATATAAATAAACCATAAATTATTTTAATGTCTTTGGGACTATATATCAATGAACTATGAGTGATAGAATTGAAATTTAATTATTATATCGACATCATAATGACCACTAAAATGATGATCCTTCAATCCATGAAAAAGAACACTGATGGATTTATCATATCATCATATATACTCTTTAAGATGGGTGATATATGAGACGGAGACAAAAAAATCATATGGTGAATAATACACCAAATTTGATCCTCCTCCCACTTATATCATGAGGTATAAAATAACCAAAAATATACCCCAACCCCGATATATACATTAATCACTAAATAAGTTACAAACAACATGTTAGAAAAAATTTCCATTTAATAAATGTCATTTATCTTTTTACAAAATACTTATAATAAAAAAAATATTATGTAATAAAAACAATATATTTAATATACTCATCCTTCACCCAAATATTAAATTATCATTGAATATTAAAATAATATTTTTGAAAAATATTTATCCATGAATTAACTTAACGTCTAGTGAATATATTTATAAATAAATTCAATACAAATTATTTTAGACTATAATAAAATGAATTTATTTGACTTAGTAGATCCTATATTCTCATACATTCTTCGACACTAGTTATGGGGTCTACTATATCTTAAACTCATATTCAGTATAATATGATGAAATCTGTACATGAATACTATTTGACCCTATAGGAACTTATATCGATATTAGTCAAAACTACTTGTAGGCCACAACCAAAGTCCAGTAACACATCAAGTCCCCTAATAGGATCATGAAAATTCATCTTAATGATAAACATTTGTTTGAAAAAATACAAGTTAATATAATATTTTTATCTCATGATATCATATAAAGTAAGATCACACACTTCATATCATAAAAATGTATTTCCCTATCATTTTAAACTATACTGGATGGAGATAAATTCTTCAAAGATGTCAATGTATTTATTTAAGGTTATACCATCTTGATAAACTTGGCCTCAGATATTTTTTCCTTTTAGAATTGATGAATTCTATAATTATTAATAAATAAATTACATAACACATATGATGAACCTAATAAAACCTACCTCGCCACCAAATTAATTCTATGTTTTTTTAACTTACATAAAAATATAGAATAAAATAGTATAAACTAATAATAATCTATTGTTATGAGACCATTGCATGTGTTCACAAAGTGTAACAAACAATGACTCCTAAAATGTGGGTTTTCATATGAGAAGGTCAGTTCTCAAAATCTCATATACATGTGTTCACTATGTAAAAAAATTATGAGAGTAAATATAAATATTTGTGATCTCCCATCACCTAAGAGTATCACATCATATTATTCCTTACATCATTATATATCTAGACCATAGAGCGTAAATATAATATTATGGTCATGGTATATATGGGTTATCATTATATCATCGAAACAGTTATTTCCATTTGACATGACATGAAATCTATGGTGATTAATTTCTAAATAATGGATGCATAAATATCATCCTTATTAGGATAATAATACCTCATAAATTAGTCATTGTATAAACTATATGGTAATAAAAAGTACTATTTAGGTTGGGTATTGGGAACCCACTATTAAAATATGCTTTTATTTTCTATATTTTTACTATACAAATGAGTCATGGAAGAATTCTCATAAAAGGGTCTAAATACAATTGTATCTACATCTCTCAATTCTACCCAAATTGATAAGGGACATAACACAATTGTTTTTCCCCATCCATGATATTTATCACTATTGAATGTTGGGTCACCATTTCTTTTTTCTAGATTCATGTAATATATCCTCTATTTTTATTAGATCATTAAGAGGAGACTTTTTCTTAGATATAACAATAAACTCATTTAAGTGTGAGATCACTAAGAGGGGCTGGGGTAAACCGGGTATCTATTTTCCCCTTTTAATGAATTTTTACTTCTTAAATTTAACATTCTATACAATTAAAACTTTGATACACTATCCATGTTACACATATCCTATAATTGAATTATTCAATAAATAGAAACTATTAAAAAAGAGATTTTCATATTTTTTTTATGTGTTTACTACATTCTTTATGCTTACACCCTAAACATGTATTCTACACTATAAGATATTTATAAAAAATAATGGTTGATACAGAGACAAAATTTACCTTAACATCTAATTCCACTATAGGTTATCTTTATACTACTTCAGATAGTGTTATCATTGTCTAAACTGGCCTTCCAAATTTTGAGCCACCCAATAGGATCATTATATTGAATCACACAGTGTTACCAAAGTCCTCATTATTCATATAATATTGATTCAAATAATGGGATTATTATAATTCATCACATAGTATTTTCCATTAATTATGGAATCATCCACTCTATGATAATATTATAATATTCATATATAAGATTTCATGACAGAACATACATCTGTACAGTTGATGATCCTTTACATAGGTGTTGATCGTGCTAAAAAATCCCTTGATCGAAATATATGATCATCTTCCTTTGTATTCTCAAATTCTTAGGATTGAATTATTCCTTCTTTAGTTGAATTCAAAAACTCACTAAATTTGAGCAAGTGATCCACATAATATCGTCAGGATTATTTTACGAAATATTAAACATATAAAACTAAAATTATTCTCCTCTTTAAATGTCAATAATTATAAGACCTCTTCATAAATGAAGGATACATTTCATGTAATTCTCATCCAAATCATTATCATAAATAATTTTCCATTTATATTTTATGTGTTACCCCAATATTATGTTTAATATTGATATATATTACCTCGAGTATCTCAATTGAGTATCTCACTACCTTATTGTAAAGGTATTAATTATCCCAATCCAATTCTTTTAAGGGTATGAATAAACACTCGTTCACCTTATTTTTATAAAGAGTTTATGTGAACCCTAAATTGTATTCATTTATGGGTACATAATATCACAATCCACTTGTAATTACTGTAAACACATTCAAATATGTTTAAGAAACTTAGTGTATCAATATATGCTCCCTCAGTTTCATCATATCTTTCTGAAACAAGTGAATGTGAGGGTCACAAGTCAATAGGCCACCTGGGATCACATGAAACAACGTCACACGAAATAATATTATTTAAAAAATAATAAATCCTCCAAATATATTTTCTTAATGAAATAGTAGTTTTTTACTGCTTTATGTTCATTGGAAAATGGGATCCTCAATATTTTATTTGACTACTATACTGTCTCAGTAAAGTGATTTTGTATATATACTTGACTTCACATCACCTTAGTTGTGTTTCACCTCATTCATATCGCCTAAAATAGTGTTGTTTCAATCAATTAATTCAATTCCTGATGATCATGGTATCTAAAACATTCTCTCAGGAGTTTGTTTATTATTAGTTTCTTTTACACCAAAAGATGGTGAGTTTCAAGTCAGTCCTCACTATGTGATGATTTCTCATGAGAATTTAAAAAGATACTCATGTATTATACTTTTCAAGATAGAAAACATTATAGCATTGTGTATGCCTGAAAATTTTCTTCTTCTTCTTATAATCCTTTTTTTTTCTCCCTATACAAAACATTTCATGCATGAATGATTGAAAATGCAGACATGGAGGTTTTTAAACTCACCATCTCAATATCTTGTCCATTCAATCTTGGAAAATGATATCAATGTTGACATTCAGGAACTCCATTGTATAAAAACTCATCGAGTGTCGGGAGGTTGAGAACGATGCATAGTTTCAATCAAACAGTGTAGAAGAAGTTAATTGGATATTAATTCTTATTAATGAAACATTAAACGAAGGGTTAGGAATATCATACATCTGTTATCCCACATCATTTTAGACTTTTTTTGAGTACTCATTTTCAAATCAATATTTTCCATAGACTTCCTATTATAACACCTAGATATAAAAAACACTTAAATGGGGATAGATGCATTTTTTCCCATGTATACCACATGTGTGTACTCTTATGTGGTTTATTATCCCACTATAAATTAAATATTGTGAGAACTTCACCCATGTGTTGTCTATGGGTTACATGCATACTCCAACCATCATGTAGTCTTCTTAGAAGAGATCTCCTTTATACTTAATCCTTCTTCTATAACAAGTTTCATTGTGTTAGTTCATGTGATTGTTTGGATGGTTAATTTTTTGATAAATGGCCACCATATTAATTATAATAAATATATGAATTGAATTTATATAACCAAAACATTATAAAAATTTATTAATAAAATATATCTCAGAAAAAATGAAAATATATTTCATTTCACCCGGTTTTCTTTAAATCAAATACTTCATCATATTTTAATGAATGTACACACTAATAGTAAAATTGGAGAATGTCGTTTATTTATGAAATGTTATGAATTATTCATATTTATTAGAAACATTTCAATTTATCATGATTTTAAAACTTGTCTCCTCGTATTATCTAAATTGCATATCATATTTTTTTTTTTGAAAAAAATATAATTCAAGTCAATTGTGTCTATCCAAATAAATTTAATCCTTATTTAATTCCCTTCCCAGTAAGTAATTTTTTTCTATTAATAATAATAGATTTAATGATAACATTTTTCATTGATTCATTATTTAAAACACACAAATTATGGTTATTTTCATTATTTTCCAAGAAAAAATATGTTTACATCATTCATGATATAATTAAAGAACATTGTATTTTTAAGCATAAGGGGATGCCACCCATTAAGATCAACCATGGGATGTCATTGAATGGGTCAACCATATAAATGAGTCAGTCAACCACATTTCCTAATAGGTTACTGTATGATGGGATTATCCACATGTGCAACATATCTAACAAATTAAGTAAATGATTGACTGCTTGACCACAGATCGACCGATTGAGGAAATGAAATGACCATGTGGACATGGATCAATAAATTAACAAAATGATTGACCACATTATACTATGAAATGATTGAAAAAACAAACAAAATTATAGACTTTAAATAGACATATTTACTGTATGACTAAAGGATCAGATGCATGATGTAATGGAATGACTGACCTCATGAAGAAAATGAAGGACCACCCTCATGAACAACCAACCAATCAAGATAACTGAATGCAAGAACAATGTTAAACATCATGGTCAATAAAACCACTATATAAGAAATCTTAAATATTGAAAAAAGAATTAATCCGATAATGATATGGCCATAAATAATCCTTGATAAAAACATAAATGAATGGTTTTAAAAATATAGTAACATACATTAGACATCACTTAAAAAATTCTAATCTTCGTGAATTTTAAATGGAACTCAACCGTAGAGAAAGGGATTAGGGAAACTGCTCAATGAGATACCACTCAAATATATCACTATAATGAGAACAGATCCACACATTGGATGAAAAAAATTGAACTACAATAAAACATTATCAATTAACCTCATTACACTTTTTAGTGGAGATAAAAATAAATGGACTAGATGTAAAAACACCTCACATAGAGGAAGAAAAATGACCTCATAAAACCACATATTGTAATGCCCTGACCCCAGTTACCCAGAGTCAGTGCATTATTGCATAACATTGGCATGATCACAAAAGATAAAGTTTTGAATGACCGATTAGTTTAGTATCCTTGGAAACAGTAGATACATTCTTAAATGTTACATTACATCATAAAGAGAAAAACTAAAATAAAATAGTCTCCATTTTCCACACTCATATCCCCTTTAGACTATCCCTGCAGGTCATTCCTAAAATTTTTCTTCACATACTGGAAAAATTAAAACATTGAAAGGGGTGAGCTCAAATGCTCAGAAGGGATAACAATATAGCAGAAGCTTTCATAAATAAACATAAACATTTAAGATAATGTTTAACTACATCAAAATCCTTTTAAACTTGAACTTAAACATAATATGGAAAAAGTAAAATGAGATAATGCCATTTACATCTTCACATGGATATTCTACTGGTCAAATAATCACATGCAATATCAACAACCACTTTCATAATGATGGAATGCATAATTCCATACTATCATAACCACGTAGCCAAGGCCTTGTGCCAAGACTACAAATAATATTTTGTCAAGGACTCGTGCCAAGACACTAGATTGTCTCATGAGACCTACCGATGCATTAACGAGCTATAGCGGGCTCCACCCATCACTTATTAAGTCCAAGGCATTCCTCTTATGAACAGGTATAAACATATCATAAACCATAACATAATCGTATCACATAAAACATGCATAAAGAACACATAACATTTCAACATTGCAATCACAAGATATCAATACAACACATTGATATATAAAAAGCACTTTCAAAACCATTTTCAAAACCAAAATAAAAGAAACGTAAAACTTGATATTTAGTTTTCATTTAAAAAACTTATGGCTTGTTGAGGAAGCCGAAACTCAAATAATGGTCATGGCGGTGGAGAAGTCATTGTCGCCGCATACATAAAACATGAAAAACATTACTTTTTGTCTTTTAGTAAAACTCTTCATATAAAAATATTCCTTTTGAATAAATTTAAAACTCAAAGGGGTTTATTCACCATATAAAATAAATCTGTGTATAAAACAAAATATGCCTCAATGAATGGAGATTGAGACGAAGTCCCTTAAAAAGATCATTTTTTTAAATAAAATATATCTATTATGTGTATTAAATATATTTACACATAAAGAAATTATAAATACAAGATATGACATAATTAAATAATGACATAATTTGAAAGTAGGAGATTAACCCAAAGAACGGAAATTGGGTTAAGAAGTTCCCTTACCTCGTGTCCGACTTGACTCGATCATTATTAAATCTCCTGAATAATAAACTAGAGTTAATTTCTATTTTCATAAGAACCTTTTTCACGTTCATTATTCATTTTATATCACTTATTACCATGTTATGAACATTGTGTAATTATTTAAGTTAGTAACGATCATTTTGTCGATCTTTGGTACTTGAGTCAAAAATAAACATCTTATAATTACGTTTTGTTCATGTGGTAAAATATCCATTATATCCAGAATTATATTCATGATTTAGATATCATATATATCATATATATCCAGTATATACATTCATTTATAATATTACATAACATTTAGAGGTAATAAATGAAATTCACCGTTCATGGAGACGGTAAGCCGTACGTACGCATGAATGCTACTTTCATTTATATTTCGTATTTAATGGACTGAAATTATAAACATATAAAGGTATAATATAATTAGAGTATAATATAATGTATGATACCATTTAATCCATTCTTTATTTATCCCACAAATGGCATTAACGATTCCAATCACTTTGAGGGGGCGGTAGTACACACTTCCTAAAAAGAAATTATTGCATTTACCCATAATGGAAATCATAAAGGTATTCCATAAATTAAAAATAAAAAATCATAAGGAAAACAAAACCATAATATATATCATATTTAAAAATATTGTCATCATAATGGCCACCGTGGGAGGTGTTAAAAGAAGATTGAACAATCTTCGTTTCGTGAGGCAGTAATTCGCCACCCATAGAAACAATATATTCTTTAACCATTAGACAAAGGTGTGTGTAAGTGTAAGTAAAATGCTTCTAATAAAAACATCAAAGTATAGTTATGATACTGTTTTTGTTACAAAATAAAGTAATAAAAAGATTTTAGGGGGTTGGAGAAGCGAAATAAAACAAAAGAACACAAGAGAAGACATTACCTTAAAATCGGGTAACTCTTTTTGATTTGAGGCAAAGGCTTCCTTGGGAAGACTTTTTCCCAATGTGAGGCTTATAGGAGTAAGAGAGGGAAGTTGAGAGATTATTTGTTTAGAGTATGGCCGATCCAAATGGATTTGATGGTGTGAATAAGGTGGTAGAGGTGGGGGCCTTTATAAGAGGAGAGGAGGGGCACTCTTGGAAAGATTGAAATGTTACATTATTATGAAATGCTTTTCGGATTCTAAAGGTCCCAAAATGATATATTTCAAGGATAAAGTGATAATGGTCCTAAATAGTTTCATCCAATAGGTTTTTGACAAGTGTAAGCCTTAGATTGTACATTATCTTTTCATTTTATTTAAATCATTAATTAATGAGGTAATCGCTGCATCATCATGGTGTCATGAAATATTTAATTTATTTAATGTCTAAAAATTATAAAAAAAATATCATGATGTAGGTAAAAGTATTATATTTCCAATTAATATTTATAGTAAAACATTTATCTTATATAACCCCATGTAATAATTGTTTTATTAAAACAGCACATGTTTGTGACAATTTTATTTTTACTTTAAATAAAATGTTATTAATGTCATTTTCTTAACCAAGGGGCTCCACAGGGTCCCCAAGTTGACCCATGGATTTTCTTGGTCGGAGATGACTCATCTAATAAGTGTAGGACAAGTGTAAAGGTATTTTCATATTTTTATAATATCATATTTACCTTAAATTTCACTAATTACCTTTAATCGCGATTAATTAAACTTAAGAGTTACTATTAACCAAAATTATTTTATTCCCATTGAAATAAATTTTACTTCCTAATGACAACCATGTATGTCGGATTTCTGGAAATCAAATCACAGAAGTGGTAATGTTTCATTTAAATGAAAAAATGGTTTTTTAACTACCACTTAGTGGTTTCATCAAAAATTGAAGTTTTTCAGAACAATGCCAAAATTTCACCCTCAGCTATAATTGATATTCCGAATTAAAAAATTATTTCTATTTTACAAAATTACAAACATATAGGTTTCATTAATTAATTTTATAAATAATTCCCGCTTTCACAACAAATAGCGTGTTTTTAAGAAACAATATATACCAAAAGATTGACAATTGTCTATGTCCAATTTCAAAGTATAATTAATTATAATGAACACCATTGGATAAAATGGTAAAAATGTATTCTAATTATAATTTAAAACCACTAAATAGTATAATTTATCAATATAAATTATTTTGATTAAAAAAGATGTTTTTATGTTTTTTTCACTATTCATAAAAAAATTGGAAGTTCTTAAAAAATTACAAAAAATTCAACTTAGGATAATTTTGTTATTCCGAATACAAAAAAGATGTCCATTTGGAAAGATAAAATTATAAATTTTCAAAAATTAGGTATTACTATTCATAACGGCTACTTTGATTGGTTGTGGTGTGTGTTAGAACTCGAAGTTGCGTAAAACACACGCTACTGTATTATTCAAAGAGAAGTGTACCGTGGAAGCTTGGGGAGTTACATTCTCCCCTCCTTCAAATAATTTTGTCCTCTAAATTTCAAATAATATCACTATATAAAAAGACTCAGGGTGATTCTTCATCATAAGTTCCTCAGGTTCCCATGTTGCCTCCTCCATCTTATGGTTTCTCCATAGAACTTTTACCAGACGAGTTGTCCGGTTTCTCAACACTTGTTCTCTTGTATTAAGAATCCTGACAGGCTCTTCGCAATAAGACAGATCGGGTTCCAGTTCTAATTCCTCATAGGTGAGTACATGCATTGGGTCAGGCATGTATTTTCTTAACAGTGATACATGGAATACATCGTGATCATTGGAGAGACTTGGCGGCATTCCCAAACGGTAAGCTACAGCCCCAATTCGTTCTAGAATTTCGAAGGGTCTGATGTACTTGGGACTCAATTTACCCTTCATACCGAAACGTATAACTCCCTTCCAAGGAGATACCTTTATGAAAACATGATCTCCTACATGAAATTCCAAATCCTTCCTTCGGTTGTCGGCATAGCTCTTCTGCCTACTTTGAGCTGCTTTGATGTGGTTTTGGATTACTTTCACCTTTTCCATCGTTTCCTCCTCCTGTTCTGGGCCTACAAGTTTTCTTTCACCAACATCATCCCAACATGTTGGTGTGTGAGTTCTCTTTCCGTATAACTCTTCATATGGAGACATCTGAATACTTGAATGGAAGCTATTGGTATAGGAAAATTTTACCAGATGTAAATATTGATCCCACATTCCTTGAAAGTCAAGTGAGCATGATCTCAACATGTCTTATAAGGTATGAATTGTTCTTTCTGATTTTCCATCTGTTTGAGGGTGGTAGGCAGTGCTCAAATGAAGTTCAGTATCCAAGGCCTTCTGAAGACTTTTCCAGAATCCTGATGTAAAATAGGGATCGCGATCCGAGACAATCGACAGGAGTACTCCATGAAGTCTCACAACTTCATTAATATATAGTCTTGCTAGAAGTTCAAGTGGTATATCTTCTCTTATAGAATTAAAATGTACTGACTTCATGAGACGATCAACAATGACCCATATTGCGCCATTCCTTCTATGAGTCTTTTGTAGTTCCATAACAAAATCCATAGTAATATTATCCCATTTCCACTCAGGTATGGGAAAAGGTTGCAATACTCCACCAGGTAGTTGCCTTCAAGTTTTCACTTGTTAAAAAACCATACCTCATGACAAAAAATCAGCAATATCCCTCTTCATGTTGTCCCACCAAAAATGTCCCTTTAAATCTCTATATATTTTGGTGCTCCCAGGGTGTATAGAGAAATAGGAACTGTGAGAATCATCCAAAAAATTCCCTCTTTAAATCAGGTATATCGGGAACACAAAGTCTCCTACCAAATTTCAAAATTCCATCTTCATACAAAAAGTCACCCAATCTCCCATCATTCACAGTTTTAATATTCTTTTTCAACTCTTGATCATCATCCTGAGAACACTTTATCCTTTCTAGTAAAGATTTTTTGACAAACATTTGAAAAAAAATTGATGTTTCACCCTCCATGGTGATTCCCATATACATCTTTACTAGATCCATGAAAATATGATCGCTTTCCACTCTCAGCATGTTCAAACTCCATGATCTTTTCTACTCAAAGAATTTGCAACCTTATTTTCCTTACTTGGGTGGTAGTGTATCGCGCAATCATAATCCTTGAGTAGTTCAAGCCATCGCCTTTTCCTCATGTTGAGTTCTTTTTGTGAGAAAATATATTTCAAACTCTTGTGAACGGTATATATCAAACATTTTTCACCATAGAGATAATGTCTCCATATCTTCAAGGAAAATATTACTGCAGCTAACTCGAGATCATGAGTAGGATAGTTCTGCTCATGAATTTTTAGCTGTCGTGATGCATAGGCAATAACCCTATCATTCGGCATAAGGACACAACCAGGTCCTTTCATTGATGCATCACTATAAATAACAAACCCTTCATTCCCTAATGGTATAGTGAATATAGGAGAGTTTAATATTCTTCTCTTCAGTTCTTCAAAACATTTTCACACTCTTTTGTCCAAACAAATTTAACCCCTTTACGTGTGATCTTCGTTAATGGGTTAGCCAATCGGGAAAAATTCTGGACAAAACGTCCATAATAACCTGCCAAACCAATAAAGTTGTGTACCTCAGTTATACTCGTTGGTGCTGGCCATTCTTGGATTTCCATGGTCTTATAAGGATCAACAGAAATTCCATCCTTATAGATAATATGGCCAAGAAAAGAAATCTCTTGAAGCCAGAATTCACACTTGCTAAACTTCCCATATAATTCATGCCTTCTAAGAGTCTTCAAGATAATGCGCAAGTGATTTTCATGATCTTCGTAGATTTTAGATTATCCCAAGATATCATCAACAAATCCACAAAAAATCATCAAGATATTCATTGAAAACTCTATTCATTAGATCCATGAATACAGAGGGTGCATTAGTCAATCCAAAAGGAATTACTGTAAACTAGTATTGTCCGTACCTTGTTCGAAATGCTGTCTTCGAAATGTATTCCTTCATCACACACAACTGATGGTATCCAGATCGAAGGTCAGTCTTTGAAAAGTATTGACCTCCATGCAATTGGTCAAATAAATCATCAATGCGAGGTAGGGGATACTTGTTCTTTATTGTTATAGTATTGATCTCATTGTAGTCAACGCACAACCTCATAGATCCATCTTTCTTTTTAAAAAAAGTACAGGGGCACCCCATGGAGAAAAACTAGGGCGAATAAATCCCTTATAACTGAATTCCTCTAGTTGTTTCTTTAGTTCAATTAATTCCACGATGGCCATTCTATAAGGGGTCTTCGATATAGGACTTGATCTAGGAATTAAATCAATGGAAAACTCAACTTCTCGTTCTGGAGGATGTCTAGGTAAATATTCCGGAAACACATCTACATATTCTTTCACAATAGGTACATCCTCTATTTGAACATTCCTTTCCTCTACCTTAGTCATTTCATTCTCTTCCTCCCCAGTAATTGAATTTAGTTGAGCTATTGGGGGTGGATCTAAATAAGAATTAGGTGGTGACGATTCTGCTATAAAAATAAGGTGTTCCTTTTCATCATCCTCAAAAATCGTAACCTCCTTCTAATTACAATAAATATTTGCATCATAGTCCTAAAGCCAATTCATACTAAGGATTATATCAAACTCAATCATAGGTGTGAAAATGAGGTCAGTAGATAAAGAACATTTATGTGCTCTAATGGGGAATGATTCACAAAACTTTGTTGCAATGATACTTCCCTTAGGAGTTTTGACTGACCATTATCTTTTCAAATCAAATTGGAATTATCTAATTTTCTTAGAAAATTGGGAAGATATAAAACAATGTGATGATCCAGAATCAAATAATGCATTTTCTAAAATTGAGGAAACCATTAAATTACCTGCCACCATGTCTTTCGGAGCTTCAACCTTAGTAGTAGTGATAACATAATCTTGGCCTTGATCCCTTGGCCTCTTCTGAGGTAAGTTTCCCTGATGCTTAAGACATTCATTTGCATAATGTCCCATCTCTCTACAATTATAGAATTCCACATTGACAACAACATTCTTTCCCTTGCAATCATGAGCTTGGTGGCCTTTTTCACCACACTTGTAACAGACTCCCATTCCCTTCAAGCATGTACCGGGGTGTTTCATCCCACATTTACCACAGGAATGATATTCAACTTTTCCCTTCATCCCCTTATTTCCATTTCCAGATTGATCAGAAGATCTCTTCTTTTCTTACATTGCTTTAAAGTAATATGACTTAGAGAATTCCTTTTCCTTCTTGATATCGCACGAGACAATATCTTCGTATGACGGGAAGGTTTGTGAGACTAATTCTCAACGGAGAAATGGTTTTAACCCATCAAAGAAACAATCAATCTTATTCTTGGGTTACTTATATAATCAACAGCATGCCTCGCTAACCTTGTAAAGTTACCCTCATACTTAGAGACATTCTCATCCTCCTTATGCCTCAGACTCAGAAATTGCCTTTCTATATCTGCTCGATGGTCATGTGGAAAGTATTTTTCTAAGAAAATTTCCTTAAAATCCCTCCATTCCATACTTGATACTTCTTCATCTTCCTTTATATTTTGAATCAGCGACCACCATTGATTGGCATCTCCAGTGAGGCGGTAGACTGCCATGACAACATTCACCCTTTCTCTACTCTCCAAGGCATGGAATATTTTCTCTAAAGATTTTATCCATTGCTTAGCTACTAATGGATTTGTATCCCCATTTAATGTTGTCGGTTGTTGCCTCATGAATATTTCTAACATTGATCCTCCAAATTGCGGATCAGGGTTCTCCATACGTGTAACGTTATTATTCATAACCTGAGTGAGTTGTCCCAGTATGGTAATAAGTTCATCAGCACCAGTTGTATCTCCAGCTCCACAATAATTATCTTGATCAGGAGGGCAATCCCTACACATAGTGCGTGCATTGATATGGTTTCCATTCCCCCCACTAGGCGCCATTTCTCAACAATGTCATAAACTAGATTAGTTTGGGAATTAAAATACATAATTCCATACTTGTAAAACACTTAACATAAATTGAACTATTATTGGATATAATCCATAATAATAAAAATGTTTTATTTGAGGAATTATATACTCATAATACCTTCATGATGGTTTGTAAATATAATGATAATTATCCTAAGCATATCCCCTGAGAGTGTCGTAAACAAGAGTGCAGCAAGGCCCGTTGTCGTGCACCAGTTCCCGTTCGATTCTAGCTCAAAGCGGTGTTTTTGAGTTTTACCCCTAGGTACATTGTGCTAGATCTTCCTCTACCTACTCTTATACAGACAGGGATGTATTGCTCGGAAAACTCACAAAATCACTATAATACCAAAATTCTTGGAAGTTATTATATACTAATCCTCAAAGTCTATCTTCAGGCTATGTTCTCTAATCAATGTTTATCTAAATCTACCTTCCAAGGTTAATACTAAAATGCCTCTGATACCAACAGTAACGCCCCGACACCAGTTACCTAAAGTCGGTGCATTATTGCGTAACATTGTCATGATCACAAAAGATCAAGTCTCGAATGACCGATTAGTTTAGTAGCCTTGGAGACACTAGATACATTCATAAATGTTACATTACATCATAAAGTGAAAAAATACAATTACATAATCTCCATTTTCCACAACTCATATCCCGTTCAGACTATCCCTATAGGTCATTCCTAAAATACATCTTTACATCCAAGAAAAATTAAAACATTGAACGGGGTGAGCTCAGATTCTCAGTAAGGATAACAATAGAGTGGAAGCTTTCATAAATAAACATAAAAATTTAAGATAATGTATAACTAAAAAAAAGACTTTTAAACTTGAAATTAAACATAATATGACAAAAGTAAAATGAGATAATGCCATATAATTCCTCACATGGATATTGTTCTGGTCGAATAATCACATGCAATATCAATAACCACTATTATAATGATGGAATTCATAATGCCAGACTATTATAACCACGTAGCCAAGGCCTTGTGACAAGACTATAAATAATATTTTGTCAAGGCCTCGTGCCAAGACACAAGTTTGTCTCATGAGACCTATCGATGCATCGAGGAGCTACAGCAGGCTTCACCCATCACTTATGAAGTCCAATGCATTCCTCATATGAACAGGTTTAAACATATCATAAAGCATAACATAATCATATCACATAAAACATGCAAATAGAAACATAAAATTTCAACATTTCAATCACAAGATATCAATACAACACATTGATATATAAAAAAACACTTTCAAAACTTTTTTTCAAAACCAAAATAAAAGCAAAGTAAAACATGGTATTTATTTAGCATTTAAAAAAATTATGGCTTGTAGAGGAAGCCGAAACTCAAATAATGGTCATGGTGGCGGAGAAGTCATTGTCACCGCATACGTACAACAAGAAAAACATTCCTTTTTTTCCTTTAGTAAATTTCTTAATATAAAAATATTTCTTTTTAATAAATGTAATAGTCAAATGGGCTTATACACCGTATAAAAGAAAATTGTGTATAATACAAAATATGCCTCAATGAATGGAGATTGAGATGAAGTCCTTAAAAAGATCAGTTTTTTAAATAAAATATATCTATTATGTGTATTAACTATATTTACACATAAATAAATTATAGATACAAGATATGACATAATAATATCATGAAATAATTTAAAATTAAGAGATTAACCTAAAGAACGGAAATTGGGTTGAGAAGTTCTCTTACCTCGTGTCCGAATTAACTCGATCATTCTTTAATCTCCTGAATAATAAACTAGAGTTAATTTATATTTTCTTAAGAACATTATTCATGTTAATTATTCCTTATATATCACTTATTACCATGTTATGAACATTATGTAATTATTTAAGTTAATAACGGTCATTTTTTTGATCTTTGGTACTTGAGTCAAAAATAAACTTCTTATAATTACGCGTTGTTCATGTGGTAAAATATCCATTATATCCATAATTATATTAATGATTTAGATATCTTATATATCATATATATCAAGTATATATATTCATTTATAATATTACATAACATTTAGAGGTAAGAAATGAAATGCACCATTCTTGGAGATGGTAAGTCGTACGTACGCATGAACGCTACTTTCATTTCTATTTCATATTTAATGGAATGAAATTATAATCATATAAAGGTATACTATAATTCCAGTATAATATAACATATGATACCATTTACTCCATCCTTTATACATCCCACATATGGCATTAACGATTCAAATCACTTTGAGGGGGTGGTAGTCCGCACTTCCTAAAATGAAATTACCGCGTTTACCCATAATGGAAATCATAAAGGTATGACATAAATGAAAAATAAATAATCATAAGGAAAAAAAACATAATATATATCATATATAAAAATATTTTATTCATAATTTCCACCATAAGAGGTGTTAAAATAAGATTGAACAATCATCGTTTCGTGAGGCATTTATTCACCACCCACAGAAATAGTATGTTCTTTAACCATTAGACTAAGGTGTGTGTAAGTGTAAATAATGCATTTATCATAAAAACATCCAAGTATATATAGGATACTAGTTTTGTTACAAAATAAAATAATTAAAAGATTTTAGGGGTTGGAGAAGCAAAATAAAACAAAAGAACACAAGAGAAGACATTACCTTAAAATCGGGTAACTCTTTTTGATTTGAGCCAAAGGATTTCTTGGGAAGACTTCTGCCCAAAGTGAGGCTTTTAAGAGTAAGAGAGAGAAGTTGAGAGATTATTTGGGCAGAGTTTGGCCGAGCCTAATGGCTTTGATGGTGTGAATAAGGTGGTAGAGGTGGGGGCCTTTTATAAGAGGATAGGAGGGGCACTCTTGGAAAGATTGACATGTTACATTATTATGAAATGCTTTTCGGATTATAAAGATCCCACAATGATATATCTCGAGGATAAGGTGATAAGGGTTCGAAATATTCTTATCCAACAGGTTTTTAACAAGTTTATGCCTTAGATTTTACATTATCTTTTAATTTTATTTAAATTGTTAATTAATGAGGTAATCGCTGCATCATCATGGTGTCATAAAATATTTAATTTATTTAATGTCTAAAAATTATAAAAAAATATCATGATGTAGGAAATATTTTTATATTTCCAATGAATATTTATAGTAAAACAGTTAACTTATATTACCCCATGGAATAATTGTTCTATTAAAACAACACATGTTTTTGACAATTTTATTATTACTTTAAATAAAAAGTTATTAATGTCATTTTCTAACCCAAGTGTCTCAATGGGGTCCCCAAGTTGACCCATGGATTTTCTTGGTCGGCCATGACTCATCCAAAAAGTGTAGGACATGTGTAATGGGATTTTCATATTTTTTTAATATCATTTTTACCTTAAAATTGAATAATTACCATTAATCGCGATTAATTAAACTTAAAAGTTACCATTCACCAAAAATTATTTTAATCCCATTGAACTAAAATTTACTTCCTAATGACAACAATGTATGTAGAATTTTTAAAAATAAAATCACAGAAGTGGTAATGTTTTCTTTGAACAAAAAATAAGTTTTTTAACTACCACTTAGTGGTTTCATCAAAAATTAATGTTTTTCAGAACAATGCCAAAATATCACCCAAAGCTATAATTGATATTCCGAATTCAAAAATGATGTCTATTTTACCAAATTACAAAAATATAAGTTGAATTAATTAATTTTATAACAAATTCCTGCTGTCACAACAAAAATCGTGTTTTTAAGAAACAATATATATCAAAAGATTGACAATTGTCTATGTCCAATTTCAAAGTGAAATTACTTATACTGAACACCATTGTATAAAATGGTAAAAAAATATTCTAATTATACTTTAAAACCTCTCAATAGTATAATTTATCACTATAAATTATTTTTATTAAAAAATTTGTTTTTAAGTATTTTTCACTATTCATAAAAAAATTAGAAGTTCTGAGAAAATTACAAAAAATTCCACTTAGGATAATTTCGATATTCCGGATACAAAAACGAGTTCCATTTGGAATGATAAAATTTATAAAATTTCAAATATTAGGTATTACTATTCAAAACGGCTACTTTGATTGGTTGTGGTGTGTGTTAGAACTCGAAGTTGCGTACAACACATGCTACTGTATTATTCAAAGAGAAGACTACCGTGCAAGATTGGGGTGTTACACATATGGTCAGAAAAACATCATTTCCACAAAAGAGAAATAAAAAAATTATAAAAAACATGATGTAATGATTGAACATCTATGACTCATGCTCCCAAGTGATCTCCTCAGGGCCATTATTCTTGCACATGCAACATAAAAGTGGAATGAAATGACATCACTATAGCATCTCACCATAGTCCTGAATCTTAACAAGAAATTTATTAATGGTTTCAATATCATACCAAAAAAATTTCCCCTACCAATAACATATGAACATTTATGATTATTTAAATATATCAATGATACATGGTGGACAATATTAATTATGATTATTTGTGGGTATAATTTTAATTTGTACCGTATGGATCCAACACAAGACAACACATGAAAAGTTCTAATTAATATTTTAAAAAGCTATCACCCATTATTGAATATCCAATATCCATGATGTGGAGAAACGTTAATGAAAATAGGATATGATATATTGATCTATGGATTCCTCATCCTATGATAATTATACGAATTTTGATAATCATATGCCTCTTCCATTTTATTGATGATCACATGTATCTTCTATATGGTACACTACACCACTTCCAATCTAAGAACAACTGACTCTATAACCATGTTCTAGTAAAATAGGGACTATAAACATCCGCTATAATGTTCTTCAAAAGTTTTCACACTTATTGTAGTGTGATAACTATTGTTCTAAAAAACTCCACCTTAGATAGGGCCCTCAATCAGCAACCAAAATAATTTTGAATCAATGTACACAATATGTCCTCTAATATCTAGAGAGTCATATATATTAGACTATATATATATGGATGAGATGTTGCGGTAATATATAACATATTTCCAATATCAAAATGGGGTCCCCACCACACTGATGAAGTAAAATGAAAACCATGATCAGTGATAATAATCTTTTGAACCTCATGAATCCTAGATGCCTCCTTCGTGTACTATATCCAAAAAAAATCCTTTTAAACATGAACTTCATCATAATATGGATAAAATAAAATGAGATAATGCCATTTACTTATTCACATGGATATTCTACTGGTCGAATAATCACATGGAATATCAATAACCACTTTTATAATGATGGAATTCATAATGTGAGCCTATCATAACCACGCAGTCAAGGACTCGTGCCAAGACCACAAAGAAGATTTTGTCAAGGCCTCATGCCAAGACACTAGTTTGTATCATGAGACCTGCCGATGCATCGAAGAGCTAGAGCAGGCTCCACCAGTCACTTATTATGTCCAATGCATTCCCCATATGAACAGGTTTAAACATATCATAATCCATAACATAATCGTATCACATAAAACATACACAAAGGAAACATAACATTTCCACATTTCAATTACAAGATATCAATACAACACATTTATATAATAAAAACATTTTCAAAACCATTTTCAATACCAAAATAAAATAAAATTAAAATTTTGTAATTATTTTTCATTAAAAAAGGGTTATGGCTTGTAGAGGAAGCCGAAACTCAAATAATGGTCACGGTGGCAGAGAAGTCGTTGTCACCGCATACGTACAACAAAAAAAACATTTGTTTTTTTAGTTTAGTAAAACGCTTCTCATAAAAAGATTCCTTTTGAATACATGTAAAAGTCAAAGAGGTTTATACATCGTATAAATGAAATTTGGGAATAAAACACAATATGCCTCAATGAATGGAGATTGAGACAATGTACCTTACAAAGATCATTTTTAAAATAAAAAAGATATATTATGTGTATTCACTATAAGTACACATAATGAAAGTACAAATATAATATATGATATAATAATATCACGACATAATTTGAAAGTAGGAGATTAACCCAAAGAACGGAAATTGGGTTAAGAATTTCCCTTACCTCGTGTCCGACTTGACTCGATCGTTCATTAATATCCTGAATAATAAACTAGAGTTAATTTCTATTTTCTTAAGAACCTTTTTCATGTTCATTATTCCTTTTATATCACTTATTACCATGTTATGAACATTTTGTAATTATTCAAGTTAATAACGGTCATTTTGTTGACCTTTGGTACTTGAGTCAATAATAAACTTCTTATAATTACAAGTTTTTCATTTGGTGAAATATCCATTATATCCAGAATTATATTAATGATGTAGATATCATATATAACATATATATCCAGTATATAAATGCATCTATAATATTACATAACATTTATAGATAAGAAATGAAATGCACCGTTCATGGAGACGGTAATCCTTACGTACGCATGAACGCTACTTTCATTTCTATTTCGTATTTAATGGAATGAAGTTATAATTATATAGAGGTATAATATAATTACAGTATAATATAATGTATAATACCATTTACTCCATCCTTTATACATCCCACATATGGTATTAATGATTCAAATCACTTTGAGTGTGCGGTAGTCCGCACTTCCTAAAATGAAATTATCACTTTTACCCATAATGGAAATCGTAAAGGTACGCCATAAATGAAAAATAAAGAATAATAATAAAAACAAAAACATAGTATATATCATATATAAAATAATTTTCATCATAATGGCCACCTTTGAAGGTGTTATATGAGTGTTGAACAATCATCGTTTCGTGAGGGAGAAATTCACCATCCACAGAAACAGTATGTTCATTAACCATTAGATGTAGGTGTGTGTAAGTGTAGCTCGAATGATTCTTATAGAAACATCCTAGTATATTGAAGATACTGGTTTTGTTACAAAATAAAGTAATAAAAAGAGTTTATGGGGATGGAGAATCAAAATAAAACAAAATAACATAAGAGAAGACATTACCTTAAAATCAGGTAACTCTTTTCTGATTTGAGCCAAAGGCTTCCTTGGGAAGCATTCTACCCAAAGTGAGGCTTCTAAAAGTAAGATAGGGAAGTTGAAAGAGTATTTGGGTAGAGTTTAGCCGAGCCAAAAGGCTTTGATGGTGTGAGTATGGTGGTAGTGGTGGGGGCCTTTTAAAAGAGGAGAGGAGGGGCACTCTTGGAATGTCATAAAAGGTTACTTTATTATAAAATGATTTTCGGATTTAAAAGGTCCCAAAATTATATATTTCTAGGATAAGGTGATAAGAGATTGAAATCCAACCATCCAATAGGTTTTTGACATGTTTAGGTCTTAGATTATACATTATCTTTTAATTTTATTTAAATCGTTAAATAATGAGGTAATCGCTGCATCATCATGGTGTCATAAATAATTTAATTTATTTAAAGTCTAAAAATTTTAAAAAAATACAATTGAACCATATATTACTTCATAATGACAACCATGTATGTTTTATTTTTCAAAATCAAATCACAGAAGTGGTAATGTTTCATTTAAATGAAAAATCAGTTTTTTAACTACCACTTAGTGGTTTCACTATTCATCAAAAATTGAAGTTTTTCAGAACAATGCCAAAATTTCACCCAAAGGTATAATTGATATTACGAATTCAAAAATGATGTTTATTTTAAAAAAATTACAATCATATAAGTTTCATTAATTAATTTTATAATTAATTCCCGCTGTCATAACAAATAGTGTGGTTTTAAGAAACAATATATATCAAAAGATGGACAATTGTTTATGTCCAATTTCTAAGTGAAATTAAATTCTAATGAACACAATTGGATAAAATGGTAAAAATATATTATAATAATACATTAAAACCACTTAATAGTATAATTTATCACTATAAATTATTTTGAATAAAAAAGTTGTTTTTATGTATTTTCACTATTCATAAAAAATTGGAAGTTCTCCGAAAATTACAAAAAAGTCAACATAGGATAATTTCAATATTCCGAATAAAAAAATGAAGTCCATTTTGAAATATTAAAATTATATAATTTTAAAAAGTGGGTATTACTATTCATAACTCCTACTTCGATTGGTCGCGGTGTGTTAGAATCTCATGGTTGCTTACAACACATGCTGCTATATTATTCAAAGAGAAGTGTACCATGGAAGCTCGAGGAGTTACATTCTCCCCTCCTTCAACAAATTGCATCCTCGAAATTTGAAATTTTTCTTTGAAAATATAAAGTTGAAAATAGAAAATATCTTTGTGGAAAACCCACATCGGAAATGGGGTTAATAAAAATATAACTTTAAAAGAAATAAAGAGAAGTAAAAAAGGTCACCCGAGATAGCCCATACTATGATTCTATGAAAATATAGATATGGAGGAAAAAAAACCATCAAGGTCTGATGGAGAGTTTTATAAAACAGGATTAGGAGAAAGTTAACTACAAGAAAATCACAAACTTGTGATTGGTTAAACGGCCATTGATTCCCCAATTGGAAAAGTTAACCGACAACATTTTTGTTTTAAGTTACCTTTCATAGAGTTGAGGAATTTATTTAGGAGATTTAGTAAGAACATAAGGAAATATACTTACTTGTCATGTAGACTTTCATTCATTAATAAATTTTTAGCACAAACCCATCTTTCACTCCAAAATGAAATAGAACTAAAAAATATTCTATTTATCATAATTTTATAAGGTTCCAAATATTAACACATACCCTTTAGATTAGGAAAACGTTTTTGTAAAAACCAGGGACTTCCTGTAGGCTAGTGGCAGGTAATAAAATCCTGTCGCACTATGGTTGTGGGTTCAATTCCTATAGCTTTGTCCGATGCGATGGGTTATCCCCCAACCTGAAAGTTGTCTATTTCCTAAAACTATAGTATTATAATATTCCAAAAATAATCTTCATAAATGTTTTAACCTTAAACAATACTATGCCAAAGTTCAACTTAATCCATTCCAACCATTATAGTTATCCAAAATACCTTCGTCTAGACTTTCTCTAAACGGTCCTTATATTCCAAAATCAATTGTAACATTAGATTACCCAAACAAAGTACTGTTTCTCTTATTGTCACATACTAAAATATGATTACCTTCATCATATTAAAACCTTAATAAAAACAACATGTACTCTAATACAATCCTTATATATATCACATTATTCTTATAACCATAATATCGTTTTTGAGTCCAAAAACACAAATAAAATAATTATTCAACTTCATCTGTAGTAACAGCATAAGCTTGGCCTTGATCCCTTGGCCTTTTCGGAGGTATGTTTCCCTGATGCTTAGGACATTCATTATCATAATGCCCCATTTCACTACAATTGTAGCATTCAACATTGACAACCTCTTTCTTTCCCTTGCAATCACGAGCCTGGTGACCTTTTTCTCCACATTTATAACAGACTCCCATTCTTTTTAGGTAAGTACCGGGGTGACTCTTCCCACATTTATCACAAAATGGAAAATCCTTCTTTCCCTTTTCCCTTTATTTGTCTCTTGTTCCACCATTCTCTTCTTCTCTTACTTTACATTGTTGTCATAATACTTAGAGAATTCCTTTTCTGTCTTGATAGCACACGAGACAATATCTTCTTATGATGAGAAGGATTGTGATACTAAAGTGCGACAGAGAAATGGTTTTAACCCATCAAATAAATGATCAATATTACTTCTTGGGTTACATATATAATCTGCAGCATGCCTCGCTAACCTTGTAAAGTTATCCTCATACTTTTCAACATTCTCATCCTCCTACCTCAGACTCAGAAATTGCCTTTCCATATCTACTCGATGGTCATGTGGAAAGTATTTTTATAAGAAAGTTTCCTTAAACTCCCTTCATTACATACTTGATACTTCTTCATCTTCCTTTGTGTTTTGAATCAGCGACCACCATTGATCAGCATCTCCAGTGAGGTGGTAAACTACCATGACAACCTTTTCCCTTTCACTACTCACCAAGGCATGGAATATTTTCTCTATGGAATTTATCCATTTCTCAACTACTATGTTATTTGGAATTCCATCGAATGTTGGTGGTTGTTGCCTCATGAAGCGGTCTAAAATTGATCCTCCACGTTGTGGATCAGGGTGCTCCATACGAGTAAGGTTATTATTCATAGCCTGAGTGAGTTGTCCCAGTATGGTGATAATCTGATCAGCACCAGTTGTATCACCAGCTCCATTATAATTATCTTGAGTAGGAGGGAAATCCCTACATGGAGTGCGTGCATTGATACAATTTATATTCCTTTTACTAGGCTCCATTTCTAAACATTGGCATAAACTAGATCAGTTTATGAACAAAAATACATAATTCCGTACTTGTAAAACTCTTAACATAAATTGAACAGTTTATGGATATAATCCATATTAATAAAAAGAACTGTTTTCATTGATAGAGTATACACTCATAAACCATTCATAATGATTTGTAATGAAAATGTGAATTATCCTAATCATCTCCCCTAGGAGTGTCGTAACTGAGATTGCAGCAAGGCCCATTGTCTTGAACAAGTTCCAATTCGAGTCTAGCTGAAAGCGGTGTTTTTGGTTTTTACCCCTAGGTACATCTGTGCCAGATCCGCCTCTACCCACTCGTATCCAGACAAGGTTGTATTGCTCGGAAAACTCACAAAATCTCTATAATACCAAAATTCTAGGAAGTTCTTCTATGTTAATCCTCAAAGTCTATCTTCGGGCTATGTTCTCTAATCAGAGTTTATCTAAATTTATCTTCCAAGGTTAGTACTAAACTGCCTCTAATACCAACTGTAATTCCCCGACCGTAGTTACCCAGAGTCAGTGCATTATTGCGTAACATTGACATGATAACAAAAGATCAAGTCTCGAAAGAATGATTAGTTTAGTAGCCTTGGAAACACTAGATACATTCATAAATGTTATATAACATCATAAAGTGAAAACTACAATAACATAGTGTCCATTTTCCACACTCATATCCCCTTCAGACTATCCCCGCAGGTCATTCCTAAAATACTTCTTCACATCCTGGAAAAATTAAAACATTGAAAGGGGTGAGCTCAGATGCTCAGTAAGGATAACAATATAGTGGAAGCTTTCATAAATAAACATTAACATTAAAGGTAATGTATAACTAAAAAAAAGCCTTTTAAACTTGAACTTCATCATAATATGGCAAAAATAAAATGAGATAATTCCATTTACTTATTCACATGGATATTCTACTGGTCGAATAATCACATGCAATATCAAGTACCACTTTCATAATGATGGAATGCATAATGCCAGACTATCATAACCACATAGCCAAGGCCTCATGGCAAGACCAAAAATAAGATTTGGCAAGGCCTCATGCCAAGACACTAGTTTGTGTCGTGAGACATGCCGATGCATTGAGGAGCTATAGCGGGCTCCACCCGTCACTTATTAAGTCCAATGCATTCCCCATATGAACAGGTTTAAACATATCATAAACCATAACATAATCATATCACATAAAACATGCACAAAGGAATCATAACATTTCCACATTTCAATACAAGATATCAATACAAAACATTGATATAATAAAAACATTTTCAAACCCACTTCCAATACGAAAATAAAATAAAATTAAAACTTTGTAATTATTTTTCATAAAAAAATGTTATGGCTTGTAGAGGAAGCCGAAACTCAAATAATGGTCACGGTGGCAGAGAAGTCGTTGTCGCCGCATACATACAACAAGAAAAACATTCTATTTTATCATTTAGTAAAACGCTTCGTATAAAAATATTCCTTTTGAATAAACATAAAATTCAAAGGGGTTTATACACCGTATAAATGAAATCTGTGTATAAAAAAAATATGCCTCAATGAATGGAGATTCAGACAAAGTAACTTAAAAATATCATTTTTTAAATAAAATAGATCTATTATGTGTATTCACTATAAGTACAAATAATTAATGTACAAATACAAGATAGGATATAATAATATCATAACATAATTAGAAAGTATGAGATTAACCCAAAGAACGGAAATTGGGTTTAGAAGTTCCCTTACCTCATGTCCGACTTGACTCGATCATTCATTAATCTTATGAATAATAAACTAGAGTTAATTTCTATTTTATTAAGAACCTTTTTCATGTTCATTATTCCCTTTATATCACTTATTACCATGTTATGAACATTATGTAATTATTTAAGTTAATAAGAGTCATTTTGTCGATCTTTGGTACTTGAGCAAAAAATAAAATTCTTATAATTACAATTTGTTCATGTGGTGAAATATCCATTATATCCGGAATTATATCATGATTTAGATATGATATATATCCTATATATCCATAATATACATGCATTTAAAATATTTCATAACATTTAGAGGTAAGAAATGAAATGCACCGTTCATGGAGACGGTAAGTCGTACGTACATATGAATGCTACTTTAATTTCTAATTCGTATTTAATGGAATGAAGTTATAATTATATATAGGTATAATACAGTTCCAGTATAATTTAATTTATAATACCATTTACTCCATCCTTTATACATCCCACATATGGCATTAATGATTCAAATCACTTTGAGGGGGCGGTAGTCCGCACTTCCTAAAATGAAATTATCGCGTTTACCCATAATGGAAATCGTAAATATATGCCATAAATGAAAAATACAGAATAATAATAAAAACAAAAACATAATATATATCATATATAAAAATAGTTTCATCATAATGGCCACCTTTTAAGGTGTTATATGAGTGTTGAACAATCATCGTTTTGTGAGGAAAAAATTCACCATCCACAGAAACAATATGTTCTTTAACCATTAGATGTAGGTGTGTGTAAGTGTAGCTCGAATACATCTTATAAACTCATCCTAGTATATTGAAGATACTGGTTCTGTTACAAAATAATGGAATAAAAATAGTTTTTGGGGTTGGAGAAGAAAAATAAAAAAAAGAACATAAAAGAAGACATTACCTTAAAATCGGGTAACTCTTTTTTGATTTGAGCCAAATGCTTCCTTGGGAACAATTATTCCCAAAGTGAGGCTTCTAGGAGTAAGAGAGGGAAGTTTAGAGTGTATTTTTGCAGAGTTTGGCCGATCCAAAAGGCTTTGAAGGTGTGAGTAAGGTGGTAGTGGTGGGGGCCTTTTATAAGAGGAGACGATGGGCGCTCTTGGAATGTTATAAAAGCATACTTTATTATAAAATGATTTTAGGATTTAAAAGGTCCCAAAATTATATATTTCGAGGATAAGGTGATAAGAGTTCTAAATACACACATAAAATAGGTTTTTGACATGTTTAGGACTTAGATTTTACATTATCTTTTCATTTTATTTAAATCGTTAAATAATGAGGTAATCGCTGGATCATCATGGTGTCATAACTAATTTACATTATTGAATGTCTAAAAATTATTAAAAAAATATCATGATGTGGGAAATATTTTTATCTTTATAATTAATTTTTATAGTAAAAAATATGACTTGTATAACCCCATTTAAAAATTGTTTTAGTAAAACCACTCATATTTGTGACATTTTTATTTTAACATTAAATAAAACGTTATTAATGTCATTTTCCTACCAAATTGGCTCCATGGGGTCCCCAAGTTTACCCATGGATTGTATTCATCGGCCATGACTCATCCAATATGGTTAGGACAAGTGTAAATTTATTTTCATACATTTATAATATAATTTGTACCTTAAATTTCACTAATTACCTTTAATCGCGACTAATTAACTTAAAAGTTACTATTCACCAAGAACATTTAATCCCATTGAACCACATTTTACTTCCTAATGACAACCGTGTTTGTCAGATTTTTGATAATAAAATCACAGAAGTGGTAATGTTTCATTTAAACGAAAAATCGGTTTTTTAACTACCCCTTAGTGGTTTCACTATTCATCAAAAAATGAAGTTTTTTAGAATAATGCCGAAAATTCACCCAAAGCTATCATTGATATTCCAAATTCAAAAATGATGTCTATTTAAAAAAAATTACAAACATATAAGTTTCATTAATTAATTTTATAATTAATTCCCACTGTCACAACAAATAACGTGTTTTTAAGAAACAATATATATCAAAAGATTGACAATTGTTTATATCCAATTTCAAAGTGAAATTAATTCTAATGAACACCATTGGATAAAAGGGTAAAAATATATTCTAATAATACTTTAAAATCAATTAATAGTATAATTTATCACTATAAAATATTTTGATTAAAAAAGTTCTTTTTAAGTATTTTTCACTATTCATAAAAAATAGGAAGTTCTCAAAAAATTACAAAAAAATTAACCTAGGATAATTTCGATATTCCGAATACAAAAATGAAGTCCATTTTGAAATATAAAATTTATATAATTTCAAAAAGTGTGTATTACTATTCATAACTGCTACTTTGATTGGTCGTGGTGTGTTTGAATCTCAAGGTTGCGTACAACACATGCTGCTCTATTATTCAAAGAGAAGAATACCATGGAATCTTGGGGTGTTACAACATGATATATATTCACCGCTCTAGGATATACCACTAAAATTGAACTATTTATATACAAAACTTTTACATCATGGGTAACACCATGTGATTTTATAATGAATTCTATTTCATGTTTTTCCAGAAAAACTAATTTTAAATGAAACTTGATATACTATAGAAATAATTTTATTTAAATATTAATATTATAATAAATATCTTTTTTTGGTGGGTATAAAAATGAGTAACCACAATATGAAATATATTTTTAAAACATTTCCTACTAATTTTTTATTATAATTCTTATAAAATATTTACAAAATTATATGAATTCACTTATATTATCTTAAGAATATGTAATTTTAAAAAATTGTTACTTTATATAAATGTTGAATTTCATTATATTTTGTGTTTTTATTTAAAAGTTGTATTTTTTAATGTCATTGTTTGAACATTATAATGTAAATTTAATTTTTCACATCATAATTTAAAAATATCATTAAGATGAATTTTGTGGGTTTTTTAGAAATAATTGACTTTTGGCCGAATATCGAAAACATGCAAAATTTGTAAATAATGATGAAATTATGAAATAATCAAGATATTGTAATGAATTGAATTATTTTGAATAATATTTTACAAACCAAAAAACAATCTATTATGAGTTATAATTCATTCAAAAATATAATGTTTACAATATAAATATATGTTAAACATTTTTAATTAAATTATTGTTTTAATATAAGTAAACAATATTTATGAAACTTCTATTTTTATTATGTTTCAGAAAGGTATATTTTAGTTTTTAAATTAATTTATATTTAATAAATTATTCTGGGACTAAAAATAATCAAGTAAATTCAATAGAAATTATAATGATAGATGATTTTTAACAAAAAAAATATTTTCCATTAAATGGGTATTTTAATGGAAACATGTTTCATTGAATTCTATTAAAAAATATTAAAAGTAATTTAAAAATAAATTTAAATTGAATATTGAAAAATGTATTTCATATTTTTAGTAAACTGGATAAAATATATAAGTAGTTCAATTTCATTTTTGGTAATGAATAATAGTAACTATGGTAAAAAATCACCATGGTAAGGGTTAAGAAAATTAATTCTGGTTAAAACTAATTGATAATGTTCAAATACTATTCTTAAATATTATTTTAAGATATTATTTTGACCATTAAAACTGTTTATTTTATTTCATATTATTTTAGTTCCACTTTCTAATGATTAAGGATTTATTTTATTTTCAATCTAATAATAATTAAAAGGGTGCCACTCTCCTCACTTATAAAAAGGAACCTCCAATTCTAGATTACTCAAAAAAAACATGATCTATTTTTCTCATCCAATATTTATAAAAATACCTTTCCCAAATCCCTACCTATGTCCGTGTAGTCCTACTTTCACTAATTTAACAATCATAGAAGGATTATGTGGTAACATATAAGATGTTTTCTACTAGACTTGTATAAATCATTACCGGGTGTTTTTATTTCCATTTCTTCTTCCAAATATTTTAAATATTTATTAATAAAGATGATATGATTAAATAAGTATACGGGATAAAATTAAATTTTATAATGTTGATGTAAAAACCATTTTTCATCTATTGTTCCATACAATGTGAAATGAAAGTATATCTCGTCCATATGAGTTTGATCAGACCTCATCGAATCAATGGGTATCATTTTCATCATCATTTAAAATTTCAAGTAAAAATTATGGATAAAAGTAATATATATATGTAATTAATGATATAATTACGATTCTATGAAGAAAATATGTTTTATTCTTCTTACCCTTCATTCTATTATTAAATGATAATCTCTCTCATGCATACGTGTGGACAACCACCTTAATGCTTCCATGCGGTTTATTTTTCATTGCATTCTAACAAGGTTGGTTATAAGACTTAACTAATGAATAAATGTAAAATATATAATAGTATTATAATTTTTTGAAATTAATATAAAATATTTTTTATTTATTTTTCACTGAATAGAAAAATGGAAATGTCCCTCATTGTACGAGAAAAAAAACCACCTCAATGATATGAAATATTTAATTTTTAATGTCCAAAATTTTGGTATGGTTTAAAAAATGAATTTAAAGTATAAACATGATAATTATTTTTAGGATAATATTTTATTATTTTGTAACAATTACAAAATTTTATCTTTTTCAACACACTAATGATAATATAACGTTACAAACAAAACAACCCCAAAACATCCAATTTAATATTAACAAATATAATAACTAAATAAAAATTGTTAAAAATTGATATAAAGTTAATAATATTAATTCAATTAATATGAAAAATATTTTAAATAATGAATAAAATAAAAAAATATTAATATTTAGGAATACAAAAAGATGAACGTGGCTAGTCAGTATAAAAGGTATGATATTTTCAGTCCAATTTTCCTTTATTTAGGATATATACAATTATCACAACATGTTTCTGATTTTTTGGGGTATATATTAACATATGGAAACATTTTAATAATAACTTATATAAATTTAAGTGGTTTACAAATCCAATTCATTTTTTCCCTTAGTGTTTCTTTGATGTAAAGTAGATGAAGAAATAAATTATTTTTCTCTATAACATATTTGTTAATGACTTAAGACATTGTTCATCTTTGTGCATGCTCATTTAATTATTTCAAGAATATTTTAATTTAATCATAATAAATTATTAATATTAATTTACCGCTACTTTTGAAATTATTTATGTTTATTTAAAAATTATTTTTTAGTGTTTTCCGTTATGTTATTTTTTAGTTTCATTAAATAGAGTAAAAAAATATTATTTAATATAAAAACATGAATATATTTTTCATTATCAGGTCTATTCATTATTATCTAGATTCCACAAAAAAATCCTGATTTTTTTATATCTTATTTCCCATTATTTTGGGATATTTTTTATTTTTTTAATAATAATTGATATTTATCATTTTTTGTGCATAGATTAATTATATTTATATATTTATATTATCTTGAATATTATATGAGATTTTATAATGAAAATGATATATAGTATGTGACTTTATCAAGATACCCTTATTATACTTATTATATGACAACGGATTAGCCTAATACAGATCTCCAATGAATTTGGTATAGTGATTGAGTTAATACGGATTTAGTTACTCCTAATTGATATATAGGAATTACTATGATGTTTAATTATTATTATGGGTTATTGTAATTGTAAATGTAATTTTCCCCCATATAGGAACATTCTATTTTATTCTTGTAATTGTTTGTAAAGAAAATGATTTGATTTTTTAGGGTAAGATAATGGACTCTTGATTAAAGGGAATGTTTATAATCATATAACATATAATGTATTGTTTTCATGAGTTATAATATTTTTTACTTATAATTTATGATTGTTAATTATTCATTTTTTCATGTATAAAATTTTCATGTAAATTATCGTTTTTTAAGATGATTTCATGAGTAATTACTGAATATTTTAATTTAAATTTTTATTATGTAGAAAAGAATTTTTTTATGGGTTTTTATGATTTTTAAAAAGATATAATGGGTTTACTTTATTATTACACCCCTTAACGAGGGATTTTAATGAAACATAGTCAAATGTTTTCCATATGAATTAATCATGTATAAGTAATATGATAAGTTCATTAGTAACATCAGTGGTGAAACAACTTGAATGATGAAAATTTTTCTACAACAAAACATGAGTATAAAAATTTAAAAACATTTCCCAATATATATATATATATATTTAAAAGTGATTTATATATATTTAAAAAATATATATATATTTATGGTTTTTATTTTTGTAATTGAAGAAATAATAAAATTTATTAAATTTATAAGATGGTTTATTAAGATTTTATATATTAACATCAATGTTTTTGGTTAAGTTAATTTAGTGGAATGGGATGTAACCAAGTTAGTGATTGGTGTGAAATGTACTAAAAATGTTTTTGGAATGAGAATATAATTAGAATAGAACATATCGTACATAATCATGTGATTATTTGTTACTAGATATCTCAAATTATGAATATTAACTTAAACCTATGTTATTTTCCTAACACAAAAAATAAAAGGAAAATGTGTTTTGATAGAACTTTAATTGATAAATTGCATGAAGGTTATATTTTTATGAACTAGCCTGGGTACACTCATAACCCAATAACCTAGATGGAATTGTCATAGTTGTAAGGTAATTCCCAATCTTTGTGGGATAGAGACTAAAACATATAATCATACAAAATTTAAGATGGAATGGACTTTTCCATAAACATAGTGGAAGTAACAAAAAAAAAGACACTATTCATTCATATTAAACTACACATTGAGGAATGATATTGAATTCAAACTGGTATAGAAGCCCAATGATCTATAGATACGTACAATAAAAATAGGGGAAAATCAAAATTAACAATTCAGACACAACTCACCAAGTCAATGGATCAATAACTAGAACCATATCAATGTGCTGCTTTACCCCTACCCGAACATGGAATGAGATAATCTATGGACCCCCAAAGGAATAGTTTGGGTGGTATCTAAAACCCCAGTAGGGTGTCACCAAGGATTCCATAACAGTTTCCAAAATTAAATTAACTAAAGAGAGATTTCAATTTAATATATATATTTTCATCATTTCCAAATAATATTTAAACAACTCAATCGTTACATTATGAGTGATGAAAATACAATTAATCCAAATTTTACATTTTAATTGATGGAAATATTTCCAAAATAATGGCTTAGAAAGAATTGTATATATATATATATATATTATAAAGTTAGTGGCATATAAAATAGCATACAAAAAATAATGGAATATATTTTAGAAATTGATAATTAAAAAACTTGGTCATATTCCTAAAAGGAAATATAGTTATAAGATAAGGGACTACACACACTCAATGTGAAACTGCTATATGAACATAGGTCTCATTGATCTGAGGTCAAAGATGACTCATCATCATCACCTAAGGTTTGTGACATGTTTCATTTATGTTTTAGAACATTATATAATTATAGGGTGATATCAAATTACCACACTAACTACATATGTATTGAATGAGTTCTATTACAAAATCAATTATGGGAAATTTATTTCAAGAAACCGTCAAATAAAATTAAGCCCCATTATCAATTTCAAATATTCCATTTTTCCATTTAGAACCCATAAAAATGTTTTTTCATCCAATCACGCCTTTTCGCCTTTATAAAACCGTAAGGTTTCTATCAATACAATTTTAAGACATTATCTAACATCATACATTGAAATCAATTCATAATTTAAATTCAAAAATTCACCATCACAGTTAAATTCATAAATTTATTTTATAAAAAAATCCATCAATTTAACAATATATCTCCAATTCAATAGAATTTGATTTTTTTAATATTTTCCTTCAAATAAACAATTTAAATTAAGTAATTTAAATTTCACCAATTACCATAATCACATCCTAATTAAAGGGAATTGGGTTTTCCAAATATCATGCCAAAAAACTATTTAAAAATTCCCAAATTCAATGGAATTCGGTTTTTAATCAAACGATTGAAACAAAATTCATTTAGTCAAATCAATTGAAATTAATATAATATTTTAGGATTAATAAAAATCATCCATTCTAATAGAAACACCTACCTTGGGATCAATATATCATGAATCACCAATCCTTAACAAGGAATCATCATTGGAGAATGATGATCATGAAATCAAGGTAACAATGATCAAATATAAGGTTACAGACCCAAATTATAGGGTGATATATTTATAAATAAACACATGGATCCACATTGCCATAGGGGGGGAGAGAGCTTATGGGTGAATGAGAATAGTAATAGGAAACTAATGGGGAGAAGTTCAAACGACATTCTTCAAGCTTTAATCCACTTTCGGGAGAGATATGAGTGGATAAAAACTCTATTTCAGATCTCCAAGGAAGGTATAAATCATTTGTGGGTCATTTTGGTCCCTTAGGGACCTAAAGGGGGGTCATGATTTTTTAATCAAAATTATAGGAAATTAATAATAGGTACACATGGTTAGCTTGGTAGACCCGCATGGTTAGACCTTGTCATGCGAAATAACCCTGTGCATAATTTATATAGTGCACATGGTTTCTCTATAGATGGTGAATGATCTGAAAATCCATTTTCCACATATTACAAGCCCTACTACATGGGTTTTTATGGTTTTTATTCCGAGGGTACATGGTTTCAGAAAACTATATGCAGACAGTTTACTACCGCATAATTTTCAAAACACTCAAAATTTCAACCTGAACACTCCAACAAACCGAACAAATGCATGATTAAAAGTATGGGTTTAGGAATACCTAAAAATAGTAATAAGAACTTACAACATCCCAACCATAGGAAATTTATTTCCGCAAAAATCCTATGAAGAATAATCCATCCCAAAAAGAGTAGGAAACTTCTATATCTTCATTTCATAAATATCCCACATCGCATGAGAATCTAAAACCTGCATCCATAACACTCATACCAAATGTATCATCCTACAATGAAGTACCTTGGTTAAAAGAACAAACTATGTTGACTGGTCATTTAGTCATGGATAATTATGGTTCAACCTTAAGATCACTCCTTCTCATAACTTGAAATGAATCATATATATACATATGAGGCTGAGATAATTGAAATACATTCTATATCGATGTCAACTGTGGTGGATGTTCTAAATGGTAATAATCTTTTCCCATATTCTCACCAACCACAAAATGTCGCAGAAAAAGGACATAGTTTTCCTTGCCTCCCAAGTCATCGATGGTCCATCAAGGGTGATAATTTCAATATCACATGGTCTCCAATTGAGAATTCTTATGTTCTTTGATGACAATCAAAATAACACTTATATTGACTTTGTGACTTCAACATCCTCTAATGAATCAAATAAATATATTTTTTTCTCTTGGACCAGGCTCAGTCTAATCAATGAACATTCACCAATATCTATCCAAAAAATATATATTTATAGGACCTTTCTTATAAGGACTCAAAAGGGTCCATTATAATCATATATTGGTAACTATGTTATACAGATACTCAACCGGTCCCAATTTATTAATCCAAGAACCCCCCAATGTCGAGAACATAATCCCAATGAATATTATCAAGAATATGTATATATCATTCCAACTAGACATCAAAATGTTGATGTGATGTCATACATAAATGGAGATAAGATCCCAGTGCCTCCTAAGGCCTCCCAAAAAAATAAAAGTGAACCGAGGATCCCAATCAGAGACTATAGCATATTGTACTTGTGAAAATGAAAAATCTCTTTCTCATAGATATTTTACATCTTTTAAAATATTGTTGTATCATAAATGGGTATAATGTGTACTTATTTATCCATCCTCTTGATTAAAACACTTATCACGTTATTCTTTATCTGGGTACATGGGAACCCAACCAAAAATTCCATAGAGATCTCATCCCACATCCAAGTAGGGACAGAATGTTGTTGAATGAAAGCAAATGTTTTGGGAGCTCAACCATAAAATGTTGGCTTGTATTAGAATGAGATGCAAACTAATTTATTCCCATTCTCATACATATCTGCCAAAACTACCACCACATGTTATATAACATCTTCATGGTTACATGGTGCACTTCCCATTGAGAACTATGGAAATCTCCCCTCACATATTTTCTTATTAAAGATGGTAACCCAAAATGGTTTAAAAATCATATAATTCATCTTTGTAAAATAACCAATTAACAAAGGTCTCCACACAGAAAAGATAGTCTCTAATTATATTTAACTCATCATCAAGATGGTGTTCCTAAATAATGAATTCAAGAAGAGTGGATTTCAACTGACCAATGGAAAAGGTAATCTATTCCCCTAATTCTTAGACTCCAATATAAAACTATGAAATATGTAACATCAATTTCCACTCTTCATTTGATTCTCCCAATGCTCGGGTCATATGTTTCCAACTCAACGAATTTCCAATGACATTCCCATTCCATGTGGTATATATGATATTGAAATAAAAATACTTATGGTATTCCAACCACATCCTCTGGATGATAGTCAAATATTTTTGAGATAAGATATAAGTCAATATGTTATAGTTTTAATACATTGAAAACCATTTTTCATAAAGATAATTCTACTAACACTTAACTGCATTCATCACAGCTCCATGTTTGAGGTCATGGTTTAGATAATTATTCTCTAGTGGCCTAAGCTGAATATATCCATATGAAATGACATGATCACGATGCTTACAAACATAATCCAAGAAAAAACCAAATACATCATAGAAGGCCATAGAGCCCTACCCAACCTCTACAAGAGTCAAAAACTACGCAGTAGAAAAGATACATTATAATTCTAAAAAATGAGAATTCTCATCCCATGAAATATTTACCCCCTTTTGAGTCAGATCAATCATCTTAGAATCCATCATTGATAACACCTTAACAAACAACCTATAAAATCTAGCTAAACCCAAGATTCTCCAAAAATTAAAAACCTAACATGGTTAATCCCATGTGATAACCACCATATCCGTCTAATGATCAAATAATATTCAATGTTCTGACACCACCTGTTTCTAGATCATCACTTTCTGGATCCAAAAATAAAATTTATAAATAATTTCATAAAGTCACTGATTTCTTAGAAAAATATGAATATTTCTCAGATGATTAACATGACCCTACACATACATAGAGTAAAAAATGATTTCACAGAAAAATAATTTAAAGAAGGCATCTAGATACTCATGGAAATTACATTTCATTACATTCATGAAAATTTAGACGCATTGGTTAAACCAAATGGCATGATAAGATACTCATAATGGCTATACCCACTCCAAAAGGTGGTTTTTAAAATGTGATATTATTTTACCATCAATTTATCTTTACCATATCGAATATTGATCTTTGAGAAGTGCTTTTCCCCTTTTAGTTAATAAAATAGATCATGAATCCATGACCAATGAAATTTTTTCATTATCATAACTTGATTGATTTATATATAATCAACCCATAGGCATAGTAAACCATTATATTTCATAGAGAAGAGAACCATCGTCACGCAAGGTGAAACACTCAGGAATATGAAGCCTCTATCAAAAATATTTTCCAACTAGGAGTTCATCATCTTCAATTTATCTAGTTACACATGGTAATAATGAATAGAAATTTGGTGAGTACCATAAATTATATCAATGAAAAACTCTACCTCCATTACTAGTAGAAAACCAGATATTTGAGAAGGATCCATGTCTAGAAACTTGACGAAAACTAGAGGGTGGTCACAACTCCAATATTCTCACTCCAGATCAAAGGAAAACATAGATATAAATTTAACTAACATGGGAAATGAATTCCAGAGTCTTCTCTACCTTGGGAACTATTATCCTTGGAGGATATGTCACACAACTCTAGGTGTAGCAGATAATACCCATCGAAGATAATAATTAGTCTATGATTTATTAGAAATGAGAAAATCCATCCAAAAATTAGCATCAAGAGATTTAATGTTGAGAACCATAAAACACTATGTAGGCTCAACATATGTTAGATATAAAACAAAATAATGAATATATAGAACTTGATCTCTCTTAGTACCATGGGGTATAGCAATATACATAACATAGGATAAAATATCCATAGGAAGATTTATTATATTAAAAAAATGGTTTGAAATAAAATAATGAGGTGAAATATTATAAAATGGTTCATTCACTAATAATGAAGTTGTGTTAATGGTAATTATCATTTTCACTACACCCATATTCTCTTCCTCTGGGGATTCATTCACTGTGTGAAGAGGCTTTTTTCTAGACGTCTATGGATGGAATGATTTTTCTATTGATTCATCTGATTTTATTTCATTTTTAGAAGGTGTTGATGATATGTTTCCACTACACAGAGTTGAATAAACATTGAATAATATCTTTATGTTACCCAAGTATCTACATGATCTAGAGTTATTGGCTACCTCAGTGAGAACCCACTTCATATTCCATGGCTTTCACACTAGTAACAAACCAAATGACCTTTTTCAGACACTACTTAAGGTTTATAAAAACCCTACTTCTGAGAACCACCATGATAATCATGACACTTTCTCTTTCCATTATAGGAATTCACACATCCACTAGGAGAAAATAAAACTCTGGATAATGATGAATTACTATCGAATTCAATTTTTACTGTCAGTTCTCTATAAATAACATCGTCCTAGAGAGAATGATTCAACAAGAAAACCTAAAAAAATATTTAATCATATTCCCAACTCAAACTATAAATCCTTCATCTTCCCATTTGATAATATATATGTTGAAAATTATATTGTATCAACAGAATAGTTTTCATAATTTTTCACAATCCTATCAGTCTGTTCAAGTTTGAAAAACTAAATGGTCTTTGCTAACAACATTGACTCAAGATAGAACTGGTTTTGAAATGAAGAATTATTTCTGTAAAATCAAAGACATCTTGTTTATATTTTTTCACCATCATTTCTAACAAAATCCTTCTTGGTCTTTACAGCATAAATATGGCATAATTCACCTTGATTTCATTGGTTGTGTCATGAAACACAAACCCACATTCTATCCTACTCAACCATTCCCCGACCTCTTTTGGATAATTTGATCCCTTGAATGACAATGATTTATAGTGAAGAAACTATGGTGAAAAAAAATTCAAAACATACCTTAAAGGTAACCAATCAAATAGACAAATAATAGAAATTAATCCCATCTTATAAACAATAACATTTTGATTGAAACCTATCCAAATAAAAAAGAGAGGAAATACTACATGTAATCATCAATACCTATTTCCCAAACCACCACTGGTGACTTATGGATCATTAAGGTGAGAGTCGAAAAGGAACTAGATCACAACTAACTTCTACTTCCTACAAACATTTCCCAAATTCATATTGACATCATGATAAGTAGCTCCACCTGAACCATTGATACCACTTTATCACAAACTAGCCTAGGTACCCTGGTAACCTTATTGTTGGTCCAACACTCACATATCCCAATGGGAATTCACTATCCACATGTGTTGGTGACTAGAACCTGTAAACATATAAAACTAAATAAGGAATTATTTTTTCCCTAAACATTACATATGTAATGAAAAAATACAATATGAATAAAAAATAAACACTATATATAAGAATGTATCAGAAGTCAGATAGTCATAACATCCCTAATTATTACAAAAATGTTCTACACAAGTTGAGAAAATATCATAAGTCCCATTTCAAACACAACTCACCATGTTTTGGGATGAATAGCTATAACCACCTCCTAGTGCTTCTTTACCCCAACTCGAAAATGGATTGAGGTAATATAAAAACACTTGAATTCACATTTAGGGTATGAGATGAAAATACCAGTAGGGTCTCTCAAAGGATTCCATAATAGATTTCTTTATTAAATTAACCCAAATGAACCTTCAATTTCAAATAGACAGTTTTTTAATTTCAAAATCATGTTTAAACAAATGATGCTTTACATTACTAATAATGGAAATAATTGTAAAAAAAATTTACACAATTAAATTAATGGATATATTTATAGAAAAATGGATTAGTTACTAATTTTATCTAAAAATTGTTTATATAAATCAGGTGTCTTGTAAAACATTTTTCAAAAAATATGCCATATATTTTGTGGAATAAAAAAATGAGACACAAGGTCATATTCCTAAAAGGTATGATAGTTCTCGGCTAAGAAACATTACACTCTAAATGTGTCCTGAAAATATATACATACATTCCATTTATCTCAGGTCATAGAGAAATCATCAACATTTCATAAGGGAAGTGACATGCTTTAATTATGTTTTAGAAAGTTGTAGAATTGTAGTGTGTTGTCCTGCTAACAAATTAATTACCAATATCTTGCATGTGATCTATTAAATAAAATAAATGATAAGCAATTTATTTCAAGAAACCTTAAAAAACAATTAGGTCTCTTTCTCCATTAAAAATATTAAAAGTTTGCATTTAAAAACCATAATGCGGTATATTCATCAAATCATTAATATCCAACAAGATAAACCCCTAAGGATATTTTCAAAACATTCTTAATAAATTTTAATATATCAGAATTTAAAATCATTTCATAATTCAATTTGACTAAGTTAATTTAAAAAATTAAATTCAATAATTTATTTTTTCACAAAATTCCATATATTTAACAATAAAACCACAATTCAATTGAATATGAATTTTTCATATTTTTACATAAAATTTACCATTTATATTAAATGATTCAAATTTAACCAATTTCTATAAAAACATCCTAATTAAATGGAATTATTTGTATCCCAATTTTATGAAGAAAACAAACATTTTCCCAAACCCTAATTCAATGGAATTGGAATTTTGTCCAAATAAATTAAAGCAATATCATTTAACTCAAGAATTTGTAATTTAAATAACAATTTGGGGATAATAAAAGTTTGGGGTCATAGAAAAACCACCTACCTTAGGATCACAGATCATAAATCACAATACCATAACAAGGATTCATCAACGAAAAACAATGACAATGAAATCTTGGTTAAAAGGATGAATCTTATGGTTAAAAACACAAAACAGAGGGTATTGTAACCATAAATAAACATGGGGATTCATGGATCCCGGGGGAGGAGAAGAGAAACCATGAATGATAAGAATGAGAAGAGAAATCTAACCAAGATATGATCATGTGGCATTCCTCATGCTTCTATCTTCTTCAAATATGGATCTAAGGGGGAAACATTTCTCGGTAGATGTAATGAACCAAAATTTTATTAATTAAAATTATTCCCGATCTAATTAAATTAATTATTATGTAAAATTGTTATATAAAATATGCACTTGGTTTTATTTTTTCTTATTTAAATATTCTATTATGAATTGTGACCGTTTATAATATAATTATTGAACAGTGATCGCATGATTAGTATAAATATAGGGCTTTAACAAATCCAATTTACTCAGACAAAGGAAGTGATTTCCTCATCCAGTATAATTACTCTATATGTGGCCTATTATTTTTAGTTCAAGAAGGAGGTGGCATCACTAGTCTTTACTCATGACCAATCCGAAGTTGAGCTTCAACATGTTAATCTTGAACGGAACCTCCTACGAGAGAATTGGAAGTTAATAGAGAGTACCAACTGAGTGATTTTATCTGAGCCACTCCTAGGGTATATCACCATCGCACAACATACACTTAGTTAATATGAAGTTGTTACAAGGGGTAATGTAACAATACACTAGGAATTTGATTCTGTGCATTATTTTTATATATAATAAAGAATATACATTCATTTTATCATTGTTATTTTGTAAATAGTTTTTTGAGAACAAATAATATTGTTGTTAATATTAAATTTAGAAATATAAGTTGATTAATTATATTGTTTTTGAATTAAATAATATTTAAATAAAATATAATTACAAAATTACTTTTTAATAAATATAAATTATCATATAATTTTTATGAATACAATTGTAGTTTTTATTAAGGTTTAAAATCTGTTTTTGTCAAAACCGAAGAATTTTGATAAAATTCAGTTTTTATATTGAAATTATGAATTCAAATACATGAAACATTAATGAAATAAAATTAATTTTATTTTGGGAATCAGGATGTTGAAATTATCCAATGATGATTTTTTATAATTTGCTGAGACAGTCAAATTTTTGGGTAAAAATTTAATAGCTTTAAAATATATAATGTGTTTTATGACAACTAAATGACCCAATAGTGATGTAATAAAATAATATAAATGGTATTTTCTGCCAATATATGTTTTAAGATTAAAATAATGTGATTTTTGTTTTTTTTTGATTAATTTCATGGTTCCTTAGTGGACCATCTATGATTTACAAAAAAAATTTCACTTTTAAAATGTTCTCTTTGAGAGTGTGACTGACATACACATAATCAAGCCTAATATTTTAATAATTAAGGAAATTGGACTTATAATTTTCTTACACTCCCCTTTCCAAAAACCTTGGGCAATAACCATGGGAATGTTTGTGAATTTGATTAGTTTAATGTGTGGTGTCCAAAACCTAAATAATAAAGAATTCCCTCTCTTTTCCTATATAAACCCACCAATGATTCCAATTCCTCTTCACTCAAAGACATTAGAGACTAACTAATCCATGACCTACTCTATATATAGTCCTACAAAGGTGCCCTAATCTTCCAATAAGTATCTCTCAAGCCTCGTCCAACCCATTGCAATGACACCTCCAAGTAAAGGATTTCTTCTTTTCTCATCTGTGTCCAAATTACATTATGTTATTATAAAAAAAAATTTCAATTAAAAATCATGGGGAATGAATTAGAACCTCACCAATACTGCCCTATTTATGTTTGAATTTTGAGATACCCCTTTATCTCTCATTAATTCCCCCATGCTCACATGTTACCACACCGAAATTCTGTAAGGAATTTCTCTCTCTTCATTTACATTCAAGAAATTATTTGGTATTATGAGTCACAATTCCATTAAATATGTTGGAAAAATTATCTATATGGCACCATTACTGTCCATTTTATATAAATATTATTAAACATGATTTTCTCTCTCATCAACCATTTTTATGAATTCTTACGTCACGCTGTTATGCTGTCGAAATTGCACCACGATTTACCAAGACAAAGTCATCGTGTTTTGAATACCATGACCATTTCTCTCTAAAGGGTATTCACCTTTATTCACATTTACATATTGATTGTATAGTTTCATATAATGATTCCACATTTCTTTATCTTGGAATAAATGATGATGTTTAATGAATCCATGTTATTTGATCCAAGTGGCACACTTCTGTATGAAAATAAATGATTATAAAGGGTGCACCCTAATATCGCTCAAATGCATTGGGTAAAGATTAGTATCATGATACATCAAGTGGAATGAATTTTTACTCATTATAATTCCAGTGAAATGAGTTTTTACTCATGTTCCATGTACAATGATCCTTGGATCATGCTAATATAATGTTAAATGTTGTTGCGACATTTCGATGTTATGATCATCATGTTATATCATGCCTTTATGTTCATGTTTTCATTATTCTCCATTGATTTTCATATTTCCTAAAATGTATTGTATTATTCATGTTATTCCTTTTTTACTCCCTTACTGGGATTTATAGCTCACCCTTTAATTATGCATGTCCTCAGGTTATCTCATGTAATGAAAAGTACGAATAAATGATGTGGTCATGTAATAGAAGTTTTCACTTAGATGTTTCTTTTTTATGTTTTAGGTTGTTATGTAATATTCTTAATACCAAAAGAAACTATAACTCTTGATCTTATATGTTGTATCATGTGAATGATTTATGTAATAAATTATGTTTAACAGTGAAATAAAGTGCATGACTGTTATAGTTGGAATTGGAGGGTAGGTTTAGTTATATTTGGAATTAGGATTAGAAAACCCCAGTGAAAGTCTTTTGGATAAGACTAAGTATAATAAAAACATCCCAAATTTTTGGTTAGTATTGATTATGGGGTTTATCAAGAAAATACATCCTTTCCTGGATATGAACAGGTAGAGGCGGCTCTGGCACAAATGTATCTAGTGGTATAACTCGAAAACAATGCATTGAGATAGACTCGATCAGAAACTAGTGCACAACAACAGGCCTTGCTACAAACATGTTTATGAAACTCTCAGTGGATATGCTTTGGTTAATTCATAAGCTTAGTATGAACCATTATTAAGGGAATAAAAAATATCCACTAAGAATATATGTTGGGAATTATATCATGGATAACATAGATTAGAGCATATACATTCATTGGATAAATAAATAAGAGTAATTCATATTTTATCCCTTTATGACTTTTTATTATCATTTTATGTGTTCACCTAACTTTATTTTTATTCTATCTAATGGATGGTAATAGAAGGAATCATGCTATTAATTGATGCGAAGATCAACATGATTATTGTTCTAATGAGATGCCCAATATGATGGGAGTAGGAATCACAAACATTGTCATGAGACTATCTCAATTAACTCAGGATTTGAATAGAAACATGGGTCAAGAGTAACTTTCAACACCCTATGAAAAAAAATGTCACAAACGAGAGCTTCATGAGACAAAGTACTCCTAATTTTAATAGATCTTTTGATCCCTCAATTGCCAAAAAATGGATCAACTCCATTGAAAAGATCTTCCCCACACATAAATGTTCCCAAAAAAGAGAAGGTTCTTATGGATTCTTATCGTATGGAGGGTGAAGATGATCATGGTGTACATTGATAAGAAATTATTAATCATGATGAAGGGAACGAGGCATTGCAATGGATGGATTTCTCGAAAAAAATATCCGATAATTATTTTCTGCCTACCTCTAACATAAGATGGAAACAGACTTACATTCCCTCATGAAAGAAGATGATAAATTCATTGGAGCATACAAGGAAGATTTTAGAAGTATTTCAAGATATAACATTGTCTTTGTCGTTACCCTCAGAGGAAAAGGATGAACGGTTATTTGGTGGGCCAAAACCCAGCTTACAGAAATCCCTAGAGAGCCCTAACTTTGAGAGATATGAAGAAATGTTCTGATGTGCCCTCGATGTCTAAATGAAGATCAGAGAATCTCAGGGGTATCATGGGAATATAAAGCGTAAGGTGGAATATAATTATGTCAGTCTGATGCAAAAATACATTGTTGCTAAAATAATATAGCACCCCACTTGCCAAAAGGTTCGGAAATAATCACCAATACAATTTCCTAAAGGGGATGATGAAATTGATTTAGGTGTGGAAGATAAGGGAACCATTCCATTAACTTCTAACATGAATAACTCATGACTATGATAGAAGAGAGTAATATTCCATTGGAACCTCAATGCATTGTTCATTGCTTCAATAGAAAATAATTACGGCACTTTTAAAACTAATTCCATAAGACAAGGGTTTTCGGAGGTAACCAATAACATCCAAGGCATGAATGGTGACTTTTTTCCATCACTAACACCGATGTGAACCCCATCAACGATGTGGTGACATGTATGCTAGTTATTTATTAATGTATAGAGAATATAATTTTTGATTCTAATTCTATGCATTCTTTTTTATCTTTAATGGTTAGTAGAACAATCCCAAAACCCCCACAAATTGTGGAAGTAAAGAAGTCGGTGAGAATGGAAAATGGGGAAATCATTGCATCCCACGAATATAACTCCTCTAATATGATACCATTTTTAATGAACTTCCCAGAAAATCTTGTAATACTCCCTCTGTGATAATTTGATTCAATTTTTGGAATGGATTGTATTTCTATATATAGATCCAACCTAAATTGCTGTGAGAGGGAAATCACTTTCCATATGGAGAATCAACCTCCGATTCTGTACAAGTGCAAGGAGGAGGATATATTTTCTTTAGAACCATCATCACAAATGTGGATATTAATTCCTTATAAGAAAATGTAGCATGCTTCTGTTATTGAGTCTATGGAATCAACCATCCTTGAATACATGCCTATTGTGAGGGAATTCACTGACGTGTTTCCCAAAGAATTTCCTAGTCTACCTCCTAGAATAGATGTTTAATTATCAATTTATATTATACCTGGGGAATTGAAAATATCCAAGACTCCTTATAGAATGGAATTTTTATAGAATTAGGAGATGAAGATTCAACTATAAGATAATCTAAATAAAGTGTTTATACAACCATGTGCTTCACTATGTGGTGCACTAGTCCTCTTCATCAAGAATAATGATGGGTCAATGCACCTTTTCATTGATTATGATGAGATCAAAAAAATCACGATAAAGAACAAGAATCTTCTACCCAGAATTGATGACTTGATTGATCATCTATGTGGAGCACAATACTTCTTCAAAGTGGATATACGGTCAGGATATTATCATGTAAGGGTGAAGAAAGAGGATATACCCAAAAATACATTTTGTACAAGATACAGGCACTATGAATTCATAGAAATGGCTTTAATACTCACTAATGCTCCAGAAATATTCATGGACATGATGAACAAAGTCTTTAGAGATTACCTCAACAAATTTTCATTAGTCTTTATAGATGATATTCTAATATAATCCAAAACCAAGGATGAGCATAAGGATCATCAGAGTATTGTATTAGAGACCATGGGAAAGGAGAATCTCCTTCAAAAGTACAAAAAACTGTGAGTTCTGGTTGAAGGAGGTCTCATTCTTGGGTCATATCATCACAAGAAATGGGATATATATGGATCTCTCTAAGATAGCATCAATATAGGGATGGTCAAGGCCAACATCGGTAACATATATCCGTAGCTTCGTGGAGTTAACATGATATTATTGCTGATTTGTGTGAAATTTATCACGATTTTCCAACCCTCTTACCAAGATAACATGAAGGGAGTAATGTTTTATTGGATTAATGAATGCAAATATAGCTATAAGGAGTTAAAAAGGAGGCTTATCATTGTGCCCATGGTCACATTACCCACAAGTGGAGAAATTTTGTTGTATTCAGTGATTCTTTGAAGAAGGTCATGAGTTCTGTCTTTATGAAAAATGACAATTTCATTTCCCATGTTTCATGTCAATTGAATGTTCATGAGAAAAACAACCCAACACATGATCTGGAGATTGATGCAGAAATCTAACATTTAAAATTTTGTTGACATTACCTTTTTGGGGAGAAGTGTGAAATATACACAGATCAAAAAAGCCTCAAATATATATTCAAACAAGAAGATTAAATATGCGCCAAATAATATTTTTAGATATGATCAAATACAATGACTGATCAATGCATTACAAACATGAGAAAGCAAATAGGGTGGAAGATGCCCTATGTAGACATTGTCACCAGACTTCTGAAGACATCCAATGGAAACAATTCTATAGGGGTTGTTTGGGATCGTCTTACAAAGACTGATGATATTATTAATATCTTCATTACTTAATATATACCACCTTTACTGATTTTATATTAAATGAGCATAATTTGTGTGAAATATTAATGATTTAATGCGAAGTATAATTTTTTAGCATTTTGAGAGGTAGTCCAATTGAGTCAGTTTACTATTTTATTTATACCTCTCACCCTAATTATTCAAATTGTGTGGTTTTGGTTCTTTAGGATTCCTTATTCACTTTCTCACATATCATTATAAAGAATCATGTGCCTATTCTGCAATTTGAAGGCTCATATGGACCACACAAGATGACCCAAAGAATTTGGAAGAAACTGGACTAGACATGATGATTGATTTACCGGTCTCACTCCCAAAGCCCATATTTTTTGAAACTACACCATGTGTTCGCGATTGTCCAATAAAATCATGGGAAAAATATTAGGGCCCAACTCTAAGAAAAAGGGTCCCAAATAAAGCTTTGAAGTAACGCACACCATTCTGGATGATAAATACAATTAGTATAGTATTCATGACACATCTCATGATGTAAGCATCTAATCAAGCTGAGATTTTTTAGGATGAAAAATATGATATAGGTGGCCGACTTTGTTGAATAAATCATTTGGTTTTAAAGGCATAGTCCTATTCAAAAACCCATTTATATTTTGGACTTCAAAAATAATGGATTGAAATGGACATATTAAAATTTATTAATCAACAAGAAATTACATTGGCTCCATAGGTCCAAATGACTCCAAATTTTTAGGGAGGTCACCCAACGATATTATATACAACTTTGAATAAGGATATATCTTGAGATTCGGCGGTCTGAATAGCCAACATGGAGATACAATTGGAGGGACATATTGGGAATGAAAACAGTCCACTTCCTTGGGCTATAAATACATCCCCCGCCACTCCTTCAAAAGGGTTGGCTTTTCAGAAGATAGAAGCATCAATTATAATGAACAAATTCTTTCAAAATTCTTGGGATGACCATCCACACTCATGTTTTCACTTGATATACCCTTCCTCATATCTTTTTTTTCTTTCACTTTTGTGTTGTTTGTCATTTGTAATCTTGTATGTTTGTGTTTTGTAATTCTGTTTTAATGCAAGATTCTTCTTCAATTTCTATTTTTCTAATCCACCGTATCTAGATTAAAATTAATGATCTTAAAATAGATTAAATATAGTTAAATCTTATTTCCTTCTTTTTATTCCTCATTCAATCGAATGTCCATTTTTTTAATTATCATCATTGTTCATTTGTGTGTGTGTGTTCGATGCAACACTCTTTTCTTGCCCCTTTATTTTTCTTATCTTATTAAATTATAATCATAATCATTACACTATATTATTAGACAGCCAAATGGCTGAGTAAATCACTCATTTAGTTGAGTTATAATTTAGTTATGTTAAGTGATTGAGAGCTTTTACATGATGAAAATTCTTTGAATTAACATTGTGTATGTTGGAAATAACATTTTATGGATAAATGACTTATCTTGCTTAACATTTGGTTACCATGGATTATTGAAACCAAAAATAGACCACCATAAATAATCGTTCATTGAGATTAGAACCATAAGTTAAGTTAAGTCTTGGATTAAATTCCTAACACTTAGGAATTCTAATCAATGTCATCTTGTGACATGGGTGTTAATTTAATGCAATATAAAGCAAATCTCATGGATATCACAAGCTTAACTACCTAATGATGAAATCACCCCAATATTTATCGATTTGTTAAATCAAACATCATCCATAAATTATTTCATATGCTCTGTAAAAAAACCCCCCAATCAAAATACAATTAACTAAAAACAAATAACTATTACAAAGTATCATCGCTGAGGATTCGTCCCGAGTGCTGTTATACACATAAGTAGAGCATCGAAACCTTGACCGGTCGATAGGCGACAATTAGCCATGCATTTCAAATGGCGTTGTTTCCGGGGATGGTGCTTTAATTAGTCATTAGTTTCTGTTTATTGTAAAGAAATAAATATAAAATAACATTTTAAAAAAATTTTGAAAAACACACAAAGAAAAACTGGTCTTCTCATAAAAATCATAAACTGAAAAAAAATAAAAAGAAAAACTTTTCTTCCTTTTCCTTCCAACATCTATTTGAATGCCTTTTAGCCTACCAAACAATCCCTAGGATTTGTTTGACCATTAAATTGAGCGAACACATTGCCAACTTAGGAGGAACATAAGAGATAATCAAATAATTAATGAACCAGTCCTTGTCCCACCAATTGAATTAGATATGGACAATCCAAGGGAACAAACTAATAAAGAACTTGTTTCCCCTGATATGAATTATCAACCACTTAGTATTGAATATCCAATCATATAGGCTGACTTTAAACTCAAATCAGGTTTGATTTATCTTCTTCCTCATTTCCAAGGGCTATCCGGTGAGGATCCACATCTCCACCTTAATGAGTTACAAGTATTGTGCTCTATCATGAAGCCTCAAGAGGATTCTGAGGAAAAAATGAAACTTCGAGAATTTTAATTCTCCCAAGGTAACACTTCCATGTCATGGCTTTACTACATCCCTCCTGGTTCAATAACCAAATGTAATGACATGAATCGACTTTTCTTAGAAAAATTCTTTCCCGCTTCTTGTACAGCTTCTATCTGAAAGGAAATAAGTGATATCTGTCAGTTTTGATGTGAATCACTCCATGAATACTAAGAGAGGTTCAAAAATCATGTTTCAACTTTCCCACATCACCAAATTCCTAACCAACTCTTTCTCCAATAATTCTAAGAGGGGTTATTGGCAATGGATAGGACACTAATTAATGCCGTATGTGGTGGTGCTCTTGTTGATAAAACTCCCACAGATCTAAAAGATCTCATAAGTAACATGGCTGGAAACACACAAAAATTCCATACTCAAGAACATGATCATGTCAAACAATCCCAAGATAATCAATCAATTGAGCCAATCATGATGATCGAGTGGATGAGTGAACTTAAAGGTCTTGTGCGACAACTAGTTGTGGATACCAAATCCTCAACCTCATCTTCTCCACAATCAATGTTTCCTGGACCTGTCAAAAAGTGTGGAATCTGAAACTCTCCATCTCATCCAGCTGACACATTTCCATAGCTTCAAAAGGATCAATCCGATTTATCTGAACTAATGGAGCCCAATGCAGCATATGCTCAGCAGAACACCAACCCTCAACTATCAGGTCAGTTTGTTAGAAACTTCAACTAACCTCACTCTAATCCCTTCTCCTCTTACCATAACCAAGGCCTTAGATATATTAATCCTATCTCTCACCACCCTCAATTCCCACCTCCAACCCCAAACAAGTTTCAATATGGTCAAGGTGTTGGTAAGTTCCAACAACCTTATCCTTTTATTAATCAACCTCAATGGAACAATCCTCCTCCTGGATTCCATTATCATAGTGAGCCTTCCCAATTCCAAAACCAATACAATCGATTTCCCAAGAACCAAAATCTAGGTAATACCAATCCGGGAAAAGCCTCTTCTTCCAAGAAACCATGGGATTGTACAATGGAAGATCTTATGTCCTTCCCCGGTTCAAGCCTCAAGAACATTGAAACCCAAATTGGACAACTTTCATCCCACCATAGTTAGTAGAAACCATCCAATTCTTCCCATATTCTAGCTCAACCATTACCTAACCCCAAGGGTAATGTAAGTGAAATTGCACTTAGATCAGGAAAGCAACTTGTTATGACACAAGATAAGTCCTAAAACCACTATTTAAATGTTGACCTAGAAAATTAAAAGAAAAAAAAACTTGAAAAGGATCCCGAATCCATTCCCCCGCCTTCTTTTATTCCACATAGGAACCCAATTCTGTTTCCTCAAGCTGTTTCTAAGCCAAAGAAGTCCTTTGAACCTGATCCCGAAATGCTCGACATGTTTAGACGTGTAGAAGTCATCATTCCCCTCTTAGATTCCATAAAACAAATTCTTATATATTCCAAGTTTCTCAAGTAGTTGTGTAACCAAAAGATTCAACTTTGGACCTTCAAAAATGTTTCCACCCAGTATTCTATTCCCATAAAGTGCAAATATCCATGGACCATTACGCTTCCTCGCCAAATTGGAAGTTCCAACTTTGATGATGCACTCATAGACCTAGGTTCCTCAATTAATGTCATGCCCAAATATATATTCTCCAACCTTGGTCTAGGTCCCTTACATCCAACAGATGTTTTCATTCATTTATCTAATCAAAGAGTAGCCAGTCCTGAGGGAATAATTGAGGATGTCCTTGTCTGAGTCAATGATCTTATCTTCACTTATTATTTCTATGTCCTTGACATGCTAGGTGAGACGAACTCTTCTCAATCTCCCCGAATTATAGGAAGAGCATTCCCCATGACTGCGAGAACCAAGATTGATGTCCATTCAGGCGTCTTATCCATGGAATTTGGTGACCAACTAGTCATGTTCTACATTTTCAAGCCATGTGAGACCCATCTGAGGATCACTATACATTCTCAATCAATGCTTATGAGGACACTTCTAAGAGTCAATCGAATCCCAATCCACCATGTTCTTCATGTTCTAATGACAAAGGATCATGGGAAATCAGAACCATGATTTACCAATTCCTAAATGGTGACGTTGATGTTGACCTCTCATTCATAGACTCCATCAATCTAGAGGATCTTTAAAACTCTCTTGAATCCCACTACAATTTTGATCTCTACTACTCCACCTTGGACAGTATAAAGAAGAATGAATCTGAAGCACTTGAAGTCCCTTCCTCCGTTCCTTATTTTTCTAACCCACTAATGAATGATTAGACTGATATTAAACCTCTTCTAGAACACATAAAATATGAATTCCTTTTCCATGATCACTCTTATCCGGTCATTATCTCTTCTTCACAATCCGAAAATGATGAGTCCAAACTAGTTCAAGTGTTAGAGGAAAAAAAGGCCTTAGGGTGGACCCTAGATGGAATACCAGGAATCAACCCTACCATTTTCATGAATCACATCCATCTTGAGGAGTCATCCAAACCAATTAAAAAACCAAAAAGAAGACTCAATCCACTCATACATGAGGTCATTACGGAAGAGATCACCAAGCTTCTTCATGTTGGTATTATCTACCCAATTTCTGATAGTGAATGAGTTAGTCCAATTCATGTTATACCTAAGAAGGGTGGGATAACTATTGTCACAAATGAACATGGAGAGGTTTTCATAGCTCGAGTGAAGAACAAATGGCATGTGTGCATCGACTATAGGAAATTGAATGTTGAAACAAGAAAAGATCTCTACCCTCTTCTATTCCTTGATCAAATGCTGGAATGATTAGCTGGAAAGTCACACTGTTGCTTTCTTGATGGATACACTAGGTACTTCCAAATCCCAATCACACCTCATGACCAAGAAAATACTAATTTCACATGCCTATTTGGAAGATATGCATATAGAAGAATGCCTTTTGGCCTTTGCAATGCTCCTACAACATTCCAGATGTATATAATGAGTATCTTTTCTGAATTCATTGAACACTTCCTGGAAGTCTCCATGGATGAATTCACCATTTATGGTGAATCATTTGAATCTTGTTTGAATTCACTCTCTCTAGTCCTCAAAAAGTGTTTCAAGTGTAACCTTGTGTTATATTTTGAAAAATGTCACTTCAGGGTTACAAATGGGATTGTTATGGGGAAAATAGTTTCAATAGATGGTATTGATGTTGATCCTGCCAAAATGGAAGTGATCCAATAGCTTCCTCAACCCACTTTTGTTCGATACATCCGTTCATTTCTCGGTCATGACAATTTGTATTAGAGATTCATCCATAACTTTAGTAAAATTTCCCTCCCACTCACTCGATTTCTCCAAAATGATGTCCATTTCCATTTTTATGAGGTTTGAAAGAGATCCTTCATTGAACTCAAAACTGCTCTTACATGTACCCCGATAATCTAACCCCCAGATTGGTCCTTACCCTTTCCGTTGATGTGTGATTCTTATGATATAGCTGTTGGGGCTATTCTTGGTCAAAGAAGAGAAAATATTCCTCATGTCAATTATTATGCCTCAAAAACATTAATTGAAACTCAATCTCACTACACTGTCACTGAAAAGTAAGATTTAGCAGTGGTTTTTTCCTTAGATAAATTCCAGCCCTGTCTCTTATGTGCCAAAATCATCATCTTCACAGACTATTCTGCTATAAAGTTCTTACTCATGAAATGTGATTCCAAACTGAGGTTAATAAGATGGATCCTAATGCTAAAAGAGTTTGACCTTGAAATCAAAGATAGACCAAGAAAAGAAAACCCTATGGCTGATCACTTGAGTAGAATTTCTAATTCTTCTCATTCTGAAATCATCGATCTTGAATTCCCCCACTAAGCACCTTTCATCTCTAACTCCAAACATACCATGGTATGCCCCGATTTTAAATTACTTGGTTTCTGGTGTTTTTTCGTGAATGTTTTTTCAAAATAACAAAATATGAAGTTGAAAAGTGATTCATAACACAATTTATGGGAAGAAAATAAACTTTACAAAACTAGGACAAACATGGTAATTAGGAGATGTGTTGATAAAGATGAATATTCATCTATTTTATAATTCTATCACTCAATACATAGTGGTGGCCACTTTCGACCACAAAGGACCTCCCAAAAGGTCCTATACTATGGATTATTCTAGTCTTCACTCTTCATGGACTCACATGAGTTCTGTCAATCATGTCCCACTTTCAAAAAGTTTTTCAAAATTCTTAAATGAAATTAAATTCCCCCAAATCCTTCAATTTTCTCTGACATCTTCGATGTATGGGGTATCAATTTCATGGGACCATTTCCCCATTCTAATGGATTTTCATACATTCTTCTTGCGGTTGATTATGTTTCTCAGTTGATCGAGGCCAAACCCACTAGAAAATGATGATTCACATACTATTAGTGAGTTCCTAAAGACAGACATCTTCCACCAATTTGGCACACCACATGCCTTGATAAGTGATTTGGGAACCCATTTTTGTAATAGAACCATGGAATATTTTATGAAAAAAATGGGTTTGTATATAAAACATCAACTGCATATCTCTCCCAAACAAATTGAATGGATGAGCTTTCTAATAGAGAAGTGAAAAGAGTTCTTGAGATTATTATAAAACCCAGCAGAAAAGACAGGCCTGAAAGACTTGGTGCAACACTTTGGGCTTATCGAACTACCTATAAAACACTCATTAGGATGTCTCCATTTTGGCTGGTTTTTGGTAAAGCATGTCATTTTCAAGTTGAAAACCAACATAAGTCATTTTGGGTAGTGAAAACTAGTAATTTTGATCTTGAAAAATCTGGTGAAGAAAGATTTTTGTAATTCGCTGAACTGGAGGAGGTTCGACATGATTCTTATGAGAATTATAATCTCTACAGAGAAAAATCCAAGGCACTCTATGACAAAACCATCCTGAGAAAGGTATTTTATGAAGTTGAAAAGGTAATGCTCTTCAATTATAGATTTCGGCTTCACCCAGTTAAGCATAATTCTCATTGGGAAGGTCCTTTTGTTATTACTAATGTTTACCCATTTGGTGCAGTGCATGTCCAAGACCCCTCTTCCAAAATTACATTCACAGTTAATGGACATAGGTTAATTCATCACCGTGAGAGTACTCACAATCCTGGATCAACATCGACTCCCACTGGATCACCAACTTCTGTAGTCGACCAACAACAAGATGAATATGGTGACCCGCCAATTCCAAACTAGGGGCACCTCTTTCCCTTTAACTCTCTCTCTATCTCTTCCTCTCTATACCTCTTTTTTCTTCTGCCTCCCTCTTTCAATTTTACCACTTTCTTTATCAAAACCTTTATTTTTCTCTTTCTCTTTTGTGTGGCTTTATCTTTATAATAAAAAAAATAAAAACATAAAAAAACAAAAAAACAAAAAAAATACAATAACTTAAAAAATACAATCAAGAGTCATGCATACTCCCCATGGAGTTTCGAAATATTTTCTAACCATTTTGGGGAGTAAACGAACATGTTTTCATGTCAAAAAATTTGTATTTTCGTCATGACTTTGGATAATGAATTTTGTTTCAAAATTAACAAATTTTGAATGCTCAATTTTTTATTTGGAAAATTCTTTTCCCGGACTATGAGGAACATAATTTTATTTCATTCTAAGGCCACCTATGGAAATATTTTCAAAATGTGTGTTTTCACCCCCATTTGTGAGTCTTGAGTTTGTGGACCTTCGAGCTGAATTTTTTACTTTAGTGTGCATAAATATGAAAGAGGAATTTTCTGAATCACATGAGAATCACAACTGCCAAATAACCTCCCATTTCCCTTATATTAATCCTCTTTTTGAAAGCCCCTTCGAGCCTAGGAAATTTTTTTCATTGATAGGCATATTACAAGCCCAATACCTTTTCCCACCAAATATAAACATGGATTTTCATTGCATTATTTTTTTAAATTTATGTGTGGGGGGAATGGATTTCATTCTTCCGGTACCCTATTATTGATTTTCAACAAGTTATAATCTACTTGAGGGAAAGCATCCATTTTAGTGTGGGGGAGGGGTTTTCATTTAGTGTGTTTTGGGGAATTTAATGTACTTCCATTAATTTAATTTTGTAAATGTTATTGACAAGTGTTCAAGAAAAAAAAAATATTAAAAATGATGAAAAAAAATCAAAAAATTGAAAAAATGGGTTGTGTCTTGGGTAGGTCCAAAATAACTCTTCTTCAACCATTGATCTTGTTATAAGTATTAAAATTTGCGTCATGAAGAGATCATACATGGGTTGGGTTATGACTGTGAGATCTGTTTCAAGGTTAGCTTTTGAAGAAAAAAAAGAAAAAAAAAATGAACACTTGAATTATATTCTTATTGGGAGAAGTTTTGTGTTTTGTAAATACTCCATATTCTCATTAACTTTATATTTTCTTCCTCTATTGTGTCTTTATTCACACAATCATTCCCTTGTTAATATGTGTTTTCATTTCCTTCCATGTTTTATTTCGAAAAAATGTGCATTGTTTTTTCTATGTTGGTGTTTTAACCCTCTTCTTCTCTCTCTTGGACATTATATTCCTACCATCCCATAGCCACCCAAAAAAACCCTTAAAAAGACCTCTTGATTATTTTTCACTTTGGATAGGTATTGGAATCTTAGATCTCTTTCAAACTCTAAGATTTTCACTTTTGGTTGGTGAAAGAGTGAACCTCCACAAATGAATTTTATCATCTTGAGAGGTGTGAGTTTTGAGTGTCAATATTTTCCATTTCTAAATTTTAGCATGAAAAAATGAATTAGTTTTGGAAAATTGTATCTATTACAACTTGTGGGGGAATTCAAAATGGATTAGTGAAATATTCTTAACCTCCCTTGATTGAAGAAAACAAAATGTTAATATTTGTTGGTGAGTGAAAATGATTTTGTCATGTTTTTATATTTGTTGAACATGAGGACATGCACAAGAATAAGTGTGCAGTATTTGATATTATTAATATCTTCATGACTTATTATATACCCACTTTACAGATTTTATATGAAATGTTCATAATTTGTGTGAAATATTAATGTTTTAATACTAAGTATAATTTTTTGGCATTTTTAGAAGTAGTCCAATTGAGTCAGTTTACTATTTTATTTATAAATATCACCCAAATTATTAACATTGTGTGATTCTTGTTTTTTAGGATTCTATATTCACTTTCTGACATATCATTAAAAGGAATCATGGGCCAATTCTGCTATTTGAAGGCTCATATGGACCACACAAGATGACCCAATGAATTTGTGAAGAAACTGGACCACCCATGATGATTGATTAACTGGCCTCGCTCCCAAAGCCCATATTTTTTGAAATGGAACCATGTGTTCTTGATTATCCAAAAGAATCCTGAAAAAAAAATTAGGGCCCAAATCTAAGAACAAGAGGATCAAATGATCCTTTGAAGTCCATCCCACAATTCTGGCCGATAAATACAATCAGTATAGTATTCATGACATATCTCATGATGTATGCATCAAATAAAGCTGATATATTTCAGTGTTAATGAGGAGACATAGGTGGTCGACATTTTTGAAGAAATAATTTGGTGTTTAAGGCATCCTGTTATTCAAAAACCCTTTCACATTTTAAACTTCAAAAATACTGGATTGAAATGGACATATTAATTTTTTTTAATCAACCAACCATAACTTTGGCTCCATTGGTCCAAATTATTCCACATTTTGAGAGAGGTCGGACAAAATTATTATATACAACTTTATTGAAGGAGATATCTTGATATTTGGCCTTCGGAATAGACAAATTGGTGATTGAAGTGGAGGGACTTATTGGGAATGAAAACAATCCACTTCCTTGGTCTGTAAATACATCCCCCTCCACTCCTTCAAAGGGTTTTGCATTTCAGAAGATATGATCATCAATTGGCACGACCATAGTCTTTCCAAAGGCATGGTAGTACCTTCCATAGTCAATTTTTTACTTTATATAACCTTCCTACTATCTTTGATTCCTTTCACTTTTGTGTTGTTCTTCATTTGTAATATTGTAAGTTTGTGTTTTGTAATTATGTTTTAATGCAAGTTTATTCTTAAATTTATCTTATTCTTATCCAGCTTCTTTAGATGAATATTAAATTTCTTAAAATGGTTTAAATACAATTGAATCCCCTTCCCTTATTTTGATTTCTCATTCATTCGAAAGACCGTTTTTTTAATTATCATCATTGTTCATGTGTATGTGTTTGATGCACCACTCTTTTCTTATCCCTTTATTTTTCTTCTCTTCTTAAATTACAATCATAATTATTATAACCAGATTATTAAACACCCAAATGGATGAGTAAATATTTCATTGGGGTGAGTTATAATTCAGGTATGTTAAGTGATTGAGAGCATTTTCTCGATGAATAATCTTTGAATTAACATTGTTTATGTTGGACTTAACATGTCATGGATTAATGACTTGTTTTGTTTAACATGTGGTTTCCATAGATGATTGGAACCATAAATACACCACCATAAATAAGTTCTGATTGAGATTAGATGCTTATGTTATGTAATGTCTTGGATTAAAGACTTAACACTTAGGAATTATAATCAATGTCATCTTGTGACATGGGTGTTAATTTAATGCAATATAAAGCAAATATAAAGGATATCATAATCTTAACTACCTAATGATGAAATCACCCCAATATTTATCAATTTGTTAAATAAAACATCATCCATAAATTATTTCATAATCATTGAAAACAAACCCCCAATCAAAATACAATTTACTAAAAACAAACAAGTTTTATAAAGAATCATCACCAAGGATTCGACCCGAGTGCTGCTATACACATTAGCAGAGCACCGGAACCTTGACTGGTCGATAGGTGACAATCGGCCACATGTTTCAACTGCACACTTCATTTCCATTCGGGATAATTTTTCCTTAGTTGAACTGGAACGAATATATTTTAGAGAAGTGGTAAATATGCATGGAGTACCACTATCTATTGTATCTGATTGAGATCCATGATTCACCTCTATGATTTGGTAGAGTCTTTGAATTGCTCTGAATACTGAGCGAAACTTTAGTACGGCTTATCATCCTCAAAATGATGTTCAATATAAGGGGAAAATCTTAACACATGAGGACATGTTGAGAGCAAGGTCAATAGACTTCAAAGGAGGATGGGATCAACATATTCCTCAAGTTGAGTTCTCTCCAAATAAAATTTCCACTCAAGAATCCAAATGGATCCTTATGAAGCCCTTAATGGTAAGAGTTAGAGAACTCTAACATGTTAGGTTGAAGTTGGGGAGTGGAATGTCTTAATTCCAGAGATGGTCGAAGAAATTGTGGAGAAGGTAAAGACCATCCAGCATCACATTAAAGATGCCCTGACTTGAAAAAATAGCTATGAGAACAATTTTTGATAAGACCTATGGATTGATTTTGGAGACTTGGTATTCCACAACATATCACCATGGAATAGAGTTATGAGATTTGGGAAGAGGGGAAATATTAGTCCAAGGTACATCGCCCCTTTTGATATCCCTGATCGCATTAGAGTAGTGGCCTATTGAATATCCCTCCCAACAAACCTATCTCAAGTACATGATATATTCTATGTATTAGTCTTAAGGAAGTAAAAATTGGATCCATCACATGTAATAAATCCATATGTGGTATCATTGGAAATGACCTCTCTTATTAATAGAAGTTGGTGAAGGTTTTAGATTATAGTGAAAAAGTTCTACAAAATATGACAATGCCCCTCGTGAAAGTGTTGTGGAGAGACCAAAAGTTTGAAGATGCAACTTTGGAACTATATTAAATAATAATATTGAGTTAACCACGTCTATTTTAGTGTGGGAAAATGAGATCTCAATGGAGAAATTTCTTAAGGGGGAAGATTGTAACGACATATACTTTTTTTAATGAAAATTATTCTTGGTCTTATTAAATGTTTTATTATATAAATCTATTGTATTAAATATGAACATCCTTGGTTTTATGATTTTGAATTTTAAAGTATAGTTATGAATTGTGATCATTGCTAATATATACATTGAATAGTGGCCACATGATTAGTATAAATATAGGGCTTTGACAAATCAAATTTACTCAGATAAAAGAAGTGATGACCTCATTCTGTATAATTGCTCAATATGAGGACCATTTGTCGGAGCTTGGAGTGGATGTGGTGTCAGTAAGAGTTTTTATTGACCAAGCCTGAGTTGAGTTTCAACATGTTAAGCTTGAACAGAACCACCTATGGAAGAAGTACATGTTAATTGATATTACCACCCAAGCGATGTTATCTAAGCCACCTAAAGAGTTTTTCACCATCACACACCGTAACCTTAGCTCATATGCATTTGTTATAAGGGGTTATGTAACTATACCCTATCACTATGATTATGTTTATTATTTTTGTATAGAATAAATATAATACATTCATTTTATCATTATTACTTTGTAAATATTTTTTGGTTCAAAAATAGTATATTTAGTTAATATTCAATTAAAAAATATATTTTGATTAATTAATGGATTTTTTAATTAAATAATATTTTCAAAAAATATTATTACTAAATTAATTTTTATTAAATATAAATTACTTTATAATTTTCATGACTAAAATTGTAATTTTTATTACGATTTGAAATATGTTTTTGTCAAAAACCATTAATTTTTGATAAATGTTAGTTTTTATTGAAATATTAATAATTCACGTATTCCGAAAATTATTTAGAAAAAAAGTTGATTATTTTTTGAATCTGGTTTTCGAAATTATCCAAAAGGGAAATATGCATAATTTTCTGAGACAGTTGAACTTTTGGGTAAAAATTAAATAACTTTTAAATATATAATTTGTTTTAAGACATCATAATGACACAAATATTGATATAATATAATAAAATAAATGCTATATTCGGCCAATATGTGTTTTAAAATTTAAATAATTTGAATTTAGATTTGTTTTTTTAATTTAATAGTGCCTTAGTGGACCCTCAATGATTTATAAAACATTTTCACTGTCAAAATGTTTTCCTTGAGAGTGTGACTCACCTCTATATAAAGAAGCCTGATGTTTTAATAATTATGGCCATTGGCCTTATAAAATAATGTTTTCCACTCCCCATTATAGAAAACCATGGGGAAAACCCATATTATTGTTTGTGGTTTTGATTTTTTTAATGTGTGTTGTCCAAAACTAAAATAAAAATGAATTTATTCTCTTTTCCTTTATAAACCCACCCAAGCCCCCACTTCCTCTTCACTAAAATCCTTTGAGCTCGACCAACCCCTACCTTCGTCTCTCTAGAAACCTCTCAAGGTTCCTCTTCACTCAAAGCATTTAGAGACTGACCAAGCCATGCCTTACTCTATATATAATCCTACCAAGGTTCCCCATGCTCCCAATAAGTATCTCTTAAGACTCATCCAATCATTGGAAATCACATCTCCAACTAATGGATTTTTTCCATTCTCAGTTGTGTCCAAATTTCATTATGTAATTATAAATTTTTTTTTTCAATTAGAAATATTTGGGTATGAATGAGAACCTCCCAAATACTGTCCTATTTATGTTTGAATTATGAGAGACAATTTTATCTCTCATTAATACCTCCCATGTACACATGTTACCGTGCCGTAATTCTGTAAGGAATTTCTCTCTCCTCATTTACATTCAACAAATTATTTTGTATTATGAGTGAAAATTCCATTACATATTTTGGGACATGTATTTTTATTACCCCCTTACTGTCTAATTAATGTAAATATTATGAGATACCCCTTTCTCACTCATCGACCATTTTTATGAATTCTTATGTCATGCCGTTATGCGGCCAAAATTGCACCGCGATTTTCCAAGACAATGTAATTGGTTAGTGAATACCATGCCCATTTCACTATCAAGGGTTTTCACCATTATTCATATTTACTCATGTATAATATAGTTTCATGTATTAATTCCAAATTCCTTTATCATGTAATAAATTATGATGTTTAATGAAACCATGTTATATGATCCAAGTGGCACACTTAGGCATGAAAAGAAATGATTAAAAAGGGTGAACCCTGATAGTGTTATAATGCATTGGGTAATGATTATTCAAGTGAAATGAGGGTTTACTCATGATAATTAAAGAAAAATGAGGGTTTAATTATGATCCATGTGAAATGAGCCTTTTCTCCTTCTAATACCATGTTAAATTTTGTTTCCAAATTTCAATGTTAGGATAATCATTCTATATCATGCCTTTATGTTCATGTTTCTATTATGATCCATGGATATGCCTATTTCCTAAAATTTATTTTATTCTTCATTTTATTCCTTTTTTACTCCCATACCGGGATTTATTTCTCAATGTTTTATTATGAATTTTCTCAGGTTATCCCATGCAATGCTAAGTACGAAGGAATGATGTCGTCATGTAAAAAAAGTTTTCAATAAGATTTTTGTTTTATGTTTTAAATTGTTATGTAATATTACTAAGTCCCAAAGACACTAGACCTCTTAATATTCTATGTTGTATGTTGTGAAGGTTTTATGTAATAAATTATATTTATGTGAGAAATAAAGATCTGGGTTGTTATAATAGATCCAAGGAAGGGAGAAATGGATTATGGGTCAGTTTCGGTCTTTCAGGGACATAAGCGTGGGGTTCATGAATTTTAGCTAAAATTTGGATTAATTAAAAACCCATATACATAACTTTTATAGAATTCCTTCTTGGTTATACCAAGACATTTGGCACAGTTGTGCACCTATTTTAAATGGGCCTTATGGTTTTTCACAATATGGAAGATAGTCTAACAAAACTTCCACCAACCCTTGAAAACCATGTTACCATAGTTATCCGGATTTATCTGGAGAGGGTTATCTGTATGGGAAAACCATGCGCCAATTCTGAAGTAGACTATAATTTTCAAAACATTAAAAATTTCAGTCTAAAACTTCCAAATGAATTCCTACAGATGCATGATTCAATATAGGGTTTTATGAATACCTTAAAATAGTACAGGGATGTTACATATTTTATAAGACTTTTTTTTATAATATGGATAAATATTATGAGGATAAGTAAACCTTTTTTATTAATAAGATCATGGGTGGTGTGGTAACTATGGTTAATAGAGAATATGTTTTATATTGGTTTGGTAACGTTTAATTTATCTTTTGGACTAAAATGGGATTGAAATTTAATTTTTGATTAAGTGATTAAAGTAAATTTTTTTATGTTCACTATATTAGAAATATTATTTGATTATGGTAAAACAATTATATTTGGATAGATTGGTATTTTTTTAGGAACTGTTATTCATTATGTTTTATAAGGATATAGTATTTTATTTTATATTTTTTGGGAATTAGAATTTGATTGGAATGGTAATCATATTGTGGATATTATAAAATTAGAGAATTTATGTTTTTGGTATGTGACGTTATGATTGATTGATGTCATTTAAGTATAATGTTTATGTTGATATAGGTGTAATAAATGATAAAATTAATATAATAGTTAGGTTTTAAATTTGTAAATTAATTTTTTATGGGTGATAAGGATAGTTATTTATAGAAAGGTTTACATTTATGTTGGGTTTTTTTTCAACATTTGGAGATTTATGTAATAATTTTTCAAAATTTTCAATATCATATCTCGTAATGAACATTTTTAGTTTTTGTTAACTACTATTAAAAAATAACATGAAATCGGTTTATGGAACATTTGATCTATTTGAATTTAATATTAGTGCTTCAGGAATGAAAAATTGATCATTATTATTTTCCATTTATAATTTATGATGAATCAGAGGAGGAAAAATTCTCAATAAACAAACTATGGAAAAAATTACACTTATGGTATAAAATAAAATAAATTAATAATATTTTCCCTTATAGTATTTTTTAATTGTAGAAACAATTTTCAACTTAATATAGACAAATATAAATCTATTAATAATTACATGGAAAGTATAGAAAAACACTAAAGCTCTTCTTTGTGAAACTCTTTTCTTTAAATGAATCTATATAATGTAAATCAATGGTATAAGACTAATTTAGTAAATGAGAAAATATCAATTATAAACCATCAAATTAATGTTATTTTAAAATAAACTTTTATAAATGTGTATTAAATGATATTTCAGGACCCGGATGTATACATTTTTCTTCCACCCCCCACAATTGATTTTGAATAAATTTTAAATCAATATTATCAAAACTGATAAGAAAATAAAATCATTTTTTATGTGGCATATAATTTAAGACTTATATATTTTATAATATATTTTATATCATGTACCACAAGAAACATGATTCTAAAATAAATCAAAATAGACTATATAAATTTTCATATTTAAATATGATTGTTACAACCAGGTTTTTTAGAGGGTATGAATAGGAGTAACCATATTATAAATTATATATTCCAAGTTTATCATAATCAAATATTTATTGATTAATTACTATGAAATTACTAATCAATGATATGAATGAAAAAATATAAGTTTAATAAAATTTATCATCTAAAAGGTGAAGTTTCTATGAGAATGGGTTTTCATTATATATTTATTTTTATAGAAATGTTAAAATTGATAAATTTATAAATTGAAATAAAATAAATGATTTTTATTTGTAAAATAATTATTTCAAACTACTCTTAATAATATTTTATTTTAATTTTGAGAAATTTTTGATTTTGGGGTGAATAATGAAAATACTCAATTTTATTAATAATATCGCATTTATGATATTATCATTATATAATAATGACATCTATGTTTATGAAAACATTTTTCCTGAAAATAATTAAATTTATCAAAGAATATAATTCATTAAAAAATATAATTTTAATCATATAAATATATGTTTAACAATATGAAAATCAGAATACTGTTTTTATTCAAATTAAAACAATTTTCGATTCGTCTCTTATGATAATTTTTCACTAGGAAAATTTTGGATTTTATTTATTTTGAACATAAAATAATAATCTTTTTATATATAGTATTCACATTATTTCAACTGGAGTAATAATTATTCATAACTTTGTTATAAAATCATTTGTATGCTTAAAACATGTTTTTTTTAAAAAAATTTGTTTTCCTTTTTTTAAACGTGTATTTAACATTATTTCAAACACTCTAGGATAGTAATGCAAGAAAACAGATTTAATATTTGGTATACGGAGTTTTATAATTTTCAAGGAACCTAATTTCATTTTTGTTCCTCATGAATAGAAACTATTCTCAAAGGTTTTAATTACTATAAATAGTTAAACAAGTTAAATAAGGTTAAAACCATGTGATAAGTTTAAAAAATATTAAATTAATTTTTACTAGATGGTATAATTTAGGCCCATAATAAAATTTATTCTAATAAAAAAAATAAGTTTCACTTTCCAATGATGATATGATTATAATATTTTAAATCATTAAATAATTACAAAAGATCTATTCCCCTTTATTATAAAAGAAACCATTATATCCTATTTTATACTAACAATATAACAGATTTATTATGAACATGAAATTCCCAAATAACATCCAAAAATCATTACCCACACCCTATTGGTTCTATTTTAAGAAATTTAGCAATCCTAGAAGGATTAAGGTGTAATCCAAATAAGGGTTTTCAATGAATAAGTATTCCACTTAACACAATGTTTATATGATTATTTATACTTTCACCTCCTTCATGTATTATGTTACCAATATGATATTTATCATTTTTATATTAAATATACTTAAAATTTAATATGTTTTTGGAAAAAATGTTTTTCATATCATTTTCCATCCAATGGGAAATAAAACCACTATTCTTTCTAAGATTTTGAATACAACTTTCACTAAGAGCTATATTTTTTTTCTAACCAAAAAATCATATAGATAGATACAATTATTTTTTTTTCAAATATATATGATATTTATAATATAATTATGATAGATTAAAGGAAATATGATACATAAACTCTTAAACATTGACCCATTGGAAATTGATATAGTCACTCTTGTGTACTTGTAGACTACCACGCCACTGATGTTATGTGATTCATTTTTCATTACCACCTCACATGAATGTTCATAAAGATTTAATTAATGAATATACATTACATAAAAAAATATTTATGGTTTTTAAAAATTATAATCATTTGGACATTATTTATCATCCACCTATTAGATAAATGGAATCATTGGTTGTGTGTATGTGTAGTGTACCACCTCCATGATAAAAAATATTTTGTTTTTTATCTTCAATATTCATTTATGGTTCTAAAACTTTATATATTGATTAAAAATTATAATTAATTCATGATTATTATTCTATATATTATAAAACAATTAATCTTTTTACCATGTCCATGATAGAAATTGTTTTTGCTATTATGAACCATATGACTTCAAAATATCCTATACATATTTAACTTACTGAATAACTAATAAAAATAATATTAAAAAAGAAATAAATTGCAGGAAATTAAATAAATTAAAATGAAAAACAAATCTTGATAATGTAGATGATTATTCAAATTTTATTAATCATGAATGTAAAATATGTACTTGGAGAGTCGGGAAATGAGTTAGTATATTTCTTATGAAAATAGTCATTATTTGAGACTTATACCATTGTAACCACATGTATTCTTATCCATGATGTATATAAAGGAAAATTTATTATTTCTATAACTATCATATTGAAATAAAAGTTCAATAAAACCCTCTTCTTGTTTATCCATTCAATTTTATCTGTTATATGGGTTATAAAAAAAATAAGAGATTCGTATTTAAAAAATTTCTTTAAATATTTTAAACTTTTTTTCCTCCTTGTCCACGTGATTTTAAATATTTCAATAATGATAAAATTTATTCATAAAATATAATTTATTTAAATTTTCAACTACTTATTTACTTTATTTTTAATGGAATAAGATAATTCTTTTTAGTGTTTTCTATAAATCTCAATATTGACATTCATTACAAAAGTGTAAATAGAATGTTTTTAAATGTATTTGGAACAAAAATATTTTCATTCCAACATTTTAATTATTATTTTTCTAAAATAATCTACATAATTTCAGGTTTTTAAATGAATATCATATTTTCTATTCCTATGGAATATTTTTATCAGATGAGTTCTTAATGAAAAATTAATTTTATCTATATCTTTTTCTGATTCTCTAAAATTATTCTACATATATATTGAAAAGAATATTATATTTCATTTTTGAGGTAATTCATTGATTTTATGATTTTTATGTATTATATGTTTCTTGAATATTTTATATCATTACCAGGGATCCTGATATTTCTCTCTAATGCACCTTTAAATGAGACAGAGTTAAAGGGAATTAAGTTACTCCTATTGGATATTTCAGAAATATCCATGATGGATATTCTGTTGTAATGGTTATTATAAGTGTGATTGTAATGATATTTTCCCAACATACATACATGTATTTTTAATCCTTGTTAGGGGTTTTAAATTAAATCTTTTTAATATATAAGGTAATTGAATGTACTCATGATTTATTGTAATGTTTATTATATTATAATTATGAATGATTTGTTTTAATATGTTTTCATGTTTATCTAAAGATACATTCATGATTATGATTTTACATTTATGCATACTTAAAACATGGTTTATGAATTCGTTGGTCTTTTTTTTGATTTCATGATCCAGTAATGAATCTTTTGAGTAGACGTTTTATTATGTAAAGTGATAAATATTCTTAGTTTTTTTTTATAAGTTTTAAAAGGATATAACTCATGCCTATTATTTTTATATATCATATTGATATTTTTTTCTATATTAATATGTCTTTAAATTTCCTTAATATGTATTATTTATGTGTATGAATTATAAAATTTTTAAAAATGGAACATCCTAAATGAAGGAAAACATTCATGAATGGAATAAGAGTGTGAACATAATAACCCATTTTGTGTGTAATGTTTACATTGGGTGGAAATGTCATATATGATATGTAATTATTTTCCAATTCCTCTAACACAATAAACATAAATGATTCTTTAAATGCAATTAATTGTAACCCGTGTAATAAATTATGTAATTATTTGTTACATAAGGTACATAGATAGATGTTTGTATAAGAGGAAGGGTTTTGAAAATTTTAGAGTGCATGATGCTAATAGTTAAGGAAATAATAGTATTTATATTATTTATAAGATGATTTCACTATATTTTATATTAAAAAACTAATTGTTTTCATTTTACTGTATGGACACAACATAGAAGAACCATGTTAACAATGGGTGTCGAGGATACTACAATGGTTTTCCAAAAAGCATCCAATCAAAATAGAAACTGGAATCAAATTGTTAAATTTAGGCCTAACCATATATCATGATTTGTATATAACTACCTAAAACAAGGCTATATTGTTAAAATACAAAATAAAATAAAAATGGGGTTTCATAGAACTTCATGTGATAATGATAATAAAGGCTATTCAGCAAGAATTTTTTTATGTTGAGGAAACAATTCATTAGGTAAAGAAAACCTCCTTGGTAAATAAGATATTTTATGTGAGGAATATATGTTTAACTGGGAAAAAGGGTTATTAACTTTGGGAAACATATGATTTATCAAGTATATATCAACTTGATTGATATGTGATTTAGTGACTAGGTGATTAATGTTATTTTTGAATAAGTTAAAAATATTAGAAACATTATATGATCAAGAAAAAAAATATTATTTGATATTACTTTATTTGTTGTTGGAATAAAGGACAGATTATATTTTGGAAGAATACACGATTTCATTGTGTATTTATATAGATTCAATTTATTTATGTAAGTGATTTTCAGAATCTACAACTTACATTTTTTGGGACTACAAATTTTTTTATGTGAATTTATGAGTGATTAATGTTATTTTGGGACAAATGTTAAATATATCATAGATGAATATGTGATAAATTCATTTTAATATTAGGGTTCCATATTTTTCCAATGATTTTCAATGATTTTTAAAGGTAGTTATTTATTGAATGATTTATGTTAATATTTTTGTGTTCTATAATGAGACTTTGAATTTCTTATCTAGTATTTATTTATTTTAGATATTATGTTATCTTGGGTTTTCCTTTTTTTTTATTAAAATGAATAGAAAAAAGATAAATTACTTGTCCTCCTTTTTTGGATTTGTTGATCTATTTTAAGAGAACTTTTGCGCTTCGGGCATGAAAAACTCATGATGGTTATTTATCATTTTGAATATTAGATTCCATAATGGAAGAAATATTCTTCATAAAAAACCAATTTGAAAAATTATTCTTATGTTTAGGAATTAATTATTGAAGGTTTTCGTATCTTATTTTATATATCAAGTGTAAAATAATTCTTCAAATAAAGAGAGAAGATTAAAATTATATCGATGATTATATATAAAATATATTCATCTATAAATGTAATATTCTAGAATGTATTTCTCTAGAATATATACCATTATGTTAGTAATTTCCCACCTAGCTTACCATCAAACCGATAACTGGACATGTGTGTCACATGGACTCAATCGCGTCTCCCCATATGCTAGAGGCCTATGACTATTAGTGATGGTCTTGGGAGGTGATATTGGAAAGAATATACTCTCTTATCAGATATGAAAAATGGTATTATTAGAGTATTAATAGAATACAATACTATATTACAGTGGGAGACAAATAATTACAATTTAAAAAAAGTGGTTAGTGCGAGTTCATACAACTAATGAGTGATGGATGATACTTAACATAAAGTAGTAATAAATATAGCATTCTTTTCAATATAGTAAAATAATAATAATAAAATACTACAAAGCCCCATGGGCCATCTCATTGAATATCCTGAGATCTAGCTCAGACATTTTATCATAACTCCATGTATAAGAAACACATCAAACAAGCTAGGTCCTGCAAATATATGGTCTACTCGTGTACCAAGGGTTACCGAGTAGGGTGTTAGATAAATTCTCATTAGGATATCACACACTGTATCAAGACCAATACAATGAAATATAAATTAGGTAATTAGTAGATATGGAGAATTTAAAAAATGGGACTAGAGAAATAAACAATACATGTTCAGGTTCCTAAGGGGCACCTGTCGGTAATACAAGATTTAGCTCGTTACTAGAATAATATTCAGATCATGTCATGGTATATATATATATATATATATATCAAAAATGATGTGGGGAAGAATTCCTCCCACCAATAACTAGAAGATAACTCTCATGGGGTAAGAATACCTCCAATCCATATATGTATTGATATTATAACTGGAATGGGGTATGCATGGATCACACTCATATATATATATATATATATAATTAAATGGCATGGGGTAATAATGCCTCAAATCCATAAACATTTATAATACTGGAATAGGCTAATAATGCCTCACATCCATAAATGTTTTGAGCTTACAACTAGCGTGGGGTATACATGACTCCCACCCATAATCATTCATAATACTAGCTTAGGTTAAAACTGCCTCCCACGCATAATCATTCATTCATTTCCATAATTATAACATAATTCATAAGGCATCACCTCTTTTTCATTTAAAATTTCCATACCATTTACTTATAATTAATCATGTTCACACTTATACTAATGGAAAACCATCTTAAGTATTTCAATCAAAACATTTACATATAAATCAAATTTAATTCAAATACATAAGGCAAGGGCCTATCAAGCTTCTCATTATTCATATTCTATTTTCCTTAAATGATACTTTTTGTCAAAACCATTTAAAATAAGTGAAACAATTCATTAAGGGTAAATCATTTAATCTAGGAATGATATTTTGTAAGATCCATCCTACTCAATGTCATTCTTCCATGGTTTTCCTAAACATAGAAAATTGGTTTACATGACACATGTGAAAAGGATTATGATATCATAATTTCATTAAAATTATGTGATTATCCCATTTAAACCATTCTAATCATGTTTGTTAAATCCTTATATCTCGGGGAAAATTCCATTTTATGGTTAATCCATGACTAATTAGACACTCATAGCAAGAAGAGTTTGACCATTATGGGGAAACTAATTTAGGATCATCTATAATGTATTGTTTTAAACATTCTATATGGAATTCCATAACAAAAGAAGCAATCTTAGAGAAAGACCAATGTAATAATCTAAGCGTGATAGAACTCATAAGTTTTAACAGAGAGTTTTCTAAAATAGCACACCTCCATTAGTTGGGTTTTATAAGAAAACCATGGTTATATTAATTAAAAAAATATTTATCATATTTAAAAATTTATCAATGATCACAGTTTATCTTATAAAATGTCAATTAAGTGAGAAATTAATTGATTTTTTGATAAAAATGGAAAGGACATTGATTCTACCTCAGGGAGGAACCGAAAAAACCATTTAATCTCTTGGAACTTTCTAATTAGATGATGTTACTCCTCCATTATGAATATGCACTTTCACATACATATATGTAAACCTAGACCCTATGCACACATGTGCATAGCCATGAACATGTAAAAGGGTATACTTGCACATATTCTTATATGCATATACTCATATCCACTCAACTACATTTTCATTTTCAATTATATACATAGTAACACATATCCCCATACATATATATTAAATTATATGGATGAATATACTAAAAATAGGGAACCTCACATATATACTTGTTCCTATTCATACACAGCTGAGTCAGGTTAGAACCGGCAACATGAAACCACACAATAGGTTCCAATGCACAACAAACTATCTTATAGGAACCCTAACCCAATTAAAGTCAATGAAATAGATAGCATGAAACCAATAAATGAGAATAAAACCTCACCTTGGATGGAGGTGGAGAACTAAAACAAGTTGAACCACTTTTCCTTCTACATCATTTGATGGAATACAAAAGAATTTGTCCCGAGAGACCATTACCACTACCCTAATTCCAGATAAAACTGAAATCGGGTAAACCCCTCAAAACCTATGTTTGGGCGAACTCCGTAGGGTGATGTATAGGCTGAAAATTGGCTGAAAATAGGGTGGAGAAGTAAGGAGATAGATTAACATGAAGGATCACTTGATGAAATGGGAGAAAACTGGCAGATCGATGAGAGGAGAGGAGGCTATGGAGAGGGTTCAAGAATGTAGTGAGAGGGGATACCATACGGTTAGTCATGAATTACGTGAGATAGGGGTGAGGGTGTGTTTTGGTATTATTTATAAATTATTTTATTTTTTAATTTGATCACGTTTTAAAATAGGTTCAGGTGAATGGTTTTTATCACATGATTTAGAAAATTGTCTTCCAACTATGCACCCCTTTTCTAGACACTTAGTGTATCCTACATAGGCTAGTTAAACGGTTTGGAATTTGTGTACTGACTGTGTGTTGAATAGTGATTGGAAATTGTCCATGACACTTAGTGTGTGGGCTAGGTGAACTGTTAGGTAAACCATGTACATTAAGTGTGCACTGCCACATCCCCCTTAACCAAGGCTGGATGGTTACTGTCTGTGGGCCACACTGTCTCAGACAAACCGTGCACCCTCTGTAGCTTTTTAAAACATGGATTTTCCTTAGTCTGAAACTCCTGAAATACCTCGACCTGCTTGGGAAACATAAAATTTCCTAACCCATGTCATGAAACATTACTTAATAGCTTTCCAACTCTTGTAATATCATTCTCAATTCTAGTATAAAATCCATCCCATTCGGAAATTACGAAATCTCAAATTCCTTCTGAATTTTCGTCCAGTTCAAAACATGGATCATTAGACCCTTCACACCATAGAAATTCTCATCCCTACGATACCTTGTGGAAAAAAATTAACACCAATTTACCTACAAGGGTTGTGATGTTTCATTCAAATGGTTGCATTTCATTTACGAACAGTCAACACAACCATAAGAATTTCATAAGAACAAGGCACGTAAGCCATCACAATCTGAGACAAAGCCCTTTTACAACCCAAAACACCCAAAAATATCTTACCAAATACCTTTCAGATATAGTCATGGCCATGTATTCATTTCATCAAGCATCAAGCCAAAGTTACTTCCCACATTTGGAATAAAAATTTAGCGGTTAGTTCCAAGTCACGTCACCTTCAACCATTAGAATTTCCTTAAAATCTCACCTTTAAGCATTCTAACGGAACTTCTCACATGATTCCCAAAATGGATAAAACGATTAATCCCCATCAACATAAAAGGACAAGTAATGATGGTTGGTCTCGAAAAGCACATGTTGATGTAAACTTCACTCACCTCCTCCTAACAACGTTCTAGAGATTGTACCTCCCCTATTATTCACCTTGGAATAAAGGTTAATGAGTCAAGACAGACTAGATGACTTAATAATCAAAAGATTCTAGGATTAGATGATCGATATATTTCAACACAACCCCAATTCCTTCCAACAAGGAAACAATAATTTACCATGAGAATGTTCATAGAAGCTCACACCTAACTTTTGATGACGTCTTGAGACCAAACCATGAAAGAAAACAAACATCAATCATGAAACACTTAAAGTGAACCTCCCAAAAATCTCAAGAGTTTTAATATATTTTTCACTAAGTATGATTGATTCTATATTAGTGATTATAGGATCATGTCAAGATATGGTACATGGTCGTCACATAGAATCGTACCTTAATACGATATGAACGATTATGAAAAATATCATTTGAACCACATTTGTTCAAATTCAAATAGGAAACACATATTCACCTTCCGATGCACAAAAATTTAACTAAAAACATTCTTCTACTACCCATGTAATTCCATGATCATTCAACATTACATCACCAAATCCCCTCCAAGACCAATAATTTTTATCAAGGGTTGCTACCATAGCCAACCACATTGACGTTGTGCGTCCAAGTAGGGACTAACATTAACAAAACCCAATAGCCCCAAGGGATTCAAACAAACCAAAATTTTCAAAAAGGTCACTCTTGGTTGTGTTCCTTCAACTTGGAGGGACATATTTTATATATTCAAAACAATTCTATATGTAATGCTACACTGAGCCACAATCATCTTTCCAAAACATAAAATGATAGTCAATCCCAATTGAAACAAATAACCAAAACAACCTGCCTCTCAAAACACCCAAGAATCTTTAAAAATCATCATAATCACTGTGATGAGTTTGATCTTTTAAAAATTATCTTACTCTACTTGGAGATGATTTTATTCTATACTTAATAGAACAAGAAATTTATTTTAATGTCACAATTCCACATATAACCATTTATTTGTTCAATGAAGTGTCATGATATCCACTATTGAGGAATAATAAATGGTTCAAATGACCAATGAAGTGGCCAAAAATTCCTGTGGGATGTCCAACATACTGAAATCAGGTATTGTTCGATGCCCAAACCGATATAATGGGCCAAAAACACAATGACCGTCCATCCAATTATGGATTTCATAAAAAAAAAAAATTTATATAAGGTACAATGGTACTCGAAATACACCAATCATTAGAAACACTAATATTAAATGTATTGAATTTAAAATCTAAGGGTGTGACCTACAATTACTATCCCCTTATGAAGAATAAGCATCGATCCAAGAATTTCGCCACACTAAAAATGTCAACAGGACCAAAAAAATGATCATCAATTCATTACTAAAGTAAAAATACCTACAAAAAATACATGATCTTCCATACATAGGAAACTCAACATAGAAACTCAAACTACCATCACCCAAGGGTGTTAAATAAATTAAAACAATACAGAGTTCATTTCTATGAACTTTACATTTAATTGTGTATTCACATTAATGTACACAATTCTAGACATCAAGTACCACATTAAAAAAAATCACCAGCCACATGATTTTTAACAAACATTTAAAAGAAAATAGAATGTTTCATAAAAATCTTATTTTAACAATTAAAATTTTTTATGTACCATAATAAATTAGGAAATTTAGTATCTAAATTCCATTTTAACAAAAAAAGATACCTACGAAGGTCCCACTAAGCCAACCTAGGTTCTAAAAAAAGAAACCCCAATATGAGTTTCTTGATTCATTTCCGATCAAAATTAAATAGATTTTACATTTATAAGAGTTTTGCAACACATCACGACTTTACATTTAATTGGGGTTTCCATTTCCCTATTAATGTTGTGACCATGAAATTTATGGATTTTAAATTTACTCCCATTAAAAGATACTGATATCATTTCAGAATATAAAATGATCATTTATATATATAACTATGCAGTCAGATGGGTGGCTATATACCAACCTGTAAAGCACCAATAAACATAACAGTTTGGCATTTGTGTCACAAACCATCCCCCATGGCCCGTATCATGACTACCTCAAGCCCAACTCCAAAATTTCAGTGGATGGTGACTAGTGCCAAGGCATTATACTACAAGTGGGATGCATTTTTAAAGTACCTGTACACACACAAACACATTAGCATACCCAACCCAAAACACTAAAAAGGAAAACATGTATGCCACTAAGAAAACCAATAAATGTATAATTACATGTTTTAAGTAAATTGAGCCATAATTTAAACCCAAAAAATGACAATCTATAAACAATGTTGTACAAGGTCTCTAGTAATCATTATGTTGAAAACCCTAGCTAATGGGTAAGTGTAGAGTAGCTTCTAGAAGTCATAGGAGTATGCATATCCTACCCAATATCAATGGGAACTACCAGTTTTTGGGCCACCAAAGTATATGTCAAAGCATCAGTCATGTACACAAGACACAACAATTGTAGACAAAGACCATGCGGGGTTGAGTAACAAATTACTTAGTAGGGACCACAAACCACAAATAAAGATCACAAAGAAAAAGTACACATTAATAATTGTCAACTCAAAATTGTATAACCATAAGTATATAATGAAATATTTTTAGTTGTAAATCTAAACATATTGTACTGGTGAGGGACTCATCTCAGATTAGTCACTATGGTGAGTCAGAACACTATGTTTTTCTCATCGTTTGGGCCATTGAGGTATGCTCGGAAACCAGGATACTAAGTTCTGCTGATCTTTAAGGCCACTGAGGTCCGCTCAACTACCATGCCACTGAGGTCCCCACATTGGTCGGGCCACCAAGGTATGCTCAGCTACCAAGCCACTGCGGTCTTCTCTTCTATCTGGGAACTGAGGTCCGCTTGGCTACCGAGATACTATGCTTTTCTCATCACCTCCTACTCATCACATTTTGTTTCATGATTCCTACTCTTATCATGCTTGAATCTAAGAGAATATACTCATCAATCCATCAGTCATATCCCAACATCCTCAAAAACTCACTATGTGTATTTCAAAAGGATCTCCTTATTGTGAGGGTCCCGACACCATAAAAGGATCCGGAGTTGGGCACATGGTTTGGATGTTGTAAAAAATTTAGTAATAAGGGCCTATTGGGTATGGGTCTAGTGTGACTCGACCGGACCATCCTGACTTGACCCGACTAGGGGTCTAGCAAACCGACCTAGGTCTGAACTAACTCAGTCCACTAGGCCCGACCCGGACAGGTGGGGTTCAGCCCGATGGGCTGTAGGTCTAGCTGGGGAAGCCCGACTTGTCGGGTGGGCTGGTATGGTCCACCCAAGATGAAGAAGGTGACTCATCTCACCCATAATAGTGGTCTCAAGTCATTTCTACTATCTAGATTAACTGCGTCCCTCTAGCTGCATGATGCGGTGTGGGTCACTGCTTCTGCTCATTCTGCCACCCATGGTTGCAGATAGCCTCATTCCCTTGCCTGTGGGAGATGTTTTGGACACCCTTTACACACCGTCACTGCTGAATAATGTCAAAAACCTCTATAACCAACCACAGTGGGTGATGTTGGACTACCCCTCTGCCAGAATGTGCCGCCACTTCACCGCTGCGTCTGTTGGGCCGCATTGTTCTGCCTGCCATTCACGGCCTCCTACCGTGGTCATTCACCACCACCATGGCATGCCATTGATGCACGCTGCCTTCTGCATCACCACAACAGTCAAGCCATGGCCTATTCTTTCCATTGAGGTCTCCTCTTGAACTGCGGATCACTGTCACCATGATTATATACTTCCTTCTGTGTTTTTGTGGTGGTGAAGATTGAGATTCATTAAAATGAGGGAGGTGGGGAACTCACATGAACACCTAAGGTGAATGTATAAGACCTCTTTTCGGTCATTATTCTTCCACGTAAGAAATTAAGGGCAGCTAAACGGAGAATTAAATTAAATCACGTGTTCAATGTGAATCTACATTCTTGATGAATATCACAGAATTTGACCTCATCCCTCATTTTGCATGAATGATCCTTGAATTATAACATATGTAAAATAGATCACTCTCATCATGGAGGATTAGAAATAAGGAATGAAATTTTAATAAATAGACACCACACCTCAAGGATGGATCATTTCTTGGTGAATATCGTACCTTTACATTGGTCATTACTTAATATGTAGTCCATTGTTATCATTGGAGATCCTTCGATGGAGGAGGAAGGGAAGAATATAATCATTGCTCGTAGAATTGATCCATTTAACATTTATTTCAAACATAGAATCTCCATGTTCAGAGAAATCCTTGATTGTGCCAAAGATCACATATTATATTAACCGATTAAATGGGGAAAATGTGTTTCAACATTTCTGTTATGCTACAACGGAATTCAAAATTCAAATAAAATAAAATAAAATAAAATATTATTTTATTTTTTATGAACAAAATTCATTTATTAATAATTATTAAATGTAAAGAAATTAACTTTATCCATCAACCTATGTCGGTCAAGATTAAGTCCATTCTATTGTAGAATCATCATTCCAGATGAAATTGTACCCTAGTATTTTTAATCCGGACACCCGTTACGATATTTCAAAAACCTCTAATGTGTGCTATTTTAAATAAACATAAATATAGTAAAAAAAAATTCGGGCTCAGTGGGACTCGGATTCAAGTGCCTTCTAAGCACCTAGTCTTGAAATAATCCCATTTGGATTTAAAAAGTTACATGTAATTTCATGGAAATTACATTAACCCCGCCTTTAGGGATTTACATCATCATATGCCAAAACATGTTCTAAACAAACAAATGGGGTACCAAGATCAGATATGAGCCTCCTGCTCCCAGGATGTATCCTAGAGATTCTCGTTCTGCCACCGAACACGTATAAGAGGAATCGACCATCCAAGAAGGACCCACTCTGGTCAATCCTCAATCTCTACCAACAACTCCATATATGTATCCCCCTCATAAATATCCAACTCACCATAATCGATGAAGTACGATGGGTCATGAACATACCTCCTAAAATGTGATATGTGGAAGACAACAATCATCTGGTGCATCTTTGGGGGGAGAGTTAGGTGGTACCCTACCTCACCAAATCTGCATAGAATCTGAAAAGGTCTGATGAACCCCAGAGATAACTTGTTTCCCTGACCAAACCTCTGAAATCCCCATCGAGGTGAGGCACAAATAAACATATGGTTTGCCTCCTTGAACTCCAAGGGCCTCTATCTACTGTCAGCATAATATTTCTTCCTTCTATGTGCAGTCCTCATTCGCTCATGGATGATTTGCACCTTCTTAATGGTAGCGTGCACCATCTCTAGACCCATGAGTGTTGAATATCATAGGTTTTTCCAGCGTAATAGTGACCTACATGGTTGCCCATAGAACACCTCGAATGGTTCCATACCAATGGTGGAGTGGTAGTTGTTATTGTACGTTACCTCCACTAGTAGTATGTGATCCTTCCAAGGACACCAGAAGTCCATGATACAAGCACGAAGCATGTCCTTTGAAACCTGGATAGTCCTCTCCGTCTGACTATCTATCTGAGTGTGTAAGGATATTCTCATGAAGAGATGAGTCCCAAATTTATCATGAAACCCCTTACACAACTTGGATGTAAATTTTGTGTATTGATCTGAGACTATCATCGATTGGACCCCATGGAGTCGAACTATCTCATACATGTAGAGGCATCAAAAACTCTCAACATAACCCTACTACTGGATGGGTAAGAGGTGGACTGACATGGTGATTCAGTCAACAACCACCTTGATGGTAACATGCCCCCTGTATGTGTAAGATAAACCCATGATGATTTCCATTGAGATAACGTCCCACTTCCACTATAGCACATCATGTAGATGAGTGAAGCCTACTATAACACGATGCTATGCCTTCACTTGATGAAAAGTGAGGCACTTTGAAATGAACTCTGCTACTGCCTTCTCCATCCCCGGCCACCAGTACTGACATTAGAGTTCCTAGTACATCGTTTCCACTCCTGGATTTACATCCATAGGGGAGGTGTGGAACTCCCTCAGAACATCCTCATATGATGCCACAATCACAATGGTGAACCCATTGAAAAGGATGATGTGCTCCCCAATTATCAAATATTCACAAGGATCCTGTCCAGAGAACAACTGATCTTCTTGGGCCTCACAATCAACATCCGCTAGTTGTGCCTCCGTAACTCAATGTAAGAGTGGTAGAGTGACCGCCATCGACTGAAGATGAACTGCTCCATCCCCATCCATGAAGTATATTCGCATCACAACTATATTCTATAACACCTCACTCAACTACTACAAACTGAATCTCCCACTAAGTGCATCCGCTACCACATACCCCTTCCCAAGACTATAGACTTTCTCAAAGTCATATTCTTGGTGGTAATATATCCACCGCCACAATATCAAGTTCAGGTGCATCTGGGAGATGATATACCTATGACATTTTTAGTCAGAGTAGATAGTAAACTTCTCACCCATCAAGTAGTGATGCAACATCTTCAAAGAAAAGACCGCTAGTGCTAGCTCTTGTTCATTGATTATGTAGATCTTCTCACTCTAATCCAATATTTGTGAATATTAGGCGATCACTACCTTCCCATGCATTAGGACACAGCCCAGTATGGTCCCTAATGCGTTACAAAATACTGTATACCCAATGACCTTCTCTGGTAGTCTCAATATGGGGGCACTCGTCAGTCTCTGCATAAACTAATGATAACTCTTCTGGAACTTCTCTATCCAACGAAGGGCTATCCCATCCATTTTAAAGCCAATAAAAGTGTCACTACCCTGCAAAATTTGCGAACAACCCAACGATAGTATCTAGCCAAACCCAATAATATTTTCACCTTAGTCACGTTCCTAGGTGGCTCCCAAAAATGAACCACCTCTGTCATTGTTGGATATACTGCAACTCCATCCTCCGAAATGAAGTGCCTCTAAATGTGGACTCCCCAAATCCAGAATAGACACTTCGAGATCATCCAATAATGTTGGTGTTTCCGAAGTGTATCCATGACTATCTGCATGTGTATAGCATGCTATTCCCCGAACACTGAGTGAACCTAGATGTCTTCAATGAAGACCATGACGAACCAGTCATGGTGAGGATGGAAGATATTGTTCATGAGTACCATGAACACTGATGGTCCATTGGTTATTCCGAAAGGGATCACCAAGAAGTCAAAGTGTCCATACTAACATTTGAAGTCTTACTTCAGTACATCCTCATATACTACACGAAGTTGATGATAACCTGAACTATGGTCTATCTTCGAGAACCATCTCTCTCCCATGAGCTGATCGAATAGGTCGTCAATCTACACCAATAGATACTTGTTCTTCACATTCATCTGGTTTATGTGTCCATAGTCCACTAAAAACAGCATACTCTCTTCTTCCTTCTCCAAAATAGTACTAGGCCAGCCCATGGTGAAATAATGGGCCTCATGACGCCCATCATTTTCAAATCTTCCAGTTGTACCCCCAACTCTTGAAACTCCATGGGAGCCATCCGATATTATTCTGTGGATATTGGTTCTATACTAGGGTACATATCAATACATAATTCAACACCCCAGGGAGGGGGTAAACCTAGAATATCCTCCAGAATTATGTCTTCTGACTCGTCCACCACTATGGGAAAGTTATGACTCTTCTCATCCAATACATTGAGGGTGAGGAAAGACAACTAGTGAGTGATCAACTGAACCCTCCTCTAAAAAGTATGCTTTCTGCTGCAAGGGCTCCCTTCTCATAGATAAAGGAAAAACATGTCCCATCCTCACTGACACACTACATTATGTTCCTGAAACAGTTGATTTGCCCATGAACTATGAATAACCAGTCTACACCCAATAAAACATCGTAAGGCCTTGACATCGCTACTTGGAGATCCCAGCCAAATCTCTCTCCTACTAGAGTAGGAATTCACTACCATCACCAGGGTGAAATCTTCAAATCCAATCTCGTAGGAGTCTCTAATAATAAGGATCAATCCAACAACTCCACTATAATATCTGAGCTCTGAAGATGGTATGTGTTAAAGAAAGAGTGACTAGAACCAATGTCTACAAGATCTACAACTAAGGGGGAAGGAAAAAATCATACATCTAATCATCTATCGAGTGTCGTGGTCATAGGCCTCCATCATCTGTAGCTGGCTCAACCCCATCCACCTACTCCTGGAGCATGTGGTGGGCCACCATGGGGTGGTGGTTGTATCCCATCAGACCTCCACCCACTCCCTACTACTCTGTCAGCTCCCATACCACACCGGCTAACTGGGTACCACCGTGCTTGATCCTCTACTTCTGCCACATATTTCCCATGACTATATTTTAGTCATCTATGCGGTGAGTTGGGTAATCACGATCCATCAGCCCCATCCACTGCATGAGTAGTGAATCCTTTCCCTCTGAAAACTACCTCCTCCCAATGGTTCTTGCACCCCCAATCCTGTATCCTAAGGTCGTCACCCGACATTTATGGCCCGCTTGGGCTCCCATGTCTATTGATTGTTACCCACAACAGATGACTCTGCCACCTTGGGTCTACTGGTATCTCCAACTAGTGGAACCTGCTCTTTTAATAATTCCTCCATGAGTAGTGCTCACTCTAACACCCCATCCTAGGTAGGGATGATATGAGACACCATGGACACCCATATCTTCCAGTGTAGTCCCTTCTCAAAAGCATGATCCTAGAAGAACGGGTCTCACACCATGTCCTTGGAGTAGAAAAAAACTCAGTGAATCTCACTGAGTACTCTGCTACTGTCATGCCACCCTTCGATAGGTGGTGTAGCTCTGGTATCCGCATTGATCACAAAATACCTGAAAATAAGTCCTCTATGAAGAGGTTCTCAATATCAATCAAGTAGAGGGTCACGCTTGTCATTTTTTTGGATCATCAAGGTCTACTATCTATTTTTAGAGTCTTTAAAAAGGATCACGACTAATATCTCTATCTAGTTGAGAGGCATCCTCAACATACTGAAGAATCCTATAACTACCTCAAGCTAATCCTTTGCCCCATGGGGTTCTATATCACCCCTAAACTGAAGAGAAATATTCCACTATAATAGGTGTAAGTCACTGAGCCTATTTGTGTCCTCTACTGGTATAACTAGTTGAATCTACTGTCCAATGGGTGACCACAACGCCTGTGCACTTCCCAATGGGTGCATCTATAGTATTGGTCCTTATTCTAATGAATCATCACTGGGAATACCATCATCATGCCCACACACTGGAATCCTCACATGTTTTCTGCAAGGTGAAATCCTAAAAAGGATCAAGATGAACAACATTCAATAAGTTATACCTGGTGATATGAGTCATGAAGGACATGTGGAAACACTAAAAATCCAATATGATGCATGCAACCCATGGTTTCATGTTCCGAGTCAAACACTAGAATTTAGGGTACTAGTGCATGGATATGTTGTCTTACACACCAACACTAGACTCTTTGACCATGAAAGTAAAACATGAGATAACAAACACTATTTCCTCAAAACAAAACCACATACTCTCTGTCTTCAAGGTAGAACAGACCATCTCTGATACAAATTTTTCATGACCAATCATCTGGGGTCCATGTCCCGACTACCCCAAGCCTTCCTTATCAAAGTTAGGGGTTGGAGACTAGTGTCTAAGGCTTTATCCTGCAAGTAGGATGTATTATCTGAGTACCTGTACACAAGAAAACACAAAAACCTAGCGCGAAATTCTAATTAAATTTCATGCCACTAAGACGACCACTAAAGGTAGAAGTACAAGATGAAAGTAAAATGAGAAAAAATAAATAAATTACATAAGAAAATATTTAAACAAGGGATTAAAATTTCACTGAAAATCCTTTTGGAAAAAACCCTACATTAGGGGAATATGTAGAGTAGCAGTAACATGTTGTAGGAGTAATCCTTTCATGTCCGATATCACTAGGAACGGTCAAGTCCTAGACCACCAAGGACTCTCTCAAAGTGTCATTCGTCTACAAAAGACTCGACAGGTGGATGTGATGTCCATGTAAGGGTGAGTTACAAAATACTCATTAGGGACCCCAAACAATAAAGAAAACCCACAAAGGAAAAGTACACACAAATTATTTTCTTCTCACATAGTTATAACCTAATGTATAGAAAGAAAGGTTATCAGTCGTGAAGCTGAAAATCTCGTACTGTTGGGGGAATCATCCCTCATGAGTCACTGAGGTCAGTCGGACCACTATGCTCCACTCTTCTACTAGGCCATTTATATCCACTTGGCTACTAGGCCACTGAGGTTCGCTTGTCTGCAAGACCATTCAAGTCTTCTCGGCTATTGGGCCAAAGATGTCTGGTTATATATCAGGCCACTCATGTCTGCTTAGCTACTGGGCCACTAAGGTCCACTCAACTATCGGGCCACTGAGGACTATGCGGCTACCAGTCCACTGAGATCTACTTGTCCCTTAATTCTTTTCACATCCAGACACTAAATTCTCACATCTAGTGCTCTTAATTTTGTTATAATCTACTCTTCAATCCATTGGTCTGATCCCAAGTTCCACAAAAACTCACATGGAGTATGTCTAATAGGACATTTCTTCAACATGGTATCAATTCCAGAAATAGCTCCTCAATTAGACATAGGGTTGGGATCTTATGGATGTTTTTTGTAAAATGGGTTCGGAGGGGTCTGGGTCTTGTCTGACTCAGTCGGACCAACCCGACCCAGTCTGTTGGGTCCGGATCAGGGTCCACTAAACTAACCCTATCTATTGGACCTAGCCTGGATAGGATCTGTTTAGCATGGATAGGCTCTTTCTGGCCTGGACTGGCTGTGTTTCATGTCTATCCCATTGGGTTGGCATCACATCCCACCCATGACAGTTGAAATAGTTCTCCACCACGGTCTAGTTAAAACATGGCCCTCTAGCCATGTGACACAGCATGACTCACTGCATCCACTCACACTGCCACTATCAATTTCCTGTGGCCCTAGTCTCCTTCCTACAATGCATATTGTATACCCACTTTTTATTCACTTCCACTAGTATATTCTGGTTTCCTCTAATCTCTGCACACGGCAGGTGCTGTGGGTTCTCCCCTTAGCCGTCGGCATGCATCACCCCTACACTTGTATGACTGTTGAGCCACGACCTTTTGTGAACCGCCCTCAACCTCTTGTCGGGGGGATCCTCCTTCATCGTAGAACTCCATTGATGTGTGTCACCTTCTACACTATCGTGTCTGTCAAGCTGCAGCCTATGCTTGGAACTATTGTCTCCACCCGGACCTCGGATTTCTATCACTGCGATCTTAGAATTCATTTCGGGTTTTTGTGGTGGTGTGGTTTGAGGATTAAAAATAATGAGGGAGGCGGGAAACCCACATGAACATCCAAGTTGGTTAAATCAGGCCTTGTTTATTTCATCCTTGATCTATCCACATAAGAATTTTAGGGCATATAAATGAATAATTAAATCCAATCACTAGACTGACATTGATCCAATTTCCCGATGAATATTTCAAATATTAAACCCATCCCGCATTTAGTACGCATGATCTTTGAATCATTCCATTTGTGAATGATTCAAAATAATCATGGAGATTTAGAAATGGGGAAAGAAAATTAATTAAACACACACCCTACCTCAGGGTTGGATCATTCTTCGTTGATGATCTCCCAGCTGCTTTCATCATTCCTTAACCCACAACCCATCATTATCGTTGGTAATCCTTCCAAGGAGGAGGAAGGGAAGGAGAAAATCATTCGTCTTCACAGAGATATTTTGATTTTTTTTCTTTCCTATTATAAATCACCAAGTTCATAGAAATCCTCAATTGTACCAAGGATCCTGTATTCTATTAACCATTAAATATGGAAAACACGTTTCAGGAACTATGTTACACTATTTTATTTTTGAAATAACATTTCTATTATGCTGCAAAAAAATAAAATTTTAAATAAAAAAATTTTATTAATTTTTTTCCCATGAGAAAATTCTTTTATTAATATTTCTTAAATGTATGAAAGTTAAATTTTTCCCGCGACCCATGCCGGTCGGGCTTAAGTCCATTCCTGGGTAAAATCGACATTCTGGACGTAACAGTTCCCTCATATTTTTAATCTGGACACCAATTTAGAAGTTACGAAAACCGCCCATGTGAGCTTTTCTAAATAAACATGAAAAATGGTGAAACACTTAATCCATGATCACTGGGACTCGGAATAATGTTTCTTCTAACTGCCTAGTCTTGAAAAAAATCTGTATAATAAAACAAATACCTAGAATTTATGGGACATTACAATTTCACTTCATTTAGTAAAAACTAATTTCAATTCAAAATTATCTTTATCATCATTTTAAAATGGTTCAATTAAATGGGTACCATTTCCTATCAATAAGGAACCGATAAATCTTATAATAGTAAACTGGATCCCATCATAATCCCAACTAATAATCATATCCCCTAAAACTAGTTTCATATTTATAAAACTACGTGTTATTATAAGCAGTAACATAGAGAAACATGTTTTAATCACAGAGGAGTGCTATATATATGACCAAAACATGATATATAAATTGGAATTATACGAAATACAAGCCATGGAATACATTCAAGGAACACAATTCGAATCAACATGCAAGCTAAAATGAATCTAAATGGCATGGTACTATTAATTGAAATCAAAATTTTTATGTTCCAAATTAATGCATGAAATGCAGCTTCCTTTCCATATTAGGGAAATGGTAAAACTCCATAAATCCCATAAATCATAAGTATTATAAAAAAAATTTCACTAAAGGTGAAGTCATATTAGACATTATAATGAACAACATGAACAGAAAACCCAACCCTAGTAACTTGGTCACTTCCCATACTTGGGGTGACCAGTCTCAAACACAACTATTAATGAAGCGGTGACACAATCTTAATATCATATTTACCAAAACGTATAATTAAAACCATGGGAAACAAAACACCTCTGATACAACTTTGTACTGTCTCGGCCTAGATTACCATTGAACTATTATTCAAACCGGTGGGTCTCATGGATTCTATCGCATCCCCTCGTACACCAGAGTCAGTCAACTACTAATGACGGTCACAAGAGGTGATAGTGGTGATACTATTCCCTCTTATCAGATATGAACAACTGTAGTATCATATTATGAACATGAGACAATAGAATATTATAATGGAATAAAAGTAATAACAATTTAATAAAAGTGGATAGTTCTAGTTTATTCAACAAATTAGTGTTGGGTGATACAGAACTGAATGTAGAAAACAATACAGAATGATTTTCAATAATATAGAATAATAATTTAAAAGAGATAAAAGGCCCTTGTCCATTCTCCTTTATTATCTTAAGCTCCAGCTCAATACTTTTCTCTTACCTCTAGGCACAATAAACACAACAAATAACCTATGTACTACAAGTATAAGGTCTACTCAGGTACCAACAGTACCTGAGGAGGGTGTGAGACGACATTTTAATAGGTCATCACCCATAGTGTGAATCCCAATCCCATGAAATATAAATTAGATATTTTGTGGGTATAGATAATTTTATAAATAGAACTAGTTAAATAAACAACACATGTCCAGGTTCATAAGGGATACCTGACAATAATAGCATCTTTGGCTCATTACTGGGATAATTTTCATATCTTGCCACTATAAATATTTATAAATATAGATACTTGTCTATATGTATATATAGAGATAACATAAATTGAATGGGGTAAGAATTCCACCCATCAATAAGTAGAAGATACCTGACATGGGGTAATAATGACACCCATCCATGTATAGTATATAAATGGCATGGGGTAGAACTTCCTCCCACCCATATACATATGGAGATTATAACTAGAATGGGGTAGGTATTAATCCCACCCATACATATAAAATAAAATTTCATGGGTTATGAATTCCTCTCGTCTGTAAACATTTATAATACTTGAATGATTAAGAATTCCTCTCATCCAATAATGTTTATTGATTATAAATGGAATGGGTAAGCATGCCACCCACACATAATAATTCATAATACTGGCATGTGGCATAAATTCCTAGCACCCATAATCATTCAATCATTTCCATAATTAAAAAGTAATTAATAAGGCAGTACTTATTATGCATTTAAAATCAGCATACCATTTACATATTAGCAGTCAAATTCAAACTTATACTTCGGGGAAAACATATTAAGTATTTAAATAAAATCATTAACATATTTATGACATCCAATTCCAATATATGATGCAAGGATCTCTCATTCACATAATTTGATATATTATATTTTATTTCAAGGATAATTTTCATCAAAACCATTTAATACAACTCACAAAATTCATTAAGGACATAGCATTTATTCAAGGCATGGTATTTGGTATGATCCTTCTTGTTCAAGGTCATTATTACAGAATTTACCTAAACATGGTTAATTAGATTAAAATATACATGTAATAATGAATTTGAAATGGTAATTTCATTAAAATGAAGTCACTCTCTCATTTAAACCAATCTAATCATCTCTGTTAAATTCTCATATCTCAAGAACAATTCCACTTAAAGGTTATGATAGAACTAATTAAATTCTTAGGGAAATATGCATTTGACCAGTACGGGGAAAATCATTTAGTAACATCCATAATGTCATGTGAAAAACATGATAAGGGAAATTCCATAAAAAAATAATCGATTATAGAGAAAGTCCAATGAAATAATACAAGCCTTCTAGATCTCATAAGTTATCATTATGAGTTTTCTAATGTAGAACACCTCCATTGGAAGGGTTTTGATAGAAAATCATGGGTTTTTATCAATTTAAACATTTATCATAACTAGCAGTTTATGAACGATCATAATTTAAATTATCCAAGGGTAATTAAGTGATAAATTAATTCATTTTAAATAAGAAGGGCGTGGAAAGGGATCCAACGTCAAGGAGGAAGAAAACCAAAATTTTCATCTCATGGTGATTTTTAACTAGAATCCATTGCTCCCCCACTAAGAAAATGGACCTCTACATAATATAAGGACACATAGCCCATATTCACACAACCTCATGGATGTGAACATCTATAAGGGGATACTTAAACATATTCTTATAGGCATATACCCATATCCACTCACCTATGTATGCATCTTCATATATATACATAGCCACAACTATCCCCATACATGTATATTCCCTTCCATGGATGAAAATAGTCATAATGTCAGAACCTATATATATATACATATATTGTTGTGGATTACAATGAAAATATATGTAGACCCGACAACTCGAACCCACACAACAGGGTCCAACACAATACACAACAATTATTAAGAACCCTAAGGCAACTAATAGCACTAAAATAAATGGTGAAAACCCAAAAAAAAAGAATAAAACCTCACATTTAATGGAGGAAGAGAAAAAAAACACGCTTTAATACTTTCCCTTATGTAGTGGTTGATGGAATATAGATGAATAGGTCACGGGAGACCATTCTTAGAACCCTAAACCAAAAGAAAACCAAAATTGGGCCATACCATGAAACCCTTATTTCATCTGTACATAATAGGGTGAGGTAGAAGTCGAAAATTGGACTGAAATATAGAGGATAAGAGAACATTGAGATTATCATGATGGATCGTGTGAATAAATGGAAGATACATTAGTGGATTGATAATTGGAGTGGAGGATGTAGAGAGGGTTTGAAGTCATGTTGAGAGGGGATACCACCTTGGGTGCGTTGAAACATGAAGGAGAGAGGAGTGAGACAATGTTTTAGTATTATTTATTTGTATTTTTTATTTTTTAAATAAAATAAAAATTAAAAACAAGAGGAGGCACACTTATTATAGAATACAGTTTTGAAATCCACGTCCCAACTATGTGCCCCATTTTTTGGAACCTAGAGCATCATGTAAGGGTTGGCTTCACGGTTTGGAAACTACCCACATACCATGTTATAAATGGTGATTAGATACTAACCATACCATTAAGCCTGTAGGAGAGGCACATGGTTTGGAAAATCATGTGAACCACCTCTCCCTCCCTTAAACAAGGTTGTAAAGTCACATGTACTGGCCCACATGGTTTCAGACAACCCGTGTGCCCTATACAGGTTTTCAAAACATGGATTTTCCTTCCTCAGTGCTCCTGAAAGTCCTAGAGCCACCTATAAAAGTCACTGATCATCACCCAAGTCTAAAAACATTACATTGGGTAATTCCTACTCTCATAATGTTCTTATGAATCCTGGTTTTAAATAAGACCCACTCAATAACTCAAAATGTTCAAACTCCTTATAAATTTATGTCTAGTTCAAAACACAGATCATTATTATGGTAAATTCCTGGTTTAATAAATATTTAACAAATTATAAATTTCCATGTATAAAATAATAAAATAATGTTTTTTTCAAAATTAAAATTTTTAAATGTGGACTAAATGGTATTTCATCAATCTTATATATATTTATCTTCTAGCCCTTGGAATTGATTTTGAAAACGATTCATATAACTTTTTATCTGAAATGGGATAAAATTTTGAGTATTAAATTCTTTTATGTTCTTAGTATAGTCACCCAGGATTTTCATAAATATGTATTACGTCTCATTATATTAATATTAAATAAATTACACAAACACACACCAATGTACTGAAATTGTTTTTTTATATTTGGAGACTTTTTACACAATCTTATAAGTTGGGGAATGAACTTCATCATCTCCCACAAAGATCTTCTTTCTAAGAAACCTACATAGGCACACTTTACCTAAAATATTCTTAATCACATAGGAAAGAAAGAATAATAATGGTTGATCTTAGATTAATGGTAATGGTAAACAATATAGTTGTTAATCTATGACCATATGGATGCATAAGAGAGAATCTCATATGTTTCTATGGAAGCTGCGACAATGCCTCTACTCAGGAGGATGAATTGATGGGTATCATTCATGCCATCTATTTTTCAAAACTTTTCAACAGGATAAACATATGGATTGAGAGCGACTCTTATACCATTGTTCTATCCATCGGAAGGGTGTGACTCATCTAGCATGTTCTCTCATCCCCCGATGGATTCACTGCCTCATCTCACTCAACAGTCTCAACTTCATTGCTACACACACCTCCCGCGAAGAAAAAATGATCACCGATGGTCTCGCCAACATGGGATTCTCTCATTAGGTCACCTAGAGTAATGATCACACTCCGGATTTGATTCCTTTTTTATTAGAGATTCTATAAAATTTCCCTCATTTCGACTCATGTAATTTTTATGATTTGTTTGTTTGAATAAATTGCAGGGTTCAGGTCATTGACCAGAACTCATCCCCCCCCAATATGGATGCACAAGAGAAGAAAAATACGATGTGTTATAGAACACAACATAAGAAATTTGGACCCATCCTATCACAGATCATAAACATTATTAATGGAATCAAATAGAATGATTTCTGAAAAAATAGAAAATAAGGGTGATAAATCATCATAAATCAAACATGAACCATAATCAAATTTCATAAAAACATGTCCCAATAATAAATATTAATAACCAATTCATATGTCAAGTTTGACTACAAAGAAAATTTACATAGTGGATTTAGAAACATAACTTGTTTTCCCTTTTGGGTCAGGACTAACTTGTTTCCCCATATTAGATTTTACACGCCTTTTTCCCATTGTGGATTATGACACCCCTAATTCCGATAGCATATAAAAACCATGGGCCTTTTTCCCATTATCATCATAGGAGATATAAAATATTAAATGAAATAGGATTCATAAAAATTTAATCATATCCTAATCAAAAAAAAATAATGTATTCTATTATCATTTCACCGTTACATAATTTCATAACCTTTGGATAAATAAGTGGGATTTATAAGATATTTTTTATTTTATGACACATGTAATTGAAATTTGAGTCATAAAAATCATTCCATAATAACATAGACCATTTATATAAAGAATAAAAATGGAATCCATGGTTCATATCACCAACAAGGCATAAGTTACATCAATGGGAAAAATCATAGATAAAAATTGATTTTGATAGAGAATTCAAAGAGATTGTTTCTTGAGGAAGATAAAATTTATTTCTAATCAATTTTAAAAACATAAAAATAATAATATATTATGAAAATTGTTTTCATTTAAAATAACATTGAAAACAAAAAGATTAAGCAATAAAAATCATTTCAAATATTTCCTGAGGAAAATATCCATTCCACATTGACAATTATTTTTCAAAAAAACAATTTTGAATATAATTATATTTTAAAAATACAAGAAAAAATATAATTTAATCTTGAAATAAAATAATGTATATGATGGTATTAATTTATATTAATTATCTACATGTTATGATAATTAATTATTTCACATTTTCTGTAAAACTAAAATGTGTGTTATTTGAAAAAAACATGAATATTGATTACCAAATTTTTTTAAAAAAAATCAATCATGGTTAAATGTATCTTCAATTAATTAATTAAAAAAATATAAAAACATTTTCAAAAACATTTTTCATAAAAACTGTTTTGTGAAGAACAATGGTTATCTTCATAAAAAGGTGATTTTTCTTGAAAAGAATTAATTTTTCGACATGAGTACATGAAGAGAGGAAAATTGAGGGAAAAAATTATTCCTCATAAAATAATCCAATGATAATAAAATTAATGTGTTTATTGAGTGATTTATTATATCATTTGATATTCCGAAGCATAGTCATAAATTATCCTGACAAATGATTAGATTGTAACGTAAAATATTTACCACATTAGTAACATTGAAACGTAATCCCCATTAAGTAATATCATTAAAATAAACATATAATAACATTATGATAAATAAATTAATGAAATATCATGTCAAATGGGACTTATATACACATCATAAAATAATATAGGTTCATAACAAAACCATATGTCTCATTAAAGAAAAATAGAGAAAAATATATGATACCACCATGGTAATTTTTGAATTGCAATCCCCGGGAAGAAGAGATCCTAAAATAGTTATGTAAAAATCCATTAAATTAAGTACATAAATCATAAAATTAATATAAGGTAACTATATACTCTACATAAATTATATAGGGGGTGAATATGACATGTGTCTCACAGAAGTAAAAAGTGAGATAGAAATCCATTACCTTAAGTCTTAAATACCTTTATAGACATTATAAGATCATGTTTAATAAATATATGTTTATTATAAATAAACTTAATAACTATAATTATATATATCATCAATATGTTTTTTTTCGTATGAATATTATGTACTCATTTGTTTAATATTTCATGTATAAGTCTCATTTAAGGTAATAACCGCTTTATTTTTTAAATATATTTTGAGTTTTTATTTCTTTTCCTTTTAATTTTACAGCTGTTCCATTATATAAATAATTTTAGACATGATATTAATATAATATATAATCAATATATTTGTATTTATAGTGTTCTAATAATGTTTTTGATAGAAAATCAAATACATTGTTCATGGAGATGGTAGGTCGTATATATGCATGAATGTTATTTCCATTTTCCCAATGGAATGAATTAATAAAATATAAATATTATATTGAAATTCAGGATTAATGTTTTGTTATATATATCATTTATTTTCATTAAAACCAACCTTATTACCTTCTATGTAAAGTGTAAATAAATTAGATTTTTTTGTGAGGCATTGGTCCCCTACACACCAAAACAACATTATCATATTCCAACATACAATATATTTAAAATGTAACATGAGATAATATAATTTAATAAGAATATTAAAATTATAATTATAATATTTAAAAACAAAACCAATCATTATAACCATCAGTTATTTTTGGAAATGATAAAATGAATGACATCAATTCGCGAGACAATAGTCTACCCTACACATTAATGATTATTTTTAGCCTATTTAATGGAAAGGGTGTTGTTATTGGTCATTAACACCAAATAAAAACAAATATTATATATATTATACCATTTATATAATATAATAATGTTTGAAATAAATATAATTATGTTTAGGAAGAAATAAAATAAACACGCTTGATGAATAATGTTACCTCTCTCCCAGGTAACCTTCGTAGGTTTACACCAAAAGCCTTCCTATGATGGATTTGGGAAAAACATAAGGATTCTAGGAAGAGAAGACAAAATATGGGAATTTATGTGGGTACGTATTGGATGAACCAAAATGGTTTTATGTTGTGAAGAAAAGATTAAGGTGGGAAATATTTAATATGTTACTAGAGAGGCACAATTGTAATTATTTAAATAAAAATGTGTTCCTAAGTATTTATGATTCTGAAAGACTCCAAAATGGAAAATAATAGAACTTGGAATAAATTCCGTAGATATATTTCTTGAAAATTGGATTTTTAATTTTTTTTATATTTAGCACTTATAATTTATGCATAACCCCGATATACCCCTTTTTATATTAACCTAGATAAATAATTTTTACTATTTTTACTATTATTTTTTTTCAAAAACTTAGTTTAAATTATTAGATATTATATAATTTTATTATTCCAAATATTTAATAAATTTTTCAATACCCCAATTACATAATTTGAAAATATTAATGTAAAATTAATCTTGCTGATGCCACTGGAAATCTGGTTTTTAAAGAAAAAATGATCAACAGTTTATAATGTGATTATATCATTATTAAATACAAAATTGATTAAAATTTACAAAAAATTTATAATAAATATATAATTTTACTAATTTTACTTTTAAAAACATCTTAATTATTTTTTTATGTTTTCAAATTCATTAAAATAAATGAAAATTGTTAATAAAACTATGTATTTTTCCCTATTCATAGAATACTTTACCATCTCAAAAAAATCACAAAAATATATGATAAGATTCTTTTAAATTTGTAATTGAAAAAATAATGTTTAATATATAATATTAACACTCAAATATACAAAAAAAATATTTTTAATATATGTTTTCTAACGATGACAAAACCTCTTTTTAGAAAAATACATTTTTATATGAAAAATTAGATTTATTATTGTCTCTTATTGAAAAACAGATAATATTAATGTTAATAATGATATAAAATATATTATAAATTAATTTAAATAATAGTATTCAACAATATTAATTTTTTTAATTTATTTATATAAATCATAATTGTGGGAGTAAAAATAGTTTTTCAGGAAAAGGATTTCGTTATATTTTCAAAAGGTTTTTTTTTCTAATTCCTAATAAATTTCTCAACAAAGAATTAATCATACATAAATATTTGAATCATGTTATAATAATCAAATTACTAATATTACTACCCTCAATTCCAATTGATATGTGGTACTTATCATATTAGATAATACTATTCTATTAGTATGTCATATTTTATTGAAAATTGATGTGGTGTATAATTCATGCAACAATTAGTTTTTTAATGCAAAGAAAATAAAATAAATTTTGCATAAAATTATTAATATCGTAGAGATTAAATATCCTTGAAAATTAAATTCTCTGACTTTGGGGGTGTCACATTTTACCACCCTTAAAATGAATTACACCCTTGAAATTGGCCACTCTTGTACCAATAATTGAGGTATATTTTGACTCATTACCTCCACAGGTTCCCATTTAGATTCTACAAGCTGGTGGTTTTTCTAAAAAACATTAACAAGGATAGTGGTATTATTTCATATAACCTCAAATTTTCAATCTTAAATCTGTAAAAGTTGTTCCTCATATGAAACATCATTCTTCGATGGTATGACCTATAAGTTCTATACATGTGATGGATCCAGAAAATAATTTCTCATGAGAGATTCATAGAATACATTGTGGACCTAATAGGGGTTTGGTGGAAGCATCAAGAGATAATCCATAGCCCCAATATGATAAATAATTTCTAAGAGACTGATATAACTATGAAGTTGTTTTCCTTAATTTCTTCTGTAGATAAATTCATATAATGGACGTCTCACAAACATCAAATTCTAGACCATGTTGACTGTTATTATATTTTTTTTTGTAAAATTTGTGTTTTCCTTACATGTTGCTAAATGGATATAACCTTATCTTCTATATCATTAGTATTCTTAGGACCCAATTTCATTCATTATATAACATCATTCCCTATGTAGGAGTTATACAATTCTTTCCATAACGGACTTCATAAAGATCCATATAGATTATTGAGTTAAAGATAGTATTGTTAGAAAATTGAACTAGAGGAAAGTGTTAATCCTGAAAAATAATTAAATCCCTTAAAGAAGGTCATAGAATATAGTGTATTGTTTTAATTGGCCTCATTGGAAGACCATATATTTTAGAATAAAACTTAGTTTCGAAAATGAGCTGTATATCATGATCTTACTGAAGAATTTTCTTATACATCGAGGTAAATTTATATCATGATAAAATAAAATTAAATGTGGTTTCCCATGAATCCTTATAACATCCTTAATTAATAATATGGAATTAATTTCAAAAGACAAATCATCACTTATAGTAATAATTTTCTTGACATCATAAAGTGGTTGACTATAGCCCACAATTACCTCAACATCAAATATATGATAAACTATAATGGATACTCATGAAATTAATAACATGGCCACAAATTTTATATGAATTCCTCCGAAAATAACCTTTCACTAAATATATATACAAAACCAAATAGTTGTATTTTAATAAATATGTATTTAAATATTCATAATCTTGATAAAATACCATTCCATAAAACATAAAAAGGCATTTAACTGAAATTGAATGTATGTTCAACCATAAACTCATAAACCCATGATGATAACCATAACTCTTAAATTGATCTTACATGGTACAATATATACATAAAAAAGATGTGTCACCATTTTTCCTTTATATAAGGTCATATCTTATACCAAACCAATTTCAATGGATTCCAGGGTTCATCCTCAATAGTGCAAAAAATGTTTTTTATGGTGGTTATTTTTTATTTTTTACGTCATATTTTGGCTGAACTTATTACAAGAGACGTTATAAAAATATTTTTTTAGGTCGGGTATTTTAAAACAGACGTAAAAAACACAAATCTAAAGTGTTTTTCACGTCATTTGATCAAAAACTGGCATGGAAAACACTTCGGAGTTGTGGATTTTTAAATCAGTTATTTAATAACCGATGTGGTATATACACTTTCACGTCAGTTATTATATAACTGAAATCATAAATCACTCCTCCAAAACATTTATCATGTTGGTTATTTTCATAACCGATGTGATAAACCTATCTGCCAAGCGGTTTCCCATGCCGGTTAAATAATAACTGAAGTGAAAACATATCTATTATGTCGGTTATAAAATAATCGATGTGAAAAACTATTCCTTTCCATTTATTACATTTTTTATTTAATAACCCACATAAAAACTTTTTCTCATGCATTTATTACGTCGGTTTTCAAATAAATGATGTTAAAACCAATCCCATTCATTTTCTATGTCGGTTATAAAATAACTAACGTAAAAAACTAATTTTTTTTTCATAAAACCATTCAACCACTATAAGGCCCTTCCAAAAGAAGACCTGAAACAGACAAAACACATAACAAAATCATTCCAAAACCCGACCCCCCAACCCCACTGGACATCCCCCACCACACCCCTGGACACCCCACAACCATTATGCCCTGCCAAAAGAATACCACAAACATATCAAAACTTGACCAAAACCCTAACAAAACCCCCACGCCACTAGATAGCCCCCACCACAGCCCTGGACACCCCCAACCCATCGGACACCCCCACGCCCCTAGACTACCCCCCCGGGACATCACCCACCCCCTTTGAAATCCCCCCACACCCCTACACCCCCACCCTAGTGGACATCCCCCCCACACCCCTGGAACCCCCCCGTCCCACTAGAAACCCCCCCCCCCCCACCGCTGGACATCCCTACCACACCGCTAGACCCCCCCTGCCACTAGACAACCCCCCACACCCTTGAAAAAACCCCAACCCACTGGACCCCCACCCTAGAAAACACCAACAATTCCCCCCTCCCACTCTACTAGATATCCCCCCCCCCCACACACCACTGGATCCCCCCCACTCTCATAGACACCCACACCCTTGGAAAGCCCTCTCACACCCCTGGACAGCCCTCCCACACCCATATAACCCCCACCCCCACTTGACTACCCTCCCACACCCCTATAAACTCCCACCCCACTAAACACCCCCCTCCACACCCCTGGATAGCCACGCACCCTCCTGGATAGCCTCCACCCCTGGACATCACTCCCACACCCTTGGACAGCCCTCCCACACCCCTAGAAACCCCCTATGCCATTGAAAATCTTTCTTACACCCCTAGAAACCTCCCACCCTATTGGACACACCCCCCAACACCCCTGGACAACCCCCCTGGATAGCCTTCCAACATTTCTGGACACCCCCAGCACTATGGACCCCCACCCCCCCACACACACACACCTAGGATGCCCCCCATCCACATGGACACCCTGGACAACCCCACCCCCCTGGAAAGCCCTCCCAGATCCCTAGAAACCCCCATCACCACACATGACAGCCCCTAGATATCCCCCACTCCCCTAGACAGGCCTCCCTCCCTTCGAGAAATGCTCTAACCCCTAGACTGCCCGCCCACCCTCATGGACACCTTGGACACCCCCTACACCACTAGCCAGCCCTCCCATGCCCCCATTGGAAACCCACCTCACCCCACAGGACTCCCCCAACCTCTTGGACACCATGGACACCCCCACACCCCTAGACAGCCCTCACACACCCCTGGATATCCCTCCCACCCCTTGGACACCCCCGCCCCACAACCCTGGACACCATCTAGACATCCCCAACTCACCTGTACCTCCCTCCCACCCTCTTGGACACCCTACTACCACCTTAGTACTACCACACACCCACCCCCATGGACACCATCGATACCCCCACCCTACTGTATAGCCCTCCCACACCCTTGGAAACCCCCCTCACCCCCCAAGACACTCACTGGACAGCCTCCACTCCCCTAGACAGCACTCCCACCCTTTTAGAAATGCTCCCACCACCTGGACTACCCTCCCACCCTCATTGGTATCCAGGATGCCCCCACCCCACTGAGAAGCCCTCCCACACCCCACTGAAAACCCCCTCACCCCACAAGTCACCCCCACCCTCATGGATACCATGGACACCCCCCCCCCACTCACACACCTAGACAACCCTCCCACACATCTGGACAGCCCTCCCACCTCCATGGACACCCCCATAGCCCTAGACACCCTTGGACATCCCCCCACTCTTCTGGACAGCCCTCCCACCCTCCTGGACCCCTTCCCACCCACTGGACACCCCCCCCAACACCCCTAGATACACCCTAGATAGCCCCCACTCCCATGGACAGCCCTCCCACCCTCCTAGAGATTCTCCCACCCCTAGACTACCCCCCCCCATGGACTCCCTGGACACCCCCACCCCACTAGACAGTCTGTCCACACCCATAGAAACCCCCCTCACCCCAAAGGATACCCCCACACCCCTGGACAACCCTTGGACAGCCCCCCACTCCTCTGGACGGCCCTCCCACCCTCCTGGAAACGTTCCCACCCCACTAGATACCACCAACACCCATGGAACCCCCCCTAAACAATAATCCATACCATAAAAACCATCATAAGTAGACCAAATCAACTAGTACAAAAAAATTAAATATTCACATCTATAACATTCAAAACATACAATTTCAACTTAAAAAAATCCTACCTAAAAGACTACCATATACACAATTATAATGACAACATTCAAAATTACATTTTACAAAATGAACAAACTAAAATTCAATCAAACCAGTAAAATAATTTGACCATTCCCCTTGTAAGGGTTTGAACTCATGAGCACTATTGGGTTGAGGGTCATTAAAAAGCTACAAATTAAAAGAATAGTAGTTAACATGTATAATGAATAAATCAATTGAAATATTATGGAAATGTTTAAAAGGAAATATTACCAGGTCAATGTTCACAAGTGTTCTAGTTGTAATTATTTCATACATAAATCTTAACATATAATATCCGCCTTTGATGGCACCTTCTTGTTCATGAAAATTCTGTTTGAATTAGTGTAAATTCAATATATTATTTTTATGTAATAAATCAAAAAGTACAAATTATAAATCAATATTTACCTTTACTTTTACATGTTTCATCTTCTCACTCTATTTCTTTGCCTACTTTACTTTTTTTATTATAAAACACTTTTAAGGAAGAAGTGAAAAACCATAAGCTCAAGAACAAATGGAAGTTACCAAGACATTAAAATAAAAGTGATGCCTACTAGTTTTAGTCACCCTAGATAATTTCCAAGAGATAGTGTTCACCTGAGTGTCTGGTTCCCTCATTAGGAGATCTTTGAACTGAAAATTCATCTTGTCCCAAGACTGCATTAACTCCTCTATACTGATTACCTTATTTTTTTAATCCTCGGACTAGGATTATATCCTTTTTAGAAATCCATTTTCACTGATCCTTATTGCCAAGAACCCTTATAACCCTTTCAATCATTCTTTCAACCACTTTAGCAGTAGCATTAATTGTCAGAACAAATTCATCCAAAACCTATTCTGAGCTCATAAGTATTTCCAAAGGGTGTTAAATCATAGCATAAGACCTCCAATGATGTCAAGACGTTATGGAGAGGTCGTGGGAATTTTACATCTTATTGGCCTTCATATTCTTTATAGATGTGGTCTCTATAGGTAAAGGTAAATATGAGAAGTCTTCCCTTAAATTACGATTGCCCCTCCTACTTTTGCATCTCTACGGGCTTGGATTCCTACTATCCTGAGTCTCATACACTGTGTCACCTGCATAAGAGCTATAAAATTCATTACTAGACCTGTTCACCTCCCCCTCATCCATTGATATTTGGACCAAATCTATAGAGACTTGGACCGGATCATTATAGGACCGAATCTCAAAACGATTACCAAGCTCATGCCCTTCCACCTGACTTGTGCTGAACATGGTCTCACCCCTGCATCTTGTTCTAGGGCCTTGCAACCTGTAGTGGGATTACGAGTCACTTTCTGGAAACTCTCACTGATATCCTTCCTTAAGCACACCACCACTGAATATGAAGGGCCTGATGGAGTTTTCTGACCTCCCTCATCCATCTTTACCAGTACCCCATCTGGATTGTTCCCACAACCCCCATGGGAGGCCTCCAGAGGAGGGTCCATGCCACTCTCAGTTGTCTTCTCCTACAACCCCATTTGTACCAGTGATTGAGGGTCACCCATATCCTTTCTCAAATGACTGATGAAATCTGCAAATAGTGGATTTCCTGAACCACCTTGGACAACCTTGGTTGAGTTCAATACAGAATGCATACCCACATTCCCCTGACAAGACTATTCATCCACCATTCTCTTCTCTGGATTGACACTACAACCCATGCCCACGCCCTTTGATTTATCTATCTACTAAACCCACTCCTATAGAACTTCATCGAGTGACCCATTCACTTGCAGGAAGAACAATATTAAATCCATGATTTATAAACGACTTCCAGTCTACATCAAAATTCTTCACCAACTATTAAACAAACAAAATCGATAGGCACTTTTGAAGCATCAACCTCCACACAAATGTGAGAATTAACCAGAGGACATATGGCTTTGGTTCGGCTATCAAAACACAGGTATCTTTCTACTAGGTTTCCAAGCATACTGATAATCGAAGGATTTTGAAATGGAAGAGGGAGATTAGGGAAAGTTATCCAAATTGCTACTGAAGGAGAATATCGCTTAATATGAAATCATAGGTCCATCTGAATAGATAGAAACAGAATTAGTTGTAGTTGCGTGGAGCTCCAGACCAAACTTTAATTAAGACTTACCTAGAGGCGAATCGAATCATAATGTTATTGGAGTCGAGCATTCCTACTGTTTCCCTCTCCTTCAAGTCCTAAAAAGTGAATAAAAATCTATCAATGTAGTCGACCAAATAACTTCTTTGCGAGAAGCGAGGGATCAAAGTTAGTTTGAGGAGGGTCGAGGCCTCATTGAACATCGTGATCCAAATCGAGGGATTATGTCATCCCTTTTATAGATCTGGCACCTTCGGGCACAAAGAACTTCAGTGAAATAGTGGGAGAAGATTCAGAATGAAGAAGGGTGCAAAGGGTTCCACTTCATTGAAGGATGTAAAAGGTCCCTCCCTCGCAGTGGGAGGAATCGTCTTGGAAGGCACCACAATCACAGAACAGGAGAAACCAACTCCATTTCTTTGAGATTTTTCAAAAGTAGACCCATCCTATATTAGAAAATAATATGAATGGGATAAATTTAAAATTCATTATAATATATAAAACTATTGAGAAATTGAAACTTAATTTTACAACATATTCTTAAAACATTTCCGCACATCATCATGGAAAGAGTATATCCAACGAAGTGTTTTCTCCCTTGGTAAAAAATTCCTAACATCCAATGATCCATGATAAAATAAAATTTAAGTTTAGTGGTTTCTTATGTTAAAATACAATGAACTCTTTTCTAGATATGTGTTTCATATCTCTCACAAAATGGCTTCATCCATCATTATGTGATTATATTCTATTAAAATCTTTTAGCAATATAAATAATTATTTGTTCCTTATCCAATGAATGTCCTTCAAGGGAAATCCAATGCAGGTTCATGAATCCATATACATCTGTCTGCACATTCTTCTCAAAAATGTTATAAAGATACCTAAAACAAAACAGACATAAGTATACATTTTTAATAAATATAACATAGGGAAAGGTATTAAGACTTAAATGGAAAAAATTTGCACCACGTTGATGCCCATCTTATCTATAGTAACAACCTCCATGATATTAGATTTCAAAATCCCCACATTTATTTCACGTCCACAAACATGATCTTCCATTGGAAATTCATAATGATCTTCCATAAAATTTGAATATCATGACAATCTGTCAACACTACTAGAATATATATCTGATGTCATAGAAATTTTTCTTTGTTGTTATCTATAAAGTATTTCTTTACCATTTCAGTATTTATGTTAAAATAAATAGAAATATATATTAATTTTCAAGTGATAAAAAACTTTAATAAAAAATAAAATAAAATATATAACACACATACCTCAATGGTAATGATTCGCAGAAGTCTAGATGGACAAATTTAAAAATGGTTGATACTTTGTCCAATTGTCATCACCTCATCCGTAGGTAATGGTACTCGATTTTACCTATCTATAATTTCCTGTAATGTGACTTGATGTTTCTCTACCTCTAACTATTGATGATGAACTGCATCTCCTATACAATATACCATCCAATATCGAACTATAAGATGTTGATGATCATCAACATAAAACTCGCAATAAGTAGGAAGTTGCGGTGGAGGACTAGGATAAAAAATGGGGTCTGCGGGCTGAGGTGGGGGAGTGGGAGCTACTGGTGGAGGTGGAGGATAAATAATGGGGTCTATAGGGGGAGGTTATGGAGTGGGAGCTGCATACTGAAATTTTATTTCCATGTCTGCAAACATAGACTGTACAGACGCACTAATCCTTTCCTCTATTGTAACATTAATATTATGAAATTTAGCCTCCAAGGATTCTATTTTTTTATAAACACCCTCCAAATAAGAAGTTTATGAACATGGAAACACTTTTCTTACCGATACACCTTCCAGATATTCTCATACACGACCATGATGTTTGGGCTTTCCCAATGTTGTTGATAAAATATTGTGCCTCCCAAAAGCTATAAATACCCTCTGTGAGCTTTTCTCATCAGGATAATCTTGTATTAATTAATTGAACATTTGAGTAATGAATGAAATTATATGAATAATATAGTTAACTTAAATAAATAAAACATATATATTACAATCCTCTCAGCTACGATTCTTGAATCGTCTGAAATATATTTCCTTTTTTTGCCCATCTGAGCTCTCTTCAATTTTCCATGTCCAGATGGAAGGGATGTAGGGGCCACCTTTCCTATGCTTGAAGACTTAGCTCTCATTTTTTCTAATTTATCTGCCCTCATTTGTTCTTACAATAATATATACCCTTCCCGAGATAAACTATGAGGGTATACAATTTTAGATCGGGTATCCTGATGTTATTTACTTGTTTGATATAAATTAAGAATAAAAAAATCATTAACAAAACATTAATAAGATCATTATATAATAAATATTCTGTAATTTTACAATTCCTTCCTGAAAATATATCTTTTCTTCTACTTTTAACAGACATTCTTCATTGTCTTCATCTATGAAAGGTTATATATGACATGGATTTTCATGAGTCTTATGACCAAAAATAAAATCTGATGACAGGGTTGATTTGAAATCCCTCCATCTCCTAGCAGCCATCGATAAACATTTCTTCCTGACTCTTCCAGTTTTAGGAATATCAAATGTCATCTCACAGAGAAGAGGTTAAACATATTATATATACAAGAAACATTTAAATAATAGGTAGTCAATAGAAAAATATCTTACCAAAATCGTCTCCCACAACTGAGATATTATCACTTTGTCCAGACTTATCTAGTCATCGTACAAAATGCTTACTTTTCTCTTACCCTAAGTTGATAGAAAACTCTTAAACTCTTTTACATTTGGACCTCTAGGAATATCATTCTCATCAAACTCAACGAGAATCCTATGGTCCTGCATACGGGCAAGTGATAATTTTGGTGAATGTGTGCACCCACGTTTACCAATTCTTGAACTCCTTTTCATTATGGGAGCACATGAAGAAGATTGGGGAATATCAAGAGGACCATGTGAATGTTCCTCCTTAGAGGCATGATCATTATTCTCATCTAGATAATCTTGTGGCTGATCAAATGATTGATCTATCATTATCCATTAAATCGAAAAAAAACATTAGTTCACAAATATACAAATTCAAATATTACAATATAAATATAAATTGAAAATATGAAGTTTTACTAAGTTACATAATATTAAACATGGTTAATATGGTAAGCAAGTTAAACAATGGTAAATAGGGTAATGATGGTAAAGATGGTAAACATGGTAAACATGGTAAACATGGTAAACATGGTTAACATGGTAAAGTAATTTTCATTCAAATATATTAATAGATATATAATTTATGTAATGGTAAACATGATAAACTAAACTATAAAATTAAAAATAAACAAAAACTACTAATTATTTGTTTTAATAAGTGTTTTAATAAAGAGATAACATGAAATATCTAACATTTTATGAAAATGATAAATGTAAACAAGAAATAAACATATGTTACCTGTAATAATAGGAATGTACAAATGGATTGTTTTCCCAAATTCCTTCACTGTGATTGTTCCTTATGACACAAACCATGTATTAAAAATTCTCATTGTTATGTTCTTCTAATCTTTCTATGGAATTAGGGATCTCACATAAATCAGCATCTTCATCAAGTTGATCCTCACTAACATATTGTTTTTTCCCTTGTAAAACAATATCCCACTACATATCTGATTGATATACTACATTGAAAATCTGATTTGCATGTGTTTCCATTATAAAATAAGCAGCTGTTTCTTCCAATCAATTCAGATTAACAACTTTCATTCCAAAGTCATCATGTCTGACACTATTGTTGCCGATAATCAATTTACTGTTAAAAACATAAAAATTAATTTTAAAGTAATCAACCTCCCATATTTCTTCAATCACTCTATAATATGCACTTGATGCAAAAATTTGGGTTTTTTCCTTAGAACTCAAAAAATGCATTACTTCTGCAAACACCAATACACCACTATTATGATCTTCACTTCTGTTGTCCAGCGATTTTGCTTGAAATGTATAGCCATTAATGTCATAACCAGACAATGTTATCACATTTAAACATGGACCACCCACTACCCATTTTAATGTCTCGGATACATCTGATCTGCCATGCATGGTCTTTTTAAACCATGATAAAATTGTTTTCTTATTCTCATTCAAAATCGACATTTTTTTCTTCTTTGGATGACATTGTTTCCACTCATTAATATGCAATGTGATATATGGTAGAGCATCAGTTATGTTATTCAAGATGTATAATTCAATCTTCTTCATATATTCAGATGACAATGATTTGAATTTCATGCCATGAATCCCCTTTCCCTAGTTATTTACTCATTCATGGTGAGGTTGAGGCAAACGTATGTGATCCTCCATAGCCATGTAGCTCATACAAAACTCTACAACCTCCTCAAAAATATACATTTCAACAATGGATGCTTCAGGTCGATATAGATTCTTAACATACCCCTTAAAAATTTTCATATACTTTTCAAAAGGATACATCAAATGTAGATATACAAGTCCACAAAACTCTATTTCTTGAACTATATGAATCATTTAATGAACCATTATATCAAAAAAAGATTGAGGAAAATACATTTATAATTGACAAAGTATTCAAAATGCATCCTTTTCAAAATTTTCCAAAGAATTCACATAAATGACCTTATTATAAATTGAATTGAAAAAATAAAAAAAACATCATTATAGTCTTTCTGACATGGATGGGAAATATTCCACGCAATGAGACTAGTAGAATTTGTTTCATCATGACATGACAATAATGATATTTAATACCTATCAACTTTAAATCCTTCAAGGAGATTAATTTTTTTAAATTTTAAGAATAACCTTTAGGAACTTTGATATCATTAAGACACTGAAAAAAGGTAATTTTCTCTCTTTTGGATAATGTATGACAAGCCGAGGGAAGAAAGTTTCATCTTCTATTAGGAGTGGGAGCTAACTCCAAATGTAATTTCATTGATAGTAAGTCTAATCTTGCATTAAACCATTCTTTTGTCTTTCCTTTAATATCTAACAATGTTCCAATCAAACTATCACAAATATTCTTCTCAAAGAGCATGACATAAATATTATGTTTAACTTCATGATATCTCCAATATGGTATCTCAAAAAATATTTAGATTTTTTTCAAAATATGACTATCATTACCAGATTTCTGTGTCTTTCCCAATGTCACATCACAGTTTTCCACCCTATCAAAATACAGATCAAGGGATAACAGTTTTGGAACAATATTAAATTTTTATTAGCCATTGAATGCCTTTTTTAGTCTCCTATTAGACTGATCCATAGGCGAAAAAATTTGATGACCCATGTACACTATTTTCCTCCCATGATGAAATTGAAAATATGAGGTCTGTTGTTCGCAAATTGGACATGGGTTATGTCCTTTAACACTATATCTAAACAAATTTCCATATTCTAGGAAGTAATTTATAGTGAAAATAAGCACAAATTGTAGTTGAAAATATTCCATTTTATAAAATCATACACCCTAATTCCATCCTACAATAAAAGCTTCAAATCATCAATCAGTGGTGAAAAGAAAACATCAATATCATTTCTGGGTTCCTTCAGACCAGAGATCATTATACAAAACATGACATATATGCACTTCATAGAAACTTTAGGAGAGAGGTTGTAAATTACCAATAAAACCCTCCATGAATTATGTGTGCTACTAAGGGTTCGGTATGGCTTCATTCCATCTGTTCACAACCCTAGTCTCAGATTTATAATTTCATTTCCAAATGAAGGATACTGCTCATCAATTTTCTTCCATTGGGGAAAATCAACTTGATGACATATTTTCCATCACACATCCACTCATCAGCATGCCATATTAAAATTTTATATCTTGTGAATTAGCAATAAAACGTTTCAAATGATGAATTATAGGAATATACCAAAATACATTGAAAGGTATCATTGTAATCTCTATATTAGACTGTTATTTTTCATTCACCTTATACCGTGATGCACCATATTTAAGACACTCTGAAAGAAATTCATATTCCTTCCTATATATCATAATGTCATTCTGACAAGCATGCATTTTCGGGTATCCCAATCCCATCGAGCATAATATTTTCTTGGTATTATAATGTGAATATGGAAGATCGTTATCTTTTAGGATAATTTATTTAATAAATTGTAGTAGATTTGTAGGAATTCTATCACTTTGTCCATGTTTCACCTTCAGGTTTGTCAATCTTAACACCACTGAAAAAACCATAAAATCAATATAAATAGGATACAATGGTTATTCAGCAACACCATATATATGTGCAACTATCAGTTCTATCTCTATTTGTTCATCGACAATATTTTCAATCATTTCTTCAATTCCATTGAAGTTATCATCTTGTGAATCATCATCATTAGTAGATCTGATATTATGTCCAGTTTCACCTTGCCAAATCCAAGGGCTGTAACTCGGATTAAATCCATGAAAAATCATATGATCTTTGATCTCACTGCTTTTAAACTAATTTATATTGAAACATTTCAGGCATAGATAGAAAAAAATGTAACTGCTTAGAACATTTTGTTTAGAAAATTCCAAAAGGCATCAACAACTTCTTTATATTCATTACTGATTCGATGTGCCATAATCCAACTTCAACTCATTATTACCTATAAAAAATATCAAAATTATAAATCATTTTAAGAAAATACCAATATATGTTTTTAGGAGAAATATCATAATTTTAATGTAAAACAATTTTTAAATATTAAAAAAAATATGCGTATTTAAAAAACAGATGCTCGAAAATGATTTTAAAAAGAAAATGTAGATTGATATAAAAGTTTTAAATTCATTATGGATCCTTTCTTCTTAAGGTACACAAAAAATACATCATAGTTCAATTGGATACCAAATTCACTCTTCCGTAAAAAATAAATATGAAGTATAAATATTAAAATATTTATACATTCACTACTGAAAATTACCCAAATACCAACAATTTGAAACATCTGGATATCCCCCCACCACTCTGGATATCCACCCCACCCCTTGGACACCAAACCCACCCCCTGGACACCACCTGCACCCCTTGGACACTCCTACCCCCTTGGACAGCCCCCACCCCCTTGGACACCCCTGGACAAAACCACCCCCTTAGACGTCCCCATCCCTTGGACACCACCCCCACCCCCATGGATAACCCCTGGACACCACCCATCATGAACACCACCCCTTTTGGACACCACCCCCACCCCTACAACCTTGGAAACCCATAGACACCCGCAACCCTCTGGACATCCCCCCCACCCCACCCCAGAATATCCCCCCAAACCCTCTGAATAAGCCCCACCCCCTTGGACAGCCCCCGCCCCCTTGACAGCCCCCAACCCTCTATACAACCCCCACCCCCTACATAGCTCCCCCACCTCTCTAGACGACCACCCCTAGACACCCCTCCACCCCTCTAGACAGCCCCCCACCCCTGGACACCCCCCACCATTTGGAAACCCCCACCCCCTGGACCGCCCCTCACCCCCCTGGACACCACCCCCACCCCCTGGACACCCCTACCCCATTGGAAATTCCCCTCACCCCTGGACACCCCCTGGACACCACCACCCCCTTGCCCCCCCCCACCCCACCACCACTCTAGACCGCCCCCCCCCCACCACCTAGACAACTCCCCAAACCCTTTGGATATCCCCACAACCCTCTGGATAGCCGCCACCCCCCAAGACACCCCCACCCCTCTAGACAGCCCCCACCCCCTGGACACTATTACCACACCCTACCCCCTTGGACACCCCCAATGCTATGGAAAATACCCCCCCCCCCCTCTGGTCAGCCCCCACCCCAACAAGACACCCCACCCCCCTGGATACCCCCACCCCCTACACACCCCCACCCCCTGTACAGCCCCTTGACCACCCTCGACCCCACCCCCACCCCGTGGACACCCCAACACCATTAGAAAGCCCCTTAACCACATAGAAACCACCCCCGACCCCCTTAGACACCACCTGGACCCCACCACCCCCTTGGACGGCAACCACCCCCCCCCCCCCCACACACACACACCCTAGACAGCCCCTCGAACCTTCTAGATAGTCCACACCCCTCTGAATAGCCCCCTCCCCCTGTAGACAACACCCACCCCTCTAGACAGCCCCCACCCATTAGACACCCCCACCCCTGGACACCCCTTACCCCCATCGACAGCCCACACACCCCCTAGACACCCCCCCACCCCCACCCCCTAGACACCCCTATCCCCTTAGACAGCCCACCCACCCCCCTAGACACCACCCCCACCCCCCTTGAACACCCCCATCCCCCTTGAACACCCCCACACCACCCCTGTACACCACCCCTTCCCCCTTTGACACCCCTCGCACCCCTTGGACACCCCCACCCCACTTGGACATCCCCCACACCCCCTAGACACCACCCCCTGTTGACACCCCCGGGACACCCCCACAGCCCTAGACAGCGCCCCGCCCCTTGGAGACTCCCACCCACATGGACAGCCCCCCACCCCCATGGACACCCCCTATACGTTCACACACACAAACACCCAAAAATCGTAAACTTTCATGATATCACATCCATGGTTTCTTTAAACAGAAAAGAATTTAGCATCATATAAATGAGCACCATGAATCTTAACATGAGAAAAAGAAGAAAGATAGAAATATAACATCTCAAAAAATTAGATTAAGGAATCTTGAAAAATAATAACTGAAACAGAGTCGTGTGAGGCTTACTTGAGTGTTTCGAGTCAACTTGATATATCTGGTGACAATAAAGTTGATGAATGATGTTGGAAAAATGAGGCTAGAGGGAACGACTTTGAAGAATCCTTTCTAGTTTTTCTGTGGGGGAGTGATGAGTCCCAGGTCGCCCGATCGAAGAAAACATAATGACTTAGTACAGGGCGCGATAAATCATTTAAAAGATTTATGACGTCAGTTAATTAATAACTGATGGGAAAAACAATTTTTTCCTATATTTATAATGTTGGTTATTAAATAACCGACGCTGAAAATAACTTATAATGTCAGTTATTTTATAACCATCATTATAAATGGATCTTTATCATGTCGGGGTTTTTTATAACCAACATGATAAACCGTAGAGCTTTTCTTTATGACATCGGTTATAAAATAGACAACGTGATAAAGCACTCTAGATTAAATTTTCACATGGGTTATGACATAACCGATGTGAAAAAGAAAATCTCAGTATTTTTTACATCGTTTATAAATTAACCAAAGTAAAAAAATGGATTCTGATCGATATATAATGCCAGTTATTTTATAAGCGATGTGACAAATAAATTTTTATAGCTTTTCACGTTGGTTATATAGAAACGGTGAGAAAAATGATTATGTGTTAAACGTTTTTTCCACCAGTTCCACATTCATATATTACATCAAATGTGATTTAATTAGTCTATAATCCATATATATAGATATTATCAAGTAAAATTCACATAAGTATGATTAATAAAATATCTATATTACTCATTCATACAAAATCAAATAAAAAATTATTAACTAAGGTGCAGAGGTAATGTGCTCCCTAATAATCAGTATGCACTTCATCCAATTTTATTGAATATGATTTATCTTATTCCTATGTCATCAGAGGTTGTTGTGCCTTACCATCCTCAATAGCCTTTGGATTGGGTCATATATTCTCACTATACCTGATATTGGTTCTCATGAAACAATGGAGTATATGGGTTGAATTATTTAGAGTCATATTCTCTTCCATTGCAATAATTGTCCCATTAATAAAATTTTGAAATTATATGTATTTGTGACATACCTTTCCAAATTTAACTAACCAAATAGTTATATTCAATAAATTCCCTTGATGCATATTTCGACATTTCCAGAAATGAAATTCCTAAAATATCATTACCCCATTTTATTTTCCATGAGGCTTGATCTTCTTTTCTCATCAAAACAATATGAATGGTTAGAATATTTAATTTTATTTACAACATTTTGTTTACATAAAACAATATCTTTAAAGTTGTTTAAGTCACTTATATCCAGGTCCTTTCAAATACATGATCCAAGCAACCAATTAATCGATCATCTTTTCTTTCATGGATAATGATTAAACCAAAAGTGTACCTGTAAGTCTTTTAAAATTACTATCATAGTACCAATAGATTTATTATTTGTTTTCTATGTTCATGTAATTCCCTTGCCTTTTTTATAATAAGAGGTAAGTACATTCTAAAAAAAATCCAATTAAACTCATCCCAGTATCTAGTAAAAACTTTCTTCTTTTCACATCATATATTGAACCGGTGATCAATGAAGGATTTCTACACATTACAACAAATGAGTTTTACATTATCTAAAAATTGAGGAATGATAAATATCTTTTCATTAGTACTAATACATTTCTCCACAACTAGTGTGTAACATAGTTGTCCTCTTATGAATACCATACATAACCTTTATTTATATCATAGGGAAGAAAACATAAGAATGGGGGATCTTAGATTCGTTGTAAGGTTAAACAAAATTTATATTAATATATAATAATTTGTGTGAATAAGATAGGATTAAGTACATAGTATAATGATAATATCATATGAATTTCATAACCAAAATCTATTAGATAATAAACATGATTTCTAGAATAAAACTTTATAAATTTCAAAACATGGCCCATAATATTGATAAATCGTCATACATAAAAGTGATGCACGATCATAAATATTGAAAAATATTTCATATGTCATGGATAACAACGAATACCATCAACATAGTAGATTAGCATTCATCACCACTTTCCCATTATAGATTTGGCCACACATGGTTTACATAGTGGATTTGGGAACACCATTATCCCATTATGGATCAAGATAAACCTACATCACAAAGTTTATCAAGCTCATCGACCTTTTCACAATTGTTATATCATTATATTTAAAGCATTACACAATGATTTGGAATGAGATAAATGTACTACCAAGCCCATAATTAAAATAATTTTATGTTCTACACAAGATAATAAAACATTAATCATATCATAGCCCGTGAAATGAAATGGGATTCACAAAAATATCATCATATCATAAGGTTTTGAAAATAGAAAAGTTTTATAAAAATTTCATCAATTCATCTTTTCATAACCCATGGAGAAGGAAAGGGGTTTAGTCATAATTTTATCATGTAATAACCCATCCAATTTATTTGTTTTACAAGCAATATTCAATCATAAACATAGACCATTCAGAAAATGATTAATAATGGTATCATTTGTTTATATTCCCATGATGGCATAAGTTACATCAATATATGTCATCACTTAAGGAGAATTATTTTAAAAGATAAATCACCTAGAATGTATCACGAGTAATAAAAAATTTATATAAAAATGAATTTTTAAAACATAAAATTCCTAATATATTTTGGAAATTTTATCATTTGAAAATGACCTTGAATACATATAATGGAATAATTAAAAATAATTTAAAACAATTTTTAATGAAAATATCAATTATAAATTTAGAGTAAACTTTTATACATAAATTTTTTTGAATTTCCTTTTATTTTATAATTACCTTGAAAAATTATAACATATTCCTCAATAAAAATAATCGACATGACGATGGTAAGTTTAAATCATGTCATACATGATAAAAAAATAATTCTTTCACATTTTTAGTAAAATCCGAATGAGATTTTTTTGGAAAATTACACAATTATTCTTTTTAAAAAATCTATAAATATTAAATGTTTATAAATTTCTTTAGTAAATCATTTGAAACAATTTGGAAACAATTTTGATATCATTTAAAGAAAAAATATATTGTATAATGAATATGGGTTTCATCTAAATTGAAAATTTTTATTAAAAAAATATTTTTAAATAGTTGATTACATGAAGAGGGGAAAATTATGGAAAAGAATTTATTATCTGGGAATAAAAAAGGGGAGAAGAAAATTAATGAGTTTCTTAGGAGATATATCAGATGATTTGATCATCGAAAACATAGTCAAAATAATCTCGATAAATAAGGAGGTTGTAACATAATATATTTACCAATTTGGTAACTTGGAACATTAAAAAAATGGTGTAACATCATTAAAATAACATTATAATATCATGAGGATAAAAAATAGTCATATTACATATCATTGGGGATTTATATACATCTCATAAAATATGATATGTGAATAATAGAACCATACGTCTCAATGAAGGTATCCCATGAATGGAGGATAAAAAAATTGATATGTAAGTACCCATAATTTTAGGAGTATGAATCACAAAATATATTAATGTGAAGTATATACACCACATAAAATAAATTGGAGGACTAATTGGGTTGCATCACACAGATGTTAAAAATGCAAAATAAACCCCTTACTATAAGTCCCGACATCCATCATACACATTCGAACCTACAGCATAATAAATATAATTATATATATATATATATTATAATCCTATATATATATATATATTAGACCATATAATATTTACTCTCGACATTGTATTACTTACTTATTAAAATTCTATGTAATATTCACATTTCAAGTAATAACCGCCTTTTCATATATGTTTTGATTTGTTTTTTTGGTCCTATTAATTTTACCATGGTTAATGTAAATTTTAATTTTAACATGATATAAATATCATATGTATTTATTATATATGTATTTACACTGATCCATACATTTTAGTGATATAATTGGAAGTCACTATTCATGGGGATGGTATGTCGTAAGTGCACATGAACATTGACAATTTTTTCCCAAAATAAAGAATGAAAGAAATATAAATATTATATTAAAATTATTGAATATTTTTTGTTTTATTTATATCCTATTTTTTATTAAATACGTTCTTATTATCTTCCATGTATATAATGGATGAATCACATCGCTTCATGATGCGGCAGTCCCCTATACAAACAAGAGACATTTTAATAATCCATCAAATTGTAATATAAAAAATAAGTATGTGATATTCTAATTCCAGAAGAACATTAATATCATATCATATATAAAAATTTAATCCATATATTTAACCATCCTTGAGAGGTGGTAAAATAAAAATAAGTGACCTCAGTTCATGAGGGGATAGTCCTCCATACACATGAATGATGATTTCATAGAAAATTTGATGGAAGGAGAGATGGTAATAGTAAATTCAACTGACATAAAAACATATAAGTATAAAATCCATAGTCAGGTTATTATATCATCATGTTTGAAGAACAATTATTTTTTTGCGGAGGTAAAAATTGAGTTGTTCAATGATGAATGTTAACTCTTCATCGGTTAATGTTCTTATGTTTTCAACAAAATCCTTCCTAGGATGAATTTTATGTAATAATTATGGATCCTAATAAGATATAAAAGAATATTTGAAGATATATAGGTATGTATTTTCTTCACCAAAAAGTTTTAATATTCAAATTATAGATTACATGGGATGGACTTTTATATGTGAGGGGCATGGCACACAATTAATTTTTGAAAAGAAAAACATGTACCCAGGTTTGTATTGAGAAAAGTCTCAAAAAACGGCCCATTTTAGAAACTACTTGTGATAAGTACTAATTTTTACCATTCAATGGTCTTGTACATGTTTTCTCTGATTTTTAAAACATATATTTTTAGTTAAGCTGGTAGTAAATGGTAAATCTTGTTAATTAAGGATAAAACTAAGTCATAGGGTTACAAAATTTTACTATAAAGCATATAATAAGAGATTATTTTGAACCAATTGAAATTATATTTGTCAGTGAATTTTTTTAGATCCACTTTCTCATGATTAATAAGTAATATTTCATTAAAACGTTGAAAATATTCATGAGTGCCAATATCCCCACATAAAAGGGAACCTCCTCTGTTTTATTGTTAACACACATTAATATCACTTACTATAATGGTATCAAATAACATTATTAGGGATATGCATTAATTATATCATTTTTGTACATTTTGTGGACAATGTAATTTGTTATCTGTGTTCTAGGGGCTTCGTGTTTGTTTTTGAGTGTTTTAGAGGCGTCATTAAAGGTACATGGTTTGGTAAAAATGTATTAATCCTCCATGAAGGAAAATTGATTGAGTGAGAGGTAATTAGGTTTTATCATACTTATGTAACATGGTTTGTCAAACTTTTAGGCCTTTCTTAATTAAATGTGGAAAGTTCTAATGCAACTAAAAGTACTATTGGTTAATGGTATGAAAAACTATGAAACCAAAATGTATGGGTTCTCAGAAGGGGAAGTAAGACTCACATAGTGAGAATATGGTTTTTCCTTACCATGAAACAATATATATGAGTATATTTTAATTATAAAAAAATAACATTACAAATACCTTATTGATATATTTTGACACATTCCTCCTCCGATTAATATCCATATAAAAAATAGATACTCTACATCACTTTCATAGAGAATTTATTTCATTTAGAGCTTGTTTTTTTATTTAAATTTTGTTGATGATCATGAATTAGGGTATGTGATCCAAGAACCTTTTTTCATTAATTTTCATTTACATTCACACTTTTTACCTTGAGATGAATAATGTATCTAACATATCATTTCAATATATATGGATTCCTATTTAATTTATGAACAGAAATATTAATCACTGATATAATAAAAAAAAACGAATTTAGATTTTTTGTATATATGCATCATTTAGTCCTAAAGCATTATTGGAAGCATATATTCATGGTCATGTGTGATAATGAAATAAATTTTGGGTGTGGATTAAACCTACCATTGATTTTATCATTCAAAATTTTAGTGGTTTAGGGATGCCACTAGGTTTCACAGTGGTCCAATTGGACTTTGACAAAGACCCTTATCATTTTGACATTATTACAGCTATGGTATATGGTTCTTATCATTACCGCATTTTCATGAATTTTCATGGAATGATTGTTTGGTGTGTCTTTGTAAGTAATGAAACATATTTTTGATATTTTACCACATGATCTATGAATGGTTTTCCACATGGACATGTGCTTGATGTTTTCATACATATATATTTGTTATCACGCTGAAAATTTTTCAATATAATGGGATTTATAATATTTTATCCAATATATATATCATGCGATGTTTCTCTATCTTATGTAGATGAGAATACTAGTCAATCTATATGGATTATATCTCCAAGTGGGATATATCAGAAATTGGTAGGAATGTGCATGGGGTTTCCCCAAAATGGTGATATTTCTAACATATTTTTGAGATATCAATTAAATTAGATATGTATCAAATATTTTTTTTTGAAATTAATTCTATCTTGGAGCTGAAGCATCAAGGGATAGTCTCTGCGGACATGGACTATATGTTGTTCTTTTATGATAAACATGATTCTTATCCTTCGTTTATTTTATTTTCATTGAATGAACTAGTATATATTAAGAGATATTGTTAAGGACCATTTTTTCTGTCCAATGGGGCTTAATACTCACCCAATTCGAAGGATTCTCAGTGCATATATTGATTTTATGAGTAGGGATCTGGTAAATGAGTAGGGCCCAGAGGTGGGTAGTTTAGCATGATTTATAGGGTGATGTTAGGTAATTCTCGATGGGTTTTGTTATTGTAAATATCACACTATTTTTATTAGTTATTTTTCTCTCATTCTTTTTTACTCCTCTTGAGGGGATCATTTCCTTCATTTTGGAATTGTATTTCTAATATAAAATACTACTTTACATGGGCTGGTTCTTATGTGTTGGTTTCATAAATGATGATTTATTTTTTATTCGTCACATACCTGTATAAATTTTTCACTTAAATTCTATAATATGATTATATGATACTTAGGGTATATTATCCCCATCATTTTGCTCTTGTCCGTTTTCACTAGTTAGAAACATTTTGTGTCAGGGGTTGTAAGCATTAGGTCATGTGGGACCACAATGTAAACCCAGTTATTTATGTTAGGATTTCACATTTATCTTTACCAAATCCCAAAAGAATACATTCCAATAAACTCTCTATATTTCCTAGATGTTATGCTTTCCCCATAATGGAGAATCATATAAGGATTAATATGTAAGCATAAGTTTGTAATCCAAAGACGAGTTATAGCTTTTCACATTTAATTTCCATGTTTATTTCACATTCAAAATCCTGTTAATATTATATAACCCCGGAAATATGAAAACATATATTTGAATGCCATGACCCTCCTGGTTCAATACTTTTCCAAAAACATTGTCCCATCAAACGGTTCCACCGAAATAGTGGCACCGTGATGGTGGCACTGGTCAAGACGGCACCGTGACGATGGTAACGTGATGGTGGCATCGTGACCGTGGCACCATTATGGTGTCTCACCAAATGGTGTCCCACCTTTGTTCTTTTTTCCAGTTTCTGACTTTTTCTGCTCCCACAATGTATCTCCTTTTGTAGAAGTGTTTTAATACCCCTTTCAAAGCCTTTTAAGGCCTATAAATGCTATCTAAAATATCTTAAAAGCTGGGTAACCCTTTACTTACCAAAATTTGTGGCTTTTCTTCAGTGTCACACCCTTTTTCTATAATTTCCAGTTTCTCCCCTATTATGCCTTTTCCCCTGTTTAATAGAAAACTTTTAACTAAAAACCATTATGGAAACCTCTCCAATTAGAATTATTAAATGAAAAATAATTACATCATGTGTAACCACCCAACCGCGGGGATAAACTATGATTCTCCTTTAAAGTCGTTCAATATTTCATATCCTGTAACTCTAGGATCTCACCTTTTATCAAATGAGTTCTTCTTCTTCTTGGCTGGTCTCTTTTCCTTTCATTAGTGCATTTGGAGTCCCCCTTCTCGAGACTAGTGGTGCACTTGTGCTGAGCCTTTTCTTCACACTCATGGAGTCCTTGGAGTTCCTCCCTAGAAAGTCACACATCCCCAATTCATGGCACGCATAGAAAAAAAAGATCATTGATTATCTAGTTATGATTTTTCATTCGTCTCTCCTTATTGTGTATCATGCTGGGTGGGTATGATGATGTTTCTTTCGGGGATGGATGAAACCAAACCTTAACGAATATAATAAATGGTCTTTAAAAAATGAAGGTATTTGTTTGATGATGATTTTGTACGCTTATACCCTTGATTATATGTTTTGAATTGTATAGTCTTATGTCCACTGAAAATCATGGATGTTGGTGGTCCTTTCTAGCACACTAATGAATCTATATTTTTCTAGATAAATATGTGATTGAATGTATGTAACATGGATGGAGGTCAATTGTGTAAACTCAGATGATTAAGTTGATTCACAATTAATAATAATCCTCTTATGGTCACCTCGATTAACCAAATGGAATTACAGAACTAAAGGAATGGTGTTGTGGAACCTGAAAACTACCTTGCATTGTTCTGGTGATGTGTATGGTTTTTCTGCATGATACTTTTGAGGTGACACGGATGGGTATGAAATCCCATATTTTTTAGTTGTCAGATTTGGGATTTTCGAGCCATGTGGGGTTGTATATAGGGTTTTGGTTTGGTTCCATTACATTGAAGGATTTCACAGATCCCTTTTGTTGTTGTGACTTTATAAGAGAACCGTGTGTGAATGTTTAAATTGCTTCTTGACTATTTTTCCTTCTTTAGCTTGCAGCTAATCTAGTTAGTTGTCCGTTAGTGAATAATCATTTAAATGTAATCACTCGAATATAATAAAAAGAATGTGTTCAATGGGGAAACTATTTTTCGGGAATTTGTTGTGACTTGGTTGCTGGTGTTGCGCTTCTTATGAATGAATAGTAATGAGGGTGTTTGGATATGGGCTTGTTTTAAAACCCCTAGGTTGTTATGAGTGCTTTTTTACCAATATCTATCATTTATCTCTTATGTTTCTTATTCGCACCCCACCCAAGTTGATCACATCGTGCCGAACTCCCCCATTTTAGGGGGGTGTTTTCCCTAATTCTATTCTGAGCTGCTGGTTATTAGCTCCATTTCTACTCCCTTTCTAGAGTAACCCAAGACTCTTAGGGAAGGCAGTGATGGCCTGAGGTCCATTATATCCCTAGACTCTTCGGGATTGGTACATTGTGGTGGTTGGCCCAGGTGTGTGTAGGCAGGTTTTTTCCCATGTGTCTTCGAGATGAGGCCCTGGTGTCTTCGAGTGCGCCAGTAGTTGTTCGAACCCAGGTGTCTTCGGGCATGGTGGTAGTTATTCTTGACTAGGTGTCTATGGGGGTGGTTACGTGTGGTTCTGGCCCAAGTTTTTTTTGGTGGGATGTGTGGTTGTGGTAGCCTAGGTGTGTGTGGGTGGGGTATGGTAGTGGGACTGTGATGAAAATGGAAGGGAAGGTCTGACGCATGGGATGTCTTCAATAACTAGTGGGAAAGGGGTGCGAGTTCCCCAAACATCGATGTGTTATCACTATTACCTTACATGACTTGAGTTATGTAGGGAGTCTATCTTAGTGAGGGTTGGGTGGATACTTTCTTTATTAGGTGATTTGGTTACCACCTTTTCTCATAGGGAATTATAATGCATAGCCACTTGTGCACGAGAGATTTTTTTTCTCTAATGAGTATACATGTATAGTCACCCTACCAACATAAAACTGATTTCAGGTTTCCAAGAGGACTTTTACGAAAATGTTGGACCCTATTATCTCGGACACAGGGACCGTTGGCATTGTTATTTTCCTTTTCTTTTGGTACTTCCCTTCAGAGTTTTTCTTGTACCTTGCAGCACATTATTATTGGAATATGCATATGTGAATGGATTGTTTTGGCTTAAAATTTACTTCCATCTGTTGGTGTGGTTTGGGATTTACTATCTTATCTTATGATCCCACTAGATAAAAATGGTAACACCTTCCTTATTACGTGTGATTCTATACCCTTTGTGCTAGTCGCCACTCCAGGGCCTATTGATGGTGGGTCTTGGGGGTCATTACCTCTCCTTCAACTTGAGGAAGGAAGGGTGTGACTATCTGTTGTCCCTTACCTCATCTTGGTGAAGGTGGGTCATGATAGAATAGTATCAATGGTGGAGTTTTAGAGATAGGATAGAGTCTGGGGATATGCATAGTGAGGATTTCATGGGATGGTAGGGTGACAGTGTTAGGCAATTTTGGCTTGTGAAATTGGCCAGGGAAGGCCAGCTAGAAAACATGATTTTATATCCCCCTTGATCTGATTCAAGGACTATGGACCAACCTAAAAACCAAGTGAGTCTACACTAATTGTGTGGTAGAGACCCTAGTCAAGGTACATGCATCATAATTACTTGTTTTATTGTGTTCTTTGGGTTCTCTAGGAATTTAAATAAGTAAAAAGTTCAGGAAAAATTTAAATGAAATCTTTTAAACTACTCGGGATTAATAATTCCTTGTTTACCTTGAAACTATGGTACCTAGATGATGACCACGAGTAGTGTGGGTGATCGAGACCTAGGAGGATAATCTAGCTAATCAGAATAAGAAAGATAAAGTGGAGGAGGATGACCAGTGCTAAAGGACCCTTCATGCATTCCATTGACAGGACCATGGAAATATGAGGGCAGTGTCTCAGAAATGGAGACATAGAGCTGGATCGAGGAGATGGTGATAGATTTCATCATGATCTAGTCTCCGATAGAGTACTGGGTTCCTCTGGGTGTAATCCTGATGTGGGTAGCGGCACGTTAGTGGTGGAAGTTATATCGTGGAGAGAAGAGGGATGCTAATGTTTTGTGGACTGACTTCGAGAGGGTGTTCTGGGTGGAATTCTTATCTTCCACGATTAAGGTTGAGAAGAGGCAAGAGCTACTCTCCTTCCAGAAGGGGTTTATGTCAGTGAGGGAGCTGGGGATCAATTTCAGGGATCTCTTATGCTTTGCTCCGGTCCTCTTTCTAGATGAAGAGTCTCGGGAAGGATGTTTAGAGGAGTCACTCTGATCTTCTATTATGTATGATGTTACTACCATCACCCTACCAATATACGTGGAGGTCCAGAAGAAGTTTGAATTGGTGGAGAGGATACACACGATAGGAGGTGTGTCGTTGGAGGGGAGCCAATTGGACTCGTCAATGGGGAAGGCTCTCAGGAGCCAGCCTCCAGCATCAAGGCATTCAAGGTTTCAGCCAGTGGGGAGCAGGCCCCAGCAGTTCCTGTTTCGATCACCCGGTCCTCGCCCCTTCCTTGAGGGCCCAATACCAAGATTCCTCATCTATTAAAGTTAGGGGAATCTTAGGAATTAGTGATCATAATGAGTTCAGTACAGTGGAGGTAAGCTGGTTCAGCGCCACCCTCTACAGCAGCAGATTTCAGCCATACCTTTTTAGTAGTAGTAGTAGGGACAGAGAGATCCTACTTCTCTAAGAGCAGATTTTTCTAGAGAAGGTCAACCACATGGAACTCCTCAGGTACCTTGACTAGGGAATGTTCGAGGAGTCGATCGACAGCCAAGGGGTAGAGGAGCTGAGCATGGGAAGTTTCATGCCGCAAAGGAGGTAGTTCAAGTAGGGCCAAAAGTTGTTTAGGTATGATCACATTGTTTAACACCATTACATGCACCTTGTTTGATTCTGGAGCTTCAAAATCCTTTTTATCACCCATCCTAGCCCATTCATTGGGTCTAGACGTAGAGAGACTTATGTTCCATTGGTTTTGAGTATGCAATTCGGAGGTCACACAAGCTTTTCTCATATTTTTCCAGGATGAAGACTGATGTTGGGACCTTATAAGTATAGTGGGGACCTTATTTTGCTACAGATTCAACTATGTGGTGTCATTTTAGGCATCGAATGGTTGTTCTTTTTATGATCTGTTATCGATTTATTCCATTGAAGGATTGTGTTTTCGTATATGGGCAGCCACCGTGTAGATTTCGTTGGCGAACAGGGTTTTTAGGATGGTAGTCAGAGAGTGGAGCCCCTTATTTCTTCGTTAGCTGAGATATTAGTGGATTTAGCAGACTCAGATATGGTGTCAGAATCAGGAATTTTCAGTGAGTTCATGGACGTCTTCCCTGAAGAGGTGGTGACTCTACCCCCTGGACGTGATGTTGAGTTCAGGATAGATTTTCAACCCGGTGCCTATCCAATTTCGATTACTCCCAATCATATGGTCCCTTCTGAGTTCCGGGAGTTACAGATTCAAATTTTTAATCTGATGAATATGGGTTTTGTTTGACCGATTGCATCACCATGGGGTGCTCAGGTCCTGTTCTCAATTAAGGCAGATGGTGGTCTTAGGTTGTGTATAGACTACTGGTGGTTGTAGCAGTTAACGGTCAAGAATAGTTACCACTCCCAAGGATAGACATCCTTTTTGATTAGTTGAAGGGGGAATGATGGTTCTCCAAGATTTACCTATGGTCAAGATACCAATATTTATGTTTGAAGTAGGGTGACATCCTAAAGACTGCCTTCAGGTGCATATATGGGAATTTTGAGTTCGTGGTCATGTCAGTTGGAATTACGAATGCACCAGCCATGTTCATGGGGATCATGAACCCCATTATCTGGGAATATCTAGACTGATAATTGGTTGTGTTTATTGAAGACATCATAATATAATCCAGATCAGAGGAGGATCATGCCGAGCATTTGAGTACAGTTTTAGAGGTCCCCCGATAGCACCAGCTCTACCAGATGTTGTCCTAGTGCATGTTTTGGACATGATAGGTACACTTACTGGGAAAAATGGTGTCCGAGAAACAAATATTATTGTACCCATTGATGGTAAAAGTGGTTGTTTATTGTGAAGAAACCAAGAACATAGTAGAGGTTCATAGTTTCGTGGGTCTAGCAGGTTACTACCAGAGATTCATGCCCAACTTCTCCCATGTTGCAGCACCTCTGATATCCTTGACCAAGAAAGACAAGTCTTTGATATGGATTAATCATTATCAAATATCCTTCAGTAATCTGATGGGGAAGTTGGTTAGTTCCACAATGTTGAGGTTTCCAGAAGAAAGGGTGACGTTTGAGGTGTTTTCTGAAGCTTCAGTCCAAGGATTGGGGTGTGTGGGGATGGAATAGTAGGAAGGTGATCTCTTATGGGTGTATAAAATTATGTCCCCTTCAGAATAACTATGCCACCCATGATATGGAGCTTGTAGCGGTTGTGTTCGCACTAAATATTTGTTGGTATTACCTCGTTGGGGAATTCTTTGTGGACTACACAGATCACAAAATATTGAGGTATATCTTCTCCCAGAAGGACCTGAAATTGTGGAAATGGAGAAGGATGGAGTTTCATCATGACTATTACTTCAAAATTTCCTACACCTTAGGAGAGGGGAATGTGGTGGCCGATGCCTTCATAAAGAAGTTCCATAAGGATGTGGTTTGATAATAGACAGATGCTTAGTAGGCGATGGAAGAGTTAGTTTCCCTACACATGGATGCTAGGGTGGAGGATGGTAAAGGATGTTTGTTCCCGATGATATTGTTTCCTCTCTATTGAATAAGGTGGAGGAGTATTTTTGGGGTTACATAGACGCTATAGTGATGCACGATCATGTTAGACAGGGCAATGCTCCAGAAGGATGGTCAGAAGGTGGCCAGAATCAAATGATGCTTCACAGAATGTTGTTCTTCCTGGTGGAAATACATGAGAGTGTTCTAGGTTAGTTCCACAAATCACCCCTGGTGGTCCAACCATGAGATTCCAAGATGTACCGAGGCTTGAGAAGTTAGTTTTGGATGCCTGGGGTGAAGTAGACAGTGGTAGAGTTTGTGGAAAAGGGCCTCACGTGTCAGTAGATGAAGGTTGAACACTGCATCCCATGAGGTATGTTACAACATTTAGATGTCCCGGAGTGGAAGTGGGATGACATATCAATGAATTTAGTCTTGGGACTACCCAAAGTGCAAAGGGATTTGATTCTATCTGGGTAGGGGTGGACCAGCTAATGAAATCAGCTCACTTCCTGGAAATCAAGGAGTTGAGTGTGGTGGATGCCTTAGCATAGAGGTATGTGGACGAGGTGGTCTAGTTTCATGTAGTTCGAGAGATCTATAGTTTCAGATTGGTAAACCTAGTTTATCTCATGGTTCTAGAGAGGATTGCAACATGATTTCAGAATGAAGTTATGACTCAACACTATTTTCCATCCCCAAATAGATGGGTGGGTAGAGAGGACCATCTAGACATTGGAATATATTCTACGGGCATGTTTTTTGGACTTTGGGAGACCGTGGGTATAACACTTGCCTCTTTTAGAGTATACCAACAACAATAGCTATCACTCTCCCATTGGAATGGATCAGTTCGAAGCATTGTATGGGAGGTCATGTTGCTCACCCGTGTGCTAGAAAGAGGATGTAGGAGTATGTGTTCTGGGTCCAGAGGTGGTGTAGAGCATGACATAGAAGGATCAACTTATATGGGAGAATTTGAAAAAGGCTCAAGACCAATAGAAGCCGTATTCCGATCATAGGATGATAACATAGGAGTTCTAGGTCGGTGACCACGTGTTCTTTAAGATCTACCCATGGCATGGGAAATAGAGGTTCAGCAGGGGATGTAAGCATTATCCAAGGTTTGTCAGACCCATCGAGCTGTTACGATAGGTCGGCGAAGTGGATTATTAGTTGGCGCTACCACTGCCGCTACTAAGGTTGCACAACGTCTTGCACGTGTCTCATCTCTGTTGATATCTACATGATGAATCACACATCCTCGACTGGGGGAAGCTGGATATCGAGGATGACACGATGTTTGTAGAGTGACCATTGTGGATCGAGGATCGTGACGATAAGGGGATTTGTGGATGAACCATCCATTTGGTTTGTGTGTTAACGAGGCATGGTGGCCTCAAGGAGAGTACCTAGGAATGGGAGGCACATATGTGCGTCAAGTACCCCAAACTATTTTGAGTTTTCTATTGTTTTGTTTTTTACTTGTTTGGGATATAGTGTTTGACTTTTTTAGCTATGAAATTAACTATTTCTCTTATTATCTGGATGTGTGGGAAGAGTGCAGTCTATGAGGAGGAGAGGACCTGATCCCAAATCAATGTTGATTAATGTGGATGCGGTTAAACTCGTCTATGCGAGTCAGTGCTGCCTAAATAGGATAGTATCTTGACGTGGATGAAAGGACTCCCAAATCCATGTGACTTTACAGTATGAAATTTACATGTTTTTGTGGTTACTTGGGGGAGAGAAACACTAGTGTATCCATGGTTGTTTAGAAGATAGATGAGGGAGAGGTGTTCCTAGATGTCGATGATGTCTACTCGTTAGATGTATCTTCAATGTGGCTGTTGGGATTCATCTCTCTTCTTAGGGTTTATAGTTGAATTATCAAGGAAGAGAACACATTGAGAGATATTTGATGTAATGGACTAGACCCTCCTGGTCTAGTACATTTCCAAAAACTCAGTTCCATAGAACGGTTCCACCGAAATAGGGGTACCATGATGGTGGCACTAGTCACAGTGGCACCGTGACAGTTGCACCATGGTTGTCACACCGTCACGGTTTCTCAACAAAATAGTGGCACCATGAGGGTGTCACCATGACGGTGGCACAATGAGGGTGACACCATGACTATGGCACCCTTATGGTGTCTCACCAAATGTTGTCCCAACATTTTTCTTTTTTCTAGTTTTTGAATTTTTCTGCTCCCACAACGTATCTTTTGACATAGAAGTGTTTTAATACCCCATTAAAAGCCTTTTAAGGCCCATAAATGATATCTAAAATCCCCCAATATCCTGGAAAACCTTGACTTACCAAAACGTGTGGATTTTACTCGGTTTCACACACTATTTTTAGGTACTTTCCAGTTCCTCACATGTTATGTGTTTTCCTCTGTTTAAAGGAAATCCTTTAACTCACAACAATTATAGACACCTCTCCGATGAGAATTATTAAATAATATTTAATTCCATCATGTGTAACCACCCAAATTCAGGGAGAAACTAAGATTATCCTTTAAATCTATTCAAGATTTCATATCCCATTACTCCAAGATCTAAACTTTTATCGCACGAGTTCTTCTTCTTCTTGGATGTTCTATTTTCCTTTCTTTGGTGCATTCGGAATCCCCCTTCCCGAGACTAGAGGTGCGCCTGTGCTGAGCCTCTCATGCTCAGTCATGGATTCCTTGGAGTTCCTCCTCTATAAGTTGTGCATCCCCAATTCTTGGTGCTTGTATAAAAACTTCTATCATTGATCATGTAGGTAGGGTTTTCCTTTACCTCTCCTTACTGTGTATCATGCAGTGTGGGTATGATGATGTTTCCTTCAGGGATGGATGAAACCAAACAATAATGATGACAATAAATGTGTTTTAAATAATTAGTGTGTGTTTTTTATGACAATTTTTTACTCTTTTATCTTTGTTATATGTTTTGAATTGTATGGGATTATGTCCACTAAAAATCGCGGCCATTAGTGGTCCTTTCTTACGCAATAATGAATCTATATTTTATTGGATAAATCTATGATTGAATAGATGTAACATAGAAATTGGATAATAGTATAAACATGGTTGATTAAATGGATTCCCAATGAATAATAATCCTCATGTGGTCACCCTGGTTAACCAAACGGAAATACGGAACTAAAGGAATGGTGTGGATGAACCCAAAAACTCCCTTGCTTTGTTTAGGTGATGTGTATGGTTGTTCTGCTTGATTCATATGAGGTGACATAGATGGTGATGGGATCCCCTATCGTTCAGCTATATTTTGTGGATTTGGGGGCCATGTTGGGTCATCTGTTGGAGCTTGGTTTGGTTCCAGTACATTGAGGGATCTCACAGATCCCTTTTGTTGAGACTTTACAATAAGACCGGATGCGAATTCTTAATTTTCTTCTTGACAGTTCTCCCTTACATGGTTGGTATCTAAGAGTTTTAGTTGCCCAATAGTGAATAATTATTTAAATGTAATCACTTGAATATAATATAAAGAATGGGTTCAATGTGGAAACTATTTTCAAGGAATGTGTCATGACTTGGTTGCGGGTGTTGTACTTTTTATGAATGAATAGTGATGAGGGTGTTTGTGTTTGGGATGGTTTTGGAACCCCTATGTTGGGAGGAGTGATTTTTTAATTATATGTAAAAATTTTCTCTTTTGTTTTTTATTCACTCTCCACCCAAGTAGAGCACTTCGTGCTGAATACCCCCATTTCACGGGGGAGGGTGTTGTTCCCAATCTCCTGTGAGTGGCTGGTTATTATCTCTTTTTATGCTCCCTTTCTTGAGTATCACAAGACACTTTGGGCATGTTGTGACAGATTTAGGTCCATTATATCCCTAGAATATTTGGCCAGGGTATGTTGTGGTGGTTGGACCAGGTGTGTGCAGGCAGGTTGTTTCCCAAGTGTCATTAGGATGAGGCCCATGTGTCTTCAGGAATTGCAATAGTTGTTAGGGCCCATGTGTCTTCGGGCATGGTGGTAGTTTTTCTAGCCTAGGTGTCTGTAGGAATGGTTATATGTGGTGGTGGACCAGGTGTTTGTGGGTGGGATGTGTGGTTATGGTATCCCTGGTGTGTGCGGGTGGGGTATGGTAGGGGACTACCGTGAAAAATGGCGGGGAAGTTCTGACGCGTAGGATCTCTTCAATAACCATGGGGAAAATGGTTCAGAGTACCCAGGAATCAATGTGTTATTTATATTACCTTACTTGACTTGCGTTATTTTGTGAGTGTTCCATAGTGAGTTTTGGGTGGATAGTTTCTTTACTAGGTGCTTTGGTTATCTCCTTTTCTAACAGGGGATTAGAATGCCTCCCCACTTGTGCAAGAGAGCTTTGGTTTTCACTATTAAGTATACCTGTATACTCACCCTACTTGCATAAACTAATTTTAGTTTTCCAGTAGGACATCACAGACTGTTCCGGAACCTATTAGATCGGACATTGGGACTGTTGATGATGTTGTTTTTTCTTTTATTTTGGTACTTCCTTTCAGATTTTTACTTCTACCATGTAGCACTTTATTATTGGAACATGAAAATGGGAATAGATTGTTTTGGATTTATTTTTACATAAATCTTTTGGTGTTGTTTTGGATTTACTACATTAACTCATGATCCCTCTAGATTAAAAGGGTAATACCTTCCATATTACATGTGATTATATACCCTTGGTGCACGTTGCCGCTTCTGGGCCTATTGAAGGATAGTCTCAGGGGTCATTATATCTCCTTCAACTTGAGGAAGGAAGGGTGTGGCAATCTGTAATCCCTTCCCTCATCACGGTGAAGGAGGTTCATGATAATATAAATCATTCATATATTAAACTATTTTTATGTTTATGTAACAACCCTTTTTAATCTCATCTTTCAACCAATGGAACATAAAACGATCACTTGTTGAGGGATTACGACCTTTAAGAAGGGATGCGATTTTTACATCACCTTCTCGTATGGATGGTTAAAATTGTGTATAAAAGGAATATATATAATATTTTTTGAATAACTATTATTATTTAAATACAATATATTACTTACAATAATACCCAAAAACCCATTAAATATTGATAATTTTTCCCATATATACCACTAGACTACCACCTCCCCGAAGTTATGTGATTTGTTTTCCTATATCATCTCACATGGATGGTCATATATATGGAAAAAATTAAAAAATAAGAGAATTATAATGTATTTATTATTTATTGAAAACAAAAACAATATATAATTTTATTATTTTCGACCTGGTAAAAAATTCAAACATCACTCTTGGGTTCACGCTGATGACCACACCCATTATACATCATATTTAATTTTAAATGTCTTAAATTTATATCAGGGATTAAGATATTATTGAAAATTTGATCTAAAGAATTATTTCAAGATTAAAATTATTTATAATATGGAACAATGAAACCTTTTTAACATAGTCAACACATTCACGTTATTTTGTGGTCATAATCCCAATGTTCTTGAAACGGTTGATGTAAACTTAACCAATTTAAACAAAAAGATTTTTTTTTCAAATGAAATAAAAATAAATAATTTTAAGAGAATGATATTGAAAGTATATCATTATATAGAATAAAATAAACATAATTATATTAATCATCAAATTAAAATACTTAGCTATTTGGGAGATATAGTATGGTATTTATCTTATCATTTATATTTCATATAAACATATATGATTATACAAAAGTTTTCTTTTGCGAGGTGTATATACTAACATATGGAATTATTTTATCATTCAATTTTTAGAAATTAAATTTTTTTTAAAATCATATACATGTTATTTCCATTAATGTTCATTAATTTTAATGTTTCCAAAGGTTTAATGGATTATAATTTAAAACATAGTTTTAATTTTTTTAATCATGATTCCCTCCATGTCCTTTTTTTTAATATTTCAATAATTTTATTTTTCATTAAAATAATGTTTAATTTTATTTTAGAAAATATTTTAAATTTAATAAAATGATTTCATAGTTATTATTTTGATAACATAAGATGATGTTAATTTTTTTCATTATATAATTTTATATGATTTTTTTAATATATACAACTATACTAAATTTTCCCACCATCATGTCCTTTATTATAAATTATTAATCCTTAAAATATTTTCTATGTTTTTAAATGAAAATTATATTTCCCATTTTTGGGTAAACTTTTACTTTATTAGTTTTAATGAAAAATTACTTTTATCTTTAATTTTATAGGAAGATTTAATGTGTTTCTTATTTTTTAATAAAAAAATACTCATGGATATTTGATCATTAAAATGACATATTTTATATTTTCTTCATCATGTAATTCCAGGATATTTTATTTGATAATGAGCAAGCATGATATATCTCTCCTATACATTGGTTAAAATGTTGTAGTTAATGAGACGTAAGTTACTCCTAAAGTATATGTTGGAATTAACCATGCTGATTATCAATTAATATGGGTTATTATAAGTGTGAATTTATGTAAAATTTTCCATATATATATGTGGTTATTAATTTCATGTTTTGGATTAAAATTGGAATATTATGACATTATAAATTAAGTGAATGAACTCATGATTTAAACAGGATGTCTAATACTTTTTTAAGAAGAACTATTTCTTTAAATGATTTCTCATTTTTCTCCTAAGTAATATTTGAGATTATGTTTCTATCCTTTAATAATTCATGGCCTTTAAATGTTGTTTAATGATTATGTAGTGATTACTTTCAGCTCCTTATTTATTATGTAAATAATTTTCTTAATGGGTGTTTGTGAGTTTTTAAAAAGACTAACTTGTTTCCTTTAATTTTATATCCCTTAATAAGATTAATTTTGATCATCACAGAATTTTGAAATTTTATTCAATGAAAATAATGATTTATAGGGATAATTTTATGGAGAATGGATATAGATACTAATAGAAGAAAAGGTTTCATGAATGATACTAGTGTGTAAGAATAAGAACATATTTGTATTGAGAGAAAATCTAATGTAGTGGAATTTACCATAAATTTAGTACGGTATTTCATTATTATTTAATAGAACTAATATAAAATATATTTAAGATTAATAAAGTGAAACCTGGTTAATAAATAATGAAATTGTGGTTTGATTTAGGTATATTAAATTATATCATGAAACCTTAAAAAACAATAATCATACCCTAAAATATTACTTGATGTTTTCCATCCTCTAACTATCCCTCAAGAGCACTTTGACAACCCACTAAATTGTTCAAAACCACTATCATGGAACCCCCCGCTAGGGACCTCATGCTTGATGCACAAAGAATGGTTTTGCCGTCATCTGATAAATATATCTCTATTCATCAAATCCCACCATGTAAGGTTGCATCACAAATAACTCTTACAACACTCATTAAGGGTTTCTGGACTCATGAAAAACACCACTACATCACACCATACTAAATTCATCAACAATGATATTCCATTTTGAAGGTTTAATAAAAATTTCAATGTCACATCCGAACACGAACTGTCACACACCGACTTATATTTTATTTCAGTTTATAATTTTCAATGAATTTTAATTTTGGTGGGGTCTGGGTTGAGTCTTGGATGAAACAACTTTGGTGTTATGTTAAAAATGGTGTGTTTTTCAGCTGTCATCATGGGACGCATGGGCGGAGTGCGATTGCGAAACCCCATGCGGCGTCGCCCAGGCATCGACACGATTAACCTACCTTCAAAAAAATAAAAATGTGTAAATTTTGTGATTTATTGCGTTATTTAAAATTTTTACTATTACTAATTTTATAATTATTATTAAAAAGGAAATATTTTTTTGTCATTTTATTATTATTATGATCATTAATATATTTCCATTTTTATTATAATTATCATTAACAGTTTCATTAAGAATATTATTATGTATGAAACCATCATTATAAATGATTTTAACATTATTTTGTTGTTATTATTATTATTATCAGAAGTTATGGCGGTTTCAAACCGATGCGCGGGTACCACACGGTCCGTGGAGACTGTGGTGTTAGCCCGGGTACCCATGTGGTGACTTCTGGAGTAGACGGAAGCTACTGCACGGTTCGCGTAGAACCGCTTATGAAATGCACGGATCAAGCGGTTGATGAATTCAAATATATAAATAAAATAAAAATGGTTATTGTTGTTTTTCCATTAAAATTGTTATTATAAAAATTATTACTTTTACCATTTTTTGGATTATTATTAATGTTGTGTTGATTATTGTGTGTAATAATATTATTATTAATTTTCTTCTTGCACTATTTTTTATTGGAATCAAAAATTAATTATTATCATTATTATCAGTTTTATTATTATTATTATTATTATTATTATTATTATTATTATTATTATTATTATTATTATTGAAGTTGTCCTTATTATAAATAGGTGTATTACTACTATTATTATCATTAGTGTTAAATTTATTGTTATTTATTATTATTGGTTTTGTTTTTGTTTAAATTATTATTTTATTTTCCTTTTTTTCTTCTCTAAACCTAGAGTCCCCCCCTACCTGTTTATTTTTTTCACCTCACTCGGCCAGTGCTGCCTCTCCCATATCTCCATTCTCCATCACATCATGTTTTCGCGTGTAGCAGTAGCCCATCATCTCCTTCTCCTACCTCTCAGAACATTCCCTCGGCCTCCCTCACCGATTGTCCGCGCACCTAGCCACCTCAGCCCATCTACCCGCATCGCACCATTCCCCTCCGCATCTCGAACACCCTCCAACCGCCTCTCCTACTATGACCCTGTGCATCTTCCCTGCAACCGATTGGCCTCCCATGACTTTGACCAGCACCAGCTCCTACACCCCTAATTTTCTCCATGTTGTAGTGCCGTAGCGCCCCCGTGGAACCTGCTTCCCTTCCCATCGCGCCACCCTTCCTTCATCCGGCCGGTTTTTTTCCTGCACATCCACTCACCGCTTGCGTCAATTTCCCCCAGCGCACCAGTCTTGCTGTAGGTGGTCCCATATATCAACATCTATAGATTAATTTAAGAATTTTGTTTCAATCTATAAATGTGTTTTTTTATTTTGGGGTGTGTTAGATGTTTTGAAGCTGTTTGGGTGCTCATTGTTTTAGAATGGACTTCTAGTGAAGGAAATTGTTATGTTTTTATGTGTTTTGTGATGTGATATTTCAAAGAAATGGGTTTCAAGGGTGTTTGGATGGTGTGAAATGCACTTTAAAGTTTTTTGGCATGCATGTGTGATGAAATTGTATATTTTCTTAGAAATTGTGCGATTTCATTTTGGTTTGACTTGGTTTTTTTATAGATGTGTTTAGACAAATTTTTATTAAGTTTGATTTATATTTTTAAGGTGGGGAAGATGTTTAAGTGTTGGGAACATAATTTTTAATGGAAAGCGGCGATGTTTTGTATGTGAAAACGGGAGCGTTATTTTATAAAATGTTTTATGGGTTGTTTGTTAATTGTAAGACATGTTTTGGTGTGATGAGGTTGTGTGTTTTATTTTAAAGTGTTTTATTATGTGAAACTGTGTATGTTTTGATATGAACCTTGGTTTCACCATTTGCGGATTCTTTATAAGTATTTTTTCATGTGTTATAGCATGTCAGTGTGGAAAACAACGATACTATGATCATCGACTAGTGCCTGCTTGCACACCTTTGTGAGGCGTGTCATGTCGTCATGTTCGAGCTGCAAATTGAGCTAGTTCCCCCACTAAACTCGCAATTAAAATAAGAATTTATGAATTTCTTGATATGTTATTAATATTAGTAAATTATAAATAATATAAGAAAATTATTTTTTAAATTACTATTTTTTGTAAAAAGAGTCGTTTATTTTATACACAACATTGGAAAAATCTTCTTGATGAGCTAACACCTTGTAGTGAAAGAATTCCAGTTTGGAATTCAAACATAATTCACAGAAATTCAAATGTAGTACTGGTTTTCTGATAAATATTTTATTTTGAATCATGAACAAGTGTTTTTGTTCTCTTGATAAATGATGATTTTATTTAAAATTTGTAAAGGCCCTTTTGGAACTTTAATAAAATGAATTATTTTGGAAAACCCCCTTTGGGGGTGACTCCGAATAGATATTTGGTTCACGTTGATTTCATGATTTGTGTGTCACATTTCTGATACTTGATTTAATATTTTCACTCACCCCTTTCATGTTTATTATATGTGTTAACATGGGTACCTGGCATAGTAAGTGAATCTTCTGATAATGATTGTTGCACTAGTTTAGATTATGCACTAGCTAGTGGACCTTAGTATAGATTACATTCTACTAGGGGATTGGTCCCCTCGGTCAGGCCAAGTAGGAAAACATCGGGCATTAGGGCATTATGACGTCATCGAGAGTAGGCATGCCTTCAAGACGAGTCACATGTACAGTACGTTCTAAATTGTTCATGAGCTCCTAGGTTCAACCCATTTTCCATTAGTGTTTATTTGTTTGCAGCGGACGATTGAGAGGTCTTGTTCATTAGTTGGCCCTTGTGTTCCACATTTTCCATTTCCCTTAGTGTGTGTTGCATGTTGGGTGGTTTTCCATTTTTACTAACAACTAAAATTTGGATTTCTAAATTGTTCACAAAAATGATTTTAAAATGAAATGCGCATGTTTCCTTCAAACATTATACTTGTTTTTAAATTAAAAAGGGCAAAGTACAGTTACTTATTTTAGAAATGAATGTGTGTGTGGAAACCCATATTTTGTATACTTTAGTTCAAACCTAAAATTAGTAAATTTTTTATTTAAAGGTAGTGCATTGGGAATAGTTTGTTGGGCGTGCCTACTGAGTTTTAATTCTCACGCCTTTAGTGTTTTCCTGTTTTTAGTTTTTGTTCCAGGTTTGACCTGATCTTGCTCACCGTGGGTGAGAGTTCATTTTTGTTTGGTGAGAGACTCTTCAGGTCATGAGGAGTTTAATCCATGGTCATGTTAGTTTTTTGTTGTTGGTTGTTCTTCCTTTTCGTGTCCTTTATTTGTTTTGTGGTGTTCTATTTTCTTTCTGCTGCGTTATTTATTTTTATTGGGAGAAATGTTTCACCTATTTTTCATTGTTTATGCTCTGGTGCTTGTTGCCAGCCCAAGAGGATCGGGAATGCCTTTTGGACATGCCACAGATCGGCTTGGGTGACCGGTTCAGGGTCGAATGAGGTTGGTTAATGAAAAAATGGTATTAGAGGGACGTTGGCTTCGGAGAGGACCTTGTTTTTTTTGAGCGCCCATCATTATTTGGGGTTCTCATGGTAGAAGGAGTAGAATTGTCGAGACTCGAGGCATATGGATGACAATGATGTCATGAACCCTGGCTTGTTCCAAACCTCGGGTTACTATAGGATGTTTGGGTTGTTGGTGTTTTTGGTTCTTTTGAATTGTTTTAAGTTGGGAAATGAAATGGAAGCTTAGAAAGTAACCTTTTTGAGCTCGAATGGTCTGGAAAACCATGTGGAGCCGGAGATATTACCCTAGAGTGCTCCTTGGGATGGTGGTGTGACTGACATATGGCTGCCAACCATATGTCCGAGTCACCCATCGATGCTAGTTTGTCCTTGTAGATCATTTGGGGTTTTCGTTATTTCTAAGAGTTTTTTTGAAAAGTTTTATTTTGGAAATTTTGAAAATTTAAATTTGAAATGGCAGTGACCATGTTTTGACCCTGCTCCTTGATTTCTTATTCCTTAGTTTTCGCCCCATGAAGGATCGATGGATGCCCAAGGTGCAGCTTCAGGGGGTGCATCCTTAGGAAATCCTCCAGTTGATCAGCCTATAGAATAGATTCTGGAATTCTGGAAGTTGAACCCTCCCCTGTTTAATGCTCAAGCAGATCCACTTGAGACGGAGTGGTCACAAGAATATTGTGAGGTACTTTAGTTTCATTAGAATTCCTAAGTCGTTAAAGGTGAAATTGGATACCATTATGCTTGATGGTCCAAACTAAAAATGGTGGAAGTTCGTGTCTAAAAGAATGCCTCTAGAAGATCTCACACAACATTTCTTCAAGACATCATTTATCCAACAATATTTCACTGAGTTGATGTAGCCGAGGAAGAGGATAAAGTTGTGTAGTATTCAGTAAGGCATTGAATTGGAATTAAAATTCGATCAACATTTCATAGACTTAGTTACGTATAACCAATGGTTTGTGGAAAATGTGCCCAGGAAGGATCAACTATTTTTGTCTAGACTCCGATCTAAACTACGATCAAAAGTGAAAGAGCTCAACTAAACCACCTTCTCGGATGTTGTGGGGCAAGACTTTCTGGATGAAGCTGATTTTGCAAGAGGATATGATTTGGGGAATCCTCCCTCGGCCTTGGTAAACAGTGAAGAGGATGGAGAGAGAATTAATGGGATGTTACCTGATGCTGGTGGGTATACAAGAGGAATTAAGCGGACTTCGGACCAGCAATCAACACCTTCGGAGGATAACTCCATGATATACACCAGTGTGGTAGGTAGGGTCACAAGCGGCCAACATGCCCATGTGATCCGAGACCCTTCCACACCTGTGGACGTCTGGTTCACTTGCATCAATTTTTCCATGGTGTTTCCAAGAATCACGCTGAAGCAAGACCTTGTTAGTCGATGGTCACCTCATCCCATATGAAAGAGTTGGGCAATGTTTGGGGATCAGTTAGAGGTTTTCTCTTTGTAGTGTTTCATGGATGTAGTAATAGTATTTTTAGCGTTTTTCAGTGTTTCTTTTCCTTCAGTTGTAATAATGGTTGTTGTTGATCCTCCTTGAAACCTTTATTTGGAATATAAGTGTGTTTGGTTATACTCTGGTTCATTTGTGGTGTTTGGGGGTTTCTGAAGCATGACTGCGAGGCAGGAGATGCTTCAATCATCAGAGCTCCAACCTTAGGTCCTAGAGTGATGTCGGCACATAGGCAGGAGAACCCCAATGGTGAAAAAGGGCCATGGTTAAACCTTTGACCTTAGTGTGGCATAGTTTTTTTTCTTCCAAGGGTGTGATGTCGTTTATGTAGTAGTGATGGTAATTTTGATGCTCTACCAGTTCGGTCACCCCCCCCCCCTCGTGGTGGGGGGTTTTGGTCCGTGCAAGAATTTTTTATTTTCGGTTGATCTCATTAGCCCATATGGTGGGGAGACCCACTATGGATCTCATAGAGTTTGACCTGAAATAATTTAAAGTTTTCCTAGTATTTATGGTGGGGAGTCCATTCAAGCCTCCTTGTGTCAGTATCAGAGTTTATTTCATGTATCTTTTGGTGTTAGGTGGTCTCGTGTTGAACCACCTAATATTGAGATTGTCCTCTTGAATGAATGTTAATATTGGATTACACCCAATGGGTTTTTTGGGCTAAGATTATTGGAATTAGTGTCTGATGTAGTTTATGTTCGTTCGTTCCCTAGTTGAGATGGATGGTTTGGGTTCTGCTTGGTGACGGTTAAGGTGATCATGTTTTAAGGATGAGTTGTTTGTCAGGGTTTTTTAGTGTCTGTTTGAATTGATCAACTAGAGGTTCTTAAACTTTTTTAGGTGAGTGACACTTGATAAGTTTTATCTTTGGGTCTAGATCTTATAGTGGCTTTCTAAGGGTGGAAAGCTTTATGGTGGGAGAATTGTCACACCCCGACCTATCTATTATTCTATTTGATAATAATAATTTACTTTTAAAATTTTGTTGGAGTCCGAGATGAGTCTCGAACGAAAAAACATTGGTGTTAGGTTAAAAAGGGAGTGTTTTTCAGCTAACGTCATGGGACGCATGGGTGGAGTGCGATTGCGAAAGCCCACGCGGCTTCGCCCAGGCAGCGGCATGATTCGCCTTTCTTCAAAAAATTAAAATGAGTAATGTTTGTGATTTATTGCAATTATTGCAATTTTTATTGTTAATAATTTTATAATTACTATAAAAAACGAGTTAAAATTTTTTATGAATTTATTATTATTATTATTATTTTTACTATTATTACCATTATCATTGTCATTATCACTAAAAGTTTCATTAATATTATTATTAAATATGAAACCATCGTAATAAATGATTTTCATTTTATGCTGTTATTATTATTATTATTATTATTATAGGGATTTGTGGGGGTTTCAAACCGGTGCGCGTGCAACGCTTGGTCCGCGGAGACCGTGATATTAGCCCCTCCACCCATGCGGTGACTTCTGGAGTGGACGAAAGCTACCTCAAGGTTTGTGCACAACCTCGTATGATAAGCGCATTCCATGCGGTTACAGTATTCAAATATTTATATAAAATAACAAAGGTTTTGTTGTCTTTTCATTAAAATTGTTATTATTAAAAATATAATTTTTACCATTTTTGGTTTATTATTAATGTTGTCTAGATTATAATGTGTAATATTATTATTATTAATTCTTTTCCTATTATTTTTTGTATTTATTAAAAAATTAATTATTATCATTATTATCATCATTATTATTATTAGTATTATTATTATTGTTGTTAATGTTATTGTTATTTATTATTATTATTGTTTTTTAAATTTTATTTTCCTTTTTTTCTTCTCTAACCCTAGCGGCCCCCTACCCATTTATTTTTTTCTCCTCACTTGGCCTACACCGTCGCTCCCATCTCTCCCTTCTCCATCGTGTCACGTTTTCTCACGTAGCAGTAGCCTGTCACTTTCTTCTCCTGCCTCGAAGCACATTCCCTCAGACACCCACACCAGCTGTCCCCCACACGTCCAACCACCTCAGCCCATCTAACTGGATCACACCCTTCCCCTCCGCATCCTACACACCCTCTAGACGGCTCTTCTGCTCCGACCCCGTGCCTCTACCCTACATCCAAACAACATCTCATGCCTCTGACTAGCATCGGCTCCTGCACCCCCTTCTTTTCTCCCTATTGCAGCACCGTATCACCCCCCTGGAACCCGCTTCCCTCCCATTACACCACCCTTCCTTCATCCGGACGGTTTCTTTCCGGCACATCCACTTGCAGCTTGCATCGGTTTCCCCTAGTGCAGTAGCATTGTTGTAGGTGGTTTCATACCTCAACACCTCTAGATAAATTTAACAAGTTTGTTTAAATATATAAATGTGTTCTTTGTCTTTATTTTTTGGTGCGTTAGATGTTTTGAAGTTGTTTGGGTGCTCATTTTTTTATAATAGGATCTTATTGAAGGAAATTGTTATGTTTCTATGTGTGTCCTGATGTAAAATTTAAAAGAAATGGGTTTTAAGTGTGTCTGGAAGTTGTGAAAATTACTTCAAAAATGTTTTGGCATTCATGTGTGATGAAATTGTATTTTCTTTTAGAAATTTTGTGTTTTTCATTTTGGTTTTGATTTGGTTATTTTATAGAAGTGTTTAATCAATTTTTTATTGGGTGTGAATTATATTTTTATAGTGGTGAACATGTTTAAGTGTTGGAAACATAATTTTTAATGGAAATCGGCGATGTTTTGTGTGTGAAAACAGGTTCATTATTTTATAAAATGTTATATGGGTTGTTGGTTAGGTGTGAGACATGTTTAGGTGTGATGATGTTATGTGTTTTATTTTAAGGTGTTTTCTAATTTGAAACTGAGTATGTTTTAATTTGAACCTTGGTTTCACAATTTGTGGATGCTTTATAAATTATTCAAATGGTCTATTACCTTAATCATGTGGTGCATATGATGTTTATAAAGTGGTTGGTGTGTCTAAATGTCATTATTGGATTCTAATATAGAAATTGGTTGCGTTTTGATACATGTTTTGATGTGATGTTTTAAAAACATGTAGAGCTAGTTATTTTGTGTTGTTTGTTTGTTTGGACCAATTTATGTCCATGTTTATGTGCTTTTAGTTGTTTTTGTGGTTGTTGCAGTGTTTCGGTGAGGAAATTAGTTATACTACGATCATCGTCTTGTGCGTGATTGCACTCCTTTGCGAGGCGTGGCGCGTCATCGTGTTTGGGCTGCAAATTGAGGTTTTTCCCCAATGCACTCATCTTTAAATTCAGAATTAGTTAATTGCTTGAAATTTTGATAATTTTAATAAATGAGAAATAATATAAGATGATTAATTTTTAAATGATTATTTGGTGTAAAAAGAGCCATTTATTTTATACACGACACATGAAATATTTTCTTGATGAACAGACAACCAATAGTGAAATAATTCATGTTTGGCCTTTAAACATAATTAAAGGAATTAAAAATGTAGTTCTGGTTTATTGATAAATGATTTATTTTGAAGCATGAAAAAGTGTTTTGGTTCTCTTGAAAAATGATGATTTTCTTTAACATTGGTGAAGGCATGTTTGGCACTTTATTAAAATGAATTATTTTGGAAAACTCTCTTTAGGGGTGACTGAGGGGTGATATTTTTTGTACATTGATTACATGATTTGTGTGTGATGATTTTGATACTTGATTGAGTTTGTTGACTCACCCCTTTACTGTTTATTATAAATGTTGACATGGGAACCAGACTTAGTAGGTTAATATTATGAGAATGATTGTTTTACTAGTTTAGATTACGTACTGGCTAGTGTCCCTTAGTACGGATTACACTCTTCTAGGGGATTGGGCCCGTCGGTTAGGCCCAGTAGGGAAACATCGGGCATTAGGGAATTATGACGTCATCGAGAGTAGGCATTCCTTCAGGATGAGTCACATGTATAGTACGTTCCAGATTTTTCACGAGTTCCTAGGTTTGACCCATGTTTCCTTTAGTGTTTATTTGTATGTGGAAGACAATTGAGAGGTCTAATTTGGTAGCTAGCTCTTGTGTGCCACTTTTTCCATTTCCCTTAGTGTGTGTTGTATGTAGTGTTGTTTTCCCTTTTTACTAACAACTAATATTTGGATTTATAAATTGTCTAAATAACAATTTTAAAATGCAATGCACATGTTTCTTTCAAATGTTAAACTTACTTGTAAATTAAAAAGGGAAAATGACTATTACTTGTTTTAGAATTGAAAGTGTGTGTGGAAACCCATATTTTTTATACTTTAGTTCAAAATTGAAATGGGTAAATTATTTTTTTAAAGGTAGTGCATTGGGAATAGTTTGTTGGGCACACCTACTGAGTGTGTGTGGAAACCCATATTTTGGCTATGATCAAGTTAGTTTGTTGTTGTTGGTTGTTCTTCCTTTACGCGTCATTTGTTTTGTTATATTTTCATTCCACTACTTTATTTATTTTTATTGGGTGAAATCATTCCCCTGTTTTTCTCTGTTGATGCCATGTCACCTGTCGCCATCCCGGGAGGATCTGGAATGCCTCTCGGGCCATGATGCGGATCGGCTTGGGTGACCAGTTCAAGGTTGACCCAGTTTGGTTCGTGAAACGAACTTCAACCACCATCATTGATACTAATTTGATTCATCTTAATGGAAGTAATTCTTTAGACTTTTGTGTGATATGCGGAACAATTCAATTTTAACAATGAGATAGTGCCACAATAAATAAAAACATAAAAACACCTTATTAAGATCAAGATCATTTGCATCATAGTTACAATCCTGTAACCATAACAACTCATACATGTATGATAAAACCCCATCAACTACATAAAAATACACTTTAAATATGTAAGGTGTTGTAATAATAATCATATTAAATAAACTCTTTTAGAAGATATATAATTATGATACTAACATATTTTTACTTCAAATACTAGGAAGAATACAAGATATACTAAGTCCTCATGAATACCAAATCTGTCCTGTTCAATGTCACAATATGAGTCATATTTAGGGAGATGTCAAGCATGAAAATCATATAATAACAAACAATATAAAGTAAATTTTTTCATCTATAATATTATTGGGGGATACAAAAGACACCACCAAATATATCTTTTAAGGATTAGTGTATTCTCTATGTTGAGTTATGAATTCACTAATATATAAAACTCACAGACCTATAAATAAATCTTACATATCTTTCTAGATGGATTCTAAATATAAAGGACTCCCAACATTGTCTATAAATATTATACATTACCATACATTGATTCATAAAATATGTGGTTATCATTAATAAATACAACCACGAATAAGTCTAAAAGCATATGGCAGATTAAATTCGTTGATTTAACCAGATATCTCCAAGGAGACACACTTGGACAAGTTATCCTTGACTTTCATCTTTCTTCTTCAGAAATTTAACAAGATATCTCCATTTAGACATGCTCGGATGAATTAAAAGTCTCAAATAGATATCATCAATATGAATATGAATATTTGAAAACTCAGAATGGCCTATTTGATAAGATTACATTGTTATCAGGGAAAGCATGGTTTTAGATCTATCCTAAACTCTACTTCTCATTATGGGTGAAATATTAAATCCTCTTTCGGGAAGACATGTGGGTACTCTTCAATAACCCTAGGAAAAATCATTGAATTATCTTCTATAATACTGAATATCAGATCGACGATAAAAATATTGAGAAACAACAAGCCTTTATCTTATCTAAAGGTATCTATCTCACGCAATGATTGTCTTATATATATAAAAATTAAAAAAAACAACTTGTGAAGAAATGAATTATATAAATTAATAAATATAAAAAATATATGAAAACTATGAAGTTGCATTGATGTACCTGTAAACATATGATGTCTATCCAAGATGGGAACTAGCAAAGGACCAATTCATAGTCTTAGTACTTATCAAATAAGATGGCCCCACCTCTAACAGGAATTGTCAAGGGAAAATTCACTATAATCCTATCAACATAATTCCTTAATGAATAAAAAATAGTTGGTGAAAAATGGAGTGCATTGATCCTTAATTAAAAAAATCATAAAATCATGTATAATATAGGAATATAATAGGTTGTATGCCATTAGGACCATCTGATTTGGGAAATGTTAATGTATGAATCTGGCCACGCATTTCTTCACAAAATCTCTAGGCATCATAGAGACCATATAAATGGTCTTTATCAACTCTTTTTCCCATAGGATGAGGGATTTCATAGGGATACCATATGCCTACCCGATCCCCTCAATATTGATCATAATTTAGAGCACCCAGCTATTGATGATGCCTTAGGGGATGTAGTTATAACAACCAAGCCAGAAATGGGTGATCATACAGATACTGACTAATGATGAAAGTAAGGAACATTGGATTATGTTTTTTGGTGTTTCAAAGGAATTTAATTTGGTGAAAATAGTAAGAGATGGATATAACATATTTTTGGCCAACTAAATGATCATCTTCTACCCAAAGAATTCATATGTTTTCATAACTCTAATACTAGGAAACCCCTGTTGAATTGAATCATTCCATGATCTTATATTAGGAAAAATCATCTCAATTACATCATACTTCTCTAGTATCGCTAAATATTAAATCAATATAAATAGGTTTACCTAAAACTAGATATATTGATATAGAAGCTCCTAAAAATCCCACCGCTATAATAATTATACAAATAGATATTCTAAATCATAATATTATATGTTCTTATTGAATATGTCAGATTCCAAAACATAGGAACACCCATATTGATGTGTAATCATATCTAGATAAAGTGGTTCATTTGTTGTTGAATATCGAAACATTGTTTAAAACTGATCCTTGGACATATCCTACATAATAACATAGTCAACATCATCCCATTGGAATAAAATCCAAACCAAATGAGCTGACCCATACTAAATAATAACATATAAAGAAAACTAGGCATCTCATTGAGCTTGTATCTAACTCTGGACTATCTCCACCTCCTCTATTCAATCCCTTGTCTCTCGATTTGAAATGATACCCCTTTACTACTATACATCCGAGATCCTCATCTCCAAACGTGTCCACCTACAAGGGTCTTAATAATTGATTACATCACATTAGATATTATCTAGATTATACTGCTTATCATATTCATTAATATGATGGGATTTTATATTTATTCCTTTTAAATAAATTTTAATTATTTGATAGCCTTTTTAAGTGAAACCCTGAGTTTAAATTAACAATTTTGTACTAAAGATATTATAAACTAGAAATTATATTATAGTGTATTAATATGATTAAAAACATTAGGATATATATAAATTAGTTTTTTTTATTTAATTCAAAATTATTGATTAATTATTATGAAATAATCATTAAATTTTTATAAAATAATTTCTTTATTAAAATACATTTTTTTAGAATAAATATATTTTTATAGTTGTTATTAAATTAATTTCCCACTTTTTAAATAATAGTTAAAAATCAATTTTATTCAAATTTATTAGTACTGTGTAAATATTAATTCATTCATTAGTTATAAAATTTTTAAAAATGAGGATAAAATCATATGAAGATAAAAATGTGTTATTTTTAGATTTTTTTTAAATATGGACAATGAATTTTAATCTTCATAAATGAAAAAAATCACAATTGATTAATGAGGTTAATGAAATTTATAGAATATAAATTCAATAAAATATTTTTATATTAATATAATGTTTTTAATAGGATTGTACAATGAATAATTTCTGTTTTGTGCCTAAAAATACATCTTTCCAAAATATACTTTTTCATTTTGTTTTGTGAATTTATTTTAAGTTGATTTTCTAAAACAATTTGGAATTGAATTTTCTAAAATGATATCATTTATTTGAATTATTATCTAAATTTTGTTAGTGAGGACACATTTATTTTTGGTTATAATTATTAGTAAAACAATAAAAAAGACACTGTTACAGATAAAATGGGTATAACGGGGTTAAATTAGAGATAATGGTAAAAATGACCCCCAAAAAACCTATCCAACTATTATTGGTTAACAATATTTCAACCATATATTATATTAAAAAATATTAATAAACAATGTTTTCACTTTCATATGAATATGGCCTTATTTTATTTAATCCTTTTAATAAATTACATTTCTGTTCTTATCTTAACTTATAAAAGAGAACCTATTATCATCATTATTTGACAAAATTAACTCCACATAGCTCACCAGATACCTACTTAAAAACCTCCCAATGTTCAAATAAGTCATTATTTACATTTTTTTGTTACCCTAGCACCATAATTAGATGGTTTAGTATGTAATCCAAAGGTGGTCCCTCAAAGAAGAGGTAGTCCTATTACCTAAATCTATAATAGCTTTATTAATCTAGTACTTCCTTTATATCTATTTTATCCAACATAAATATATTTTTTATTAATATATATATTGAAATATATTTATGATTATGTTATAACCATTTACACCTATTTTTCATCAATGGTGAAATGAATGTATCGTTCATGCTTACTTGTGGACTACCACTTCCACTTAAGTATATAATTAATTTATGATCACAATCATAAAATTCTGATTATTATTCAGAATTTAATATTTATATTTGATATCTATGACATTATTAATATTCTATAATTATAATTTGGTTTCTACATTCTCACGTTTTGATAGGTTTGAAAATTGTTATGTCATTCATGCGTATATGAGAACTACCACCTCTATGATTCAATGTGATTATTTTTCATTTCCACTTTATGTAGATGTTAATAGAGATAAATTTAATGAATATATATAAAATATAATATATATTAATGTGTCTAAATTTTTTAATTATTATTTACCTTTATTTCCTTCTATCCATTAATAAGTTGAATTATCACTCATGCGTACTTTTAGAGTACAGTCTCCAAGAAGTGATGCAATTAATTTTTTATAACATTTTTACATAAATTTTTATAAAATAGTATATAATGATAAAATATTATAATTTTTATTTTAATATTGTTTTTTGTAATATGAAACTAGGATAAAACTACATGAACCATAACTGTCAAAACAAAACATGCATTAAAAATTAAGGAATTAACACATGAAATGGTAATAATGATGAAATATTATAAATAATAAATAAATATGATATTGTATTTAAACCATATCTATTTTATATGATTAAATGTTTTCTAGGTATTGAATTATAATAAATATACAATTATTATATATAAGTATAGAGTGATTATGAGGAAATCTGGATTGAGTTAAGGGATTCTCATCTCCATTTTATTTATATGAGATATGTGGAATAAGAAACTATAATTTCAATTTTGTGTGGTATATAATGTAAATTATTGTATTTTATGATTATTTGTTAACAATTATGGAAATTTATGCAAACAGGTAAGTTTCTATCCTTCACGAGGTTTTGATTTGTTAATTATAAAAAATAAATAGGTTTAATATTACCACCTAAGTTTCTACTGAGGTTGTTTATACTTATATTTTTTATGAAAAAATAATCTGATATATTTCCAAAAGATATTTTTTATTTTATTACACTTTTTTATTTTTATATATTATAGGTTTTCCTTTCATTTTAATATTGTTAATTACTCAAAATTCTAGATGAATGTTTTAAGGAACACAGACATTTTTTTGTATTTGGTCAGGCATATTTTATTGCCTATCCATATATTCTGTAAAATTTAATCATTAATGATTTAAATATTTAAATATTATTTATTAATGTTATTTTTGTCCATTTTTACTTTCTATACATGGTTTTTAATATGTTTATTATTCTATTTCGATCAATGATGTAATTTTTACCAAAGATTTGAATGTAATCATTTATTTAATATTTACCACATGAATAAAATTACCCCCATCATGAATATTATTTGACTTGAAGAATAATTTAAATTTTTAAAAATTTATTTTAAAATATTTGTTTTAATCATTTTTTGTAAATTTTTTGATTTTAAATATGCATTTTTCAAAAAAAAATTATTTTCTCCAAGAAATGTTCTAGTGATATTTTAAAGGTATTTTCATATATCAAAACGTAAATTGACGTTACTTTTTCAATTACTGGGATATTATATACTGATCTTATAAATAAAATATTTTATAAAATATTTTTTTCCAATTAATTTAAATTTTGTTTATATTTATCATTTCACAGAACACCGAATATTGTTATTTTATTTCAAATCAATAAGTTTTTATTAAGCTACACCCAAAACAAAGTTAATATTACACTACCTTAAACACTTATATTATCTTATAATACCATATTCAATATATTTCTATTGTATTACACAAAATACTAATCTTATGTTACACATAAGGCCGAGTTTTTACAAAAAATATAATATACTATTAATATGATAAATAATTTATTGTTATGGATACCACTTATCCATTGGAATGGAATTTACAAATATGATAAATTAAATTGTGAAAATATTATTTACACATGCATAAAAATTAATCTTTTGTTCATTAAATATTATAATTTCATGAATGAACTATTTGAAAATAATGAAATTAGTTTAATATAAAATATATTTTCCTATTACATGCACAATTTTATCATAATAAATAATAAACCAATTCTTATAGAATTATTAGATAACATTTATATAATATATATTCATCCAATAATTTTTATACTCAAAAAATATATTTTATTGGTATATATTTTAAAAATAAATCAAAATCTATGAATAAAATGATGTCTTTTTCAAAATGATAATTTAACTTTTTTTAATGGACAATCCATTTAAAATCAGATTAATGACACTGTAATACCTTTTATTTTGAAAAAAAAAATAAACTTTATTCCTGAAAATTTAATCTCAAAATTTACTGGGGATGATTTTTTGGTATTTTTATGAGAAGTTTCATTTTTGGATGAATAGTAAAAAATACTAGATTTTAATTGAAATACAGTTTTTTAATCTAATTTTTTTATATAGTAAAGGTATTTTTTTATTTTGTTTTAATGAATTAATATATCAATTATATATTAATTAATCTAATTTAGTTCACTAGAACCAATTTCAAAATGTAATTGGATATTAATTCATTTCAAAATTGTAAACATATTATCATTATAAACTCGCATTATCATCCCGTTGGCTGGATTAATTTTAAATTAATTTCTACAAGCCATATTATTGGAATTTAAAAATATGGATTAAATTTTTATATAATAATAATTAAAATTTAAAATTATATACAATTAGTTTTTTACCAAAAATATTATTGAATATGATTAAAATTAAATACCTCAATTAAGAGAAGAATTTGCTTAATAATTAATTAATCCTTAAATGGAATTCCCAAAATGAAATTAAAACATGTCCAAATTAAATTTTAGGTTCACATATAGACCCTATAACCCATCTTATTTATTTTAAACCATTATTTTATTGACAAGAGTTGTGGAAAACACGGTTGTTTCTGACACTTTCGTCGGGGCGTGCGCGTCCGTCTACTTGAGTATGACAGGCGCAGCTTTGTTACCCCCTACTGCTGCTTTCCAAAGGAGGTCGGGATTCGTTCCTTATTCGGGGAAATTTGCTCCGTGATGGAAAGGGGATGATGGGATGTTTGTTCTTCCATCCGTGGATTCCTCCTCAGAACTCGATACCTAGTATGGGTCTCCATCATAGATTTAATATGTTGTTCGTGAAACTCTTCTCGGCACCATATCGTCATGTACACCAGTTAATCACGCTGCATATATCAGGACATTCTAAGGGGTCTGGTCAGGGCAGAAACCTTCGATTAGAGGAGTAGTCAAGTTGGTGCATCACTGGCATGTCTAGACGTTGGGGAATTGGCATGTATGTCTTCTGTCCATTTTTATAGGGCTTCTTGAAGGTGCAGAAGCCCAAGTCATCCCACATAGAACATGAGGAATCGTATTCCATGGATAGTTGTCTGAGTTTTTCCTCAACTTCCTATGTTTAACAAAGGGTATTCCACAAGTTTAATGTTCATAGAAGATGGGCCATGATGATAAGAACACTAATTAGAGTGGATCAGATTGAGGAACCCCCTAGAGCGAACGCCAATACTAGGGCCAACACGTCGGTGGATTCTCGATTGCTGTTTGATAGAATGGGGGAGTGGAGTAGCATGATTCCACCGGGATGTGGTGGTTGGGGTTTGAATCAGGATGTACGATGGATTTGGGCTTGAGCCTCAAAGAGACTTCCTACGTATCCTCGTGGTGGGGAATCAAATACCACATAGTTCAGAGAGAAAATACTATTTAACGTCATATGGGATGAGGGAGAACCGATGTGAAGGGGTTCAGAAGGACCAGTTGGTGGTGGGCTTGAACCTCAAGTAGGCTTCCACAGTACGATGCCTTGACATGGATCAAAGTCCTCGTAGTTCGAAATGGGGGCATGGGTCTTACACTCTAGGCTTACCAAGGTGTTGGTGAACCTACGTGAAGATGTCCGGAATGACCAGGTGGTGGGCTTGAACCTCGTGAGGCTTTCTCCATACACTTCCTTGGCAAGGATCAAAGACCATGTTGTTTAGGATGGGGCGTGTCTGTGAACCAATGTGACGATGGACTGGGGATCCGATGGGTGTTGGGATTGAGCCTCGTGGAGCCTTACTACGTTCCCTACCATGGCAAGGATCAAAGGACACATATTTCGGGAGTGGGGCTTGGCACACCGACACGGAGACGGTCGGGGCCAATAGTTGTTGTGCTTGAACCTCATGGAGGCTTCCTACGTACCCTGCCTTTGCAAGGATCAAAGAGCATGTATTCCATGATGGTTTTGGGATTACACTCTGAGGCTTCCCAAGGTGTTGGTGAACCGACATGAAGACGGTCGGAATGATTAGGTGGTGGGCTTGAACCTCGTGAGGCTTCCTACGTACCCAGCCTTGGCATGGATCAAAGACCACATAGTTCAGGATGGGTTGTGATGGTGAACTGACATAAAGATGGACTAGGGTTTTGATGGGTGTTGGGATTGAGCCTTGTGGAGGCTTCCTATATACCATGTCTTGACATTGTTCAATATCCTCATAGTTTAGAAAAGGGGCTTGGCACACCGACACGAAGACGGTCGGGGCCAATGGTTGTTGGGATTGAACCTCGCGGAGGATTCCTACGTCCCCTACATTGGGAAGGATCAAATACCACATAGTTCATGATGGGTTTGGGGTTACACTATGAGGCGGCCCAAGGTGTTGTTGAACCGACGTGAAGATGGTCGAAATGACCATGTGGCAGGATTGAACATCATGAGGCTTTCTATGTACCCTACCTTGGTAAGGATCAAAGACCAAGTAGTTCAGGATGGGTTGGAGGTTACACTCTGAGGTATCCCAAGCTGTGTCTCGTGGATGGTGCTTACTCTAATCCCACGTGATTCATGATAGGTGTGAGAAACAATAGGCAGTAGAGACCTTACGACTACGTCGCGAAAGGTGCGTCTATGGGAGATGGAGTGGGGCTTATGCGTGGAGAATCCCGGGGAGAGAGTGACTGGGACATACTCCAAGATGGAGGCCTGAGGGTGACAAAGAGAAGTGGGAGGGGGACTTGGGACTGATGAAATGAGGATCCCCTTTTCCCATTGTGCCCTTCACTGGCACAGTGGATCGAGGATGTGAGGAGGAGCAGGGATACTACCTCTTGCAAGAAAGGCTAGGGGATTACAACAAGGTGGTTTCCCTTTCCCCACAGACAAACGCCACTCTGATAAGGATGATATCATCCCTTTTGAGGGTTTATCCCATCCATGTGGAGATAAGTGGGTGTGGAGAACGTCCGAGGTGGGGTACCCCATGTGCGAGGCATGAGGCGAGGTCACAATTTAATGTCATGTGCGGAGGACGATGGTGATTTGAAGTTTAACGTGATGCATCTCGGACAAGGTGGGTTCGTCCAAAACCCCTAGGACTTAAATAACTGGTACCCTCTTCTCCTTGGTGAAGAGAGGGGACATGCAAAGCCATGGTGAGGGGGTGTCACAAAGCGAACCATCGTGGGGCCCACGTTAGCGTAGCTATGCGAAGAAGCAATAGCCATTATGATGACTATGCAAAGAATCCTGAGACGAAGCAATGCAATGGGTGGTGTCGTCTAGGTGACTCTGATATTACATCATGCAAACCAGGAGGGTCGCACGGGATAAGGGATTGCCATGAATATGAGTTCATAGGCAGGGGCCTTGTGAATTTTTGTTGGTCCGCGTGGTAGAGGGCACTTGCGAAGGGGTGTTCTTCGCTATGTGTGGTTCCTTAGCCTTAGCATAGGGAAGAGGTGTAAATGGGGGTTTCTTTAAGAAGTGAAAGGTCACTCGCAGAGCAAAGCCTCATGGAGTAAAGGTGCCTCACGAAGCAAGGTGTCGTGAAGCAATGTGCTTCGTGAAGTACAGTGACCCTGCCTTAGCTTGTGGATCTTGGGTACATGATGAGTGTTTCGTGAATCATAAAAGCTCTGTGAATACCCAAGTCACCTTGGTGATCCCCTTCCATCGCGAAGACACTTAGTCATCGCGAAACGCATTCCTCTCAGAAAAGGGGATCAAAACGGGATGAAGAGGAGGTACTTCGCGGCATAGAAGTACCTCGCACAGCTCATGGTTCGCAGAGAAGAAGGATGCTTCGTGCTTCGGGAGTTGGGAATCCAAAAGGATGGATTCTATGTCTTTTAGGTTCATGGAGAGACCAATATTTATAGGCAATAGGCACCGTGGAGTGGAGCTCTCCTGGTGCGAAGAGGGAATTGGTTGCTTCGCGGCGGGTTCTCGAATGTCAAATGCGTTCGCGGAGGCTCCTACCTCCTTGCTTCACGGCGGGTTTGTGAACATCAAATGCATTCATGGAGCCTCTCACCTCCTTGATCTGTGGTGGCCGTGGTACTGGGGTACTCCATGAAGGGGCTTCGCGAGGCAGCCAATGGGGCCTTCGTTGGGCCTCTTCCTTGTCCCGAATTTTGGCACCATCAAATTCCCCCCTCAGACATCGAGCCACGGAGGGATCAAGGGTGGAATTATGAGTGAAATTGCCAAAATCCTCAGTCGTTCGCGGTGCGGACTTGCAAAGAGGGCTTGCGAGGCAGATAGGGGACGTGCAGGAGGAGCGAGCCATGAAGCTCCCCGTGAACTGGACGTGCTGCGAAGCTCCGAAGGCTGTCTCTTATAAATAGGGGGAGGCCATCTCATTTGTAATTTCCCTTATCCATGAATTTTTCCTTTTACACTCTTGATTCATGAAGCTTTGCGTACTCTGTGAGTGTTGTCGATGAATCAAGGCTCTGCGGTGCACATCGAGGCTGCTGTAGCGGTGATGGACGCACCAGTTGAGAGGGGCATAGTGGTGGTGGGGCTGTTGTAGCAATGATGCCCGCACTAGTTGAGGGGGGTGTATTGGTAGTGGTTCTGATAGCGACAGCGGATCCGGTGGTCCTAGGAGAACAGAGTCATCCGGAGTGGCAGTCACCGAGGGGATTCCAGAGGATATCCACTCAGGCCCCTAGAAAATGGCTGCACCATATCGACATGCTAGAGAATGCTATCTTCTCAGAGGCCTAGGAAATCTGGGAAGTCAACTAGAAATTCCTTGGGCCATCTGAGTAATGGTAGCACCTTAATAACCTCAGGATGGACTTTCCAGGGATTGGACAAATTAGAGCCAGTTTTGTAGTAACCCATGCGGAGGCAGAGCAATACCTGGCCAAGCTGGAAGACTTTATCCACACCCTGGGTGCCCTAGACCCGATGACAGACCGGGTAAAGGTTTTGATGGGTCATAAGGTCCCTCTGCAATTGTCATCAGCTCACCTAAGGGAGCGGTTCCCTCTGCCGAAAGAATTAGATGATTCCTCCAGAGTAGATGAGGTTGGTAGAGAGAGTCTACTAGAGGAGGGTGATGTCGGTGATCAATCCTCGGATTTTGAAGATTTCATGGAGGCCCTTGAGGTAATATCCCAAGTTCTTTCTTCAGATTCTGTCCTTAGGTTACTCTGGATTCCTTATCAGCGTCTGCACTATGTAAGAGGACCTTGTGTATAGACCTCATTCCCACCCCTCAGTGGGTGCCGATGTGGGACCTTTGGGATCCACAGCTATGGCTGCTCAACTTCTGTGTCTGGCGGGGCTATGACACTTGAGGTGGCTCCCCCAGAGTCTCCAGACCTGCCAAACATATACAGGGACTGCGTCTCAGGGTTCCAACGACATCACCCTGAGATCGAGATCAGGTATTTGACCTCTGTAAGTCTTCTCTGCTGAATTTACAATTCTCATCCCCTGACCACGTTAACTGACATTCACATACCATTTTTGGCATGTGATGTCCTTAAATTGGCATGGGATACTACAGATAAGTGAGTCGGGACTTCTGGTAGAACCCTTCCCAGGGGAATGCTAATGGTCGTGGAGGTGTACATCAAGCCTCACCGAACTACACCACTCCCGATCAATGGCGGGGATTCCAGTGGGACCGCTCCTGAGATAATCGAGGTGGGATCCGATGATGTGGATCAACCAGACAGTCTAGGCCCCACCACACCTGATCCATTTCCATATGTACACCCGGATGAGAAGTTTCTGGGGGAATTCCTTGCATACGAGCCTGCCAATCGCGCTGACTGGGACAAGACGACCTCTGACGAGGAGGATAGCAAAATAGTCTGCCACTGATCATAAAAGCTAATCAATGTCTTCATCAATAACACCCCCCATGATTTATGGTTGAATGATATGGATAGAATTTTCTTGCAGCAACGTGAGATGTGTGTGGGGGGAGTGGATGCCTAGAGACCTAACATGCTCATCCGAGATCATATGGTGGAAAATATTTGGGAGTATGATCTTGGCCTGAGCGTAGGATGGAAATGAAGTAATGCAGTGAACATCATGAGGATCCGGGAGACCGAAAATGAGGTTGAACGGTTGTGGGCCCAGGTTGATGAGCATTCCTCTACTCATGATGCACAATCTATGCTCGTCTTACGGCTGAAAGCCTAGCTGGTGGAGGTTGAAGAGGGATTAATGTGAGCCTCTTATGATATGGTCGTTATCTGGACTTGTGTGGGGCGGGCTCGGGTCATGGCCGGCGAGTTGCGCCCTCTCTCTATCAAGAAGGAGCAGGTGGTAAACATGCTGCAACAACTTCTGGACGCCACCAGACAGAGGGTGGCGGAGCTGCAACATGCCTTTGATGAGGTCAATCTGTCCATGGGGGGAGTAAACCCCCAGGTACTGTAATGATTAAAAATCCTTAAAAATTACTTTCAAGCATTGATTCTTTGTTTTCATAGAATGCATGAGCTCCGTTGTATACTTTGGTTTATTACATCCTTGTGATGTTCGTGAAGCATCCAGTGATCATTCCATAACTCACGTGGGTCAGGCCTGATGTGAGAAACAAGGGATGACCACCTTATCACCCCATCCAAACGTAGGAGTACAGACCAAGATTCAGGAATCTGGGGTTTGAACAACTGGTCTAGATTTCCAGGAGGAAATGGGATAGACCTGACTGGAGTATGAATCTCTCAGAATAGCCTAATTACGGTTTTCCTAGCATGATCTTGTGCATGAATGGGGTAACTCCAGGGGTGCGCAAATCAATCCGAACAAACGGGAATGGGAGATCTGAATCACAATACCCAGGATTTGGAACATTGTGGAGGGGCATGACATTGAAGGATAAATGTTGACCATGATCTACACACCATATCATTATTGTGTTAGACTGAAATTGGGATAGAAAATGAGGGTTGATAGTTGAACATGTTTGAAATATGGGACCAGACACAAAATATCATCCGTTAGTCTTCCGGAACATTAGCCCAGGACAATAGGCGTGCCATAGGCCAAGCATCCATACTGTTTGGGGGTTCCTCCAAATGTGAAAGAGGACGAGGGTCCGAATAAGGATCACACAGAGCGTGGAATGTGGAGTGATAGTTTTTTCGAACAGAATCCAGCACTCTTGAAATTAATCCACCGTGGTGGAAGCACAAGGGATGGAGCATCAGTTTTATCATAGATCATTCCTTCTATCAGACAGGGCCTCTCTGGTGAGGGAGCTATTACTTCCCAATGTCAGCTTGGGGAATCCCGAACTTGTTCAGGGAAAAATTGTAGTTACATGGATCCCCACGATGGGTCCGGCCAGGGGGAAAATGGAGAGGAACAAGATTTATGATTTATGGGGATAGACCCTAGGAAAAATACTGGTGTGTCACTACGTATTCCATGAGTATGGGAATCAAGACTTATGTAGTTCTAAAAGCACAGTCTAATATTTGGCGGGACGATGAGGATCCTAGTTGCACTGCTGCACATCCTATAAAAAATACCAACCCCAAGCGAGTCATGCTCGATCTGGGAAAGAATAAGTAATGGGTGACTTCCTGACATAGGAAGGAACATGTTAGGGAAAAGGGACTCTTGGTAAATGCTGGCCTAATGATGCTAACCCGTCCATGTAGCACACCTAGACGTGCGAAGATATAAATCCGAGTATGCCGGAATTCCACTTGAAGATGAGGAAGTGGAAATGTGTGAATCATGATGCTTGAAATCCTGATCACAATGATGATGGTGTGATGATGGAGGATAACTGTTGACCATGGAAGAAACGCAGCATCCACATCGCGTTAGCCTGGAATGGGGATAGACAAATGAGGGTTGGCCATTGACCCTCTTTGAAACAGAGGACCTGTCGCAAATGTCGTCAGAGATCCTTAGTAGTGTTGGCCCAGGAAGGTAAGTGAGTCGATGCGGCATGGGAAAAGGATGTTAGGGGGACCCTTCGGATATGGAATAAGATGGGGATCCAAATAGAGAGCTCATGAAGCTAGGACATGGAACGAGGGAAATGTCTCCTTGAAAATCCCACACATCGGGCTCTTTGTCAAAACACACTTGAATACGGCAACGAGACGTATTAGATAGAGGGAATCGAGTCGCTTCCCATTGGTGGATCATTGTTTTGGGTTATAGAACTCGGACCAGGGATGGTACGAAATTTAGGAGACACATGGTGGGGTAATTGCAACAACCCGACGTGAATGGGAACTGGGGGTTCCGACCACCACGTGTTCGTTGGAGAGGTTTTAGGTTGAGTGACCGACAACGAGAGTAGAGATGGGCACGAGGAAAGCTGCACGAATGTTCCTACATACCCAATGGGGATGGGGATAAAGCTTAACGTAGTTCTAAGTAGTGGAATGGTAAGGTACCAGTGTCAGGGATAAAAGGGGTTTGCGGGGGTGTCCCTCGAACCAAAAGAAGCGGTATTTGATAAATCATGGTTTTCCTTTAATGTAGGTGGTTTTTCTTTTGTGAGGTGACTAGCCTAGTGTAGCAGGACATGGCGCTTCCCCAAAAATCAAGCCTTAGAAGGCATTGAAAATTGGTATGGCATGTGACTAATTCCAAAGATGGTGTTCCCTTGTGTGAGGACATCACGATGCAGTTTCGTTTTTCATAGTGCGGCCAGGACGATAATGTCACAGTTTAGGGTCATGTGATAGGACTAGGCAACATAGTTTAAAGTCAAATGGCTTGGTCATGATGAAATTCACATGATGCTATAAATCATACCCGATGTGAATGACGAAAGGGTCCCACACCACACCGTACGCAATGCCGAGAATGGAGCCTCACGCCAAGGGGCCTATAGAGGTAAGAGGGTAAGGGGATGGAGAAACTAGCTCCTAGCGGAGCTGGACCCAAAAACGATACGTCCGGGTGGTCCTATGTATCCCGTTAGGATGGGAATCAAGCCACATGTAGTTATAGATGATATCATAGTTTATTGTCTTAGATCTCGGACCATGGATGGAGTGAAAACCCTCCAAGTAAGTGCTCACCTCAACACGATCCCTAAGCCCACGTGAGTTAATCGTGGTGTGGGAAACAAGGGAGGATGATGTCTATTTCAAAACCTAGAACGCACGACAAAGGGAAATCATTTTGGATCTACGAACTATGCCCCTATAGTGGCTTTGGTCCTCCTAACATGTGGATGGGCACTGAGGAATAGTAATAAGAGTTCCGAAGTTCTACTTTGACATGATGAGGTGGAGAAGGATGTGAATAATGTAACCGACATTTTGGACTTAATGGTGTTGGTGTGGCGATGGAGGATAGCTGTTGACTGTGTTCAAAACACAGTATCCATATCGCATTAGCCTGAAATGGGAACATCAAATGAGCATCGACCACTGTCCATTTTCAGAACATGGGATTTTTATCGGCTTGTTTTTGCGACCCTCGAGGACATTGGCACGTAATGGTAGGAGGGCCCTTAGGCCAAGCATTTGTACTATTCAGGGGCCCTTCTAGATGTGAAAGGTGATGGAATCCCTATTGAAGGGGAACACAAATCCTGAAATGTGGGTGGAAACATGTCCGAGTAGAGTCAGACATTCCAGGTACTAAACCAAAGTACCCATAGGCACATTGATGAACTACCGAAGAGGGTCAACAAGGGTAATCAAGAGGGATAGTTACATGGTGTGGTTGTTACCATCCTAACCTGAACAAGGACATAATCTGATGCCACTCCATATACTCCCCTCCCTGAGGAAGGTTAGGCCAAGGGGCCACTGTGAAATGGATATTTACAGGCGATGGGGTTGGACCCGAAGTCTAGACATTCAGATGGGCCTGCGTATCCCATAAAGATGGGAATCAAGCCACATGTAGTTTTTGAAGGCACATTAGGGTAAGATACCATATTGAGGGGGGTTGTACTGTATGTCGAATGACCCGACATGAATGATGACATAATCCCACACCACACCATACAACACTAAATAGAAACTTGGGCAGGGGGCCCGAAAAGGCCAAGGGGCCTGAGACTGGGCCTCGGTCAGAAAGGATCGATCAGTCTAGAGTTTAATGTCATGCAGTGAGGATGAATGGAGGAGTTAGATACCATACACAAGGGAGGTGTATGACATGGCAAATAACCCGATGTGAATTGGTACACAATCCCACACCACACTGTACACTCCGGGTAAGAACATGGGTTGGGGCCCAAGAAGGCCAAGGGGCCTGTGGTTGGGCCTTGTTTATGATGGTCTAAATAGTTTCCAATTTAATGTCTTGCAGTGAGGATGAGGGATGGTGGCCCAAGAAGGACAAGGGGCCTAGGGCAAGGCCTTGTTCAGGAAGACCCGACCAGTTTTCAGTTTAACCTCTTGCCGTGAGGATGAGGGCCGATGGACCGAGAATGCCAAGGGGCTTGAGACTAGGCCTCGGCCTGGAAGGCCTGGCCTGTTTGTAGTTTAACTTCTTGCAGTGAGGAATATTGGGAGGATAAGCTATCTTAGTTGGGGATGTGTACGGCACGGCGAGAAACCTGACATGAATGTGGACATAATCCCATACCATGTTTTACAATCCCAGAAGATAGAACCCTGGCCGGTAGCCAGAAAAGGCCAAGGGGCCTGAGACTAGGCCTTGGATGGAAAATCCATATGCCCTCTTCTATGGTTACTGCCTCATCATATCTTATAAGCCCACGTGACCGGTGTTCGGTGTGGGATACAAGGAGTCGGTCTCGGCTCTCCCTGTCAAAAGGGGCCTGATAGTTGGAATCACCGAGAGGTTTTTTTTCGCTTGGAGATACAACAGGGTACAATGAACCACTACACTCGATGTTTGTTACATCTTGGGGTGGTCTTAACGATCCAGGACAACTATTGACCAAGTTCTAAACACAACTTCCCTATAGTGACCTGAAATGGGAGCAAAAAACGAGCATCAACCGCTGACCATATTCGAAACGCGGGACTTGTATCAGCTTGTTGGTCGACATCCTCAAGGGCGTTGGCCTGAAGTGATAAGAGATCTCTTAGGCCTAGCATCCATACCTTTTAGGGACCCTTTCAGATGGGGAAGGTTATGGAGTCCCAATAAAAGGAGTGGGTGAGCATAGTTATACCCATCTTTAAAATTGGAGAATGTCTCCAGGGAGTGGGACGTAGGACCGAATCAAGGTTAGCTCAACGTGAATTGGGGAAAACGATTGCACCTCTGCCATATGTCTTGACCTGGGGGGAAGATTAAGTCCTTTGGGATGGGCCAATAGACGAAATGTCTGGGTGATTATATATCCCATAAGAATGGGAATCAAACCATACATAGTTCTTGAAGGCCATGTAGTTTAACGTCATGTAGTGAGGACATGGGAGGATAGAAGAATGGGGGTGGGAACATGATGCGACCATTATAACCCTTGTATGAGTGGGGATAAGAAATCCTTCACCATATCGTGCAATGAACCTCTGAGAGAACTATACCAAGGGGGTAGTAAAAGAGAAGAGTGCAGGGATGAGCTCAATATGAGGCAGCTGAGCGTACCTACGTATCCCATGTGGATGGGAATCAAGCCATACATAATTCTCAAAATGATGTTTAACATCATGCTAGGCAATGCGCAGTTTAAAGTCATGTAGGATTGGACAGTTTAAGGTCATCAAGGACCAGTGTGCCATTTAGGGTCATGCGGGACTATCCAGTTTAAGGTAATGTATGACCCGTGTGCAGTTTAGGGTCATGCGGGACAGGAGTGCAGTTTAAGGTCATGCGATACCGTCCAGTTTAAGGTTGTATAGAACCAGCGTGCAGTTTAGGGTCATGCGGGACCGACATGTAGTTTAGGGTCATGCGAGACTATCCAGTTTAAGGTTGTGTAGGACCAGCGTGCAGTTTGGGGTCACGTGGGACCGACGTGCAGATTAGTGTCATGCATAACCATCCAGTTTAAGGTCGTGCAGAACTAGCGTGGATTTTAGGGTCATGCGGGACCAGCATGTAGTTTAGGGTGATGAAGGACAGTCTAGTTTAAGGTCGTGCAGGACCAGTGTGCATTTTAGGGTCATATGGGACTAGCGTGCAGTTTAGGGTCATGCGGGGCTGTCTAGATTAATGTCGTTCAGGACCAGCATGAAGTTTAGTTTCATGTTGGACCAGTGTGTAGTTTAGGGTCATGTAGGACTATCCAGATTAAGGTCGTGCAATAACAGCATGCAGTTTAAGGTCATGCTAGACCAGCGTGTAATTTAGGGTCATGCGGGACCTTCCATTTTAAGGTTGTGCAGGACCAGTGTGCATTTTAGGGTCATGCGGGACCATCCAGTTTAAGGTCGTGCAGGACCAGCATGCAGTTTAGTGTCATGTGGGACTAGCGTACGGTTTAGGGTAATGTGTGACCGTCCAGTTTAAGGTCATGTAGGACTAGTGTGCAGTTTAGGGTCATGCGAGACTGACGTGCAGTTTAGGGTCATCCAGGACCATTAGGCTCAGGAAAATTATTTCTCAAGGAACATGGCATTGGTGGGAAAAGTTATACACTCACCATCTAAGGTCACTGGGGAGTATGCTCCATTGGGGAAAACCTTTTGGACTATGTAAGGTCCTTCCCATTTGGGTTTCATCTTGGGTGGTTTCCTACCGGGGATCATTGGAACCCTGAGGGCCAATACCAGGCCGCCTTGAAGAAAAGAGTGGAGGTGACATTCTTATTGAAGGCTCTAGCCATCTTATTTTGATGACTTTCCAGATTGTGCAGGCCACAACGCCTATTCTCTTCATGTCCTTCCAATTCAGCTAGATGGATTTCGGCAACCTTATCTGGTGCCTACTGGTCATAGACCACGGTGTGTAATGAAGGCAGCTAGATCTCGATGGGCAGGACGGCCTCATCCCTGTAAACCAGAGAATATGGGGTCACCAAGGTGGAATTGCGAGTCATCATCCTATAGTCCCAGAGGGCATTGGGGAGCTTGTTCGGCCAACTCTTATTATTCTAGACAACTATTTTCTGCAAAATGTTAGAGAGGGTTTTGTAGAATGCCTAAATCTGTCCATTTTCATACACATGATTGTGGGAGGTATGGTTCGAACAGATGATGTACATGGCATAAAATTTCATCAGATCGGCAGCTTGGACGTTGGTGCCATTGTTGGTGAGGATGGCGTGTGGGACTCCAAACTGCTGGATGATGTTGGATCTCATGAAGTCAACGATGCAATGGGCCTTTACCTCCTTGAGCTGAATGGCCTCTACCCATGTGGAAAAAAAATCAGTAGATGTCAGAATGAATCTATACTGGTGAGCTGTCACTGGTGGGTATGGTCCCACGACATCAAGTCCCCAAACTGCAAATTACCAAGAGTACTTGGTGGAGTGGAGAGGTTCTGGTGGTCGGTGCAGGGAGATAGGATAAACATGGCATGCTTGAAATATCGTGGAAAACTTGATAAAATTATGGATAATAGAAGGCCAGAAGTACCCCAGTCTTCGGATCTAATGGGACAACTTTGGTCCAACCGGGGGATCCCCACTAGAATCGGTGTAAACCTCATGCATGACCTAAGAAATATTGACTCCTTGGATGCAACGGAGGAGAAAAACATCAAACTCATGCTTATAGAGGATCTTCTCAATACTACGACCACTCTAGAGGGTAAACTATACTGTGCGTTGTCAGATTCACTCATGCTCAGCCTGATCAGCTGGGAGGAAACCATTTTGGAGGTACTCGAAAAAAGGGGATCTCTAGTCAGGATTCGCTTCAACCACTACATCCGATGAACCTGGGGGTCCTAATGTGGAGGACCCGGTAGTAAGATGGATTACTCACAGGTTGTCATCATCATATGAGGTGATGGGGGAAATGAATCTCTGGTGTTCCACGTGTATAATAATATCATCCTACCAGGGTTCTACAAGTGATGTAGCCAAGCCGGCCAGGGCATCAGCTCAACTATTCTGAGATCGAGGGACATGTGTATCTTCCAGTCGAGAATGAAACCAGGCAATCAGATGGAGGGTGCAATCCAACTGGGGTACGAGCTCTTTATTTCTGACAACATAGCCACCATTGACTTTCTTGATGACTAGTTCAGAATCCCCTTTCACATAAAAATGGGGTACATCGATCTCAAGAGCTAGCTTGATGCTAGTGATAAGATCCTGATACTCTGCCTCATTGTTGGTGCAACCTTCTGACAACAGGAATGAGTACGGATGAATGGATTGTGCCGAGGTAAAAAATATAATACCCATTCCCACTCTGTTGTGCTTAGGATCATTGAGTCTCCAGTCAGTGGGGCTCCAGAGGTGCCATCAAAGTGCATCTTCTTACATGGGATGGAAGGATCTACCGAGAGGATTTCCTCATCTGGAAAATCCATGTCCAGGCATTGGTCTGCAAGGGTTAGATGGTTGTAAAGAAATTCTTCCAATGCATTTCCCTTGATAGCTCTCTGAGGGACGAACCTGATGTCTAATTTCTAGAGGATTACATCCCACCACGCTAGATGGGAAATCAATATGGGGTGGTTCAGAATGTACTTTAGCGGGTCTACCCGGGACACCAGCTGTACCTCATGGTGCTGCAGGTAGTGTCGTAATTTCTATACTGCGAATAATAGTTCAATAAATGTATTTTCGATGTGGAAGTATTTGGTCTCCGTATCGATGAGTATACGACTTAGGTATTAGATACTGTTTTTTGTCCCCTCATTGAACTTCTAGCTGAAAAGGGTGATGAGAGATCGTTCCCGGGCAGTCATGTATATGATTAGCAGCATACCAGATACAGGTGGCATCAAGACTATAGAATGGAGCAAGTAATTCTTAATTTCCTTGAACATGGTCTATAACTCTTCATCCCATTCATTGGAAGGGACTTTATTCATTAGTCGAGAAAAGGTCTTACACTTTCCCGCTAGATTCACAATGAATCGGCGTATGTAGGCTAAGTGGCCTTGGAAACCTCGAAGCTCGCAAATATTTCTCAGGGGAGGCATCTGGATGATGGACCTGATCTTTTCTGGGTTTATCTCGATGCCTTGGTACCTGAAAACAAAGCCAAAAAGCATCCTGAAAGTGACCCCAAAGTCACACATCAACGGGTTCATATTCAGATGGTGGGAGCGGAGGAAGCCGAACACTTTCTCAAGATCCTTGAGATGGTCCTGGAACTGGTGAGATATGACTACCAAATCATACACATAGCACTACACCAATGTATCGAGGATGGGATGGAATATATGGTGCATGGCCCGCATATATGTGGCACCTGCATTCTTCATGCCGAAGGGCATAACCTAGTAATAGAAAGTACGTTGGGGTACCCTGAAAGCTATGGATTCTTCATCCTCATGAGCCATCCAGATCTGGTTATATCTAGAGTACCCATCCCTGAAAGAGAGTACTTGGAACCCCTCCGTATAATTAATAAACAATTCTATCACTCGAAGGCAAAAATCATCCTTCGGACAATGGCAGTTGAGATCTCAGAAGTCAATACAGACTCTGATTTGTCAGTTCATCTTCCTAACTTGTATAATGTTGGCTATCCATTTGGGGAACTGGACCTCCTTGAAGAAGTTGTCTCTAATGATCATGTCATCTTTGGCCTCGACCATGGCACCGTGAGATGGGTGCATCTTTCTAGGAGGCTTCTTGAACCTGCGATGAATTGTTTGCAGACCGAGGCGGTGCCCGGCTACATGAGGATCTAGTCCTGGTATCTCATCATAACTCTAAGAGAACACATCACAGTGTTGCTTCAGAAAATCCACGTACCGCTAATGATCATTGAGGGACATGGCGACTCTGATTAATGTGGGTCTCCGATCCACCTCACTACCAAGGTTCACCTGTACCAGTTCATCAACTGTGGAAGAGACGCCTTCTTCAAAGGTAGGGGGAGTGTCCCCAATAACTTATTCTCCAGAAATGGATGGATCTTCCATAGAAGAATTTGTTCCTGAGTTACCAGACCCTGATGGGAGTCTGGTACCAGCTTGAGCGATAGTGGTTATTGAATCGGGGAACTCTGGCACAGTCGAGACCATATCAACGAAGGCTTTCGACCCGATTCCATCTGGTCTCTAGCTCAAGCGGCCACACTTGATAATATAAAAGCAGATGTGCCGTGTCGGCCGGAGACAGCTTATTACAGCCCAACAAAAATGGCAAGTAAGACATATTGTCGTGGACATGGGGTAGACATCCAGATACCGTATGGGGGTAGGAGGTTCTGGGATCACCAGAGCCTGTTTTGTGTAGGAGTACAAAGAGATTTTCTGTCATTTCTTGGACTTGGTAATATGCCTTCCTCTTGTACTGGAGACAACAAAACATTTCCCCATGTTGGGGGTCATGGCATCCAATCGATGGATCGGGAAGACGTAGGCATCATTCAGACCTACCCAGGGGTCAGCTGTGACCGTGGTGGGCTCAACCTCACTTTCTATAATCTTCATATCCTTGATCTTATAATAGTCAGCATCTAGTTAATGGGAATCACAAGTGGCAGAAGTAGATTAATCACCTTGGAGTATGCCTACTCGACCACTCAGGGAGTAATTGAGGCACTGGTGATATGACGAGGGGACCTCCACGTGCCGATGGAGCCATGATCTGTCAATCAATGCATTGTATGCAATATCTTGGGAGACGACCATAAATTCCGTACTGGAAACTAGGCCACCAAACTGGGTGTTCAGAAGGATCATACCAACTGTGGTCTGCTCTGTCCTATCATATCCCTGGATCCTTAAATCAGAGGGAGTCAGGTCATCCTCAGATAACCCCAGCTTCTGTAGTGTCCGCGTCAGGATAAGGTTGATCCTAGATCCGATGTCAATAAGACATCGGTGAACCTCCACGTTGTTAAATTGGCCGATGATATACAGCAGGTGGATGTGCCCATGTATGGAGGAGCCTTCATCCTCTCTAGAGAATGAAATGATTGCCTGGGATTAGAAAACTACCACTGTTCCATCATGGAAAGTTTTTATAGCTGCTATCTCTGTCTCAAACTGGAGGGGGATCTTTAAAGCCTCGGTGAGTGCTTCACGCATATCTGGCGATAAGAGAAGGACTTTAAGGATGGAATGTCTTACTAGGATTCTAGTGAGGTGCTAGAGAATGTCATAATTCTGTGCCAGGTGCGAACTTCTGCTTGCAGGGAGCTGCTCTGTGATGGAAGGCATGGTGGGCCCTGCCGGCCGGACCGTTGTTGACTGGTACTAGGAATATCCTGCTACTCACTTGTCGAAGCCTGGAGAGTAGCAATCAGATGAGGACCAGATGACTATGATTGGAATATTGCAGGGCGTATCTGGTTGCGACACAACTGAAGTGGTTTTGCCTAATCTAGTAGCACAAATGGTGGTCGAGGCGGTCCTAACGACACCGGATGAATAGGCTGTGAGTGCTGAGCTCTAAACTTGGAATGATGTCTAGTCTCAATGGCATGCACGGCCTGGCTGGAGGTGCTGACTGATTCTTCTCGACGATCCATATAGTCGCGTCTTCACCAACATTGGCGTCAGCTAGGGATGTTGGGGAGGTTCTACTCGTATTCCCCCTAATCAGGAGTCGTATAGGGGTTTACCAACTCGAGCGTATTAACCGAAGCATACCCTTGACTATCAATTGAAGAGTCATACACTACTGGGTGGATTTTGGGAGGGATCCTCATCTCAGGGGTGCTGAGAGTGCGGTATGATGACGGCATTGGCGGGGCACATTTCTTCTTCTTGCGTCGCCGATGCTTTCTCCTATGGGAAGAGGCCGACTAAGATGAAGATTCAGAAGTGGTTCCCATAGCTTCTGAAGGCTCCAGATGATATTTTCATGCCTGGATGATTCCATGGGAATGAGAAACCATTTTACGAGCTAGGTAGTCATCATACATCTATGATTTGAGGCTGGGGACCTGCTGCCACTTGCCTTCACTATCGCTACCGCTGCTTGAACTTGCAAATACACCCGCTACTTGTGCCGGCGCCGGGCCCAGCCTGACTATGTTGTTATCGACCGGGTCTTAGATCCAGTACTTATACACATAACACTATTTGAGGGTGTGCTTTAGAATCCGATGATAGGGGAATTAGTTGGGGCGATCGGGGAGATTCGCCTCTACCGGCCATCTACACTCAGGCAGGCATACAATCACCTACTCTAAGTTGATACGAAAGTTACCGGGGACCTAATTCTTTCTGAACGATTGTGTCAGGTGTATTTTTTCTAGATTGGGATCCCTTGGAGCCTAGACCTGATGAGGAATCGGAGGGGCCTGTCAAGTAGGTGGACCCTGATTGTTCTGCCTGGGCGGTGGTGGTGCATTATGTGGGGGCCCCTGTCGATTCTGAGGACGCTATGGAGACGGAGGCTATGCCTGAGGGGGAGGGCCATTGCAAGGCTACGGGGCCAGTGCTACTGGTAGAAATTCTAGTTACCCGGGGTCTTCTATTTGGGCCACCGTGGGGAGCTCGGGATTGGCAGATCTCTTTGCTCAGATTACAAGGGGTAGAGGATAGGCCTGGCTGGCCTGTTCCAGGGCTTCTTCGAGGCGCTACACCTTATCTGAGAAGTCTCGGAACCCTTTGAGATAGTTCTGAGTGATCAGGTATGGAACCAATTCCATCTTGACATTCCCTACACACATTTTCAGTAATTTCTCCTGAGTCAGTGGCATGTAAGTGGAGTATGTAAGTCCCTTACACCGGGCGATAAGGTCTGCGACTCGCTAATCAGGCCTTTGCATGAACTTGAAGAGGTCTGTGATGATCTTTTTCTGGGTGGTATAGCTGAACTGGTAGAGGAACTACCTACGAAGGACCTCCCATCTAGTCATGGATCTGACAGGGAGCTGGTTGTAATAGAAAAATGTCGGCCCCACCCGTGATTGAACAAAATAGCAGATCATGGAAGCCTCCTACTGTGCTGGAGTGCCTATCATAGGCCCGCACCTTGATTTGAAGTGGGCCAGGTGCTGCGGTGGGTCCCTAGTCCTATTAAAGGGGGAGAAGGTGGGGTTTCTGAAACCTGAAGGCGCTGGCATATCATCCACCCATGCCGGATATGTCTTGCCATCTGGTGGGATTGCCACTGGCCGTGTTTTCAATGCCTCTAGGTGAGCTATTAGTGTCATAATAGCTAAGAAGGGGTCCCTGTCTTGATGAGTATTCATAACCACAAGCATGTTTCTGGGCTCTTCAACATGGTAGACAGGTTCAGCAGCTCGTGGAGCGACTGGTGGAGTGGCCTATGGGGAAGCTAGGGGAACCCGGACCAGATTCCTTGGATTGCCACGCTATTCGGGAGGGTTTGGTGAGAAATACCTCACCATCTTTCCATGAGTTTTGGCTTCAACCCTATCTGTAGGAGGGGTCTGATCAGGGTTTCCTGGAGGCATCTCACAGGGGGGGAGTAGTTTCTACCCCTACTGCCCCGGCCTAGGATCACCATAGTCAGGTATTCACTCTACCACCCATTCATCCAGTAGTTCTTCGACCAAAATCTTCTTCTCAGTAAGTTGTTGGCACAATGTGGCCTTCTCGGGGTCCTCCTCTGTCTTCTGCACTATGGCGGATGGGTCGGAGTGCATGAAATCGCTGACAAGCTCTTTTCCTTTACTAGAATTCCAGCTAAGTACCAATGCCTCGGTAGGCACAGGGAGACCAAAGAGGTTCCTCTGCTAATGAGTAATCCTCCCTGATGGTTCCAACAGTGGTGGAACACCCTCATGGGGTAAGTCTCCATCGAGAAACTCCAACTCATCCCACTTGTCCACTACTTCAGCATTGAGGACTGTGACCCTTCCTGGGATCATGTCCTTAATATCGTATTGAGAGTCGGGCTGCCGCCTGATGGGACTAAATATAAGGGAAGCATACTTCCCCCAGCTAGGGATTTGCACGTGGGGTGTAGCCTCCCTGATGATTTTGCAGAGTACCTTGATACTCTGAACGCATTGCTCCTGGAGTGCCTCACGGAGACCTGCTGACTCGAGGCGTTGGGCCACATGGAGCAAGACCAGATAGACTAGATGACACTTCTCATTGATGTCTCTAAAATGTGATTGGATCCTTGGACAAACAACGTCCTGATGAGGGAGACTGAAATGTGTCACCAAGAGAGTGTAGCGGAAAAACTCAACTTCCTCTAGGGTGAGGGACTTGAGTTTGCAGAAATATCGCACTGCTCTGGTCCAGAACTTCTCAGGGAAGTGCTTCGCTACAAGGATGATACAAAAGCTCCTCGACTCAAATTTAGGGTCTGGCCCTTGATTTCCCCACTCGCCAACTGGGGGTGGCTGAAGAACTGGTAGTGGTAGTGAGGCAGACCACAGGGATGATTAGTGGGCTGGTGGAGAATACGGTGAATGGGATGAATGGTCTATGATTCTCGGGCTGTCCTCGAAAGAGTGTAGTGACCTTGCAGTTATGTCATGATAGGATGGGCTGGTAGCCACCATTCCTAGCTTAGAGGCTAGTGCTGGTGGTGGTGGGTCGTGCTACTGCTCGCCTTCCATTGGTCCCCAGAACAGCTCTATGTGATCTCTTGTGGAGGTAGAGATCGTTTCCGGTGATGGTGGTGGTGACTGCACAACCGTAACCTATAGGGTAAGTTGATTTTAATCCTACTAGATAGCCCTGCGGAGGGAGGCAGGAAACATGTGGACCTCGCATTCCGGTAGCACCATGCTGATGCGCCTCATCCCTGCCTCGACCCTTGACTAGGATGAGCAAGGGGAGGGTTCCCGAGTTGAGTCATACTCTGATTCAGAATCTGAGAAGTGGACCAGTTTTTTCTCTATCCGAGCCTTCCCAGGATTCTTCTTGGGGCAACGATGACCCGCCTTACAACCCCTGGGTGGCTCCTCAGGACATGGATGATTCCTGACATGGGGTCCTTCAGCCGCAGTGGTGCTGGGTCAGAGAGGGTTTCCACCCGAAAAATCCAGGGTGCAAGGAGCACATGGAAAAATGTCAATGGGTACATGGGGAGGACCTCCATGAATAACGCTAGAGTGGGGAAAACCTCGGCTGGGTTTGACAGGAGCATGGGGAAGACCTCCATGCATGGTTTAGGTGGAGCGAGTCTGGCCTTCAACCCTCTGGTTTCCAGGGTGAGGAGGACCTTCACCATCAGCGTAGAGGATGACGGGAGGATCCCCATGTCAAAGAGCTACTGGATGGGGAATGTCCCTACATCGTCGGTAGGGGGAAGGAGGAAGGAATCCATGCCTAGTATAATGGGCATGGAAGAGGATTCTATGCCACACATCACTGCCGTGGGGAGACCTTCATTCAGATTGGGGGTAGCACAGGGTGGAACTCCATTCTGAGCCTCAGAGTGGGGAAGGACCATGCTCTATGTGGTAGTGGTATGGGGAGGACCTCTGTACGGGGTGGCATCACTACGGGTTGCATCGCGGATACCACTTCTCATGCCTACGACCAGGAGAGTCGTCATAGCCTACCCATGGGGCGGTTGGGGCCTCGATCCCGATTGGTCATGTAAGTGCCTATACTCAGTGTGTGCAAGGACCAGATGGTATGCGTCGACGGTGGCTCGGGCCACAGCAGTCGTTGGCGTTGGCGCCCTTTGTCATGAATCCTCATATCGTGCCCGACATTGGCGTCAGGTCGGAAGATCTGGTGCTGGTGGTGTAGGTGCATATCTTACATTTCCCTCTAGCAAGGTCTGGCGGCGGCGCTGACGTGGCCGGGTGGGGGGCATTTCTAGGAACCCCTATATTGAGACTCTAAATATGCTAGGACAAACATCGCCATCCTCATCAGCGTAAGGTAGGGAGTCATCAAAGAGCTCTAGGGACAGGCTCCCGAAATGATTGAATGTTGGGGTGGGGAGTAGAGGCTCTCTGCACATCCCCTGGGGGCGGCATTGATGGTGGGGAATGGATGCCTCTAGGTCCAGGTGGGCCATATCCCATGTTGGGATTATTCCCTCCTCCACGTCCCGATGTACAAGGTCATTAATTACCCTTCACTGGATAATTTCTGATTGGTAGAGGGGGTGTGGGTGCCCAGAAGTCATAGTGGTTGAAGCCGTCATGGAAGAGATAAAACCGTGAGGGGTAGACACCTCGATATTTCCCCTACCCCTACACCGGTGGGAAGGTGATCGAGCTCTGTATGCATCAAATTTGTTCCTGAAAGCAGGAAGATGAACTCATTAATACTACTAGGAAAAGAAATTTACAGCCAGTTCCCCAGCGTTATCACATCTTTAATCAATGGTGAGAGGGATCCACGCTGACAACGTCGCAGAACGGGATGTCCAACGTTCTACTGCCCCAATGTCTGGTGAGTTTCAATGGGGTGTGCACGTCTATCTTCTTGAGTACGACATGTGCAACTTTGTTACCCCAAAATCCCACTTTCCAAAGGTGGGTGACATTTGTTCCTTATTCAGGTACATTTTCTCCTTGATCGAAACGAGAAGATGGGGTGTTGGTTTTTCCTTCTATGGATTCCTCTTAGGAACTCGTTACCTAGTATGGGCCTCCCTCATAGATTTAATATGTTTTTTGTGAAGCTCTTCCTGGTGCCATATCTTCATGGACATGAGTTAATTATGCTGCTTAGTTCAGGAAATTCCAAGGGGTCTGGTCAGGGCAACAACCCTTGGTTAGGGGATTAGTCACGTTGGGGCATCACTGGCATGTCTGGACGCTGGGGAATTAGCGTATCTATCTTCTATACCTTATTATAGGGCTTCTCAAGGGTGAAGAAGCCCTATGAATCCCACATCAAACGTGGGCAATCATATTCCATGGGAATGTATTTGAGGTTTTCCTCAACTTCCTATGTTTAACACAGGGTATGCCACAAGTTTAACGTCCAGTGGGGACAGATCGGGATGCTCAGAACACTGATTGGAGTGGATCAGATTGAGGAACCCCCTAGAGGGAATGCCTATACTAGGGCCTACACATTGGTGGCTTCTCGAATGTTGTTTGATGGAATTGGTGAGTGGAGTGGAATGATTCCATTGGGATGTGGCGGCTCGGGTAAGAACCAGGATGGATGATGGCTTCGGGCTTCAGACTCGAAGAGACTTCCTACATATCCCCATGGCAAGGAATCAAAGACCACATAGTTCGGATGGTGAATACAGTTTAACATCATGCATGACAGGGGAGAACTGACATTAATGTGGTCAGAACGACCGGGTGGTGGTGGGATTGAACCTCAGGGATGCTTCCTACATACCATTCCTTGTCATGGATCAATGTCCTCAAAGTTTGGGATGGGGGAATGGGGTGTACACTCTAGGTTTTCCAAGGTGTTGGTGAACCAACGTGATGATGGTCAGAATGACTAGGTGGTGAGCTTGAACCTCTTGAGGCTTCCTACGTACCCTACCTTGGCAAGGATCAAAGATCACATAGTTCAAGATGGGGTGTGTTGGCAAACCGACGTGAAGATGGACCTGGGGTCCGATGTGTGTTGGGATTGATCCTCGTGGAGGCTTTTTATGTACCTTTCCTTGGCAAGGATCAAAGACCATGTAGTTCGAGAAAGGGGATTGGCACACCGACATAAAGACGGTCATGCCCAATGGTTGTTGGGCATGAACCTCATGGAGGCTACCTACGTACCCTACCTTGGCAAGGATCAAATACCACATTGTTTAGGATGGGTTGGGGATTACAATCTGAGGCGGCCCAAGGTGTAGGTGAACTGAGGTGAAGATGGTCGGAATAACCAGGTGGTTGCCTTGAACCTCGTGAGGCTTCCTACGTACACTACCTTGGCATGGATCAAAGACCACATAGTTCAGGATGGGTTGTGTCGGCGAACCGATGTGAAGATGGACCTGGGGTCCGATGGGTGTTGAGCCTTAGCCTCATTGAGGCTTCCTACGTACCATGCCATGACATGGATCAACATCCTCGTAGTCCGGGAAAGGGGCTTGGCTCACAGAAACAGAGACGGTCAGGGCCAATGGTTATTGGGATTGAACATCATGGAGGCTTCCTACGTACCCTGCCTAGTAAAGGATCAAATACCACGTAGTTCAGTATGGGTTGGGGCTTACACTTTGAGGCAGCCCACGGTGTTGGTGAACCGATGTGATGATGGTTTAAATGACCAGGTGGGTTGCTTGAACCTCTTGAGGCTTCCTACGTACCCTTCCTTGGCAATTATCAAAGACCACGTAGTTCAGGATGGGTGGGGTACAACACTCTAAGGTAGCCCAAGGTGTGTGTAAAGGTCAGTCCTTAATCTAAGCCCACGTGAGTCATGCTCGGTGTGAGAAACAAGAGGCAGCAGAGACCTGACGACCACGTCGTGAAAGGTGCGTCCGTGGGAGATGTAGTGGGGATTACGCGTGGAGCGGCCGAGGGTGAGATATATTGGGACTTACTCTAACATAGAGGCTTGAGGGTGACAAAGCGCAGTGGGAGGGGGACTTGGGACCGAAGAAATATTGAGCACCTATTCCCACCATGCCCTTCGCCGGCCCTGGGGACCGAAGAAGTGAGGAGGAGCAGGGATGCTACATCTTGCAAGAAAGGCTAGGGGCTTAGACAAAGGTGGTTGCCCATTCCCCGTGGACAAACGACACTCTGATAAAGAGTGTATCATCCCATGTGACGGGTGATCCCATCACCATGGTGATGAGTGGGCATGGAGAACGTCCGAGGTAGGGTACCCCGCATGCGAGCCACGAGGCGAGTCACAATTTAACGTCATGTGCTGAGGACGATGGTGCTTGGAAGTTTAACGTCCTATAGCACTGACAATTTGGGTTCGCTACACACCCCTAGGACATACATAACTGGTACCCTATTCTCCGTGGTGGAGAGATAAGATAGGAAAAGCCATGGTGAGGGGTGTCACTGAGGGAACCATCGAGGGGCCCACATTAGCGTGGCTATGCAAAGAAGCAATCTCTATTAGCGTGCCTATGCGAATAAGCATGAGGCGAAGCAACGCAATGGGTGGTGTCATCCAGGGAACTCTGATATCACATCATGAAAACCTAGAAGGTCATATAGAAAAAGGAATTGCCAAGCATAGGAGTTCATAGGCAGGGGCCTTGTTAAGCTTTGTTGCTCCACGTGGTGGAGGGCACTTGCAAAGGGGTGTTCTTCACAAAGTGGGGTGCCTAAGACTTAGAATAGGGAAGAGGTGCATATATGGGGTGCTTCACGAAGTGAAAGGGAAGTCACGGAGCACAGCCTCACGAAGAAAAACAACTTTGCGAAGAAAGGTGTCAGGAAGCAATGTGCTTCATGAAGTATAGTGACCCTGCCATAGCATGTGGATCATGTGTAATGAAGGGTGTATCACAAAGAATAAATACACTATGACGACCCGGGTCCCCTTGGGGATCCCTTTCCTTCGCGAATGCCCTTAGGCTTCGAAAAAGGCATCCCTCTCGAAATAGGTGTTCAAACCAGGATGAAGGGGAAGCACTTCACGGAGTAGAAATACCTTGCACAACTCATAGTTCGCAGTGCAGACGTATGCTTCACGATTCGGGAGCTAGGAAGCCGAATGGTCATAATCTCCATCCCTTGGGATGAGGGGGAGCCCGGTATTTATAGGCATGAGGCGCCACGGAGCGGATCTCATGCACCGTGAATAGGGACTTGGTTGCTTCGTAGTGGGTTCATGAACATCAAATGCGTTCGTGGAGCCTCTCGCCTCATTGCTTTACGGCAGTTTCACCAACGTCAAATGCATCTGTGGAGCCTCTCGTCTCCTTACTTCATGGAGGCCATGGTGTTGGGGAACTCCACAAAGGGTCTTCACGAGACAGCCAATGGGGCCTTCATTGGGCCTCTTCCTTATTTAGAATTTTGGACCCAACCACAGTTGAAACTCCCATTTCAAATATTTACATGAATGGCACCCCTCCTCCACTATAAACAGAACTCACCATCTCTATTATTATCAAAAATAAAAACCATTGGATCAACCATAATTCTCTATAATAAGATCCAAAAATCCCCAGTTAAATCCAATATTCCCCAATTTGGGAATAAATACAACCAAGGAATCCTTATGGTGGAATCTAAGAGGATTTACCCAAAAAAGATGAAAAATCATTCATCAAGATCCTTTGTTTTATTATCATTTACCGCCGACAAAAATATTTTTATTACATAATGATATAATAAACTCGGTATAAAAAATATACATTAATTTTTAATTCTATGGGTTTTACCTACACAAACACACACTTTCATATAATGTGTAACGAACATACCATTCTTTTGTATGCAGAACTACCACCTCACAAAACGATGTTGTTCGTTTTTCCAATACCACTACTCATGGTTTGGAATTATTATTAAATTTTTTTTATATGAACTATTTTATATTTATGTTTTATTTATGATCATTTAATTTTTATATGACAAATACTTTCTTTTATTCCAATTTTTGTATTCATGCTATCTTTTTTGTGGGTGTGTAGACTACCGCCTCTTCAAAGCGATGTGATTATTCCACACATTACATAGGATTTATTGTGGATATGTTTAGTGAAAATATATGAAATATATGGATTTATAATTATATAGAAATTATATTATATAAAAAATTATATCATTTTATTTCATTATATAAATAATAAAATAAAATGGAAGAAAACGTTCTAGCATATGTATGACCTCCCATATCCAAGAATGGTGTATTCCATTTCTTATTTCTATATTATATATATTGAAAAAAATAATAAATATTGAATATATTTTATTTTTATATAGTTTTTTATATTATGTAAATAACTAAACAATTGTCTTCGTAAGTGTATCAAGAACAACAATCCAAAAAATATATAACAAAAAAATTATCTGAAACGTATTATTGAGATGGAGTTATTTATAAATGGGTAAAATTAAGTCATGAAAGATAATATTTTTTATTATATACAATAATATAGTTCTATTTTATATGTATAATAAACATATAGTTATTATATATGGGGTTTGAACATGTATAGAGAAATTCATGGCGAAAGGTAAAATGATTTCTAATCTCTCTTTTATTTCCATGAGACTAACACCTTATTCACAACCTGTTTCTTTTGTGTGGTGAATATAATTCCCATATATTTTTTTCTATTATTAAAATAAATAAATTTAGCTGTATTAACATATAATGTTTATGATCAATCTTACATAGGGATTATAGTTTAAAAGCTACTAAATAGGTAAGGTAATTGTGTTTATAAATTTTCCTTATTTAAGACACATGATTTTTAATAAACTTATATTTCTTTATGAGGTGTATATAATGTTACTTTGAAAAGTTATATACTAAATATCCATATTTTAATAGATTTTTAAGAATCGTTTAATTTATTTTTATTACATGGTGATTCTGATTAAAAGTTACCATGTGGTAAGAGTTTATTGTAATAATCTCATCAATTATTGGATTGTTTATGTTTATTTTTTCATTGATGAAATATTAAGATCCATAATTCAATAAAACTCATGAATTTAAATATAATATGTATTTTAATGATAAATTCATTTAATATTACAATTTATAATATTTATTTCAAAAGATACTTAATATAAGGCTTTTAATAAAATATGACATTATTTCTCTCTTTGACCAGATACCTCCTTTATTCAGAACCCATGATTTTTAAAAAAAATCAAAATTATCTTGTTATATGATTTTCATTAAAATAGTAATTTAAAATTTTTTATGGTTTTAAAATATTAAGTATATGATTTCAATATAATTTGAAAGGAATATGTTTCCAAAAACATTTGATATTTTAAAAACAGTTTCTCAAAGAAAAAAAATATTTCTCTTAAGAAATGTTTTTTAAAGATCATTAAATATTATTTTCTATATAATATGAAATAGATTGGTGTTACTCATGAATTTTTGGTAAATTGACCCAAGGTTCTATTCATATCGTCTCCCTAGATGTTTTATCTTTTGTTACAATGATGTTTATGAAACCCGTTTCTCGTTCACGAGATATATTCTTATGAATCCTTCTTATTTTCACAGGGCTATTTTGTCGAAATTATTATGAATCCTGTATCTTTTCTATAGGTAATGATATTATTACATGTTTATTACACACATATCATTTCATAGGTTATGATATGATTGTTTTTTATCTTGTGGAACAAGAATGTATGGTTTCATTATAAGGTGGGGTGGGACCTATATGTCCCCCCGATGTATTTTGTAAAGATTTATATCCCATGATATAATATTTGGAATCAAATTGATGGACATGATCCACTATAGAAGATCGGAAAATTGAATCCACTCTTGGAAGATGGGGAAACCTGGTCAGCTATAAGGAGATGGAGAAACTCGATCAATTTTAAATAATGGTTTGTGACTGGGGATTGTTGTGTGTCCCTCCAAATAGGTTTATTCCTAATAAAGTTCCTAAATATGTTTTATCATTGAGCCATAGAATTGTGAATGTTTTTACGTGTTTATGCTCCAACCAAAATTCTTTTGTATTACTCTTATGTTATGATTTCATTTAATATATTATTGATTCCATTATTATTGAAATCTTCTTAATGGAAAATCATTATTCCAGGGCATATGATTATGGTATTTGAAATATATGGTATGGTTTTCTAATGATATGATCATTTTAACATAACCATATGCTCAGGTTATTCTTCTACATACCCCTTTCATTCTATTATTAAGCTTTTATTCCCACCCCTTTATTAGGCTTCCTTTTCCATGTTACAAATAAATGTTAAAAGTAGGATTACTAATGTAGAATATCATTAAGGGAGATGTTGAAGATATTTTTCCATGTTATAAGATTTCATTTCCATATTTCCGAATAAACTTATTTACAATGTTCAATGGACATGTATTTTTTTTAATGTGATTAATATTCATTTAAAATGATTTAATATCCTTGTATGTTAATCCTTCGCCACTATAGTTAGTATTAAAGTAATGGTTTAGTTATAATTTTGAAACTATAATGAGAAAAACTTAGTGAGACCCCTATAGATATTTATAAGGATACGTCTAGTGATGTATCAAAAAAATAAGTCAAATGTTTCATTTTAAGGTTTCATAATATTGACATCATATATATAATTTTTCATGATTATGTGGTTTTCTACTATGATAGTTGAAACTCACAAAAGGATTTATGGTTTTAGTTAATGGTAGGAACTAGAATGAGTTGTGAAAATTCTTAATATGATAAAAAATATATTAATGTGTAGTCAAATGGATTGATAATTGGAGTGATGGATGTTGTAATCATGGATAGTGAGTTTTAACTAAATATGATTAACTACATGTGCATTGATAAACTCTTAGACTATTAAAAGAATATTAGGAAGGAATTTACTGAGATTTCATGCAATGGATACCATTTTAGAGAGTTTATTCATGTTCCTAGGTGCTAAAAAGGTGGAATGAATAAACTATACAGATTTATTTTAAGAACTACATTATCTTTTAACTATGGAAAATAAGGTCACAAATAAAGTAACTTAAAATGAAAAATGAAGATTCTAGTTAACGAAATTGATCAGAATATGGACCTCTATAAGACATCATAAAAGGATAAAATCATCATGAGTGGAATGAATAGTAATTATGCAGATTGACTTTTTAAGTTGAATGATCATGAAGAGAATCGACAAGGTTTTATGATTAATGGTTATATTTCTACTAAGTATTTGACTAGAGGTTATATACGAAAGGAAATATGTTTTTTGAATTATAATAAGGTAGCCTCGTTAATGTATTAAGGAAAATGTGGAATAATTTTTGTTTTTATATATTTGGATTCATTAATTATGTAATATGAATAATGAAATATATATAGATTTTTCAGTCTAGGTTTATTCTATATAGGTTTATAGGAGTATATTGATTGCTTCTAATTAATTAGAAATTTTATTTAATGGAAATGTGATGTTCAAGGGAAACAAATGTTGAAGCGAAAGATAACCCTTAATATTTTCTTTATGATAAGATGATTATTTTTGGATAATGATATGTTGGACATGAATAAGTAAATTGGACAGTACTGAATACCTTGGAACAAATTAAGGAATTGTTGAAAATTGGTATATGATATCATTGATGATGTTTAAAATATTAATTGGATTTAAGGAATATATCTAATAAACTATGTAATAAAGAAAAAATCATTGTTTTCAATAATGATCTTTGGTAATTTAATATAATACCATATTTTAAGATAATACGTTATGATGGTATTCACATGTTTGTTATGTGACCGAAATGTTATATTTTAAGATATAAAGGGGGATCAATGCTATTTTTTGAGAATTTTAGTGGCCTTTTTTATAATTTTTTGGACATCAATATTTTGGTAGGGTTTTAAGGATAACCATTTAGGGAATGGTTTACATGAAAATTCAAAGGATGTATTATAGATTAATATATTATAACTCTATATTATGATTTATTCATATTGGATAAATGTGATAAACCTTTTATTTAGAATTTAACTAAATATTTATTTATTGGATTATCATTAAATTTATGAATTTTAACATCTATGCTTCTAGAAGAAAAAATCCACCTTTATTTCATGGATTAAGAAATGATGTAGAGGTGGATCAAGGCATAAAAAATGATAAGGTTGTCTTGAAATAAAGTAAGTATATATTATCATAAAGATTCTTCATCATTAAAAAAAGGGACATTAAATAATTTTTTTCAATTTATAATCTTATTTATGATTTCATGGATCTTTTTCAATCCACTTTCTGTTATGGATTTTTTAGTTATAAATTCTCCTAACCATGTTCTCTATTTCTCTACATCAGAGCTTAAATGTTATATTTCTCTTCAATGTCCATGATTTCACTTGCCACCTACATTATCCAATGTGGAAACCCAGTTATGTATTACTTTGGGTAACTGTCATGTTTCCAACATTCAGTTGTTAAAGGATGATTTAATATTCATTTTTACAATGTTGGTTTCTATGAATGGATCTTTCAAGTAGTAAACCATTAATAATCCTGAAGAATTTCAAGGGCGAAATTCAATTTATGTTGGGTAAAATGTAACACCTGAAGATTTTATAAAATATATATTTTTTCAAATTAATTTAATTATTCTGATATTTTATATTTCATGAAACACTGAATATAATTTTTTTCTAAAAGAACTAAGTTTAGGTTTTATCATACCCCACAAAAATTTGATCATTCACTATATGAAACACATGTATTATATTACAGTATATTCAACACTATGTTTAGATTTTATTACCCACAATATTGAGTCCCTTCGATAACTTTCATTATATGAAGGACTGTGTTTTTACTGAACTATAATATATTATTAATATGGTTATTAAAATATAATTATAGTTGCCACCAAGATGAAAGAAAGGGAGTTATAAATATGATTAACTAAATTGTGAAAAAATAATTTACCAATTTATATAAAATTAATATTTTAGTTATCAATTAGTGGATGTGTTTGAAATTCTTATATGAAATATAGAATTTACTTTTCTAAGAAAACTGTTTTTTTGTTTACAAAAACATCAATATATATATAAATTAAAAAAAAATATTGATTAATGTTTCCATTAAAATTTATATATTATATATTCCATCAAATATTTTTTATACTCATCCAATGTAATTCATAGGTATAATATAAGATTAAGTCTAATTTTATTAATAAATAGATGTATTATTCAAAAAGGTAATTTTACAAAATTTTAACGGAGAACCAATATTAAATATTTTTTTTAGTATTAAATTATTTTTATCTGAAAAATAAACTTCATTTCTTAATGTAGAGTATCAAATTTTAATTTGGGTGATTTTTTGTATGTTTTCCTGAAATTTTATTTTTTTATTAATAGAAAAACTCTGAATATTAATTCCAATGTTATTTTTGATATAATTTCTGAATATAGTTAATTTCTTATTTAATTTCGGTTTAATTTTTATTTAGATAAATTTTAAATCCCTTAATCCAATTTATGTCATTGTAATCAATTTAAAAAAATTATTATGTCCATGCCCAAGTGTCATGCAATGGTGCCTCATGTTGGTCCACCACATAACCAATGGTGCACTGTCCCATACTCTATATGCTTCTAACTAGAAGTGAGCATCTGGTATTCCATTATTAGGGAGACTATACCCTATTTTTTCATAGAAAAATACTAGTAATAATAAATAGACAAAAGAAAAAGAATATATAATCATAAAAATACCAATATCTAAGGATGATCAAAGATGGAAAACACAATATGCAACCGAATTAGAAAAAAACCCAGGAAAATGAATGTCACTTGTGTAAAAAAGGAAATAATGATTAATAAATGCCTCAATGACGCTCAAGTTGGTCTAGAACCATGTATGTGTCCCTCAAACAAGCTTCATCCCGACATAGCCATCTAACACATCCCTTATCCAATAACATATCCTAAATCCATGAAATCTATTTGGGTACCGATCATGTATCTTAAGTAGGGTGTGAGTACAACTCATTTGGACACCACCAACAATGTCTCAAACTAATCTAGAAAATAATAGTGTATGCTGTTATATAAGATTATAAAATAAGGAATAAAGGTAAAAATTTTACATTTATTCAATTATCCTTTACTTAACCACAATTATCTTCAGTTCCTAAGAACACCCAAATCAGAATACCAGCATCATCCCATTCTAGATTCTGAACCATTTCATATATTCAACACTTTATCATTATTTCATAATATTAAATTTATAAACATCCAATTTTGACCATTTTCAAAATTCAATAAGTGGGTATAGAATGTCATCTCTTACACAGTTGTTAGTATTTAGAGCATCAATCCTTGTCTCACACCCCAAGGGTATTTGGAGAATCATTCTTTGTCCCATACGAGAATATCTGCATGTGTATTGTTTGGTCTAGAACAAAATGTCTACCACCCCAATGGGTTTTTTGAGCACAAGTACGTGTCTCACACCCCATTATCAATCAAGAACCTATATTACATACATAACCAGATTCATGGTTAACAAACATTAACCTTCCATCACAATTCTCATTCAAAAGATAGATTAATTGTTTCTATAATTAATTAATACATTCCAATGAATTTCATTACCATGACAATTATTCTATTCATTAATTAACCCATTTCATGCCCTCAATCACCCAATAATTAATTCAACAATTATTAATTTATATCAATTCCATAATCCCATCTATCCCATTAGTTAATTATGAAAATAATTTATCATACCACAACCATTAATTAATTACATAAATAATTAACAAAATTTAACATAAAAACCCCCACATAATTAATTCCTCAATTAGTTATTTAAACCATCCAATTCTATACCTAGTATTCCCCATCCCAATAATAAATAATTCACCCAATTAATTAATTGAATATAGAAAATCCCAAATTTTAATCATATCACAAAATTTACACAATTGTATATGTATAAATGAAATTGAGAAAATGGGATTGAAATATAGACCACATACCACAAGATGAGTAATGAAGAATGCTCGCTAACAAATATACCAAAATTGAGCATAATCAATCCTGAGTTTTATATTGAACCTTATTTAGATATGAATCCTCATTTGCAGTAGAATCTTTGATAAAAACCTTATGTCTACGATAGAAACTTACTACTGCATACCTGTCAACAAGAACTAGGTAATCTTTAGCAACAGATCTAGATGTATATTAATAACTGAAAGGGGTAACATAAAAATATAGGTCTTGATATCCAATATCTGATGTGAGATCAATTCTAGATCATTGTGAACACATAAAAATTGAGGTCAGAAGGACCAAATTAAAGAGGGAGGTGCGCAGAGGGTCTTTAGTCAAATATTGAAATTTGAGATGGTATTTGGATATTAGGAAATGATGTGTGGGATGTTTTTAGTTGTAAATGGGTGTGTGAGGAGAATATGCAGAAATTAAAATGTGATTTGAATGTTCACACGGTGCTAGAAGAGTGTTTTTAAATTACTGGATGTCAAAAATACACAACGTGAATTCCCATTTCATGTAGTTTGTTAATTCCCAATTAAAAATACTATAAAACCCTTAAATTATACATGAAATTAAAATTACATGGTGGTTTAATCTAATTACACATGGTGATATATTACACGTGGTTAAATATAATTTCACATGGTGAAATAATATATGTGGTGAAATCCAATTTCATGAGGAGAAATATTACATTGAGGGAAATTTAATTTGACGTAGTGAAATATTATTTCAAGACAAGAAGACACATGGTGAAATACACTAACAAGGGATGTAAATTTTGAATGTTGGGAATTAATTAAATCCATGAATTAAATTCCAAACAACACAAATTTAACAAATATTTAAAAACATTCAAACCAGAAAGAATATGGGATTTCACAATATCACCAATATATAACAGCTCATCCTTGAGCTGAACTTCCAAGAATCTCTATGATTCTGAGTTAAAAAGATTGGTCCACTATTCTATAATATATGCCTCCCATTCTAAATTGTCCTCCTCAACTTTTTTTGTTTCCACAAAACATGAACAATCAATGTGGTATTTAACCTCAACACTTTATAATGGTGATCCGACACACATATTGGATGGCCCCAAAAGGCACATCTATCTCTAGATTGAAATCATCCACATCGATCACATGATAAAGGTTGATGTGACAATCCAATTGTTGTCATACAAGGAAAATATTATGAATGACACCTTATTTCTATTGAATATCCTATCAGTATGCGACTGGCATGATTTTATCCACAATCACGAGAAGTCCAACAATCTTGGGAACCAACACGACCTGTATCTATATCATGCGGTTAACCAAGCTCGGTGACACCCGAAGGAATACATGACCACCCTTTTTATACTATAAGATGCATCTTTGTCTATCAACATATGAATTCTTCCTACTCTGATCTATATCCATATGTTTTCAATTCATATAAATGTGCTCTGACATCTCCTACATGAGACCAATCCAAAAAACTCTAACTCACTAGCCTCCATCCATCAATGTGGATATCTTCATGGCCAACCATAAATACCCTCATAAGGTTACACGTGCTTAGTTTCCTAATAATTGTTGTTATTGGCTAACTCCACTAACACCAATTGCTTCTCCCAAGACCCACCAAAGTCAATAACACAATCGCATAGCATATCCTCAACCACCTATATAGTAGTCTATGAATTCCCATCAGTCAATGGGTGGAAGGTCATACAACATAATACCTATGTTCCAAGTGCCTTTTTGAACCCCAACCATAAGCATTATATAAATGATGAATTATTGTCCGAAATAGTAGTCTGCAGAACCCCATTCATATAAACTATATTTCAAACATATTATTCTACCAATTACTCTATTTTAATGGTTTCTCATATTGGAATTAAATGTTATACATTTCCAATTGAGACAGAACAACCCGAATAGAATCATTCTTCCTATGAAAATTTGGATAACTTACAAAAAAATACATTGTCATTTAATCTCACATCCATTCTGGAATAGGAAATGGTTGTAGAAAAATATCAGGTCCTTCATGCTCATCCTTGACCAATAGATAGTTGTAGCATCATGTTAAAAACATTCAATATTATTCTTCATTTTAGACACAAAAAATGCCTTCGTAGAAAATGAAACATTTTCGCCACACTTGGTTGAACTACCCACCTTGAGGCGTGAAATTATCATATGAGCTTCTCTCTCATGGTCATAGGTAGAAAAACTAAATTTTTTACATAGAAGATCTCATATTCATCTATAAAAATGTTTGAATGTGTATCCCCACCTTCAATTCTTTCCCTCAAGGCCAAGTACTCTGAACCTTCATTCTATCTCTCCCTGATCAGTCTCAAAAGTGTAGACTCCGCAGAAACTATGACAAGATTTATCTACTTAGGACACTCCTAAACCACCACATGCATCTCATCCAACAAGTTCATCATCATACAATTGTCACTATATTCATGTACTACCTCAGTCATTTCGAACTCAAAGTGTCAACCACATTGTTTCCCTACCCAAAAGAATGTTCCAGTTCAAAATAAAAAGTCTTCATATACTCAACCAATATCTACTACTGAATATTCAAATCTCTTTGGGAATAGATATAACTCAATATCTAGTGTTCAGTATGAACTATAATATTTTCACCCAAAAATAGTGTCTCTAACACATCAAATCATAAAATCATAGTTTCCAACTAGAGGTTTTGCATTGGGTAATTTTTATCTTGTGGCCTCACCTCCAGAGACCCAAACACCACTACTTTATCCCCTTTCCTTAACATATCTCAGAGTATTATACTATAATCATCATAATAAATGATGTAATCCTCACCTCAATTAGGTAGGAATAAGGTATTTTGCGACATCAACCGCTTCATCAACTCCAAAAAATCATTCTCGCAATCCTATGACCATTAAAGCTTTACTCCCTTTTTGGACAAGCGTAAAAGCAGCACTTGCAAATGTGAAATGTATTGGATGAATCTACAATAATATACATATATCTTGAAAAAATTTTGATATAAAAAAAATTCATAGGCATCTCCCAAGAATCAACTACTTGAACCTTCTCTGGGTCCACTAAAAACCTTCCTCTGAGATGGGGTTCCCCTAGAAGTTTACATAGTTAATCAAAAACTGAAACTTGTATTTCTTGGAGTTTATGATTCTATATTAGTGTAATAAAGAATATTTCTTGATGTTGGGAATTATATTTATTAATCTTTTTGTACACCTAGATTTTGTTCAGAAAAAACCACTTAAAACTGACATAAATATGGATGAAACATTCTATTCATCGAAGCCATAAACACTACTGGTTCATTTTTCATCCTAAACATTATTATGGAAAACTCATATAGGATATAACTACTTGTGGAAGTATTCCTCAATATATTAGTAGTCCTAAATCTTATCCCATGATATTGACATCTCATGATTATCTTCAAGAATAGTGAATCTCCCTTTAATTGGAAAAAAATATTGTTGATACACAGTAGAGGATACCAGTTCTTTATAGTCATATTTTTTACATTCAGTGATCGATGCTTAAATTTAAACTCCTAGCAAACCTTATTTGTAGACAATATAGGTGTTCCCCAAGGAGACATATTTGGATTGATAAATCCCTTATCCTCTAACTCCACTAGTTGAGTCATGGTCTCTTGAATCTCAGTTAGTTCCATTATTTGTGGTGGAATAGTCATTCGCACGCCCCTGTCATGATCTCAATATTGAATTCCACATCTCTCTGAAGTGGACTCCCTAAAAATTCTTCCATAATGACATCCTAAAACAGTTCCACTACTAGTGGATGGACATATTTCTTAACACCCCCATTATCTAGCAATAGACTAGGACGATGGGCTATGAGATCTCATAGTTTCTGAGTAATTGGACCTACTCATCCTGCCTGGCTCTCTCAGTCCCCACTACGAATCTAATGTTAAACCCCAATATATGTAAATGTAAATACATTTTGGTAATAGCCTATGTGTGCTCAGTATGTGACTAGCTACTCAATACCCAAAATTAGGTCAAATCTTATCATATTAAGAATATAGAGATCCCATAGAAAATGGTTCTCCTTGATCTCAATAGAACATCCCTTCCACACACAGATGTCTCTTGGCCATACTCCCAATGTTCTATCTATCATAATAACCCCACTCATAAACTCCATTACATGTCCCAAACCATTAACATTTTTTGAAGACATAATGGAATAAAATGCACGAGTATCAAATAAGGCACTAGCTAATGATGAATCTATAAGAACTATACCTCTTACTATTGATGGCCCAGCTATGCTATCCAGATGTGTAGGATACCTCACATGTAACCATAATGCACCTCTTCCCTATGATCATATCTGACACCCCTTTGATGCATTACTCTACTAATAAGGGTACTCATTCCCAAAAGAACCACATCCACTACCTCAACCACCTTAGCCAGTGTAACACCAACTGGCATTCTGATGTGGTGCAGAAGATTCCCTTACCACACTTTGGTTATGTATAACACCTCCATCACTACCCAACTACCTTAGGTTCTTGAATAACCCCTATATATTTCCCATCCTTTCACGATATCTTCACGCTATAGAGGGTTATGTACAATGACTATGATAGTGTCTCGGTCGACCGCACGAGTGGAAACACAATTTGGTAAGGTCTTGCATAAATGACCCCTCTGTCTAACAACTCCTCTTCCCACAACCCTAGATAAAATTCAAAAACCATGATTTAATACTCTAGAAATTAATACCTCCTGACCGTCTAGTAAGAATAACTTTTCTTCTTCTGGAAGATTCCTTTTGGTTCCCCTTATAGACAAGATCCCAAATTCACCAAATCTATAAACTTCTTCCAATAGAAGATATTTAAAAGGGAAATAATTTCACATTTGAGTCCATCTTAAAAAAACATTTTTGTAGTAGCCACATATCCTGCTGTTGTTAGAGAAAAGATATGTATATCATTGAAGTGTTCATAATAGTCGATCACACACATATTCTTCTAAGTCAGCATCATGAACTCAATTTCTGTCTCTTACTAGAGAGTCTTTGGATTAAATTTCATAAATAACTTCTCATAAAAGACCTCCAACTCTATAGTCTCCATCTATCCATCCTATGTATTCATTTACCACAAACCCTTTTCTTGAAAGAGAATCACGTAAAAAGATAACTTGACCCTCTACTCAATAGGAGACTCAATGTAGTCAAGTATAGTTCGGATAGACTCAATCGAGAACTCATCCCCCTCATGTCCACCCTCACCAGTAAAAGTTTGATGGGGAGAAAATTGAGATTCCATGCATGGTAAGACATTTTTTTTGCAATACACCCTTGGTACGTTTCCATCAATATCATGATGCGATAAATGTTCTCTATGAACATCTCCCCAACTTTCTCAACTGGAACAATTGTCTCCACAAGTTCCAATACTAGAGGATTATCCACATCAATGTCCTCCGGTCATCCTCTCAAAAATCACCATTAAGGAGTTATATCTATTCAATTTCAAACAAACTTTTTATGGCTCATTACATAACTTTATCACATTTACGTTAGAGGAAAAGTGCTATAATACTCTATAAGTTTTTTTCCCAGACCCTTGCCACATGATCAAAATCAAGGTATTATTAATACACATAACCACCATATATCTATGTTTTGTTAAAAAGGGTAACCATTTAATAATTGTTCAATTTTTTCATTTAGGTTCCCATTTATTCACACTATTTCTTCATTTTACCACTTCCAAATTCACATTAGGCACCTCATAATTAAATTTAATAATCCAAGAATGTATTTTAAGTTTAAAAGCATACCAAAAACCCATATTCTCATGTGTGCATTAAATGATTCATGTAATAAAATAATCTAGAGTTCCATGAATGATGAATGTATACTCAACTTTGATGTCATTCTAGGAAATGATTCAATCTCAACAAATCGAAAAAACAATACTCCCAACAAAAAACAAGTGTGGTACCCATGTTGAAAAAATATTCAACTATAACAATAAACTAAAATAACAAAAATCCCACCCTGATTACATGGGTTTTCACTCTTACATGGGTTTGCAACTCCCATGAACGAGCTCATTACCATGACCTTGACTCTCCCTAGTCTCTTTAAAACCGTTCCCTAAATAGTAAGACAGAGAAGATGAATGAAAAATGGATATTCGATACCATTTTGTAACATCACAACCCAGGTTCCATGCAATGGTGTCCCGAGCCGCTCTGTCATGAGACCATAAAAATGCCTCATTACATACCAGAGGCATCCGACTAGCAGTGAGGGTCTGGTAAGTCACTCATGGGAAGGGTATACCTTCTTTTGTCACAGTAAAACACTATTGTAAATAAGTAGAGATGACCAAAATAATATATAATAGTAACAATACCAATATTGCATGATTATCATTGTAGGAAAATATAATATCCAAATGAAGTATAAAAAATACCATGCTAATGTATGTCTCAATAGTCAAACATGAAATACTGATGAAAAATAAACCAAGGACTCTCAAGTTGGTCCCAAATCACTTCCATTTCCAACAACAATGCTCTATCCCAACATATAAATCTAACACAACCCTCTTCCGTTAACATGTACTACATCCATGAAATCTTTTTTTGTACCGATCAAGCAACCCACGTAGGGTGTGAGTACAACTTTTTAGGACACCACCGGTGGTGTCTAAAACAACTCTAGTAAATATCTTTGTATATAGTTTTCTAAAATATAAAATAAGGGAATAAGGTAATGAGTTGAAATTTATTCAATTATCATTTACTTAATCAAATAACTCATGGGTTCCCAAGGACACACAAAAAACAATACCATCTTTGGCCCATGTTGGAGTCTGATCCATTTACCATATTTAATATGTTATCATTATTTCTCAATATTCAATTTATAATCATCCAATTTGAACCATATTCAAACCTTAATAAATTGGTGTAGAAATTCATATTGCACCCTTATGAGTATTTAGAGCATCAGTCCCTATCTCACACCCCTTTGGGTATTTAGAGCATTAGTAAATATCCGATACATGAATATCATCATGATTTTAATTGATTCTAGAACACCATATCATTCACTGCCATGTGTTTTTGGAGCATCATTCCATGTCGCACACCACTTTCTCAATTAATTACATATATTACAAATATCACGTCATTCAATGTTATGCCACATTAAAATTACATCACAATTCTAAATCAAATGATTGATTAATTAATTTCTCAATTAATTAGTATATTCCAATCAATTATAACATAATAAAAATTGTTCCATTAACTAATTAACATAATTCTTGACTTCAATCACCCAATAATTAATTAAAAAATTAATAGTTTATATAAATTCCCTAATCTCAAGCATCATATTAATTAATTCAAAAATTAATTAATCATGTCACACCCATTTATTAATTCCATAATTAACTAACATAATATACCATCACAAAGCCCTCATAATTAATAAATCAATTAATTATTTAAAACAACCAATTCTATTAATTCTTTTCCTAATCCCAAAATTAGTTAATTTACCCATTTAATTAATTGAATAGGGGAAAACAAGATATCTAATCACACAAAAAATATATAATTTCATAAGAAAAAACAAAATTGAGACTATGGGATTTGAATTTACAACACTTATCCAAAGATCGATGCGAAAGATCACTCACCAACAAGTATCCCAAAATTTAGCATAATCTATCAAAATTGCATCAATGAACATGATATAGATCTGAATCTTAATAAGCATAGGAAGAGATAATAAAAAACCCCACATATGTGATTGAAACCAGCTACTGCAAACCTTTCAACACGAACTAAGTAATCCATCAACAATAGATCTAGAAGCATATAAATAAATGAATGGCATACCATAAACATATTGTTCCAGATATCCAATATCCAATGTGATATCACTTTCTTATTAATGAATAATCCTAAATATTAATGGTAGATGATCTATTGTAAGAAGGGAGTTGTTTAGAGGGTCTTTGGTCAATGATTTCAATGTGAATAGGTGTTTCGGTCCAAGGAAAAGGTTCTTGGAATTATCTCGTTGAAGACAGGGGTAGGCAGAGCATCTTTGGTAATTAAAATGGGGTGTAGAGGTTCATTTGACTCTAGATACATGTTTTTATTTTATTGTTCTTCAAAAATACTTGATGTGAATTCCCATTTCTAGTCATGTAACAACTCATGAGTAAAAACTGTCAAACCCTTTAAAATAATTAATTAAAGTTACACATGGTGTAATATAATTGCACATGGAGAAATATTACTTGTGGTGAAATCCAATTTAAAATGGTAAAATCTTACATTTGGTGAAATCGATTTTCATATGGTGAAATCTAGTTTCACGTGGTGAAATCTTATTTTTTGACATGTCGACACGTGGTGAATGAAACATGAAGGGGGTGTAAATTTTCAAGGATGGGAATTAATTTAAACTGAGAATTAAATTCAATATAACTCATCATGAATTTTTTTTAATAAAATATTCATACCTACAAAAATCCATGATTTTATTAATCGGATATGAAAACATTTCAAACATTTAGAGATTTTCTCTCTAAACTCTCGCATTTTTCCCCATCCATGGGATTAATTTTAAATTAATTTTAACCAATTATGTGATTGGTATTTAGAGAAATTGATTCCATATTTTTAACAATCATAATTTATATTTTTTTAAAAAGGAAAAATTTGATTTTACCAAAAATATTAGTGAAATTGATTAAAATTGATTACAACGATTAAGGGAATAATTAGTTTAACAAAGGATTGAGCCATAAAAATAAGACCAAAAATGACAAATAATATTTTCCATAACACTTTTTATGGTAATATATCGACCCTTTAATCCATTTTATCAATTTTGGACCAATATTGGTGTCGTATGACATAGGATAAATTTGAGTGGAATTCCATTTTCAAAAAGATAAAATAACACCACTCATCCTCCACTATAAAAAGTAACTCACCCCTACCTCATACGAATACGTCTATTGACCATTTGAATGTCCAAAAATTTAATATAATATGATTCTAAATAAATCCATTCATCCTATAATCCTCCCTTTTTCACAAATCCAACCATGAAATCACTTTAGTTGAAACTAGGATGAGTTACCCGAAGAAGAGGTAACATCATTCCTCATGCTACTTTGTTTTATTTCAATTATACGCCGATTAAATTTTTTTTATTAAATTATTTTATAATAAAAATATTATAACAAATACTATTATATGTTTTTATTCTAATTTTTTTACCTGAACTTATACACACTTCCATCTAAATTGTAACAAACATACTCTTCTTATGCATGGTGAAATACTGCCTCACGAAACGATGTAGCTTGGTTTTCCTTTACCACCTCTCATGGTTAGTAAATATGATGTAATATGTGTTTTTATAAGATATATATTATATTTAGGATATATTTCTGCTTCTTTAATTATTACACCATGAAATTTAAGGGTTCGATCATAGCTCATTTCTATCAAATTAATTCAAAATAGAAAAAGTTGCCAAAAAAGAGGGGTTAAAAGGATGAGAATGAAGCACACCACACATATCAAAGTGAACAAAATGATAGATGAAATATAGAGTAATAAAATACCATCTCAAAGAAACCTATGTGATAGCCCTCTTGGAGAGAGAATCCACAACCAGATCAGACTCCCTACAGAAATGAGTGATATCTAGATGCATATGGTCAAGAGCTCTAAGGTATACAATCCACGATGGGAGAACATTCCATGGAACATTCTGTGACCCCATATTTAATATTTGAACCTCTGTGGTAGAATTAGATTCCACCTAGATATGCATCATTCCATAATGGGTTTCATATTTTATGTCCTATATCATCACCCAAATCTCAGCTTTATTTTCAGATCCAATGCTAATGTAGTGGTAAAACCAGCCATTAACAAATCCTCGATGGGTGTGGAAGATGCCTCCACATCCTGACGGTCCTGGCACACCTAAGCCCCCACCATCCAAATTCACTTTCATCTATAAGGAGATGTACAGGATCCATCTAATTGAAATCAACACCATAGGTTTATTGACCCTTCCAGGAAAACTAAGGGCCTTAAAAACACTCATGTTAGTAAAAATAATATTCATTGAACTTGTTTGAATTTTAGAGGTAGCGAACACCTCCCTATCAATCAGAGTCATCCTAGCCTTCGAAGTCGGTATATGGTTTTCAATGAAAATACTATTTTGTTCCTTCCAGATGTTTCATATGTAGAAGTAGAGAAAGACATAAAAAGTGAAGATACCTGTTCACAATGTCTATCACCCTTGATTGAATACAAGAATCTATCCAGGTTATCAAGCATGAAGAAAATGACAAACAGAGCCTGCAACTAATGCCAGATCCAGCATGAATAATTATATGAGATAAATATATTTTGTATAGTTTCATTATAACTCATTCACATTCCATCATTAATTATTATATAACATATACCTTCATGCATTCCATTTCTTGTATGTACTATAACATTGTTTGTGGACGTGTGGACTACCTCATCCTCAAAGAAGTGTGATTTTTCACACATTACATGGAATGTATTGAAGATGATATTAGTGAAATTTATGATATATATGACATAATAATACTATTTTAATGATATTATATGTATAAATATAATTCATTTAATTTACTTCTTTTAATATAATAATAAAAAGGAATCATCATTCATGTGTACGTACGACCTACCATCTCTAAGAACGTTGTATTCCATTTCATATTTTTATTTATAGATTTTAATAAATACATATATACCGAATATATATGATATTTATATCATGCTTCAAATTCTGGAAATAATAAATCATGATTGAAGTAATAGGATCAAGAATCACTATCTAAAACATAGATGAATAACAAAGATGATATTACCTGAAACGTAACATTAACATGGATATTTTAATAATTTTTTAGTACAAAATCATAAACAAATAATATATGGTGTTATATATAATAATTGTTTCATTGGTATATTTAAAATAGACATATATTTATTATATAGATGTTTGAACATGTACAATAAATGTGAGGACTTATGGTAAGAGGATTTCTATTCTCACTTTTATTTTCACGAGACTTATGCCTTATTCAACAAACATTTATATTTTGTGGTGTATATAATTCCAATAAATTTATTATTTTATTGTTAATAATAAATTTATGGTTATTTTCCCAATCATTCTATGATCTCTGTTTAATGTGGTTTATTGTTCAAAATTAACCAAATCAGTAAGCTATTTTTGTATCGATTTACTTCCTTTAGATACATGCTTTACTATAGACCCATATTATTTTATGATTATTATATACTATATCGTTGACATTTTATGTCATCAACATCTTTATTTTAAGATATTTTACCCTTCTTATAATTTTATTTTCATATATGGTGATTATAGCACAAAGTAACCAATGGGAAAGAGTTTATAGAAACAATTTCACTATTTATCAAGATTGATTAGAATTATTATTTGAATGATGAAATATTCTGATACATATATAATAAATATCATGACAGCACTCATCCTCTGGTTGTATAGGATTAATTTAGGTATTAATACCATTTCACCACTCTTTTTTACATAACATAATTTATTAATTTTCTTTTTGTAAAATTCTTACCATATTTCTCTCATCGATCAGATACTGGTTTTATTCAAAAACCATATTTTAAAAAAAAATTATATTTTGACATCATTTTCAAGGAAAATGATTTTGAAAATATTTTTTGGTTTTCAAATATTTCTTTATAAATTTTCACGAAATTCTCAAAGGAAATTGTTTTAATGCATTGTTCATGTTTTGAAAATAATTTTTTCTAATAAGAAATGAGATTTTCCCCACAAATGTTTTTAAAAATATCATTCAAAATTATTTCTATAAAACTTTACATCCATTAGTTTTACTCAATAATTTATATGAATTGATTTAATGGTTCTATTCATATCTTTTCTAGGAATTGTTTATGTTATTATGGACTGATGTTTATGAAAACTATTACTCTTTCATGGGTTATATTCTTATGAAACCCACTTCTTTTCATGGGTTCTGATTTGATGAAATGATTACGGAACCTGACACTTTTCTATAGGAAGTTATGTTACTATATGTTTATGACACTAATTTGATTTCATCAGTTATGATATGATTATTTATGATATTGTGGAATGTGTATGTATTATTTTATTATGAGATTTGTGAGACCAATATCTCCCTCCAAATCATTAGGTGAAGATACATATGTCATGAGATAATGAAGGAAATCAAGTCTATGGGATTTATCAACAATGCAAGAGGGTGAAACCCGATTCACTATGGGATGGTGGGGAAACACGGTCTACTTGGGATGATTGGGAAACCCTATCTACTATGGGAATATGGGGAAAATTGATACCTTATAAAGAAGGTATTGTGAATGAGGATGGTGGTGTAGACCTCCCAATAGGTGTAGTCTCAATGAATTTCCCATATATGTTTTAGAAATGTGACATTTATTATGGATTTTCTTACATGTTCATATATCTAGCATAGATTCCATGTCTTACTCATATGTTAATGTTTCACGGTTTATGATATTGATCCCCTTATTATTTTTGTCTTATGAAATTTCATTATTTATTACATGACTATTCATTAATAACTTTAATATTTAATTTACTGTATTATAATGTCAATGTCATATTCTCATACCCTTGTTCTCATGTTATGCAAATATTTCTCCGTTGTTTACCCCGACAAAGCATATGATCACACCCCTTTCTTATGTTTCCATTCAACATGTTATAAACAATGTATTTATGTAGGAGTACTAAATAGGAATATATATCGGGTATATTAAAGATATTTTACCATATTCAATGATTTTGTTTCCATGTTTCCAATGATGAAAAACTATTACGGTCCTCAGGCATAATTTTTTTGTTTTACCAATATTCATCTTAAAAGATTTCATATCCATATATATGAAGCCAAATTTGCTATAAATTCCATCCTTTCGGTTTCTAAATATGTGTCTTTATTATAGTGTTGAAATATTGATGAAACAAACATTCCATTACATTAATCAAGCTATGGTGACCAGATAAGTATTTTTATGATATTGTTTTATACATATGAATAGATAATGAATGAAAATTAAAATTTTATTAATCAAACCCCCTTCTAAATGTATAGTGGGAACCCAACCTAACATCAAACAATTAATGAAAAAAGTGTCCCATAATTCTCCAAAATCCATAAACAACTCGGATCTAGTCAATAATGAAAATCACATCCCCAACATCAATAATATTAATTTTAGCTTCCACCTTCTCATTGTTGCTCGCTAGCTATCCCATGTGGAGATGCACTAGCCTAGTACTGATTGATATTTCCATACCATCTCAAACATCCAAATCCGGATAGCAATGGTCTTGTGAAACTCACTACTATGAATCTCGTCTAATGAATCCCCTTGAAAAAGATCTGGATAAAATGACCCTAGAACTACGGACTACATGCCACATAAATGATTCAAACCACCATAATAAACATAGAAAGGAGGTTCACACAACAAATTCAAATAGAAAAATCACACAACAAGTTTGCATAGAAAAGAAAAATCACTTAGTCAAACAAATTAAAACCAAAATTTAGACAATATCCAAGAACCAACACATATAACCACTAAAAAATAAAACTACAAACCGGTAATCTAATTCTATTGTAGAAACAAAAGGAAAAAACTAACCATCACCATTGGCATGAAAATATTATCATTTCTATGAAACATATTACTAAGAAACCCCATAACGAGGCTGGACGAACCCACTTACAACCCCACAACAATGAGGGAACCTCCTGCGAATCCTCTAAAATCCATGACACACCAACATTGAAAACCTAGACGATGGACTAGAGGCCCCAAATCCATCATGGACAGTTCTATGCACCACATCGATAGAAGATCCACCATGGATACCTGACGCCATCACTGGATGAGGGACCTGCATCGATATGGAAACAGAGAATGCCGCTCGGGGATGGGATCTCTAACGACACAAGAACTAGGGGACACCAAAACTGGGGGATCATATCCATTAATCCAAAAGTTTCCAGAACAAATATGGTTAGGGGAAGAAACAATGGAGGAATTTTACAATAAGTATAATTAAAAAATGATTTCTATGATTAGGATTATGCCACACATCTTCAACTCTCTTATGATATGTTCATTTAGAAAATTATTATTTGGATAGATTATAAACATTAATTATATTACGATTCATGTCTTAGGAACTAATAAATATTTTTTACAAGATTCATATTTATGATTTATTAATTATTGATGTTATTTTATATTTTTAGAATTATCATATCATATGCTTCTGCTTATGTTATGACCAGTTATGATCATTTATTAATATATTTTTTTTGTATTTTTGGGAATATGATATCACTATATTATATGATTTATTTCCCAAGGTTTTGATAGATGGTATTAAATAGGTAATGTCTATGAAATGTACTATATGAGAAAACATTTGTGGGAGATATAGAATATCTTTGTTGAAATAAGATTCTTAATTATATATTATCAAAATTTATTATGACTTTATACTCCATGGGAATGTATACTTGTGAATTTTATTATATATTTATCTAAATCTGGAAATACTTACATATGTTATATTTTTTTACACTAAATTGTATTAGTATATAGAATAATTATTTTTTGAGATTAGGTTTAGGAAAAAATCAGTGGGAACCAATAGGATAAGCCAAGGATTATGAGAACATTCTATGATATTTCAAAGATAGGATTGTAGTTTTACTTGTAAATAAATTCTTGTATGGATATTGGAATTTTCATGTTGCTATGGTATATATGAACATTGGGGTAAAAGATTAAAGGGCATGTTTGGGTATTAACTCAACCTTTATCAGTTCATTAAAAGTTGTATTATGACTTGACACATGGTGGACATTCTTGGGGTATAGGACTATTTTAATTCATGCTTTCAGTGTGAAAAACTATTATTTATTTGAATATATGATGTCTATGGATGATATAGGATCTACATAAGTTTTCATAGATTTAAAACAAGTTGTCATTATTTAGTAAATGTACTATTGAGTCCTTCATGATGATACATACACTTTCGTTTAGTGGTTATGTGGATCATATAATAGGTAAGAAACATATATATACAACGATGATGACTTATTTGATTCCCCAATGATCATATAAACAAAAAAATTAGTTCTTTATGATTTAGAGGGATATATTGATCAATGGTTGCTTCTTATCAAGAACATGAGGAAACATGAATTAATTGAATATATAATTTTCTATGAATTTATAAATATGTTTATCAATAAGTAAATTCCTAAATATAGTTATATTTTAATATACAAGGAAATGCATGGGGTGAAGTAGTTGGATGATTAAAAAATTAGTTCTTATGATGGAAATTTTACTAGCCTTTTGAGGCAACTTGTGTTAATATCATTCAAACAAAATGACAATTTGATAAATTATATTATGGACTAAAAGTAAATATAAAATGGGTGTGATCTATATGAGACATTTGTATCTGTGTAGAATTAAATTGATATTCTATCATTCTGAAAATTTAGATTAGATCCACCCATCAATCTCATTTTTTTGGTATGAAAATAATGATGGAATTTAGAATAAAATATAATAATAAAAACCATAGAGGGGGGGAGATGGTCATTCATTTAGGATAGATTTGGTGAAGGAAGCATAGATGAAACTATATAAAGGGGAATAATAAATTTATTAATTATTTGATCGAATGTTATCTGAAACTTTAGTATGGAAATGATGGGTAGATATTAAATAATGAAGTTGAATATAGATAAATTTCCAAATAATGCACCACCCACACTATAGTCTTTCAAATATGATGATTATGTAAATTATGAAGACTATTACTTGAATCCAAGGGTTAAAAAAATCAATATATAATGTGATCATTGTAGTCAATATAGGTTCAAAGACTTATATGAAGTAAGGTGGGGATAAGATCTACTTTAAATCCTATATAAAATGGGAAATATTATGGGATCACTATGTTAAAAATAGGTTTTTAGGATTATGTTGTGAAAGGTGTGATGTCCTAGATTTTATTTTATACTGACCGTTTTAATTTTTTTTGTCAAATTATTTATGGCGACCCAGGGTACGTGCCTACACCCACCATTGCAGGTCCTGGGTAGTGGTTAAAATAATTTATATAACTATAGGGGATTTTTAAAAAATGCCATTTCGCGCTTTAGAGCAGTTATCTGGATTAAAATAATTAAAGAATGATTAAAATAATACGAATACATTTAAAGAAAATTTAAACGAACACATTAATGGATAAAAGAAAATTTATAAATAAAATAGAAAGGGGGTTATGAAAAAAGTAAAAATAGTTTAAATGGGTTATTATCATTTTCTATTAATTTTATCTTCTTTATTTTTCGATCCTTTTTATTCTATTTTGTTTTTCATTTTATTTTCTCTTTTTTTTATTTTCCTCTTAATTTTTATTTCCTTTTTCAATCTTTCATTTCTTCCTTTTTTTCTCTCTCATTTCTTCATCTCCTCCCACTCACGTCGCGCCTCCCTCTCTCCATAGGTGGTGCACCACCTTGCTTTCCATACAGAGGTCCGTCACACCTTCTTTAATCATTCCTTTTTTTTCGTAGCCATGTGCTCTATAATCCTTAAGGTAACGCTAATCATGCATACTTAGAATCATAGGGATTTTTTGAATATCCTTCACACAGTTCGTCGTGGAAAGATTTTACCATATGTTTTGGTTTTTCTAAAATCATTTGTTTTCTTCCATTTTAGGTCAATTAAATTCATAATGAAGATCATATAATTTTTTCTGATCATAAGGTAGGGTGTCTACATTATTTCCCTCTATTTCATTGCAATTTAAAAAAATCCACGGTTGTGTTGTTCTTCGGTGCCTACAATTTTTTTTTCAAATTTACCAAATCATTTCAATTCAATTGTTCTGATTTATTTTTGTAGGATTATTTATCTAAAATTAAATTGTTTAATTTGTTGAAAAGTTGTTGTACACCCCTTTGAGTGTGCCTATGTGGTCAGTATAAATTTCTTTAGCCTATGAATTTAATTTATTTAGCAGCATGTGTTGTACTGCCCATTATTGTTGTGTTTAATTTAAATAATTATTTTAGAATAATTATGAACCTTGAATTATAGGATTTGTGGTATTTTTTTGTGGTGAATTATTTTTTTATTAAAAATATCATTTATCTTCTTTTTCTGATACAGTATCATTCCCCGTTAAGTCTTAAGCTACATTGTTAAATTAACACCTTGCGTTGCATGGGTGTATCCGCTTAGATTTCAAGCTGCAATTACAAATGCATGCTAGGACATAACTGATGCTCTGAAATTTTAATTAAATTCAGGACGGGGAGATAATGTGGGTTTTTTATTAAATCCCATGTATGGGTTCTCTATTCCTAACAGGTTACCACTACGTGTTGGGGGTGGTGTATTAGGCATTTCCATACTAATAATTCCATGGGATTTCTAAATAATTATATGTGATACTGATTTCAAAATGTTCCATTAAGGATGGATTAATTAGAAATGTGGCAAATCCAGGCTTAGATGATGTTTAACCCCTTTTTTCGAGATCGGGACAGAGTCATGGTAAAGCCATGCCTCGAGTGATACATGGACTTTCAGAAGATTTCCTTAGACGAGATCGGTGGTATTACATAACCTGAAGGATGTACTATAGCATTTTCATTGGTACGGTTATGGAATCAAACTCTCAACTTGAACATTAATAATAATTCAATGATGGTTTATGTTTATGCGGCTTTGAGTCTCTTGAGAATTGTGATATTTTTCTGGTATGTTGAAGCACACCTTGTTAGGACATGATTTAGACCACAAGTTAAAGCACTATATTGGGGGTGTACATATTTCTTGTTTACCATTATTTTCCATACCTATATATCAGTATATGTGCTTTCTTCATATTATAGGTATTTCCTTCAGACTTCTAGACTAGGCCGAAGCAGGTGATTAGGGGTGGGTTTCGTTGGGAACCCAGGCAAAGTTATTTATTTTAGTGCACTGAGTTAAGTATATGAATTTATTATATAATGTCACACTTCATTTTATCATTTCACGAAATGGAATGGATTGGAGAACATGTGTGCTGGACTACTGGTATTTTATCTCACACCATGATCGAGAATCTTTGACACATAAGTAGATTATATTCTTGTATTTCTTGAAAAAGGGAAGTGTGCTGGTTCTGATGCTTGATTGTTTCTTACTTCTTAGGGTGGAGACTGAGAAAGAGGACCAATCATTCTTCATGATTTAGTTGTTTCACACTGTGTATTTTATTTTTTATATGATTGTATTCTTGGGTGTGTGTTTTCTGTTCATTCAGTTAAGATAAACATCATATCATGACATTGTTAGGGATCTTCCACACTTTATTCTTCTTCAGTAGGATTATTCCTATTGCTTCTACTGCAGTTAATTCACATATATGATTCCTCTATTTATTATTAATTGTTTTTTACTTCCATTTTGATCATTCTTATTACCTAATAGGGAATAGTTTCCCCCACAGACACAAAAAGTCCCTCATTTCTATTCGGAAGCCTCTAGAATTTTGGTATATGTGCTTGAGCTCATGTGGCCACCCCAGCTAGAGGAACCTTTCATGTGGAACATGGGATGGGTATTCTACAAAGTGGTATCAAAGACATCGTCCATTTTATGTGAGAGAGAGGACACTGGGCCCTTCTGAGGGGGGGGGGGTGGACTATGGGTTTCCCATATTGAAGGAGGAGGAGCACAAAGAACCCTTTCTAAGGTGGTGTGGATACCTCTTCCATCATGATGACTTTTCATGGGGATGATTGGGGAAAAAGCCTTGGGAAATATAAATGGTCTAGGAAAGGCCCAAAGCAGACAATATCGTGATCATGGGATGGACTGGGCCGTTACAAATGTTATCAAAGCCATTGTCCATTTGAAGTGCCAGAGAGGACGATAGGACCTTCTGGGGGGTTATGGATATCCCACATAGATGGAGGATGATGACGAAGCAACCCTTTCTAAGGTGGTGTGGATACCACACCCATTCTTACTCCTTTTCCTGGGGGATGTTTGAGGGATAATTCGCAGTGAAAGAAAAACTGTGTGGGCTAGGCCCAAAGCGGACAATATCAAGATCTTGGGCTAGACTGGGCCATAAAAAATGGTATCAGAGCCACTATCCATTTGATGTGTCTATGGGGACACTAATCCCTTCATTGGGTGTGGATTATGGATAACCCACATAGAAGGTGGAGGATGTTGATTCACCCCTTTATAAGGTGGTTTGGATACCTCTCCCATCCTAAGGCCTTTTCCTGGGGGATACTTAAGGGTAGGAGCCTAGGGAAAGGAAAACCATGTGGGGTAGGCCAAAAGAGAACAATATCATGATTGTGGGATAGAATTTACCCTGTTCTTGGATTTAGCTAAACCATGTAAAAGGGAAACCAAAATTCTATAGTTGGGGTTGCAGTTATTGATTATGCCAGGTGTGGATATGATTTCACCATTGGGAAACTCACTTATTTTAAATTTTTATTTGTGGTAGTATTGTTGAGATAAGGGGTTTTATCCTTTCATCCCGATAATACAAGTGTAATACATAACATTCATCATATTAGGAACCATAGGATTAAATTTACATGCATATTTCCATGACATATTTACTTTCATAGTGGGTTGTCCTGTTTGCATGTCCGTGTAGTTGTTCATAGTGGTAAATTTTTTGAGATTCTTTTTTGCTAAATATAAGGTTGTGATAGTCTGTTAAATGTTAATATTACTTAAACTATAAATGGATAGTATATCTTATTATGTAATCCTCCAATACTTTCTCTTCTATATCGATACATGTCTCTTGAAGAATGTTATCTGTTGTGTAGTGCTAAGAGGCAAGCCACGTAACTAACCTCTTCTTACTCCCTACTTGTTTTCCCCATATTATTGACCTTTTATCTAAAGGTGTGTGTTTCACTGTTATATACCAATGATGTTGTGATGTATTTGTTCCATGCCCTAGGAGAGTGGAAATGAGCACATTTCAGAGATGGTGGGTCCCAAACCACCAGTGGTACCTCTTATTGTGTCTCATGTGGAACTACCTCCTGGTGATCTTCCAAGGGACCATGATCCTCAGTTCAGGGATAGTCTCCTCGGGTTTATGTTGTCAGTTCAGAATATCTCGGGACATTCCCTATCTATTTTAGACCTCACACAAAACTTTCTACAGCAATACCCTCCCTCCTTCTCGGGAAGTTGAAACCCTCATGCACTAGATTCATGGATAGAAGCCATAAGTTCTATCTTTGACCACCTCAAGATGCTTACAGAGTGTATAATCAAACTTGTAGTCTATATGCTTTGTGACTCTACCTTGCGTTGGTGGGATGTTGTTTCTCAGGCTGAGTAGTATAGTGACACTGTTTGGGCCGACATCCAAGTAGACTTACATGATCGTTTTTTCACACAAAATATGATAGATGATCATGTATCGGAATTTCTACATCATCAGCAGTGATCTATGAGTATGATAGAGTATTTCACTCATTTCATAAAGCATAAATGTTTTTCTATATCTATGACTAGTGATGCACATACTAGTGCGAGATGTTTTTGAGGATGGTGTTGAGTATACTATCTTCTCACAGTTGAATTTCTTCCATTTCACCACTGTCACATAGATCATAAATGAGGATCTAAAATTGAATCGAAAAGCAAGGGAAGCTAAAACGCTGAGCCAAGGTGGTTCAATTCCTAGATAGGGTGACAAATATTCTGGTATTAGGAAATTCCATTTTGAAATTTCATGTGGGGGAAATCCTAGCCAAACAGTAATTTTTGATAGCATTGTCACATGTTATCAATGCGACAAAGATATTCACAAGAATCCATAGTGCATGAGAGACCCTAAGGATTGTCGAGCTTGCGACAAGATGGGTCACCTTCAGTGTTTCTGTCATTACTTCTCTTCCGCATCCAATAGAAGGGGATCCCCACATACACATCCATCAGGTATGGGATCTATGACACCACATCATGCTAGAAGTTCTATTTCCACTGGCTGATCAGGCTGAGGTAATGGTTGAGGTTGTGCTTAAAGAGATCATGTTCTATATTATCAATGACAGCAGAGTGGACCTGCTCAGGACAACATGGAATCATCTCCGGTCCATGGTTTAGGTCTCATGTACACAGTGCAGTCAATGCTAAAGGAAAATAGTGTAAGACCATCTATGTTTAGAGGTACTATTCTAGCAGCCTATACTTTTCTTCTTCTCTTCTTGATACCAGCACATCACACTATTTTTAATATGATAATTTTATTGAACTTCTTGGTTTTCTAATTGAGCCCCATTTTGGCATCATATATATCAATAATCCACTTGGGTTCAGGACATAGGGAATAATCCAATGCTAGTATTGGCCCCTTGAGACAGGTGGGTACTATTTCATTTGGAATTTCTATACCCTTGATATGTCTGGAATTTAATTCATTCTTGGTATTAAATACATTGATTTTTATCATTCTCTAGTATATTTCTATCACTATAGGGTTTAATTTACATCCCCAAAGGGTGAAACATACCTACACAGAGGATATTGGGATATGGAGGAAGAACGAGTTAATCCTAAATATGTAGGGCTGCGAAGAGTGACGTCTCAATTAGAAAGTCTATTAATGAGAGATCAAGGGACAAAGCCAGTTGAATTCCCTCTAGTGTTTGACCTTTTCAGGGATGTCTTCTTTGATTATTTTTATGTATTAACAACAATGGGGGACGCGGTGTTCACTATCGATCTTGTTCCAGGAGAATCTCAATTGTCTATTCATCATTATAGGATGGATCCATCTGAGGTACAAGAACACAAAAAGCTACTTGAAGACCTCGAGGATAAAAATGTTATTATACATAAAACATTGACATAGGGTTCAGATGTTCTTTTCTCCAAGAAGGTAGATGGTACCCTGAGGTTATGTGTGGATTATCACTGACTCAACCTGCTCATGTTAATGAATCGATATGCATTGCCTCGTGTAGATGATCTCTTCGACCAGATCCTGGAAGAAACTATATTCTCCTAGATTTTTCTACGGATTGGATATCACTTGGTGTGTGTGTGACCATTTAAGATACCACGTACAACATTGAAATGAAGGTACGGGTTGTACAAGAATCTAGTAATTCCATTAGGCCTCCCAAATGCACCGATAGACATTATGGGTACGATGAATTGGTTTTTTTACCTGTATATTGATTCCTTTATGGCTTGTAGAAGACATCTTGGTGTATTCACATTCCATACATGACCATGAAAACCATCTTGATTTCATTCAGAGTACAATGAGGGAGAACTAGCTATATGCTAAACTCTGAAATGCCACTTTTGTATTGATAATGTTCACTTTTGGGTTGGCATTATATCTGAAGAAGAAGTATCGGTTGACTAGAAATGGTGAGAACCATATTTTTATTGGAGCATCCCAAGAGTTTCTTTAACATCTACAATTTCTTGGTGACTGTTGTCTATCACTGGCATTTAATCCAAGATCTCCCCCACCCTGCTGCTCCTTTTACAGCCTTGACTAAGAATAGTATATAGTTCACATGGTCATAATATTGTGAAAAATCTTTTCAAGAGTTAAAATCTAGAATAACCACAGCCTCAGTCTGAATTATTACTGAGCTCGGTAAAAGCTATAATGATTATTGTGGTGCTTTAGGAATCGGAATGGGTGAAATTTTGATGCAAGGTGACAGAGTCATGTCTTATGGATCCTCCTAGCTAAGACCTATTGACTAGAACTGTCCTACATATGACCTTGAGTAGGCAGTTGTGGTTTTTTTCTACGCGGACAGATACACTAGTTTTTGGGTGAAATATACGTTTTTTCATGGATATTAAATCGTAAAATATATCTCCACTCAATGATACTTTATCTTAAGGCAGAAAATAGGGGTAAAATATTAGTAGTCATTCAACATTGAGATTTATTATACCCCAGGTAAAGGTAATGTCATGGAAGATTCTTTGAGACACACGACATTGAAAAAAGATGTTCATGTAGCCAGTAGTGAGTGGGAGATGATGGATTTTTTTTTGAGATGCATATGGAGGTTCATGATCATCATAGGAAACCAGTTATAGAAGCTCTTTCAATTATGTCCTTTCTTCTAGATAAAGTCCACAGGTAATAGTTGACAGATTATGAGGGGATCTTTTTGAGGGAAAGAGTTACAGGAGGTAATGATGTTATTAATATTTTCATGACTTATTATATACTCCCTTTACTTATTTTATATGAAATGTGCATAATTTGTGTGAAATATTAATGTTTTAATAGTAAGTATAATTTATGAGCATTTTTAGAAGTAGTCCAATTGAGTCAGTTTGCTATTTTTTATAACTCTCACCATATTGATTAAAATTGTGTGGTTCTTGTTTTTTAGATTACATACTCAATTTCTCACATATCATTAGAAGTAATCATGGGTTAATTCGGCCAATATAAGGCTCATAGGGACCACACAAGATGACCCAAAGAATTTGTGATGAAACTGGACCGGCCATGACAATTGAGTTTCTGGTCTCACTCCCAAAGCCCATATTTTGCGAAACTCTACCATGGGTTCTTTATTATACAATAGAATCAGGGGTAAAATTTTCAAGGCCCAACTCTAAAATAAAGGGGCCCAAAATGAAGATTTGAAGTCCAGCCCCAATTATGGACGAGAATTAAAATCTGTATATTATTAATGACATATCTCATGATCTATTCATCACATCAAGAGTAAATTTTGAAGTGTGAAAAAGTAAATATAGGCGGCTGACATTGTGGAAGAAAAAATTCAGATTTAAAGACATATTAATATTCCAAAATCCTATCACATTTTGGCCATCGAAAATGCATGGATAGAAATGGGCAGTTTAACTTTGTTTAATCAACTGTCCATAACATTGGCTCCTTAAGTAAAAAATGAATCCAAATATTGAGAGAGGTTTGCAAAAATTATTATCTTCAACTTTTAAGAATCTGATATCACGAGATTCGACAGTCTAGATGTCGAAATTGTCGATCCAAATGGTGGGACAGATTCGGAATGCAAATAGTCCACTTCCTTAGGCTATAAATACTTCCCCCTCCTCTCCATGCAAGGGGTTGGCATTTTAGAAGAGAGGAGCATCAATTGGGAAGACCAAATCCTTTCTAAATTCTTGTGAGGACCTTCCATAATCATGTATTCACTTTAGATACCTTTCCTCCTCTCTTTGACTTCAATCGCTTTTGTGTTTTTCTTCTTTTGTAATCTCATTTGTGTTGTTTTTGTAATTCTGTTTTAGTTCAAGTTTATTATTCATATTCTTTTTTAATCATCCTCCCTCTATTATTAAATATTAACTCTCTTAAAATATTTTAAATAATGTTGGAACCCCTTCCCTTATTTTTCATCCACATTCAATCTAAATGCTGTTCTTAATTCTCATTATCGTTTGTGTGTGTGTTCAACACACCACTCTTTTCTTACCCCTTTATTTTCCTTCTCTTCTTAATTTATCATCTAAATAATTATAATCAGATTAATAATTATTTAAATGGATGAGTAAATCTACCATTTAGGTGAGTTATAATTTGGGGATATTAAGTGATTGAGATCCTTTTCTGAATGAGTATTCTTTGAGTTAATATTGTGTATGTTGAACATTATTTTTCATGGATTAATGACATGTTTTGTTCAATATGTGGATTCCATTGATTATTGGAACCAAAAATAAAATACCATAAATAAGTAATGGTAATGATTATAAACCTATGTTAAGTTATGGCTTGGATTAATGCTTTAACACTTGAGAATTCCAATAAAAATCATCTTGTGAAGTAGTTATTAATTTAATCCAATATAAAGAAAAGCTCTAGGATATCATAAGATTAAATCCCAAATAATTAACTCACCCCAATCTTTATCAGTTTTTTAAATCAAACATCATCCATAAATTATTTCATAAGCTATGCAAACAAACCCCCAAATCAAAATATAATTAACTAAAAAAAACTAACTATAAAAAAAGTATCATCACCGAGAATTCGACCCATGTGTTGCTATAGACATTAACAAAGCAAAGGAACTTTGACCGGTCGATAGGCAAAAATCGGCCGTGCGTTTCAAATGGCATAGTTTCTAGGGATGGTGCTTTATTTAGTCATTATTTTCTGGTTATTGTAAAAAGAAAACAAAAAAAACAATGATTACAAAAATTAAAAAAAACACAAAGAAAAACCCGTCTTCTCATAAAAATCATAACCAAAAAAATACAAAGAAAAAGCCCTCTTCCTATTTCTTTCAAAATTTCTCTGAATGCCCTGTATCCTTCAAAAAAATTCCTCAGATTTCTTTGACCCTGAAATTGAGCGAACTCTTCACCAAATTATGAAGAACTTAAGAGATAATCAACTCATTCAAGAACCATTCCTTGTCCAACCAGTTGAATTAGATATGGCTAAACATAGGGAGAAACAATTAAAGAACTCACTATCCTTGATATGAATTACCAACCCCTTGGTATTCAATATCTAAACATAGAAGCTGACATTGAACTCAAATCGGGTTTGATTCATTTTCTCCTTCATTTCCACGGGATAGCCAGTGAGGATCCACATCTCCACCTTAAAGAGTTTCAAGTAGTGTGCTCTACCATGAAGCCTCAAGTGGTTTCTGATGAATAAATAAAACTCTGAGCATTTCATTTCTCCCTAGTGACAATGCTATGTCATGGCTCTACTCCCTTCGTCCAGGTTCCATAACCACATGGAATTACATGATGTGTCTCTTCTAAGAGAAATTGTTTCCTGCTTATCGTACTGATTCTATCCAAAAGGAAATAAGTGTAATCCATCAGTTCCCAAGTGAATCCCTCCATGAGTACTGGGAGAGGTTCAAAAATCTTGTTTCAACCTTCCCACACCACAAAATTCCTAACAAAAACTTGATCCAATACTTCTATGAGGGGTTATTGGATATGGAGAGAACTCTTATTGATGCCGCAAGTGGCGGTGATCTGGTTGATAAAACTCCTACAGCGGCAAGAGATCTCAAAATTAACAAGGCTGCAAACACAAAACAATTCCATACTCGAGAACATGCTCAAGTCATGAAATCCCATGATAATCAATCAATTGAGCCGAACAAGATGACCTAGTGGATGAGTGAACTTATAGGTCTTGTGCGACAACTAGATGTGGCTACCAAATCCCCAACCTCGTCTTCTCAACAATCAATGTTTCCTAGACCTATCAAAAACTGTGGAATCTGAAACTCTTCATCTCATCCAACTGACACATGTCCACAACTTCAAGAGGATCAATCTGATTCATCTGGACCGATGGAGCTCAATGCATCATTTTCTCAGCCGAACACCAACCATCAACTATCAGGTTGGTTTGTTAGAAACTTCGACCAACCACACTCTGAGCCCTTCTATTCTTCCTATAACCAAGGCCTTAGGTATGGTAATCCCATATATCATCCCCCTTAGTGCCCTCCTCAAAACCCAAACCAGTTTAAATATGTTCAAGGCGTTGGAAACTTCCAACAACCTTATCCTTTTATTCCTCAACCTCAAAGGAAAAAATCCTCCTCCTGGATTCCATTATCCTAGTGATCCTTTCCAATTCCAAAACCAATACAATCTCTTTCCCGGGAACCTAAATCAAGGTAATCCCAATTCGGGACAAGCCTCTTATTCCAATAATCCATGGGAAAGTGCAGTGGATGATCTTTCCTCCTTCATCTGTTCAAGCCTCAAGAACATTGAAACCCAAATTGGTCAACTTGTATCCCACCTTATCCAACAGCAACCTTCAAATCCTTCCAAACTCCCATCTCAACCATTACCCAACCCCAAGGGTAATGTAAGTGCAATTTCACATAGATCGAGAAATCAAATTTCTATGCCCCAAGATAAGTCCTCCAAACCTACTTTGAATGTTGACCTAGAAAATAAAAATAAAATGAAACTTGAAAAGGAACCTGCAAGCATTCCCTCATCTCCTTCAATTCCACTTAGGAATCCAATTCCTTTTCCTCATGTATTTTCTAAGCCAAAAAAGTCCTTTGAACCCAATCCTGAAATGTTAGATATGTTTAGACGTGTTGAATTAAACATTATCCTCTTAGATGACATAGAACAAATTCCTAAGTATAATAATTTTCTCAAGGAGTTGTGCACCCACAAGAGACAACTTAGGTCCATCGAAAATGTTTACACCCATCAGTCTATTCCCATAAAGTGCAAGGATCTAGGGACCTTTATGGTCCCATGCCAAATTGGAAGTTCTAACTTTGATGATGCACTCATAGAACTAGGATCCTCAATTAATGTCTTGCCCAAATATATATTCTCCAACTTTGGTCTAGGTCCCTTACATCTAATGAGTGTTTCCATTTAGTTAGCCAATCTAAGAACATATAGTCCTGAGGGAATAATTGAGGAGGTACTTGTTCGGGTCAATGATCTTATCTTCCCTACTGATTTATATGTCCTTGACATGGATGGGGGGAAAAATATTATCGATCTCTCATAATTCTAGGAAGACCATTCCTCATGACTGTGAGAACTAATATTGACGTTCATTCAAGCATCTTATCCATGGAATTCGGTGACCAACTGGTCAAGTTCAACATTTTCCAATCCATGTGATACCCATTTGAGGATCACTATGTATTCTCAATCCATGATTCAGAGGACCCTTCTAAAATCAATCTAACTCGAATCCACCATGTTCTTAATGTTCTAATGACAATGGATCTTGTGAAATCTGCACCATGATTATCCAAGTGATAAATGGTGACGTTGATTTGGACCTCTCATTCATAGGCTCCATCAATCTAGAGGAACATGAACACTCTATTTAATCCCACATAAACTATGATCTCTACTCCTCCACCTTTGAAAGAATTAAGGAAAATGAATCTAAAGAAACTGAAGTCCCTTCTTCCATTCCTGAGTTGTCTATCCAAAAAATAATAGATGGGACTGATCTGAAACCTCTTCTTCAACACTTAAAATATGCATTCCTTTTCCATGATCACTCGTATCCGGTCATTATCTATTCTTTACTTATTGAAACTGAGGAGTCCAAACATATTCAAGTGTTAGAGGGATGAAAGGCCCTAGGTTGGACCCTAGATGACATACCATGAATCAACCGTGCTCTTTGCATGCATTACATCCATATTGAGGAATCATCCAAACCAATTAGATAACCCAAAAGAAGACTCAATACATTCATACTTTAGGTTGTAAGGGAAGAGATCACCATGCTTATTCAAGCTGGTATTATCTACCCAATTTCTGATAGTGAATGGGTTAGTCCAATTCAAGTTGTACCTAATAAGGGTGGGATAACTTTTGTCACAAATGAACATAAAGAGGTAGTCGCAACTCGAGTGAAGAACAAATGGAGCGTGTGCATCGACTATAGGAAATTGAATGTTGAAACATGAAAAGATCACTACCCTCTTCCATTCCTTGATCAAATGCTGGTATGATTAGCTGGAAAGTCACACTATTGCATTCTTGATGGATACACCAGCTACTTTTAAATCCTAATCGCACTTCATGACCAATAAAAGACTATTTTCATATGCCCCTTCGGAATATATTCATATTGAAGAATGCCTTTTGGACTTCGTAATGCTCCAGCAACATTCCAGAGGTGTGTGATGAGTATCTTTTCCGAATTCATTGAACACTACATAGAAGTATTCATGGATGACTTTACCATTTATCATGAGTCATTTGAATCTTGTTTGAATTCACTCTCTCTAGTCCTCCAAAAGTGTGTCAAGTGTAACCTTTTGTTAAATTATAAAAAAATGTCACTTCATGGTTGAAAATTGGATTGTTCTTGGGAACATAGTTTCAAAAGATGGTATTGAAGTCGATCCTTCAAAATTTGAAGTGATCCAATCAGTTCCTCAACCCAAATCTGTTCGATACATCCGTTCGTTTCTTAGTCATTCTGGTTTCTATCAGAGATTCATCCATAACTTCGGTAAAATTTTCCTCCCACTCACTCGGTTTCTCCAAAATTATTTCAGTTTCCATTTCGATGAGGATTACAATATAGCCTTCATTGACTCAAAATTTCTGTTACATCTGCCCCGATAATCGAAACCCTAGATTGGTTCATACCCTTTGATTTTATGAGTGATGATTCTGATATAGATGTTGGGGTTGTTCTAGGTAAAATAAGATAAAAACTTCCTCATGTCATCTATTATGCTCAAAAACATTAGATGAAACTCAATCTCACTACACTGTCACAGAAAAAAAAACTTTTAGCAGTTGTTTTTTACTTATATAAATTTCGGCCCTATCTCTTAGGTGTCAAAATCATCATCTTCATAGACAATTCTTCTATGAAGTTCTTAATCATGAAAAGTGATTCCAAAAGAAGGCTAATAAGATGGATTATAATGCTCCAAGAGTTTGAACATGAAATAAAAGTTAGACTAGGAAAAGAAAACCCCATGGCTGATCACTTGAGTAGAATTTCTAGTTCTTCTCATTATCAAATTATTGATCTTGAATTCCCCACTAAGAACCTTTCATCTCTCACTTCAAAAATACCATGGTATGCCCCAACTGTAAATTACTTGGTTTCTGGTGTTTTTTCATGAATTTTTTTCAAAAGAACCGAAAAAGATGTTTAAAAGTGATTCGAAACAATATTTTTGGGAAGAAAATAATCTTTGGAAAACTGGGGTAGATATGGTAGTTAGAAGATGTGTTGATAAAGATGAACATTCCTCTATCTTATAATTATGTCACTCCATGCCAGGTGGTGGCCACATTGGGCCACAAAGGACCTCTAAAAAGGTCCTAGACTCTGGATTCTTTTGGCCTTCACTCTTCAAGGACTCACATGAGTTCTGTCAATCATGTCCCACTTGCCAAAAGTTTGGCACAATATCAAAGTGAAATGAAATTCCCCCAAAACCATTAATTTTCTATCATATCTATGATTTTTGGGGCATTGATTTCATGAGACCATTTCCCCCTTCCAATGGATTCTCATACAACCTTCTTATAGTATATTATGTTTCTAGGTGGGTTGAGGCCAAACCCACTAGAAAGTAGGATTCACATATTGTTAGTAAGTTCCTAAAGACACACATCATCCATAGATTTGGCACACCTCGTGTCTTGATCAGTGACTTAGGAATCCATTTTTTATAATATAACCATGGAATATCTTTTGAAAAAGTATGTGGTTGTACATAAAACATCAACTTCATATCACCCCAAACAAATGTCATGGCTAATATTTTTAATATATAAGTGAAAAGAGTGCTTGAGAGAATTGTAAAACCCACCAGAAAAGACTGGCCTAAAAGACGTGGTGAAGAACTTTGGGCTTATCGAACTGCCAATAAAACACCCATTAGGATGTCTCTGTTTAGGCAATTTTTTTGTAAGTCATATCATTAGCCAGTTGAAATCCAACATAAGTCATTTTGGGAAGTTAAAACATGTAATTTTTATCATGAAAAAACATGTGAAGAAATATTGACTCAATTAGATGAACTGGAAGAGCTTAGAATTGATTCGTATGGGAATTATAATCTCTACAAAGAAAAATCCAAGGAACTCCATGATAAACACATCCTGACAAAGGTATTTCCTAAAGTTGAAAATGTAATTCTCTTCAATTCCAGATTTCAGCTTCACCTAGGTATGCTAAATTCTTGTTGGGAAGGTTTTTTGTTATTACTAATGTTTACCCATTTGGTGCAGTGCAAGTCCAAGACTCCTCTTCCAAAAGGGCATTCACAGTTAATGGACATAGGTTAAAGCATCACCATGAGAGGACACACAATCATGGATCATCATCAACATCCAATGGATACCCAACTTCTCCGGTCGACCAACGACTTGATGGAGATGGCGACCTGCCAAAACCAAACTAGGGGGCACCTCTTTCCCTTTAACTCTCTTTATCTCTTCCGCTCTCTACCTCTTTCTTCTTCTTCATCTATCTTTCATTTTTTTACCACTTTATTTATCAAAAACTTTCTTTTTCACTTTCCTTTTGTGCGGGTATCTTAATAAAAAAAACTATAAAACTAAAAAAAATCACTTAAAAAATACAAAACAATAAATAGTCATACTTACTCACCATCGAGTTTTGAAATTTTGTCCAACCATTTTGGGGAGTTGGCAGAAATGTTTTCATCTGATTTTTTTTATTTTAATCATGACCTTGGATAAAGAATTTTGTGTCAAAATTAACAAATTTTTAATGCTAAATTTTTTTATTTTGAAAATTATTTTCCCAAACCGTGAGAATTTTTTTTGCTTTCATGAAATGGACACCTATGGACATCTTTTAAAAATGTTTTTTAACCCCCATTTGTGAGTCTTTAGTTTGTGAACCTTTGATCTGAATTTCATACCTTAGTGTGCATTAATATGATAGAGGTATTTTTTGAACCACATGAGAATCACAATTGCCAAATAGCCTTCCATTCCCCTTACATTAATCCTCATTTTGAAAGCCCCTTATAGCCTATGAAAACCTTTTCTTTGATAGGCACATTTCAATCCCAATAACTTTTCCAACCCAATATCAACATGTATTTTCAGTGCATAATTTTTTGATATTTAAGTGTGGGTGGAATGGATTTCATAGTTTTGATACCCTATTATTAATTTTCAACGAGTTATCATCTTCTTGAGGGAAAGCATCCATTTCAGTGTGGGGTAGAGGTTTTCATTCAGTGTGTTTTGGGGAATGTGATGCACTTTTATTTATGTAATTTTGTAAATGTTATTAACAGTTGTTCAAAAAAATCAAAAATGATGATAAATATCAAAAAATTTGAAACAATGGGTTGTGTCTTGGGTAGGTCAAAAATCACTCATCCTAAACATTTTATCTTGTTATAACTATTACTATTAGTGTCATGAGGAGATCAAACATGTGTTGGGATATGAGTGTGAGACTTGTTTCAAGGTCAACTTTTGAAAAAACAAAGAAAAGAAAGGAAAAAAAGAACACTTTCTTTATATTCTTATTAGGAGAAGTTTTGTGTTTTTTAAATATTCCATCCTCTCATTACCTTTATATTATCTTCTTATATTGTGTCTTTCTTCACACAATAATTCCCTTGTAAATATGTGTTTTCATTTCCTTCCAATTTTTATTTCAAAAAAATGTGCATTACTTTTTCTATGTTAGTTTTTTAACCATCTTCTTCTCTCTCTTGGTCATTATATTCCTACCGTCCCAAAGCCACATAGAAACCCCTTAAAAATACCTCTTGATTTCTTTTCACTATGGATAGGTATTGAAAGCAGAATGCTCTTTCAAACTCTAATATTTTCACTTCTGGTTTGTGAAAGAGTGAACCTCCACAAATGAATTTTATCATCTTGAGAGTTGTGAATTTTGAGTGTCCACATTTTCCATTTCTAAATTTGAGCATGAAAAAACGAATTAGTTTTATAACATTGTTTCTGTAACAACTTGTGGTGGAATTCAAGATGGATGAGTGAAATAGTCTAAACCTCCCCTGATTGAAGAAAAAATTTGTTAATATTTGTTGGTGAGTGAAAATGATTTTTTTATATTTTTATATTTGTTGCACCTGAGGACATGCACAAAACTATGTGTGGGTGAGTTTATGTTATTAATATTTTCATGACTTATTATATACTCCCTTTACTTATTTTATATGAAATGTGCATAATTTGTGTGAAATAATAATGTTTTAATACTAAGTATAATTTTTGATCATTTTTAGAAGAAGTCCAATTGAGTCAGTTTATTGTTATAGTTATACCTCTAACCCTACTGATTAAAATTGTATGGTTATTGTTTTGTAGGTTTTCTTATTCAATTTCTCACATATCATTATGAGGAATCATGTTCCAATTCGGCAATTTCAAGGCTCATATGGACCACACAAGATGACCCAATGAATTTTTGACGAAACTGGACCAGCCATGATGATTGAGTTACTGGTCTCACTTCCAATGCCCATATTTTGTGAAACTCCACCATGTTCTAGTGACAATCGAAATGAATCCCAGGTAAAATGTTCAAGGCCCAAATCTAATAACAATGGTCCCAAATGAAGCTTTTAAGTCCATCCCACAATTCTGGCCAGAAATTAAAATCAGTATAGTATTAATGACATATCTCATGATATTGTTATATAATCAAGCTTAAATTTTTCCATGTTAAATAGGAGATATAGGAGGAAAACTTTTTTGAATAAATAATTAGGATTTGAAGGCATATTACTATTCCAAAATCCATTCGAATTTTGGCCATTGAAAAAGAATGAATTGAAATGGACAGTTTAACTTTGTTTAATCAATCGGCCATAACCTTGGCTCTATAAGTACAAATGACTCCAAATTTTGACAGAGGTTGACCAAAATTATTATATTCGACTTTTAATAAGGATATATCTCGAGATTAGGCTATCGGGATGTCCAAATCATCGAGCCAAGTGGATGGATGGATTGGGATTGCAAACATTCCACTTCCTTAGGATGTAAATACATCCCCCTCCTCTTCATGCAGGGGGTCGACATTTTAGAAGAAATGGTCATCAATTTTCATGACCAAAGCCTTGAAAAAGGCTTGGGAGGACCTTCCATTATCAATTTTTTACTTAAGATACCTTTCCCTTTCATTTTGATTTCAATATATTTTGTGTTTTTCTTCATTTGTAATATCGTAGGTGTTGTTTCTGTAATTTTTTAGTGCAAGTTTCATCTTCATATTATATTTTAATCATCCACCCTCTGTTCTTAAATATTAATGAATTTAAAAAATTTTAAATAAAGTTTAAACCCCTTCCCTTATTTTGTTTCCTCATTCAATCGAAATTATGTTCTTAATTCTCATTTTCGTTTGTGTGTGTGTTCGACGAACCACTCTTTTCTTATCCTTTTCATTTCCTTCTCTTCTAAATTTATCATCATTATAATTATTACTAGATTACTAATTATTTAAATATCTGAGTAAATCTATCATTTGGGTGAGTTAAAATTTGGGGATATTAAGTGATTCAGAGCCTTTGATCGATGAGTAATCTTTCAGTTAACATTGATTATGTTGAACAATATATGTCATGGACTAATGAAATGTTTTGTTTAATATTTGGATTCCATGGATTAATGGAACCAAAAATACACTCCCACCAAAAAGTAATGGTAATTATTAGAAACCTAAGTTAAGTTACGGCTTGGATTAAAGCTTTAACACTTTTTAATTCTGATCAAAATCATCTTGTAAAGTGGGTATTAATTTAATGAAATATAAAGCAAAGCTCAAATATATAAAAATATTAAATCCCAAATAATGATCTCACCCCAATACATATCAATTTTTTAAATCAAACATCATCCGTAAATTATTTCATAATCTCTTCAAACTAAGACCCTAATCAAAATACAATTAACTAAAAATAACTGACTATAAAAAAAGTATCATCACCGAGGATTCAACCAAAGTGTTACTATACACATTAGCCGAGCACCTGAACCATGATCGATCGATAGGTGACAATCGACTGTGCGTTTCAGAGAATCCACCTCCTTGTTGGGTTGTTGATTGTAGTGAAACTCTCCTTTACCATGTCCATGTATGGGTACCTTTGGGTATACATGGAGAGATGATGAAGGAATCTCACACCTCCATTTGGGTAGTTCATCCTAGGATGACCATGATGTATAGACACAAGTGTCGACAGTACTGGTGGCCTGGTATGAAAAAGTAGATAGAAAGTTTCATCACTGTGTGCTCCACATTTCACCAGGTGAAGGTAAAGAACTAAGGACCTACTAGACTCTTACACCGTCTATCCATCCATGAATGGAAATGGAATGACATCACCATGGATTTCATTACAGGCTTTCCAAGATCTTCTCAAGGAAGCGATTCAATATGGGTTATTATTGATAGGTTGACCAAGGTTACACACTTCATACATATCTAGGAGACCTTCAAAATTTATTAGTTGGGAAGGTTGTATTTCTAGGAGATTGTGTGACTTCATGTTTTCCCTCGTTCTATTTTCTTGGACAAAGATGCTCACTTTACTTCACAGTTCTGGCAAGGGTTGCAAATGGAACTAGGTTAATAGGTACTTTTGAGTACTTCATATCACCCTAAGACCGATGGGAAGTTCAAGAGAACTATACAAGTAATAGAGGATATGTTACAGGCCTGTATCCTTGATTTTGTAGGATTTTTGGAGATTCATATTCCTCCTATTGATTTTACGTATAATAATAGCTTGTAGGGGACAATTTAAATGGCTATGTATGAGGCCCTTAATGGTAGACAATACCGTTCACCTTTATGCTGGCTCGATGTAGGTGAGGCATCTATGGGAGAATTCTGAGCGTGTTCAGGTAATTCCAATGTGGCTGACTACAACCCAGTCTAGACAGAACTCATATACTGATTGTTTCTATAGACCTCTAGAGTTCGAGGTGGGACATCAAGTCTTTCTGCATGTTTCTACGAGGGTGGGTCATAGGCGTATCAGGAGACATTTAATGTTATCACCAAGATTCATCAGGCCATTTGATGTAGTGGGGAGAGTTGAGCTGATATCCTATCAGTTGCTGCTACCTTAGAGGTACCATTCCAAGCACGAAATTTTCCATGTATCTCAGCTCCGAAAATATCATCCATACCCATCTCATTCTATTGACCCTGATGACATCAAGCTTGAGAAAGATGCATCCTTTGAGGAGCATCCAATATGTATCATCGACCCTAATTTGAAGTTCCTCCTTGGAAGGTCATTCCTTCTGGTCCGGGTGTTGTGAAAACAAAGTCACATCTAGGAAGAGACTTGGGAACGAGAGACCAATGTAAGTGTGCATTTACTGAAACATTTATCTGACGATGTCCCACTACCCTCGGATGGGAAACATAGGTACGAGTTGTCTTAAAAAAGGGAGGTTGTAACATATCATATTTAATCAGGTACATACCATTTTAATATTTTTTGTCAAATTCATTAATGTAACCCAGGGCGTGCGCCAGTGCACCCCGATGCGGGTCCCGATAATCAAATTAAATAATTTAAATAAATGGTGGGGATTTTGAAAAAATGCTATATCACCCTTTAGCACGGTGTTCATGATTAAAAAAATTAATTAAGGATTAAAAAAATTAAGAAGATATTTAATGAAAATATGAAAGAAAGCATGAAGGGATAAATGAAAATTTTGATATAAAATAGAAAATTGGTTATGGAAAAAGTAAAAAATAATTTTAATGGGTGATTACCATTTTTTAATGTTTTTATCTTCTTTTTTTGCGCATCCTTTTTATTATATTAAATTTTTTATTTTATTTTACCTTTTATTTTCTTTTCTTTTTATCTTATTTTTTATTTACCTTTTCGTTGTTTTCTTTTTATTTTTTTATCCCCTCTTCCTCTCCTCCCTCTCATGTATAACCTCCCCCTCTCCCCAGGTGGCGCACCACCTTGCACATCCTCTAGAAAATTGTTGTGCCTCCATTCATTGGTAGTCATCCTCATATTCAATTGTTCTATAAACCTTAAGGTAAGGATAATAATGTTCCCTTAGAATTGTAGAGTTTTATTGAGTATTCTTTTTGAAGTTCATAATGGAATTATTTTACCCTATTTTGGGGTTTTTCTAAAATCATTTGTTTTCATCGGTTTTAGTTAAAATAAAAACCTACCATAGATAACTGAAATATATGTGGACATAAGGTTGGGTTTATAATTTATTTCCCCCCATTTCATTGTGATTTATAGAAACCCACAATTGTGTCATTCTTCAGTGCCTACTGACTTTGTAAAAATTAACCCAAACATTTCAACTTAACTGTTCCGCATAATATTTTTAGCCATACTTATCATAAATTAAATTTTTTATATTTTTTCAATGTTTTCGGGTATCCCTTTGGGTGTGATGATGTGGTCAGTATAAATTCTGTTAGCTCAGGAATTTAATTTATTTAAATCTATGTCTTGCATAACCCATTTTTATTGTGTTTAATTTAAATAGTTTTTTAAAATAATTATGAACACTGTTTTTTTGGAATTTTGATAGTTACCTAGAATGTTAGTTAGAGGAAAGATCCTCTGACCATATATAAAATAAAAGGAAAAAGAGTACAGTCATACAGTCATCCATAACCAAAAATAGAGCCAACTTGAAAAGAGAAACTACATATCATAGTAACCATAGTCCTCACCATATCCATAGACATCCTCCACAGTAGAAGATTCCCACTCCGAGTTTGTTTCATATTGCTTCAACACCATGGAATACATTCTTCTAAGCTCCAGTTACTCAACCTATATTTGCTCCTTACATGGTTTTTTTGAATAGGCCCTTCTTAGCGTCAGGGATATCCCCTCTTTCCTTCTTAGATGATGACCTGGTCGATACCGGCTTCAGAAGGTTTGAATAGTCCTTACTTGGCCTCCCCTTTGGTGGAGAATTCATATTACCTTCACATTCAGAAATCTTATTCCGTCCACCTTGAAAAATATCACAATATGAAGGACTTGCGGTGCCTCCACCATTCTATTTATCATTATCAGAGATATTCCCACATTTATTAGTGATATTCACATAAACAAAACTCTTGTATCCAACATCTTTCGTTCCCAAGACATCATCTGAGGTTTTCAAAGACTATCCTCCAGTTTGAGAGAGCCTATTATGATCAATCACAACAAGTAAAAGAGGGATGAACTCACTTACAATGCCATCAAGTGATCCATTTCTTGTGGTATCCACTGCGACACATTCGTGATTATTAAGACCCTCAAGATCCTGCAGACCAGCCATCACAATGAGTGACTCCTCATACTACAACCCTTTAAATTTGTTACTAGAAAAGCCCCAACCAGATGGGGCATGATTATCCTTATATATTTCTCCTCCTTGATCTATCATATTGTTAGAGACCGGCTGTACTTGTCATAAATTGGCATCATCCTCCAGCAAAGTCTGACCTCCACCACCAAGATCACCTATGAGATGGTCAAAAACATGCATCACTATTTGATGTAGGGGCTCTCGCACCTCTTTCACTGCTAAAACATGCGTATTTATCTCTATGCGTTTACCTTTCCATGCCTCCCACATAATTTTTGTAGCATTCAGTGCATCATCAAGGTAATGAGTCCCCATGTGGTTACCTCGATCAGCAATTCCAGTGCCGAAACTCGCAACATACTCTGCATCCCTTGCCTCGACCACACCCCCTCTCACATTCAAAGGGTCTGCTAGATTACCCATAACTAGAATTGGATCTGATCGAGAAACATCACCACTAATATCACATCGTGTTTCCATCCCCTTGGAGGATTCAATATTTCCTCCGCTGCGACAAACCAAATCCGCATTGCCAAATCTACAGTAGTGCACACAGTAGCACGTGCATGACTCGAAGAGGACTTATTGATTCCAACATAATTCCTTATTTTCTGTGATCCATAAATGATTCACTGATGTCATTGAGACATCTTCCTCCACAAAAATCCACAGAAAAATTTGGTGACACATAGACTTGGTTCGGCGATCGGAACATAAATAGCAGCCAATCATATTTCCGATTGCACATAGAATAGAGTGATTTTTGAAGGACAGAGGTAATCTAGGGATAAATACCCATGTAACGATTGTCGATGGATCTCACCCCATATGGAATTTTGTTAGTTGTTTGTGCTGAACTATTTATATATCAAAATGTGGATTTATCTATATGTGATGATATGGTATCATGCCTCGTTATGTCTTATGCTGCAATGTTAAACTAATACCGTGTGTTTCACAGATGTATCAGCTTAGATTTCAATCTTCAATTACATATGCATGCTATGTCATATCTGTTGCTATGAAATTTTAATTAAATTCATAGTCGGGAGAGAATGTGGGATCCATATTATGGTCCACACATGGGCTCTCCATTATTGACTGGTTACCACTACGCATCGGGGGAATTGTCATAGGATTTGCTATACTTCGACTTCCCTAAGCACTCTAAATACTTATAAGTGATACCACTTCCAGAAGGTCCCATCCAGAATGGATCTGTTGGAAATGTGGCTAAGCCAGCCTTAGATGATGCTCGATCCCTTTTGCGAGATCGGGATGAACTAATTGTAAATATATGCCTGGAGTGATATTTATTCTTTAGGAATATTGCCTTCGATGGGCTCAGTGTTACTGGATAATTTGAAAGTCACAACGATACTTTTGTGATGGACGATTGCACTAACATTCATCTCAATCATTAATAATGATGTACTGAAGGTTTATGTTGATTCCTCTTTAAATCTCTTGAGAATTATGACATTATTATTGTATATTGAAGCACACCTGGTTGAAACATGATTTAGACCCCATGTTTAAGAACATGCTTGGGGGTGTAACTCTTTCTTCATTTCCATGATTTTCCTAGAATATATATTTTCATTTGTGAATTTTTCTAGTTACAAGTAGATCATTTATACTTTCATCTTTGGTTGAAGAAAGTGATTAGGGATGGTAGTCTTTGGGAAGTTGGTCCGAGTTATTTATTTTATTTCACTTAGTTAATTATATGCATTTATTATATAATGACACACATCATTTTATCGCTACAAAAATGTAATAGATTAGACACCATGGGTACCAGCCTATTGAGATTTTATCTCAAACCCTACTCAGGCGTCGTTGACACCCGAGTAGATTATAAGATTGCAGGTATTGACAATGGGAAGAGTGATGCTTCCGATGCTTGATTATTTCGTGCTTCATAGGATAGAGAATATATTGGAGGAATGATCATTTCTGGTGATTCATTCATTAAACTTTGTGTCTTTTCTTTTTATTTGATTGTATTCATGGGTTTCTATTTCTTTTGATTTCAGTTTAGACAGACTTTGTATCATGAAATTGTTTGTGAGATTCCACACATTATTCTAATTAAGTTAGATTATTCAAATTTATTATGATTTAGTTTATTCAGGTATATGATTCCACTATTTATTATTAATTTTTTTTTACTTCTATTGTGATAATGAAATTTACCTATGAGGGCAGAGTCTCCACCGCAGACACAAAAAATGCCCTCGTTGCAAGTCGGCATCCTTTGGCATTTGGGGGGATGCGCTTGAGGTCATGTGGCCAAACAGGCTCAGGGCACCCTTAATGTGGATCACTAGATAGGGATGATTCAACAGGTACATATATAATCCACTCTAGAAATACTTATGTGTTATTTTATTATGGTTTTATACACTCTTTTATATTCAAATAATTTTTACGGGTAAAACAATACCACCTAAATAATTTAATGATGAATCAGTATTGATAATTTATAATGGTAGGGTGATATCATTAAATGTCTATGATTTGTCTCAGATTGATGTTTTTTTGAATGATATTAATTTCAATTATATTATTCACACTAAACATAAATTTTATGTAATATTGGGTATGGATTATATCACTTTAAATAGAGATCATATCAGTTTAAATGAAATGTGTGAGACATTTTATATTCTGAATTAACCTGTCATCATTTGTGAATGTGAGGATGAATGTAAACATCCAATGGAAATTATATAAATTTTTTGAGTCTTGATTCCTCTTCATAATGGTAATTTATCTCAGATATTATTTTTCGAACTACAACATTTATGATAAACTTATTTTATTGGAGTTTTTTGGCATTTTTTTTATTGAGGGGAATAAACTTCCTTAGAACTGTGATGTATAGTTTTCTATGAAAATCATAAAAGGTGCTAAAAAAATTAAAATAATCCATTCATAATTGTCCAAACTAAGTAATAACAATTAATGGCTGAACCCTATGATAATATTGATAATGGATTCATTTAGGGGATTGCATTACCATGGGGTGAAACTGTTCATTCCATTAAGAATAAACATTTATCAATATGAATATAATTTCATTATAAATAACAGAGAAGGATGACAATGACGAATATATATCCTCATCCCCATAATATTAACTGGTTCCATTAACATTTATGAAATCAATGTATTTAAAATATTGATGTTTATTTTTCATTAAAATCAATTCTGATTTATAATTAAATACAAACCTATGAAAAAATTCTATATGAAGTATATAATATATGGTCCTATATTTATTCCATTTAGAAATTATAATTGTTATGTTATATTTAGGAATTTAAATAATATAGAATTTATAGACTATCTTGGTTTTACTGTTCTAGTCCTTATAGATGATATTCTAATATACTCAAAGGAAAATGTTGATCATTCCAATCACATAAAATTGAGTTGAAGACCCTAAGGAAAGATAAAATATATGAAAATTTTATCTAACTTCAGATATATTTATATAAATTAACAATATTTGGGATATTTTATCACAAGTGAGGTCATATTAATAGAACATTCTAAGAGGAAATTCAAATAATATTGGGTCAAACCAACCACTATGCCTACGCGACATAGTTTTATTATATTGGAAAAATGTTATTGATTATTTGAGAAAAATTTATCATGGATATATTTTCCCCTTTTAAAATTAAAATTTGTGTGGGTAATGTTACTTTAGACAGATGAATGTAATGAAAATTTCAATTCGTTATAGAAAGGGTTGGTCAGTTCACTGATAATCAAACAACTCTATAGTGAACAATGGTTTGTGATATATAGTGATGAATTTGTGAAGATAATGTGATGCATTATGATATGTAGTTTTATTGTGGTAGATTATTCCTCCATTCAATTAAATTTTCAAGAGACAAATTACCCCATGCATCTCTTAGAGATAGCGTTAGTGATATTTTCATCAAATATATGGACGAATTTTTTTTATAGAGAATGGTGTGACATATATACCAATAATAAATTAATAGTGTTTATATTATCAAATAAATTGACCAATATGAACCTTATAAAATTGATAAAGATGATTATAGATTTCAAATACTCATTACATTACTTCCCTGGGAAGGTAAATGAGATGAATGATGCATTAAGTTAAAAGAATCATTCTATATTAACTTTTATAAGGATTATAAAATATCCAATATTTTTGTATTTCTATAGGTTGTATCATGATATTTTGATATAAGGAGAGAAATATTATATTTTTAAAAATAGGATTCAACTATCTATCATTTTGAAAATTAATTATTATCATATGGAAGATATAGTGAAAAAAATATAGTGAGAATTTATCATCATTTAAACCATGATTTTTATGTGATTATAAGGTTCTAGAATGTAGTATGTGTCCAGTTTAGAATTAAATTTAACAAGTTTTTGTTTGATAACACTTTTAAATCATTATTCATTATTCTTTGTAGAATTATAAATATTCGTAGAGACTTTAAGGTTTATTTCAATAAGATAACATAGAGAGAGATATTTGTTATTTTTTATATCTATGCTTGTTACTCCATAAAGTTAATTCATATTAGATGAAGCCTAATGGGATGTTACAACCATTACTAAAAGCTGTATGGAAATGGGGAAATAACACAATTTATTTCATTGTAGGACACCCTAAGGATTATAAATTGCATGATTTTATTTTAGTTGTAGTCAATCTCATTATAATGTTGACTAATTTCATTGCAATCATAGAAGGTTTCTCTCATTAAAATCATGACCAAATTTACATTAATTAAGTGGTAAGGCTCTATGATGTTACACATTCCCTTATATCTAATCAATATCCTAGATTAACCTCAATGTAATGGATATGTATTGAGAATTATTTCTATGAAATGATATGTTTCATTACTAATTTTCATCCTTTGATATATGCCCATTCATATAGAACAATTTAATCCCTAGAGGATATTATACAATTATATTATTTATATTCCAAAATTGGTTGGTATAAACATCTCATTCTAAACAAATTTTCATATAAAAATATATTTAACTTGAGAAATGAGATGTCTAATTTAACATACTCTTTGTAAAGAAGATCGAAACATTAACATTTTTCAATGATGTTATAGAACTAAAGATATTGTAACTTGATATATTTTAGGAAATGACATAGAATATTAGAGTAATTTAGAATCACACTAGAGAAAATCATTGTTGACTAATGTTTTATGCTAAAAATCATAATCATGATATGTAGTTTTAGGTCAGTTAAAATCCATTATTATGAATTTTTTCTATGAGATAAGTTAATGTGATATAGAATAAATTGAATTTTTCTCCATAGGAATAGCATGTATGTTGTGATTTTTGATTGAGTATGGATAATATATTATATGTCGGGGATTTTTTGAAACATCTATTATGTTCATGACATGATCCATTTATAAAAATTGAGAACAATATACCTAAGCATTCATATTTAATGGACATTAGAGTTTTACCACAATATCATGACATTTAGTATGATGAGTAATCATTTTAAAAAATGAATTATATAGATAAATTTCTCTAAAAAAATACTACTCACATGGTAATTATTCTTTAGAGGAATCCATAATTTTAGGAAGCTATATGGGAGATGGAGGATGTAATGAAGCAAAAATATCTATTTTTTTCCAAAAAAGTAACAAAATTAATATGGATAAATTTATTTTATGATTTAGAGAAAATAACACACTATGATTTTATATATATTATATTAAAGTAAATATGAAGTATTAAATATATTCCTTTATGAATAACATAGAGTCTAAATGAACCAGATAAAATTTTTAATTTATGACCTAGTAATTTTAGTGGTGGGTTTAATTATTATTAACCAAATTAGGAAATATATATTTATATATTTACTAATTTAAATTATATTTTTTTATTACTAATAAATAATTTTTATATTTTATTAAAATAATTTCTTCATCTAAATAAATATTTTTTTAAGGAAATTAATTTTCATGGTGTTCTGAATTTATTTTATAAATAATTAATTTCATCATTATTAAAATATAATTTTAATGAAAAGTATTGGTAATTTATTGATTATAATTGCCACATTTTTTATATAGTTATTATGACTGAAGATAAAAATCATTTTTTTCAAAAGTGTTATTCCATATAAAATTGTTTTAATCTAAGAAATGATAATTTATCATAATAAATTGAATAAAAAATAATTTATTAATAATGTTAGTTATATTAATAAAATAAGTATTCATTCATATATTTTAACATAAATATAATATTTTTTACTAGATAAAATATGAGAATAAATTCAGTTTTAAGATTAAAAATTCATTAATCATTTATAAATTATATAATGATTCCATTTTCAATTTCAATCATAATGAATTACATTAACGCTAAATAATTCATACTATAGTTAGCTTTAAAACATGTTTACCGAGGTTTTTAAACAATGATAAAATGGTAAAAGTTCCACATAAAAATGTATAAATATTATTGGATAAATATATTTATTTCTTTTACTATATAAAAATATATTTTATGGTCATTTTTTCACTGGAATATTAATGTGACCAAAAATTATTTAAATTATTTATGAAATTCCACATGTGTCCCTCAACTCACATATAACTAGGCTCACCATATAATCTATTATTTAAAAAATTTAGCTTCCTATCTGATCCAATATGAAAGAAGAAAATCATAAATTCTATTGATTCATTCTCATACCCCTTTTCTTACCCTAAAACAATCATATGATGGATTGGGTTGTAATATAGAGGAGGATTCTCAATGAATAAGAAATCATTTTCCCATCTCTTTCAAATTTTATTTATTCTTATACTTCCTATAAATCTATTTTATCTATCTTAATATAATTAATAAAATATAAAAAATATATAAATAATTTATTATGACCATGGTACATCCATTTTACTCCTCCATTCAATCAAATGGGAAATGAAATTCTTGCTTATGTTTACATGGGGACTACATCATCCATGTAGCGATATGATTCATTTTACATCACTATATTACAAGGATGATTATTTTGACTCATTTAATGTTTATATATGATATTTATGAAATATTTATTCTTCTTTAATTATAATTTTTATCTACCTTCTTACCTTCCCAAATGTAGGAAATGTTTAATATTTCTTGTGCATACCAGTGGATTACTACATACAATAGTGATGTGGTCCATTTTTAAATTAATTATTACATGGAATATTATAAGGATATATTTAATGAATAAGTATGCAATTTTGTGTACAGTGTTTTTTATTTTAATGTGAATTATTATCAAATTTATCTTCATTTCATTAACTAATAAGTGGAAAAAATACAACTGCATAGGTTAGACCACCATCATTACATAGTGATGAAATTAATTTTTTATATCTAATTTATATGAATGGATATAAAAGTGTATAAAATTATTATTTTTTATAATTTTGATATAATAAATATTATATAGGTGGAAGAACTATGGGAAATCTTTTCTGGCTATATCTGCTAAAACAGAAAAAAAATATGAATGGAGAAATGAACACTCAGAATGATGATGATAATGAATGATTGATAATGAATGGTGGAGAAGATGATATAAATCAACCATGATGGGTTATATAAGTTCAAATATTATTATTATTTATTAGTATTATAATTTAATATCTTTTATAGAGAAGGATATAATGATTGTTATAACAGTCTGGAATTACTTCCAGTGGACTATAATTGATACCTATCAGGGCACTCCATGGACGACTACACCCCCTGGGCGGGACACAACACCATCCCCAGTGGTAGCCATTTCCTCATGAAGCCCTTGGGCGGAGAGCCATGCTTCTTCCAAAGCTCACATGTGAGAGTTCCCAAGGATCCGATATATTCCTACCTTCTTTTCCTCTGATACCAACTATAACGACCCATAATTTACATAAATTGTTATTACTTAAAAATTGAAGCATACTTATTACAACATATAACAAAACAATGAAAGGACCGTATACGTATAGTGTCTTTAGAAACTCGGAAACATAAACAACTGGTTCATAAAGCATCTACGTTGTCTCATATTTATTTCATCATATCTATAGTCCCTTTTGGCATATCATACTTAATAACCTTCTTCCTGACTTGGGGAAAGAAAACATACAAAAGGGTGACCTCAAATGCTCAGTAAGGGTAAACAAAAGAAATATCAATCACATCATATTCATAAGAACATAACATATTGGAATCTTAACCCACAAAAGTGAGAATAATTTCATAACATGGGATAAATCATATTAGTGAAATGAAATGCCAATAATCAAAAATTAAAACATGAAACTTTTTTTCATACACACATAATCATTGAGAATCATTTCTTATTAGTCAAGCCTCATTTCCAAGACTATCTTAGTGGACAAAGTCCATTTCTGAACCGAGTTCACTCCTCGTTTCATTACTGTTTCACTGAACCGGTTTAACCTTCTATTCCAGCCATGTCTATCTCATGAGATATAAAATCTTTATCCAATACATTTGAGGGAGATATAGGTCCCACCCATCTCATAATGATACCATTCTTATGTGCGCCACAAAATCATAAATCATACATCATTGCATAACCCATGTAATAAAAATGGGATTCTTAAACATCGTGACATCATAAAACAATTTATATAAGATAAATGAATTCATAAAAATAATTCCATCACAACATAATCAAATCAATGTAATAATATGGATAGAAACAGAACTCTATATTATCTTATATGGAAAATAATTTTGAAAAAAAACTTGAACTCCATTCTTGAGGAAAATATCCTTTCTACTTCAAAAAAATTTTCCGTTATTAACATGTCATACAATTTTAAACTAAAAGAAGTTGATTAAAAATAAACATGAAAACATGTAAAGGAAGCTTCTTGGAAATAATGTTTTAAAAATCCATTCATGCCGTATAAGTTAAAAAACAATCTTCTCGTACTTTGGTCAGAAAATCCAAAAAGTACTTCATACGAAAAACGATAAATGATTACATTAATATCCTTTACTAAAAAGTCACCAAAGGGTAAAATTGGATTTAAACTATTGTAGAAGGATATAAATATTACATAATGAGGAAACATGGTTTTGTATGATAAAATACACCCCAGTAAATACCAAAGTATAAACAATCTCAGATAAAAATGAGATTGTGATATTTTCCCTTACCTTAGGTCTGATTTGCTTCGTAAGTGTCCGAACCTCCTGTATAATGATTTAAGTAATGTTATTGACTTATTCCAGAATCATAATTATTTTTATGATACCATATATTTTAATATTTTATAGCTTCTTATTAGTAATATTTCTTTACTACATGTTATTCGGGTGTTTATTACTTTTTGTTCTTATGCGTGTTTTGTTGAATAAATTCTTATTTTTATTTTTTGGTTATAGATACCTATTTTCCAGAATGGTATTAGTGTAATATATATCATATTCATTCATTTAATTCATTTATATAATCATTATTCAATGAAGATCATGTAGAACGAATCGCATCACATCGTGGAGATGGTATTCCGTACATACGCACGAGCAATGATATCGTTCCCATGATCGTGGAATTGTATTGGAGTGTATATATACTATTTGAGAATCAATACCACTTTACAATAATCATATATAGTTATTCATTATCACCGTTACACCCATACATGTTAGGTGGTGATGTAAAATAGATTACACCACGGCGTGGACACGGTATTCCGTACGTACGCACGCGTGGTGATTTCATTTTCCGTAGGATGGATAGAGGGTTAAATAGGGTTGTTTCATACTTATAATAACATATCGGTATATGAGTGATACTGATGTTATTACTTCATAATGAAACAACTAAATAAGAAGAAGTGGAAGAATAAATTAATACGAAAGAATCGGTAACAGACATTACCTCTTCTTTGAAGCGCATCTTTGAGACCTCCTCTTAGAGAACTGAAATTGGTCTTCGAAGAAGACCAGGAACTCTAGGATGTTTCTAGGGAAGTGTAGAGGAGATATTGTCAGGTGTTGGATGATCTTGAATGCTCAAAGTGGTGTGAGGAAGAGAGGTAGGAGGTTCCCTTTTATATGGGAGGAGAGGGGCACCATTGGAATAACAAAAAATATTATTTTATTATAAAGTCAAATTAGGTTTTTAATAGCTCCAAATTGAAATATTTAGAAGCTAAGGTGGGGATGGGTCGAAATCCTCTCATCCAATAGAATTTAGAGAAGTTTAGGTATCAATTGTAACCCTATAATTTAGATTTAACTTTAAGTTAGATAATTTAACTTTTATCGTGTCTTCTTGTTTTCTTACACTATAAGGTTAATAAACTTACTATATCAAGCCAAACAAACCCCAAGTTGTTTATTATTAATATATATATCCTTATATAAGTAATTTGGTTGAACTTTAGATTTTTAGGAATAAAATAAAAATTATTAATATAGTATTTGTTTTAAAATCTATTTTATGTCAATGTTGACACTATTTGGTAATTGATTTTCGTGAAAATCATAACAGAATTATTAGTTCAAAAACATTTAATTAAATCAATACTAACATGTCATATTGACATATAAAATTATTGTAATTCATAAAAAGTCTCAAATTACATTTATTTGGGTATTTATAACATCAATTATGTCAATACATAATTAATAAGATAATTACTACATCATCATTGTATCATAAATAAATTAAATTATTTTAAGTCTAAAAATTACAAATAAAATACCATTATGTAGAGAAATATTTTTCTATTTATAATAAATATTTATTGTTTAATTTATCTTATGTATATCCCAATATTAAAAATTATTTAGCTATTAAACATTGATTTTAACTATTTTAACCCTTCTTTAAATAAATTGATAATAAATGTCCTAATCTAATCCAAGTGGGCCTAAATGGTCATATGTTTTTACTAAGGTTGTTTTTGGTCGAATTACACTTATCCAATAGAATTAGGACATGTTTTTGGGTAATAATAATACCATTTTTACCCATAACTACCCTATTTACTTTTAACCGTGTTAAAAAAAGTAAAAAGTTGCTATTCAGAAAAAATTATTTTCATCTCATTGAACCACATTTTAGTCCTTGATATTAACCATGTTTCTCGGAATTTCGAAATTCCACTCACAGAAGTGGTAAAATTGAGTTTTATGAATAAATTCAGTTTTTTAACTACCACTTAGTGGTTTCACTATTCATCAAAAAATGAAAGTTTCCAGAAAAATACGAAACATTATACCTAAGATATATTTGATATTATGAATTAAAAAATTGTTTTTATTTTACAAAATTAAAAACATATCAGTTACATTATCTAATTTAAAAATTAATTCTCGTCCTCAAGAGAAATAGCGTGTTTTTAAGAGATAATAACTATCAAAAGATTGACACTTGTTTATGTCTGGTTTAAATGTGAAATTACATCCAATGAACAACATTGTATTAAATTGTAAAAATATATTCTAAATATACTTTACAACCACTAAAATAAATAATTAATCATTATTAATTATTTCGATTAAAAAAGTTGTTTTTAATTAAAATTTAATAATTTTCACTATTCATCAGAATATGAAAGTTATCTGAAAAGTACAAAAATTTCACCCTAAGCTAATTTCGATATTCCGAATCCAAAAATGAAGTCCATTTTGAAAAATAAAATTTACAAAATTTCAAAAAGAGGTTATTACTATTCATAATGGATAGTTTTAATAATATTTTAATAACATATTGGTGTTTAGTGAAACTCGGTATTGCGTACGACGCAATCTATCGATGAAGGCTGCAGTTGCATGTAAAGAAATACAAGCTATTGTTTTTTGTAGTGAAAGACTCTTTTGATGATTTATATAACATAATAACAAAATATTTCTCATAAAAGTCTCAAGTGTTACATTCTACCCCACTTAAAATGAATTTTTCCCTCAAAATTCGTCACATTGTAACAAAAAGATGAGGATACCTCTCCCTCATCATATCCTCAAGCTCCCATGTAGCTTCTTCTAATTGGTGGTTCTTCCATAAAACGTTCACCAATTGAGTGGTCTTGTTTCGTAGGAATTTTTTTGCTACAATCCAGAATCTCTATCGGCTGTTCTTCAAAAGAAAGATCTTGCTCCAGCGGTACAACTTATGAGCTGAGTACATGTGAAGGATCAGGTATATACTTTATCAGGAGAGATACATGGAACACATCGTGAACAGGAGAGAGATTTGGTGGAAGCGCCAATCGGTAAGCTAACTTTCCATCACGATCCAGTATTTCGAAAGGACCGTTATATCTAGGGCTCATCTTCCCCTTCTTCCCAAATCTCATGACCCTCTTCCAGGGAGATATTAGTAAGAACACTTTATCACCCACTTCAAACTCTAGGTCTTTTCTTCGGTTGTCGGTATAACTTTTCTGTCGACTCTGAGCTACTCTTATGTGTTGTTGAATAGATCGGACCTTTTCTGCCATCTCATCAACAAGATCAAGTCCTAATAGCTCTCTTTCCCCAACATCATCCCAACAAGTTGGAGTCCTGCATTTATTTCCATAGAGAGCTTCATAAGGAGCCATCTGAATAATGGAGTGAAAGCTATTATTATTAAAAAATTCCACCAAAGGTAGGTGTTGATCCCAACCACCTTTGAAATCCATAGAGAAAACTCTCAACATATCTTATAGAGTTTGAATTGTTCTTTCAGACTGACCGTCTGTCTGAGGATGATAAGTAGTGCTGAAACTCAACTCTGTATCCAGAGTATGCTGAAGACTTCTCCAGAACTTCGAGGTAAATATCGGATCCCGATCAGATATAATGGAAATTGGTACTCCATGCAATCTTACCACTTCCTTTATATATATCCTGGCAAGCTGATCCAGAGAGAAATCCTCTCTAATAGAAATGTAGTGTATATACTTTGTAAGACGATCAACTATGACCTATATATCATTATTTCCTTTGGATGTTTTAGGAAGTCCTGTGACAAAGTCCATAGTGATATTTTCCCATTTCCATTCGGGTATGGGTAATGGTTGTAACATCCCCTTACACTTCTGTCTCTCGGCTTTAACTTGCTGAAAAACCAAGCATCGAGAGACATATTCAGCAACTTCTCTTTTCATGCCATCCCACAAAAAGTAATATTTTAGGTCCCTATTCATCTTCATGCTTCCAGGATGAATAGAGAATGAAGAACTATGAGCCTCATCCAGCACCTCAATCTTTAATTCTGGGATGGGAGGAACACAAACCCGATTCCTAAACTTTATTATCCAATCACAATCAAGGTTGAATTAAGGAATATTTCTCACCTTCATTTATAAATCTACATCTTCTTTCTGTGCCTCTTTAATCTTCACATGTATAGATGGCTGAACATTCATATGAGAAAGATATGATTTTACCCCTTCCATTAAAATTCCATGATCCATCCTTTGTAAATCCATAAATATTGGATCTTTTGTGATCCTCATCATGGATAAGCTAGCATGGTCTTGTCGACATAATGCATCTGCCACCTTGTTTGCTTTCCCAGGGTGCTAATGAATTGAGCAGTCGTAATCCTTAATCAGTTCCTGCCATTTTCTTTGGCACATATTCAGCTCCTTTTGTGTAAAAATATACTTTAAACTTTTATGATTAGTATAAATGCCACACCTTTCTCCATAAAGATAATGCCTCCAAATCTTTAATGCAAAGATTACCGCAACTAACTCCAAATCATGTGTTGGGTAATTTTGCTCATGGGTTTTTAAATGTCTTGAGGCATAAGCTATCACGATATCATTTTTCATAAGAACACACCCCAGCCCCTTCTTTGATGAATCACTGTAGATCACAAACCTTTCTCCACTACAAGGCAGTGTGAGCATAGGTGCACTGGATAACCTTCTTTTCAACTCCTTGAAATTTTCTTCACATTCCCCCATCCACACAAACATAACTCCTTTCCGAGTCAACCTGGTGAGTGGATTAGATAATCGTGAAAAATCATTCATAATACGTCGATAATATCCAGTGAAACCAAGAAAACTTTGGATCTCAGTTACTGTTGTTGCTCTAGACCATCATTCGATAACCTCTATTTTTTCTAGATCCACAAATATCCCCCCTTTTGAGATTATGTGACCCAAAAATGCAACTTTTTGAATCCAAAATTCACACTTGGTAAATTTGGCATAAAGCATATCCTTTCTCACGGTCGTCAATATAATACTCAAGTGATCTTCATGTTCTTCCTTTCTCTTTTTATAGACAAAAATATCGTCTATAAAGACTACCACAAATTGATCAAGATAGTCTCTAAAGACACTATTCATTAGATCCATGAAGATATCAGGGGTATTAGTAAGACCAAATGGCATCACTATAAATTCATAGTGTCCATACCTTGTATGGAAAACTGTATTTGGTATATCCTCCCTTTTGACCCTTAATTGATGATACCCTGAATGAAGATCAATCTTGGAAAAGTATTGAGCTCCGCGTAGTTGGTCAAATAAGTCATCAATGCGTGGGAGAGGATATTTGTTCTTGATAGTGATCTCATTAAGTTCTCAATAGTCAACGCAGAGTCTCATTGATCCATCTTTCTTCTTAACAAATAGAATAGGTGCTCCCCAAGGTGACGCACTAGGGCATATGAATCCCTTATCAAGATTCTCTTGGAGTTGTTTCTTCAATTCCTGCAACTCAGTTGGGGCCATTCTATTAGGTGTTTTTGAAATAGGCAAAGCACCCGGTACATGTTCTATTGAAAACACAACTTCACGATTTGGTGGAAGACCCGGAAATTCCTCCAGAAAGACATCATAAAACTCTCGTACAATGGGAATATTCTTAATTGTGAGTTTCTCACCAACCATTTGAGATAAATAACCTTCATTAAGTGGAATCCAGACCCATAAGATGGAAGAAATTTCCACTATAAGGTTATGTTCATCCTTGCATCGATAGAAGATCATAGATTGATCTGGAATATGAAATGTGACTTCCCTTATTTGGAAATTGATATGAGCTCCATATAAAGAAATCCAATCCATGCCAAGAATCACATAAAATTACACTATAGGAAGGATCACAAGATTTGCAGGAAGCACTTTCCCACAAACTTCAATCGGGGAAGAATTATAAACTTTTGATGCGACTGTTGTGCCATTAGGGGTTGTCACAGCTGAATCTACATCTAACTGTTGAGGTAATACGGTGATACCCTTAGAAAATGTTTCAGAAATAAAAGAGTGGGTGGATCCAGAATCAAATAAAACATTTTCTACTTTAGAGTGGATGGTAAGTGTACCTTTTACCACATCGTTATCGTACTCCACATCGCTGATAGAAATTGCATGTGACATTCCTTTGCCTTTAGCCTTAATATTTTGTTGATGTCTATCATCATCTACAAACCTTGGATTATGGCATTTATTGGCATAATTCCCCATCCCCTTTCACTTGAAACATTGAAGTGTAGTAGGTTCATTCTGTGTGTCCCTTCCTTTGTTTTAATCATTAGACATCTTCTTCCCATCATTGCGGCATTCAAATGCCTCATGACCTTCCTTTCCAAAGTTGAAACATTTACTTGTCCGTTTTAGACAACTCCCACCATGTATCTTTCCACACTTTGAGCATAAGGGAATGCTCATCTTTTTTTCAGTGTGCTCCTTAGATTTTCCTTTGAATTCCATTTTCCTCTTCTTATCAAACCTATATGACCGATGGGTTACTCCAATATCTATCTCAACTTTGAGAGCACATCGAATGATTTCCCCGTAGCTATTGAAGTCCCTTATGGCTAAGTCCCTTAAAAGACTTGGTTTTAAGTCACTAAAGAATCGATCGATCTTAATCTCAGGTTGGATAATAATACTGGAAGCGTACCTTGCAAGTCTTGTAAATTTTGCATCATAGGTACCAACAGATTCATCATCATTTTGCTTTAGTTCAAGAAACTCTTTCTCCATCTTTGATCGGAGAATACGAGGGAAGTACTTATTGAAAAATAAGTTCTTGAACTCGTCCCATTCCATGGACTCAATTTCATCCCTTTACCTCATATTCTTAATAAGATTCCACCATTGATCAGCATCTCCTTCCAAACGATACACTGCTAGGATAAATTTATCATGATTCGAACATTGAAGAATTGAAAATATCTTTTCAGTAGTACTAATCCATTGTTCAACAACTAATGGATCAGTAGTCCCACTGAAAGAAGGCGGACGCTGCCTCATGAAGGATTCAACAGAATATTGATCCTTCCTTTGTTCGTTTGGAAGTCCTGCATGATTTATAGCATGAGAAAGTTGTGTGAGCATGGCTACACGATTTTGCATTCCATCTCCCATAACGTTTGGTTGCTCAATGGGACAATCATTTCATTGCCCGTCGCATTCCGCATTAACACGGTTCCTTCGGGTTCCAGCCATTGACTAAAAACAAGAATAATAGTGTGGGAAACACTATTTATAATAGGAAAACCACACAATCAAGAATAAATTTTCACACTTAAGGTCTTATCCTAGTTTATTCATGGTCATTTATAAAACACTAGGATTCTGTTCTATGCTTAGAATTATCTGTAGGGTTCTTACTAAGGCTTTCACATCCTAGTTTCCAAAGGTTGACTATAACCTCCCTCTGATACCAACTATAACGGTCTGGAATTAATTCCAGTGGACTATACTTGATACCTATCAGGGCACTCCATGGGCTGCTACACCCCCTGGGCGGGACACACCACCATCCCGAGTGGAAACCATTTCTTTATTAAGCCCTTGGGCGGAGAGCCATGCTTCGTCCAACGCTCACATGTGAGAGTTCCCAAGGATCGGATACATTCCTACCGACCTTTCCTCTAATACCAACTATAACGACCCATACTTTACATACATTGTTATTAATTCAAAATTGAAGCATTCTTATTACAACATATAACAAAACCATGAAAGGACCATATAGGTATAGTGTATTTAGAAACTGGGAAACATAAAAAACTGGTTCATAAAGCGTCTATACTATCTCCCATTTATTTCATCATATCTATAGTCCCTTTTGGCATATCTTACTTAATAACCTTTTTCCTGATCTGGGGAAATAAAACATACAAAATTGTGAGCTCAAATGCTCAGTAAGGGTAAACAAAAGAAATATCAATCACATCATATTCATAAGAACAGAACATATTGGAATCTTAACCTGCAAAAGAGAGCATAATTTCATAACATGGGATAAATCATAGTAGTGAAATGAAATCACAATAATCATAACATAAAACCTGAAACATTGTGGCATACACACATAATCATTGAGAATCATTTCTTATTAGTCAAGACTCATTTCCAAGACTATCTTAGTGGACAAAGTCCATTTCTGAACTGAGTTCACTCCTCATTTCAGTCGTGTTTTACTGAACAGGTTTAACCATCCATTCCAGCCATGTCTATCTCATGAGATATGAAATATTTACCCAATACATTGGAGGGAGATATAGGTCCCATCCATCTCATAATGATACCATTCTTATGTGTGCCACAAAATCATAAATCATACATCATTGCATAACCCATGTAATAAAAATGGGATTATTAAACATCATGACATCATAAAACAATTCATATAAGATAAAGGAATTCATAAAAATAATTCCATCACAACATAATCAAATCAATGTAATAATAGGGATAGAAATAGAACCCTATGTTATCTTAGATGGAAAATAATTTTGATAAAAAAACTTGAACTCCATTCTTGAGGAAAATATCCTTTCTACTTCAAAAACATTTTTCCTTTCTTAACATGTCATACAATTTTAAACTAAAATAAGTTGATTAAAAATAAACATGAAAACATGTAAAGTAAAATTCTTGGAAATAATGTTTTAAAAATCCATTCATGCCGTATACGTTAAAAAAAACATTCTTCTCGTACTTTTGTCAGAAAAGTCAAAAAGTACTTCATACGAAAAACGAGAAATGATTTCTTTCATATCCTTTACTAAAAACTCACCAAAGGGTAAAATTGGATTTAAACTATTGTATATGGATATAATTATTACATATTGAGGAAACATGGATGTGGATGATAAAATACTCCACAATAAATACCAAAGTATAAACAATCTTGGATAAAAATTAGATTTTGATATTTTCCCTTACCTTAGGTCCGATTCACTTTGTAAGTGTCCGAAAGTACTGTATAATGATTTAAATAATGTTATTTACTTATTCTAGAATCATAATTATTTTTCTGATATCATATATGGTCATATTTTATAGCCTCTTATTTGTAATATTTCATTACTACTTGTTATTCGAGTGTTTATTACTTTTTGTTCTTATGCGTGTTTTTGTCAAATAAATTCTTATTTTTATTTTTAGGTTATAGATACCTCATTTACAAAATGGTATTAGTGTAATATATATCATATTCATTCAATTAATTCGTTTATATAATCATTATGCAATGAAGATCATGTAGAACGAATCACATCACATTGTGGAGATGGTATTCCGTACATACGCACGAGCGATGATATCGTTCCCATGATCGTGGAATTGTATTGGAGTGTATATATATACTATTTCAGAATCAATAACACATTACAATAATCAAATATAGTTATTTATTATCACCGTTATACCCATACATGTAAGGTGGTGATGGAAAATAGATTACACTACAGCGTGGAGACAATATTTCGTATGTATGCACGCATAGTGATTTCATTTTCCATAGGATGGGTAGATGGTTAAATAGGGTTGTTTCATACTTATAATAAAATATCAGTATATGAGTGATACTGATGTTATTACTTCATAATAAAACAACTAAGGAAGAACTGGAAGAAGAAATAAAGATGAAAGAATGAGTAACAGGCATTACCTCTTATTGGAAGCGCCTCTTTGAGACCTCCTCTTAGGGCACTAAAATTGTTCTTTTAAGAAGACAAGGACCTCTAGGATGTTTCTAGGGAAGTGTAGAGGAGATATTGGTAGGGGTTGGCCAATATTGAAGGCTCAAAGTTGTGTGAGTAAGAGAGGTAGGAGGTGCCCTTTCATAAGGGAGGAGAGAGGCACCTTTGGAATAACTGAACATTTTATTTTATTATAAAGTCAAATTCGGTTTTTAATAGCTAAAAATTGATATATTTTGAAGATAAGGTGGGGATCGGTCGAAATCCTCTTGTCCAATATAATTTAGAAAAGTTTTGGTATCAATTGTAACCTTATCATTTTGATTTAACTTTAAGTTAGATAATTTAACTTTTGCTGTGTCTTCTTGTTTTCTTACAATATAAGGTAAATAAACATACTATATCAAGCCAAACGAACCCCAAGTTGTTTATTATTAATATATATAACCTTATATAAGTCATTTGGCCAAAACTTAGATTTTTAGGAATAAAATAACAATTAATAATGTAGTATTTGTTTTAAAAACTATTTTATGTCAATTTTGACATTATTTGGTAATTGATTTTTGTGGAAATCATAACAGAATGATTAGTTCGAAAACATTTAATTAAATCCATACTAACATGACATATTAACATATAAAATTATTGTAATTCATAAAAAGTCTCAAATTACATTTATTTGGGTATTTATAACATCAATTATGTCAATATTTTATTAATAAGATAATTACTACATCATCATTGTATCATAAAAAAATTAAATTATTTTATGTATAAAAATTACAAATAAAATACCATTATGTATGAAATATTTTTATCTTTCTAATTAATATTTATAGTCGAATTTATCTTATGTATAACCCTATATTAAATATTCTTTATTTATTAAACGTTGATTTTAACTATTTTAACCCTTCTTTAAATAAATTGATAATAAATGTCCTAATCTAATCCATGTGGGCCTAAATTGTCATATTTTATTCATAAGGTTGTTCTTGGTCGAATTACACTTATCCAATAGAATTAGGACATGTGTTAGGGTAATAATAATATCATTTTTACCCTTAAGTACTCTATTTACTTTTAACTGTGGTAAAAAAAGTAAAAAGTTACTATTCACAAAAAAATTATTTTCATCTCATTGAACCACATTTTAGTCCTTGATATTAATCGTGTCTCTCGGATATTCAAAATTCCACTCATAGAAGCGGTAAAATTATGTTTTATGAAAAAATTCAGTTTTTATCTACCACTTAGTGGTTTAACAAATCATCAAAAAATGAAAGTGTCCAGAAAAATACCAAAAATTACGCCTAAGCTATATTTGATATTATGAATTCAAAAATGATGTTTATTTTACCAAATTCAAAAAATATCAGGTACATTAACTAATTTAAAAATTAATTCTCATCGTCAAGACAAATAGCATGTTTTTAAGAGATTATAACTATCAAAAGATTGACACTTGTTTATGTCTGGTTTAAATGTGAAATTACATACAATGAACAACATTGTATTAAATTGTAAAAATATATTCTAAATATATTTTAAAACCACTGAAATTAATAATTTATCATTATTAATTATTTTGAATAAAAAATTTGTTTTTAATTAAAATTTAATAATTTTCACTATTCATCAGAATATGAAAGTTATCCGAGAAGTACCAAAATTTCACCCTATCTAATTTTGATATTCCGAATCCAAAAATGAATTCCATTTTGAAAAATAAAATTTCCAAAATTTCAAAAGGTGGTTATTACTATACATAACGTCTATTTTTAATAATATGTTAATAGCATATCGTTGTTTAGTGAAACTCGGTATTGTATACAACGCAAGCTATCGAGGAAGGCCGTGGTTGCGTGTAAAGCAATCCAAGCTAGTGTTGTGTGTAGTGAAAGATTCCTTTGATGATTTATATATCATAAAAACAAAATATTTCTCATAAAAGTCTTGGGTGTTACAATGCCTTCAAGACTTAGGTAAAGGTTTCACTTATAACTTTTCGTTTATGTGAGACATATTCTATATTAACCACTTTTATAAGTTATGCATTTTATTTAATAATAATGATTTTTTATTATATTTAAATTAAAATTATTCTAAAATACAAATAAAAATAAGTTTCTCTATTTCAGGTGGTTTTAATTTAGATATTACATATGTTGTATGGGTTTTATGATATTATCTCAGTTTTTAACATGTTGGTATATCCATATGTTTCTAATAATGAAATTATATCACATATATCTCAAAAAATTATTATTTTTCTTATAATATAGTTTTTTCAATAATTTAAATGTTGTCATATCATTTTATCTCTAAGTACTCATATTTCCAAAATAATGGTTTTATGTAAAACCAAATTTTTTTTCTATTTACTCAGGAATATTTTTTCAATATTCCAATTTTATATTTCCATTTTACATGAATTTATTCAGTATTAACAAATGAAATTTTAAATAATTTTTTATACATGCTTTACGTTGTGTAGAAGGTTTTTAATTGAATAATCTAGTATCATTCTAAACAATGTACTTTATACCAACTATGTGAACAGAATCTTTGTTTTAACATTTATCATGCAAACAACATCACCTATAATCCTAACAATTATTTTAGATTAATAATCCTCATCATTTTTCCATGGTAAATTTCAAAGAAAATCTTTTTCTATATATTTAAAAATTTTGAGATTTTAAATATGTTTTTTCTATGTGAATAGATTAATTTGTTTCCACTAGGAAATGTTCTAGGGACATTCTTAATGTATTTACAACTATTTCAACATCCTTTGGTGTTGCTTATGATTCATGATGGATATTATCCTATAGTACCATCAATATTATTTATCTAGATGCTTATTTATTATGATGATAAAGATTTGGTGAAACACAATTTCTTTCCAATATGTTAATAAATAAAGAAATTAGATATGTGTTCTCAATATTATGGAATACATATTAATAGATTTTCATTTTTTTTAGGGTTAGTCTATTATTGAATTACAGTTAATTGAGTAATGTACAATGTTTTTTTAGCTCAAATGGTATATAGGTGTTTATCACAATCACTAAATAGGGTATATAGGTGATTGTATCTTGCTTGAAAAAATTTACATTTAAGGTTATCCCAATGTCAATAGGGGTACGCATGTGATTATCCCACACCAAAAATTTGATGAATTTAATTATAGATAGAATTGAAAAAAGTATTATTACTTTGATCCCTCACTTCATGGGACTATATTAGAAAATTTTCTTATTCTGAAGTTATATTCGCATAGATTCGGATATATGATACTGTTATGGTTCACATCTTATGAACGACTGATGCTTTATGATGGGATTCATGATTATAATATATGATGTATTTTCTCTTATATTAGATCTTTAAGATTGTGAACTTATTATCTTACTCTGGTTTTATTTTAACTTACAATAACTAATCGATATCTCATCGGTTTAACCTTAATTTTTATATGATCTCACCCATTAATAAGTTTCCTTTCCTTGGGTTATGAAGAATGGTTTTAGGTATGGTATAACTAAGAAATATACTACTATATAAGAAGAAATTGTGGAATGTATTGAATATATTTCTTGAAATATATTTATTATATGTCTTTAATCAAAATATCTTAAACCTCTATAGTCCTCATGTTTTTATAATTGGATAATGGGTTGGATATTCATCTAAAATGATGAAATATTTGTGTATGTTATGTTTGGGTTGAATCATCATCATCGTAAAGCTCATGGGGATATAAACCTATAGCTATATCTATAGATTAAAAACATCATGGACTCATTAACCTAAGATATATAACATATATGGTTAATTAATTATTATTTTTCACTAATTCCATTTTTTCACAATGTAAACACTTTCATAGACAATCATTATTTATGATCCTTACCATTGTATTTTCCCAACAAGAAACATCACTTGACCTAATAATTCTGGTAAACATTATTGTTCTCGCATCTGATCATAATATTTCCTAAAATCCCATGTCCCTACTATAACACCCAAATTTTTTATGAAAATTAATAAAATCAATTCAATATTATCAATAGCTTACGTTACACGTAACAACGAATTGTAACAAACAATGACATTATATTAATATTATTATTCAAATGTCACCATTATAGTCTAGTAGTCAATTTTAATGTATGAATTGGAATTAAAAAATAATAATTAAATATATTTTTTATATCATGAATAAATATTTATAAATAAATTCATAATTTTATGTAATGTCTTTACATTCTTCAAAAATACCTTTTATTTTAAAAAAGAATTTTATTACTAACTATGAACAAATAATTTAATAAATTTAATAAATTTTAAGGAATTTATCAAATAAATAGAATTAATTTTCTAAATATAAATGTCAAATTTAACTTCTTGAGAATTTTTATAATTTCATTATATGATTAATTGTTCGATTAATAGTAAAAATATACTGATTTTAATTGAAAACCACATTTTATTTTTAAAAATTTATCTTGTTAAATTATGTTTTAAAATGATTTAAAAGGTAAAATTAACTCAATAATATTTTTATTAATCTAATTTAGTTCAATGAAAAAAATTTAATTTTTAAATGTTATATTAAATGTCTCTATACTTATAAAATATTTTTCTTTTAAAATTGCTTTTTTGGTCACATATGTGAGATCAATTTTTAATTAAATTCTTACAAATATATGAATTGAATTTTTAATAATGCTTTACATATTTGAAATTATAATAAATAATATTTTTTAAAAAATTCAACTTAATTTTTGACAATAATTAATAATGAGAAATTATCATGGTTATTGTAAAAACAGGTTTACTATTGGGTTAAACTAGAAAGATACAGGTAAAAATGAAAAAACAATTACAAAATTCATATTTAATGGATATATTTTGACATTATAACCACTATGGTTTAATAATTAAACATTTTTCCTTCTTGAATGTGAAAAATGTGGACTGAATTCATTATTTACTAATATTATGTGTTTCTCTTCTCCCCTACTTAAAAAAGTCCAACACTCTTATATCTTCAATTGACTTAAAAAACACTTTGATTCCTCAAATAACAGAATAAATACCTCAATTAATTCTCTCCCCATGCTATATATAATTTCTTTATTAGAAAACCCTCATGAAATTAATTTATCTATCAACTAAAATAGGTTATCTGAATATGGTGTAAAATTATTAGAGCCATGTTTTTGTTTTATTTAATTATTTAACTCCTTCTATTATTATTAAAATATAATAATATAAAAACTTAAGTATAATAAATATAATGAGATTATATTAATATAATTTAATAACCTACATCTATCCCCTCTTCCATCAGGTGGTAAATAAAACCATCGATCTTATGTACGTTGGACTACCGCCTCTTGAATCTACGTAATTCATTTTCCATCACCACTTCTAACAGATATACATATTGATGTTTTTAAATTATATATATAATATTAATTAATTAAAAAATCCTAATTAATTATAATATCAAATATACCTTATTACCTTACTATCCTTTGGAAAATAATAACTTCACCCATGTGTATGATAGAATATCACCACACAAAATGATGTGATTTGTTTCTCATTTATTTTTTAATTGGATGGTAATTAGGTTATAATAATTGAATATATATGATATTGTTAAAATAATTACATGTTTTTAATTATTATATAACATAGAAATTCTTAATTTTAATTCTATGGGGGATACAATAATGTCTATCATGTGTACGACGTACTGCTGCCCCGTGAAGCGATGGCATTCGTTCATCACTAATGATTTATATGGAAAGTAATAAGGATATATTTAATGAAAATATGTCATATATATGTTAAATAATAAATATTATATACATTTAATATATTATTTACATTTATTTCTTTTCATATTTTGATAAAATTGAAAGAATTTTCAATCATAAATACGACCAACTTTATCCATGAATAGTTTAATTCATTCACTACATCTAAATTTTTTTGATAAATTTAAATAAATATATAATTAGTAAAATTTAAATTATTATCATCTTAAAAATTTTGTATATGATAGAAAAATGAAAAATGAAAATGGTCAAATGTACCAAATTGAAACATACATGAAAAATAAATATGTTATTATCGGAAACATGATTTCAACAATGAATTGTTGAAAAACAAGTAATAAAAGGTCATAAGTAAATAATATATGGTATGATAAATAATTTTATGATTATAGAATATATTTTATAATAACATTATGTTTATAATATATTATGTTCTTATAGGTATGAATTATTCTAATAACTAATGTAAGTGACTTTTTTCTCATTTTGTATTTTTTGCGACATATCTTTGGTTATGAACCTGTCTTATTTTATTAGGTGTATATAATGAACATTTTACATGTTATATATTTAACCTCATAATTTTGATGATATTTAATGTTTCATTTGATTTTATGATTTATTTGGGATTTTGATTCAAAATATTACCAAAGTGGTTTTTTATTTTCATTTCTCTTATATTTCGAAGAGATATATGCCATATACCCCACTTTGTTACATTTTATGTGGTGTATATAATATGAATAAATTTATTTTATAATACTTATTAAGATATTTATAGAGATTTACATATCTATATGATGTTATTTATATAATGGGTATTATGAATCAAATATTACCAAAGTGGAAAATATTTTGATATACAATCCCATAATCCATCTGGATTGTTTATGAATATGCATTCAATGATTAATAATATAATATATCACTAAATAAATTCATGTATTTTAATATCCTATATATATTTCTAGTTAATAAGTGATTTCCTTTTATTTTACTCTTTTATGATCAAAACAGATCAAAAAGAATATTTTTAAAGAAAAATTAATTAGTTATCTCCTCGATAAAGATCACCCTCTCTTCCAAATCAGTGTTTTGTAATAGTGTTTTAATTTTTTTTACGATTCCTAGATGATATTTTAAATTAATTTTCTACATTATATATTTTTTATGAAATATTTTAAGGGATTTTTCATGTCATTTTTCAAATATGGTGCATTTAAATTATACAAAAAATTTAAAAAAAACATGCCTTAACTCCTACAACATGAGTATAATTTCAATCAGATATTTCCAGTAAATATTTTAAAGATCACTTTATATGTTTTAAAATTAAATTTGAATAAAAATATTTTTAAAATGGTTTGTGAAATTTTAATTTCATAATGGTTATTTTCAATGTGAAAAGGTTATATTCCTCCATAAATGTTTTAATTTATTTTTAAAGATTCTATTAAATGATTCAACATTTATATTCAAAGAAAATTCTTTTGAAAATAATAAATGAATTATTAGTTTTCAATTACAGTTAATAGAGTAATGTACAACGTTTCCAGAAAAATACCAAAAATTACGCCTAAGCTATATTTGATATTATGAATTCAAAAATGATGTTTATTTTACCAAATTCAAAAAATATCAGGTACATTAACTAATTTAAAAATTAATTCTCATCGTCAAGACAAATAGCGTGTTTTTAAGAGATTATAACTATCAAAATATTGACACTTGTTTATGTCTGGTTTAAATTTGAAATTACATACAATGAACAACATTATATTAAATTGTAAAAATATATTCTAAATATACTTTAAAACCACTAAAATTAATAATTTATCATTATTAATTATTTTGAATAGAAAATTTGTTTTTAATTAAAATTTAATAATTTTCACTATTCATCAGAATATGAATGTTATCTGAGAAGTACCAAAATTTCACCCTAAGCTAATTTTGATATTCCGAATCCAAAAATGAAGTCCATTTTGAAAAATAAAATTTCCAAAATTTCCAAAAGTGGTTATTACTATTCATAAGGTCTATTTTTAATAATATGTTAATAGCATATCGTTGTTTAGTGAAACTCGGTATTGTATACAATGCAAGCTATCGAGGAAGGCCGCGGTTGCGTGTAAAGCAAGCCAAGATAGTGTTGTGTGTAGTGAAAGATTCCTTTGATGATTTATATATCATAAAAACAAAATATTTCTCATAAAATTCTCGGGTGTTACAATGCCTTCAAGACTTAGGTAAAGGTTTCTCTTATCACTTTTCATTTATGTGAGACATATTCTATATTAACCACTTTTATAATTTATGCATTTTATTTAATAATAATGATTTTTTTATTATATTTAAATTAAAATTAATCTAAAATACAAATAAAAATAAGTTTCTCTATTTCAGGTGGTTTTGATTCAGATATTACATATGTTGTATGGGTTTTATGATATTATCTCAGTTTTTAACATGTTGGTATATCCATATGTTTCTAATAATGAAATTATATCACATATATCTCAAAAAATTATTATTTTTCTTATAATATAGTGTTTTCAATAATTTAAATGTTGTCATATCATTTTGTTATCTCTAAGTACTCATATTTCCAAAATAATGGTTTTATGTAAAACCAACATTTTTTTCTTTTTACTCAGGAATATTTTTTCAATATTCCAATTTTATATTTCCATTTTACATGAATTTATTTAGTATTAACAAATGAAATTTTAAATAATTTTTTATACATGCTTTACTTTGTGTAGAAGGTTTTTAATTGAATAATATAGTATCATTCTAAACAATGTACTTTATACCAACTATGTGAACAGAATCTTTGTTTTAACATTTATCATGCGAACAACATCACATATAATCCTAACAATTATTTTAGATTAATAATCCTCATCATTTTTCCATGGTAAATTTCAAAGAAAATCTTTTTCTAAATATTTAAAAATATTGAGATTTTAAATATGTTTTTTTCAATGTGAATATATTAATTTGTTTCCACCAAGAAATGTTCCAAGGACATTCTTAATGTATTTACAACTATTTCAACATCCTTTGGTGTTTCTTATGATTCATGATGGATATTATCCTATAGTACCATCAATATTATTTATCTAGATGCTTATTTATTACGATGATAAAGTTTTGGTGAAACACAATTTCTTTTCAATATGTTAATAAATAAAGAAATTAGATATGTTTTTTTAATATTATGGGATACATATTAATAGATTTTCATTTTGTGTAGGGTTATTCTATTATTGAATTACAATTAATTGAGTAATGTACAAAGTTTTTTTAGCTCAAATGGTATATAGGTGTTTATCACAATCACTAAATAGGGTATATGGGTGATTGTATCATGTTTGAAAAAATTTACATTTAAGGTTATCCCAAGGTCAATGGGGGTACGCATGTGATTATCCCACACCAACAATTTGATGAATTTAAGTATAGATAGAATTGAAAAAAGTATGATTATTTTTATCCCACACTTCATGGGACTATATTAGAAAATTTTCTTATTCTGAAGTTATATTCGCATAGATCCTGATATATGATACTGTTATGGTTCACATCTTATGAACGACTGATGCTTTATGATGGGATTCATGATTATAATATATGAAGTATTTTCTCTTATATTCGATCTTTAAGATTGTGCACTCATTATCTTACTCTGTTTTTATTTTAACTTACAATAACTAATCGATATCTCATCGGTTTAACCTTAATTTTTATATGATCTCACCCATTAATAAGTTTCCTTTCCATGGGTTATGAAGAATGGTTTTAGGTATGGTATAACTAAGAAATATACTACTATATAAGAAGAAATTGTGGAATGTATTGAATATATTTCTTGAAATATATTTATTATATGTCTTTAATCAAAATATCTTAAACCTCTATAGTCCTCATGTTTTTATAATTGGATAATGGGTTGGATATTCATCTAAAATGATGAAATATTTGTGTATGTTATGTTTGGGTTGAATCATCATCATCGTAAAGATGATGGGGATATACACCTATAGCTATATCTATAGAATAAAAACATCATGGACTCATTAACCTAAGATATATAACATATATGGTTAATTAATTATTATTTTCACTAATTCCATTTTTTCCCAATGTAAACACTTTCATAGACAATCATTATTTATGATCCTTACCATTGTATTTTCCCAACAAGAAACATCACTTGACCTAATAATTCTGGTAAACATTATTGTTCTCGCATCTGATCATAAGATTTCCTAAAATCCCATGTCCCTACTATAACACCCAATTTTTTATGAAAATTAATAAAATCAATTCAATATCATCAATAGCTTACGTTACATGTAACAACGAATTGTAACAAACAATGACATTATATTAATATTATTATTCAAATGTCACCATTATAGTCTTGTAGTCAATTTTAATGTATGAATTGGAATTAAAAAATAATAATTAAATATATTTTTATATCATGAATATATATTTATAAATAAATTCATAATTTTATGTAATGTCATTACATTCTTCAAAAATACCTTTTATTTTAAAAAAGAATTTTATTATAAACTATGAACAAATAATTTAATAAATTTAATAAATTTTAAGGAATTTATCAAATAAATATAATTAATTTTCTAAATATAAATTTCAAATTTAACTTCTTGAGAATTTTTATAATTTCATTATAAGATTAATTTTTCGATTAATAGTAAAAATATACTGATTTTAATTGAAAACCACATTTTATTTTTAAAAATTTATCTTCTTAAATTATGTTTTAAAATGATTTAAAAGGTAAAATTAACTCAATAATATTTTTATTAATCTAATTTAGTTCAATGAAAAAAATTTAATTTTTAATTGTTATATTAATTGTCTCTATACTTATAAAATATTTTTCTTATAAAATTGCTTTTTTGGTCACATATGTGAGATAAATTTTTAATTAAATTCTTCCAAATATATGAATTGAATTTTTAATAATGCTTTACATATTTGAAATTATAATAAATAATATTATTTAAAAAATTCAACTTAATTTTTGACAATAATTAATAATGAGAAATTATCATGGTTATTGTAAAAATAGGTTTACTATTGGGTTAAACTAGAAAGATACAGGTAAAAATGAAAAAAATTACAAAATTCATATTTAATGGATATATTTTGACATTATAACCACTATGGTTTAATAATTAAACATTTTTCCTTCTTGAATGTGAAAAATGTGGATTGAATTCATTATTTACTAATATTCTGTGTTTCTCTTCTCCCCTACTTAAAAAAGTCCAACACTCTTATATCTTCAATTGACTTAAAAAACACTTTGATTCCTCAAATAATAGAATAAATACCTTAATTAATTCTCTCCCCACACTATATATAATTTCTTTATTAGAAAACCCTCATGAAATTAATTTATCTATAAACTCAAATAGGTTATCTGAATATGGTGTAAAATTATTAGAGCCATGTTTTTGTTTTATTTAATTATTTAACTCCTTCAATTATTATTAAAATATAATAATATAAAAACTTAAGTATAATAAATGTAATGAGATTATATTAATATAATTTAATAACCTACATATATCCCCTCTTCCATCAGGTGGTAAATAAAACCATCGATCTTGTGTACGTTGGACTGCCGCATTTTGAATCTACGTAATTCATTTTCCATCACCACTTCTTACAGATATACATATTGATGGTTTTAAATTATATAGATAATATTAATTAATTAAATACTCCTAATTAATTATAATATCACATATACCTTCTTACCTTACTATCCTTTGGAAAATAATAACTTCACCCATGTGTATGATAGAATATCACCACACAAAATGATGTGATTTGTTTCTCATTTCTTTTTTAATTGGATGGTAATTAGGTTATAATAATTGAATATATATGATATTGTTAAAATAATTACATATTTTTAATTATTATATAACATATAAATTCTTAATTTTAATTCTATGGGGGATACAATAATGTTTATCATGTGTACGACGTACTACTGCCCCGTGAAGCGATGTCATTCGTTCATCACTAATGATTTATATGGAAAGTAATAAGGATATATTTAATGAAAATATGTCATATATATGTTAAATAATAAATATTATATACATTTAATATATTATTTACTTTTCTTTCTTTTCATATTTTGATAAAATTGATCGAATTTTCAATCATAAATACGACCAACTTTATCCATGAATAGTTTAATTCATTCACTACATCTAAATTTTGTTGATAAATTTAAATAAATATATAATTAGTAAAATTGAAATTATTATCATCGTAAAAATTATGTATATGATAGAAAAATGAAAAATTAAAATGGTCAAATGTACCAAATTGAAACATACATGAAAAATAAATATGTTATTTTCGGAAACATGATTTCAACAATGAATTGTTGAAAAAAAGTAATAAAAGGTCCTAAGTAAATAATATATGGTATGATAAATAATTTTATGATTATAGAATATATTTTATAATAACATTATGTTTATAATATATTATGTTCTTATAGGTATGAATTATTCTAATAACTAATGTAAGTGAATTTTTTTCTCATTTTGTATTTTTTGCGACATATCTTTGGTTATGAACCTGTCTTATTTTATTAGGTGTATATAATGAAAATTTTTCATGTTATATATTTAACCTCATAATTTTGATGATATTTAATGTTTCATTTGATTTTATGATTTATTTGGGATTTTGATTCAAAATATTACCAAAGTGGTTTTTTATTTTCATTTCTCTTATATTTCGAAGAGACATATGCCTTATACCACACTTTGTTTCATTTTATGTGGTGTATATAATATGAATAAATTTATTTTATAATACTTATTAAGATATTTATAGAGATTTACATATCTATAAGATGTTATTTATATAATGGGTATTATGAATCAAATATTACCAAAGTGGAAAATATTTTGATATACAATCCCATAATCCATCTGGATTGTTTATGAATATGCATTCAACGATTAATAATATAATATATCACTAAATAAATTCATGTATTTTAATATCCTATATATATTTCTAGTTAATAAATGTTTTCCTTTTATTTTCCTCTTTTATGATCAAAACAGATCAAAAAGAATATTTTTAAAGAAAAATTAATTAGTTATCTCCTCGATAAAGATCACCCTCTCTTCCAAATCAGTGTTTTGTAATAGTGTTGTAATTTTTTTACGATTCCTAGATGATATTTTAAATTAATTTTCTACATTATATATTTTTTATTAAATATTTTAAGGGATTTTTCATGTCATTTTTCAAATAGGGTGCATTAAAATTATACAAAAAATTTGAAAAAAAACCTGGCTTAACTCCTACAACATGGGTATAATTTCAATCAGATATTTCCAGTCAATATTTTAAAGATCACTTTATATGTTTTAAAATTAAATTTGAATAAAAATATTTTTAAAATGGTTTGTGAAATTTTAATTTCATAATGGTTATTTTCAATGTAAAAAGGTTATATTCCTCCGTAAATGTTTTAATTTATTTTTAAAGATTCTATTAAACGATTCAACATTTATATTCAAAGAAAATTCTTTTGAAAATAATTAATGAATTATTAGTTTTAAAAATAAATTGATTTCAATATTAAAATTTTACATTGCTAAATAATAATTCCTAGTGATATTTTTAAATAATTTTAGAATTAAAAAGACATCCTTTGATGTTACAAAAGATTTACTATAGATAATATCATGTGAAACCATCATTTTTATTTATCTTTATGGTTTATGATAATAATTAAGACTTGTTTCATATACCAATTACTTTTCCATGAGTCATTCTATGAGTAATTGATTAACGTTTTATGAAATGGTTTTCTTTTAATAGGATCTATTATAATAAATGTTTTATGTTCTTTTTGAACACATATATATCTTTTCATTATGTGATGAATGATAATTTATAAACAAAGATGTCAATTTCGTTAAATTTAATGAAGTTAGTCAGTATGTAACAAAAGATAGTGGTCTCATTATAACTGAGGATGCATGGGACCTATATATCCCTCTAATTCATTGTGTAAATATTGAGATCTCATGAGGAAAAAAATACTATAATAGGGAGCGAACATAATTTAATAAGGAAATTTTCTAGAAATATAGTTATGGGATTGAACCATAACTACTATGATGATTTGGGAGTTGAAATAAATCTACTATTATTGTCTTGGAAATGACTCTTGGCTAACAACGATACGAATTTCTACGAAAATGTGTTCCAAAATTCGTTTACTTATGATAATGTTTTTCTCTCATGGATTATGTAAATTGATTATTTAATTATTCAACTAATATAAACTATATTGACTTATTACATTACTCACATTTATGTTGTTTGATTTGTAATTTATGGTATTCAAATGTTAAGACCATGTTTTAATAACCTTATGATCATGTTATTCTTATATGGCCATTGATATCTACAGTGTTTATCCTTAGTGAATCTAATATTACCTGTAATTATTTTTTATTCCACATTATAGGAAGAAATATATTATTCATGATAGGACTAACAAGTGTTCTAGATGTGGATATATTAGTGGTGGAAGATGTATTTCATCTAAGAACCATTTTTTTATAAGATTGTAAATTCACAGGACATAAATTTTTCTTTCAGGGAAAATTAAAAAAATTAATTAATATTCATTTATTAATACGTAATATTATTGTATGAGTCATTTTGGATAGTAAATTTTATTTTATATCAAGGTTTAGTCGACCATTACAAGATATGCTGAGAAAATGTTATTGAAAAACAATAGGATAATACTAAGTATATGAGAAGGTCATAAGTAATGATAAATAAAAGAGTGTGGTTTTCATACATATACATCCCAATCTGGATACTATAAGTGGATGTGATTCTAGAACAGAGGAACGTTGGGGTAATAACTCTGAAAAAGGCACTTTATGTGTGATTCGAGATTTTTTAAGAACATGAGAATGGTCATTAGTGTATACGTAGTTTCACACTCTTAAGGGATATGATTTTTAAATTAACAAAGACATTTGATCAATCATGATGGAATTAAATAATTATAATTAATGGAATCAGTTAATCCTAGTGATTCATATATTGAAAATATTTTTCCATTATTTAGACACCTAATAAGTGTTTTTTGTTATTATATCATTTTCCATGAAAATAATTATTGATTACACTATGATATTTATTTTAGTCAATGGATATAACCCGAATGAAATGAGTAAATTTTATGCGTGAAAAAAGTTAAATGAATATCTTTTGGGTAAACAAAATGTAATAGGATCTTGAATAGAAAATAATATTTTTATGCTCGCTAAATATTCTCATGAGACGAATCATGATGAAATTATAAATGATAAAAGGTGGGAATAATGTTTTGTTGAGTCCATCATAAGGAAATTATCACATTATCTTAATGGTTATATTGATCTCTTAGTTGTGTAGAAATGGATCAGTACCATTGAAAGCATGTTTTCCATTGTTTAGTGTTCTGATCATAAATAATTCATTATTGTTGTATACCATTTGAATGGATAAATGAAAAAATGGTGTAATTTTATCAAGAATATGATTCTACAAGAGGAAATTGACCCCATGGAATGGGCTGATATTAATATTTTTTTAAATATGTACAGTCCTCATATTATTTTCATGGTAAAAGAGAAGGAATTCATTGGGTTATAACTGAATATTGAAGAATCATATGGTACCTTTGAGGTGAATTTTATAAGACATACAAGGTATTTTACTAGTATTATCATTTAAATTGAAGTATATTTTGAATAATTCTTCAGTGGATTAAAACCTATTATATAATAAGACATCTCAATAGGGGACTTAGGTTGATATGAATAATTGTTTTGATATTCCCTCAAGGTGGATATGGATACTATGGTTACTCATTAATTTCATGGTTTTGATAAGAGAATAATTGAATAATTGAAAAAAAATCCACAAACTATCACGAAAAGAATATGAACTTTCAATTATTTTAAAAGGCTGTAAGGAAATATGGAATAGGGTTTCTTAAGGGGACTAATAAATGTTTTATTTGTTCGATTAAAGGCAATTTTGTAATTTATTACTGAAGTGAAGGGAAGAAGTAAACTAATGATGCGATTAGAGACAGAGATCATTAGAATGCACATATAATGCCATATTACATTAAAAGGTAAAGTACATATTCAATATCATAAATGGTACACAACAAGAAGTTTTTTTAATGATACATGGAATGATGAGTTTCATCAGTTTCATGTGTTACACACAAGTTCTATTTTTATTAGATAATAATATCCTATTAATATTATTATGTAACATTATAGTTTTAAAATATCTATTTTAATAATGGGTATACAATATATTAATTTAATCTTGGAAATATGTTTTACACATTTATTTATAATAATTTTTTTGGTAAATAATTAATTTTAAATAAAAGTAAATCCATTTGGAAAATATAAGGAAATATTTCATTAAACCACTATTTAAATGAGCAGAAGACTGTCTTATACCAATAAATTAAACTGGTCACACATTGTGGATTTTAATGAAATATTTATATAGTATATTCAATATACTATTTAACATTCATCCAAGGTGTTTTATGTACAAGATATAAAAATAAATCTAATTTTACGCATCATAATGTACATTTTTAAAAAATAAGTTCTATATCTATTTCAAGACACACTTACTTTAAAATTAATTTTATCAATTTAATAACATATATTTGAAAAATTAAAATAAAATTTTCAAATTGGAATATAAAATTTTACTTTGGGTTCAATACATGATTTTTTTAGAAAAATATTGATTTTTTCAGTGAATAATTCCTATTTTTGTTAAACCATTTTTTATTTTTTATAAATTAAGTAATTTAAAAGAATATATATTTTTGAATATGTTTTAATTAAATTAGGAATTATTTCTTTACATTTAATCCATATAATTAATTTTTAATAAACTTCATATTTAGTTTTAGTATAAGTCCTTTTTAGTTTAAAAAAGCGTTTTACTAAAAATTATTATAAAATGTATATTTTTCTATCATTTTAAGTTAATTGAAAAATTACATAATGTGTAATTTTAAAAAAATGTATTGAATATATTGTGATTTAATTCTTATTTATCTTCATATAAATATTATTATTAGTCATAGAGTTAAGATAAAATCAATTTTTTTTTTAAAAAAAATACTATTCTTAAAAACTTGTTTCCACACCGCATTTGTAGGATTAATATTAAAGGGATTTTCATCACATATGTGAGATTAATTTTTAAAAATTGAGTCTTTATTTTTATTAATAATAATTTATAATGAATAATAGGTGAAACATAATTGTTTACCGATGTGATTAGTGAAAATAAATCAAAATTAATCACAACTATTATGGTAACAATGAGTTCACCAATTGACTTATATTTTGAAAGTATTGGTCTAATTGACCTATAAACATGTAATGAACCAATTAGAGTTCCATATTTCAACCTTATAAATTCGATTATCTATTATTGTTCATTATTTATTCCTTTGTCTAGAAATTGTTTTTGGTTCACCAAACATTCATTTGAAAAATTCCATATGTTTCCTCTCCCCCACATATAAAAGGCCTCCCCTATCATCCTCTGAGGACCCCTTAAAAACATTTTTTTTTCAAAAAATACCTAACAATTAACTTATCCAATTCCCTAATATCTACCTATATTCCCTAATTTTTGTATAATTCCAACCAATGAAGTCCATTGGAGCAAACCAAATTGAGATACCTGAGGAAGAGGTGACATTCATCAATATACATTTTTTTCACCCCCAACATAAACTATTCATATACCATGATTATTTAATAATGTATTATCCTAAAAAAACTTATCTTTTTTTAATGTTATGGGAATATACATAGATTTTTCTTTTGAATTTATGGGAATGGTGAGAGTGTGAGATATAGGATTTCAAGCTAACAATGGTGAAATCTCAAATTTATGGCTTCTTCATTGATTTCATAAATGGATTCGTTCAACCACGGTTGGGAATAAACATTTATGGTTGATCATCACCTATGTAGAGATCGAGGAAAATAGTGAACATTGGGAAGCATCTTTCTCAAGAAGTAAGGGTTTATCCTTTGCGGAGTTTCTATTAGGTTAAACATATCCATTCAAGGTGGACTGTCCTCGATCCATGGATATCTCAAGACATGAGAATGGATGTTTTGTGATTTGGGATGACCTAGAGGCTCTGAAATAAAGAATCAACCTTTTTGAAGTTCTCAATCCAAGGTAGAGTGACTAATTAAAGTGGGGATAAACCTTGGGCCTATTCTGATCGTAAGAACAGGGTCTCACACTATTGGAGAAATCGAGATTTGAAGCTAATCCTGACTGGAAAGGTGTATTTTCACATCATCATTCATTAAAAGGATGCGTTGAACATTTCACGGAACTCCAACAACATGAAACACAATCTAGGATGTCATAGATTATTGGATTGTGATACCAACATTGACCTCTTCAATATCAAGCAATAAAATGCCCAGATATGGTTAAGGATTCATGGATTGAACTGGGTGTATTGGCAACCAATGAACCTTAATGATATCGCCTCTTTCCAGGGCTCTCCTATCAAAATGGATCAAAGGAAATTAGAAGGGGAGCTTGGTCTATTGTCTCAAATTCTGGTGGACATCAATTTGGATCACAAGCATCCTACAAGTATATCTTTTTTGGAAATGGAAATAAATATGATGTCAAAGTAGTTTATGAAAATGTTCCTCCATTTTGTGATTTTTTTAAGGTATTTGGTAATTTTTTCTCCAATTATAGGGTGTTATAAAGGAATTTTATTTCCCCTTCCAATGTAATGGAATAGACTGAGGCCAATAAGGGTAGGAAGAGAAAAGCTGATGTTGTTGAGAAGAAGTGGGATCCTAGGAATCAATTTGGTCCCTCACAACCTAGGAGGACTCTATTTAACACCCCCCCTTAAAATGTCTCTATAATAATGTCTTCTACTCTGAAAAAGTTATGGCATGAGATTGTTGAGGTATAGGAAAAGGAAAATAATGAGCTACCTTTCTCACCTTCCATGGTGGGTTCTGGAACAATCCCTCTCACAAGAACAGAAATGATTGAAAACCTGATCATGTTAACTGAAATTTTAGATGATATCTACAACTTGGAATGGAAAATACAAAGGGAAAAGGATGAAAATTTAATTTTTTTGATCTATCCAGGGACATCGGTGTGCTGATTTGGTCAATGTAGGATGATGTTGCGTTTAATTCCTTTTCATATAGTATCCTAGTAGTTACTACTGCTTCCTCAATTCTTGAAAACTCTTGCCTTTTCTCTAAGGATGTTTTGGAGGCATGGAACACAAAGTGTACAAGCAAGGAGGTTGATAATTTTATCAGTCATGCATCTAATAGTGTTACCTCTAATGCTCTTAAAACATCAGGTCTATAATATGGGCAGGACATTTTAATTTAGGAACATGAGGATGGTCTGGCTAGTCCCTCCATGGTCTTTACACCTTCTATAGTTTCTAGTCCACAGATCGGGTCCCCAGAACTTGTTGACCCTGGACCAGATGGCTCTGCTCCAAGGACTAACTTCAATCATGATTCTCTCACAAAAATGGCCAGTTCCTTTTTTAGATAGAAACTCTAAAAATCTGTAGGATAGTGCTTCCGAGTTCAATGACCTTTTGTAGTGCACTCCCACCCCCAAAAGGAAGGTGGATCGGCCTAGTAAAAATGAGGAGAGATAACAAGAGGGGATCTTTCTCAGGTTTTAGATTTAAATGAATATACATTTTTGGGAATTTCAAGGGGCTAGGGAATATGTAAACCACATGTTCAATTAACCTCCTTCACAAAAAACACAAGCCAATTGCCATAGGTTTGTCTGAACCTAAAAAGGGTTTCTCATCCATCATTTTAATGTTGTAAAATCTGGTTTTTCATCATATTGACACTAACAGGTGACCATCTAAAGTCAAAAGTATCTGGTTCTTAGATCATGTTTCCCTAATCAATGTCTTCATGGTATGTTCCAGTGATTCTCTTATAACATTCTCCTTCATCCTTCTTGGTATCTAGCACTCATGTTCTTTTGTTTTTTATCATAATAGTTACCATGACCGAATAAGTCTATGGTGTCACATGGGAACCTTAAATTCCTCCATTACCAATCCTTGGATTATTCTGGGTGACTTCAATTCAATATTGCATCCTGAAGATAACATCAGTTCAGCCAACAACTCTATTTCCTCCAAGGAATTCATATCATGTTTTAATCAAAATGATCCTATCGAATTCAATATAGTTGCTGAAAAATACACCTGGTTTAGGAAACATATGAAAAGCTTCGTTGCCACTAAAATTGATTGGAATTTTGTTAATTGTGCTTATTTGAATGCATAGAGATCTATTTCATTCAAAACCCTTCCTTGAATCATTTTTTTACCATCACCCAATTTTGGTTGATCTCATAAAATGTGAGTCCATGTATCTATTTCTGTTTAGATTCAACAAGGATCGGGTCACTAATCTATAATTCAAGGTTATTATTTAGAACACACAGAACACTATGAATTATATAAATGATACTTTTTCTTGTATCACCAAACTCAAAATTCTAATGAATACTTTGCTGCTTTTGGGTAAAGATCGTTTCATCTCAATAGACTTAGATATTTCATATCACGAGGCTTCCCTTCAGAATGTGCAATATCACAATTATATTCATGATATTTCTTGTGGTCTGTCTGTTGAAGCTGAGTTTTCCTCTAAGCTCAAAAATCTCCTCAGTATGAAGGATGATTTGCAAAGGGACACCTTCCAATCCAATTGGTTATAGAATTAGGATAGAAACCCCAATTTTTTTAATTCCCTTCAAAAAATTTGGAAAGTTTCCAAGACTCTTCGCCCTCATTAAAAATCGTGATCTTTTCAGGGACAAGAGAAAGGACATTGCATAGCATGTTCTCTACCTTTTCAAGGATATCATCATGGGGTCATCCCTTAACATTGATCATGTGGAAGGGGTTATTCCATGATTGGTGACTCAGTCAGAAAACTCTATTCTCACTTATTAACCACTGGAATCAGAGATCAAAGATGATGTTTTCTGTCTCAAATCTGAAAGTTCCCATAGTCCAAATGATTTGGTAATTTCTTCTTCCAATCCATTTTGGAGATTATTCAATTGGATTTTTTTCAGGATTGTTACCCAATTCTTCAAATATGGAGTTCTTCCCTATGTATTGAATGCTCAATTCCTTTCCCTCACTCCAAAAGTGAATAATGCAAATGGGATTCATCTTTTTTAGGCATGTGGCTTTGGTCAACACCATTTAAAAGATTATTTGAAAAATTCCTGCCAATCGGATCACCACCAATTCTTGCAAGATTGTCTTTTCCAAATCGTTTGGCTTCATCAAGGGCATATAAATCCCGGATTATCTTATTATGGATTTAGAGTCTGTAAATATTCTTAAAAATATGACCAAGGGGTAATATTTCTCTGAATCTTGCTGTGAGAAAAGACTATAACACAATGAAATAAGAATCTGTAAGACTCTCAATAATTTTTTATTTGTTCATATTTTCATTAATTTGGTCATGAACATTTTGGCCCAGCTCATATCTCAGTTCTCATTAATGGTTCACTTGAAGGATAAATTGAATGATCCAGAGGGGTCAGGCAAGTGGATCCCTTAAATGCAGTGATCTTCTCTATTATTGAGGATTATCTCACCAGATTTCTCTCTATCATGGATGGTAATGGAAAAATGATGTATATTTATTATTGTAGGGGTCTTATTTCCCCTCTCCATCATTAATATGCAGATGATATTATCCTTTTTACATAGGGGGATAAGGGAAACACCAAGATCATCAAAAGATCTCTCTTTATTTATATTTTATCCACTTAATTTAATTGTGTTATAAATAATTATAAATATGTTTTGAATTTGTTTTAAAGTGACTTAAGTAGTATTTATTTATATTTTATCCACATAATTAATGTTCAATCATATTTATGTTTTTCTAGTATAAGTTAGATTTTGGGTAATAAACGTTATTTTTAAATGCACTTTTAAAATGAATAATGACTATCCTTTTAAATATATTAAAACAATACCTAATGTGTAATTTTTTAAAATAAATATATATAAAATATATCATTAAATATTAATTTAGTTTTATACAGTTATTATTATTTATCTAATAGTTAATAAAAAATCATGTTTTCTAAAAAAATACACTTCTAAAACCATGCACTACACCCGCGTCCGTGGGTTGAATCTTAAATTAAATCATTCTACATATATGATTGGAATCTGAAAAAATGGAATCTAGATTTAGAATAATAATAATTTTTAATTTTTAATATGGTGAATTAAATATTTTTACAACAGATATGAGGGAAAATTAATAAAATTAATCACAATGATTAAGGTAAAAATGAGTTTATCCAGTGACTAATCATTAATAATAAAGGAGAAAATAACCTATAAACTTATCAATAAACCATTTTATGGAAACATTTTGACATATAATTTATAGAATTTATTTTGATTCTTTTTTAGGGAATTTGGTAGGTAAAATCATGGGTTTACCTAAATTTATTTTGGAAAATAAATATTGAGTCATCTCCCACACTTATAAAAAGATTCACACTCTACTCAACTTTTCACTCCTTAAATACTAATTAGTTCATCCAAGTCCTACCCAAGTAATGTATCCAATTCTATCCACTCATCATATATCCCTTGAATTATCTAAAAATATAAACCTAGAAGGCCTTTGGTGCAAACAAAATGTATTTTTCAAAAGAAGATGTGATATTCATCAATATAATAATTGTTTTATTTCATTATCCACCTTTTTAAATTTTTATTATACAATGATTATATAATAATATTAGTATAATAACTATAAATAGATGTTTTTATGTTATGGTTATTACCAACACTCAAACACACTTACATCAAATTGGTTACGCTATCATTATGAGTATAGTGGATTGCTGCCTCATGAAACGATGTTGTTCATTTTTACCATACCCCCTCTCATAGTAGTGAATAGTAATGTAAATACTATTTATATATTGTATTTATGAAATTTATAAAATTATCATACCTATGGATTAATTATATCATTTACATTTTTTTACATCCCATACCATAGAGGATATAATAACGTCGCTTGTGTGTACAACACACTACCGCCTCAGAAAATGATTTGAAGGGTGTTTCACTAACATGTTACAAGGAAGATAAAATGGGTAACTATAATAAAAATATATGATATTAAATAAATTATTTTAATATTCATGACATTTTTATCATTATCTAAATATAATATATCATTTTATTTCTTAAATTCTCACACACTGAATAAGTGATAACCTCTTTCCTTGATGTGTGCACTACTGCCTCCTTGAAGTGATGTGATTCATTTTACATCAAAAGAATTATATATTTATGTATATAATATTAAATATAATGGTAGTGCGGGAATAATTATTATTCATTTAATATAACATATTAAAAACATTCTATGGATAATGACCATTGAAAAATGGAAATGTTACTTTTCTATATGTATGACCTAATGTCTCTATCATCGTAAAGTTAGTTAAATTTTTAATTTCCATATTTAATGGTTTGTGTTAAAACAATAATTTATGTTTTAATATTACAACTAGTTAAGGATTTTTATTGAAGATGCATTTAGTTAATGACCTTTATGTCATTATCAACCAACCAAAGTCATTTATGACACATAAGATGAATATGGTCAAAACATTGGACTTAAACATAATTGATTATAAAATTATATTAAAAAGTTTATACATTAAATAAAAGTAAAAGATAATATTGGAAAAGGTTTTCATTAACTAACATAAATAACCTAATATTATTATTATGGATGATAAGGTATAAGCATAACAAATTAGAGTCTAGGTAATAGTTCTTCTTATATGACATATTTTTTATGGAATATTCCATATTCACCACTTTTTTTGATGTGTGGTGTATATTCTAAAAATTAATGGGTTATATTATTTTGAAACATAATTTTATTTGGATTTACATATCCATTCTAGGATCTATTTTACATGTGGTTTTTGATTTCAATGTTACCAAAATTTTGAAATATTTTTATCTAAACATTCCTTATATGAGATGTTTGTTATGTTATAAACTTGTAATATTTAATGAGGTATATACACTACAAATTTGACTTGTAATATCTTGAATTTTCATATTTTCATGATATTATAAATGATATTGTTTCATGGGAATTGGGATTTGAAGTTACTAATGTGGTAAGCATCTTTTGTTACAATCTCATAGTTTATCTAGATTGATTACCATTAAGTCCCTAGTGTTCAAATATTATAATTCTTATTAATTATATTATATTGTGGTTATTCATGATATTTTAAAGTAATTTTATGATTTTACCACACATTGGTCCTAAAATAAATGATAATGTTCTTTTATGAAATCCCGACATCATTTCTCTCTTCGCTCGGGAATATGTTTTCTTCTACAAACCTTGTTTTATAAAAAAAAATTCAAAATTTTTTTAAATGGTTTTTTACAAAATTAAATTGATATTTTATTTGAAAAATGACGTGATTTATTTTTTAAATATTAATTTAAATTACTTTCTTGGTTCTTTTTCATATTAAATTATTTTCAAATTGTTTTATGTTTAAAAACATTATTTTTGATATGAAAAGTGTTTTTCCTAAAAAATGATTCTAATTATATTTATTATGTTATTTAAACTCATACACCTCAACAAGAATTATTGTTACATATCCTGAATTAGGGATATTTCATATTGATACCATCATATTTCTCTCTCAACATAGAATATTTTTGATTTGAATACATTATTACCCATTTCATTTCCATATGTTATTTATGTTTTCTAGATATGATTATGGAACACATTTATTTTCCATGGGTTAATAATGTCTTAATGATATTTTCATGTAACCCATTTTGTTTCCACAGGTTAAAAATGGTTTATATATATTTTCATGGAATCTTCATTTCTATAGGGTATGCCATGTTTCAAAGTTATTTTTATAGATCCTGTGTAGTTTCCAAAGGTTAACCATGTTTCAAAGAATTATTATGGAACACAATTATGTTATATCAGTCAACCAAGTTTTATAGATATTATTACATGACATGTTTCCTTTCAACAGGTTAATCATGTTCTACAAATAAAAATGTTTGTTAAAATGAGTCATGATGAACTGAATTCCTTAAGTGTTTTATTCATTATTTAGTTCTTGGATATTATAAATTATGTGTGAGTCCATATAGCATAGGATGATCCCATTAAAGATTTATCAATTGGTGTACCTATATAGAGCTCTAATGCAGTGGGTAATGATTATATAATCTGGAAATAATATAGAAATTCATCTATATGGTTATTCCAATATATATAATTTCTATAAGGGGTATTTAAGGGATCTATATGTATTTTTTGAGATCATGATCAAAGATGAAAATATTTTTTAGATATACTTTATATAACTTTATGATGTTTCATTTAGTCAATATTGATTTCACATTTCACATGATTGTTGATTCTAATGAATTTTTCCTTTTTAAATTATGTATCACATGTTTTCATGTTTACATTTTCATTTATTTATGACTATGAATATTCATAGTTCATATTCATGTAATTTGATAATGTCTTCACACTATTATGCTCCCCTTATCCTCACAGATGACATTCATTTTTCAATGAAAACGTTTTAACTAATGTTGAATTTCAGATCCATCCTCTTATGTTTTCTTTTCCCTAGATTATAAATAATGAGGTTTAATTAATTACTTCTAAAAATTATTTGAAAAGGATTATTTTGATGAAATAATGTGAATTAAAAAAATATGGATATAATGGGATATTATTTTCATCATTATCAACCAATTATTTATGATTACATATTTATGTGAGTTAGTCCTAATTATCATAATCTCTAAAACTAAAAGTTAATATTGGTTTAAAATGATTTATTTTTTCCATTGATGTTTGTTGGTTCAGATGAAAAAAATCGATCTCAATTATCCAAATCATTTATGGAAATGTAATGTTTGTGATTTTAGCCTCGAATCGGTGAGTTCAGGTTATGGATTGTTTTATCACCACCCAAACTCTAGTGTTTCAAATTATGTAAGTATGGGAAATATTCGAATCAATTCTCCAATACATTTCATAATGACCATTATAATCCAAAAAAACCAGTGATGAAAAAATAAAGAGAAAAATATTATTCAATCACAATGTTTAAAGTAAAGACTGCTAATTAGGGAACACTTACACCCTATCTTAGTTTTGAAATTTTTGTTTTATTTATTATGAATGATCCTAATAGAAGTCATATTTTTCATGCAATTTGTGAAATTTTTTTATGCTTTTGAGAATTGATTATCAAATATTACACGGATTCAATAATAATGAAATCATATTTGATATTCTATCAGTGTAATGATGATACTAATCCTCCAATATATATTTTTTGGATAATAAAGATTTTATTTTAGAAAGAAATGGTGTATTATCATTTGTATGTGTATATATTTCTTTGTATGATTAACATATTATTTATGGACGCCATCATGGATTTATGATATTATGTTTGATCACTTGTTTAATGTCTTAGACACAACTTTTTTGGTTCTATATGATATGTCGTTTGATGATTAATGAAATTATTGGAAACATGTTTTGAAATAACACTATTCGGACATTTAATTTTTTTGGTTGAAAAAATTATTTGACAAATAAGTCATTTCTATTTTTTGTGAATATGATTAATGGTATTTTTAATATTTATGGTTTATATTATATTTTATTCGATGGTAATTATGATTAATTTCAATTTCAATAGGTTTGTTGAAATAAATTATTATAGAATTCGATGAAAGGATAACCTACAAATTGAGAGACAACTCTTTGCATCAGAAAGGGCTACGGGCCATGAGCCCACAACTAAAGTATGAAAATGGTATGAAACCTACCACTAAAGAACATGGAAGAGTAGTTCTCATAAGAAATCATAAAGATAGATATTTATGAGTATATATTTTGTTTCCTGGTATGTAATCATGGTAAGATAAATATTAAAAAATTTAAGGGGATTCAATAGTCATTATACATACTAGAATGGAAATTGAAAAACATAACCTTATATTTTGTCCTCAGACTCCCCAAAATTTATAATGGAAGCAATTCTATGTTGTATTTATTTTATCACAATATGAATTCATCACAAATCACCTCTATCGGGGAATACATATATTTGGATAAACATTCACGATTAAATATTAAGTGGAAATGATGCATGGAATCCAAGATTCTATTATATAAATTGAGATATGATCATTAAAATGAAGTTATAAAAAAGAATTTAGTAGGACCTAGATACATAATAATGATATAGACCAACATATTATCCTCATAAATACCTTTAATATAGGGGAAAAATTCGAACCATAGAGTATATTCTAGTATATTATTCTATTCATCTCAAAGAAGTTTGGATGAACACCTACCTCTAGTTAAGTTTTTTACAACAGCAGCTTTGACTCAATAATTTTGACTGTTACTTATGATGAAATCTATAGAAAAAGTGTAGAAGTCCAATGTGTTGTAAGTAATATAGAGAAATAATAATATTGGGTCCTGATCTATCAGAATAAATGGATGATATGGTTATATTTATTAAATTGAACATAATTTTGGCACAAGGATGATAGAAAATTTATTCTAATAAGCATCGATCTGATACAAAATTTGATGCTATTGAGAAGGGTTTTCTATGAATTTCTATATGGAAGATATAATGGAAAACTAATCCCTTGAAATATTAGTCTCTTTGAAATTCTTGTTTGTATTAGAATGGTAGAATATCTATTGCTGCTCCAATAAAACCTCTCTCATGTTCATGAAATGTTCAATGTATCTCTCTTGAGGTAGTACACAACAAACCATTTTCATATATGGATGTCAAAGGTCATACCAATAGAGCATGATATTTATTATGGGGAAGTAACATTGTATATTTTGGATTGTAAAGAGAATGTTTTTTGAAACATGACCACTCACCTGGTTATTGTTCTCTGCTAAAACAACTGTCTTGAGTATGATACCTGATTCCCTAAGTATGTAATGATGAAGAAATATTCTTAGTTTTTTTGAATTGAAGTGATTAATTTTTAGTGGGAAGTTAATTTGATAGGGGGTAGAGTGTAACAACCTTATATTTTATAAAATATGATGTTTCAAATACATTTTATTTAATGGATATATTTTGGTACATGAAATACCATCTTTTAACAAGCTTGATCATATTTCTAATATTGTTATTCTAACATGACTATTATAAACATGCCATTAATTTTTGATATATGAATAGAAATACCCACATTTTTATAAATATATAATAACTTTTTTAGAAAAATTAAATATATTTATTAATTAGTAATAAATTTTTTTAAATTCTATATATTATTCAAAAATATATTTTTATCATAAAATAAATTTTTGTGAAAATAAGACATTGTATATTTGTGGAGTGTTTCCATTAGAACAATGCTTTTCTTCACATATCTGGGTTTAATATTAATATAATTTCATCCACATCATTGAAAATAATTTATATAAATGGATATCATATTATTTATCATTATTATTAATAACATAAAATAATTTATAATAATTGTTTTCCATTTTTAATAGTAAAAATAGTAAAAATTAATACCCCTTGTAATGAGAAAACTGGGTTTACTATGGAATTAAACTAAAATGATAATTGTTAAAAATGAACCGAAAGATTTAAAATTACTATTTAATGTCCATTATAGACTATTTAACCTATAAAGATTTATAATGTCACATTTTGTAGCCTTTTGGCATGTGAAAAACATCAGAACATATGATTCTTTAAAAAAAATATGATGTGTGTCTTCTCCCCCACTTATAAAAGGGAACATAATTTCTTGTCTTATTCAAACATAATTAAACCTTTGGTTCTTACAATAAATACCCAAATAACAAAAATAATTCCTTAAAATAATCCTAGAGGCCTTATTTTTATTACTAAATCCACGTAATAATTCTTGAGTTATAAACCTAAATATGTTCTCTAATGAAGTCATAAAATTCCTAAACTGGTTTTTTTGTTTGATTTCATCCTATAAATACATAAAATAATATTAATCTGTGGTTATATAATAACATGATAATATAAAATATAATTAGTTATTATTATGTTAATGTAATTACCTACATCCACATCTACTTTAATCATGATGGAAATGAAATTGCCGATCTTTTGTAAGGTGGACTACCGACTCATGGATCGACTTAATTAATTTTCCATCAACACTTATCACATTTTGATATAATGATATATTCAAAGTATATATATATATATATGATATTTATGATATAAATATACCAATAAAATTAAAATATCACATCTACCTTCTTACCTTATAATGAATTAGAAAACAATAACATCAATCATATGTATGGCGGACTGCCACCTAGAGAAACCATTTGAATGTGTTTTTCATTCATGTGTTAATTGGATTATTGTAAAGGAAGATTAAAATATTATATATTAAAATAATAAAGTTATTATAATTATATATTTTTGATATTATATAAACATTCATTCATTCTATTATGTGGGTGGCACGATAACATCACTGGTGTGTATGGCGGACAACCACCACATGAAGCGATATAAATCATTCATAAATTATGCTTTACATTAAAATAAATAATGATATGTTTAAATAAAATATTATATATATATATATATATATATCTATTAAATGAGAATGATTTTCTTATGTTATAAATATATATATATATATATATATCATTCCTTTCATCAATCAAGAAAATGGAAATATTGTTCATACATATGTATGGTCTACCGTCTCCATGAACAATGTACTTCATTTTATATATATAACATTTATAGATTCCTATAAACAAATATATTTTAAATATATATAATAATTATATAATTTTTAGCATTCGGTAAATTATGTATTGACGAAAAAAATTAGAGGACTCAATATACCAAATTAGAACATACATGAAAACCAAAGTACTCAATACTGAAAATGATATTTTAACAAAGAATTGATAATAAATTAGTAATAAAATATCATTCGTAAATCATATATGTTATGATATATATCATTATGATTATTTAATAGATTTATAATTATCATATATATATATATATATTATAATACATGTTATAATTTTTATAAAGGTATTCGGGAGTGAAGGTAAGGGATTTCTATATCAGTGCTTCTTCTATGGGATATATATTATGTTTTTCACATATCTTCTTTTATGACGTGTAGGGACATCCACCATGAGTCTTATGATTCTAAATATTACCAAAATGATATGGTATGTTCATTATTACTTAATTTAATTAATACTTATGTGTTATACACCTATTTTTTGTATTGTATTTATACTACCCATGAATGAATTTTATGACCCCCTCTATGAAATTTATATTTATTTAAATATCAAATAATATTTTTTTCATGAGGCTTGTGATTCAAATGTTAAAAATGGGGTAACTATTTCATGTTACACAATCTTCTTTTAATTAATATTTTCTATCATTATGATTCCAATGATGATATATTATGATATATATCTCAAAAATACATTTATTTTATTCTCATCTCATTATTTCCATATAATAAATATTTTCCATTCATTTTTCTCTTTTAAAAAATAAATATATTGAAAGAGTTTTTGTAATGAAAAAAAAATTAATTATCTCTTCAGTTGGAAATCCTTTTTATTATATATACATGTTTTCTAAAAATGTATTTGAAGAGAGTTTAAATGTTACTAATTATTAATTAAAATAATTTTAAAACATTATTGGATTTTAATAAATTGTTTTATAATTAATCTTCACGAATGTTTTTAAATAGGAACAATTTAGATTTTATAGAAAATGTTAATGTAATATTTTTTTTATGAATATGATGTTAGTATAATTTCTTGACACCACGAATACACAATGTTTTAAATCATTCGTTACATGATTTTATAGTTATTTTAAACAGGGCGTTCATAATGTTTTATGTACTTTTTGTTATAAAATTTTGATTTTCACAGTGAAAAGGTTATTTTCAATAGGAAATGTTTTATATGATTATTAAATATTCCTTAATATGTTTCAATTTATATAATAATACCTTGATATATTTATCAAATATATTTTCTAAAAACGTTATTTATTAGATAACTTGTGTTGCAATAACAACCTTATAAGAACTGGGAAATATTATTAAAATATTAGATTCCCATTATAAAAGAGACATTAAATTGGAATGGATGAATAAAAAAACTAATTTGTATAAATGTCCAAATAAATATGAACTTATTGATACGATCTTAGAAAATGATCACACATTTACTTAGTAATGTCATTTTATTCTAAAATAATATATTTCTCTTCAAAAATGAGTTTTTTATTATTTTTTTGAGTGAATATTAATTTATAGAAGTTTCATATAATTTATTTTTAAAAATAAATTTCATTTTTAAATTCATCATTACAAAATTATCTTGATTGTTTTTGTAATTTTCTAAATACATCTTTTTTCAATAAGTCTTAAAAAAATTATTAACGATTTTTTATATGAATGTTTTTACCGTGTAAAATTATTTTTTGGATGATTTTTAAATATCGGTTAGTCTATATTTAATTTCAGTAATACATTTAAGGTTTTTGAATTTTTTTATATATTAGAATTTAATATAAAATAATTTTATTTTAAAAACGAAAATTTTAGAAAAAAATGTTTTAATTGTGATTTTTTGGTTTTATTATAAATTAAATTAGAAAAATTATGTGTTTGGAATTTTTTAAAATAGATTCCATATTTTTAATTAGTGGGTCCAATTTTTATAGTAGGTCACTATTATATTTGGTCAATATGAATATTAACTATGGTATTATTTATTTAATCAATAAAGGGTAACAAGAGTCCCTCTAGATTAAAAATAAAATATAAGTCCATAATTTTTCATCTAATTTATTATTTTTTGAATTTAATTTGACTAATAAAAACTAAGGTTTATAATTGAGTTATTTAATAGACACTTTTCAATGAAAATTAATATGATATTATTAAAATCAATGAAATTGACAAAATGTCCAACTCTTATTTTAATAAGTATAATAGTTTCAATATGGGGTTTACCAGAATATATCCTCAACTATAAATATTATTTGGAATGATAAATTATTTATATAATTTAAGTTATTTTTTATATGTTTTAGATATTAAATAATTAACCTGAATTCTTAATAAACAATTATACCGTAACTATTCAGGTAAGAAAATAATCAATTAAATTATATTAAAAATATTATATGTAATAAAATTTGAGATATTTATGGTTATCCATGAATTATATAGATGATATTTACGTTTTATAAATTTAGTAAATCATGTTTTAGAATTTTAAATGTTGTATTCTTGCTTTCAAAAGTAGAATTAGTGAATAATATCAAAATTAACAATAATGATATTTTATGAGATTAATATTTTAATAAATTATGTAAAAATAATAAAGATATAAAAAAATAAATTATTTTATAGTCAAAAATACCAAAAATTGGCCATTTAATGTCCAATGGAGACTTTAGAAGTAAAAATTACAACTTTTTAATATTGAAAACGTTGTTACCATATTTAAATATAAAATATGTTGACTAAGTGTTAATCAAAATTTTAATGTTCAAAAATTTAACAAAACAAGTATAAAAACTATTCATTGATGATATTATAAACTTATCACATCTGATATTTTAATAAAGGGCCATTTTGTGGTATTTTATTGAAATGTAATTTAGTATACTTTAATTTTTTTTTGGAAATTTTAAATGTGCCCCTCCCCTCAATTATAAAAGGAATTATACTACCTCACTTAAATACAACACATGAATCCTTATTGATCAACCATAAGCTATAAATTTCTCTTCTGGGAATCCAAATACAAATTATACAGGTTCTTATTTTCTCCAAATTCCAACCGTATAGTTTTGTAGAGACGATCTAATGCTGATATATTTATGAAGAGGTAATCGTTATAACAGATAACTTTTTTGATACTTTCTTAAATACTATAATTATGTGAATATAACCATAAAATAATATAGTCAATATACTAAATATTCTGAAATGTTATTTTAAATATGAATGCACCATTTTACACCCTCGCTACCATCAAACAAAATGTAAATGTATCACTCTTATGTATGTAAGGGTTCCCGTCTCCATGAATTGACAAAATTAATTTTTTTACCATATTTTATGGATGGGTATTATGATGGGTTTATTGATAATATATAAAAGTTATTCTATAAATATTAATTTATATTTCCCTTCCTATCATCCTATAAAGCAATGAATCAAAACAGTGTTCATGTGTACCTATGGATTACCGTCTTTATGAAGGACACAATTAATTTTTATATATTTACAATCTATGAATGTTTATAAATATATGAAAAATTTATATATATAATTTTTATACTATTATTAAAAATAAATAAATTAATGGTCCAAGATTAAATTATATGAAACAATACTATGAAACCAAAACATGCTTGTAAAATGAAGTAGTTATCACCAAGAATAGCGATTCTAGGAAACAATTATTAATAAATGGGTGGTAAAATGTTATTAATTAATAATTAATGGAATGAAAAAACTGTGGTTATGGAATAAATGTATAATAAATCAATATTTTTTTATATGTGGTTTTAACGTGATAATTTAACGGCAAGACTTGAGATAACAGATTTATTATCTCAATTTACATACATTGGGGGAACCTATAAATCATTGATTATTTCATGATAAAATTATGTGTGGAAAGAATTTTTATTTCGTTATATTTTATATAAACATGTTTTATATGGAATTATAGTTTATAGAAAAAATCAATTCATTTTATTAACATCAAGGATGTGATCTTTGTAAGGCATTATTGTCTCACATTGTCTCTTTGGGACACATGCCTTATACACTATTTGTTTCTTTTGTGTGGTGAATATACATTCCATGAATATATTAAGTGAGTTTTATGTTAAAATTTTTGGGATTTACATATCCATATATGTCTCTTTCTTTCATGGAGAATATGATTTGATTGATAACAATGTGGTAATGTTTTTTTCACAGTCTCATTATTAATTGAAATTATTTATGATTAAGTTTCTAATGGAGGAAAATTTTCATCCATATTCTTGTTTTGAAAAAAAAATCGATTTTTTTAATATTCTTATATGAGCATATAATTCCATTTTACATAATTATTTCTCAAAAAACTATTTGGGATGTAATATTTTTATCATTTCCAAAACAAGGTACTTTTTGACTATTCGGAAAAAAGTACAGAAGAAATATCTTCTTGCCTATTACAACATGAACACATTTTCCTTCCATCAAGAATAATTATTGGTATTAAGTTTCCTATAAATGTACACAAGGATATTTTTAATGTAAATGTTTTCCTTTATAATTTCCTGAAATTTAAAAAAATATTTCTAAAATTGAAAGGATTTTTTTTTCAATATTTCTATCAAGTTATCTTTCAAAAAAATCTATTTATGAAAACAATATTTGATGTTACTTATGGTTTAATGGGGATATTATTCAAGGAAACTATTATAATTTATTATTTGAATATTTTATGTTTATGATGGATTTATTTTTATGGATTCGGTTTCATTTTCTTGAGTTATTTTGTGATGAAATATTTGTGAAACCAATTTATTTTTATTGGTTTGATATGTTGAATGATTTATCTTCTTATAGAACAGATATGTATTTTTTCATTATGTGTTTTGTGATAAATATACCTCCCACCAATTAATTAGGTAATGATTTATATCTCATGAGCTAGGTAGGGCTGAAATATGGATTAAACCGGGTTCAGTATTATAGGGGCGGTACGGATGGTGATCCATGTTCTGTAATACAGGGCTATAAAGGGAATTGAATGTAGTTCTATAATGGATGTTTTCATGAAATATTGTCTTGGTTATGAGACTTCAATATTGTTGAAATTATTTTATTCTCTTATTTCAAATTCCACAAATTCTAGGTGTTATGCCAATATTATTATCATGGCTCAAATTCTCTGATTTTGTTATGATTAATGTCTTATAGTATTAAATGATTTATTACATCATTCAAGATTATGATCTTTGATATGAATTGTATAATTTTCAAATGTTTTTTCATGTTCATATAACATTTTGATCATATTATGCTTAAAAATCATTATTAAATCCCTTGTTTAACCTTACTAAGAATCCGATATTACACCTTATTATGATTATTTCCCTAGAATATGAAAAAAGTTATTAGTTATGATATTTAAAAAAGGGTTCTACAAATTTAGAATAAGATATAGACAATATAGATTTTTTAGGAACCCGTTGATTATGATTCCACGTTTCCAAAGACACCATGCCAATATAGTTTTGGTGTGGAGTTATTATGTTATGTAATGGATTATCATCTAAAATGATGTAATATATATTAATGAAATGTATTTTTTTATAGTTGCTATTAGATAATGGTTTAGTAAGACTTTTGAGACTATAATGATAAATCCTTTGTAATATCCTAATAGGTAATACTATATAAAGCATAAAAACCTAATGTTTTTTTAATGACCAAGAATGACATAGGATAAACCTAGGGTTGCATTTATTTAAATGAATTCTTCATGAATTAGACATCATATCCAATGATAATAAGGTTTCCCACTTGAATTATTTTTTCTCACGTTATATTTTTTGTGGATTAGACAACAATTGTAAGAAATAAGATTCATGTTTATGGTAAATTGGATGGGAAACAGAATGATCTTCCACATGAAAAAATAAATTAAACTAGAGTCTGAAGGTGAAACCTTTTTAATATGTATAATGAGTAATATTGTCATATGGTGAATAATCTCATCTTTTATGAGTGTCTTGACCAATATAATGAAAGAGCAGTGGATGTTTATTGTGAATATAGATAAAATAATGTTCAATTTTACTCGTTTAAATAATGTGGGATGAGGGGTAAAATAGAATATTTCAATGGAACTGTAAGATGATTTTGGTGTGGAAAATAATAAAAACAATAATGTAATTGAAATGGAATAGTGAAATGTTTAGCTAAAAAATGTATGAGAATTATTATATTCATAAGGCTACATAGACAATTAAATGATTTAAATATGGAATGTCTACGAATTAAGAAAATAAATTCCCTAGGGGGTTTTTGTAAAGATAATAACAATAATTTTATGATTAAAGGTTATACTGATGATGATTGAAATATTACAAAAGACATATGAGATGACAGAAGAATTAAAGAATAAAATGATGAATCATGGTAAATAGTTTAATAATGTAGCGTAATTATTGAGTGTTTCTGAACTGGAATTAATGAATAATGTTATCGAACTATTTTAATGGTATTACAGAATTAATCACCTATATATTGGTCCAAAGTATAATTTTCTTATGGATTTTAAGGAATAAGTTTAATGGTTCTCGTAACCATGAAAATTGGATGAGATTGAATGGAGATATTTTTGGAGAACACATGATTAAGGGAAAGATAAACATCGATATGTTAATGATGTTGGATAATAGTTAGATAAAATATTCTTTATTAAATGTAAAATATTGATGACATCATAATAGATTATTTATATGATGTGAATAAGGATTATTTTATTTTGTATTGAGTTTATAAGTTTTTTTTAGTTGGAGGTCTGAGTTGATTTTCAAAATAATTCATGTTTTCAATAAGATTTTATGGCAATTAACATAAATTCCATGTTCCAAGAGAATAAACTATAAAGGTATTCACATGTTTAGTGAGTGAAAGTTATGATCTATGTTAAGAATTTTGTGCGATTAATGATAAGTGGATTTTTTAATTCTGGTGTCCTTATTTAGATTTTTTTATTTTAATCTTTTGGATGGTTAATAGGGGTAACCATTAATGAAATTGTTTTTATTGAATTTTGTATGATTCTTTAGTGATTATTGTATTACATAACCATATAGAAATTTATGTGTCTCAGATAACCATTTCTAACCATTTTTTATGATCATAACAAGAGAGATAAGGAACTACTTATTATTCTAATTTGGATACTATAATCCACTAGTATTTTGGGAATTTAATTTTATCTTCATTTCCTAGAGTTAGCGATAATATGAAAATTGATCAAGGCACTACAAAATAGTTATATTTTACTAATGATATTAAATGGAAAATATACATCATCTAAATTTATTTTGAAATAATAATTTTTCATAATATCATCATTTTGGATTATATCAATGAACTTTTACAAACCTGTTTATTCTATGGGTTTTTTCCATTATCATTATCTTGTACAGGTTCTCTTTCACTATCAATAAGTCCAGGGGGAGATGTTTTCTTATCCAAACCCAACATTTAATTCTATATTAATATTCTATATATGTTGAAATCTTATTATGATTTACATCATGTATCCTTAGTGTTTCCAGTATTCCATTTCTAAGAAAAATTTTATTATTCAATTGTACGATGTCAGTTTCTATAACTGAATTACCAAATATTAAAACTTTGGGAGCTAAGAAAAATTATTGGTGAAAATTCATTTTAAGCATGGTAGAATATAACACCCTAATACATTTACGAAATATATTTTTAAATAAGTTTATTTCGTTGATATCTTTAATTAAAGGTAATAGAAAGCTGAGATGTACCGTGAAATATTATTAAAATATTATATGTTAGTAAAAATCAAGAAATTGAATTAGAGGTTATAAATTGAAATATAAAATTTATATAAATGTCTATATCAATATGAATGTATTTGTATGTTCTTAAAAAATTAACATAGATTTTTTAGTAATGTCATTTTATGGTTAAAAAATAAACATTTCATTAAAAATGATTTTTTCCCATTTTTAAGAGGGAATATTAATTATATGATGTTTTAAAAAGTTTATTTTTAAAAAATAATATCAAATTTGAATTCATAACATCATAAATATATTAATTTTTTTGATAATTCTATAAAAATAATTACATTTTAGGTACTAGTCATAAAATACATATTTTTATTCAATAATTTATGTTGGATTAATGCCTGTAAAAGGTGAAATTATGTGGAATTATATATCAATTATAGGATCTCATTTACATAGGGTTTACAGTTTCAATGTTATTAAATCGGTATGGTATTTTTGTATAATTTATCCTTCTATGAGATATTTGTTATGTTATACACATTTTATATTATATATGGTTCATATAATACCCCTTCGACATATTATGTCTTTAATTTACATATTTTCATGATATTCTAAAAGATATTTTTTCAAGGGTATTTTGATTCAATGTTACTAATTTGGTAAGAGTATTTTTTTACAATATCATAGTTTATCTAGACTTTGTATAATGATGTCTTTGGTGTTGGAATATTATAGATCTCATGAATTATCTTATAATATGGTAATTATTATATTTTCATGTAATTTTACCATTTTCCCACACTTTAGTACTTAAAATAATTGAGAATATTGTGTAAGGAAAATAAAACATCATTTATCTCTTCCTTCCGGTATCTGTTTTTTTTCAAAAAAATTATTCTCTAAAATTGTTTTGAAATATTCTTTTAAATATTGTTTACAAATTGATATTTAATTTTAAAAATTATTGAAATTATTTTTAAAACATTAAATTACATGTTTTCATGGTAATTTTCAAATAAAATTATTTTCAAAATGTTTTATATTGAAAAAATTATTTTTAATATTAAAAGTGTATTTTCCTCAAAATTTCTTCAACAATATTTTAATGGTATTTAAACTCATAACCATCACTATGAATTATTGTTACATATCCTTAATTGGGGATATTTCATATTGATTCCATCATATTTCTCTCACAATATATATTATGTTTTATTCAAATACATCATAATAGAACCTATTTCATTTCCATATATTATTAATGTTTGATAATTATTATTATTGACCCCATTTATTTTCCATTGGTTAATCAAGTCTTAAATAAAATTTTGTGCAACCCATTTTTCTACCATTGGTTAACAATGTTTTATAGAGGTTTTTGTAGAACATGTTTCCTTTCTAGGGGTTAACCATGATTCAAATATAGTTTTATGAAACTAGTTTATTTTCCTCCATTAAACCAGGTTTTAAAGATATTTTTATGGAACCAATTTGTTTTCAATGGGTTAGCCATGTTTCATATAGATTTTTATTGGACCTGTTTTGTATCCACAAGTTAATCATGTTCAAAAAATAATATTGTTTATTTAAATGAGTAATGATGATATGAATTATCTATGAATTTTATTCATTATTTAGTTCGTGGATATTATAAATTATTTTTGCATCCCGATAGAACCCAGTGATCCCATTATATATTTAATTATGGGTGTACAAAGATAGAGCTCCATTGCACCAGGAAATGATTATGTTATCCAGAAAATTATATTATAAGGTATCTATTTGGTTATTCTAATGTAAAATATTTATATAAGGGATATATAAGTGTTATAAATGGGTGTTTTTAAATGATTTTTCAATATAAAAATACATTTTATACATACTTTCTATAATTTTATGATTCATCATTTAGTCAATGTTGTTATCAAATGTTACAAGATTGTTGATTATTATTACTTTTTTCCTTTTTAAATTACTTATGACATGTTTTGATGTTTATATATTCTGTTATTAATGGGTATGAATATTTATCTATTATACTCAAGTAATTTAATAATGTCATCATAAAATTATTCTCCTCTTATTGTCACTGATGAAATTTATTTTTAATGATTATGTGTTCACTTACGGTGTATTTGAGATCTATCCTCTTATATTTTTTTTCTTAAGTTATAAATAATGAGATTGAATTAAGTATTTATAAAAATTATTCTATAAGGATTATTTTGATGAAATAATATGAAATATGAATATATGAGTATAATGGGAGTTGATTTTTAACTTTATGAACCAGTTTTTTGTGAGTCTATATTGATATTAATTTGTTATAGTTTTTAAAAATTCAAAACAAAAAAGTTACTATAGGTTTTAATTGAATATTTTTTATTTTTTATGTTGATAGGTTTTGATGAAAAAAATTTGATAACAATTATCATCATCAATTACGGAAATGTAATGTTTATTATTTTATCCCTAAAACTATGAGTTTAGGTTGTGGGTTGTTATATCACCAGCTGCACTCTAGTGTTTTAAATGAAGGGACTATAATAATTATTTGAATCAATTCCCCAATACAAGGTATAATTAGGATTGAAAGAAACAAAGACCTATGTAGAAAAAGGATATGGGGAAATATTATTCAATCACAATGTTTGATGTAAATTCGGATGATTAAGGCAGACTTATCATCCACTCCTTCGTTGTGAATATTTTGTTTTATTTAGTATAAATTATCACTATATAAATAATATTGTTCATGATATTGTGAAATTTTATGTGGTTTTGAAAATTTATTACAACTTTCTACATGGATTCAAGAATAATGAAATAACATTTGATATTCTATCAGTTTACTGATGATCTAAGGCCTCCAATTGACTTTATTTGTATAAAAAGTTATTATTTAAGAAATAATGTTTGAATTATAATTTTGAATCATATAAGAATCTTTGTATAATTAACATATGATTCATGGACACCACCATGGATTAATTTTTCTATGTTTGATCACATGTTCAAAGGCTTAGAAACCACTTTTGTGGTTTTATATGATGGTTTGTTTGATGATTTAGGATACTTTTGGAGACATTTATTGTAATAAAACTGTTTTATTTTTATACATTTTTTGGAGAACAAAATTATATGATGAATAATACAATTAAATTTTCTAGAAAATTATTAAAGGTATAGTTAATATTTATTGTTTACCATATATTTTATTTTAAGGTAATCACGATTTATTTTAGTTTCAAATGGTTTTTGGAACTAAATTATTGTAGAATTGGGAAAAGGAAACCCTGAAAATTTTAAGGCAACATGTTGCATAAAAAATGGATACAAGGTATGAAACCACAACCAATGTATAACAATGTTATGTAACCTACAACTGGACATCATGGAAGGGTATTTCTAGTGAGAAATCATGAAGATAGATATTTTTTAGTATGTTTTTTGATGCATGGTTTGTAATCATATTAAGCTAAATATATGAATGTTTATGGGTATTATATAATGATTATACATACCCAAATTGAAATTGAAAACTGTAACCATGTATTTTGTCTTCAAACACTGCAAAATATATAATGGGAACAATTCTATATGGTTTTTAGTCGACCACCATATGAATTCATCAAACATCACCTCTATCGAAGAATACTTCTATTTGTATGAATTTCAAGGATATAAATTAAGTTCTAAGGATGCATGGACTATAATATTCTATTACACCTAAGCAAGTTATGATCATTAAAATGATGTTCTCAAAAAGTATTTAGCAGATCTTGGATACATTACTACATATCATCCCTTCATATCATCCTCAAAAATACAATTAATCCAAGAGAACAAGTAAAACGTTAGAGGATATTATATGATATATTTCTATGTTTGTGAAAGGAGTTTGGAATGAACAACTTCCTCTACTAATGTTTTTGTACGATGACAGCATTCACTAAATCATTTGGATGGTTCCTTACGATGACCTCTATAGGAAAAGTGTAGAACTCAAACGTGTTGGGATAATGTGGGAGAAAAAAATAATATTTGGACTAGAGCTATCTGAATAAATGGTCGATAAGGTTAAATCCATTCAACATACCATAATTATGGCACAATTTTTATAAAAAAATTATGCTGATAATCATCGATGTGATACAGAATTTTATGTCAGTGAGAAGGTTTTCATTTGAAATTATATTGGGAAGAAAGAATGGAAAACTAATCCTTTCGTATATTGGTCTCTTTGAAATTATTTTTTTGTATCAGGATGTTATCTTATCAGTTTTTTCTCTAATAAAACCTCTCTCATGTTCATGATGTGTTCAATGTATCTCTCCGGATGAAGTAGATACCACACAAATTACATGTACTGAGCTCAAAGGTCATACCAACGGAGAATGATATTTATTATGGGTATGTAAAAATTAAAATTCTAGATTGTAAAGAGAATGTTTTATCAAACATTAAAACTCACAGGTCTGATGTTTTGTGCTGAAAAACCAATCTTGAAGATGATAAATGAGAACTTGAGTATGTAATGAAAAAAAATTATTCTCAGTTGTTTATACCAAAGTTATGAATTTCGATGGAGAAATTAATTTTATTGGTGGTAGAGTGTAATACCCGGATATTTTATGAAATATATTGTTTCAAATTAATTTTATTTCATTGATATATTATGTTATATGAGACACCATATTTTAACGAGCCATGGAATACTTCTAATATTTTTTTAACATGACTGTTATAACCCAGCAATTAATTTTTGATATATCAAAAAGAATTATTTTTTAAAAAATTATATATTAAAATTTTTAATAAATTAAATATATTTATTAATTAGTAAATAATTTTAAATAAATTCTATATATTTTTTGAAAACAACCTTTCTATCAAAATATTTTTTTTTTGTAAAAATAAAAAAACAGACGTTTATTAATTTTATAGAATTTATTTAAAATTTTATATTTAAATTTTTTATATCAAAATTTGAAAACTATCTTTGAGTGATATTTAGAATTTTTTTGGAAAGAATAATTATTAAATGAATAGTAAAAAATAATTATTATATTTCAAAATACCCTTTTAGTTTAAATAAATTATAATGGTTAATTTTGTTTTAAAATTGACTTAAAATTAAAATTATCCCTAATTTTATTATAATTAATCAAATTTATGTAATTAGAATAAATTCCATACTAACATGTTAATTTAAAACATTTTATACTTGTGAAAAGCTTCCTCTTGAAAATTTCTTTTTATCACGTATGTGTGTTTAATATAAATATAACTTATTCCACATCAATGAATATTATTTATAAAAATGGAATTGATATTACTTATCATTATAATTTATATTATCTAATAATTTGTAATTTTCTCCATAGTTACTAGTAAAAATAGTAAAAATTAATCACCACTTTTATGATTAAATGTGTTTACCATGGGATTGAACAAAAATGATAATGATTAAAATAATCCAAAATATATCAAATCCCTATTTAATTCCCAATTTTTTAACATATCACATTTAAGGATTTATAATGGAACATTTTTTAGCCTTTTTTCATGTGAAAAAAATCCCTACATATTATTAATTTAGAAATTGTGATGCGTGTCCTCTCTCCACTTATAAAAGGACACCATGAATCCTATCATATTAACAGGTGAAAAACCCTTTGGTTATTCCTATTCAAGCCCAAATAACTAACATAATTCATTGAAACAAGCATAGTTGGCTTATATGTTTTTACTAAATCCTCCTAATAATTATTTAGTTAAAAACCAAATATGTTCTCATATGAAGTTGTAAAATTCATAAACTTTTGTTTTTGATTGATTTTACCCTATAACTCCTTAAAGTATTATCAAGTTATACTGATATAATAACATGTGAATATAAAATATACTTATTTATTATTATGTTAGTTTAATTACCTACATCTACATCAACATTAATTATGCGGGGAATGAAATTTTTGATCATCTATACATCGGACTACCGAATCATGGATTGATGTAATGCATTTTCCATCAACACTTATCACATATTGATATAATTATGGATTTAAAGTGTAAATGTATATATTATATTTATGTAAAAAATATACCTATGTAATTATAATATCACATCTACCTTCTAACCTACAAATCCATTGAGAAAAAAATAATATCGCTCATGTGTACGGTGGACTACCATATAGAAAAACAATGTGATTTTGTTTTATTTATCTGTTATTTGTATGATAGTTAAAAAAATTAAATTAATATATTTGAAATTTATAATGTAATTATACTTCAAAATTTATGATATTATATATACATTCATACATTCTATTCTTTAGGTGATACAATAACATCACTAGTGTGTATGGCCAACTACCACCACAAAAAGAGATATGAATCATTCATCAAATACACTTTACATTAAAATTAATAATGTTAATTTTAATTAAAATAGTTGATATATATATATATAATAATTTTTTTCAAAGATAATAATATATACATATATCCTTATTTTCATCAATCAAGAAAATGGAAGGAAATTTCATTCATAAGTACGGTCTATTATCTTCATGAATAGTGTAATAATTTTTATATATACAAAATTAATGGATTACTATATAAAAATATTTTGAATATATATAATAATAATAATATAAATTTTAAAATTCCTATAGATTATGGAATTATTTAAAATGATAGAGGACCGATAATTTCAAATCCAAATATGAGATTATAATAAACAATTGATTATAAAGGGTAATAAAATGTCATAAGTAAATCATATAAGTTATGATATATATTAGTATGATTATCTAATAGATTTATAATTATCATGTATTTAATATACTATAGGTTTGAATGTGTATGATGGAATTTGGGTGTTATGGAAAGGGATTTCTATATCAATTTTTTTACTTGCGATATATATTATGTTATTCATATATCTTCATTTATGAGGTGTTTAGAAAGAATATAAAAGAGTTTTGATTATGAATTTTTCTGATGGGACAAGGTATTTTCATTAATCGTTAATTTTTGAAAGAAATATGTCTTATACACCAATTTTTTCTTTTGTGTGATGTATATACTACAAATGAACAAATTTTATAATCCCCCTATGAATTTTATATTTATTTAAATATCAATATAGTATTCTTTAGTTCACGGGGTTTATTATTCAAATGTTAAAAAAGTGGTAATGATTTTATGTTACAATATATTCATTTAATCTGTATTTTCTATGATTATACTTATAAGGATGAAATTTTATGACAAATCTCTTAATAAACACATTTATTTTATTCTCATATTATTATTTCACTATATTAAATGTTTTATATTTTTTTTTAATTTTAAAAACTCAATAGACAGAAATTTTTTTCAAAGGAAAAAAATTTAATTTTCTCTTAGGACATAAACCATTTTTATTCCATAAAAATGTCTCCTAAAAATGTTTTTTAAGAGGTATTTAATGTTCTTAATTATTGTTTAATGTATTTTTTAAACATAATTGTATTTTTAACAAAAAAGTTAAAATTAATCTTCATAAATTATTTCAAATAAGGATCATTTATATTTTACAAAAACTATTAAAGTAATATTTGTTTTAACGTTTATGGAACTAAAGGAATTTTATGACATCACGGATACTTAATGTTTTAAATCATCATTAATACGAATTTAATGTAATTTTAAAATTGGTGTTCGTAATGTTTTGTGTGCATTTAGTTTTAAAATATTCATTATCATAATAAAAATGTTATTTTATTGAATAAATATCTGATTTGATTATAAAATATTAATTTATATGTTTCAATGTTTATAGTAATACCCTTATATATTTATGAAATATATTTTTAAATAATTAAATTTTTTGATAGCTTGTATTGCATGCAATAACAAGCTTTTATGAACCATGAAATCTTATTAAAATATTATATACCCATTATAACCTAGCCGTTGAATTTTATGGGATGAATATTAATAAAAAATTTAAATAAAGGTCCAAATAAATATGAATTTATTGATCTGTTCATATAAAATTATCACACAATATTTTAGTAAAGTCATTTTATTTTTAAATAACATATTTTTCTTATAAAATTAGTTTTCTACGTTTATAATTGAATATTAATTTTTATAAGTTTAAGAATATTCATTTTAAAAAATAAATTTAAATTTTAAATTCATCATTTCAAAATTATCGTAAAAATAATTTTTTAATAATTTTATAAGAACAGTTATTTTTAAATGAAAAGTAATAAATACTTATTGTATTGAAAACATTATATTTTATGAATGTTTTTACAATGAAAAACTATGTTATAGGTCATTTTTATATTTTAATTATTCCATTTTGATTTAAAATGATACAATATTGTTTTTAATTTTGATTTTTATACATGAATTTAGTATAAAATCATTTTATTTTTTAAAAAATAATTTTAGTAAAAAATCATTTTTTGTAGTGTTTTTTCAGTATTATTTTAAATTAAATTATGAAACTAATATGTGTGGTAGTTTTTAAAATTGATTCCCTATTTAAAATCAGTAGGTCCAATTTTAGTAAATAATCCACTATTATGTTTGGTCAAAATGAATAGTAACCATTTTAAACTTTATTACCTCGGTAAAGGGAAACCATGTTAAATCTAGATTAACAATAACTGATAAGTCCTTAAATATTCAAATTATTTCCTAATTTTTTATTTTAATTTTACATGTAAGGACTAAGATTCAAAATTGAGTAATTTAATGAACACTTTTCAATGATAATTACTATGATATTATTAAAAACAAGGAAACTGAAAAAACATGACACTCTTAATTTTAATTACTATAATAGTTTCTATATGGGATATACTAGTATATATCCTTGACTATATATATTATTTTCAATGTTAATGTATTTATATAATTAATGGTGTTTTTTAAGGTTTTTTATATATTAAATAATTAACCTAAATTCTTAAAAAACGTTTATGCCGTAATTATTCAATTAAGTGAATAATCAAATAAATGATTTTACAAATATTATATGTAAAACAATTTGAGTTATTATTGGATATCCATTAATTATATATATGAAATATACATTTTTGTGATATAGAAAATAATTTTTTTTAGAATTTTAAATGTTTTATTGTTGCTTTTAAAAGTAAAATTAGACAATATTATCAAAATTATTAATAATGATATTTTATGAGATAAATATTCTATTAAATGATTAAAAATGATAAAAAAATTTAAAAATAAATTTAATATTTTATGGATTAATATTTTATAAATTTATCATTTATGGTCTAACTGACACTTTAGAAGTAAAACATTAAAACCTTTTAATACTACAAAGTTTGTTAGCAAAGTTTAAATTAAAATAGGTTGACTAATGGTTCATCTATATGATAATGTTTAAAATAGAAAAAAACATGTTGAAAAAAATTATATGATTATATTGTAACCTTATCACATCTAATATTCTAATAAATGGCCTTTTGGTAATATTTAAATAAAAATTGAATTTAATATACTTTAATTTTTTTTTTGAAACTTTAAAAGTGCTCTTCACCTCAATTATAAAATGGATAATCCTCCCTCACATAAATAAAAATCATTTATCCTTATAGATTGAAAATACCCTACATATGTATATTCTAAGAACCCCAAGACACATATATAATATATTCGATTCTTAAAAGTCCAACCCTATAGCACTTTATAGGTTATATAAAGGAGACGTTTCGAAGAAGTGGTAATCACTATAACTGATCACTTTTTTGACACTTTATTAAATACTCTAAATATATTATTATAACAATAATATAATATAGTAAGAATCAAAAATATTATTAAATGTTATTATTATTATGAAAACACAATTTTTTATCCTCTTTTACATAAAACAATAAGTGAAAGTATCGCTCGTACCTATTTAACTTCCCATCTCCAAGGAGTGATAAAATACATTTTCATCACTATTTTTTATGGATGGGTATTATGATGTTTTTATTTTAATTATATAATATATATTATATAATTGTTATTCTGGAAATATTAATTTTTTTACCTTTCTTCCATCTTATAAATCCATGAATGAAAACAACGTTCATGCATATGCATGGATTACCACCTTTATGAATGACATAATTAATTTTTCTATCTTAACTATCTATAAATGATTATAAATATATGAATTATTATTATTTATTATTTTTATACTACCTTTATTTCATCTTATAAATCCATGAATGAAATCAACATTCATGCATATGCATGGCTTACCGTCATTATGAATGACATAACTAATTTTTAGATTTTAACTATATATAAATGATTATAAATATGTGAATTATTATTATTTATTATTTTTATACTATTATTAAAAACCTATAAATTAGGGAACCAATATTAAATTATAAGGACCGAGACTGTCGAACCAGAACATGTTGGTAGAATGAAGTAGTTATCACCATGAATAGTGATTTAAACAACAAATTATTGATAAATGTTTGGAAAGATGTTATAAATAAATAATATAAGGTATAATATAATTTTTTATATATAATAAATGTATAATAAATCAATATTTACTATATAAGTGTATTGAACGATAACAATGAAAGGAAAGAGTTAAGATAAGAGATTTATTGACTCAATTTCCAAACATTGGTAGAAACCTATACATAATTGATTATTTCCAAATAAAATTAGTCATGAAATGAATTTTTATTCTCTTATGTTTTATATAATCATGTTATATATGGATATATAGTTGACCGATAAAATAAATTCATTTTATTAAATCTATTGATATGATAATTATAAGGCATTATAAACACACTTTTTTCTATGGGAAATGAACCTTATACAGTATGTGTTTATTTTGGTGCATAATACACTTTCCATGAATTTATTAAATGACTTTTAAATTAAAAATTTTGGTATTTACATAGACATATATGTTTATATCTTTAATGGAGAATATGATTTTCCTGATTACAATGTGGTAAGGATTTCTTTCACAATCTGATTATTATTTGAGATTATTTAGGATTTTGTTTCTGTTGGGGAACATTTTTCTTCCATATTTCTTCTTTATAATTTTTCCAAATGATATTTTTAATATTCTTATATGAATATAAAATTTATTTTTAAGAAATTTTTTCTCAAAAAAATCGTGTTGGAAAAATTATTTTTATAATTTTAAAAATTAGGCACAATGGGACTTTTCTGAAAACAAAAGTATGGAAGGAATTCTTATTTTTTAATTAAACCATGAATGTATTTTCCCACCATCAATAATACATATTAATTTTAATTTTCGTATAAAAGTATAAAAGGATATTTTTAATGAAAAATTTATCATTTTTAATTTCATGAAATTTTAAAGACTGTATATAATATAAAAGTGATATATTTTTTATATTTATATCTACTGATCTTTCAAAATAATTTTCCATCTATAAGAAAAATCATCGATATTACATATTATTTAATGTTTATATGATCCAAGGAAAATATTCTTATTTTTTCTCAAAATATTTTATGTTTTTAGTGGTATGATTTTTATGGATTTTGTTTATTTTCAATGAGTTATGTTATAAGGAAATATTTATGATGCAAATTTATTTTTATTGGTTTGATATGATGGATGATTTATATTTTTGTACAAAAAATATGTATCGTTTTCATTATGTGATGGGTGGGAATCATACCACCATAGAATTATATAGGTGATGATTTATATCTTATGAGATAGATGTGGCTGAAAGAGAGAGTTGAACTGATTCAGTATTACAGTGATGATACAAGAAGTGATCCATGTTCTATAATACAGGGCTGTAATGGGGAGGGAAAGTGGTTCAAAAATGGAATTTTTTCACTAATATACACTTGTATGTATTCCTTGAATATTAGGGAAATTATTTTCATTTGTTATTTCATATTGCACAATTTCAATTTCTTATTCCAATATTATTCTCATGGCTCATGTTCTTTGATTTTCATTGTGATTAGGGTATTACAATCGTTGATGATTTATTCAATCATTAAGTATTATGGTCTTTGATATTTAGGGTATAATTTACAAAAGTTGATTTCATTTTCTTTTAACATTGTGATCATATTATGGTAATTAAATTATTGTTACATCCTCTATTTAACATTACTAAGAATTTCAGCTTACCCCCACTTGTGTTTATTTCAGTAGAATATGAATAAAAGTGTTAATTATGATATTTCAAAAAGGGTTTTAGATATTCATAATAATCTAGAGACAATGTAGTAATTTTATAAACCAATATTTTAGGATTCAAACTATATAAATACATTATACCAATATGATTTTGGGGTGGAATTATTATATTTTGTATTATATATTAATCTAAAGTGTATAATATCTAATTATGAAAAGTATTGACCATTATTGTTCATATTAGATAAATTATTACTTAAAATTTAAGAACTAGTATGAGAAAACATTAGTAATATCCCAATGGGTAGTACTGTGTAAAGGATTAAAAACTAATGTTTTTATAATGACCAGGAATGATAGAGGATAAACCTAAGGCTCCATTTATTAAAATATAGGTTTTATTAATTAGACATCATATTCTAGGATAATATGGTTTCCCACAATCATTATTTTTTTCTCACATTTATCTATTTTGGTTTTAGACCATTGTTGGATACAAGAGGATTCAAGTAAATGGTGAATTATATATATAATGTAATGATCATGCTCATTAAAAATGTAATGAAACTAGAGTAAGACGGTGAAACCATTTAATTATTTATAACTTTTAATATAATAATATGGTGAATAATGTTGACATTTTTGAGTTCCGTGACCCATCTAGTAAGATAAACACATATTTTTATATGGATCATAGAGGAATGAAAGTGCAATTTTACTCATTTAAATAATGTGGGATGAGGCGTAAATGAGATTTTTTTAAAAGAAAAATAAGATGATTTGGGTGTGGAAAAAAATAATTTAATTAATTAATTGAAATATAATAGTTAAATGTTTTTTAACTCAATGTTTGACAATTATTGTATTAATAAGGCTTTATTGAAAATTCCATGTTTTTAATTTGGAATATATGAGAATTATGAAAATCGACGCCTTAGAGGTAAAGATCATAAATGGAATTAGAATGTTTTTGTGATTAATGCTTATATTGTTGATGATGAAGAAATTATGAATGATATATGAGATGACATAAGCATTATGGAATAAAATGATGAATCCATGTTAATGGTTTAATACAGTAGTATAATGATTGAGAGTTGATTAATTGGAATTAAGGAATAATGTTGTAGAACTATTTTATTATATTATATAATAATTAAATATATATATATTGGTCCAAATAAGTGTTTACTTATGGATTTTAAAGAATAAGTTTAATGGCTCTCATAACCATGATAATTGAATGAGTTGGTGGGGTGATATTGTTCGAGAACACACTATTAAGGGAATGATAAACATAGATATGGGCATGATTCTGGGACAATAATGAGATAAAGATATTTGTGATAAAATGGATAATATTGATGACATTAGAATATATTAGTAATATGATGTAAATGTGGATTATGAAATCATTGGTTGAGTTTATATTTTTTTTTAGGTTTTTTAGGATAGAGTTGTTTTTTGAAAGAATTCATGTTTTCACTATAGATTTTTTGTAATTTAGTTTATTTCCATATTCCAAGAGAATAAATGATAATACTCACCAAATGTTTTCTAAGTGAAAATTATGTGCTATATCAAGATGTTTGGGGTATAATAAGAAGTTGAATTTGAAAAATTAGTGACTTTTTCTAAAATGTTTTTTATTTTAATCTTTTAGAAGGTTAATAAGGGTAACCATTAATGATATTTTTTTTAATATTGTATGAGTTATTATACATTAATGTACTACTTCACCATATAGAAATTTATGTATATTGGATAACCCATGGTAACCATTTTTTAGAATCACAACTAGTGACAAAAAAATGGAATGCCTTTCTAATTCAGGTATTATGATCCACTAGTATCACATGCATTAAATTTCATTTTCATTTCATGGAGTAAGAGAAAAAGTGAAAAATGATCAAGGAACTAATGAATAAAAATATTTTACTAATGAAATTAAATAAAGTAATTATATCATCTCAATGTATTTTGATGTATATTTTTTTCACAATATCATTATTTCTGATAATTTCAAAGACCAATTAAAGACCAATTTATGCAATTTTTTTGGCCATTATCATTATCATGGTCATGTTCTCTATCACTATCAAAAATTTCTTGAGGATAATTTTCCCATTTCAAATCCCACATTTTATTTTAAATTAATATTTTACCTATGTGGAAACATAGTCATGATTTACTTCATGTATAATTTTTATTTCCATCATTCCATTTTAAGAAGAGATTGATTATTTAATCATATGATGTGGGTTTCCATAAATGAATGATTAAATTTTAAAACATTGAGTACGAAGAAAAACTATAAGAATAAAATATATTTAAGGGGGTTATAGTGAAACACACTAAAATTTTTATGAATCGTATTTTTAAAAAATTTGATTTCATTGTAATGTTGAATTACATGTAATAGAATGCTTTGATGAACAGTGTAATTTTGTTAAAATATTATATTTCTTTAAAAATATAAAGATAGAATCATAGGTTACAAATAAAATAAAAAATTTATATGAATTTATATATCAATATTAATGTATAGGTAGGTTCTTATAATATTGTTACACATTTTTATAGTAAATTTCTTTTATACATAAAAAATCAGTGTTTCATTAAAAATTATTATTTTCTTATTTTTATGAGGAAATATTAATTTATTTCATATTGAGAAACATTATTTTAAAAAATTAATTTCAAATTTAAATTCATAATTTCATAATTATCTTAAAATTCAAATTTTTGGTTATTCTCTAAAAAAATTATATTTCAAGGAATAGTTATAAAATACTGATTTTAATTCCAAAATTTATATTCTTTTAATGTTTTTATGATGTTAAATTATGTTTTGGATTAGTTTTAAAATTTAATTATTTCTTTATTAATTAATATAATTAAATTGTGGGTATTAAATAGGATTTCACACTTTAATTTAGTATGAAAGAATTTTAGATTTAAAAGGGATTTTTTTAAAATAGTTTTCATTATGTTTGTGTGGTTTAATTTTTAATTAAATGAAAAAACTTATGGGTTTGTTTGTTTGGAAAATTTATTCCATATTTATAATTATTTAGTATTAATTTATAAAATTTTTCACATTTTTTTTAATAATAATATTAGCTTTGGAAAAAACTATTTCCTCAATAATGGGTAAACCTGGTTAATCTAAAAAGGTGATAAGGGAATAACAATTCATCATATTTATTATTTATGGAATTTAAATCAACCCATTACACATAAGTTTATTAATTTAGTTATATAATGGACACCTTACCATTGAAATAAATTAGATAATATTAAAATAAAAAAGCGACAAAATGGCCCACTATTATTTTAAATAAGTATAATATTTTTAATAAGAATTTTTATAAAAGATATGTTCGACTAAAAATGTTATAAATAAATTCAAAATATCTAACTAATCCATGGTAATTTATTTGAAAATTTATAAATTAAATTATAAAACTAGATTCATTCACAACACTGATGTAGTGAACATTAAATTAGTAGAAAAATCAGATAAATGGTATTAAAAATATTAATTGTAATAAAATTTGATTTAATTGAGGTGATGCACGAATTATATATATTATTTTTACATTTAAGGGATAAAAATTAAATATATTTTTGTAAATATGTATGTTGTCATAATGTTTTTAAAAGTGAACTTATTGAATTAAATCAAAATTTATAATGATAATAGTTTCTGAAATTAATATTTTATCAAATTATTCCAGAAACATAAAATAACAAGAAAAACAAAAAATTGTATTCTTATATTGTTTAAAAGTTACAAAAAGTATCTCATTAAAGCACAATTTACAATTTAAGGGCTAAAAAACAGGCATATTATATTGAAACATTTGTTAGCGTAAAAAAATTATAATAGGGTAATCAACGATTAATCAAAATGATAATGTTAATATAACACAAAAATATTTATAAAAACTTCTAAATATTGATATAACAACATTATTTTATCTTACATTATATCCCAATTTATTTTTATTTTATTTTTTTAGAAACTGAATTTATTATAAGTTAATATATTTAGAAATTTTAAAAGTTCCCCTCCCCAAATTTATAAAAAGGAACCTCCTCTATTACTTCTTTACACAACATTAAGACTTCAATTTCAAACATAACATGTAAATTTACCTTATAAATTTCCATTTACACATTATATAGGTCATTTTACTCTGCAAAGTCCAACCGTAGAGCCATTTAAAGAAGATTTAATGGAGAAGTATTTAAGAATAGCTAATTGCTCTAACAGATCAGTTATTATTTAACTCTCTTAAATACAATAAATATAATAAAATAATCTCAAAATAATATCTTCAATATAATAAATATTATGATGTTTCATTATGATTATTAAATCAACATTATAAAACCTCATTTCCTTCACACATGAAGTGGAAGTACCACTCGTGGGTATGTATAGCTTACTTTCTCCACATAATGATAGAATTCATTTTTCATACCCATGTTTTCTTGATGGAAATTATTATGGTATTAATTATTATATATATCATATATATTATATATTGAAAATTCTATAAATAGAGATTATTATTTACCTTTCTTTCATTCTACAAATAAAAAATTGATAAAAGCATTCATCCGTATGTACTGCCAACCGTCTATATGGATGATGTGTAAATAACTTTTCTATTTCTAATTTATATTAATTATATTAATTATGTATGTAATTATTATAATTTATTTTTATTCCCTGATTATGAGTCACGAAATGATGATACATATATAAATTTAAAAGGAATATGAGTTCCTAAATAGAATATACTTTGAAAATTATATAACTATCACCCATAACATGAAATTAAAAAAATAATGTTTAATAAATGGGTGTTAAGATGTTATAAATATATAATAAATGGTATGATAAAATTATTTTTTTTGAATGAATTTATTATAAAATTGTATTTATTAAACATGATGTTTGAACATGAACAAATAAAGGTAATACTTGATATAATGGATTTCATAACATAATATATATACATTGTGTGAAAATTATACTTCATAGATTATGTAAAGATATGATTAATTGTGAAATGTTTTTTTATTGTATTAGGTTTAATTTTCACATTTTTTGTGTATTTATAGGGAATAAATACAATCTAATTTTTTTGATTATCATAATGATATTATCTTTGTAAGGGAATTTTGTCTCAATTTTTTTTTACGGGACACATACCATATATTCAATTTGATTATTATGTTGGTTGTTTATACATCCCATTATTTTATTTTATAATACATACCCTAAAAATTATGGGAATTATATTTCCACCTGGGTTTATTTATTTCGTGCTCCATATGATTCAACAGATTAAAATATGGTAAGGGTTTATTTTTCAATCTCATTATTATTTGATTTTTTTATGATTCTGATGAGGAATATTTCTCATCCATTTCCATTTTTTCTAAAAATGTTATCAACTAGTTTTAAGTATTCTCTTATGAATTGTTAATGTCATTTTTACCCTTGGTTTACTTTTTAGAAAAATGGTTGAATGGAATATTTTTTTCATTTATGAAAAAATGTACTTTGTGAATTTTCCGAAAAAATATGAAAGTATTGTTTTTTAACTTCATGCAGAATAACAAGAATTTTCCACCATTAAGATGAATTAATTCATTTAATATTATTATATAATATTATAATGTTGTTTTTAGTGATATTATTTTGCATTTTATTTTAGGATATTTTAAATAAAATTCAAAATGGAGTGAATATTTTCCTCAACAATTATACCAAGTGATATTTCAAAATCATTATCTATATAAGACACTATTATTTGATTTAAATTATTTTTTATTTGGTATATTTCTTATGGATAACATTGTTAGGTTTTCTCAGAATGGTTTAACATTATGATTGGATGATGTGTTTGAATTATGGGTTTTTATGTGTTATGTTATGATTAAATGTTTATGAAACACATTTCTTTTAATTGATTCTAACATGATGAATGATTTATGTTCTTTCTGAAAACATATGTATAGATTTTATTATGTCATTGGTGGGACCTATATGTCACTCCAAATGCATTGGGTAAATATTTATATCTTATGAGATAGATTGGGCTACAACATCCAGTGAACCCTATTCAGTAATACATTAGAGAAACATTAAATAAACCTAGTTTAATTATACAGGGCTGGAACAGGGTCTGAAAATGATTCAGTATATTAATTTGTCAAATATAATGTTCTTGGAAGTGATCCTTGAATAATGTGTAAATGAGTTTTTTTTCCAATGTGTATGTCAAAAATTCCATGTCTTATCACAATATTATTCTCATTCCTCGCGGTCTTTGATTTCATTATGATTTATTTCTTATGATCTTATTATATTTATTTAATTATTCAAGATTATTTAATTCAATACTCACTGTACAATTTCCAAAAGTAATATTCATATCCTTATACCCATTATTATCAAATTATGCTTATGAATCCATTGTTACCTACATTTATTTACCATTACTGATAATCTGAGCTCACACTTTTTTTCCACATGATATAATGGATGGTATTATGTTTGATATATAAAAAATGTTTCTTGTTATAAATAATAAGAGGGAGATGATGTAGATATTTTAAGAATCAATTTTTTATTCATGATTAAAAGAAACAAGAAATATATAGATCTAGAGTGGATTTGTTAAATTTTGTGTTAAATATTATTCAAGAAATATGTAATATCTATGAATGAAATGTATGGGCTATTATACATAGTATTTGATAAAGGATTATTTGTCAATTAGAAATATGGATGAGAAAAAATTACTAAGATTTTTATGGATATGAATAAGTACAGGAAAAAATCCCAGTGTTTTTATAATTATCATTTATGACATTGGAAAATCATATGGTGTCATTTTTTAAAATGAAGCTCTCAAGATTTATACATAATTATTCATGAATATGTGGTTTCCCACTATATTTATTGTATTTGAAAATATGGTTTTTTGGGTTTTAGACAATAGTTGGAACAAAAAAGATTCATGTTTATTATGGATGTGATGGATAATGGAATGATCTTCACCGTGATGGGAAAAATGAAAAGGGAGTTGGAAAAAGAAACTAGTTTATTATGTAAACTTATCAACCTCATAATACGATCAATAATATCTAGTTTGGTGTGTTTCCATACCCATATAATAAGAGGAATATTGAGTTTTATGGTGACCACATAGGAAATGATGTTCAATTTTTATCATGTATGACATTTGGGAAGAGGTATCAAGGAGAATGACTCAAATGAAATGGAAGATGCTTTGGGTATGTAAAATAAGGACACAATGAACAAAATTTTAAAGTAAAATTAGAATTTTTAGTAATTTTAATCTTCACAATTAATGGTATTCCTAAAGAAACATCAATATTAGATTATTTTTAATGTTTAATATATAATAAATATTTAAATTTATTCCCCAGGAAAAAACTCATGAATTGAATTAACATGGTTTTTCAAGATACTGTTCCATTCTTAAGGATGAAGAGACTATGAATAAAATATGTGATGAAATTTGTGTGAAGGAATAAAATTATGAAGCATGGTTAATGTTTTAACAAGGTAGTGGAATGATTGAATGGTTATTTATTGGAATTATGTATTAATGTTGTAGAAGTATTTTTATTGTATTATAGAATAATGAATCCTAAAATGATTATTAAACATTAGTTTCTATATAAGGATTGGAAAAATTATATTTATTAGAATTTGTAACCATGAATATTGTTTTATATGGTTGGGTGATATTTTTTAGAGAATACAAGATTATGGGAATGCATACCGTTAATATGTTCATGATGGTGGGATAATAAAGTGATAAAGAGATTTTTTGTAAATATTATTGTTTTTATGACTATAGAACTAATGAGTAATATGATTAAAAGGTTTTTTATTCTATCATGGATTTATTTTATAGAATTTTTGGATTTATGGTAGTGGAAAAGAATTAATTTTTGAAAGAATTAATGTTTCAAAATAATTTTATAGTAATTGAGGTTATTACCATGTTTCAATATAAAATTTTACAATGATATTCACATGTTTTCTGTGTGACAAATAAGAGCTATGTCAATTTTTTTTGGGGATTAATGATAATACTAATTTTTAAATTTTGTGACCTTCTTTTAAACGTTTTGGATGTTAATCTTTTCCAAGGTTTATAAGGGTATCCATTTAAAAAAATTATTAAGTTTATTTTCGGATTAGTTTTTAAAAATTAATGTATTAAATCACTATGTGAATATTTAAATATATTTTTCAACATATTATATACATTTTTATGAAAATAACCATATATATAAGGAATTACATATCAACCCATTATGGATCTTTGGATACACAAGTTCTTTAAGCCTTATAATTTCATCTTCATTTTTCATAGTAAGAGGTAATATAGAAATTGATTAAGGAATAACAAAAGACAGATATTTTACTTATAAAATGAAATCAAATATGTATATATTCCATAAGTATTTCAAAATTAGATTTTATCTTAATATAATGGATTTTGGTTATATCAATGAACTTTTTTATAGATAATTTCACTATCATTTTATGTTTATTAACATAATCTTGACCATGTTATATATCACTCTCTATTAGTTCTTTGTTTTTAGTTTTCCTTTACAAATCAATCATTTCAATTTCTAAAAAAAATTCTCTTCTTTGGAAACAAAGTAATGCATTACTTCAGGTAACCTTTTTTTACAGAATTCTCTTTTGAAGGGAAGTTATATTATTCATATGCACGATGTGGGTCTCTATGAATGAAGTCTCAAATGTTAAACCTTTGATAATTTGGAAAACATTTAAGGGTGAAATTAATTTTTATAGTGGTATAATGCTACACCATTATATTTTTAGGAAGTATATTTTTAAATAATTTCAATTCATTGATATCTTGTCCTGCACATAATATAAAGAGCACTCAAACCAAAAAATATTATTCATATATTATTGTTTACACCATAACTAAGCCATTAAAGTGGTTTTAATTTGTATACATAACTAATTTATATACATTTCTAAATAAATATTAATGTGTTTGTAATTCATTATAAAATGATCACATAGTTTATTTAGTGAAGTCATTTTATGAAAAAATATGCATTTTCTTAAAAAATGGGTTATTCTTATTTTTGAAAGTGAATATTAATTTCAATATTCATTATAAAATGTATTTTAGAAAATAAATTTCATTCTTTAAATCATAATTTTAAAGAAATATCTTAAAATTAATTGTTTATAATTTTATAAAAACAATTAAATTTCATAGAATGGTAAAAAATACAAATTTTTATTTAAAACCGTTTTTCATTTAATGTTTAAAGATGATAATTTTTTTTTGAATTAGTTTTACTTTTTTCATTTTTAATAATTATTAAAAATAGTAAATAATTTTTAAGTGGATTTTATACTTGAGTTTATTAGAAATTCATTTTATATATGAAAGATAAAATATTGAAAAAAAATCATCATATTTTGATGGTATGATTTTAAATTATATTATTTTACTTCTATATTTTGAATTTGAAAATATGTGTTTCATATTTTGAATCATTTGGAAAAAACTTCGTATTTTTTTATATTTTTGGTCAATATGAATAGTAATTGTGGTAAAATTCATTATGTAGATAAAAGGAAAAAAGGTTTATATAGATTTGGAATAATTTATACGACCATAAAATTTCATCCATTTTTTTATTTTATGAATTTATTTCTATATATAACTCAAATGATTCGATATTTTATTATATATTTGAAACTTGTCCATGAAAATGACATAGATATTATTTAAATCAAGGTAAGTGACAAGATATCCCACTCTTATTTTTAATAAGTTTAATAATTTTAAAATGGGGTTAAAAATAAGATATTGTCAACTATAAATATTTTTTGGAAATAAATATTTATTTCAATGATCATAATTTTATTAAATTTTTAAAAAATTAATGAATTAACCTGAATTTTTACACAATGCTAGTGCAATATTAATCAATTAAAAAATAAAATTAATAATATTGATAATATTAGATGTAAAATAATTTTAAATAATTATGGTGATCAAATAGTCATATAGATGAACTTGAAATTGTATTCATATAATATAATAGTTCAAATAATATTACATGTTCGTATTGACATTTTTATAAGTCAAAGTAGAAAATAGAATGACAATTTAAAATAATGGTATTTTTTGGTAAATATTTTATTTAATTATTCAGAAATTATACAAATATTTGAAAATAAAAATAGAATATCATATGAACTAAAATATTATTAATGGTCCAAGTAAGGGTCAATTTAGACTTTATAAGAAAAATTATAAAATCATAATATTGAAAAAGATGTTATTGTGGGTATGATTGAAAAGGGTTAAATAAGGGTTAATCAAATTATAAGGTTAACAATATTACCAACACATGTCTAAAAACTATTGGTTGTTGATATTGAAACCTTATAATATCTTAGATTAAAATCCATGATTATTTAGTGGTATTTATATAGATAATTAATTTATCATTATTTAAACTTTTGAGAAATTCTAAAAGTGTCATTCCCCTCAATTATAGAAGGGAACAACCTCCCTCACTTATTTATACCATTTTGAGCCTTCTAGATCGACCATTCCCTACCAGTTTATATTTTTAACGTCCTTGGATATATTATATAGGTTTTGTTATTCCCAAAATACCATCCCTAGATACCTTTAGAGAGGATTTAAAGGATACATTTTAGAGAATTGTTAATATATCCGACCAATAAATTTCAATTTATACTATTTCTAATATATTATAAATCATTTATTTTTATTAAAAAAATAATAAATTCTCCAAAATATTATTAAATATAATTTTTATTATGAAAAAACCATTATACACCCTCTTTCCAATAATACAAAGTATAAAAGTATCACTAATGCGTATGTATGGATAACAATCTTTATATAGCGATAAAATTTATTATTCATCACCAGATTTTATGGATATGTTTTATTATGGGTTTAATGAATATATATGATATATTTTATGTAATACCTTTTTTAGAAATATTATTTATTATTTAACATTCTTTCATTCCATAAATCAAAAAACTGAAAATATCATTCACGTATATGTATCAGCTGTTATCTCCATAAATGGTGTAATTATTTTTTCTACCTCAAAATTATATGAAAAAATATATATTTGTATAGAAATTATATATATGATATTTATACCTTCATTAATAGTCTACAAATGTTGATATCTATATCAATGTCTATGGACCAGGACTTAAAAACTGAAGCAAGCTAGGAATACAAAATAGTTGTCACCCAGAACGATGATTTCTATAAAAAATTATTATTAATGGTGGGATAAGATATTAAAAATTATAAATAAATGGTATGATAAACATACATTTATACAATAAATTAATAATAAATTCATATTTACTATATATAAAGTTTTAATTTGAAGAAAATAATCCAAGTCCTGAGGTAATGGATTTATTTAATAAACATTCATACTTGGGGTGAAACGTAGAATTCATTGATTCTATAATAATAGTTTTATGTGTGAAATAAATTTTGACTATATTATTTTGTATTTAAATTTTTTATTTTTATTTATAGTGGTTTCAAAAGAGAAATTTATTTTATTAACATCCATGATAGGACATTTGTACGAGATTTTTTACTAACATTAATTTTTTTGGGGAAAATACCATATACATTACTTGTATCATTACTGTGGTGTATATACATACCATGATTGTATTTTATGAGTATTATAAAAAAATTATAGTATTAAAAAAATAAATTTATGTTTATTTCATTCATGGGGCATATTATTTGATAGGTTAAAAAGTGTTACAGTTTTATTTCAATCTCATTATTAATTGAGATTGTTTATGTTTATATTTCCCTTGGTGAATATTTATCCTCCATGTTCATGTATTCTACGAATATAATTATTGTTACTATTATTATATTATTTTTTAATGTCATTTTAACACATTTTTTACATTTAAAATGGTTTGAATGGATTGATTTTATCAATTTTCAAACAAGGAGCCCTTTGACTATTCGAAAAAAATAGTGAAGCTATGTTTTTCCCCTTAAAAAATGATAATATTTTCCATCCACCATGACTTCATAATGATCTTTAGCATCCTATAGTATGATACATGGTTATTGAAAATAAATTTGCTTCCCATTGTAATTATGTGAAATTAATTAAAAATGATTTCAAATTGGAAAAGATATTTTTCTCAAAAATTATATCAAATCATCTTAAAAAATAATTTTCTATATTAGTAATGAGTATTTTATGTTACCTATGACTTACTATGGATATTATCCAAGGATACCAATCTTATTCATTCATTGGATGGTTTATCATTACGATGGAATTAATTTTTTGAATTTTAGATCTTTTCCTTGAGTTATATTAAAGGAAATTTTTATGAAGAGAATTGAATTTTATAGGTTTTGATATTATAAATGATTGAGGTTCTTGTTGAAAAAATATGTATGATTATCATTATATGAAGGGTGGGAATTGAGTATCCCTCTAATTAATTATTTAATTATTTATATATCATGATATATACAATGGTGGAATGGGGAGTGAGCCCGATTCAATAACAGTCATATGAAATGGGATGTGGACCCAGTTTAGTAATACATCGGTGCAATAGGAAATGAACCCAGTTAATTTAAGGGAATTTCGTGTTTTGATGGTATTTTAGGTAATCCTTTAATAATATGGAAATTATATTCTATGCTTATGTGTATTCAACAAATTACATGTATTATGTGAATGTTATGATCATGAATCACGTTATTTGATATCTTTATGATTCTTGTCTTATGATCTTCCAAGATTTATCCCATAATCCAATATTATTATCTTTGATATCCATGGTATACTTTTGAAAAACAATTCATTTATTATACACTTATGCTAATACTATTCATTTGAAATAATTGTCATCTATGATGTTTAAACTTACTGATATTTTTTGCTCACCCCTTTTTTTTTAGTTTCTCCAAGACATGATTAAATATATTATGTACGATACGTAAAAATGGTACAAGTTATGAACAATATGTGAGGGAAGTTGAAGATATTTTATGAACCATTTTTTATATTTATATGTTTCCAAAGGCATTATAACTATACAATTTTTGTTTGTGTTTGTTATGTTATATTTTCATTATTCATATAAAAAGATGTAATATCTATGTATGAAAATTATGTTCCATTAATGATAGTTCCAAAAAAAAAGATTTTAAAAATATTTAATGTTTTTTTTTGAAAATCAAAATCAATCTTCCGTATGAAAAGGCGATTTTACACAAAAAAAAATTCCAAATGATATTTAAAATTCATTTTCTATCTAATATTAAATCCTTTGATGTAAGTTAATATTTAATAGTATATACAACAATGGAAAAATAATTATAATTACTCTATATGGTTTATGAATATGATAAAGAGATGTTTATGAATCCCAATCCTTTTTCATGGATTATTCTATAATAGATAGATGATTTCTTTCTAAACCCTATTAATTTTAATGGGTACTATTATGATGAATGTTTTATGATCATGGGAAAAAAATATGTATGAGTATAATTTTGTAAATGTGGTTGTGTTAAAGCCATGATAAATGGTTATTTCATAACCTAGTACAATGGTAACGGTAAAACTATGGATTGTAGTCATGTTATAACCAATGATATTTCAGACCATTTCTCCCTCCAATGAACTAGGTAATGATAAAAAGGACTAGAATGGGATGTAAACCTTGTTCAAATATGGACTTTTTCTACTATGATGATCATGGGAGTGAACTATTACAACTATGATGGTTTGGGAGTGAAATCAATCCAGTATAATATTATTGGAAATCAGTCTTAAACACTAATGAAATGAGTTTATATGGTTATTTCTATGAAATAAAATTCAATTTCTTATTCCAATGATATGTACTAATAGATTATTAAATTTCATTTCATTATGATTCATTTCTTATGAACATCCATGATTTATACGATGAATCATGTATAATATCTATGTTTTACATGATATGGGTTTCAAATGATATTCTTGTGGCCTAATATCCTTATTCGAATGTTGTTATTAGGTAATAAATGGTATCCTACTTTCTTTCCCTTACTGAGCATCTTATCTCACCCTTTATTATGTTTTCTTCTATATTAAGTGAATAAATTTCTTTTTATGATAATTCTATGAAGGGTGTTATATGCAAAGAAATTAGTGTGATAAGATATAGTATAATTATGAAGTAGTACCAAGTGTTTTCAAGTATACCATAAAACTGGAGCTAAATTATTTTATCATGGATCATTATGTTATGAAATGAATATTTATCTTATAATAATTCATAAATATTTATGAGAGTTTTGGGCCTCTACACCAACTGGACTATATTGTTTAGTACATGAACTAATCTTAGTAGGTACATTTTCACTTCCAATGCATGCTTCCTCACCAGTACCTAACTCATAATATATATATACATAATTATCATTATTTTTTTAAAAAATAACATATGTTAAAAATTATTACCACATATTATTTCATGACCCTCTCCCTATATTGTTATACCTTTTTGGTTGATAGTGAATAAATGGAGACAATCCCCACCAATTGCTTTCTCCAATAATACACAGGTTGGAAAATAGAAGTAAGGATATATAAAAACACATTTACGAGGATATACCCTATATATAGATTTATAGACTAATATATTGTAAGAAAAAAACAAACCAAATCCATGAATTATAATATAAGAAATCTTAATTCTATACTGTAATACATAAACTAAAATAATTGGAAATAAAATAGCATATACCCAAAGTAAATCCTCAATATCAACCATCACATGATAATGACTCTTGAACAACACCACAAGCAAGTAACACCGAGTCAAATTAACAAATATCTCATATGTACTATACAATTTGATTATATATATTTAGGGTTTGAATAAATTTTATACAATGTTGGATCCTCCCCAAAACCTCCCTCTATAAATTATAAAGTGGCATAATAAATAGCAGTGAATAAAATATTTTAATTGAATCCTATCCTAAAATGGTAAAGTTATTCGTACCATCCTCAAAATACAATGATAACCAAGTAACTCATAGATCTAATTCAATTTATATCTAAATCAAAAACCAAAATAAAAGAATTTAACTTCCATAAACTCAATATTTTGTTGATCATAGGACCCACTAGCACACATCCTATGATCATCCCATCCATAATTAAACATATCACAAGTGTGTGATGGGCCACAAACCGTCCAACCATAGGACCACACATGGCCTAGTAAATCATGTTCCAATAAATCATTATATTAAACTCATTATCATCACTTAATACATAACCATGTGTATACCCAAAATCCATTAAAGCTCGTGTTAATTAATTATACCTCCAGAAATCATGGAAAGCCATCACCACCATGTAATGATATAAAAATGTTTTATATCTCTTGATATAACATATAGAACATAAATTTATAGTAAAATTTATATAAATAAATACTAGTGTAGGAACATAATATATTCAATAAGAAATTATATCCACATATATTCCCACTCATACCAACATCTATGTAGAGAGACATGGAGGGGGAAAAGGAAACCATCATTTCCCTCACCATTCTATATGTTAGAGAAAAAATGATAAAATATTTGGGTGTTGATTTACCTATCAATATAGTGGCTAAGAATATGAACATAGATAATATTTAAAATATAACACAAAACCTTACATGGAGAATGTTCTTAGCCATAAAATTCTCTTCTTAACGTATCACAAGACACTAATTTTCAAAATCATTGTCTTCATATCAAACATGAATACAGTAATAACTATTTAAAAACATATAAGTGGGAAACAAATAATTAATATTATTACCTAGTTAATTTAAATGATTAACATTTTCAACTTATAAGCTAGTTCTTTTGAAACTATAAATTTTATATCTTTTACTCTTAAGAATTTCATCATTATAAAATATTATAACGAAATGTCCACATTCATATAAAAACTAATTTTGTTTTTGATTGTTATTATTTTAATTTAGGATTTTTCTTATGATACCAAATTGAATATTCATATAGAGTGTATAAATCCAAACTATATCAAGCCGTTGGATGTCATTCATATAAATAAAACTAGATAATATATCCACCATGAAATTTGGTCCCTTAATGAGAAATTATTACTCTAAATTCATCTAGACTACATCAGTTTCATTCTCACACAATTTCTTATTACATAATTTCTCTCCCCATCACTGGTATTGACTATAAATACATCCCCGAGCTCCCATCCCATTAGATTTCAGGTTCAAAACCATTTTATGTAACCAAAAAATCACATAAAGTTTAAATTTTTGCAATAAATATATAAAATATGTACATTTTAAATGTATCCTCTATAGTTAGTTGAAATTAAACTACATACATATCATAATGTCATTCAATCCTCCTAAAACAACAATAGTAAATAATAATTATTATTATTATTAATAATTTCTATTAACCAATATAATAAATTTACCATGTTTGTTATAATATTAATTTTAATCTTATAACATTATGATATTTAGATGATTGATTAAACTACCCGTGCTAAAAAATTATAAAAAATCGCTTCACAAAAGATATCAAATAAAAAATAAAAAATTACAAGTCACTATTATGATATCGTAGAACACATGCAATCACAAAACCCCAAAAATTTATTTTAGCCCATTATAAGAAATATAAATTATATATAACCTATGATAATTTTAAAATATTATTTATATTTTTCCAAGAATTATAAATCTATAAAAATTGAACATGATATTTTTTGGGAAGGAGAAAAAAATAGTCCTTTTAAATCATACATTAATACTTCATTTTTTTTGATAATTTTCTAGATTATATAGGAATATATCTTTATGCTACAACATGTGAGCTTGTTAATTTCCCATCATCTAAAATAATAAAATCTATATTATAATATTTTTGAACATGTTATATCATTTAATTATATAAATATTATAATTCATGAAATCATGAGAAAAAATGAAATTAAATTGTATCAAGTGGTAATAATAATTTTTCTTTTTATTTATTAAATTTTCATATTATTAAATAATAATTCTTCTTTATGACTCTTTTCAATATTATTATCTGATTTTTGTTAGATATTCCAACTTAATGAAAGGACACTCATGCATGATATATTCACACTTTCAATCAAAAAAATGGGAAGAATTATTTCCCATACCTTATCAAAATCTTCATTATTTTCTTCACATGAATAAGGGGTTTCCCATAAGATTAAAACCAATAAAATTATATTTATTTATGGGAAAAGGGTTGGAGAAAACATAAAGATAAGATTGGATCATCATGAATTAAGTGGTAAAAGTACACCAATTGAGTGTAAGGTTGTCTAGTTTTATATTTAATGTTATATAGAACTAGTGTATCTTCATGAAACTTGAAAATAATTCTAATTTTGAATCACAGTTATTTATATGTTCCATTTAATCAGGTTTTACATCCCTCCACAATGAATCATTTACATATTGTATTAAATAATTTTTTAAATATAAATTTTACATCATTGATTAATGATTTAAAATCAAAATAATGGAATTTTACTTCATTATTTAATTTCTAAAAGGTACATTCTATTAATTTAGGTAGAAATATGAAAATAAGAATCTTTCAGTATAAGGTATAAAAAATATTTAGGATCAATAATTTATAATTTCAAGATGGATTGACAATATAAAAGGTCCCTATGGAACACAACTGACTTGTGATTTATAAAACGTATTAACTGAATGATTTAAGGATAAAATGAATGAATAAAAGGATCAGTTGGTTGACAAGAAATCGACCACCTAATTAAAATGATTTCTTAAATTCGTACAAATGAACTGTATGACCAAATGATAGACTATACGAAGCATCTGATGGATAAAAAACATAATTAAATATATCATTGCAATGATTAAATATAGATTATATGACCAATAAATCAATCACATGACATAAATTAAGGATTTAATTCATATCGAAAATGTATTATCAACCAAATGACACATTGAGCAACTATGATAACTGACTATAAGAATATGGTTAAACAACATGATCAGACAACTAAATGTTCAATAAAATTCATTGATTAGTAATAGAATGACCTAGACCCCCATCTAGACATCTTTTTATCTTTGAAAACCCTAGATGATGATATTTGAAAAAAAACCATATATGTTTCTAGAATTAAAATTTTTATAATAATTATTATTTTATGTTTTATAGCATCATTATTATATGTGGTATAAACAACATAAACAAGAATTTTTTATAACATATTAATGTGTAAGAATATGAATTTATAAATTTATAATATTATTTTTATATAATGTTAATTATTTTGAGGAAACATCATTAAAATGTTAGATATGATTTTTTATGAGTATATATATGAAGGTAATTGAATAAGGTCAAGAATAAATCATTACACACTTTTATGTATCCACTCATTCTCATAATTTCATCCTTTTCAATGAATAATTTTGTCCTCCTTCATGGGAGCACAATTTTTCCATCACCGGTTATGATTTTAGGATTATATATTAAGGAATTAATTAAATTTTCATAAATATTTATAGATATTATTTTGGGTGGATCGAATATATTTCCTTTTATCTATGAGTACAAGGTACTGTTCATTGAAATTTAGAGTTTGGTTAAGGTTCATGATAAAATTAAATTAGTTTTTAGTGAGTATAATAAACAAATTTTCATGAAAATTGTTCTATTGAATCCCACATATATAAATAATCTTCTAGAATATTTTAATATTAATTTTTTTTAAAATAAAACCATTCAATTTTACTCCCATTTATATCTTTTATTACTATATTTAGTTATGCATCAAATTATATATTTTTATCTTAATAATAAAATATATCTGTTGATACATAATATTTATGAATTGATTCCTAATTTACAAATAATTTAAAATAATCAAATTTATAAATATTTAAAAATTATTATTTAAATATATTTTTTTGGAAAAAACACTTTTAATAAAAAGTTATTTTTTAAACATTAGGTGTTTTTATTTTAATTTTAATTGGAAATTTTTATGAAAAATTAAATGAATTATAAGATATTTTTAATCATTTAGACTATAAATTTTAATAAAATCATTCATAATCCATTATTTATAAATATAAAAATGGGATTCACATTAAATATATATATATATATATATATATATATTAAAATGTTAAAATTTTTAATTCATATTTATACATGCATAATAATCTATTAATAAAAATTTATTCATTTGTCTATATATATAAAAATAAATTTCATTTTATTTTATAATAAAATTATTTTAAATTGAGAATATAAATAATAAATAATTGTAATTAAAATAATTTCTTGGACAATGGATTATCAATGTTTTATTATTTCAATGATATTATATACTTGTTTTATTAATCATTATATGAATATTATGAATCTATTTTATTCAAATAATTGTTAAAAAATTTAAAATTTGTAATAATAGTTTTATTAGAATAATATTTGTTTTTAAAATTTAATTTTTATATATTTATTTTATTTTAATGTCTTGTTATTTTTTAAACTAATTACAATGAAAATATACATTTCAAACATCTATATAAATACTTACTATAAACAGGTATTTCAAAACTGGTAGCATTTTTAATGAAATTGTAAAAAATGGTTATATACCATTTTATGATATCTATATAATAATTATATTACACTCATTACATTATATAAATTCATTCATCTTTAATTTATCATGTCACACTTCTCATCCCATTAGTTTTTATTATGGTATTAACAAAATGTTGTTCTAAAATAATGATGTTTTTTTTAATTTTAGGTTTTTCTCTAATAAAAGGGTTTTTCAGTTATGAAAATATTTTTGGGAACATTCTATTTTTATGAAATGTTTTCTTTTTTATTTATTTTCCTATATTATTTTATTAACACACCATAAAATTATATTTTTTTGTTTATATTTATATGGTTAATTGTTTTACGAATATGGGGAGTCCCAGGTGTAACTTATTATATATTTGGAAATTTACTAGGGAACAAAACATATGTGAGAATTTTGGGAAACCATGTAATGGAAACTATTATACCTTTATTTTTTTATTTAAAACCACATGATCACTGCATGGTTTGGTAAACCATGCAACCTCCTCATGTGTGATATTTTTTGGGTATTTGGATTTTTTTATTGGGATTCTCCAGAAATCAACCCCATTAAGAATTTCCATAAGCAAGTTGTAATGCCTCGACCCCAGTTACTTAGAGCTAGTGCATTATTACATAACATTGTCATGATGACAAGAAAGATCAAATCTTGAAAGACCTATTTGTTTAGTAGCCTTGGATACACTAGATATATTCATAAGTCTAACATTACATCATAAAAATAAAAACCAAAACAACATTGTATCCATAGTCCACACTCATATCCCCACATACTATCCCTATTGGTCATTCATAAAATATATATTCACATCCTGGGAAAAATGAAACATAGAAAGTACTGAGCTCAGATTCCCAGTAAGGATAAAAATATTGCAGAAACTTTAATAAATAAGCATTAACATTTAAGGAAATGTATATCTAAAAAAAAGTCTTTTAAACTTTAAATTCATCATAAGATGGAAAATATAAAATGAAATTATTCCATTTACTTATTCACATGAATATTACACTAATTGAATAATCACATGAAATATCAGTATCCACTTTCATAATGATAGAATTCATAATGCCAGACTATCATAACCACATAGTCAAGGCCTCATGCCAATACTAAAAATAAGACTTTGTCAAGGCCTCGTGCCAAGACACTAGTTTGTCTCATGATACCTACTGATGAATGAAGGAGCTATAGAAAGCTCCACCCGTCACATATTAAGTCCAATGCATTCCTCATATGAACATGTTTAAACATAACATAAACATTCGTATTAAAAATAGGATATGAAATGTCAATACTTTCTCCATAAACCATGAATGGTATAAAAATAACAAATCCACATTCAAACATATCACATAAACTTCAATACAATATGGATGTTTTGTATCATAATAATAAACTTTAAATAAGCTTAAAATCCATCAATGGATGTTGACATAGATGAAATCAAAATTATTTGAGAGAAATATCTCTTTTTTTGAAATCATATAAAAGTATCATAATTATAAAATAAAACATTTACTTTGAAAATATTCTTATAAGATTGTAAGGGAATCTTCTACAATTTTTTAATGGTGTAAAATAGCCACACTCACGATATAAGTTAAAAAAAGACATTCTTACCTTAATTCTGTCGAAAAGGTTAAAAAGGACCTTGTTTAGAAAACGACAGAAAGATTCCTTTATAAACTACTTATAAAAATTCAACAAATGTATAAAAGACTTTATCCCGTAGTCTTTAAAATAGAAAGCGTGATTTGAAATACATTTTTAAGAAACAAGGATGTGGATGATAAAGAGGTCCCTGTAGATAATTACGTATAAACAATCTCAGAAAATGTAGAGATTGTGAAATAAACCCCTACCTCGTACATTTCCTTGGTAGAGGGTTATTAAACATCCTGTATAATGGTAAAATAACTGTTATTAAATTATACAAGAATCATATACATTAATATGATATCATATATGATCTTTTAGCATTTCATTGTTAATAATATTTTAGTATTATCATCATTTCGAGAGTTAACTTACTCGTTTTCCTTTATATTCATTGTTACGTAAGGAATGTCTGTTATAGATATGTTGTATATTATTCATATAAAAAATTATATCCAGTCTTTAAACATTATTTTTAATCATTAAATGAGAATTAGACTCAAATGGATATGATGGGGAATGAATCTCATCGTGTTCGTGGAGACGGTAGTCCGTACGTATGCACGAGCAACAATATCATTCTTTTGATATTAAAGTAATATATAATTAGATGGTATATCATATATACAGAATAATTATCATGTTATATTTATTATTTACATGAATTATACATCATTATTATACCCATATAAATAATAATATATTGACTAACAATTACAACACAACGTGGAGACGGTAGGCCGTACATACGCACACATGGTGAGATGTCATTCAAGGGATGGATAGAATAATGAATTTGTTTGTTATGTATTTTTAATAAAATCACAATATATAGAATATAATGGAGTTATTATTTTATAATAGAAATAACAAAGAAAGAAGAAGTTGAAGAAGAAAGGAACATGAAAGACGGTGGTGAAAACATTACCTCTTCTTCGGGTTCTTCCTTTTGATTTGATCGAAAAGGGATCCTTAGGTTGGATTTATGATCAAACTAAGGCCTCTATTTTGAAGTTAGGGTATTTGGGAGGATATTATGGTAGAGGTTGGCCGATCCAAAAGGATTTTAAGGGGTGAATAATTGGTTAGAAGTGGTGTCCTTTTATAAGGGGAGGAGGGTCTCTTTAGGAAAAACTTAAAGTATTATTTTATAATAAATTCATATTCAGTTTCTAATGGCTCAAAAGTGTATTATTCAAACTCTATGTTGGGTATGGGTAAATATAATTTCAACCAATAGATTTTAGATAGGTTTGGGTCATTATATTAACCTTATCCTTTAGTTTTAACTCTTGGTTAATTAGTTTGACACTAATCATGTCACTTTGTATTTTTATATTATGTAGTTAATAAACATCCTATATACCTCAAAGTTACCCCAAAGTGGTGCATTAATGATACACCTATCACGATACAAGTACTTTGGCCAAACCATTGATTTTTAGGAATTTAATATTAATTAATAATATAATATTTGTTTTAAAAACTCTTTTATGTCAATTTTGACACTATTTGGTATTTGATTTTTGTGAAAATCATAACAGCATGATTACATCAAAAAAAGATAATTAAATCAATTATAAAATGTTATATTAACCTATAAAATTCATTTAATTAATTAAAAGTCTCAAATTATATTTATTTTGGTTTTTATAATATCAAATATTTTAATATTTCACTAATAAAGAAATTACTGCATCATCATTGTGTCATAAATAAATTAAATTATTAAATGTCTAAAAATTATAAATAAAATTCCATTGTGTAGTAAATATTTTTTATATTTATAATGAATATTTGTAGTATAAAATATAACATATATAAACTTATGTAAAAATTGTTTTGGTAAAAGATACAGGTTTATGTCATTTTTGTATTTACTTTAACTTAATTAATATAAAGTGTCATTATTACTTACAAGTGGATCCATGGGGTCCCAAAATCGACCCAATGATTCCCATGGTTTTATATGTATGAACCAATAGTAATAATACACATTTTAGGGTAATTTATTATTATTATAATATTATTTGTTTACCCTTATTTAACGGATTTACCCTTTAACCATGGTAAATAAAATATTTACCGAAGTAATTATTCAAAATGTGTAAAAATTAAAGTTACCTATATACAAAATTTAGACATCCTAATTCCAAATATGGAGTCCATTTTCTCAAATTCAAAACACAGAAGTGGCAGAAATTAATTTAAAATTAATTCCTGCTGTCAAAACACAAAGCATGTTTTTAAGAGATATTAACTATCAAAATATTGACACTTATTTAAGTCCAGTTTAAATGTGAAATTATGTACAATGAACAAAATTGTATAAAATGGAAAAAATATATTATAAATATACTTTAAAACCACACAAATTCATAATTTACGACTATTAATTATTTCGATTAAAAAAGTTGTTTTTAATTAAAATGTAGTGTTTTTCTCTATTCATCAAATTATAAAAATTATCCAAAAAGTAAAAAAATTTCATCCTTAGATAATTTAGATATTCCAAATCCAAAAATGAAGTCCATTTTGAAAGATGAAATGTATATAATTTCAAAAATTCGGTATTACTATTCATAACGGCTACTTTGATTGGTCGCGGCATGTTTGAATCTCGAAGTAGCGTACAACACACGCTACTGAATTATTCAAAGAGAAGCGTATCGTGGAAGCTTGGGGTGTTACATTCTCCTCTCCTTCAAATTATTTCTTCCTAGAAATTTCTAGAACATTACTGCATAAAAATACTCAGGTTTTTCTTCATCATTAGTTCCTCGGGTTCCCACATTGCCTCTTCCATTTTATAGTTTCTGCATAGAACTTTTACCAAACGAGTCGTCCGGTTTCTCAGCACTTGTTCTCTCATATCAAGAATCCTAATAGGCTATTCGCAATAAGATAGATCGGGTTCTAGTTCTAATTACTCATAGGTGAGTAAATGAGTTGGGTCAGGCCTGTATTTTTTCAACAGTTATATGTGGAACACATCGTGAACTTTGGATAGATTTGGTGGCATTTCCAAACGGTAAGCTACAACCCCAATTCGGTCTAGCTTTTTGAAAGGTTCTATGTACCTGGGACTCAATTTACCTTTCTTTCCAAAACATATAACTCCCTTCTATGGAGATACATTCATGAAAACATGATCTCCCACCTGAAATTCCAAATCCTTTCATCAGTTGTATGAATAGCTCTTCTACCTACTTTGAGCTGATTTGATGTGTTTTTGGATTACCTTCACCTTTCCCATCGTTTCCTCCACCAGTTCTGGGCCTACACGTTTTCTTTCACCAATTACATCCCAATAGGGTGGTGTGCGATATGTTTTTCCGTATAACAATTCATATGGTGACATCCAAATACATTAATGGAAGTTATTGTTATTGGAAAATTATACCAGAGGTAAATATTGATCCCACATATCCTGAAAGTCATGTAAGCATGATCTCAACATGTCTTCTAAGGTTTGAATAGTTCGTTCTGACTGTCCATCTGTTTGAGGGTGGTAAGTAGTGCTCAAAAGAAGTTCAGTATCCAAGGCCTTTTGAAGACTTTTCCAAAATCATGATGTAAAATGGGGATCACGATCTGAGACAATCAATAGGGATACTCCATGAAGTCTCACAACTTCATTAATATATATTCTTGCTAGATGTTCATGTGGTAAATCCTACCTTATAGCAAGGAAATGTGATGACTTGGTAAGACGATCAACAATGAACCATATTGCATCGTTCCTTATAGGAGTCTTTGGTAGTCCCATGACAAAGTCCATTGTGATATTATCCCATTTACACTCAGGTATGGGAATAGGTTTCAATACTCCTCCAGGTTGTTGCCTTCCAGCTTTCATTTGTTTACAGACCATACATATTGACACAAAATCAGCAATCTCCCTCTTCATGTTGTCCCACCAAAAATGTTCCTTCAAATCTCTATACATTTTGGTAATCCCAGGTTGTATAGAGAAATTGGAACTATGAGGATAATCCTACAATTCCCTTATCAGATCAGGTATATCGGGAACACACAGTCTCTTCCTAAACATCAAAATTCCTTCTTTATACACAAAGTCACTCAATTTCCCATCATTCACACCTTTAATATTTCTTTTTTACTCTTCATCACTAGTCTGAGAACACATTATCCTTTCTAGTAAAGATGGTTTGGCAACCATTTGAAAAAGAATTGATGTTTCACCTTCCATGGTGATTCCCATATCCATATTTACTAGATCCATGTATATAGGATCCTTTTCAACTATCATATTGTTCAAAACTCCATGATATTTTCTACTCAAAGCTTCTGCCACCTTATTTTCCTTCCTATGGTGGTAGTGTATTGTGCAATCATAATCCTTGAGTAGTTTAAGCTATCTACCTTTCCTCATGTTTAGTTGTTTCTGTGAGAAAATATACTTCAAACTGATGTGATCAGTATAAATCTCAAATTTCTCACCATAGAGATAATGTCTCCATATCTTCAAAGAAAATATTACAGCATCTAACTCAAGATCGTTAGTAGGATAGTTCTGCTCATGAATATTTAGTTGTCGTAATGAATAGGTAATAACCCTATCATTCTGCATAAGGACACAACCAAGTCCTTTCTTCGATGCATCACTATAAATAACAAACCCATCATTCCCAGACGGTAGAGTCAATATAAGAGTATTTACTAATCATCTATTCATTTCTTCAAAACATTCTTCATAATATTTTTTCCAAACAAATTTAACCCCTTAATGTTTGAGATTCTTTAATGGGTTAGCTAATCGGGAAAAATTCTGGACGAAGCATCGATAATAACTTGCCAAACCAATAAAACTACGTACCTCATTTCTACTCATCAGTGTTGGAAATTCTTGGATTTCCTTGGTCATAGAAGGATCAATAGAGATTCTATCCATAGAGAAAATATGGAAAAGAAAAGAAATCTCCTGAAGCCAGAATTCACACTTGCTAAACTTCCCATAAAATTCATGTATTCTATGAGTCTTCAGGATAATGCGCAAGTGATTTTCGTGATCTTCGTAGCTTTTGGAGTATACCAATATATCATCAATAAATACCACTACAAAATCATCGAAATATTCCTTAAAAATCTATTCATTATATCAATGAATATAGATGGTGCATTAGTCAATCAAAAAGGAATTACTGTAAACTCATAATAGTCGTACCTTGTTCGAAATGCTGTTTTCAGAATGTCTTCCTTCTTCACACACAACTGATGATATCCTGATCGAAGGTAAATCTTTGAAAAGTATTGAGCTCCATGCAGTTTCTCAATAAAATCATCAATGCGAGGTAGGGGATACTTGTTCATTATTGTTATAGCATTGATCTTCTTATAATCGATATATAACCTCATGGTTCCAACTTTATTTTTAACCAAAAGAACAGTGGCTCCCCATGGAGAAAAACTAGGGTGAATAAATACCTTATTAATCGATTACTCTAGTTGTTTCATTAGTTCAACTGATTCCACATTGGCCATTATATAAGGGGTCTTCAATATAGGCCTTGAACCCGGAATTAAATCAATGCAAAACTCAATTTCTCTTTCTGGAGGATGTCCAGGTAAATCTTTCAGAAACTAATCTACATATTATTTCACAATATGTACATCCTCTATTTAAACATTCCTTTCCTCACCCACAGTAATTTCATTATCTTCCTCCCCAATAATTGAATTTAGTTGTTCCACTGGGGGTCGATCTAGATAAGAATTAGGTGGTGACGATTCTGCTCTAAAAATAAGGTGTTCTTTATCATCATCAAAAATCGTAACCTCCTTCTTCTTATAATAAATCATCACATCATGGTCCGAAAGCCAATCCATAATGAGGATAATATAAAACATAATCATAGGTATGTCAATGAGATCAGCAGATAAATAACTTTTATGTCCTCTAATGGGGACTGATTCACAAAACTTTGTTGCATTGATACTTCCCTTTGGAGTTTTCACTGAAAACCCCTTTGTTAAATCAAATTGTAAATATCTAATTATATTAGAAAACTGGGAAGATATGAAACAATGCGATGATCCAGAATAAAATAAAGCATTTTCTAAACTTGAGAAAACCATTAAATTACCTGCCACAATGTCTTTCAGAGCTTCTACCTCAGCAGTAGTGAAATCATAATCTTGACCTTGATCCCTTGGCCTTTTCTAGGGAAAGTTACCCTGAATCTTAAGAAAATTCATTTGCATAATGTCCCATATCTCTACAATTATAGAATTTCATGTTGACTGCAACTCTCTTTCCCTTACAATCAGGAGCTTGGTGGAATTTTTCACAACACCTATAACAAAATCTCATTCCTTTTAAGCAAGTACCGGGGTATTTCTTCCCACATTTTCTGCAGGATGAATTTTAAACTTTTCCCTTCCTCCCCTTATTTCCATTTCCAGATTGATCAGAAGATCTCTTCTTCTCTTTCTTTTCTTTAAAGTCATACGAATTAGAATATTCTTTTTCTATCTTGATAGCACATGAGACAATGTCTTCGTATGAGGAGAAGGAGTGTGAGACTAATTCTTGATGAAGAAATAGTTATAACCCATCAAATAAATGATCAATATTACTTCTTGGGTTATGTATATAATCTCAAGCAAACCCTGATAACCTTGTATATTTAGCCCCATACATTGAGACATTCTTATCCTCCTTTTGCCTCAAACTCAGAAATTGCCTTTCCAAATCAGCTTGATGGTCACGATGAAAGTATTTTTCTAAGAAAAGCACTTTTAACTCCCTCCATTCCATATTTGATCCTTAATCATCTTCCTTCGTGTTTTGAATCAATGACCACCATTGATCAGCATCTCCAGTGAGGCGGTAAACTGCCATGATAACATTTTCCCTTTCACTACTCCCTAAGGCATGGAATATTTTCTCTAGGGAACTTATACATTACTCAGCTAAAAATGGATTTGTACTCCCATTGAATGTTTGTGGTTTCTACCTCATGACGAGATCTAACATTGATCTTCCATGCTATGGATCAGGGTACTCCATATGGGTATGGTTATTATTCATAACCTGAGAGAGTTGTCCTAGTATGTTGATTAGATGATGAGCACCAGTTGCTTCACCATCTCAAGTATAATTATCTTGAGTTGGAGGTAAATCCCTGCATGGAGTGTGTGCATTGATATGGTTTCCATTTCTTCCAATACGCACCATTTCTAAACAATGGCATAAACTAGATCAGTTTATGAATCAAAATACAAAATTACATACTTGTAAAACACTTAACATAAATTGAACTGTTTATGGATATAATCCATAATCATAAAAATGTTTTCTTTGAGGAAGTATATACTCATAAACCCTTCATAATGGTTCTTCAATAAAATGAGAATTATCCTAAGCATATCCCCCAGGAGTATCGTAACCAAGTCTGCAGCAAGGCCTATTGTCGTGCACCAGTTCTTGTTCGAGTCTAGCTCAATGCGGTGTTTTCAGGTTTTACGCCTAGGTACATATGTTCTAGAGCCACCTCTACCTGCCTGTATATAGAGAGGGATGTATTTTTCGGAAAACTCATAAAATATCTACAATACCAAAATTCTAGGAAGTTTTTCTGTAAAAATCCTCAAAGTCTATCTTAGGACTATGTGCTCTAATTAGAGATTATCTAAATATAGCTTCAAAGGTTTGTTCTAAACGTCTTCTGATACCAACTGTAATGCCTCAACCCCAATTACCCAGAGTCAGTGCATTATTACATAACATTGGTATGATCACAAGAAAGATAATATCTCGAAAGGACGATTAGTTTATTAGCCTTGGGAACACTAAATATATTCATAAGTATTACATTACATCATAAAAATGAAAACTACAAAACATAGTCTCCATAGTCCACACTCATATCCACACATACTATCCCTACAGGTCATTCATAAAATACTTTTCACATCCTGGAAAAAATAAAACATAGAAAGGGGTGAGCTTAGAAGCCCATTAAGGATAACAATATAGAGGAACCTTTCATAAATAGACTTAAATATTTAAGGCAATGTATAACTAAAAAAAAGTATTTTAAACGTGAACATCAGAATAATAGGGAAAAGATAAAATGAAATAATTCCATTTACTTATTCACATGGATATTCCACTAATCTAATAATCACATGCAATATCACTAACCACTTTCATAATGATGGAATTCATAATGCCAGACTATCATAACCACATAGTCAAGGCCTCGTCCCAAGACTACAAATAAGATTTTTTCAAGGCCTCATGCCAAGACACTAGTTTGTCTTATGAGACCTACCGATGCATCAAGGATCTATTGAAGGCTCCACCATTCACATATTAATTCCAATACATTACTCATATGAACAGGTTTAAACCTAACATAAACATTCGTATTAAAACTAGCATAAGAAATTTCAATACTTTCTCCATAAATCATGAATGATATAAAAATAACACTTCCTGAGTCAGACATATCACAAAACCTTCAATATAATATGGATTTTTTGTATCATAATAATAATCTTCAAATAATCTTATAAACCATCAAAGAATGTTGACATAGATGAAATCAAAACTATTTGAGATAAATATCTCTTTTTTTGAAATCATTTAAAAGTCTCATAATTATAAAATAAAACATTTAATTGGAAAATATTCTTATAAGAATGTAAGGGAATATTTTCCAATTTTATAATAGTGGACCACAGCCACAGCAGCTGTATAATTTAAAAAAATACATTCTTACATTAATTCTATCGAAAAGGTTAAAAAAGACCTTGTCTAGAAAATGACTAAAAGATTCCTTTATAAACTTCTTTTAAATAGTCAACAAGGGTATAATTTTCTTTATCCCATAGTCTTTAAAACAGTAAGAGTGATTTAAAATACATTTTTAAGAAACATGGATGTGGATGATAAATAGGTCCCCGTAGATAATTATGTATAAACAACCTTGGATACTGAAGTGATTGTGAATTAAACCTTTACATTGAACTTTTCCTTGGTTGAGTGTTGTTTAACTTCCAGTAGAATGGTGAAATAATTGTTATTAAATTATACAAGAATCATATACATTAATATGATATCATATATGTTCTTTTAACATTGCTTTTTTAATAATATTATAGTATTATCGTCATTTCGGGTGTTAACTTACTCATTTTCCTCTATATTCTATGTTGTGTAAGCCGTGTTTGTTATGGATAGGTTGTATATTATTCATATAAAGAATTATATCAAGTCTATAAACATTATTATTAACCATTAAATGAGAATTAGACTCAAATGGATATGATGAGGAATGAATCTCATCGTGTTCGTGGAGACAGTAGTCTGTACGTACGCACAAAAGACAATATCATTCTTTTGATATTAAAATAATATATAATTGGATGGTATATAAAATAGAAAGAATAATTATCATGTTATATTTATTATTTACATGAATTATACATCATTATTATACCAATCCAAATAATAATATATTTAATAACAATAACACCACAACGTGAAGACGGTAGGTCGTACGTACACACATATGGTGACATGACATTCGAGGGACAGATAGAATAATGAATTTGTTTGTTATATATTTATAATAACATAATAGTATATATAAGATACTTGATTTATTATTTTAGAATATAAATAACAAAGAATGAAGGTGTTGAAGAAGAAAGGAACTAGAAAGAGGGTGGTGAAAACATTACATCTTCTTTTGGTTCTTCCTTTTGATTTGATCCAAAAGGGATCCATAGGTAGGATTTATGACAAAATAAGGCCTCTAGGTTGAAGTGAGGGAAGGTGGGAGGATATTTGGGCAGAGTTTGGCCGTTCCAAAAGGCATTGAAGGTGTGAAGAATTTGTTAGAAGTGTTGTCCTTTTATAAGGGGGTGGAGGGGATCTTTAAGAAAAAACATAATGTATTATTTTATAATAAATTCATATTCGGTTTCTAATGGATCCAAAGTTTATTATTAAAAGACTAAGGTGGGTATGGGTAGAAATAATTTCAACTAATAGATATTAGATAGGTTTGGGTCATTATATTAACCTTATCTTTTAGAATTAACTCTTGGTTAATTAGTTTGACACTTACCATATCACTTTGTATTTTTATATTATACAGTTAATAAACATACAATATACCTCCAAGAGTCCCACAATAGGTCCATTAATGATACACCAATCATGATAAAAGTACTTTTTCCAATCCTTATATTTTTAGGAATTTAATATCAATTAATAATATAATATTTGTTTTAAAAACTATTTTATGTCAATTTTGACACTATTTGGTATTTGATTTTTGTAAAATTCATAACAGCGTGATTACTTCAAAAAAGTAAATTATATCACTCCTAACATGTCATATAGACCTATAGAATTCGTGTAATTCATTAAATGTCTCAAATTATATTTATTTGGGTATTTATAATATCAATTATTTTAATATTTCACTAATAAGGTAATTGCTGCATAATAATTGTGTCAAAAATACAATAAATTATTTAATGTCTAAAAATTATAAATAAAATACCATTATGTATAAAATATTTTTATATTTCTATTGAATATTTATATTCGAATATATAACATATATAACCTTATGTAAAAATTGTTTTTCTAAAAGATATAGGCTTATGTCATTTTTGTATTTACTTTAACTTAATTAATATAAAGTGTCATTATTACTTACGAGTGGATCCATGGGGTCCCAAAATCAACCCAATGATGCCCATGGTAATAAATGTATCAACAAATATGGTTAAGACACGTTTCAGTGTAATTTATTATTATTATAATATTATTTGTTTACCCTTATTTACCGGATTTACCCTTTAACCGTGGTAAATAAAATATTTACCGAAGTAATTATTCAAAATTTCTAAAAAAAAAGTTACCTATTAACAAAAATTTTACATCCTGATTCCAAATATGGAGTCCATTTTTCCAAATTCAAAACACATAAGTGGCAGAAATTAGTTTAAAACTAATTCCCACTGTCAAAACAAAAAGCGTGTTTTTAAGAGATAATAACTATCAAAAGATTGGCACTTATTTATGTCCGGTTTAGATGTGAAATTATGTCCAATGACCAGAATTGTATTAAATGGTAAAAATAAATTATAAATATAATTTAAAACCACTCAAATTAATAATTTATCACTATTAATTATTTCAATTAAAAAAGTTGTTTTTAATAAAAATTTAGTAATTTTCACTATTCATCAAAATATAAAAGTTATCCGAAAAGTACCAAAATTTCATCCTAGGATAATTTTAATATTAAGAATCCGAAAATGAATTCCATTTTACAAGATTAAATGTATAAAATTTCAAAAAGTGGGTATTTCTATTCATAACGGCGACTTTGATTGGTCGCGGCATGTTAGAATCTCGAAATTGCGTACAACACACGCTACTGTATTATTCAAAGAGAAGCATACCATGGAAGCTTGGGGTGTTACAAAATTTATCCCTATGGGTATATATCCATATCAATATACCCTCTATGGTTGATTAATTGTTTTTTATTAGTGGTATTCAACCAAATTGAATGGTTAGTTCTTATCATCCACTCCCTTATCATTATCATCAATCTTATCTAATTTTTCATAACTGTAATATCCATATATGGATTATATTTATTTATATGGAAGTTTTTATTTAGTGTTTTTGTTTTTTAATTATTTTGAGATATCTAATGATACCTAATCAAGAGGTTTCCATTTATGGTTATGGTGTGTCATCTCTTGAGTAAGGCATTTCCATTTAATTTTATATTATTAAAGAGTTACTTAGATACTTCAGGCATTAAATGTATTGTTAAACTATGATATTGTTTTATTTTATATCCTTTTTTTTATTTTAAAAGGTTATTATGAATTATTTGTTTTTACATTTTTTCAATGTGGGTAAATTTTATATTTGAATGAAACATTTTTTCCAAATAGTTTTTTAAACATTCATAATAATTAGTAAAATTATATTGTATATTTTCATCATGAAAATTGATTGGTTCATGAAAATTTTTCCAATTTAAATATATAAATTTGATTGATAACTTATTTAAAGGTATAGATTTAATTTAAATTGGTATCACATTTTTTGGAAAATAGGTTTTTTAGTTTATTTAATATTTGTGTGTATGTCCCCATGAATTTATTCTTTTGAGTGAAACCTCTTGTTAATTAGATATATTTATGCTTTGGTGATTATGATGTGTTTTATAGTAATATAATTTTTTTAAAAGCTTTCTTAATGGATTTCAAAATAATATATTTATTATTTTATGTAAATGTTCTTCTTTGAATATTATGTGAATGAATGATTTTATTTATTATTGATTACACCCTTGTTCAACCAATATGTTATCCTTTGTTTATATTTGTGTGGATGGGATAATGATTTATTGAAAAATGATTAATGCTATTCTTTTTGGTTTTTGGGATCATTTTTTCGTGGGTTAAGAAGGTGGTATATATATTATTATGGTGTTATATTCCATGTGGGATCTATTTTTATCTTATGATAGTCATTAGTTTTATAGAAGCACTTTTCTTATTGTAATGAAAAAAAGAATCATAGGATATTATATATAGATTCAAGGAACATTAGTGATGCTATAAGTGATTTATAAACTAGATAGTTTAAACTCTTTTAATTGTATTAAATTGATAGGTGTTGTACATAATGAGACTAGTCAGATTTATTTAATTGATTGGTTTTGAGATGGTGAACAGACTGATAGTTGGTTCTATTTTTTCATATATAGTACTTGTTAAATTAGTCTCTATAGTGGGGAATTAAGATTATTATCTTATTTTATTAACCTTGTTGGTTTATTGGCATATATATTTTTTTTACCTTGATTGAGAAATATTTTTTGTATGGGTAATGTAAGATTAATAAATATTTTTTATTACTTTCTCTATGTATTAAATTTTATTTTACTATGAATATTTTTGAACTACACCATATTGGTTTTCACTTTTTTTATTTTGAGGAATTTTTGTGTGTGGAGTTTTAAATAAGAAAATAGGTTGGTTATTTAAGTTAAATCCTTGTAAAATGTTTGTTTGGAATGTATTTTTAAATAATGTGATTTTTTTTATATAGGGATGCTTAAAATCCAAAGTGAAGGTTTAACTTGTATCTTTCTCAAATGATACATGTTGGAAAGGTAACTGTTTTATTTTTTGAAATAATTATACATTGGTAATTCCAAATTTAGTATTGTCTTAAAAGTAGTTTGTTTTAATGATATGATTTATGGTAATGCATCTTTATTTTCATTTTGTGGATAGGAAATCAAAACATATTTTTATATTACTTTCAATCTATTTAACTTGTATTCTTTCAAAATGGAATGTAATGTAAAAATTATGTTATAATACAAGCCATTGGATCATAGCGTACATACACCCATTGCTGTGTATGTTTCCTAAATTTATGTTGTAGGTTCCCAAGTTTTGGAATGTAGGTTTCATTACTACCACTCTCAATGGTAATTTAATGGTGATGATTATGGTGGTGACATGAGAATCACATTATCATATTGGGTTTTTTATATGGTGACCCCTCTTTTCACACATGTTTTTTATCTTGACTATTTAACAAAATATTTCATTGGAAACATCGATTTAGCTTTTTAGGTTTAGTGTATTTGAAATAGAGTACAATCAAAATGATGTAAATAAAGAAAAGAAAAACAATTTTTTTAATCCTCAATAATAAATCCATTTCTATTTCATGATAGTTAACCTTATATAATGTGATTTCATATGGACATAAATGAATATAGAAGGAATATAATGTAGCTCAGTAAGGGAAAATAAATGATATGTAACCTTAGTCGTCATCATGGGTTTGACATAAGGCATAACATGAGATCATAATCATAAATATAATATATATAACTTGTAAATATAACTATAATATAAAAATTATACATTTATAATATTGTGAACAATGTTCATCATCAAGTTTTTGTAAAACATATTACTAAATTAATTCTTCCTGGTATCATAATCATTTCATATATATATATATATATTAATTCATTACCCAATGTATTAGGAAAATATAATGTTATATCCCTCATATGAATTAATTCATGTTTGGAATGATGATAATATCTCATAATAAATCATTTCATCAATAACTGATGTTGAATAAATAATGGTTTTCGTATTAAATCATTATGTACATAAGTGTTTAAAGACATAATACATTCCTCATTTTTACCAAAGAGAATGGAATGTTGTTTTAATACATTGAAGTACATAAATAAATGAAGATCTGACCCTCCCTTTTAGGGAGGTTCATGAAGGCTGGTGAGCTAGAGAGGGAATTAGATATGCTATGAACTATCTAGTCATGGGAGTCTAATGGAATGACATGGAATAGGCATCAATTGTACCCAGGAACTCGGTACCAAGGGGTAGGTATGTGCTCCTATGAAACAGGTGGTGTGCACACAATAAAAGAACAAGTCGTTTTCTCAACTTAGAAAGGCCAACACAATGATAGTAGTGGCGATGGCTGCTAACGTCGAGCTAGCTGGATGGAAGGATCAGTGCTCTACTCCAATAGTCCAACATCAGTACTCATCTAATAGTGAGTACTCTACTCTAATAATGCAGTTGATGACCATGCATCTCAGAAACCATGCCAATAGCTGGTGGTTTATTGAACCACTATGACACCGGGTGGTGTTACAGTACCAATATGGTCTATTATGCTATTGACCTACTGCAATGTCTAGACTTCCAGATTCATAAAAAGACGAGGTGTTCTGTGGTGAAAGAAGTTGGACTATTGGAGCAGAGTACTAAATATATAAGTACCAATGGAATAGATGGGGTGGTATTGGTATGGGTAAGTGGATTTTCATAGATATGTAATGGTGGTGAATCACTATATTGAGCAACTTTATATGATAGAATACCTAAAGTTGGGAACCGTTCCACTCGGGTAAAACCAAAGAGGTACAATCCTGAAGGCACCGTTCTAATCATTCTGTCATTGTTATTTCCAAAACATTTTATGGTCAACTTCTAATGGCAGGTATCGATCTCATACATCCATATCTCGGATATGGGAATATGTTTAGGGGGTTCAGGGACAGGTGGTTTAGTACACTGTGTTTGGGATCGATTGGACTCTCACTTTCCATCCTCCTTGAGGCAGCTAGGACTCAGGAAATTTTCTAATTGTGAGTACACTACTCTAATAGTGACCCACTTTACAATATATATCAGTACCATTTCTAGTAGAAAAGTCGACCCACTTTTTTCTCATGGTGGTTGTAGCCACTATTAATGTAGAGTACTAATGGTTGTTGTTGTATTGGTAGTTCAACGATGGTTGGATTGAGTTCGAAGCTCACTTATTCAACACTATTGGAGTAGGGTACAACTGGTGCCCTTCGGAAATGATGTTGTTGCATTGGCATTCATCCCCCCATGTGTGCGATTTGGTTGTGTGGTACATTTCATGGATGATGGAGAGCTGAGGGGTTTTAAGACTCGCAAGGAGTACTGTGGAGTCTTGATAGTAGCACTAAGTAGTTCGATAGCGAAGTGCAATTGCACAAGACATACCAGGGTAGTTGCATATAGGTTGAAGGTCATTCGAGAAATTCTTTGACCACTTTCGAGCTCCACCTGATTTCAGAGAGGCGGAAGTCAACAAGTGTGACAGGTGCTTATAACATGCCCTTATAAAATGAATACCTATTATAAGGACCTATTATAAGATCTTAGATGGGAAAAATCATGACTTTCTAGCGTGAGGAAGAAATCTTGTGACTCAGTCTGCTCACCCAGCTTCGGTTTTTTGACCGGGGAGAGATGTGAGCCTATGGTACTACCCTGCTATGGTACTGCTACTACACCAATTCCAGAAGAAGGATGGAAAGCCCAATCGGCCTGATCTGTGCGAAGAGGGTCCTTCTTTTTGTGGTAGTAGTCTTAACAAGTTCAAGAGAGGACGAGACTTCTTCCTTGTGTACTTATTGATGATATCCTTCTTTCGGTTGTAGTAGGACTAAGCTTGATGAATCGAAATTTCTTTTTTGGGATTTAGGTACCCCTTCCATTTTTCATCGGCTTTTGACTCTATATATGATTCAGGTACCTCTTCCATTTTGCTTGAAGTCTCAAGCGGTGGTTTCTGAATTGGTATCCTTTATCAAACTATCTATCGCATTAGGATTCCTATTCAAGATCCAGAATCGCCCCTATCTCTATGATATTTGACATTGATTCATGAAAAAGATGGGGTTGACAATAAAAAGACTAGATACTATAAATAATGAAAGAATAGAAAATAAAAGAAAGAGACTATGGAATATGGCAGGGTAGAAGTTGGATTTCTAGAAATAAAAGCTTCAGGTCTCATAAGTAAATCCAGGTGAAGAGGCACATATAGACTCTCATGAAGGTCAGTACTCTACTCTAATAGTGAATGAAAATTCTCCCCTTGATGAAAAGGAGAGGTTAATAGATGCTTAAGTCCTGAGCCATGGGCGGAGGCTGATTTAGGATTTCTAGAGGCTACATTCCCTCTTATCCTTCTCAGTAATCTACTCTTATAGTGTTGGATAGATTGGAAGACTAAATCACCACCATAGGTTACAGTACCGAGCATCACCATAGGTTGATGTACCGAAAGGTCCATGAAGTCAATGAAGTTGCGAGGTCGGAAACATAGGTTGAAGTACCGAGAGGTCTAGGGATAGGCTAGAGCATTGTAGAATTTGTAGCAGGCCCAATGAATGAGGTTTTTAGGATGACTAATTCTGTAGGTATTCTTATTATACCCTTATTGAATCCCTTGAAAGGCCTTGGGGCCAAGGCAGATAGACAGTGGGTCTTGGGGTATGGGAAGGAATGAGGAACTTATGTCTAAGTCACAATAAAAATAGAAAGGCAAATGCAACCATAAACTCCAATAGGCCACCCGGTACTTGATTGGTGACTCGGGATCACACTGAACTACATAGTCATATCATGAGGGTGATCCTAGCTCGGAAGGAATGCTAGCGATATGCTTAACACATGAAAGTAGAATTTTCGTTGAACCTATAGATTATTCGTACTAATCAGAGGTATTTCATGGATAGAAGACTCACCAGGTCCCCACTAGGATACATGAAGTATCATAGTGAGTGCCTTGGACAATGTTGATAGAATCGGTAACAATACCTGGAACACGTTGGGTGAATAGGTGCGTAATTCGTGGGCTTGAGCGCATATGCTGAAAAATGCAGGAGCTAGCAAAAAAGAAATAAATAAGTTTCCACTGTTTGAGGATCCTGCGTCATATTAGGTAGCTGGTCAGTGAATAGAGATTCAAGCCATTGATGTGTTTCTATTCTTGTCGAATGAGCATCCACACTGGGAATGAGAAGGAAGGACTCCGGTTTGGGGAGGAAGCAGTGGGGAGTCTTGGACAGTAGTTCGATGACCGATCCAGAAATATATCATCAGTGAACAAACTAGTGAGATACTATTATAAAGCTTGTTCAATCGACTGGGGTGATAGCGATCATGAAAAAACTGGGTTTAAAGCCCCGACTATCTCTGTTCCAGTAGCCGCGGTAAGATGGGGTGGAAAGTGTTCGTCAGAATGACTGGGCGTCACGGGAATGTGGGTGGTGGTCGAGTGGTAGGATTGTATGTTGCCTGACTGGCTAGCCAAGGTTCAACACCAATGCCAGTGGAGTCACCCGAGTAGATTGGAATGTCTCGATGGTGATGGGTCAAATCCAGAGATCAAAGATGGAACACCGATGAAGCAAATACAACTCTATTGGGCAGCACAGACGCTGATTGCTTGCAAAAACATGGGGAGAGAATTGGATTAGAAACCCCATTAGTCCTAGCAGTAAACGATGAGTGTCTGCCCTTTTGGTGGGGCTCGAGCACGCTTGGAACACTCTGCTTGGGATGTATGGTCAGAATGAAACTCAAAGGAAATGATGGGGTCCAGATCAAGCGGTGGGGCTTGTGGTTTAATTTGATTCAAAGTGCATCACCTTACCCGCCTGAGTAGGAACGATCTCCCCTTGGCAAAAACGGAAGCAATGCGGCCTATAGGGTACTGTCTGCTTCCGACTCGTGTTCACACAAGGTGAAACATCAATAATTTTTCAAAAGGTTTCCAATCCATATTTACTAGAAAGGATAAAGAGTTCAAATACCAATGATGAAGAGTTTCAAAAGAAGATTAAAGCTATGAATGATGGTAGATTGAGTGACATTGTGTATGAAAATAGAATTTTGAAATTTGGAAAGAGTCTTTGTGTTCCTGATATACTTGATCTAAAAAGGGAATTGTTGGACGATTCTCATAGTTCCAATTTCTCTATACACCCTAGGAGAACAAAGATATATAAGGATTTGAAGGAAATTTTTTGGTTGGAAAAGATGAAGAGGGGTATTGCTGATTTTGTGTCAAGATGTATGGTTTGTCAACTAATGAATGCTGGAAGGCAACAACTTGGAATAGTTCTGCAACCTCTTCCCATACTTTAGTGGAAATGGGATAATATCACGATGGACATTGTCATGGGACTACCAAAGAATCCTAGAAGGAAGAATGAAATATGGTTTGTTGTTGATCGTCTTACCAAATCAACAAATTTTCATGATATAAGAGATGATATACCACCTGAACGTCTAGAAATGATATATATTAATGATGATGTGAGACTTCATGGAGTGACCCAATCAAATGTTTCTGATCGTGATCCGCATTTTACATCAAGATTCTGGATGATTCTTCAGAAGGCCTTGGATAAGGAACTTTGTTTGTGCACTGCATACCACCCCCAAACTGAGGGACAATCAGAACAGACAATTCAAACCTTATAAGGCATGTTGAGATCTTGATCACGTGACTTTCAGGGTTTGTGGGATCAATATTTACCTCTGGTGGAATTTTCCTATAACAATAGATTTCATTCAAGTATTCAGATGGAACCATATGAAGCGTTATACGGAAAGAGATGTCACACAGAAACCTGTAGGAATGACATTGGTGAAAGAAAACTCGTTGGCCCAGAACTGGTGGAGGAAATGACGGAAAAGTTGAAGGTAATCCAAAACCACATCAATGTAACTCAAAGTAGGCAGAAGAGCTATGCTGATAACCAAAAGAATGATTTTGAATTTCAGGTAGGAGATCATGTTTTCTTATAGTTATCTCCATTGAAGGGAGTTTTACATTTCGGTAAGAAAGGCATATTGAGTCCCAGGTACATAGGACCTTTCGAAATTCTAGAAAAAATTGGGGCTGTAGGATATCATTTGGCAATGCCACCAAATATCTCCAAATTTCAAGATGTGTTCCACGTATCACTATTGAGAAAATACATGCCTGACCCAATGCATTTACTCAACTATGAGGAATTAGAATTGGAACCTGATCTTTCTTACAGTGAAGAGCCTGTAAAGATTCTTGATACAAGAGAACAAGTGCTGAGAAACTGGACGACTCATCTGGTAAAAGTTCTATGGAGAAACCATAAGATGGAAGAGCCAATGTGGGAACCCGAAAAACATATGATGAAGAACCACCTGAGTCTTTTTATGCAGTAATATTCTTGAAATTTGAGGACTAAATTATTTGAAGTAGGGGAGAATGTAACACCCCAAGCTTCCACAATATGCTTCTCTTTGAATAATATAGTAGTGTGTGTTGTACGCAACATCTAGTTCTAACACACACCACAACCAATCAAACTAGCCGTTATGAATAGTAATACCCACTTTTTGAAATTTTATAAATAGTATCTTTTAAAATGGACTTAATATATGGATTTAGAATATCAAAATTATCTTCAGGTGAATTTTTGGTATTTTTCTCAAAACTTTAAATTTTTGATGAATAGTGAAAAACACTCAGTTATAGTTTAAAACCGAATTTTTATTTATTTATTTTATTTTAATTTATTTTTGGTCAAAATAGATTCATAATAACTATATAAGTTCAATGTAAATCATTGGATTTAGTTTATAATAATTTTAGATATATACAAAATTTTATTGAACTTTTCACCGTCTTTTACCCATATCCTTGTAGAATTTGCAGATTCACATAAAACTTAATTTTACAGGTTCTGTGAGTGGAATTTAAAACATCTGAGAGAGACGGTTAATATCAAGGAGTAAAATGTGGTTCAATAAGATAAAAATATTTTTTTGGTGAATAGTAACTTTTTACTTTTATTTACCACAGTTAAAAGTAAATAGGGTAATTAAGGGTAAAACTGATATTATTATTACCCTAACACATGTCCTAATTCTATTAGATAAGTATAATTCAACCAAAAACAAAATTATGCATAAAATATGAACCTCTTTGGTCCACTTGGAATAGATTAGGACATTTATTATTATTTAATTCAAAGAAGAGTTAAAAGAATTAAAATCAACGTTTGAAAACTAAAACAATTTTAATATAGGGTTATACATAATATAAATTCGATTATAAATATTCATTAGAAAAATAAAACTATTTCCTATATAATGGTATTTTATTTATAATTTTTAGACATTAAATAATTTAATTTAGTTATTACACAATGGTGATACAATAATTACATAATTAATGAAAAATTAAAATAATTGATATTATAGATATCAAAATAAATTTAATTTTAGACATTATATGAATTATACTATTTTTCTAAGTTCATATGACATTTTAGGATTGATTAAATGAATTAATTTCGAATTAATAATGTTTTTAGAACTTTAAAAAAATTCAATTATTAAATAGTGTCAAAATTGACATAGAGGAGTATTTAAAACAATTATTATATTATTAATTGATATTATATTCCTAAAAATATAAGGATAGGACAAATGACTTATTTAATGATAGTTTTATCATTAATTAACCACTTGGGGTGCTCTTGGATGTATATAGTAAGTTTATTAACCATATAATATAAAAATAAAAAGAGACATGGTAAATGTCAAACTATTAAACTAAGAGTTAAATATAAATGATAAGGTTAATATAGTGACAAAAACCTATCTGAAATCTATTGGTTGAAATTATTTCGACCCATCCCCACCTTATCTTATAAATAAGTCACTTTGGAGCCATTAAAAATCGAATATGAATTTATTATAAAATTATATTTTACGTTTTTTCAAAGGTGCCCCTCACCCCTCTTATAAAAGGGCCCTCCCCTTCTCTCAAATTCATACCCTCAAAGACTTTTGTTTTGGCCAACCCTTGACCAAATATCCTCTCAACATCCATCCCTTAATATTAGATGCCATACTTTAGTCAGAAAGGCAACTTAAGGATCCCTTTTGATCAAATCAAATGGAAGAACCCAAAGAAGAGGTAAAAATATCACCAACTGTTTCAAGTTCCTTTCTTCTTCCACTTCCTTTTTCTTTGTTGCTGCCATTATAAGATAATAACTCCAGTATCTTCTATATATTGTGATGTTATTATAAATATGGAACAACCAAATTCATTATTCTATCCATCCCTTGACTGACATGTCACCAAACGTGTGTACGTACGGATTATCGTCTCCACGTCGTGGTGTAATTGTAATTCAATAAATTATTATTTATATGGAAATAAAAATGATGTGTAATTCATGTAAATAATAAATATTACATGATAATGATTCTGTATATATGATTCAACATCCAATTATATATTAATTTAATATCAAAAGAATGACATTGTCGCTCGTGCGTACGTACGGACTACGTCTCCATGAACGTGATAAGATTCATTCCCCATAGTATCCATCCAAGTATAATTTTCATTTTATAATTAAAAATAATATTTAATAACTTTATATCATTATGGATATGATTAAGATACAACCTATGGATAACAAACATGGCATATGTAACAAAACATATAAAATAAAACGAGTAAGTGAACACCCGAAACAACGATAATACTAAAATATTATTAACAAAGCAGTATTAAAAGATCATATATGATATCATATTTATGTATATGATTTTTGTATAATTTAATAACAATTATTTAACTATTATAAAAAAGGTTAACCTACCCTTGACCAAGGAAATGTACCATGTAAGGGTTTATTTCACAATCTATTCATTATCTGAGGTTGTTTATACGTAATTATCTACTAGGACCTCTTTATCATCCAGATCCATGTTTCTTAAAAATGTATTCCAAAACATTTTTACCATTTACTTGACTGTGGGTAATAGTCATTTATACCCTTTTTGACTATTTATAAGATTTTTATAAAGGAATCTTTCTGTCGTTTTCCAAACATGGTCTTTTTTAACCTTTTCAACAAAATTAAGGTAAGAATGTCTTTTTTTAACTTATACGGCTGGTGTGGTAATTTCCACCATTATAAAATCATAGAATCTTCCCTTACAAACTTATAAGAATATTTTCAAAGTAAATTTTTTCTTTATAATTATTTGACATTTAAATTATTTCAAAAAAGAGATATTCCTCTCAAATAGTTTTGATTTCATCTATGTCAACATCCTTTGATAGATTTTAAGCTTATTTGAAGATAATACAAAACTTCCATAGTGTATTGAAGTTTCTGTTATATGTGTGAATGTGGATGTGTTATTTTCATACCATTCCTGTCACATGGAGAATGTTTTGACATTTCGTAAGCTAGTTTTAATACAAATTTTTATGTTATGTTTAAAACATTTCGTAAGAGGAATGCATTGGACTTTGTAAGTGACGGGTGGAGCCCGCTATTGCTCCTCGATGCATCGGTAGGTCTCATGAGACTATATAGTGTCTCGGTACATGACCTTGAAAGAATCATATTTCTATCCTTTGCTCAAGGCCATGACTAAGTGGTTATGATAGTCTGGTATTATGCATTCCATCATTATGAAAGTGGTTATTGATATTTTATGTGATTATTAGACTTTTAGAATATCCATGTGAATAAGTAAATGGCATTATTTAATTATATTTCTTTAATATTATGTTAAAATTCAAGTTTGAAAGGCTTTTGTTTTAATTATACATTGCCTTAAATGTTTATGTTTATTTATAAAATATTCTTCTATATTGTTATCCTTAGTGAGCATCTGAACTCACCTCTTTCAAACTTTTATTTTTCCCAGGATGTGAAGAAATATTTTATGAATGACCTATAGGGATAGTTTGAGGGGATATGAAGACAAGACGTTGATGTAGTTTTTTTCACTTTATGATGTAATGTAAGACTTATGAATATATCTAGTGTTTCCAAGGCTACTAAACTAATCAGTCTTTTGAGACTTGATCTTTTATGATCATGTCAATGTTATGTAATAATGCACTGACTCTGGGTAACTGGGGTCGGGACGTTACAACCCAACTAAATCGGAACACGCCATGGAGAAAACCCCAGAGGTCGGGTTTTATTTCCATCGCCATCCATCCCCAATTCCAATACCAATACCAAAGGGGCAGGTAGGCCATATGCCTATTATTTTGTAATATCCAATATTAAAAGAGTACTGAATTCTAGAAGGAATGGATTGTAAAACTCGATATAAATCTATATATGTTAATGGATATCTGAACGCACATGAGATTGGTCAACAGGTTTGTTTGATGATGAGATAGACACTATCGGAACTGCAACACCAATGTCATCGACTCGATATTATGGGGGATGGTACTGATATATATTGTCGGTTCACTCGAATTGGAGCAGTGCTGGACCTGGTACTGATATATATTGTAGGTGTACAACGTTGTTCAGAACCCAGATATCCATGAACATATTCTGAATTCAAATAGAGCCACCACTCACCCTAGTTGACGATGCCCCATGTTGTCCGGTACGCTGGTACTTATATATATTGAATACTAAGGTGCTCTCGAAGCGGAAGGACGATGAAATAGGTACATGAAGAGTATGTCCAACTCCGAAGACCGCCTGGTCATTCCTGGACAAAAATTTCACAGTGTGATCCAAGATACTATCTAGATTATACGTCCATATAATCAAGTTATGTTATATATTAGGCAACTTGGATGCATGATGTATCCCTCGGTATAATCTATCTAGGTACTCTTTTATATAGTCTATAGGCAACACTATAGGAACCACTATAGTGGTTCCTATAGTGGTGCCTATAGTGGGCCGACTATAGTTTACCTTCTACTACCTATATTATACTGAACCAGGGCTCGGGGATCGGACCGGTGGTTCAGGATAAATAGTGCACGTTTCTGAATCCTTCAAATTGTCCAATCTCATTGAGCCGCTATTATTCAACCAAGAAAACAACCCTCTTCTTCTTCGGGATGCTTGATGTTATAGATATAGATATACAGTCTGACAAGCGTTTCACAGATAGGCCAACTCAATATATATAGGTACCATGGGTTGGCGCCATCGATTCTACTACTTATATTATACCAAGTTGTTAGGAGGCTAAAAAAAGTCATCGGTGTTATAAGAGCTAAGGTGGTAGTACACATTCTGAAAGAACATAGTCAATTAGTCGAGCGGATGTATCCTGACCCTCTTCAGAACTAATGAATATATAAGGGTTTATGACTCAGCTACTTCGCCCTATTCAGTTTCTAAATGTGCTACTTATATATCAAGGGTTTAAAACCTTTCTGATGCACCATATGTTTCCAAAAGGTTAGAATTTCCCCTTCCAGGGTGACCCCATTTGCCCAAGCCCTATTCGAGGTTCAAAGATCATATCCTTTCTAAAGGGTGAGGAAGGGAAATCTCATATTGGCTTGGCCTTGTCTCTTCTCTCTGTCAGTATAATATAGATATTAGACTATTCATATTAAAAATTTTAGATAGCTTCTATCTTTCAGTTTATATCTTTGGTTCTCGAGGTTCTCAAGTTTCAATCCAGATTGTATTTCTCCCTCCTGATAATAGCTATATGGGTCAATTTATTGACCATCTATCCAAAATGATCCATGTCCATGTGGTTTTCCTCTCTGGCATAGAGCCAACCTTACCCTATGTGTTGTCCTAGGTAGGCTACCATCCATTTCCATTCCACTACTTTACATGTTAGCACGTCTCTGTCTTCGTATTTGTGTCTGCCACAATATATATAAGTACTAGTGATGCTACTCTTCCTCTTGACGTGGATCCCTCTTCATATTCCTATTTCCACATTCAGACATAGTTTCCGTCTCTTGACTACCAACTTTCTGTATGGGTTGATTGAGCGGTGGCAACATCCAAAAGGTATTATTTAGTAGTAGGCCCTTCCATGTTTGAAACAGTTTAAGAGAGGAGGAGAAACATTATACTTATATATATTGTGAAAGAAGGTATGAAATCCTTAGATCCACATCATGTGAAGCATATGAGAATTGAGACTGCTACCAGCCCTAGTAGTTCTATAGCTGTTAGCTCTGACCAAAAAACATCCAAGGTACCTTGAAATGACTAGGAGCTCGCATGAATCCATATCCACCCTTAAGAGAACCGGAACTAGATAGAAGAGAAAAATAAGTATACCTTTTAGCATTAGCTGGCGGGGAACTAAGAGAGAGTTCATATGGTTATAAACCCTTAAATATTCAGTAGCACCTTTAGGGTGGGTCAAGTTCTAAAATATCTGACCCGAACAGGGTGAGGTTCAAAGATCTGACACAATCTAAAGGGCCATGATAAACTCGATGAAATTATGAATATAAAATTATTAAGGAAAATCACAATTATTGGTCTCCAATACATCAATGCTATATTTTCTATGAATTTTGACAAAAATCAAACCACAGTGCAGACACACAGTAGGATCCCCATTTCAACTACATATGTGGCATACCAGTCCAAGAAGAAGAGAATGATGCTTTTATGATACCGACACTACTACCTCACGTGGACCTATTGTCCTTCCAAACCCAACCCATGTGAATGTTTTTGTTGAAACATCGGTATAATATAGATAGTAGAATGCCCTTTGAACTCGAAAGCATGTTGGGTGTTGAGCGCTAAACTGTACCGCCACTTAAACGACTATGATCTTCGTATCCGAACCTCATGTCCCAATACACCAAACCAACCACTCATGAGCCCCAAAATGCAATGCCAGAACTCCCCCACTCAATACACTGACTGGAAGCACATACCCCTCAATGATATCGCTCCCCCTCCTCACCCATCATTCACATTTCAGGCCACCCCCAATAGGTGAAATATAGAGTGTAGTAGGTGTACCATCATTTCACAATAGACATTGGAACCTGAAACAGAGACAGAACATTCTGTCTTATCATTCATATTGGCAAAGCATCAGGCACCAGCACTGGCTAATAATAGTCTCAAGCTCAACCCCATGCGAGCACCACTTGAGTTTCACCCCGGAAACCCCAGTTGAACCACCAAACCTTACTCCACGGCATTGAGAACATATGTAGAATGAAGTATTACAGGTCCTCCTCGGTCGACCCAGACCCCATGACTCGTATGGAGTCACCGATGATCCGAATTGACCACAATCACCTATATCCCATGTTGTTCGATGGCCATGGAAGCTTCCCAGCAGACGGCCCATGAACCCCAACTCTAGTCATTCCCGACATTGTCGATCACAACCTGTTTCTTTGGCCTATCAGTTCCACACCCAATTCCAATGCCATCATAGCCCCTAACTCCACTTCTTCCACACTACCTCTCTAAATCTATATGAATACTATCTCAAATTTCTTATTCCTTAATGACTTCACCCCCGAAACTGTCTTTCTCTATTCCCCCTTGGAGCACTTCAACTACCTTTGTCTCGAGATCTACCCTCTTGAACCATAATGAAATGATTCCATTCATCCGGCATCTTGTCATTCCTTCTTCTACATATGGGTTCAGTACATTACTCTAATAGTGTAATCCAGTGAGGTTATTCTCTAAGGAAAGTTAGAGATTTTATTTTCTAGTTAGATGAAGTGAGAAAGCATGACCCGATCTAAGGACCTGAAAGTTTTTACACAGGAGTTTTGTACAGTGAAGTTAGTAGTAGGGGCCAGTACCTTGTTGGGTCAACCAATTTCATTACTTCTTTTTGTGGGATCTGAAAAATCATTCTAGTTGTGTTGTACCTTTCTCAACTCTCCCCGGCTGTGTCGTACTGGTGATCAGTTCCTTATCCCTATCAGTCGAGTTCGTTCTATTCGTTCTATCAAAATGCTAACATAACATCGCCCTTGGTGATTGGAAAATTCCAACAATATATATATGTTCCATATCAATGCAAGAAAAAAAAGATAATGCTAATGAAATAGGGGTGGTGAAACCTCAAAAATGATATAATAGAGAGTCCCTCTCAATGGGTCAATCAGGGTAGACCATCATTGTGAAAGGCTAGTCCGAGCCACTCGGTTTAATGTCTATGGAGAAGAATTAGGTACTATGTCTATATAATACTATTAGAGTAGAGTCATGTACTCTGTCTATATAGTATAACCAACTCATGTAAGTCCAATACATGAAGTCTACTCTCCCCATGATTATCTACGAGATTTAAGGAATTCCCCAGATTGATTTTCAAAAAGGCTTCGAGAAGATCATTATATTATAAGAATATCCGAGATAATTGGGAGATGATAAATGGAACTAGGGATCCCGCCAAAGTCGAGAGCCTATATTCCATGATTTCTCCAAGATAGTCTGCGAGTTGTCTGCCCAACCCACGACAGTTGGTCCATTAGTGAAACCCTTACCTATTCGTTTGAGATATTTAGATTTATCTGTAATCAACCGATCGAAGTTCCTTCCTTTTACAGGGGAAGGAAGAACAAGTGATTTCGTGCATTACCCCATTATATTTTAATAGTTGATCCATCCAAGCTGGTAGTGATAATATAATCATATGTGACACCGGATCCACCATTGGCACTAGATAGTTTCACCGAAGAACTGTGGGAACTAGTGAACCACGCTCGTGAGATCTGATCCTTTACTAGACGAAAGGGTTGTTTCCTGTCTGTTTGTTATTAGGTTGGTGGAGACATCGACCAATAACACGACTCTAGAGGAAACTGCAATCGGTTAAACGATGGTTACCAGCTCACTACTGATAGGATCTTGAGGATCCTACTCACTCCTAGTGAATGGTGGGCGGTATTCTTGACGGCTCAAACCCATTTTGACACGGCAAGGAAGTGCTGACATAAATAATCGACAGTTCCAGACTATATAGAGTAGAGTTCAGTACATTATTCTATATAGACTACTCTAATAGTATGGTTTTCATAACCGTGAGAAGGACAATCTACCAGAGCGTTGGGGTCGAAGTTCCTAGGGGTAGTATACAAAGCTGAATTTGGATCTATTGGGATCCTAGATGAATCATTTCCATTAACTTGTTAGCTCTACATTTTCTCGCTGACCAAACTATTAGAGTAGATTACTGAGCTACCTGTGTTCGGATTAGAAGTGGTCCACCTCAAACCTTCCCATATCCATTTTTAGCGAACACCTAACTCTCGAAACTATTAGAGTAGAGTACTTACCTTGTTCTGTACGAGGTGTGGAGATTAGATGCTTTCACATCCTAAACATCTCTTCGCATATCCCTGTCGAATAAATCTATTATTGTGATAACTTATAACCAATCTTGTCATCGTCCGGGGGCTCACCCATGAACATGGAATGGGTGTGAGAGTTGCGGAAGTCCTAGTATTACGTCTTGCTAGGGTTAACGGGATCAATCAGAAATTTTGAACCTGGTACTGATATATATTGCCACTTCACTTCTGGATTTTTGACCTTACTACCTATATTATACCGAAGACCGAGAAATCAATCTCCATGTCTAATGCTATAGGTTTGAGCGCTAGCTTGAGAACGGAGTGACTTCTTTTCATATCAACTAAGCAAATTTCATATTATTCTTACCATAATGTCCCTGACTATAATATCTTCTCTTAAGATATCGAAGAATCCTACATAACTAAACTAGATAAATTACCCTACGACTGTCGGTATAATATAGATAGTAGAATTAATTTGATGTACTTGAAGTGGTATCAAAGGATTTATTCTTTACTGGATATAATGTAATAAGTGAAGAACCTACACTCGTTCGATTCCTTCCATTAAAACTGAAGCTGGCTCTAGATGAGTAGGACTTTAACCCTCAATGGCTGGACCAACGGAAAAGGATCCAGGTCACTCGCTCTAACCCATATTCCCCAGAGTACGTCAATTCCTCTCTCCCTTACACCCTAAAACTGTGGCTGTAATTTACTCATACCTTCAAAAGGCGGAAAAGAAAGAATATATTCTTCGAAGCAGATTGCGATTTTATCATTCATATAGTCACGAAACGTGATGTGCTATCTCCACTGGGGTCACATCATGCTTGCGTGATTGGGTATTGAACTCTATCTCAGCATATCTTATATTCAAGTGAACTGATAAGGATAAAGAAATCAGATCCTCTTGACATATAGTAATCATACATCTCAAATTGATGCCCCATCGACATGAGAACACTTTAGGTCTTCACTTAGGTTTTGATAGTCTTATGATGATCAGAACAACTTCTGCTACTACAAACTATCTTATTGCTTTCATAAAGTGTTAGGAGCGATAGATCCACTTGTATCAATGGATACACAAAAATCATGGTAGATGAGCTCATGAGTTTATATGGATTAGTTTCTCCTGCTAGATGTCGAGATGAAGAGGCATTGGAATTATATCTCCATAAAGTCCTTTCTGTCACTTGAAAGAGTAGAGAGCGAGGTACCTTAGCTTATATGTATAAATAGTTGTCTTGGGTCATGGTCGAACCCCTAATAGGATTTTCAGAAAAGATTTTTTCCCTATTGAATGTTGAGTGAAAATTGATACTTATATATATTGTCCGACTGGTCCCTCATCTTCGATTGGTTACAGATCGCTCTTTGGGTAATATATTTCAATACCAGCTTATTTTATGCTTTCATCTCTCTAGTGTACCTCTTCTTCTTTTCAAAGCCTCTCCGCATCTATAAGAAGACTCTGGACTATGGTCAAGTGCCCCACTACCTATATTATACAGAGACTCAAAGGGCTTGAAACTGGTACTGATATATATTGTCAGTGGGTAGTTATTTATCCTTATCATTGTATAATATAGGTGGAAAGTAGTTTGTTTCCCTTTTGACTTGGCAGTGACTCATGATGTAGTTTGTCCATGAGGTAGTAGAACTATGGTCTCAAGACTTCTAGAGTAGAGTCACGTACTCTATCTATGGTCATCCTTGACTCTATTTACTTCCCAAAGGTCGGAAATGTGGGAAGCTCTCGATACTCACTATTCGAATAGGACCACCTATACTCGCTTCGGATCTCCACAACCCTTTCTTTGACATTCCCCTGGAGATGATATGCTTATCCACTATGAATCCCAACATGATAAATGCTTTCTATCACTTGTCTACTGGAACATGGGCATCAAGACTGAGAAAGGAAAGATGGATAGGGAATGGATCTACGGGAAATACCCCCTTGACCTATCTAGAGAAAGTGAAGAACCCTATAAAGAGTTCAAGGGAGAACAGCTACCAGAGGAACTCATACTTTTTCAATTGGAAGATCCACTCAATCAACCGCCTAGAACCATTTCATTGACAATATCATTATGCTTGAGAATTCTGAAATGGTTGGGAAAATCAACACAGATAGGTCAACATAGATAGGCAAGAATATTTGACCTATGTGTGTTTCCCTATCTGTTCGGTACTTGAATGACTACTAGGTGGACTATTCTACGAGTCGTGCTATCCATCAACAAGCTATCAGGTTCCCTTTGGCTTAAGCATAAACGAAGATGCCCCGAGTTCCATATCCCTATAAGTTGTACTCATCGATGGTTGGGTGCGTCCAGCCAATATCATATCTCTCTATGTATGTCAATTTTTTGATACAGTTCCAAAATTCTAGACTTTATATCTAGAATACCACATATAAAGTTCCATGAATCACATCATAGCCACCACACTTACCATAGAGGGTCTCGTCATTTTATAACTGCATCATTGGCATCTCATAACCGAAGGCTTCAGATGAGGTTTCTAGGTACTTGTGTGTGTGTGAGGTTGCCGAACCCGGTCATATCATTCTTGGGCCTTTTGTCAAAAGAAAATGGGCACAGGTCTGTTTTGTGGCTGGTCAGCCTTTGGGTTACTACTCATCTTGGTTGTCCATGGTTCTAATTCTCTCACCCAATATATATCAATACCATTGTGTGGACTTTATATGATAAATACCAAGAGGGTGTCCGATTTCTGATGTATGTGGTGTTAGGTGATTATGTCTTAATTGTGTAAATCATCATCCGTACTAGATCATCTCACTCGGTGTTTCAATATCATTATCAAATTCCTTGATTTCTAGTATTGGTTGTGTAAAGTTCACCAAGCGGTTCTTGGTTAACGATTTGACATGCAACTCAAGTCTAATATTAGTTCGTTTCCTTATATGACCGCATTCATGCCAGGAGTTTCAAATATCATATACAAAGGTTGAGTACCTTTTGCTGAGTTTGTGGTATTGGTTATAGAGCGCTTAGTCGTCTCAACTCTCAACCATTGTCTCGTTTAGGATGAAGATGATGGTTGATGTGGTGACGACTGACCCCAACAAGATATTTGTGGCTCGGTCATGGAATACCTCTCAATCTTTCAAGTAGTCTACTCTATATCGTAGTGACTTGGTGCACTTTCTTCGGTCCTCGTGACCCCTTTTTGAACAATCTCCTTGAGTGGTCACTATGACGGAGATGGATGGAAGAAGGGATACATTTTGTACACTGGTACTGTAGTATAACTATAGACCCTTGGGTCACATTGGATGACCTATTGGAAGGTCGGTGGTGCCAACGTTCTACCCGGCGAGATGTAGGGTGGAAATATATATCAATACCAATGTGGAAGTGCTATCGATTAGTTTGTCGTCTTGGATGAGACTACCAACCATGTGAGGTGCCATCATGTGGTGGTACTGAAAGGTCCCAAATTGATATGTGGTGCATGTACACTATGAGGTTATTAGAACAACTAGTAAGTTTGAAGTAGTGAAGACATGGAATAGTTCAGTCCTTAGAAGAAGAAGGTTTTAAATCCTTATTCATTATGTAGGCCTTAGGGTGAGGTTAAAAGATCTGACCCTTTCTAAAGTAAAGGGTCAGGAATCCTCACTACTCCTATTTCCTATTCTAAGGCTTCATTCTTCTAAAGACTGAATGAACTATTCTAAGTGTGGAACTGGATTCACTATTCTATGTTTAGTGAATCTCGGGTGTCAATCGGGTAGAGAGAACCATGAGCATTGTGAACCCATCTCTAAACTCAAGATCTTGTTGTTCTTCCATTCCCGATCGAAAAAAGAAAGTAAATAAGTTGAACCGAAATAGAAAGAATAAAGAATCAAAATAAGAATACTTTTGATGTAGGGGATTGATTTTCATAGCTATGTTTCGTACCCTTGCGATTCTACATTCATTCTATGATGGAGAGAATGCATTGGTATAGAATATTGCATCAATCCTGAGCCTTTAGAAAGGTTCAGATAACTGAAATCGTCTACTTCACCCTATTCGGTTTATATAGGGTCGGATCATTTAGAACCTCAGAATCCATGTCCTGAACATCATACCAGGTATCATTACTCTTACCGTTATCCAAAACCATATGGGTCCCCTCCCTCTTATGTATTCTTCTCCATGTCTTGGTTCTCTTCATGCACGTAAAAGAGGCTTGTGGTTGAGTTCAGGAAGAACGCAGGCCTACCATCTCTTGTGTCAAACTATCCCCTTGGCCAGACTATTATATTCTAATAGTAAACTGGGTCATTAGCCCAACACTAAAATACACATAGTAGTTATTACACTACCCAGATTCCCATCGGTGAGTGAGCTGTCACCTCTATATCCTTGTTTCCCCTAATTTCTCTGTTAACACTACTTATCCTGATATTCCTCATCCCTTCCATAACTAACTCCACATGATCTTCGGAGTTTGAAAACTGTTAACCAGCCTCAGCTCATCTCCATTCCTTTCATCAGGGAAGCTAAGCCAATCATTCCAATGCATGATAGAGGTGAGGTGGGTACGACCTAGTAGGACAAATAATAGAAGGAAGGTGATACACCAGTTGGACTTTCCCAAACGAGTGAAGCATATGTGACTCTCCGTGGAGTGACTCCATAGTTGCAGGACTGTATCGTCAACTCACATCAATCCTTCCACTTGTCCCTGAAGACTCAAACCGATAAAAATGAGATGAAGGAAGCGGTTCCCCAATGTATTCTCTTATCTTTGGTTTAGGCTCTCTTCCATACCGATAATGGAGTAAGGCTTCCACCCTAGAAGTGGTTCACAAGTTGATGCTCTTCTTTCATCTTCCTTTCGATCACCTCACTATCGTCGTTGAATGGATAGCTCTCCCTTGTTGTTTGGTTATTCTCTGTGGCCTTTCTTGTTTCATTGTTCTCCAAAGCATTCCTATGATGCTAGTGAGCTCTTAGGTTTTAGCTAGTAGTCCCTTCTTTCTTCACCCTAACTGAACATGAAATTTTCCATTGTTTATTCCGGAAATATATATAAGTACCAGTGGGTCCCGAGTCCCTTTGTTTCTAGCCCTAGGATAAGACCCTACCTGAAGCATTAGCTCATATCTCAAGACCTTAGAGACCTGAGAGTTCAAGTGCTTACGATTGGGTGGTTCAATACCTTTCGAAAGCCTCCTCCTCATTTATATTCCTGCTCCTACATTGGGAGTTAGAGTATCAGTCTGTCCCTATATGACTTGAATGGTTGGACCCCTTCGAGATTTCATTCTTCTTGGTGGATACCCCCTCAATGTTCTGAGTAGGCATTTGGGACCGAGAATTCTACTGAAGAAAGGGATGGTACTAATATATATTGAATGATTTTGACCAATCCTGGTCTAGGTCAATATATATAAGTACCATCTGGATCGCCTTTGCGTGGTAAGTTCTGATAGAAACCTCACATTCATAACAAAACACCACTAAACTGGTATCATCTCAATAGCTATATATAAGAGTACCTGTAGAAGAGTACTAACAAATGACTCCTTCCAATAAAGGATTTCAAAAAACTAAAATGAATTCAGTATACTATAAGAGCTTGCGCTCTTCTCTCAGCCAGAAGAGAGGCCTTTTATTTTCGTTAATAATAAAAATGTGATTGAATCTCAGAAGCATGAAACTCCTTCCATGTTTATACCCCCTTTTTTCCATGAAGATTTTCAATGATTTAGAGGCTCTAAAACCCATTCATTAAGCCGATCCCCTATCATTGTGTGTGGTTCTCCGGGCAGTGCCACCCCCAACACTCGGCTTATCCTGTCACTATGCAGTTGAAAAGAATCGGTATAATATATGAAGTAGACCATATCCCACATCAATGCCTATCTGAATAGGAATTCATATTAAAGAAAAAGATGGCTGCCTTTCTAGTAAAGGCCCCAAAGAGGGCTGTAGTTAGGGGAGCATGGACTAGGTTGACCTGAACTTTATAAGGAATGGGGGGAAGGACGGCGAAGCCAATGACAAAAACAGATTAGAATCACAGCTTTCTTTAGTTTAGTAGAATATCCGGGGATTCAAGATAAAACTGGAGTTTCCCTGGTACTCTCTTACTACCTATGAACCAAAAAGGGGGATGTTATGAGACTATCCCATTATTATCTCACAACTATAAGATCCCAGAATGGTGTTGTAATTACACTTATCGCTTTAAAAGAGACAGGTCTAGCCATGTCTATCAAATTGCTGAGATAGATCGGTCCCCTGAGTACTAATCAAGAACGCATAAGGTTTTTGAAAATTCATTAAGAGATAGGGGAAACCAGATGGTAAGACTGAAGTTCCAGAACTTGATGGGTCCATGCCAGCTCGTCTTGTGTCCAATGGACTGACTTTCTGGCCCTGGCCCAATCGCCATAACTTTCTCATCAGCTCTGGATTTACGTAATGTTCTACCAGAGATAGAGGAAAAAGCCTCTCGCTAGTCTGACAGGAACGAACCATGCTTCGGAACTGGAATCTCTTCATAGACTAGAGCGAGTTCCGGATCAACCGAGCAATGAGGATCACAACTACACTGCCAGACCCCTTCAGAGAAGGATTATAGAATCACCCAGATCGTAGAATCCTCCACAAACCGCTTTATCGTGAGAAGGGCCGAAGGTGTCTTACTAAGAGAAGAGCTCATCAAGCGAAGAGGGCCACCGGTGTAGATAACATACCTGTTTACAAAACAGGTACACCAGTCAGCTTACTAAAGACGCATGACTAAACTATCAAACAAAAGTCGCCAAGAGGTAAGTCCCCAGGTTTTTTTTGTTTCATTCAAAAGCTCGTTCCTCTCCTTAAAAGAATGGCGAGTCAAGATAGGCATCACATACACTTACTAGTTTTTTCGATGAGAATAGAGGGTCTTTCTCTTTTTCAAAATGGCCTTTTTTCCTCTCGCTTATTTCTTAAGGTTCTCCTTTATTCCTTTCCTTTCTTCTCTTCACACCTGGTTAAGTCACTTCCTTCCACTCACCAATAAAGGACCTACTGACTCCCAGGGGAAATGAAGTCAGTGTTTGGGAACCCTCCCCTTGAGTCACCTTCAGAAGAGATAAGGTGAATTTATGTCTTATAGTGATGAAAACATTCATCCAGCTTTCTTTTCCAGAAATCACCTCTATCACATAAAGGGCAACTAAAAATAACAAAGTTATATAACACCTTTTTTACTGGTATCTGGCCTACCCTGTCACATATAGTTCAGGTTGTTTTGTTTAGAGGGTGATTAGTAGTATCAATGGGATCCCATTTTCGTTGTCTGTTAAGCCTCACAAATATGGTTTTGATTCGTTTGTCGAATCATGAAGGCCATCTATGATTCTGTCTCTTCTTTTAAGCCTTTCCTATTATCACTTATCACTAACATTAAGGTTGACTCTCTCTCCTCAATTCATAGAATGAAAAAGTTCACGATTCATGTTTTTACCAACTTAAAAAACAAAGTGGCACCATGAAGTAGGGGTATAGTAGTGTAACTTCTTTCTACAGATCTTTATGAACATTGTGGGAAGAACATTCATTCTATCAACCTCTTTGGACATGTTCATGTGGGGTCATGCTCTTCTCTTTTTAGTGGAAGTTGTCTTTATTTCATGTTTTTTTGCAGAAATAGAGAAGGATAAATTGTTTCATTTACATGACGATATTCAACATGAGTTCGAATATATACAAATGGGTAATGAATCTCTACGATCGATCAAAAAAGCACGGCTCATCCTTTTCAATGTCCAGAATGCTATGAGTAATCTGGTAAATAGTGCATCAGATCATGCTGCTCTCAATGTATCATATCAAGGGGTTCTTTCCCACAATACCGCCCTAATTGAATAGTAGAGAAGAGGCACGGTACTCTGTCTATATAGTGGTAATAGGGGTGGTTGAAAACAGGTCACTCTATAGATAGATTCTTGATTCTTCATCCCCATAACAAGTCTTTATCTACATCAGCCAATGCACTTTCTCATTCTGAAGATGGAAATATTTTTTCTACTTATTTAATTGGTCTATAGTATAGGCCTTAACCTAGTGTCGCACCATCTTTCAATGTACATATTGACATCATACAACATACCTTGAACATGATGACTAGAGATTCATATTCCGGTAATATATTATCTCCTACTGTGAATGCTACAAGTGTTTCTCTTGACAAGCTCCAAAGTCAATATACTCCACCATGGATTATGGATTCTGGTGCCAATCATCATATGGGAGGATTTTTCACTTCATTTTCACCATCCCATCACTTCCCCAGTAATTCTTCTACCTTTATTGCAGATGGATCTCCAGTTCCTTCACTTCGGTATTGGAACAATGGATGAAGGGACCTTGTGGATAGGTAGTCCCGGGGATGATGCCTTTTGGTAGGGGTTTCCTTCCTTAGTTTCAAAACCCCCGGTCCAAGTAATCTGTGTATATAGAATAGATCGAACTTGCCTTATCTATGAAACCTACCTCACGGTGACCCTACTTCTGTTTCCCAATCAAATCTTCCCAGGTTATTTGATATCTAGAAAAAGGGAAAGAGGCGGAAAATCCTTACCATTACATTTCTCCAGGATGAAGGAAAACAAAACAAGATTCTACTTTTCTCATAGGACAGCTAGAAAATTTCTTTCTCCTTACGGTTCACAAAAGACTGTAATTGGATGAATTTGGTGGAGAATAGAGGTATTTCGGGGAACTACTCTTCTTCTTCCCCTGGGGATTCATTGGCTAGGGAATGAGATCTTATATCGCTTATCCACTTCCGCCTGTCCCAGATCCCCTATTTTTAGAGGGTTCCAACCACTATTATTAGTAGGTTGAAATCACCCCTCTTATACAAGACAAGAAATGAATCTAGGATAGCTCTCCTCATTGTTTAGCTTTGGAAATCTATTTGTTGGATTATCTTAGCATTACCACAGTCTGTATAAGAAGCACCTATCTCGGGAACAGAAAGAATAGAAAGATCGGTTTGCAATCAAGGAACCAAAAGAAGGGAAATGTAGTCCATCACTGATAAGGTCTCTTCGACCATGCACTAAATAAAAGATCCAGTAGTCACTCTCTCTGAGACCAGAAAGCCATATTCTTTATTTGATAGAGACAATGACGTAGAGTGGCACTAAACCCAATACAGGAACCAGAATCTGATTCTAACCCAAATCACCACAATCTGTAACTTCAATTACATCTCTAAGCTTTGACTTTTTAACATATACCTTTTCCAATATGTTGTAAACTACCTATATTACACCTATCTCCATAATAGGCCCTATCGGAATCAGCAGGAACCAGAAATATCTCCCTTAAATCAGTAGTGGCCTAGAAGGGCATGAAAGAAGGAAGTAAAAGTTAATATATTATATTCTAATAGTTTACCATTCAGATAGGAGAAAGATTCCATAGCGATGTTTTCACGGTCATTTACTAGATCAGGAATAGATAGTCCTATGCCTTATGCTATCACTGATATCTTTCTTGTGCCCGGAACCCTTTCAAAACAGGGCATTAACCCAAAACACTGACTTTAACCCCTCTCACCCCAAAGAATAAATCCTTGCCTATCAAATTGAGGCTTTCTCTACTCTTTTATAATCCCAAAACTTCCCCTCGTGGACTATCAATCCCTTCCTTTTATCAAATTAGAGCCCTAGGTGATCACTATGTTTTATTGCATTACGATAGAGCGAGCCCTAAATGATGTATGGAGGCATTTGGAATCGCTAGAATACTCTCATATAGCTCCCCCTTTTATCTTAATAGGATTCCCTCGTAAGCACTATATTCCTAGTCACTACTTCTTGAGTTTCCGCTGCTGGGTGAACTCCTAATTAAGAAAAAAACCCGAGATAACTATCACTGGAATTCCGAATCTATTCAATAACATCTTTTTTGTTTGATCTTGCTAACTACTAATAGTGTAGGTTGGTGTTGTTCCTAAATAGTGGACTGGTCTCAGTGGAATAAGTTCCTCTTTACTCTAAGGGGTAAAAGAAAGAAGTTGGCTCCTACTGCCGCCAGGCATAAAATAGTGGCATTCCTCGGGTGATTTCTTGCTTCTTCCTGTGGATTACCTACCCAAAGGGAAAGAGTACGGAACATATGTCCTTGAAGGAATGCCTTTTTCCTTCTATAGTTCCTATCTATTCAGCTCCCGACATTAGTTCTATCATTTGAAGGATCTTCTCGATCTGGCTAGACGCCCTTCCCTATGGGGGTTTAGTGTAAGATTTTAATATGAGATTCAGACTCTGAAAACAAATCAGACTCTATGTATAGAATTTCATCTGCATCTTCTGACTTGTACACTAGGATACATTTATTTATCACTACAAGAATGAGTCTCCTCCTATCTTATTTAATAACAGATTCTTTAAAAATATGGTGCTACAATGAAAGGTTGTGGAATGGACTGGGCTTCAGAGCCTATGTAACCATTTCATAGGAAAGTACTAACTCTATATATTTCGAAGTTAGCGGGGACTTTTACATGCCTCTAGGCCCACCCACTATCAACTATTATCCTCTTACAAGAAATAATCAGTTGTGGACATAGTCAACCTGCTACTAGGAGAGACTCCCTTAGCCCAGTACATAATAAAGGAAGGGAGATGAATTCGAAAGTTTAAAAGAGTAGAAGATGATCAACCGATAGAAAATAAAGAGAATCATATGGTAGAATCATATGATTCCCGATATAGGTACTCTTCTTATATAGTCAGAGACTAAGGAAATATAGATCCAGATAAGAGGGATGGTGTCATCACATTCGAATTGATGCCTGGCCGTTGGACAAGTCTATCGATCCATAACTCCTGTAGGCGAGGGGCAAAATCAGCTGAGTCCTTCTATTTAGTTTAGCTTGGGAAATAAATGCCTTGGACTTTTCCATCATTAGGAGTGTTATCTTTCCTATAGAGCCAAAAATTTTTGATTTTTGGCTCACATCTTTATTAGGGAAAATTAATGTGGAAGTGTCGGTGGTGCACATGATACTTGCCGAGACTATCCTTTCTTTTTCTCATTGCTCAAACCAAAATCATGGCACTTTCTTTGGATGTGCAGGTTTGAATTAGGTATGGATTTTGGAGCATCTTGATGACTTCCAAGCGGAGGGCTATTATCGCAATGACTTGATTGAAAACTATAAGTTACGCACCAATGGAGAGGAACGACGAGCTAAATCCAAGCAAACAATATCAGCAGTTGTGTGTGACTCTTTCCATTTATTACGGTTTTGATTCCTAATACGATAAGTACAAACTCTTAATATGAGCAGAAGAAATTACGAGAGGGGCTAGTGACCTATGACCTGGTGAGCAATGACTTAAATAGAAGAGGAGGGAATCTCCAGTTGGAACTTATATATATTGATAGGTGCTAGTGACGAGAGTCAACTATTAGAATATAAGAGTTATTTCAGAAAGGGAAAATGAATTTGGAAAGCCGTTAAGTGTAGCCACTAAATCATCAGTTTTTCTACCCCTTCCTTCTCCCTTTCCTACTTTACCATATCCTTGAGGAAGTCCCAAGAAAACAATCTTGAGGCTTATCGCTCTCTGGATTTTCATTTCATTCAACTAACACAGCCATTAACAGAAACCATTCGCTTGAATTTATCCTTCCAATATCACTCTCTTCTTCTCGGTTGACTCTCCTGAACGTAGAAGAAGACACTTTTTATAATTCTGGATATAGGTTTAATTAATTTGATCGCCTAGAAGATCAATTAATTTTCATTGCGACTACTGACAGTACCGATTTTGACTGGTCGGGCTAGACTGACAGATTTCATTAGGTTGAAAACTGCACCTGCAAAGATTGTGGAAAAAGACGAATCTTTATCTCTATTGGGGTATGAACGCAGGATGTTGGGGAAGAAACATGATAATGGGAAAGAAAACATGTGTTTCGGAGGCCTCTGAGGAAATAACAGGATAATCCCACAGATGGAGCCACTAAAGTTCCTTTTTCCGAAGTTGTATCTCCTGTTAATTATGTTGACTTAGATATAGATATGGCGAGTGAATTGAAAAAAAATAAAATTACATGTTCCTCTATCAGAATTAGCTAATATACCTTCATAGGTAAGAAATTTTTTTGGTCTTACGTATGAAGTGAAGGATATGAATTAATACTGTCTGGTAGTGTTCATGGCAATGAAGCAGGATAGAAAGAAATGTAGCTTTAGCTAGCTTCTCCCATTTCTACATCACTCTGATGAGAAATGATATGTTGTTGTATAATTGAATTCTTGATTTAGGAGCTTCCACCAATGTTATGTTCCTGAAAGTGATGAATCAATTAGGCCTAAATACCACTCAACCATATAGAAATGTCTGTGCAATGGATTCCAGGGAAATCAAGGTTTGTGGCCTTATTGAAGAAAGAAGGGCCAAGGGACTCTGATACCATTGCAATGGTAAGTGGAATCGAGGACATAAATATATGGAAAAAAGCTCGTTATTATATAGTTCAAATATAAAATCGGATAGCGTTTCTAATTCATTCATTTCGGATATAGGGTTTTAATGAGAAATTGCATCAATCATGAATGTCCCTCCCGTGGTTCCCCTACCCCCGCTTAAGAAATCAATCTTGAACCAGAGACTGCTCTGAATGAGGTATGTTCCTAATCAAGGAAGAGAGGGTTCAAAGGACTTGGATGGAAATCAGATCCATCTTCTTCGAACACTCCGCTCTAGCATCATTTATGGATGAAGAAAAAGACGCCGACACATCCATCAGCCTAAAAAATAGAGGATTCAGAAAGGAAAGGATTTGAACATTGGAGGGGAGCGGAATGAAATAATAATATTTCACATAGTAAGAACTAGCTTCAAGAAAGTGGTGTGCTAAATAGGATGGATGGGTGAGGAAGCTCAAGTAAGCGATGAATCTATTTAGGTGGCGGTTACAATAGTTTTTCCGTTAGGGAAATAGGAAACTTGTGCTCGGAACAATGTGTCTTATGGAAGCCAAGGAATAATTTCATCGAATAAGAATGGGTCATCTCATTCCGCCTTAATGGATTTTCACTCGTGTAATGACTCCTATCTATATCAAACCTCATAAGACAGACCTACTTCCTAAGGCAATCAATCAATAGCTCTATCCTTAGCCGCTCACCATCTACTATGTTTTCCCATTCGGTGCATAGTCTACTCTTCATTCCTTTAGTTCTTCTTTTTAGCAAACTATCGAGAGATGCACCGTCCCAATATATAGTTATCATAGTACATACCTCAAAGAATAGGACTCCTTGTCCCCAAGACATAGCCTCTCGAGTACACATGCTATTAACCATTGCTTGGACAGAGAGAACGAAGGACAAGGAAGTACATTGAGCTTCCAAGTATGATCAAAAGGAGAACAAATCAGTGAATCGGTTCAATAACTGCATCAATTCCTCTTTTAAATCTCTTTCATCGAGACCACTTCTTGGACTTCTTTTTTCCAGTTAGGGTGACAATGGTCTGGATTAATGGGGCACTTAACAACTAGTTTAGTTGTTGTTTTTTATATTAGTTGCATATACACCGCATTAACATTTTATCGTTAGCGATGTACTTCTATCATTCTCTTTAGATGACTTTATTTTAGCTACCAAATGTTTTTCTTTGTATTTCATCATTGAGTCTCAACAAGGGATCCAACTGTTTCCCCCGGATCACTACCTTGCTTTGCTTATCATCATTTCCAATTATCCATGGAAGCGCTCGTAGGAGCTCCTATTATATTTTAATATTTCATCCCCTATCGGTCTCTTCGTTTGGACCACCCAAGAAGCAATTTGAGGCTCGAACATGGTTTCATTGCAACTCTTCATCATCCCAATGTCACCCTACAAGACATGTTCTCTTCTAATTGTGGACATACTATAGATAGTCCCCATCCACTGACTCCCTCACCGATGCTACATCTGCACACATAACATACGTCAATAAGCCCTATCTACTAGCCTTTGATTGTATGATTTCCTGTATCGCTGTTGTTGAGAACATGAAATCAATGAAATCTAGCCGATATATGTCCATATAAGGAAAGAGTTGACAAGATTATATTTTCCTTTCTTACAGTAGCCAACTAAGGTTAGTAAATTATTAAAAGAGATGATCCATTCACTCATTTGGACCCTTTACATGTAGATTTGTTCCCATGGTTCATGTAAATAAAGAAATATATCATATTTGAGGATTTGAGGCAATCCCAATTGCACAAAATGACCATAGGTCTAGGGGAACTATTTCTGAGAGTGATGTCTAGTGTGGCCTCTTTATAAGGGTATCTTAGGTCGGGGCACCTTTCTTCTTAACTCTCAGATATGAGTATAAAGTAGAATGATTGAATGTTAGTCAATCGAGAGCTCGACATATTGTGGGTCCGAAGGTGACTCGAGTATAACTGAGGGATTCGATTCAGTGAGGGTCGCTTTCCTTTTTTTGTCTACACTCTCCCCTTATTGTGTAACAGAAGCACATAAGAGTGGAACAAGTCTGCGGTAGTTTCTATGCTACTATTCGCATCCCAACCTAATCTCTCAACCAATGTCGCATAGTACTTTGCATGTCCACCATTCGGGATAAGTATTGTATCAAGAAATTGAGCATATTATTCTATCAGTCGTAGATGAATTTCAAAATTTCTTTCACAAAGAAGAGAACCATTGGGTTTTGTACATAGAAAAGCCGCGCCCAATACACCGAACACTCCCATCATATGAAGCATATATTTTTATTAAATGTTCATGGGATTCTGGGCCCCAGAAGCACCACTTTCAAACCTATGTCAGCACCTTCGTCACATACCTATCACTTTTGAATCTCTATCCTCTGGTGAATCTTATCTGTAATTTGCCTATTATACAAATATAAGTGTTTCAATTATCAAGGTAAGGGAAACCAAGTAAGCTACCCTATTCTATTACCAGAAAAATGAAAAAATAAATGGAGTCAACACTGAGGCAGGATTCGGTAAGGTGGAACATGAACAGCAGGGGAACTTTCTCATTAGTGATAAGAGTTTCAAGTACCATTAGAAATTTTCAGACCCACAGGCTGGTAAGTAGAATGGAATATGATTAGCTCGTTTCATTTTCATCCTGCTTCGTGTTCTGATTCTATTCATTCTTTGAGATCCCGCCCCATCTTCGGTAGCATATGTTTCTATAACAACATCATTTATTTTGTTAGTTGTCACAAGATTGGGGGCTCTTCTCCCTTTGAAGAAGACTGTCTATATAAAAATATTAATTAATAGTGGAGAATCACTACTCGCTCTCAGTATTCAAATGGTACCCCTTCTTCCTTGCTTTTGGCTCTTGGTTTATAAATACCTCTTTCTCTTCTTCCTCCTTTGTTCTGATTCTTTTTGCAGTCTTTCATTCATTTGACCAACATGTGTTTCCATAGTTGACATAGGAAAATACCATCACTAGAATGAATGATGGATTGAGTGATTACCTAAGGTAGTAAGCATTACTCCCTACTCCCTTTCAATGAAAATTGTAGGAGAAGAATAGTCAATCATCACCATCAGATGAATATAATAAAAATTAATTTACACTAGAAGTCACTCTCCCTTCCTGTCGAACACTCTTACCCATGGGAGAGATGCAACTTGTTTTTGCGAGTAGAACGACCCTGTTTGGATGGTAATAATGAAGAATAGGGGATGAGATGGCAGTAGAGCGGATGCTCTGTCATCCCTTCGAGAACAAGGCAGGGCTTTAGAGTCCATAGGGGGTAGAGTTCCTCATCCATCATGAGAGAGATTCGTACTCAATCTCTAGCTACGTCTGGTTGAAAGAAAAAAGAGAGATTGGCCTTTTATTTTCTAGTAGTGGCTATTAGAAAATAATAGCTTGGGACTTAATCCATTTTCTATTTACCAAATAGGTAGGTGTTTTTATTTCATGGTGGTAGCATGGATTCGGAAGATTTCTCCCTAATATAGTGTATGTCTGATCGAGATAGGACGCCTAACCGTATTGTGTAACATTCGGACCATGGAAGGGTATTTGTTAGTGATAGGTGAAATATATTCTGAAATTCCAATAATCACCTCAGTTGACTTAACAGCTTGAGTAGCCCGATCAATTCTTCAATACAGGGATGTGGGAAGAGTTGGCCCTGTGTTCCAGTGAGTCTAATGGCCGAAGGAACAAATGATCGTGAATATTATTGGGGAGAGTGATAAATGCACATAAGGGTCAAGATCTCTATAGACTTCCCAGGGAGGTGGGGTAGTGGTTGAGTGTTCCATCACTTGTCCCCCCTTGTATTCCTCTCTTGGGTGTTCGGTTGCTTATCTTTATATCAATACATCTACAGTCATCCAGAGTAGAGGTTCAGCCCCCACATATTAGATATGGTATCTACAATTCAAGGGTTTCCCAGCTAATACTTATTTGCAAACAGTGCTAAAAAAATGTAAAAGTCAGCTGGGAATGTCGAATTCATTTATATATGAAGTCTCCTACTGGACTATTAGAGTAGAGTCAGGTACTCTTCCTATATAGTTCATGCCTTTCCATCTGGGAATGGGGTTTCATAGTGAACGCATCTCCCTAAAGGAGTTACATAGGAGTTAGTTGTTAGCTGGATTAGCACTCCGTTTGTTGTTTTGGTTACTAACTCTCCCCCTTTATGAGTGGGAGTCTGTCATAGGTCATTTTTCTTCCTTTTAAACTGAAGGCCTGTTAAAATACTATTTGGACATCCTGCCTCCATCTTGAGTGAAAAAGATAAAGATGTGATAACAAAGACGTGTGTAGCTCTTTCCAAAGCTAGTATCTATGGGTATTCTGATCGAGGAAGCTCATCACTTGGGGATACATTTCTAGTAGTGGTTCTGCATATGGTTTCTCCTTACCAGTGTTGTTGTTTTCCGGCTATTGCTTCTACCAAAGGGGTTGGGGAGGGAATAGTTCTACCAAGCAGGGCAAGCATGGGGAAACGTAATTGAACTGAATCTATAAAGAAGGAAATCATGTACTGATTTAATTGTGCCAGCACTATCTCGATTCCTGATGATACCCTTACCGTAAAAGTGATACAATACATGAAGAGAGAGATCTTATTTCAATGATGAGTACTTATATATATAGTTTTTAGCTCACGAAAAAGATTATGGATGGTGTATTCGTGGATAGATAGCCGGATCTAAAAGAAAAGCACTGTAAAAGTGGAGGAACTATAATGATATATATTGAATGTAAAGGCTTGATATGTACAAGGAGTAGGGAAGGATACTGCAACTATGACAGATGGTTGATTAATGCTCCTACCGTTATAGATAGAAATTCTCTAACAGGCGATTTCCAACACATGATATAACCATGCTACATTCCTTTACCTTTCTATAAGCTGGATAAATAAGGCCTACAGACTGATTACCGGTATATGTATACTTAAGGGAAGGAGACAGAAGGAAAAAAGGGGAAAGTCGCAATTACAAAAATGAATTTAGGCACATCCTTTTCCACAGTTATAGATGCCTTTTCCGCAGATAACCGCTTTTACATATTCACACCGATTACCCTTTCAAATCAATAGTTCACGCCCCTGATCTTTTTATTGAACAAGCTACAACTTGTTACTAATGAAATAATTCCATACTGATGGGGAACCTAATCAAAATCTAGTGTCTACCTACTTCAAACTCTTGAACAGATGATTGGAATCATCATTGGAATCCTGGAATTCCCACTAGAGGAGTTCTCTCTCCATTTATCGGATCTCAAATGATTTATGTTACGAATTTCTTATAATGTTTGACGAGTTTGAAATCATTATCCAATGGTCGAAGTTTAGGAACAAAACCTAGTAGCTCAATCTGGTGCAGTTAGTTTACACTTTAGAACCCTTATATATAAGTAGTAGATTAGTCATTTCTTTTAGCGGTTTCAGAATTCCTGACACTAAATGGTCAGATCTAAATGATCCTGCAAGAGCGTATTCTAAACATCATCTCATCCCTTCTGGAAAATGATATGATTAACCGAGAGTACTTATGAAGCCCGAAACTTCACTAAGGGTTTTATCTGCGACCTCATGAATCGTTCACATCACTCTCTTCGGTTCAAGCTACGAAAGGCAATGATATGATGAAATTTCAGATCGGATTCCTAGCATACAGAATACTGAATGGATTCCAAAGCCCCTCTATTTTAGCTTAGACTAATGACATTGATTCCTTCAGTATAATATAGGTAGTTCCCCTTAACCCGCAATCTATTCCCACTTCTAGGACACAACACTCGATACCTGCCATTTCTCTCGCTTATGGTAGTAGGTAAATGGGTGGAAATGTATCTACAGCCTCTGCTGCTGGTAGATTGGCTGCTTTACTTTGTATAGACCTGGGGCTGCAACTAAGGGTAGTGCTTGGGAATGCTACTCTAGCTCTAGCTCCCATTACTTGATCAAATAATGCACCTACGAACCGCTAAAGATAGTTTTTATCTTATCCCCTATCCTGAACCTTTATAAAGGGTTAGATTTATGAACCTTAACCTATTCGGGTTAGATCTTTAAGAACCATACCCTCCCTAAAGGGCTGATAATAAATATATAAGGGTTTAGAACCATTATGTTTAGAGAAAAAGTGGTTCTAAGAAATGGGATCCCCTAGGTTCTTCCTTTAGGGCCAGAATAAGGCCAGTTAATAAAATATAAGGTCAGAACAAAAGAGATTCCATTTGTGATTCTAGCTTTCTTCTTGGCTAGCAGCTCGTCATCCTATTTGAGTTGCTATTCAAGAGATAGGAACGCAAAGACATGTCAGAATGGATAAGATTGGTAGCTAGGGGAAGAGGTAAGAAGAGAGGAATGAGGCCATTATGACCTCTAGCAGGGATCCCTTCACTCATAAGGAGGGTCCTTGAGGGAAGAATGAGAGATTCTATACCTAGCTAGAACTGATCGATATAATCAAGAGCCTAGTGTTCTCTAAAACTATAGTCCAGAACCCAATTCTTAAGAAACGATATTCGAAGAAAGAAGACTCAAGACTCATATCATAATGATAGGTCTTTTAGAACCTAATCCACTATTTATTCATGTTGATATGTTCCCTCCCAGTAGTAGCTCCTCTAGTCGTTCCTCAACTAGTTCGAACACAGAAAGAGCTACACCTAAGTTCAAGCGGTTATTTTATTGGATCTATGATGATTATGCAGAGTGGGTGGGGAGAAACAGTAGGATGTTACCCACCGAATGGATGGTGCCTGACCTTGTTCAGGCTGTGATTCTTGATGATCAGATTGATAGTCCTGGCTTTCTCACAAGTGAATTTTATGATGTAATGTGAAATGGACAAAATGGTTGGTTATTACAGCATCTTTGTCACTTTATCGATTTGATAAACTATACCATCTATTATGAAGGGAGATTGTGTGGCTTTATCCCCAACTCCAAGCTGACATGGAGTACCGTAGTTGTCCAGCTAGCTATGATAAACTATTTCTCCCAATTGATTTTGATGTTCCACCTGAACCACCCAAACTAGTGCATGAATGAACTACCTTGCGCCCCAAGATCCTTCTTTATTTTTTTATCAGCTACAGATCACCTCTATGTTTCTTATTGGCCATTGAGTTTTGGGTGTGTTCCTTGAAATTGGGTTGATGGTGGTTTATATTGATTGGAAAATAGAGACTGTCTTCATGGCCCTTTTGAAAGGGTCATATCTTTGAACTCAGCTACTTCACCATATTCAATTTAGAAAGGTGATGCTGATATATCAAGGGTTTATAACTTGTCTACTTCACCCAATTCGGTTTGGTTGAGAAAGGGTGAGATCTTTTAGAACCTTCTACCATTTCAATCACCATGTATTTGGTGGGGGCATTTCATCAACGTCGACTCTCCAGTTGCAAAACAAGTGAGTTGGGTGCGAATTCTAGATGGGGCTCGAGCAAACACATTAATCCACTGGTGTTGTACTATGCATAGTCTTCTAATGGAATTTCATCCTCCAACTCAATAAAAATGGGTTTCATGATGTCGCTAAACCACTGTGGATATATGATTGGCGACCACTCCAGTACCAAGGTGGACTCCTACCTTTGTTGTGACCGTCATGCACAGGGTACTCGTAGATCAGCTGGGTGCCCATATCCATCAAATTATGGGCTCTGTTAGGGAGCACAGTTTGGATCACAATCCTTCAAAACATTTTATCATTTGTATCAATACCTCAAAAGATTGAGGGGCGGAGAGGCTCAACTGACTATAAGGAGAGACTATATAGAAGAGTAACTGTTCTAGTTGTAGGATCTGTCTATTCTTATCTTCAGAACCCTGATATGATCTCAGTAATCTACATTAATAGTGTAGCCTCATTTCATCTCCATTTGACAAAGATTTATTCTCCTATCCATAAAAAAGATACTTCATTGTGATCTCATTTGGGAGTATGACATCTTGGATATAGGTTCAAGAAAATGGAATCACTCCGAGCGATAGACTGACAGATATCATCCGGATGACACCCCTTTTTTAAATAAAGAATTTTGAACCCTGTGGGTCCACTACCATTGAATATGACTTTTTTTTATGTAGTTACCTCCGGTGCATGTCTTTCTTTTTTTTCACTTGATCCCTTCCTTCTTCACCTCAATCGTTGCATACACACCAACGCCTATCCCACTGTCTTGATCACCTTTCCCTGGGTATTTTGATTTGTAGAAAATCATTATAATATAGGTAGTAGGCATTCAATGAAAAGAGTTACACATCTTTCTTACTCTAATGGCTTTGTCTGTATCGCCTTTTGTCGGTTCCTTCTTCTTCTTCTTGAAATGAAACTAGCTCTGAAAAGATCCCATGGGAATGACTGATACAATGCTAGGGATAACATAGCCTGTTAGATGATAAGAACCTTCCTAATTCACTAGCACTCTTAAAAGGGGCTGATTTTCAATTGGTATAATATAGGTAGTAGACACTGGGATACTTCATGTATTGTATCACTGAGATACATGAAGTATTCCAGGTCCTCCTCGTTATAATATAGGTAGTATACCCTGCCCTCTTATAATCTAGAGTAGCCTGGAGCACCTGGGAATAACCAGGTTTTACCTCTGGCCAGTCAGACCTGGTGAGTCTTCTGGCCCATGTCAACCACCACCTCTAAACCTGGTGAGTTAACAAACTATGAAATGTAGTACTTGGACCAAGAACCCCCTCTCATTGTCCCAACATAAAGATCAGAGTGGCCACCTCTCTATATAGGGAATGTACTAAAAATCCACCTATTCCACCACCAAGTCAACTCCAATAGAGCAGAATGTTGTTGGAATTGGAATAACGGGGTTGGATTGTCATTGTGTTGGCCCCACTAGTCTACTACCTATATTATACCGATGAAAGGCCAAATCCAATGTTTGACTACCATTTTTCTCGTACCATATTTTGATTGACTACTTCATCTATCATGAATTCCAAATAAATCGTGATCGCCTCGAGTACAATGGTATTTCACTCCCAGTGCATCTTTCAGTCTCCCACCTTGGATTAAAACAATTTGATGTTTGTTTGGCAATTTGCATCCCCTTGGAATGTGAGAAAACACTTACATTCTATTTCTCAAACTCTATAATACGATCTTCTTATTGGCTGAATTTGGTTTTTTCAGAGAAACAGTAAGAACACGCGAGCATACTCCTTTCTTCTGAGGCGCATGTTCTGACGCTCTTGTCCTAGCATTGTTTGAATTTTCACTGTGTTGAGTTCGATACTACTTCTGAGTCAATTGGTTTCTTGTTGGAATTGGGAGATCTGTTTCATTGTGCACCTATGGGCATGATCCAAACCGACTACTTTCCCACCGCTTGCCAACCACTTTCACCTTGCTCTTTCACTTCCTGACTTTGGCCTCTTTCTAACAAATACAATGGCAGCCTGCTATATTTCCCCCTCCTATATATATGTCTGAAAGGGCGTGAATCCCAATTACTACCTCTCTATCTCTCTATTTTGATAGGTTCTAAACCCTTGATATATAATTAGAACCTTTAGAGTGAAATGTATAGGGTCAAGTACAATAGATCTAACCCTTTCTAACCCTTAGATATAAAGTAGCTGAGAAAAAGAAACTAACTTTCTTCCATCCTAGTCGGCCAAGGCTCCCATAGATGTGGGTTTGGTTGTTTAGAAAATCATATGTGGCCTACACCTTTTCCTACTACTGAGATACTTTTTCTCTAAACCTCTCTCTAATCTTCAAACCCCTATTTTATCTATAATGATTTTTGCTGAGGCCGATAATCCCATCATCAGGTTTCTCAAAGGCTTCTACCCCACCCTCATGAAATCACTCCACTTCCATCTCTGAGAAGTGTATCCAATGAATTTATTCCTAAAACGGTGTCAGTTATGGTCACACACTCGTTTTCACACATAGTTTATAACCTAATAGCAATCTGGTAACTCTTGCTCAAATAGTTGGGTATTATGGGGGTATTCTGGGTCAAAAGCATTATCCACCCCAAGGTCTTTTGAGGACAATATCAATCTGTTACAGTGATACTGACATTGATGAATCGGACCTATAACAACCTCTTAGTCAGCTAACCACGAATCACATGACTTTTCCCTTTCATCCCCTCCACTTTAAACCCCGCTTGTTCAAGGTATGAAACTTCTGTGTTGCCATTGGCCTATCCCTTTTCAACCCATGATAACTATTACGAAATATTGAATCCTTGTTCTAATCTTGGTAGTCATCCAATTCGAATCGAATAGTCAGTCAATCCGTACCCCAGACTATGGAAATACCTACTAATCTGTCTACATGGTGAATTGGTTGGCTTCCCCACTACTAATGACGAACCCCTGGTATTCCCATAAATACTCTAATCCTAGGTATTTCCCTAGTATGGGGTTTGGATTGAGCCTTTTGAAATTCTAATGAATAAAACCTCAGGAAAGGAACCAATATAAAGGCTCTCAAAAGTAGGTGCGTACCAAGCCATTCCACTTCCCTTGGACCATGATCAGTGGTCAAAATGCTGAAATCCTAGCTCATATCCTTCCTTAGTCATTATTGACATGGGATGAGTCGCTATGATTCACCACGACAGATGCACTAATCAATTCATAATAATTGACTCATCCCACCTCAAACTCTCATTTAGTTCATTGAATTTAGCACTACTTATATTATTATATTACTCTTCAATTACAATTAAAAAAACTCTACACCAGATAAGACTGACTTCAAGCATTTGACAAAGGGTTGGAGGAGTATCCATGGTGAGCTGAAGGAGAACTGTTGGAGTAGGTAAGATGGTATACCTTAGAGAAGGGAATCATAACACCACAGAAAGAGACACTCTGAACTACTTCTACGGTCATAGATTAACCCAATATAATTAGTATCTAAAAAAGAAGCCTCTAGATCTATTCACTATCAGTATTATAGAAGAATCTAAATAAGAGGGCCTTTACTCAACTGAAAAAAGGATTCGGTCTTCAACTCTATATAGAAGAGTACCTTCTTTAATGTGAAAGCACAGATCGAGGCTTGTCAAAGATAAGGGACCCTGCCTTATTAAGGACTTCCCAAATGACCTAGCAGAAGAAAAGGTCAAGGACCTCTAAATAGAAATATGTCTACTTCACTTCCAACAAAAACTAAAGAATCTATTTCTTACTGATGTGAATTCTACATAAGTACTAGAAATGATGGGATCTCTACAACTTGTTCCACAAAATCCAACTACTAGAAAGGCTGAAACTGACTCCAATCAGTCAACATGATCTGATACCATCAAGTTGTCATCCAAAAAGGTTTGATGTATAGGTACTCTTCTATATAGTGGATCTTGTCCACTCATCCACTAATGCTACTTTTCTTCCTTATTGAGGGGAACCACTCAGATTGAGTTCCAGGGATGGGATTAACGGCACATTAGTTCCTTGGTCCACCAACCAAATGGTACTAATATATATTGACCCTCCTCTATTCACTATCAATGAGAAAACCATCATAGAGGCTATTATAAAATCCCATTGGGTAGTCTTAACCTCACTACAAGAGTAGAGTACTGAGGTCCCCAAAAGCTACTGAAAGTCCTAATAGAAGAGCCATATATTCCAATCCTGATCGAGGTGCCAAACAATAAACTAGATGATATCTTGAACTGATGAACTGCTCCGAGTGGTTAGAAAAATATTGAAGTTGATCACTTCTTGTCCACATTGAGAAGCCAACCCCAAGAAAGCAAGGTGAAGCAGAAGCAACAGCTCTTTTTGAACCCATGACAAAAACAAGATCAAGATCTTGATTTGATTTGTAATCAAAGAGGAAATAACTTTCATTCCCTTCTTACTTAACTGGCACAACAGAAAAAGTAGATTACGCATAGAAAATATTATCCTTTTCTTTCCTCTTAGCCATTGATTCCCTTCCCTTGAACCCTCATCTATCGTTCATCGTCGAACAAGACCTTGAACAGACATTATATCTATAATACGGTTATCCAAGCCGAGGGTGAATATCATAACTTCATTCTTGCTTGAATGGACTTTAAATCAAGAATACCGTTCAATGTCGTTGAAGACACTCTACTATGTTCTGTTATTTCATTCGGCATAGCTGGTTGTTCTGAGAACTCTAGAAAGCTTATAGTCGAGTGGACTTGTATTGATATGTATTGGCCACCCCCGGATAGCCTAGATATTGGTCCCTTTGATCACTAATCCAATATCTACTGGTCTAGATACTAAATAAATAGTGTAGATATTGGATTTTTTTCTCCATCCCCTACCTACGCATGCCACACTCACTTATGAAACCTATGAAAATTGATTTTTGAATCTCAATGACAATGAAATATTTTGTATAATATAGGTAGTACATATACTTCATCTCAAAACACCTTATGAGGAATGTCTTCTTATCATGAAACATGCTAGCAAGTAGTACGTCATCAACACATAGGACTAGAAAGGGAAACTTTCTCCCCAAGTAATCCATTTCACAATGTTTAGGTATAAACACTGATCAACACAGGTCTCTTTAAACCCTTCTCACCTCTTGGAATTTGAGGTACCACTGACGGGAAGACTCGTCTCCATATCGACTTCCTTAACCTGCACACCGTTGCCCTCTTGCGAGATGATTCCAAGCATTAACCTTATATTATAAGAATATCTGACTTGACAGCATTTATATTCTATGTGATAGAGCTCACAGATGCCAAAAATTTCAAAATCATCCAACTTAGCATCAGTATACACCTATCCCCTATGCCCTTTTATATCGCCCTATCGCCTGCTATCAAATTTCAGGGAGGGAATAGATGGACAGACTACTTTAACCATGAAAGCAAGTCAGTATATCAATATATATTAGTACGAGTGTCAGAGAGGGGGGATGCTTGGAAACTACCAGTTTGGTGAGCCCATTAGTAGTAGGAAATCAGTACTGGAAATGTGATGGTCAACGGGTGGCAGTAGTCTAATGGAAATGACTAGCTAAACCAACTACCCCATGAGCCTATCAGGTTGGTTGGTGGGGTTTGGGGTGCGATGAGTGGTATCGTTTAAGACGGTATACTAGCAACACTAGTTGGGTTAGCATACTGGGAAGTGGGAATGGTGGGATGGGTAGATTTTGGATCTCCTCGAGCTACGTTCAAGCACCATAGTGTGTTTGGGAAGGTTGGGATGAGATCGGTAGCTGTCACCCACTAGGAAGATATGTGCAATGTTGGATTCTCGATTCGACCCACACCAGTAGCTGCTTGCGTCATCTTCTTGAGTGCGCATATGATGAGCAGTGTAAAACCTAGCATGAGAGCAGTGGAAGTGAGACTGGTCATGGAATGGAATGGAACAAAAAATATCAGAAAAGGTAGTGCAAAATGAGTTGGGCGAAATCGATCATTCGTGACTGGTATATGGGGATAGTGGAGTACGAGGAGCTCGAACGACTTTGGCGGGCAATGTTGAAACACTAGGCCACTGGGTTTATCGTGTGGCAATGAGATGGGTCCTATTCACACTCTGAGCTGGTTCGCATATATCGAGCCAAAGATGACTTTCAGAATTTTTACGGTTGAAGTCACCTTTGAGAGTGGTGTTTCCCAAATAAAGCCCAGGCCCACGCGGTGTATAAGGAACCATTTTCCTAGTAGAAGCATTGTTGGTCCACTACCCATCTAATACTATATATGTATATTGTAATTCAAATACTAGCAACTAGACAAGCGGTAGTATGGGCAGTGGTCATGTGATTGGCAGAGCACCTAACGTGACTACTAGACTACTGATCCTACTATAATCATGTTGTTGGGGGATTCAAAATAACATATACGCTAAATGAGCCACTGCTGTGGCTAGTGCTGGAATGGATTGTTGGATAGTGAATGAAATGATCCAAGAGGTATATTCATGGGACTAGTGAACGAGCTTGAGCCTGTTGGAATGGGGTCTTTTAGATTAGAGTCGGGTACTTTTCCTATATAGTCTAGCATCAAAACTAGACTAGTGAGATGAGAAATTAAGTCATGCAAACCACTTTATCATGTACAACTATATAATACTGGTGCGATATGTCAAGAACCTGCTGACAGTATATATCAGTACCAGCGGCACCGCGACCTGATACTTATGTGATTCGTCGACTTCTGTTACTCTACTCGCACCACTGGGATCGAGATACAGCGGTTGCGATTGAGTTGGCCTGGTAGTACTAGCGGTAACCATATGCCTACTTGTCCATGGAGACTGGGGATTGAGTCCAAATGAACCTTTAGTTCTGTCATCAAGGGGTGGTAGAATAAGTCAAGTGACCCTCATCAATGGAGTGGTTGGTGGGTCCGAGTAACCCATCTTTATCCTTAAATTCCATATGGGTACAATACTGAGTTTACTGTCTCATCGTATTAAAATCAAGATCTTGCACGTCGTGGACCATGGGGGTTCAGCCATATTTATCCATGAATTAGGCATCTATGTCCCATAGGCGGTGCAAAGGGAAGGAAATTGATAATGCTCCAATCGCTTGACATTGTGGAGTGAATGGAGCTGGAACAATCGATGTTGTTGGAGTGGTGATACTATTACAATTGAGTCGATGGTTTGACCCCAGCTTCACCGTCTGATCTCGACTGGCTAGATCGACTATTAGAATATAATGGTGCGGATGGCATCATAGTTTCCAACTAGGACCCTTGGTTGATAGTCGTTTCCTAGACACTCGCATCCACCAATTTTCATAGCTCGCTGAAAAGCGAGTAACCCCAACCTCCTGGTACTGATATATATTGTCAATAGTTTAAAGGAATTTTTGCGTCGACTGTCTCCAATAGAGGAATTCCAACTCAATAACGGTTCTTGCTGAACACGAAGGCATCAGACAATAATGGTATAATGCCACCCACACAGCCTCCGTTTTGAATTGGCATCGTTTCTATTTGAAATGCATCGACCACCTGAGCCAGCCCCGAGGAAGCAGCAGAAGAGAGTCATTGTTCAATTTCTTGTTTCACATAGTTGTTGATGCATTGGTTCATGAATTGAATAATGGCATCACTTTTTTGTTGGATTCGAACCTCCACTGATTGAGTGAAAAACTGACCATTCCATCTCAGGAACAAATAGATACAAGATGCCCCAGGTGCGACAATGCTTTCTTCATTGATGATTGAGATCTGATTTGAACTTGATTCCATAATTGTCATCGACCACCAAGCCACTCGACTGTGCATTTCCTTGCTTTGAATTGTCCATATCCATATCCATCTACCCCAAAACCCGCGGTTGCTCTAAAACATCAAAAAAATCAATCAAAAATGTGGAACACAACCACCAGAACCATCATCTCAATAAGAAAATCGGAGGATTTTCAAGTCGGTAGAGTCAGTCCCGGTCAGTATCAGCAGGAGGGACCCTTTTGGGGGTTTCGTTCTCCGATATCACTGGTTTGATCCTCACCCTGAGCGACCCGAATTAGACAAGGGGACATTGAGTTCCTAGTGATCCAGGCTACTATCATTATACGTCAGTATAATCTATCAAGGTAATCTTCTATATAGTCTATAAGTGGACCACTATAGGCACCACTATAGGAACCTTTTTTGGTTCCTATAGTTGTCCGACTATATTATACCGATATGTAACGACCATGGTCTACTACCTATATTATACCAAGGGTTGCACTCCTCTCCTTTTTACCCAGTGGTTCTGGTTCCTGGGTGGACATACTAGGGGAATGCTGTTGGTGATCTCGTTGAATGGCCAATACATTCGAGACCATCCATGTAACTGTTCCTTGTCACATGGCCATCGGAAACCCCCGGAGTCGTGAAATAAGAATGGAAAACCCTTCGGGTCTATCACTCGAGTGGCGATGAAGTGTGAGCGAGTTATATTTTTGAAAGGCTAATGGCAACATCGCTATCTCCTTTCCCATCCCATGTTTTTCCATCTCTCTTCCAAGCTTCTCTACTCCATTGCCAACATACCAATTAGACCACTATAGCCACCAGTATAGGAAGCTTTTTTGGTGCCTATAGTGGTGCCTATATTGGTACCTATAGTGGTCTGACCGGAATGCCTCTCATGAACCCTCAATCCACTGCAAATCAATGAACAGTTGAAAGCATGCCAGACCGTATCGAGAACGAACCGGAGAGACAGACCACCCATTGAAATAAATTTTTTTATTTAATCACAAATATAACTAAAATAAAATTCATTTAAATAACCTATATTAATAAAATAACATGATTTTAATCTTTCATTCACTTATTTTAATTGTAATACAACTATTACATATTCATGAGATCATGAATGTTATTGAAATATCGAAACTATATTTTATAAATTCACTCAAAGATATTGAATTTTAGAAAATTCATAGAATCTCACCCTAACATAATTGTTATGTGCTGATATGAAATACATTTTTTATTTTATAGACACAATTTCATAAATTTTTTAATTTTCACATTTCAATAATTCATTAATTAATGAAATCATACAATTTTGGGACATAATATACTTTATGACCAAGAAACAAATTACCTAGAACATTATAAAATTAAATTATAGTTTATATTTAAATAAATAACATTTTATATAACTATTTATTTAAATTAACATATATTTAAAATAACATTTGAAATATAATATTTTCTATATATAAAATTATATTTTCATTGTTTCAATAATTTATTTATCATATTCATATTATATTTATATGTATCATGTTTAATAAAGTAATAATGAAATAGGGATTTGAGAAATTATTTATAAATTTAAATCTAGAAATTTTAACATTTACAATGGAAATATATTAATACATAACCCCTTATCACAGTGATATATGGCATAATGGTAAGGTATGTTATGGTGTTACTTTCATGGGGTGGTCCAACTAACATTGATCTAGAAGTAAACTCATCTAACAGAAACATATCCCGTCATATATTCTTTGGGAGCCGTACTTGTGGATGCATTGAATGGGATTGGAAAAGGGAGAACTCTAATGTGGCAACCTTCGTCCCTAGATTAGATAAATGTGATTCAAAATTCATGGTCCTACTGGTCGAGTACATTACATCTCCAATCTTTATCAATTATCTCTTATCATTAACCTTTTTATACACTAAATCTAATTGTAACTCCATTACCTATAATCATAATACCCAATGTTCATATTGATCAATGAACATATTGACCAGTGTTTTGGTTTCTATTAGATCATAATAAACACTTTTCGCAATATACCTTATAAATTATACATAATTTGAACACTTTAACCTTCTTTATTACACATAAAATGGTTGTACACTTTCCTGGATAATATCTAAGATATTTATAAAAATACTATTTTTCTACTAATTTTATTGTGGGAGAAATCATTATTGTATAATTCATTCATGTGGAGTTTACATTAATGTATATGTATTTTTTTATTTAACACATAATATTTTTTATATCTATTATAGAGAATATTATTTCATGATATGTAATTAAATGAAATATTCATTCTATGTTATTCTATAGTAAATGGGGTTATTTATCTTTCATCCATTTTAATAATCTTTGATGCTTCTTCAAACTTCTGATTCCCAAAAAATTTATTTTTGAGTTATGTTGTATTTCTACTGAACAATTATTCCCTATCATAAAGAATTTGTATTGGTTGTTATAAAATATTATTTTACATGTTTCATTTCAACAATATTTGACTCTAATATTTATGTTTGTTTTGATATATAATTTTTTAATTAGAACACATGAATTATTTCATTGAAATTGGAATGATTTGGGGGTAGTGATAACCTATAAGAATGATCTCCAAAATGAGTCTAAATCTTACATTGGATAATACAACATGGAAAATTTTCCCACTTATTTCAAAATCCAATTACACCATAACAAGAAGATATTGTATGGAATACATTTTCCATAACATAAAACTCTAAGTGCATCCTTGAATTATCAGCATAACTCTCTTTTCAACTCTAATAAATTTGTTACATTTTCTTATCACACATATCTTATCCATAATTTCATTAAAAATATATGGTCCCAATATTATTTCTTCTTTAAAATTATCTAATAATCAATTAGATTTTCATATATTCTAATATAGTACATTATAAGGCTTTATTAAAATAATTGAGTGAAAATTGTTAATACAAATTAATTAAATAAGTGTATTCTTTGGATACCATATCTCATCAAAATCCTATTTTCTAACCCTTATTTATTCCAATATATTTATAATCCTCTTAAACTACCCATATATTTGAGGATTATTAGTTTTTCCAAGGTATACATCAATATACATTGTAATTTGATGTATCCTCCAAAACTAGAAGTAAATGTTGAATCATGGTCTAAATCATTGGGGAATTGTACCACAAGAGATCACATCACTTCTTGGATAGACATAAGATAAAGATATTCAAGGAAGGAATCCCCACACGTAGTGATAAAATGGGTAAAATTTAGTAATCTATCAATTATTACCCATATTGAATTGATTCTATAGGATGTATTAGGAATGACAATGAAAAAGTATAATTTTATACTAATCCACATTCATATCGGTCTGATTTGGGGATATATTAATACATTGGTATTTCTCTCTCCATATTCACTTATTGACATACCAAAAATATTATTGTATAATCATAAGTCTCTATTTGTAAGTTATCCGAATAATAATGATCTCGTAAACCTATTAACATTTTCTTTATTGAAGGATGTGTAGAGAATTTTATTTCGATGAACTTTATAATTAGATCTTTATTTAACTATATATTATATGTGGTATATATAACTATAAAAATACTTGGTACACCATTTTTATCGACATTGAACAGATGAAACATCCATTTTATAAGATTATTTATTCATTTTAATTTTTGGATAATCGTATTTTTTATTCATGGTCCTCTCTTGAAATACTGGTTGTGAAGTAAATTGGGATAGTATTGTTGATATTATAACCCTTATTAATTCCATGCCTATATATAGCTATTCCTGGAAAAATTGATATACTTCAATTCTCATCATTTCATCTACATTGGCGGTTCATTCCTATAGAACACATCATCAACGTCTTTTTTATTTTTGGGTGATTACTACTAAAATATCATTATCCTTTTGAATATTTGACTATTTCATTTTAACATGTTTAGTTCATTTTTATTTAATATATATTCATTATACTTGTGTGGCCAGTTCATATATCAAACCTCTCCAAATAATTATAATGAGGATATATTGTTAACTCAACGAAAACATCCACTAACTCCAAGTAATGGGTAAGATAATTATTTTATGTGAATTCAAATTTATTAATGAATAGGTAATTCTTAATCAATTTTAATGATTACAAATCCAACAATTTTTAATGATTCGCTACTATAAATGAAACAATTCCATTTATTAGTGGGAAATATTTGAACAAGTTCTCATACCAACTTGTTCTTATATTCTTGAATACATTATTAACAACCGTTTAACCATATAATTTTAACTTCTATTCCAATAAACATGGATATTAGATTATAATATTATGATTTTTTAGAAACATCTTTTAGTATTCTTATAAAGCATGGAAACTATGAATATCAATTATTGTTGATGGTTGACGCCACACCTCTATAGCCATTTTATTTTCTAGATCAACTGAGATTCCATCATAAGTAACAATGGGACAGTAAAATTTTATTTTATTTATCCAAAACACTCATGTACTAAATTTTCCAAAATGATTCAATTATATAATTTTTTGTAACATGACTATTTTATGATCCCTATATTCCCCCAAAAATTGGTAGGATATATTAATTTCATCATTAAATACCACCAAAACATTATCATGGTAGCCTCTCATGTCACTATTAATAAAAGCCATAAATAAGTAAGATGAATTTGTCAAGTGTATGGGAATAAAAAGAAACCCAAAACATCCATGTCTTTTTTATAAGTACGTAATTAGGATATTTCTATCAACACCCTCATCTGATGATAGCCTGATCGGAGGTCAATCATAGAGAAGAATTGGGCCCCATGAAACTCATCAAATAAATCCCAAATCATTGAATATGTTTTTTATAATCACTATAACATCATTTTGGTCACTATAATAAATCTATAAACACATTTAGGCATCCATATTATTTATAAATATATCATGTTCTCCCAAAGGAGACTGTCTTGGTAGGAAAAAATACTTCTCCAAATTTTATTGAAGTTAATTATTTAATTATATAATGTAATCATATTTAATTCTATATGAGGCCTTTGATATTATCATGGAACTGAGAATTAATTTAATTTAGAAAGCTAAATTTACTTTTAGGGGAGGTCTAGGTAATTATTTTCAAAATAAATAAACGTATTCCCAAAAACATGGGAACATCCCGTATGATTATATTTTTATGTCTTCCCTATTATACAAAAATCATTTCTTGAAGGGAGATAATAAAGGGAGACTATTTATAAGCCTCAGTTTGGGATATCTCTCCTATAAAAGTAATTATATTTTCCCTTATGGAATAATTTAAATTTCTTAATAATATAATTTATCTTGGATCTATTGTTTTACTGAAAATCAATTCTTTTTAATAGGCGATTTTCAACCATTTGCATGAAAACTTTGATTGTGGTGAGATTATACTCAAAAATATTAATAAGAGATGACCTATATATCATTAATGTTAGAATATTTTGACTGGAAGTATTAACTAAAAATTCTTCCACAAGAAGATTGAGGTTCAACTTTGTATCATTGTAAAAATTAATGATATAAAAGAATATAAAAAACCAAAATCAAACAATGTACATGAAAAATTTGAGATCACAATTTGTGTAACTACAACTAAATCATTTAGAATATCTACATAAACCATCATAAATTAAATAAAAGACCTTTATTTATTCTCTTATACTATAGATGATGACAGTTTCCCTCCATTATCTTCTAATTTGGATTGTGATTAGAAAAATGTCCATTATCCCCACACTTGAAGAATTGTAGAGTAGGTTGTACATTAACTGACTTCACTTATTCATTAGCATTCATATGTTGAGTATTTAAATATCCATGATTGTTTTGATCAATATGGTCATCTCTTCCAAAAAATTAACACTTCAAACCTCTTTGTAGAAAATTTTTAGAATTATTCTTTCAATAAATTTTGATATGTGTAGTTGTTGTTTCTTCCCTTATATTTTATGATGAAATTAATTAAAAAAATTCTTTATCCACCACAAAATATAATTTTTTTTCCACAAAACCCCTATGAATACCCGAATTTTATTTACACTTTGAGAGAACATGAATCTATCCCCCCTTCACTACAAAAGTCTTAGAATGAAATATATTTCTATACATGTGGTTTGGATCCACATAATAATCTATAATTCCCTCAATAAGAATCATTGAAAATGATTGAAGGGTATCAAAAATTAATTTATATTTTTATCTCATAACATCCCACTAATTAATTTTCATTTTTTTTTTCAATTAAATTATCCTCCTTTCATTTTTTTTAAAGGGTGTGACGAAAATACATTTTTAAGATGATTTTTTGAATCCTTCCCACTACATAGAATCCACATAATTCATAGTATTTTTGTTTAGGATTAGTTTCCACCAATAATCATATTATACCTATAAGATTTGTAAAAATAATATAAACTTATCTTTCATTGTACAATAGAGAGAAACATATATTATATAAAATATAATCCAGTTATAATGTGATCACTGGATTGGTGGATGCTTCAAAAATAAGTTATAGATAACCCCTGAAGGATTCATCTTCTAGTTTTTTCATCCTTCATAAATCCATATCCTTTATGTGGTTTATGTGGTTATTAATGGCATTATATAACTGATTCCTCATCATCAAAATCAAATTTTCAACACTAGCTCTCTATAAATTTAAAATAACAATGTTTTATTTTCTATTGAATCAATTAATTACGTGAGTATTTCTATTTAATTTATTTTTTCCATATATAATAAAGCCCAATTGAAGAAATTATAACTATTTTATATCTTCTAATATTATTTATAAATAAACTTTTAATCAAAATTTTTTATAAAATTGAGCTCCAACTATTTTTTACATCAATCATTATTAAATTACATTATCTGTATATATCCTTTATAATGTTTCAACAAAATCATATTATTAACCGAAACACATCCCTTGGGACTGTAACACTAGGTTTTCAACATGTATTTATTTATAATTCATATGTTCGAGGTTGAGTCAATACCATTGCATCCCTTATGATTTTATTTCCACTATGTCCATCTATTCCAGAGACACATCAACCTATGGCATCCAGTCATTGTATTCATTACATGGAAACCACTCATTTTATATTTTATGAGGGTTTTAGGATATTTTACTATATATAATCTTATCTATAGTGACTACTGAAAATTTTCTATTCCTAATTTCTGAAAATAACTAATCTATTCAATTTATACCTTGTATGGTGAACGTATATTTTCATAAAACTATTTTTAATAAAATTTCTTAACAAAATATTAAATTAAAATCTTTGAAAAATATTGTTATGTAATTTGACATGGATTCTAGGTACATAAATAATGATTTATACAAAAACTAAATAAACATAATATTTTTTTAATCCAATTTAGAAATAATTTAGGATTCCATCCAAGGTCATGATACTGAAAGTGATTTCATCTTGAGACAAATCGACAGAAAAGGGTGAGAATAAATCCTACTAAGGTACACTGAAATGAAATCGATTATGGGAGATCATAATACAAAATAAACATTCCATGAATTTATGTAAAAATAATTCAATAAGATATATAACATGGATATATTGATATAACATTAAAATTATACATTCATAATGAAATTATAAATGATCATCGCCAATGTGTCATAAAACATATTACCAATATAATTCACCAGGATGTCATAAAAATCCATCTATAGAGATAATTTATTTATTCAATGAATTAATGAGTTATGAAGGTGAACCCATTATATATCCTAATTCTCATGTTCCACATAGATAATAAATCCAAATAAATCATTTCATCAATAACCCAGGGAAAATACTGAATGAGTTTCATATAAAATCATTGTGTATAGAAGTGTGTAAACATATGAATATTTATTAATTTTCATTCAATGATAATGGTACATGGGTATAATACTTGTAAATACTGAATATATGAAGTATAAATACATATATATGAAAAATATTGAATAAAACGAGGGTTGGGTATTTATAATAATAAAGGGGACATTCAGAAAATAAAGTGCGGATTTTAGTAGCCTAAGGGGCATATAATGTCTTTTATAGAAAAATATCAATATTGGAAAATTTGTGAATCTCTTAGTTAAAACAATTTGTGAATCGTAATGGATTGATCATTATTTATTGAGAACATTAAAAATTTTAATTTATAAAACTATCTATAAAGGTTGAACTTTGATAAAATAGAAGAGTAAGATATTCCCATGAATTGTGTGATAGATTCATAATGATTGTGGGGGGGGGGGGTTACATAGAACCATTTAAACTTCATGTAAATAACTAAGAGTGAAAAATAGGGTAAAAATCATTTCAATGTGTTGGGAGTGAATGCAATGTGGTGGAGAAGAATTATTTATATCCAAATGAGGGAATTGATTTCAAACTATAAATTTTGGAATTGGAATTCTGGGATGTGGAAGATGAAAAACTAATATCTTACCCATGGTTTTAACTCATGGATTTGGATATTCATTGAAGTTATTTTTTGTTTTATCCACAAAAGATCCAAAATCAAATTTTTAAAATTAAATTTTGAATTTGTAATTAATATTTACCTGAAATAATAATTTCAAAGAAAAAGATACATTTTAGATTTTGGTGAGTTATTTATTGATTTGTAAATTCATTCTCATTCTTTGAAATAAATTATTCAAATAATATAACTTCTTTTTTATCATTTTTATAATTATTATAATTATTATATGATTATTACATATTTTGGAATCAATAAACCATTCCAAAACCCCAAAAATACAATTTTCACAGAAAAATAATGTATTTTAGAAAATTTTAAAAATATCACCCTAACCTAAATTCATCATATTAAATTAAAATATATTTTTTATTTTATAAAAATAATTTTATAATTATGATAATTTAATATTATATATAAAAATCATCTTTGGATGAAAAATAATAGTTTTTATCACATAATTTACTATATGACCCTTTTAATTATACATTTATTATTAATTAAATTAATAATTAAAAGTAGATTAAATAAATCACTATTTATTTAATAAAAAGAACATTTCCACTTGATATTTCTAAGGCCATGATATTTATCTTCTTATTACACGATCATATTCCCTAATTTTAATGTTTTACATGGGGGTTTCTTCTTGTGTTGTCTCAACTATCATTGATCGAATAGTGAACACTGGAAATTTGAACTTCTCCTATAGTCGATTCTTCTCAATCCATTGTTATTAAATTCGACATGGTCTTGGTCATCAGATAACCATAGTGATTCTACCTTCCCACTAAGTTATAATAAATGGGCTTGAAAATGAATGATAGAATTGGTTGAGGCCATTGATTCACCATATCTCATTAACAATCTATTATAATTACACATTATATACACTAATAATAGTAGTAACATTAGTTCAAACATTTAAAACTATTAAAGGTCGTATAACCCAATGGTGAAATTGACGAATAGTAATACCCTAAGAGTATCTATTCACATTACACCACATTTATTATCCAAATCCATCATACATAAACATTCATTACATCCCATACTATGTTTTTACACTTCTATTGATAATGTCTATCATTTTACCAAATATTCAAATTCATTTTACAAATTTTAAGCATGACTGGTCATCATTGGATTATTAAATCTTATAGAGTTTACAATATTGTGTGAATTATTCTATTCATTCACCTCGATGTATTATTTGTTGTTTTTATGGTGAAAACAAGTTCATAAGATATAATGAAATGTAAAATTACTTATATACATTTTTATTTCATAAAATATACACTGGAAAACCAAAGTGATTTTATTATAAAAGAAGTTATTGAGTCATTATGTTACCTCATGAGTTGAATGGATCATTCTGGGTCATGTAGCTTATCATCATTTATAACCAGCTTCTTGTGTCCCATAGTTGTTTCATTATTGTTTTTTTAACAGAATAGTATAAACAAAGTTTCATATATATATAAATGGTCATAAAATTAATTTGGTATAATTTAATTTTATAATGCCATCATTGGATATACTTATTCTATAACAACCTATTTATCATTTTCATGGAATTCCAATGCATGGAGAAATTTTATTAAGTCCTCAGTTAGAGCTCCTTGTTGTTATATTTTTTTAGGGTGAAATGTTTTTACATGTTCACATATGATATCCTAAAACCATACACCATCTCATGGGGACCATGAATTCAGAATATGATTTAGGGTTGGATGGTTAGAGTGACAATTAAGGTGAAACCCCTCACCAGTTAATCAAAATATGGTATCAAACCCCGATTCTAATCATTGTGATGATCATATATATTAAAATGGACCACCATATCACAATTGGTGGAATTGGAGGTGTTCTTGTACACTACTTTCATTCTCTAGACTTTGTGTCACTGTGGGTGATAATAAAATTCCATTTGAAATAATGATTTGTTTTGCAATGTTTTGATACCAATCATTTTTATTGGATGACCCCAAGAGGTGTGTTGAGATATTCCAATATAGGGATTGATATTGTACTTAGTTAGTGGGGGAACGATTAATGCTTGAGGTCTGCCAAACCATGAACAACCCATCAGGCTATTCTAAATAATGACCAGTGGCATTCATACAGTTGGAACTGGTTCGAAAAAATAATGTACCCAAATTAGGCACAACAAAGAATCTTTTTACTCATTTTACTCCATTTTCCCAAATTATTATTAATTATTATTATTTTTTATCGATCAAGTACATTTATTTTGGGGTTTAATAATTTTATAATAAAAATTTGAAATATTTTTCTAACTTTTTGTCATTAATTTTTTCTTTAAAAAACATGTTTTGGGTAGTTAAGTGGTTTCTATGAATGTTTTATATACTCTATACCAAATTAATTTGGGTAATAATGTTTTTCATTAATTTGAATTCATGGTTTTTAAAATCAATGGAATTTGTGAAATGGATTAAGGGTCATACTAGTTTCCAAATAGTTGATGATTTTTGATAATGTTGGTTCATGTGGTAATTATATTTCTATAAGTGGGTCCCGTTATCATGTTTTTTACATATTATTGTCGTTTTTTAAATAAAACCATAAAGGGGATTTTAATGAACCTAATTTTTTTTTTCAAAATGGAGAGAGGTCCTTATTCGTTGATTTTAAAATAATATTGTAATTAGTGTATTTATTCTATTTTTATTTAATGTGTCAGGTTATATTCCTTGTTTTGGGTTTTTTGGATTGATTTAATGTTTTATTTGGTGGTGTTTTTTATGGTTACTTAGAAAAAGGTATCAACAATTTAACGATGTAATATTAGGGGTATCCAATCTACTGATCATGATATATCCTTTTAATTCTTTTGAATCTACCTAGAATCATGATTTATTATCATGGCTATGTTCTTATTCAATAATGGATCTTGCATGGTAGTTTCTAAATTTTAATCGTCTAGTTTTTTTACCAAGGATTCTATGAGGTGATATACAAGATAACTATGGTTTTTGAGATCATAGAGTCATTAAGAACTCTGTGAACATCTTGGGTGGGATTTTCTACAACTTTTATAAATGTATTTATCTTCGACTAGTTGAATAATGATATCCATACTTGACCATTTTAGTAATTACAATGGGTTCATTTAAATTCCGAATGCATCCTACAGTTTTATCACATGGTAGTATGAATATTGAATGGTATATAAATTTCATTATTCGACAGGGTGACAATTCAGTAATGTTTTATATTGGACATTTCTATGTATTTGTTACATTTTCACTTATTTTGTACATTATTGAATCAATGATGTATTTTTTACTTCTATATAGGACTCATTTTATAATTATTTTTTAGTATGGAATATTTTTACACATGATTTTTTTCTCTTGTCTACTGCCAGTAGATGTGTTCTAGTTAGTTTACTGAGGAATCCAGTAGTATTGTATTAGTGTGGTAATTCTATACACATTATACCCACTTGTTCAACAACTAAAATTTATTTTTGTCAAGGAATAAATCTCTGTCACATCTATATGTTTTATATATTGAAATAATTTCATATGAATATGTATCAATAAAAATTAATCTGATAAGTGTTATTTTTTAATTTCTTCTATAATGTTGTTGTAATCTATTATTTTGGGAGAGATGTATTTTATAAATTAAATAGTAATAAATTAATCCACCTATTTTTAACACCTAATATCACATATTATAATGGAATAAAAAATAATTTTTATATTTCTTCCTATATTTTATGTTTTTCAGGCCTCAATATTTTTTTGGCTTGGTTGTTTTGAATAATGTGAACAATGCATCATAGTTTTTTGATAGATTATTGTGGGATTTCTCGAGCATGGGATATGTTAATTTGTATACTATCCTATTTTTAGTGTATACTATGAAATCTAGAGAGTTATGTTTTTCTTGAGGGTGAGTGTTCCACAAGATTGAAATAATTTTCCCTCAATCTAGTTTCATTAATTAATGCCAAAGAAATATAATGTCTTTTTTTAGAATTTTTTTATGTGATTCAATATATTTTATAGTTTTTATTATATTGGTGATCTGGTATACTAAAATATTTGGGTGTTTCCCAAGGATGTGATGAATTGTGGTGTTTTGATCTTGTTATTTATAGCTAAAAGAATCTTGGGTTTTCCTTTGGTGAGAAGGAGAGGAATGTATTATTTCTTGATGAAAATTATATTAGTTTTTATTATATGTTGATACACCACTTTACATAAATTCTAAATTATAGGGAGACATAATTCTATTCTTCATGTACATCGTACATTTATGGGGTTTATCACAAAGGATGTTCTTTGGTTGTGTCATTTCCTATAGCTCTTATTATCGCAAATGAACGATTGGTGTTTTGGTTGTTTTGTTCTTCAGTATGGTTCAAGTATCAGAATGGATGTGTGGTTTTTTATTTTTGAATTCATTTATAGTTTCTGAATTCAATGTATATCATGGGAGTTAATATCCAACAAAATATTTTTATGGAATCATATTTTATGGTTTATAGCACTTTTTTTATTTCATAAATTGGTTTCAGTAGTTTTCCCTAGTAGGAGATTATCATATATGAAATTCATGGTTTATACTATAAAATGATGTCCCCATGACATGGTCCAATAATTCGATGAGTTTTTAATGACCATTATTTTTAAACTCATTCTTGAAAAGATCACGAGGATAGAAATAGAAATTGTGAGAAGAATAATGACTGAAAAAAATCCAAGTTTATTCATGATATTCATTTGGTAAATTTACCGTTTTGAGATTGGGTCAACCCATGTAGATTTTTTTGGATTTATATAAATAATACAATGGAAAATGGAATATGAGCATTGTTTGGAAAACTATGCAGCAGAAACAGTATGACATTTGTAGTGGACACTGCATGATCCCCGCATAATTTAGTAAATTGAGTGAGTAAACAATGGAGTCAATAATGTCCAAATTTGAACTTGTTATATGTTTTCCTCACCTGGTTTCCCAAATAGTGCACATAATTTATGTTCCAATAAATAATTTAAAAAAAATGAAGCCTTCCATCTAGGACTATGCCATATTTGAACCCTCACTCTTAACTATGGTGGAAAAAACACTATATTTTTTCAAAATGATAAAATTATCACTATCACATGAAAAATATATTTTTAGGATTTCCATAGTGGTCAATAATTTTCATAAATAGGTTTTATGTCTTATTAGATGAATATTATTTTTGAAATATTATGATCCACTACAAAATTTACTAGTAAATTATCTATGGAAACATGGACCCATAAATAACATGTTTGTAAGTGTCTCCCTTTGAGTTCATCAAAACAATATCCATCTTAGGAATGTAATACAATATACATTTCATAATAACATGTGGAATGTAAATGAATGTAAGGGTTGGATATAATTATTAGTAAGGGTAAAAAATGGATATAACAATGATAACATTAACATAACATGATCATAAGGGTTTGAAAACATGAGAGTAAAATTTTAAAACTATACCCAACATATTAGATATTGTAATATTGGATCATGAAATAAATCTTTTTAGTTCATAAGATACACATAATAAATAAATAAATGACCATGGTCCATTAGAACATAGCATTCGAATTATTCATGGAATTGTGTCACACACATAATTAGAGAAAATAATTTACATGGTAGTCAATGATTATTTCCATGAAAATCAAAGTTGAATTGGTTCACCCCCCCCAAAACTTCATAGTAATAAAATTTCACATCCATTAATATCATAGTTGACAAATTCCATTATAAAACAAGGATCCCTCGAAATTCGTATCCTAATTTTCTTATGAAATATCATTCATTACCCTATGTATTGGGTGGATATATAATTCCAAGACAACCCATCCACAGTTATAACTAAGCCACCATCATTGGTTTAAAACATAACAACCTTCCTTAGTTTAAAATGTACCTACCCATTAAATAATGAACACCATACATATGTGTTCTATAGTATCTTAAAACATTCATCATATAATCACATCATAACCCATTCTAAGAAAGAGAGTTTCATAACAATTACATCAATCAATCATAGAATAACCTAGGGAATATAAGTGGGTCGCATAAAGATATCATTTGAAAATTACCCTATATAGAAATAGTTGGGATTTTATTATTGGATCTTATCCCTAACAATCATAATTAATATCAAATGATGTTATCAAAGAAGAAAATTCATTTAAAATAACACCCAAAATATTTTTTGATGAAAATAATTGTTCCACCTTTAAATTCAAAATTAAAATAAAAAAATTTCAAAAATAGTATACAAAATATTTTCCCCGAAAATAACTTTTCAAAAGTGGATGAAAATATTCCATAGATTGAGTGTTCATGATGGTGAGAAATTTCATCATACCATACAAGTTAAATGAATACAATCCTTTAAATGTTTTGGTAAAATTCAAAATATACCCCATTTGAAAAATGAGAAAATGGTTGATTTTATGATTGTTTAAAAAAATCCACACACGGCTAAAAATTACTTAAAAATATCATAGGATAATATTAAATATATTATTAACATTATTTGAGAACAACATGGATATGGTAGAATAAGGTTTCTGAAAAAACAATAAAACATAATATTTTTTCCATAAAATTTTTTTTAGTAATATTTGTTATTTAAAGAGAGGAAAATGAAATTAAAAAAAATTATTCAATATAAATTACAATATGAGAATAAAAAATAAAGCGATTAGTTTTAAAGGGATCATATATATTTTTCTAATGGTAATTCAACCATAAACACCCCCAATTTAAATATTATTGAAACATAAATGTATTACATATGTCTAATGTAATGAACCTCCGATTCTCATTGTCTTGAGAGTAAAATGAGTCATTTCTAGGTATTAAGAGACATCCCCAAGTTTCCAAGGGCTGGAAATAAATTCTGAAGGGTTTCAAATACAAGTGAGGGAGAATATTTTCCATTAATAAATAAACCAATAAACCAACCATCCTTAACCCAAAATTCACTATATAATGCATTAAAAAATGAAAGACAACTCAACAACTTCATTTATCTCAAAACTACATCAATGTGTGTAACAACTGAAGAATAACCCAGTATCAAAGTACATAATGGATAAACAACAGAAGACTCCCAAAAGACAAAAAAGAAACTCTGATCCACAAGCTCCAAGCTCCAAAATATCTGAACATCCCAAACATCATGAGGTAGTGCTAAAAACAAGGGAAACTTTACCTTTAAGCTTGTCCCAGAAGATAACATCTGCCAAAGCACCAAAGTGCCAAAGAATGGGTGAGTATAAAACTCGGTATTTTTCCCCAATGACTTCCATAATCCTGAAACTAGTATAGAAGAGTTAGAAAAAATTATATAAAATAGTTTAAATAGAAAAATTTCTCCAAAAAATTTTGTAACTTAATATAAACATGTTTTCAAATCCATTCTTTACCAACCACATACAAGTGAAATTGAAACCAATTTTCCTAGGAAGATATTTATCAAGAAAAATAACTAAAGAATCTTCAAACCCATTTATCAATATAACTTTTTTGGATAACCAAACCTTCCACTACCCAATGTAACCAACCATGCTTATTACGTTATGTCAATTCCATACTCATGAGCGGTTTCTCGTCGATCTACCAAGTCGTCACAAGCTAATTGTTTCCCATGTGCCTTAACCCTTTGACACAAAGAAGAAGGTAATATTTCAAATAAGCCTCGTATATAAAATAAGATATTTATATCATGTGTGCCATTTAACCTTTAGAACAGAGCACAAGGTCATATTTCTTACTTTCATCAGAATTTAAATTTGAACTCACACACCCATATGCCCAAGGATCATACCAAAACTCCTTTTCAATAAAAAAACCATTTTTATTGAAAACCAATTCCCTAAAAGTCATTTCAATACCCATACATTTCAAAATAAAACCCTTTTTATTGACTTTTTCATCAAACCATTTAAAAATTCCAACAAATAGTTAATTTAAAACCATCATTCTAAATTCAAGAGGCTAAATCACTTTTCAGAAAAAATCATCAAGATTTCACAATTTCACTAAAACCCTAAATCACAACTAAATAAGAGTTATTACATTTTTTTCATAATAAATACCATTCAAATAAACAAATTTTAAACAAATCCAATAAATTATAGTCATAATAGACGAGAGTGAAGCCACCTACCTCGAAGGTTTTTATGAAACTCGACTACAGACAAAGAACACACAAGAAGGTAGGTAGATTCTCCAAGAACAACCTTTGTTCACTTATACTAACAAGACCAAGACTCTAAATTGAATTATTTGGATTCCAAAAAAATATATCTATAAACTATAGGTGAATATCTAAGAAATGATGTAGAGTAATGAAGTATATCTAAACAGATCTAAGAAAATGTGACAAATTAGGAACAAATGGTGACGTACCTGAAGAATCAGATCAAGATTCCAAGAAAGAATCTTAGATATCTTACTCTATCATGAAGAACATAATATTTATCCTTAAATGGCATTAAAAGACTTATATATACCCATATGAGTTGAAGATCTAATAAAACGAGAAGTAGAGAAGTATGAGTTTTTAGAAAATGGAAAAGGAATAAGAAGATCAACACTTACCCCAGAAATCGGGCTTGAAAAAACCAATGGAAGGCTCTAGGTTGTGTCCAACTTCTATGGGGAGGGTTATACAACGTTATAGGGAGGGAAATATGTAAATAGTGTTTTTTTGAAGCCAAAACATAATAAATATAACAAAAATTACTATGATCCTAGAGAAAAGGATCTAGATTTTATGTTTTGGAACAATTTGACCACACGGTTTGGCAAAACCGTGTATGGATTGGAGACCTTCCTTTTTGTCCAAAAACTCTGTATAAAACCCTCTAAATATACCATCCTCCACCTTACCATTTGTATGTAAACACATTTTTTATAGAAAAATTATCCTCTATAGAAACACCACACTTTATTTGAACACCCCACTTTAGGGAAACACTGCAATATATAGAAACACATCACTTTATGGAAACACACCACTTTATGGAAACAACCCACTTAATGAAAAACCCAACTTTATGGAAACAACCCATTTTATGGAGACAAACAACTTTATGGAAACAACCAACATTATATAAACACCAAACTTTATAGAAACTCTCTATATCGTGGAAACTCATTATTTTATGGAAGCTCTCTATTTTATGGAAACCCAATCAAAGACACAACATTAAAAAATACATGAGGAAAAGGTTATTTACCCAAACTGTGTGTACTAAATACTTTCCCCCCAATGTTCTTTCTATCTTCGGAAAGTAGAAAACCCTCTCCAGCCAAAATGAGATTTTTCCACAGCTCTTTTATTTCCTTCAATAATTCCCAAGTCTCTTCCTAAATCTAACCATGTTTCCATAAATTCCGCACTAGGCCGATGATTTTCCCATGAAAGAATTTATCTTTTCTATCAACATTAAACACTAGGATATGTACCAATGATGAATCTTGTTCTAGGCCAATATGATCACATCTAATCACATGGTCAGGATTAGGGTGATAATTTTTAAACCGGGATACATGAAACAATTTATGCACTGAGCTAAACCTTGGTGGTAATTCCTACTGATATGGAACCTATAAGAACCTGGATATTTGTTTCATGTATGTTTTTCTATTTCTGGAGATTTTGGGAAAAAATAACGTTTCTGGAAATTTTTTATGTACACACCGTGTACTTTCTGAGTACACGCCGTGTACTCTCTTCCTGCTCAAAGCTGTGTGCTGGCCATGTCTGAGCCACACACATGGTGTGTAGGGGTGACACGGAGGCCGATTTGGGCAGAGTAACGAAAAACCCACTACACACTATGTACTTTCAAAGTACATGCCGTGTACTTTTCTTTTTTTTCATTAAACGGCCTGGGGTCATTCCATATCGCCATAATCATCTTCTTTTAGATCGGGTTTGACCGAGAGAAATCGTACGACCGCGGAACTTCTCTGGATTCCCGAGCCTCCATCCGTTCTCCGATTCGAGCTCTGTCAATTGCGTTGGAAGTACATCGGTGAGTTATTCCTTCTTCTTGAGCCTTGTTTTCCAATTCTTCCTCCTTCTCATGTTATCTAAGGTTAAATGTTTTGGGCGTTTCATCATGTCTACTTCATTCTTGGGAGAATCAGTCATCATGGTTCAGGTATATCGATCTCCTAGGATTGAGGTGGGTGGTGTGTTACTTTCTGTAGAATGTCTTTGAGTATTTTGTGCAAATTCCACCAATACAAATGAATAGGGTATTGGGTGTTTCATGTTTTCCCCTGTTTTTTCCTGCTATGCTTGATTGCTTGAGTAGAGGTAAATGCTTGTAAATTTGGGATATGTTATACTGTGTTCATGTGATTTTACTTGAATGTTTATTATATTAGGCATTTCTAGTTGCCATGCCTACTTGTAGGATTGTGGAACAATTATACTATTATGTTGTTATGCCTTAGAAAGATATCAAAGTTGTTGCTGAGCATGTTTATTTCCACACAGGACTGTGAGAACCTAGTGTAGTAGACCATAGGGAGAATGGACATAAGGGATTCTCCAGACTGCCTTCTAATATGATGCAAGACCACAGGGTGAAGTGACGATGAGTTCTTCCTCAGAGAGTCTGTAGTTATTCGACGTATGCCACAGGGGGAATGAGACATTGAGTGCTTCCCCAGAGAGCCTTTAGCACCATATGAGACTACATGGGGAATTGACGGTGACTTCTTCCTCAGAAAGTATTTTTTTAGATGAACCAGAGGGGTGAGACTATGTGTGCCTACTAGAGGGTTGATAGTACTTGTAGGTCGAACCATAGGGGTTTGGCTGTGAGAGCTACCCAGAGGGTTACCTGTTTTCTTCCTGTTGTTGGTTATTTACTTGTGTACATTATATGTTATAACGAATGTGTGTTCCTCCTAGAGGGTTGCTAGTACTTGAAGGTTGAACCATAGGGGTTAGGCTATGAGAGCTACCCAGAGGGTTACCTATTTTCTTCCTGTTGTTGGTTGTTTACATGTGTACTTTATATGATAGAACTGTGGATTGTAGATGTTGTGTGATTTTCTGTTTACTTCTTCCTGCACTCTTACTTTCATTGTATTCATTGACTGTTAGGCAAAAATCTATGGGTGATTGCCTACTGGGATTGTATATCACACCCTGTTTGGGCCATGCTTTGGGCCCAACAGACTATGTTGTTGCAGGTTTTGATAAGGGCAATCGCCCTTCAACCTCAGTTATTTGACTTGCCGGGAGATTGATAATATGGGACTGAGTCGAGGCTTGCGATGCTGAGGAGATTCCCACCTATTTATCTTTGGATATTTCTTTAGTACATGTGTTCAGTTTTATTCTAGCATGTTGTTGTGTTTTCAACTTTCCTTAGATAATTGTATCTGCTGCATCATTATCATCATTTCTATATATTTGTTCTTCCACTTTCGGTTACAGCTATATGTTGTTACTACTTCCTCTATTGACTGTTGTATTCCGTACCTTGTATACATTACCAAAATAGGAAATAGTTTCCTCAATACATATCAAGGCCCTCGCTGCTAGTCGACAGCCTCTGGCGTTTGGGGAAATGCACTTGAGGTCTTGTGGTGAACCGAGTACGGGGCACCAGTGGAGGGGCTCCAGATTTGGGTCGTTAAAAAGTGGTACCAAGGGGTTATTTTTTCTTGCCATACTGTTTGGAGACTTTAGCCAGGGATAGGATGAATTCAGTACTTGGTATTATGTTATGCTCGGGAGTAGCTAACCCGTGTACAGGGAAAAGCCATACTACCTCGTGAATTGCAGTTTGCTGGTTTTGAGATTCTACGGTTGATATGATTTCACCTAGAGTGATTCACATGCTTTGTGTTTTTATTTTCTTGATGATTGCAGTTCTATTTCTGTCGCAACCTGATGAGATGAGGGTATGCCATCTCATGCATCATATATGAACTTGTAGAAATCACATGCCATGCATTCTTTTCATGCCATCTAGGCTGCGTTTGTAACACCCTGACCCCAGCTACCCAGAGTCGGTGCATTATTTCGTAACATTGGCATGATAAAAAAATATCATGTATCGAAATACTGATTAGTTTAGTAGTCTTGGAAAAAATAGATAAATTCATAAGTCTTACATTACATCATAAAGTGAAAAATAAAATTAACACAGTCTCCATTTTCCACACTCATATCCCCTTCAGACTATCCCTGTAGGTCATTCCTAAAATACTTTTTCACATCCTGGAAAAATTAAAACATTGAAATGGGTGAGCTCATATGCTCAGTAAATATAACAATATACTGGAATCATTCATAAATAAGCATTAACATTTAAGGCAATGTATAACTAAAACAAAAGCCTTTTTAAACTTGAACTTCAGCATAATATGGCAAAATAAAATAAAATAATGCAATTTACTTATTCACATGGATATTCTACTGGTCAAATAATGACATGCAATATCAATAACCACTTTCATAATGATGGAATTTGTAATTCCAAACTATCATAACCACGTAGCCAAGGCCTCATGCCAAGACTAAAAATACTATTTTGTCAAGGCCTCGTGCCAAGACACTAGTTTTTCTCATTAGACCTGCCGATTCATCGAGGAGCAATAGCGGGCTCCACCCATCACTTATTAAGTCCAATTCATTCCTCATATGAATAGGTTTAAAAATATCATAAACCATAACATAACCATATCACATAAAACATGCATAAAGGAAACATAAGATTTTCACATTTCAATATCAAGATATCAATACAACACATTGATATATAAAAAAAACATTAAAAACCATTTTCAAAACCAAAATGAAAGAAAAGTAAAACGTGGTATTTATTTTTCATTTAAAAAAATTATGGCTTGTAGAGGAAGCCGAAACTCAAATAATGGTCACGGCGGCGGAGAAGTCATTTTCACCGCATACGTACAACAAGAAAAACATTCCATTTTTTTGGTTTAGTAAAACGCTTCATATAAAAATATTCCTTTTGAATAAATGTAAAAGTAAAAGGGGTTTATACACCGTATAAAAGATATTTGTGTATAAAACAAAATATGTCTCAATGAATGGAGATTGAGACGAAGTCCCTTACAAAGATCATTATTTTAAATAAAATATATCTATTATGTTTATTAACTATATTTACACATAAATAAAGTATAAATACATGAAATGACATAATAATATCATGAAATAATTTTAATGTAGGAGATTAACCTAAAGAACGGATATTTGGTTAAGAAGTTCCCTTACCTCGTGTCCAACTTGACTCGATCGTTCTTTAATCTCCGGAATAATAAACTCGAGTTAATTTATATTTTCTTAAGAACCTTTTTAAGGTTCATTATTCTTTTTATATCACTTATTACCAAGTTATGAACATTATGTAATTATTTAAGTTAATATTGGTCATTTTGTCGATCTTTGGTACTTGAGTCAAAAATAAACTTCTCATAATTACGCGTTGTTCATGTGGTAAAATAACATTTATAACCAGAATTATATTCATGATGTAGATATCATATATATCATATATATCCAGTATATACATTCATTTATAATATTACATAACCTTTAGAGGTAAGAAATGAAATGCACCGTTCATGGAGACGGTAAGCCGTACGTATGCATGAACGCTACTTTCATTTCTATTTCGTATTTAATGGAATGAAATTATAATAATATAAAGGTATAATATAATTCCATAATAATATAATGTATGATACCATTTACTCCATCCTTAATACATCCCACATATGGCATTAACGATCCAAATCACTATGAGGGGGCAGTAGTTTGCACTTCCTAAAATGAAATTATCGTGTTTACACAAAATGGAAATCCTAAAGGTATTCCATAAATGAAAAATAAAGAATATTAATGGAAAAAAATAATATATATCATATATAAAAAATAGTGTCATCATAATGGCCACCATGAGAGGTGTTAAAAGAAGATTGAACAATTATCGTTTCGTGAGTCAGTAATTCGCCACCCATAGAAACAACATGTTCTTTAGCCATTAAATGATGGTGTGTGTATGTGTAAATAAAATAATTCTCATAAAAAAATTCAATTATATTTAAGTTAATTGTGTTGTTACAAAAGAATAGAATAAAAAGAATTTAGGGGGTTAGAGAAGCAAAATAAAACAAAACAACGTAAGAGAAGACATTACCTTAAAATCATGTAACTCTTTTTGATTTGGGCCAAAGGCTTATTTGGGGAAACTTATGCCCAAAGTGAGGCATATAAGAGTGAGATAGGGATTTTGAAAGAGTATTTGGGTAGAGTTTGGCCGAGCCAAATTGATTTGAAGGTGTGAATATGGTGGTATAGTTTGGGGCCTTTTATAAGAGGAGAGGAGGGGCACTCTTGGAAAGTCATGAAATGTTACATTATTATGAAATGCTTTTCGGATTTTAAAGGTCCAAAAATGATATATTTCTAGGATAAGGTGATAAGGGTTCTAAATATACTCATACAATAGGTTTTTGACAATTGTAAGTCTTAGATTTTACATTATCTTTTCATTTTATTTAAATCGTTAATTAATAAGGAAATCGCTCCATCATCATGGTGGCATAAAAAATTTAATTTATTTAATTTATAAAAGTTATAAAACAAATATCATGATGTAAGAAATATTTTTATATTTCCAATTAATATTTATAGTTGAAAATTTATCTTATATTACCCCATGTAATAACTGTTTTAGTAAAACAACACATGTTTGTGACAATTTTATTTTTACTATAAATAAAAAGCTATTGATGTCATTTTCTTACCCAAGTGGCTCCATGGGTTCCCCAAGTTGACCCATGGATTGTATTGGTCGGACATGACTCTTCCAATAAGGGTAGGACAAGTGTAAGGGTATTTTCATATTTTTATAATATCATTTTTACCTTAAATATCACTAATTACCTTTAATCGTGGTTAATTAAACATAAAAGTTTCTATTCACCAAAAAATTATTTTAATCCCATTGAACCAAAAATTTACTTCCTAATGACAACCATGTATGTAGTATTTTCGAAAATCAAATCACAGAAGTGGTAGTGTTTCATTTAAATGAAAAATCAGTTTTTAACTATCACTTAGTGGTTTCACTATTCATCAAAAATTGAAGTTTTTTAGAACAATGCCAAAATTTCATCCTAAGCTATAATTGATATTCCGAATTAAAAAATGATGTATATTTTACAAAATTCAAAACATGTATGTTTCATTAATTAATTATATAATTAATTCCCGTTGTCACAAAAAATAGCGTGTTTTTAAGAAACAATATATATCAAAAGATTGACAATTGTTTATGTCCAATTTCAAAGTGAAATTAATTCTAATGACCACAATTGGATAAAATGGTAAAAATATATTCTAATTATACTTTATAACCACTCAATAGTATAATTTATCACTATAATTTATTTAGATTAAAAAATTTGTTTTAAAGTATTTTTCAATATTCATCAAAAATTGGAAGTTCTCAGAAAATTAAAAAAAATTCATCTTAGGATAATTTCGATATTCCGAATACAAAAATGAAGTCCATTTTGAAATATAAAATTTCCATAATTTGAAAAAGTTTATATTCCTATTCATAATGGCTACTTTGATTAGTCGCGGTGTGTTAGAACTCAAAGTTGCGTCAAATGAAAGTTATTGTATTATTGAAGGAGAAGTGTATCATGGAATCTTGGGGTGTTAAATTCTCCCCTCATTAAACAAACTGCATCCTCACAATTTGAAATTGTTCTTCGAAAATAAAAGTTTTAAAGTAGAAAATATGTAGAGGCCCAGAGCTTGATGTACATAGACATTACATTACTTTTTCAGAATACGTAATACATAACAAAAACAGACACACAAGGGCCGTAATAGTTTAGTGTCTTTGGAAACTCGGAATATAAACATCTAATTATGTTGAAATATCTTCAACAACTCCCATAATGATCTACCCAGTTTTGTTTCCTTAAAAAAAACCTTTCTTTATTTCCTAGGGAAAATAAAAAATAAAAAGTGTGAGCTCAAATGCTCAGTAAGGGAAATCATAGATAACATAAAACAATCCATAAACATTTGGAAGAAAAAACTTGAACATGAAATTTAAACAACAAAATCTTGAGAATGGCCATAAATCGTCGAAGTACGTAAGGAATATATCATAATAGAACATCAACCATGATAAAATATAATGGGAATAAAACATGTAATTGTGGAAACCAATCAGCACATGTTATGATTTCCATAGTATCCAAGGCATTGCTGCCAAGACCATCTTAGTGGACAAAGTCCCTTTCTGAATCGAGTTCACTCCTCGTTTCAGTCCTGTAACACTGAACCGGATTAACTTACTGTTCCAGCCATGTCTATCTCATGAGATATAAATCTTTACCCAGTGCATTGGAAGGAGATATAGGTCCCACCCATCTCATAATGAAATCATTCTTACTTGTTCCACAACATAAACATAAATCATTCATCATAACCCAAAGAATAAAATGGGTATCATAAACATCATCTCATCATAACATAATCCATATAAAATGGATATAATTTCATCATAAGAACAGTGAAACCATGTAAATCATAGAGACATTATACTTGAAACATACACATATGAAATAATGTCATCTTAGATGGAAAATGATTTTGATAAAACAGTTGAAATGAATTCTTGAGGAAAATATCCTTTCTTCCTAAAAATCAATTTCTTTTCACAAAACATCATGAAATTTTAAAAAGAAATATATATATTTTTTTAGAAAATAGTCATGAAATATTTTGGAGAAAGATTCATGAAAATAAGACTTTATAAAACTGTAAAAATATGTTCGTGTCGTATAAGTTAAAAAAACATTCTTCTCGTACATTTGCCGGAAAAGTCAAAAAGTACCTCGTATGAAAAACGACAAAATATTCCATTCATATCTTTTACTAAAAACTCAACGAAGGGTAAAATTGGATTTGAAAAATTGTAGGTGGATGGAAATAATATTAAATATTGATTAAACATGGATGTGGATGATAAAATAAACCCCCGTAAATACCAAAGTATAAACAATCTCGGATAAAAATGAGATTGTGATATTTTCCCTTACCTTAGGTATGATATACTTCGTACGTTTCCGAACCTCCTGTATAATGATTTAAATAATGTCATTTACTTATTACAGAATCATATAAATTGTTATGATATCATATATTCTTCACTTATGACTTTATATTACCAGTTCTTTTGTAAGATCCATGTTAAAGCAACGTTTTGGGTTAAATCGTTTTATTTATTGTATGTGTTTGGACATGTTGTTCTTGATATTATTAATTATATCCTGATTTACATAATTCTAGAATTTAAAAAACGATTTACATATAATATATATTTCATTATATACATATATATATGATAGATCGATTAAATGAAATGAAATACACCGTTCATGGAGACGGTAGGCCATACGTACGCATGAATGCTGTTTTCATTTCCTTATTGAATTGAATGAAATTAAGTAGATGACATACATATATATAAAAAAATAAATCCAGTATCATTATTATGTCTTATATTTCAAGATTACTTATTATATATACTTTATAATCATTTATTAATGGTTAACATGGAGAATGAATCTCATCGCATCGTGGAGACGGTAGTTCGTACGTACGCACGAGCGATGATATCATTTCCATGATCATGGAATTATATTGGAGTGTATTTATACTATTTCATAATCAATATAACTTTAAAATAATCATATATAGTAATTATTTACACCATTATACCCATCCATGTAAGGTGGTGGTGGAAAATAGACTACACCACGACGTGGAGACGGTATTCTGTACGTACGCACACGCGGTGATTTCGATTTCCATAGGATGGATAGATGGTGAAATAGGGTTGATTCGTACATATAAAAACATATCAGTATATTATTGATACTGATGTTATTACTTCATAATGAAAAATCTAAGGAAGAAGATGTGGAAGAATAAATAAAGTTGAATGAATCGTTGACGGACATTACCTCTTCTATGAAGCGCTTATTTGAGACCACCTTTTAGGGCACTAAAGTTGGTCTTTGAAGAATACCAGGACCTCTAGGATGTTTCTTGGGAAGTGGAGAGGAGATATTGGTAGGGGTTGGCCGTGCATGAAGGCTCAAAGTGGTGTGAGGAAGTGAGGGAGGAGGTGCCCTTTTATAAGGGAGGAGAGTGGCACCTTTGGAATAACAATAAATATTGTTTTATTATAAATTCATATTAGGTTTCTAATATCTCTAAATTGGGTTATTTAGAAGATAAGGTGGTGATGGGTTGCAATCCTCTCATCCAGTAGAATTTAGACAAGTTTAGGTTTCGATTTTAACCATATCATTTAGATTTAACTATATGTTAAATAATTTTTCTTTTACCGTGTCTTCTTGTTTTCTTACACTATAAGGTTAATAAACTTACTATAACAAGATAAACGAACCCAAAGTTGTTTATTATTAATATATATAACCTTATCTAAGTCATTTGGCCGATTATTAGTTTTATTTGATAAAATAAAAATTAAAAATATAATATTTGTTTTAAAAACTATTTTATGTCAATTTTGACACTATATTGTTATTAATTTTTGTGAAAATAATAACAGAAAGATTCGTTCAAAAAAAGTTAATTAAATAAATACTAACATGTCATATTATCTTAGAAAAGTATTTTAATTAATAAAAAGTCTCAAATTACATTTATTTGGGTATTTATAACATCAATTATGTCAATATTTCATTAATAATATAATTACTGCATCATCATTGTGTCATAAATAAATTAAATTATTTAATGTTTAAAAATTAAAAATAAAATAAAATTATTTAGGAAATATTTTTATCTTTCTAATGAATTTTTATAGTCGAATTTATCTTATGTATAACCCTATATTAAATACACTTTACTTATTAAACTTTGATTTTAACTATTTTAACCCGTCTTTAAATAAATTAATAATAAATGTCCTAATCTAATCCAAGTGGGCCTAAATGGGCATATTTTATTTCTAAGGTTGTTTTTGGTCGAATTACACTTATCCAATAGAATTAGGACACGTGTTAGGGTAATAATAAACTCCTTTTTACCCTTAATTACCATATTAACTTTTAACCGTGGTAAAAAACAGTAAAAAGTTACAATTCACCAAAAATTGTTTTCATCTCATTGAACCACATTATACTTATTGACATCAACCGTGTCTCTCGGAATTTTGAAATTCCACTCACAGAAGCGGTAAAATTATGTTTTTTGTAAATTTGCAAATTCTCCTCTGAGGTGGGTAAAAGACGGTCAAGAGTTCAATAAAATTTGTATATATCTAAAATTATTATAAATTTACTCTAATGAATTACATTGAACTTATATAGGTATTATGTGTTAATTTTGACCTAAAATAAATTTAAATAAAATAAATAATTATTTAAATAAAAAGTTGGTTTTTAAATAGAAACCCAGTGTTTTCACTATTCATCAAAAATTGAAAGTTTCCAGAAAATTACCCCAATTTCACCCTAGGTTAATTTCGATATCCCAAATCCAAAAATGAAGTAAATTTTGAATGATAAAATTTACAAAATTTCAAAAAGTGGTTATTACTATTCATAATGGCTAGTTTTAATAATATTTTAATAGCATATCGTTGTTTAGTGAAACTCGGTCTTGCGTACGACACATGCTATCGAGGAAGGTTGCGACTACGTGTAATGAAAGGCAAGTTAGGGATGCGTGTTATGAAATCTCTTTTTGGTGTAGTGTACAACACAAGACATTAATGAAATTAAAAAGAATATTTTTCATAAAATCTCGGGGTGTTACAAAATACCTTTGTGGAAAACCCACATCAGAAATAGGGTTAGTAAAAATATAACATTAAATGAAAGAAAGAGAAGTACAAAGGTCACCCAAGATAGCCAATACTAGGATTCTATGAAAACAATGATATGGAGGAAAAAAACCATCAAGGTCTTATGGAGAGTTGTATAAAACAGGATTATGAGAATGTTAACAACAAGAAAATCACAAATTTGTGATTGGTTAAATGGTCATTGAATCCCCAGTTGGAAAAGTTAACCGACAACGTTTTTGTTTTAAGTTACCTTTCATAATTTTGAGGAATTTATTTAAGAGATTTACTAAAAACGTAAGGAAATATACATACTTGTCATGTAGACTTTCATTCTTTAATAAATTTTACCACAAACCGATCTTTCACTCCAAATGGTAACAGAACTCAAAAATATTCTATTTATCCTAATTGTATAAGGTTCCAAGTATTAACACATACCATTTAGATCAGGAAAACTATTTTTTAATAACCAGGGAATTCTTATAGGTTAGTGGTAGGTAATAAAGGCATGTCGCACTATGGTTGTAGGTTAGATTCTTGCAGCTTTGTCCGACGCGACGGGTTATCCCCCGACCTACAGGTTGTCCTTTTACTAAAACTATATTATTATAATATTCCAAAAATAATCTTCATAAATGTTTTAACCTTAAACAATACAATCCAATGTTCAACTTAATCCATTCCATCCTTTATATTTTTCTAAAATAGCTATGTCCAGACTTTTTCTAAAAGGTCTTTAAATTCCAAAATCAATTGTATCATCAGATTCCTCAAACAATGTAATGTTTTTCTTATATTCAAACACAAAAATATGATTACCTTCATCATATTAAAACCTTAATGAAAAAAAGTACAACAGTAAAATCATTATATATATCACATTATTCTTATAACCATAATATAATCCTTGATTCCAAAAGCACCAATACGTTAATTATTCCACTTCAAGTGTAGTAACAACATAAGTTTGTTCTTGATCCCTTGGCCTTTTATGAGGTATGTTTCCATGACACATAATACATTCATTTGCATAATGACCCTTTTCCCTACAATTTTATCATTCAACATTGATAGCCTCTTTCTTTTCCTTGCAATCACGAGCCTGGTGACCTTTTTCTCCACATTTATAACAAACTCCCATTCCTTTTAGGCAAGTATCGCGGTGATTCTTCCCACAATTATCACATAATGGAAAATCTTTTTTTCCCTTTTTCCCTTTATCTGTCTATTGTTCCACTGTTCTCTTCTTCTCTTGCTTTAATTTATTGTCATTATATTTAGAGAATTCTTTTTCTGTCTGGATAGCACATGCAAGAATATCTTCGTACGAAAAGATGGTTTGTGAGACTAATGCTCGACGGAGAAATGGTTTTAAACCCTCAAATAAAAGATCAATCTTAATTCTTGGGTTACGTATATTATTTGGTGCGTTCCTCGCTAACCTTGTAATGTTAGCCTCATACTTTGCGACATTCTCATCCTCCTTCTCTCTCAGACTCAAAAATTGCCTTTCCAGATCTGCTCGATGGTCATGTAGAAATTATTTTTCTAAGAAAATCTCTTTGAACTCCCTCCATTCCATATTTGATACTTCATCATCTTCATTTTTGTTTTGAATAAATTACCACCATTTATTAGCATCTCCAGTGAGGTAGTAAACTGTCATGATAACCTTTTCCCTTTCACTACTCCCCAAGGCATGAAATATTTTCTCTAAGGAGTTTATCCATTTCTCAGCTATTAATGGATTTTTACCCACATTAAATGTTGGTGGTTGTTACATAATGAAGCGGTTTAACATTGATCCTCCACATTGAAGATCAGGGTTGTCCATACGAGTAAGGTTATTATTCATAACCTGAGTGAGTTGTCCCAGTATGGTGATAAGTTGATCAACACCAGTTGTATCTCCAGCTCCACATTAATTATATTGAGCAGGAGGGAAATCCCTACATGGAGTGCGTGCATTGATACAGTTTCCATTCATCCCACTAGGGGCCATTTCTAAAAAATGGCATAAACTATATATGTTTATGAATCAATATACATAATTCCATAAATGTAAAACACTTAACATAAAATTGACAGTTTATGGATACAATCAATAATCATAAAAATGTTTTCTTTGAGATGTATATAATCATAAACCCTATATAATGGTTGGTAATGAAAATGAGAATTATCCTAAGCGTATCCCCCGGGAGTGTCGTAACCAAGAGTGCAGCAAGACCCGTTGTCGTGCACCAGTTCCCGTTCGATTATAGCTCAAAGCGGTGTTTTCGGGTTTTACCCCTAGGTACATCTGTACTAGAGCCGCCTCTACCTACTCGTATCCATACAGGGATGTATTTCTCAGAAAAATAACAAAATCTCTATAATACCAATATTATAGGATGTTCTTCTATACTAATCTTCAAAGTCTATCTTTAGGCTATGTGCTCTAATCAGAGTTTATCTAAATCTATCATCCAAGGTTAGTAGTAAACTGCCTCTGATACCAACTTTAACGCCCTGACCCCAGCAACCCAGAGTCAGTGCGTTATTGCGTAACATTGGCATGATCACAAAAGATCAAGTCTCTAAAGACCGATTATTTTTGTAGTCTTGGAATCACTAGATACATTCATAAGTCTTACATTAAATCATAAATTAAAAAATCACAATAACATAGTTTCCATTTTCCACACTCATATCCCCTTCAGACTATCCCTCCAGGTCATTCCTAAAATACTTCTTCACATCCTGGAAAAATTAAAACATTGAAAGGGGTGAGCTCAGATGCTTCGTAAGGATAACAATATAGCAGAAGCTTTCATAAATAAATATTAACATTTAAGGAAATGTATAACTAAAAAAAGACCTTTTAAACTTGGTCTTCAGCATAATATGGCAAAATAAAATAAAATAATTCCATTTACTTACTCACATGGATATTCTACTGGTCGAATAATCACATGCATTATCAATAATCACTTTCATAATGATGGAATTCATAATGCCAGACTATCATAACCACGTAGCCAAGGCCTCGTGCCATGACTACAAATAATATTTTGTCAAGACCTCATGCCAAGACACTAGTTTGTCTAATGACACCTGCCGATGCATCGGGGAGCTATAGCGGGCTCCACCCGTCACTTATTAAGTCCGAATAATTCCTCATATAAACAGGTTTTACGTATCATAAACCATAACATAATCGTATCACATAAAACATACATAAACAAAAACATAACATTTACACATTTCAATCACAAGATATCAATACAACAAATTGATGTATAAAAAAACTTAAAAAACCATTTTCAAAACCAAAATAAAAGAAAAGTAGAACATGGTATTTATTTTTTATTTAAAAAAATTATGGCTTGTAGAGGAATCCGAAACTAAAATAATGGTCACGGTGGCAGAGAAGTAATTGTCACCGCATACGGACAACAAGAAAAACATTACTTTTTGTCATTTAGTAAAACTCTTCGTATAAAAAGATTCCTTTTGAATAAACTTAAAATTCAAAGGGGTTTATACACCGTATAAAATAAATTTGTGTATAAAACAAAATCTGCCTCAATGAATGAAGATTGACATGAAGTCCCTTAAAAAGATCATTTTTGTAAATAAAATATATCTATTATGTGTATTAACTATATGTACACATAAAGAAAGTATAAATACATGATATGACATAATAATATCATGGCATAATTTGAAAGTAGGAGATTAACCTAAAGAATGGAAATTTGGTTCAGAAGTTCCCTTACCTCATGTCCGAGTTGACTCAATCGTTCTTTAATCTCATGAATAATAAACTAGAGTTAATTTCTATTTACTTAAGAACATTTTTCATGTTCATTATTCCTTTTATATAACTTATTACCATGTTATGAACATTATGTAATTATTTATGTTAATAACGATCATTTTTCGATCTTTGGTACTTGAGTCAAAAATAAACTTCTTATAATTACGCATTGTTCATGTGGTAAAATATCCATTATATAAATAATTATATTCATGATGTAGATATCATATATATCATATATATCTCATATATACATTCATTTATAATATTACATAACATTTAGAGGTAAGAAATGAAATACACCGTTCATGGAGACAGTAAGACGTACGTACGCATGAACGCTACTTTCATTTCTCTTTCATATTTATGGAATGAAATTATAATAAAATAAAGGTATAATATAATTCCAGTATAATATAATGTATTATACCATTTACTCCATCCTTTATACATCCCACATATGGCATTAACGATTCAAATCACTTTGAGGGGGTGGTAGTCCGCACTTCCTAAAATGAAATTATCGTGTTAACCCATATTGGAAATCATAAAGGTATGCCATAAATGAAAAATAAAGAATCATAAGAAGAAAAAACATAATATATATCATATATAAAAAATTGTTTCATCATAATGGCCACCATGAGAGGTGTTAAAAGAATATTGAACAATCATCATTTTGTGAGGAAGTAATTCACCACCCACAGAAACTGTATGTTCTTTGGCCATTAGACCAAGGTGTGTGTAAGTGTAAATAAAATACTTCTCATAAAAACATCCAAGTATATTTAGGATACTGTTGTTGTTACAAAAGAAATGAATAAAAATAATTTAGGGGGTTGGAGAAGAAAAATAAAACAAAACAACGTAAGAGTAGACATTACCATAAAATCGGGTAACTCTTTTTGGTTTGGGCCAAAGGCTTCCTCGGGAAGAATTATACCCAAAGTGACGCTTCTGGGAGTGAGATAGGGAAGTTGAGATAGTATTTTGGTAGAGGATGGCCGAGCCAAATGGCTTTGAAGGTGTGAATAAGGTGGTATAGATGGGGGCCTTTTATAAGAGGAGAGAAGGGGCACTCTGGGAAAGTAATGAAATATTACATTATTATAAAATTATTTTCGAATTTTAAAGGTCCCAAAATGATATATATCGAGAATAAGGTGATAAAGGTTTTAAATATACTCATCCAATAGGTTTTTGACAAGTTTACGTCTTATATTTTACAATATCATTTCATTTTATTTAAATCGTTAATTAATGAGATAATCGATGCATCATCATGGTGTCATAAAAAATTTAATTTATTTAATGTCTATAAATTATAAAAAAATATCATGATTTAGGAAATATTTTTAGATTTACAATGAATATTTATAGTCTAAATGTTAACTTATATAACCCCATGTAATAATTATTTTAGTAAAACAACACTTGTTTGTGACAATTATATTTTTACTTTAAAAAAAAGTTATTAATGTCTTTTTCATACCCATGTGGCTCCATGGGATCCCCAAGTTGACTCATGGATTTTCTTGGTCGGCCATGACTCTTCCAATAATGGTAGGTGAAGGGTAAGGGTATTTTCATATTTTTATAATATCATTTTTACCTTATATTTCACTAATTACCTTTAATCGTGGTTAATTAAACAGAAAAGTCACTATTCACTAAAAAATAATTTTAATCCCATTGAACCACATTATACTTCCTAATGAAAACCATGTATGTTAGATTTTTAAAAATCAAATCACAGAAGTGGTAGTGTTTCATTTAAACGAAAAATCAGTTTTTAACTATCACTTAGTGGTTTAACTATTCATAAAAAATTGATCTTTTTCAGAACAATGCCAAAATTTCACCCTAAGCTATAATTGATATTCCAAATTCAAAAATGATTTCTATTTTAAAAAATTTCAAACATGTAAGTTGTATTAATTTATTTTATAATTAATTCCCGCTGTCACAACAAATAGCCTGTTTTTAAGAAATAATATATATCAATAGATTGACAATTGTTTATGTCCAATTTCAAAGTGAAATTAATTCTAATGACAACCATTGAATAAAATGGTAAAAATATATTCTAATTATAATTTAAAACCACTCAATAGTATAATTTATCACTATAATTTATTTTGATTAAAAAAGTTGTTTTAAAGTATTTTTCACTATTCATCAAAAATTGGAAGTTCTCAGAAAAATAAAAAAAAATTCAACATAGGATAATTTAGATATTCCAAATACAAAAATGATGTCCATTTTGAAATATAAAATTTCTATAAATTTAAAAGTGGTTATTACTATTCATAACGACTACTTTGATTAGTCACGGTGTGTTAGAACTTGAAGTTGCGTAAAATGCAAGTTGTTGTATTGTTGAAGGAGAAGCGTATCATGGAAGCTTGGGGTGTTACAGCATTATCCATTGCATGGTGTTGTGATATACTTTGTGTAGATTATTCATGATGTTGTGATTGATTATTGATATAATCTCTACTGCCTTGTTAGAGGATTTTTGTTTCCTACATTTCTTAAATGAACGCCAAATTTAGATTCATGACTTGTTATGGGCCCTCTCGAATCGGAAATTTGTGCATCATGATCCTGTTTTCTCTTGTCCATGACTGTAGGAGATGACGAGCTTTAATTTTCAGGGAATATGGGCCCTCACGAATCGAAAATTGGCTCCTCTTTGCCTTGTTTTCTATGTTTTCTGAGCCTCTGTGCATTTTCTGAGCTACTGCCCAGAATAACGAAGAATAAATGGCATGTACTTTTTTGGCTACACGTCGTGTAGTTTTTAGACCATTTCACTTACCGTGTGGGTAGGGAAACGTAGTTGTAAAAATAACATCAGGAACACGTTGTGTACGGTAGGTACATGCCGTGTAGTTTGGAGCCATGTACCCAGTCGTGTCACTAACAACACAGGTCCGGGAAGCTCAGGGAGAACACACCGTGTTGTAAATGAACACGTCGTGTAGTCCTGTCCAGGTACCTGGCTGTGTCACGAACTACACGGTTCGGCATTACCTTCTCTTCAACACGTCCTTTTGTTTTCGGACCATGTCGTGTAGTATTGTTCAGGTAACCGGCTATGTCACGAACAACACATGACGGTGTCACCTTCACCTATACATGTAGTGTTTGTTAGGAACATGCCGTGTAAAGTTCAGTCATGTAGACGGCTCTGTTTTTAACAGCACGAGCTGCCGAAGCCTTGTCTAGTATAGGTTGTGTTTGTTTATAAAACACCGTGTAGTCTCAGGTTAAGTCGGACTGTGTGGGTTAGCCTTGTAAAGAGACTCATGCAGAGGAATATTTTTCAAGTACATGATGTGTGTTGGGTCAACATGCCATGTAGTTTGAGGTGTTACACAAATTTTAGGTCAGGAGTACATGCCCATGTCAGTGGCTTAAGAAGACACATCGTGTAGTTTTTATACACGTCGTGTAGTCGTGTTTTGTAAACCTGTGTGTTTTTCTTCCCCTGTCCCCGTTTTGTAATCGTGTGTTCTTTGTCCTTGTTTTTCTGATCTATGGTGTAATTTTTATCTTTCAAAGCTAAGCCTTCGAGAAATCCTATGGTTGTACATCTGTCGTCACGCAGTGATCAGATGCTAGATATGGCTGATCAAGGAATTCATGCCGATCCACCTGTCAGGCCAGCCTTGGCACCGGCTGTCATACCAGTTGCAGGTGCTGATGCACAGTTCAGGGAAGGTTTTATGAGGATGATGAAGAACTTTCAGGGAGAACCACCTCCTTCCTCGACTATGGAAGACTTGAAGTGGGTTTTTCAACAGTAGCATCCTCCCATGATCTCAGGGGAAGGAGGACCTCAGGCTGCAGAGTCATAGCTAGAAGCCATGCTGACTATCTTCGAGAATCTGGAGACACCTCTAGAGAGGCGGGTTATGCTCACTACCTACATTCTCTGAGACTCCACCAATAGGTGGTGAGACATGATCTCACAGGCAGGTCATCAACAGGTTATGGCTTGGGAGGAGTTCTAGCATGTGTTCTATGACTACTTCTACCCGGAGACCCTGAGGGACGATCAAGACTGAGAGTTCATTAGGTTAGAGTAGGGTACTCTTTCATTCATGGAGTACTCCACTCGTTTCACCGAGCTGTAGCATTTCACACCCCTCTTGGATGGGAGTGGGGTGTTCTTAGAAAGTAAGTTTTAGGATGGTCTCAGGCATGAGATTTGATTGTAGGTTAATCTCTTCCAGTTGACTTCCTTCACTTCCATCGTCATCTAGGCACTGATTGCGGAGCACAGTCTGAGATACTCTAGAGCTAAAAGCTAGGGAGGTTCTGCTTCCAGAGCATGTTTTCCTCTAGATGCCAGCAAGAAGCACCGTAGAGAGTCTACGCACGGTGATCCGAGGAAGCGAGATGCATCGTCAGGAAGCCAGGTGATATGCTACCAGTGTGGCTGGTCAGGGCACACGAGGCCGCAGGGCTAGAGAGACGCCGTGGAGTGCCGATCTTGCAGCAATATGGGTCACCTTCAGCGTTTTTGCCAGGTTTTTTCACTAGCAGTTGGTGACCGGTGTTCTTCGATGACTCCTCATTCAGGACCAGCTCCACCAGGTTTCAACATTCGGGGAAATGGAGTTCTTCCGGCCATTCGGGCTGAGGGGGAGGTCGAGACCGTGGCAGTCAGCCACTAATCCCTTAGCACCAGCAAGGTGGATCAGCTCAGAGTGTCCAGCCAGGGGTGCAGGGCCGTAGTACAGGCCAGTCTTTCTTCGTGGAGCTGACCTATAAGGAGAAGGATCCCGAACCTTCTATAGTTCGAGGTACAATTTTTGTAGCCTCATTTTTATCTTCTGCTCTTTTTGATACTAGTGTTATGAATAACTTTATCTATGTTTCTATTGTAGAGATTCTTGGGCTCTGTGTCTTTTCTTCTGCTGACTCATTGACACTAGACACACCTTTGGGGATGAGGACATCTAGTGTACGCCAGTGTAGGGAGTTCCCTCTTGAGGTTGTAGTGTATAGTTTCTTATGGGATCTCTATTTCCTAGAGATGACAGGCTATGATGGCATCCTCAGGATGGACTGGTTGGTTCCCTTCCTGGCAGTCGTCAACTGTTATCGCCGTAGAGTGAGTTTTGTTTCACCAGAGGGAGAGTCTTTTCTTCATAAAGAAGAATGTGATATTAAGGCGAGTCGATCAGGACTCGAGCATCATGGGCTTGGAAGGGTGAAGACCCAAATTTCTAGTCTTTATCCGGATTATCAGGGGACTTCGTAGTTGTACTTTCCTCTAGTGGTGGATCATTTCAGGGATGTCTTTCTAGGTGACTTTTTGGGTTTGCCCCCGGAGCGTGAGGTAGACCTTTTTCTTGAGCTCGTGCCAGGAGTAGCACCAACGTCCATTACTCCTTATATGATGGCTACACCTGAGTTTCAGGATCTTAAGAAGCAGTTGGAGGAGTTGCAGGAAAAGTGTTTCATCCAACCCAGTACTTCTCCTTGGGGTTCACCTGTCCTGTTTGTGAAGAAGGCAGATAGTACCCTACAGATTTGTGTGGATTATCGGAAGCTGAACCAATTGACAGTCACAAACTGATATCCCTTTCCGAGGATTGTTAACCTCTGTGATCAGCTTCGAGGAGCCCGAGTGTTCTTGATGATCGACATGAGGTTCGGTTGTCATCATTTTCGCATTAGACCATCAGATATAACTCTGACAGCCTTCAAGAGCAGGTATAGTCTATACGAGTATATTGACATGTCGTTTGGTCTCACGAACGCGCCTGTAGTTTTCATGGAACTGATGAACCGGGTGTTCCATCCTTACATGGAATCCTTCGTCATGGTCTTTGTGGACTATATATTGTTGTACTCTCACACTCGACATGACCGTGGCACACATCTTGAGATCGTTCTGAGTACACTGAGAGAGCAGTGGCATTATGCTAAACATTCGAAGTTCCAATTTTGGATGGAACAGATTCACTTTTTTGGTCACGTCATCTCAGAGGCAGGAGTATCTGTGGACCCAGAGAATGTGAGATCTGTAGTCTACTAAGAGAATCCAAAGAACGTTTTTGAGGTATGGAGTTTTCTAGGGCTGGCTGGATACTAAAGATGCTTCATTCAGGACTTTTCACGCCTAGAGGCACATTTTACAGGTCTGACCAAGAAGGGGGAGAATTTCTTATGGTCAGATTCTTGTGAGTCAGCCTTTCAGGAGCTGAAGGGAAGGTTTACGCCGGCACCGATACTGTTCTTGGAAGAGCCAGGCAAGATCTATATAGTCTATTGTGATGCTTCAGGTATCGGGATATAAGTTGTGCTTATACAAGGAGATGGAGTCGTTGCATACGGGTTTCGGTAGTTGAGGCCACATGAGAGGACCTACAAGAAGCATGATCTGGAGTTGGTAGTTGATGTTCATGCCTTACGCTGTTGGAGACACTATCTTCTGGGAGAGAACTTTGTGGTCTCTACTGACCACAAGAGTCTCAAGTATATCTTCACTCAGCGTGATATGAATCTAAGGCAGCACAGCTGAGTCGAGTATCTTCAATCTTTTGATTTTGACCTTGGCTATATGCCAGGAAAGCGCAACGCAGTGGCAGATGCATTGAGCAGGAGAACTCTGATTCAGGCAGTTTAGGAGTCCATTTGTGAGTGGCAGCTTATGGCCCTGTTCTCTGAGATGTATCTGGAGGTGCACGAAAGACAGGGATAGACCCTTCTATCTTCTGAAGTTGTTACCTCTACACTACATGATCGGGTATGGATGAGGAAACTATCAGACTCATAAGGCTTAGTCCTGCGGGAGAGTGTGTGAAGAGAGGACCCTCTTCCGGGATGGACATTGGGAGAGGATGAGATCTTTCGTTTCTAGGGATGTGTATGGGTGACAACAGACATACAGGAGGAGCTGATGTGGGATTTTCATTCCTCAGTTTGGGCAGTTTATCCTGACGTCACCAAGATGTATCGAGATCTTCATCGCCAGTATTGGTGGCCAGGTATGAAGAAAGATGTTGCTGGCTTTGTCATGAGAGGTTCTACTTGTCAGCAGGTAAAGGCAGAGCATTAGAGAACAGTGGGGCATTTGCCGTAGTTACCATTTCCAGAGTGGAAGTGGAACGATGTCGTGATGGACATTGTGACTGGGTTGCTGAGATCACCTAGTGGGAACGATGCTATTTGGGTTGTTGTCGATAGGCTCATGAAGGTTTCTCACTTCTTTCCGATTAAGGAGACCTTCTGTGTCGATGATCTAGGATGACTTTACATCAGAGAGATTGTACGTCTACATGGAGTTCCACAATCCACTGTTTCATACAGGGATGTGCACTTTACATCTCGGTTTTGGAAGGGACTTCAGAAGGCCTTGGGTACATAGGTACTTTTGAGTATAGCATATCATCTCCAGACAGATGGCCAGTCCAAGCGCACGATCCAGGTGCTTGAGGATATGCTGCGAGCTTGCATCCTTGACTTTGGCGGTTCTTGGGAGAAGCATATGCCTCTTGTGGAGTACTCCTAAAACAACACCTTTTAGGTGACCATTTAGATGGAACCTTACGAGGCTTTGTATAGTAGGCCATGCCGATCACCCTTATACTGGCGGGAGGCAGGAGAGGCAGCTTTTCTGGGACCTTGTCTTTTTTTAGGAGACTTCGAAGCAAATAGAGTTGATTCGGAAGAGGATGGCTATAGCACAGTCATGACAGATGTCTTATGCTGATCAGTGGAGACGACCTCTTGAGTTTATGTTCGGGGATTAGGTTTTCCTGTGTGTCGCAGCGAGGATGAGACACATGAGGATTCGAAGGCAGGGTAAGCTTTCACCGTGGTACGTCCGGTCATTTGAGGTTATGGATAGAGTGGGGTTGGTCTCCTATCAGTTGTAGCCACCACAGAGGTACTAAACCATACACGACGTCTTCCATGTCTCTCAGCTCCGACGTTACTTTTCAGACCCGTCTCATGTCTTCTAGCCCGAGGAGGTTGAGCTTAAAGTAGATGCATCGTTTAAGGAGCATACTATATGGATTTTCAATCATAGTACGAAGGTTCTTTGAGTCCGGTCTATTCATCTGTTACGAGTGTTATGGTAGCACAGGTGAGTAACAGATGAGACTTGGGAGAGGGAGGCCAAGGTTCGATCGTAGTGGCCAGAGCTTTTTGGGGTTTCTTCTTCTATGCAACTCTAGGAAAATTCGGGGATGAATTTCTTTAAGGGGGGATGTTTGTAAGGACTTGGATCTTCATTTCAGGTATTTTTTTCTTTTTCTGGAGTTTTTGTGAAAAAATAATGTTTCTGGAAATTTTTGATGTACACGCCGTGTAATTTCTGAGTAAATGTCGTGTACTCTCTTCCCGCTCGAAGTCATGTGCTGGCCGTTTCCTAGCCACACAAACAGTGTGTAGGGGTGAAGTGGAGGCCGATTTTGGCGGAGTACGGAAAAACCCACTACATGTTGTGTACTTTTCTTTTTTTTTTCATTAAACCGACCGGGGTCACGCCTAATCACCATAATCATCTTCTTTAAAGTCTAGTTCGACCGAGAGACGTTGTACGACCGCAAAACATCTCCGAATTCCCGAGCCTCCATCCGTTCTCCGATTCGAGCTCTGTCGATTATGTTGGAAGCGCAGTAGTGAGTTATTCCTTCTTATTGATCCATTTTTTCCAATTCCTCCTCATTCTCAAGTTATCTAAGGTTGAACATTTTGTGTGTTTCCTCAGATATATGACATTATTGGGAGAATCAGTCATCGTGGTTCAAGTATATCGATCTCCTAGGATGGAGGTGTGTGGTTTGTGCCTTTATGTAGAATGTATTTGAGTATTTTCTGCTAATTCCACAAATACCCTTGAACAAAGTATTGGGTGTAACCTGTTTTTCCCTTTTTTTCTGGCTATGCTTGATTTCTTGAGTAGAGGTAAATGCTTGTAAATTTTTGATATGTTATAATGTCTTCATGTGCTTTGACTGGTATGTTTTACATATTAGGCATTGCCAGTTTCCATGCCTAGTTGTAGGATAGTGGAACTGTTATACTGTTATGCTGTTGTGCCTTTGAAAGATAGCCAAGTAGTTCTTGAGGTTTACATGGGATGATACGTGCGCTGAGCATGTTTAATTCCACAAAGGACTGTGAGAACCTAGTGTAGTAGACCATAGAGAGAATGAATGTAAGTTCTTCTCCAGAGTGTCTTTTAATATGATGTGAGACCACAGGGGGAATAGATGATGAGTGCTTCCTCAGAGTGTCTGTAGTTCCTCGATGCGGGCCACAGGGGGAATGAGACATTGAGTGCTTCCACAGAGAGCCTTTAGCATGATACGAGACTATAGGTGGAATTGACGGTGAGTGATTCCTCCGAATGTCTTTTTTTTAGCTGAACCAGAGGTGTGAAACTATGTGTGTGTCCTATAGGGTTGCTAGTACTTATAGGTTGAACCATAGGGGTTATGTTGTGAGAGCTACCGAGAGGGCTTCCTGTTTCCTTCTTGTTGCTAGTTGTTTACATGTGTAATTTTTATGTTAGAACGACTGTGTGTTCCTCATTGAGGGTTCCTAGTACTTGTATGTTGAACTATAGGGGTTAGGCTATGAGAGCTACCCAGAGGGTTACCTATTTTATTCTTGTTGCTAGTTGTTTACTTGTGTACTTTATATGTTAGAACTGTGGATTGTAACTGTTGTGTTCTTTTCTATTTATTGCTTCCTGCACTTTTACTTGCCTTGTATTCATTGACTGTTAGGAACAAATCTTTGGGTGATTGCCTATTGGGATTGTATCTCACACCCTTTTTGGGACATTCTTTGGGCCCAAGAATACTATGTAGTTGTAGGTTTTGATAAGGGCAAGTGCCCTTATACCTCAGGTGCTTGACTTTTCAGTAGCTAGAGAGCATGGGACCGATCCGGGTCTTGCGATGCTAAGGAGTTTTCACCTGTTTTTCTTTTGTTGTTGCTTTAGTACTTGTGTTTAGTTGTATTCCATCACGTTTTGTGTTTGCTGCTTTCCATAGACAATTGTACCTACTGCATCATTATCATCATTACTATATATTTATTCTTCTTCTATCGGTTACAATTATGTATATTGTTACTACATAAGCTATTGATTATTGTATTCCTTACCTTGTATACCTTACCAAATGAGGGAATAGTTTCCCCAATACTTTCCAAGGCCCTTTCTGCTGGTCAGCAGCCTCAGGCGTTTGGGGAAATGTGCTTGAGGTCATGTGGCGAACTAGGTACGGGGCACCAATGGAGGGGCTCCAGATTCGTCTCATTACAGAACCTTTCCAACCCATTCAAGTATCTCTAATGGGATAGTGTATATAGGAGATAACTTTACCTTCATCCCAAAATGAAGATGTTGAAGCCTTTGAGAGGCCCTTAAGAAGACATGATCACCCACAGTGAAAGACAATGGTCTTCGATGGTGATCATCATAATATTTCCGACGACTCTGAGCTGGCTCCATCATCTCTCTAATCAGCTATATCTTCTCCATTGTTTCATGGAAAACTCTCAGCCCGACTAGTGAAGTTTAACCCATTTCCACCCAGCATTGAAAATAACGACAAGGATGCCCATACAATGCTTCAAACAGAGCCATGTGTATCGAGGCCTGATATCTATTATCATATGGAACTCCAATAATGGAATATTATCCTCCCAGGAGATACCAAAATCCATTACACAATCCCACAATATGTATTCCAATGTTTGAATCATCTTCTTGTATTTCCCATCCATATGAGGATGATATGCTGTGCTTATAGTTATCTGAGTAACAAGTGCTTGCTGTTGGGATATCCAGAAATGAGATGTGAACCTTAGATCTCTAGCTGAGACTATTGAAACAAGTACTCCATGCCTTATTACAACTTAACAGATATAGATTTCTTAAACATCCTCCACTATATGAGTTTCATGAATAGGGATGAAATGGTCTCACTTGGTTAGATGATCCACTATCACCGAAATGGCATCGTGTTTTTGGACCATTCTAGGAAGACCTATAAAAAAGTCCACTGCTATCTGATCCCATTTATACAATGGGATGGGAATAGATTGTAACATACCACCTGCTCTCTGATTCTATGCTTTAACCCATGGAAATGTTAAGCACCACAAGACACAGTCAACCACCTTTCTTCTCAGGATGCTCCCCCAAAACCGCACCTTCAATAACTTATACATCTTTTGTACACATGGATGTACTGCTCATCTAGAATGGTGGAAAGATTGAAAGAGTTGTTCCTAGAAATCCATGGGTACAATCTTCTGACCTCTTAAATACATAACTGAACCCCTATCAAGTTTCCAGCCCTCAATTGTATCTCTATCATTGTGTTTTGAACTCGCAACCAGACTTTCTGCATCTCTTGTTCGTGCCTCTTTGATCATTTTTACTAAATCCATAACAAGCAAAACTGAAAAAAAGAACACAACGTCACCTTGGTCTTCACATTCCACATGTATGTTGTCTAAATCTTACATCAACTTCCATTAATTTGATGTTTCTTTTTCCAATTCATCATGTGAATTTCTAGTGACTACATCCTCTACCAAATTTCCTTTCCTTATTGTGCACATCAAGTTAAATTCAAATATTTTGAGATACTCCATCCATCTCCTTTTCATCACACTCACATCTCTCTATGAAAAAATGTGTTTCAATATTTTTTTATTTGTAAAACTAGTAAATTTCTCACCAAAGAGATAATGTATCCATGTTTTCAAATCTTGGATGACTGTAGCTAACTCCAAATCATGTGTTGGGTAATTTTTCTCATGCACAGTCAACTACCTTGAACCATAAGAAACCATTTGATCACTCTGTATGAGAAAACAACCCAACCCTTATCTAGAAGCATCACAATACACCACATACCCCTATCATGATTCTAGAAATATCATGATAGTTTCCGATATATGATGAACTTTCAGTTCCTGGAAGGACTTCTGAAATTCCATTGTCCATTGGAATGGAGAATTATTCTTTTTCAAAGTTCTAATTGGCGAAGCTAGTCATGAAAATTCATGTACAAAGTGTCTATAGTAACTAGGTAGACCAATGAAACATTGTTTCTCAAAGAAATTATTTAGTGGTTGATATGAGATAAGAACTTCAATATTTCCTATATCTAGAAAAACTCTTTTTTTCAGAAATGACATAGCCAAGAAAACATACATCCTATATCCAAAAATTACATTTTGCTAATTTTGAAAACTAACGGTGATCTCTCATGATTTGTAACACTGTTTCTAGGTGCTCCTCACGATCAGCCATTGTCTTTAAATAGACCAAAATTTCATCCATAGACACCACACCAAAATAATTTAGATATTGTTGAAAAATATGATTCTTCAATTCCATGAAGACCATTGGTGAATTAATTAGATTGAAATGCATGACTACATATTCATACTATCCATATCAACTTTTGAATCTCTATTTGGAATATCCCATTTACAAATCACAATTAGTGATATCCTGATCACAAGTGAGTCTTTGAGAACCACTGGGCTCCCCATAATTGATTGAATAAATCATCAATGCATGGAAGTGGATATTTGTTCTTCATCATAATTTTTTTTAGCTTACAACAATCAATACACATTTAAAGAGTTCTATTTTTATTTCATCACGAACAAAATAAGTGCTTCCCACAGAGACATACTCAGTCGAATGAACCCCTTTTTTATAGATCCAATAACTGCACTTTCAATTATCATTACTCTATTGGTCCCATCCTATAAGAAAAAATAGAAAAAGTACTGGTCCCTAGAAGGAGATCAATCATAAACTCCACATCCCTTTGAGGTGGTAACCCATATATTTTCATGGGAAAGACATTTGGGAATTTATCCACAACAACTGGAAACAATTTTCCATGATCTCTTTTGTTGATACCAAATTCAACGATGCCAATTGATAATATATCTTCCCCACCATTAGTTCCAACAAGCCCTTTGCACCTTTCTTAATAATCCACTCTCCTATGAAGAGATTCTCGATGCTGTCCTCAGTCATGAAACTAATTGTTCTCCTATAATAGTCGATTTGAGCTTTGAACATTGTTAGCCAATCCATACACAGAATTACATCATATACATCCATCTTCAACATCGAGATGTCCCATTTCATCTCATCTCCATCAACAGTTATAACACATGCTCTACATGAAAAGGCTTGACACTCTCTTATAGTAAGAAGAGTTTTCATTTTTAATATATATGGAATCATTTCAGTTTTTAAAACATTGTTAATTAGTGCCCCACTTCCTCTACATCTTAGTGATAGTGTTGTCAATCCCTATAGTGAAGACAACTATACTTCCTCGACTTGGATTTTCAGCAGTGGGAGATATCATTAATGGAGTATCCATCCATAGTCCGAACTCAAAGAATTGAAAATCCCGAGTGATTCTTTGGACCAACTATTGGTTTACCTATGGCTCGGGTGCAACAAAATTCTCAACAGTCTCTTCTAACTAGTACTTATGATGCTTATCAGGTGCTATTTTCTAAACCAACAACAAACTCTATAAGTCTCGCTCTCTAGCAATTGAGGGCTTAGCATTTCAAATTCTATCACATCAACTATCACAACATTGTATTCCAAAACAACTTTTTTTCCATGTTCAACCATTTTTGAAAACAGTCCACAAGTTTCTGAAAATTAAACCATTTTCAATATCTGATAATCATTTACTCATTTAAAATATTTCATTTCAAAACCAAAAAATTACATTTTCAAAAAATTAACACATTTTTTTCTCAAGATGAATCATTCCTTGAATTTATGTATGCACTCTAAGTTGGAAGTCATTCCTAAACAATGAATTTCATACTCGTCTCATTGGATAAACCCATGACAATGAGATTACAAAATTATAGAAGTGTCTCTAAAAACATATTAACCCAACTCCATGGTAACATTACATTAAACATAAAATTTTTAGCTAAATCATTTGATGTTATACATTTCATGTTATGATAATCCTACTCCTTTCTAAGATTCCCACCCATGGAATAAACAAGAAGGGATTTAATCTCCAAAACTAGGAACTTTGATTACCACTTGTTAGGCATGGACTGCACAAGCAGATACCATTTGTAATGAACTTCCAATGTCCACTGGATTGAGTGTACAAAGAGTCATTAGTATGCCTTATGCAATATCTCCATGATGCCAAAGGCTGGCAATAAATTCCAAAGGGTTTCAAATAAAAGTGTGGGATGATTTACCCTTTTGAAATAAATGAATAAACCAAACAACCATAACCAAACATTCACTGTATGATTCATGATCAAAAGAAAGACAACTCAATAACTTCATGAATCTCAAAACCATATCAAAATAAGTAATAGAGAAAGAATAACCATGTATCAATGTACACAGTGGATAATCAACACAAGACTCTCAAAAGACCACAAGACTCCATGCTCCGTAGGATCCAAGCTCCAGAATCTCTGAACATCCCAAAAAACATGAAGTAGTGCTAAAAACATGGGAGACATTACCATTTCCCCTGTCCCACAAGAAATCATCTGCAAATGCCCCAATGTTCCAAAGCAGTGGTGAGTATAAAACTCTGTAGGTTTTCCCCAATGACTTCCTTACTCCTGCAACTTGGATAGAAGAGTTAGAAACAATTATATAAAATTGTTTATATAGAATTTTTTTATAAAAAGCATTGTTTATAACTAAATATAATAATGTTTCCAAATAAATTCATTACCAAACACATACAAGTGTAATTGATAGCAATTTTCCTTGAGAGATATTTTTCTAGAGAAATAACTAAACAAGCATCAAAGGCATTTAAAAATATCCCTTTTTGGCATACCCAACTCTTCCACAAACCCATGAATCCATCCATGCATGCTACGTTATGGTAGTTACACACTCATGAGCAGTTTCTCGTCGATCTATCAATTTGTCACTAGGTAATTTTTTCCCATGTTCTACTAACCATTGGGAATTGAGCACAAGGTCATATTTAAACCAAGACATGTATATGTAATATCAAATTTATATCTCGTCTGCCATTTAACCTTTAGTACTAAGAACAATGTCATATTTCATCCAAGCTGTAGAATTTCAATATGAATTCACACACCATTATGCCCAAGGATAATGCAAAAATACCTTTTCAATGAAAACACCCTTTTTATTGAAAAAAGAATCCATAAATGTCATTTCAATACCGAACAATTTCAATAAAACAAAGATTTTATTAAAAAAAATTCATCATACCATTTAACAATTCCAGCAAATAAATATTTTAGAATCATCAATTTAAATTCAATTGGCTAAATCACATTTCACAACAATTAACAGAGATTTCACAATTTCACTAAAACCATAAATCCTCACTAAATAATATTTATTACATGATTTTAACAACAAACACCATACAAATAAACCAATTTATAACTATGAAAATAAATTATAGTCCGTGGAGATGAGTGTGAAGATACATACCTCAATGGTTTTGACAAAACTCAACAAAGACGAAGAATGCACACGAAGGAAAGTCGATTCTCCAAGAAGGTCCTTAGTTCTCTTATCCTAGTGAGATCATGACACAAAATTGAATTATTTGGCATCGAAAAACATAGATTTACCCACTATAGGTGCAGATATGAGAAATAAAGGAGAACAGAGAAGTAGATCTAAGTAGATTTATGAAAAAGTGACAAATTAGTAAAGAATGGTGACATACCTCAAGAATAAGATCAAGATTCAATGAAAGATTCTTAGATCTATTGATCTATCCTAAAGAATACCATATTTAGCCTTTCATGACGTTAAAAAACATATATCTACCTATAGGATGTGTAGATCTAGGAAAACAAGAAGGAGATAAGGAAGGGGTTGTAGAAAATAGAAAAGAACTAAGAAGATCAGCACTTAACCCAAGAATCGGACATGAAAACTCCAAGGGAAGGCACTAGGTTGGTTCCAACTCATGTGGGGAGGGTTTTACAGCCTTCTAGGGAGAAAATATCAAACTAGGGGCGTTTTTAATCCAAAACGAAATATATAGAACAAAAACGATTAAGCTCCTAGAGAATAGGATCTAGATTTGACCTCTATACACGGTTTGACCACATTGTTTGGGGAAACCATGTATGGATTGTGCGACCCTACTTTTTCTCCCAAAACACTTTATAAACCGCAAAAACCATCTCATCCTTGAACTTTACCCTTTTATGAAAAATCATTTTTTTGAAACGTCATTTCCTATGGAAACACCCCACTTTATGGAAACGTCCCACATTAGAGAGACACCCCAATTTATTGAAATATGCCACTATATGGAAACACCTCACTTTATGGAAACAACCCACTTAATGGAAACACCCCACTTTAGGTAAAAATCCCATTTTATGGAAACAACCCACTTTATATAAATAACCAACCTTATTGAAACACCAAACTTTAAGGAAAATCTATATATAATAGAAACTCTCTATTTTATGGAAGCTCCCTATTTTATGGAAACCCAATCAAAGACACACCATCTAAAAAACATGAGGAAATGGTTATGTACCCAAAACCAGGTGTACTGCATTTGAATTCCATTTTACCTATTGAAAAATATATTGTTATAAATAAATTCTAGAACAATAATCATATATATCAGACTATATATTATTTACATATAACCTTTTATCCCCCATTCATTGGAAATTATATATTGAAATTACTATTTTGGTTGATCACATATTCTATTTTAATGTATGTTTTTGTTCGGTTGTTTTGATCCTTATAAATGGATTAGGGTTACATAATCTCTAGATTGAAAATAATCAGGAAAATATTTTATTTAATCATTATATAAATCTGTATATATACCCATAAATTCTTTATATATAAAATTGTGTTTAACCATTCTTGGCTATGATAGGTCATATGTACACATGAAAGTTATTTCCATTTTTTGATAGATGGAACAAATAAAGTAAAATAATTTATCATATCTAAATAATAGTTATTATATCATATATATTCATTAAAACCATCCTTATTATAGTCCAACTAAAATGAAAATTAAAAAAAATTACATCACATCTTGGTGGTGGTAGTAAACATGTATGCAAGAATGACATTATAATTTTACAGCTATATGGAAGGTAAAAATATATATATGATATTATCATTATCTATGTATTATTAAATCATAAATAGCTTTTATAAACATTAAAACTATCATAATAACAATATGTTGAAGATGGTTCTATAATGTTAATTTTATTTCCATGTGGAGATCGAAAGATATATGTACACATGACTGATAGTTTCTCTTCTCATTTGATAGAAAGAGTATGAATAAAGGTAGTCTCAAAATAATAATAAAATTTAATGATATTAAGGAAATTTATGTTATTATTTTATTATTACTATAATATATTTAGAGGATGTTAATGAAAAATAAAAATGAATGTGATTAGTTAGGATTATTACCTCTTCATTGAAACAACTGATATAGGTCACCTATTAAGGGCTCTATGGTTTTCCCTTCTAGATGAAAAGCTCCTAAAAAATGTTTTTATGGGTGTTTATAAGACATATCATTAGAGATTATTCTAGAAAGCCAAATAAATGTGGTGTGATGAAGATAAAGGTGGGGTTCCCTTTTTTAATTGAGTGGAGAAATATCTTGGAATTGGTAAATTCATTAAAATATATTAAATATATTCTCAAGAAAAATGATTCCAAATGGACTAGAAATGCGGAAAAAATTAAATTTTCAACTATATAATAACCTCTTTGTCCACTTTTCATATTTTTTATTATTTTTATGTAATTTATTTAAATAATATTTCTTTAAAATATTATTAATTTTAATTTAGACACTATTAATTTAATTTGGATTAAAATATATAAATAAAAAGAGTGAAATAAAATATAATTATTTAACATGATATTAATACATCATATTAATAAAAAGTAGTTGTGTCACACATTAACTCACTAATATTATGTTGTTTTTAAAATTTGTAATATCATTTATGATATTGGTTTATTACATGGGGAAATACTGCATCAGTATTGTATTATAAATTGAGTTCATTATATAATAGCTAAAAACTACAAATAAATTAATATCATGAAACTAATTTCGTTAATCTCAAAATATAAACATTTTTTTAATATTAGGTTTTTTCATATGTAGACACATAATAAATATTTAAAACTAAGAGAGTGAATTTTTTTTGACTTTCATTGATTTAAATATTATATATGTCATTTTAATGGGAAATTATACCTTAAAAAAATTTCAAGAATAATATTATAAGGGAAAATTTATCTTCATCCATTATGAAATTTAATGAAAACTTAGGGATTTATCAAATAGCTCAATACTAGGATACAATTACTTACCCATTACTGGATTGTTAAATTTTAACACGGATACTATTCGTATTGAACAATAACAAAAGAGACTTATAAACAAAATTTAGACATCGAGATTCCAATTATGGAATCAATTTTATCTAATTAAATGAATATAATTGAATTAAATTAATTTTGAAATAAGTGGGTAACATGAAATCTGAACCATCCTTCTAGAAAAATACACTTTTATATATTGAACATGATATTATTCTTATTCCATTACAATAACAAATAATAGATAAATGATAAATATATTCATTAAATTTATAATATTTAAATTTCATTAATATCATTAACTGAATGTAATTTTTTTAGTTTATAAATACTAAATTCATTTGTGAACATAAATATTTTTTATAGAAAAATATCATTCTTACTTCTAATTGATTTTATTAGAATTTCTAATAAGTATGTAAACAATGTACCATACATTCTCTATAATTTATTTATTAATATTCAAACTATAAAATCCACGGGTTTGGAAAAAATCATCATATAATATTTTATGATTATATTAAAGTTCTTTTAAAATTGGTGTTTCATGTAACAAAAGATAATGAAAAAAATTAAAATAAATTATTTAAATTAAAATATATAATAACATCTTGGGGTGTTACATTTTACCCCCTTAAAATGATATTCTCACTCAAAATTTATCATTTTTATACAATAACACAAGAAATTTTTTACCTCATCACTTCCTTATGTTTCGACACATCTTGAATTAATTTATGATTTTCCCCAAAACATTGTTCAGGTGAGTGGCCGTGTCTTGTAGAAATTTCCCTGTATGTTCCATAAGATATAATTGTTTTTAATCATAAGAAATTTATTTCTCGGGCAGTAAAATCAATGTGTTTTGTATATATTAATGACTGACTATGTACTTCCACATGATAGATACATAGAACATATCATTATCTTGAGTAAGGATCTATGGATGTCACAAATGATAAGATGATGTCCCAATAAAATCAAGAGCCTTAAAAGGGATAATTTAACTCAGGATCATAGTTCATTTCATTGAAAATTTCATAACACTTTTCAAGGATAAATCCATATAATAAACTTCTCAAAAACATTGAAATCCATATCTCACTGATGATTATCAAAAAAAATTCTGTAAATTCTGAGCTGCATTGATGTGATAATAAATTTCTAGGACATTGTTTGTTATTTCCTCATCTTAATCACATCCTAATATCATTTATTCACTAACCTCATTCCATCATGTGGGAGTTCTAAACTTACTTATATTGGGTTCTTTATAAGCAGTCATATGAATTCTCAAATTAAAGCTATTATTATTGTAAAAATCAACTATATGATGTTGTTTATCCCAAAAATAATTGAATTCCAATGAATAAATCCTAAAAATATCACCCCCCCATTTTTAGTTTTTCTCTTATATTAACCATCAACTCGAGGATGATAATATGTACTGAAATTAAACTAGATATCCTAAGTCTGCTAAAGGCTTCTCTAGAAATTTGGGGAAAACTTTAAATCATGAACATATATGAGTTAGTGTGGTACTCAATGAGATAATTACACCACGATAATATATAAATGATTAACATGGAAAATAGTAAAATCATCTCTAATGGAAATTGGTTGTGTTGAAATCATAAGTTAATCATGTAAAACCTATATAGCAATGTTCCATATATATTTTTTCCTTCACCCATTACAGATTGAAATAAAAACACTAAGAAACATACACTATAGTATCTCTATTCATGTAATCCCACCAAAAATACTCTATCAGATTTCTATACATATTTTTTTACATCTAGGATGAATAGAGAATAAAAATATAAGAGTTTCTTCAAATAAAGGCTTCATAAAACATGTTTTGGATGGGACTTTTACAAGGTTAATTTACCATATTATTCTATCATAATCAAGGTCAGACTTAATAACATTTCACACATTATATTGTTGTCCCACTAATTCCTTTCTACCACAATAAAATTCTATTTTAAAAATGGTTTCAAACTCATTTGATAAAGATACGATATTTCCCTTTCCATTAATATTTCGATATCCATCCTTAAAAAATATATAAATATCTGATCATTCATGATACTCATCATTGATAAACAAGCATGGTATATTCAACTAAGATCATATTCCACCACATTTCATTTCCTAAGTTGTTATTATATTGAATAGTAATACTCATTAAAAATCTCCAACCATATTATTTGTTAAATATTAAATTAATTTTATTGAAAATATAATTTAACCTTTTATGATTATTATATATATCACACCTTTCTCCCTAAAGATAATATATCCAAATATTTATCGAAAGAACTATAACTATAAACTATAAATCTTTACTTGTGTAATATTTATCCTGATCCTTCAATTGACATAATAAAAAATCTATCACGATATAATTATGCAAGGGAGAGCATCTAAATATCTTATTAGATGTGTCACTATATTTTACAAACCCATATCCACTACAAGGTACTATGAGGACAGGTTCAATTGCCAACCTTATCTTAAGATCATCAAAATCCTCATCCCATTAATCCATCCAAAGAAACTTTGATCCTTTCTAACTTAACAATGTTAGTAGAGTATAAAAATGGAAAAAATTATTTATATTTCTCTCATAATATCTATATAACAATAGAATACTATAGATCTTAGTTTTATTGGTTTTCCTAGAAGAAAATTCAACAACACCAATCATTGAAGGATCTACTAAAATTACATTACATGATATTATATAACCCACTAAAAAAAATTTAAAAATATAAGAGTCATATTTGGTTAATTGTTCAAAAAATTTATCCTTATACAGGGTGTTTAGCATTATACTCTTATGATATTCTTTCTATTCCTTTCTTTTTTAATAAAAAAATCAATTATAAACTATACTAATAACAAATTATGTCAATCTATAATGACTCAATTCATTTAATCCATGATGATAGAGGGGTAATTAGTTTGACCAAGTAGAATTAATATAAATTTAACGTGTCCATACCATGTTTGAACTTATCTCTTGGGTATATCCTGATTATTGACCCTCAATTGATGATATCCAAAATGAATTCCAATCTTCATGAAGTTTTGATAACTATATACTTCATCAATCAAGTCGTCAATACAGGGTAGCATATACTTTTTCTTGATTGTAATATTGTTTAGTTTATTCTAATCAATACATAGTCACATTGATCGATATTTTTTTATAAAAAACATAACAAGTTCACTCCATAGTTACACACTCTACTAGTTGAATCCCCGGTCATTATTCTCCTGGAGTTTCTTATTCAATTTTTTTACTCCATTGGGGCTATTATATATGGAGTATTTAACATATATACTTTACTAGGTTTGAGTTATATTGAGAAATAAAATACACGATATGACGGAAGACTTAGATAATATTCTAAAAAGACATTAAAATACTCATGTACAATAGGCACATAATTAATTTTTTGTTTCTCACAAAAATTAAGAAAATAATATCATTAATGGATGGGAATTCATACCCATAGTGTAAAAGAAATTCACATTATATGATTGTATTCATCCACTTACTGATAAATGAGAATTGGTTCATTTTGAATAAATATGCTATCATTTATTCCCTATAAATTGATATTGGATCAATACAAAGATACACAAAACATTTCCAAAATCACATCAAATTAATATGATGGTATAATTTTTAAATTTATAGGAATCACAATCCCAAAAAAATAAATCAGAGAGGATCTATATAGTTGATATGTGTTTGTCATACTATTAAGAGCTTTCACTATTAACATAATATGAAATCATTGATAGTGTAATTTTATATAGTTTGTAAATTACATCTATATAATAGATTATGTAAAACTAAAGTCAAAAAAGGAATTATTTTTTCAATATTGGATAAAAGGTATACCTTTACCCATATCATTCTCATTACATTATTTAATATTTTTCATTAAATGAGATTTCCCTTTCTATTTGTGCTTTGAAGGTTGTTGAAGTTAATTATTAAAAAATTGATTCCTACACTGGTTGGCACAATTTCTATGGTCCTTGAATTGGATTCGTTAGACGGTGGGTGGTACATTATATGGAGCCTTCATTTCATCAATTATATCAGTTGTCCTTTTCAACACTTTTCTACATTCACTAGATCAATGAATAACCTTAAAATTTTTAAAAAACATCTTATTTCCACTCAAACAATTATCATGATGTTTCATCCAACAGTTATTTCATTTATTGGGAAAAAGTTTCATTCCACAATGGGATTTATTCTAGTTCCCATGATACTCAATATTTATTTTCATATCAAACACATTTGTATATAGGGAATATCTAATTTCTATTACTACATCTAGTATTAATGGAATGAAATATTTTTATCTAATATAGTGTCATATAGCCAAATCATTTTGAAAACATTGTTTTAAGTCACCAAAAAATCAATAATTTTTTTTAATGTAAATGACTTAACCATAAGAATACCATTAAGGTATTGTAAAATAATATTCATAAGTACTAATAGATTCATTATCCTTCTTTTCATACTAATGAAATTCATTCTCCATTATTTCATATAGAATATGAGGGAATTTATTACTAAAACAATTCTCTTAAACTCAACCCAATCTAGGGATTCATTTTTTTCCTCTTGACTTGTATCCTTTACAAGGTTACATCATTGATCATTTTCACCTTTATAATGATAAACTAAAAGTTTGACCTTTTCATATTCTGAGAACTAGAGAACACAAACTATTTCCTCAATGGTTATTATCAATCACTCAAACACTATTGGATTAGATGACCACTACAAAATGTCAGAGTTTTCTAATGAAAGACACAAGTATTATATTATTATAGTATTTGAGAATTTTGAATATAAAAATAATTCATGGCATTTAAAAGAAGTGTGATAATATAAATAAGGTTCTATATCCCAAATCCCAATCTATTTGGATGATCAGGTTGAAAATCAATGCATTGTTTATCATATTCATCATTAAAAAAAGTACTTATTGTTATAATCATTGAATAAAACCAAAAAGTATAATGTTTGAAACAATCATCGTAGTTTAAAAACACATAACCTTGAAAAATAATTTAATGGATTTCTAAATCATGAAACATTCATTTAAATCTATAAAATCAAAGGTTTATTTTAGGACATTCATGATTATTACAAAAATTTTTGGATGTTATCCAATACTTATACATATCACTAGGTTTCTCAATAAGGTCTTCTCATCTTAATATCCAATGTTTCGATAAAACATGATCAGAAATCAAAAATTAAATACCATAATTCTTAAACCTAGGAATTTAATATTATTAGAACTATATTCATTACATAAAATTAAGATCCATTCCACAATTTCATAGGAATAGTCTATCTGATAAATTGGGCACGTAATAAACAAGTAAATAAATATCTACCACTATTTTCATCATAAATATAGACCTTACAAGAAATATCATTGTTAATACCTTTAATCATATCATGGGAAATGATATATTAGTAAGTGTCAGGTTAGATACCTGGTAATGGTAAAAATGTATATATCAAGGACCATTTAAAAATAACTTGATCATAAGGGTAAGAGAACAATACAATCATTTTTGAAAATAATACACTTTATATATAATATAATAATCATGAATCATGGAATAAACATTTGAATGAAATAAGATATAAATCATAACGGAATAAAATAACATGAGCCATGACTGAATAACATGAAAAAAATAATAGAATTATGGAATCAAAATAAGAAAAGAAAATCCATTCCATAGTAATCAAGGATCATTTCCAAAGATATAATAGTTCAATGGGTTCACTCCTTAAACTATATTTTTCCTCAAGGTAAACTCTATATAATATCATAGTGGATATATTCGTATACTAAACTAGGATAACTCCCCACTATAGTGCAATTTATCTCAGGGGATAACATACAATACCCAATAGAATTTAGGGGGGTATAATTTAATGGTCACCCATATAGGGTTAAAATATAATCACCTTCTATTGATTATAGCATAACCATCATCTGTTTTTTATAATATATACACAAATAAGATAACTGAAACAATTAAATTGTGTGATATGATATAATAAAATATTTCATAATATCATCACATTATAACCCGTTGGAAGAATGTGGGGTTCATAATCATTAAATTATTTCGTCATAAAAAAATAAATAGAAATTAAATTGTATTCATAAATATCTCATAAAAATAAACATTAACCAAATAGAGAATAAGAAATAATAGAATCAATGGATCATTTCCCCTTTAAATAAAAATTAACATCAAAATATGTTATCATAAATGAAAATTCTTTTAAAAACTATATAAATATTTATTGTTTCAGTTTACCCTTCTACTTTAAAATTCAATTATATAAAAAAATATTTATAAATTTATTTTAAGAAATTAATTATTTTAAAGAAACCATGGAAACATTTAAAATATGATTCAAAATATTGTGTGGTCACGATGATGATAAATTCTCTTTATTCCCTATAATTAAAAAGAAATTATTTCATTCCCATTTTTAGATAAAACCAAAAAGTTCCAGGTATGTAAAATGAAAAGAATATTCAATTTAAAATATTTTTTGAAAATATAATAATGTGTAAAAATTACTTTACAAAATCATATGAGAATATAAAAACATTATTGAAAGCACTTTATTAAAAAATGATATGTAATAAAAAGGTTCCTCAATGAATAGTAAAACATAGTTGGTTTTCCTAAAACATGTTTTTACTGTTTCATGTGTATTTAAAGTGATGTATATTAAATGAAAAAAAATTATTAATAAAAAAAAATATGTGATTAAAAATTAAAGGAAAATATATGATAAGAAACATTTAATTTCTTATAATAAAAAATTAACCATAAAGAAATCCGATTAAAATAGAATTGAGAATAAGTCCATCGCCTCATGTTCAACATCCTTCATACTTATTATAACCTACTGTAAAATAAATATATATTTATTATAAATATATTTGACCTCGATATTTAAAAATATAATTCCATACATTATTTACTTATAACCATCTATAACTCGTTCATTAATAATTCATTATTAAAATCACTATTCTTGGTGATAATTGGATAGTTATTCATGTATGTTTTGGTTGTCCAATATTGGTCCATATACATTGACCATGGTTACACAATACATATAATTTTAGTTATGATTTAAAAATAAAATATATTCATTATATATATATATATACAGTGAAATCAATCATGTTATAGAGTAAAAAATAAATTCTATTGTTCATTAAGATGGAAGGGTGTATTTATACATGAACGTTGTTTCCATTTTTTGATAGATTAGTGTAAATAAAGTTAAAATTTAAATTGGATTTATATAAACATTATAATATCTCATATATATTATATATTTATTAAAGCATACCTATTATCATCCATGTAAAATAAAAATGAAAAACAAATCACATCGCTTCTTAGTGGTGGTAATCCACACATATACACGAACAATGTTATAATCTTCCAATGGGTTGGAAGGTAAAAAGGTTGTAAAATATTATAATTCCTGCAGAGTAATTCTTTCATAAATATCATATAATAACACTAATACTATCACAATAACCATCCATGTATGATAGTGGTTGAAAATGAATTGCATCACCACATGGAGATGGTCAGTCATACACTCACACGAGCTCTATCGTTACTCCCCATTTCATAGAAAGTGGGTGAATACATGGGGTTTCAAAATAATAATCACATATAAGAATATTTTGGATATATATGTTACTATTATTGAAAAAAATTATATATTTAGTGGATGTAAAATAAGAATTAAAAAAATGCGATCGGGTAAGATGATTACCTCTTCTTAGGAACAAATCCTTTTAATCTCCTCTTAAGGGATATAGGGTTTGTATATTGGGAATAAAATGAAATATATATATTTTTATGGGTTGTAGATAACTAAGACGATTTCTGTTGATCTAAATGGTTCAATTTTTTGTAAATAAGATAAATGACTGTTTCCCTTTTGTAATTGAGGGAGGGTCACTCATTAACTTTCATAAATAATTAAAATATATTAAATTCATTCTCTAAAACGTTTTTTCCAAATAGACTATAAATTGAAAAGTTTTGGTATTATAGACAATATATTATCCCCTTATCCTATTTTAATATTTTCATTATTTTTATGCAAAAATTACATAATATTATTTTCATAAAATATCATTACTTCAAACCTATAAACTATTAAAAAATTTGAGTTAAATGATATGAGGGAATTTTTTTATTTAAAATATAATCCATTAAGATAAAAAAAATATTTCATATTAATGTAAACAAATAATGTAACACATTATTTTAGCCAAAATATTATAATTATAGTTTTTTAAAAATCATTTATTATATTTTTTAATTAACTGGAGAAATTATTAATCGATGCTTCATTGTAATTTACAGTCATTATATAGTTACTGTAAAATAGGAAAAAATTATACATTGAAAATAAGTTAATTAATCTCAAAATATACCCATATATTCATTTATAACATACTTTTTTCCCTCTTTGGATACATAAGGGATATTTAAATCTAATATTGTGACATTTTTTACATTCGTTGATTAAAATATTATATAGGTAATTTTCATGTAATAATTCCCATCAGACAATTAAATTTCAAATTGAAGTTTGTAATGGTTTATTAAATTTCATCTAACTAAATTATGATGAAACATTATTGACTTATCACTTAGTTTTAGACTATGTTTACATTATTTACCCGTTACCGAGGGGATATGTTTTACTAAGTTTACTATTCATATTTACCAAAAATAAAAGTGGCATATTTAAAAAATTTGGACCTCCTACTTCAAAAAAAAGAATAAAATACCTATAAATTGAAAAATTACTTTTAAATAATGTAAAAAACACATGATGAAAATAAACTTTTAGGAAAAGTTAATTTTTATGAATTAAACTAGATTTGTATTCATCTTCCATGAATAGGAAAAAATTATAGATTACTATTAGAACATTTTATTAAATGATAATATATAAATTTTCTCAAAATCCTCCTCTAATAGTGGTTTATTTAGTTTACTAAGATATAATTTGTTTTTAGGCATGAGAAATTTTTTTATCAAAAATATCACCTTTAAATTAAAATGACATTATTTTTATTTAAAATAAATTGGTAACCATTGAATCATAAATTTTATCATAATTTAGTTAGTACTTCTCATAATCAATATTTCAATGGATTGGAGATAACTATAGCTTAATATTTCAAATGTATATCATGGTTGTCTTAATATTGGTGTTGCTGTAATGTTTTCTATTTAAAAATAAAATAAAATAAATTATTTAAATAGAAATTTATTATAATACCTCATGGAGTTTCAATCTATTCATTCTATATCATTATAGGATTAGGAATCAAAAATGTATTTAATAGTTTATATAAAATTATATGAACATTTTTTTAAAAAAGGTTGGGGCCGAAGCCTCGTTTTACTCGATCTATATTTTTATTCAATACAATTCACTATGGATCATCTAAAAATAACTATACGTACGAAAACCATTTGAAATCAATGTATGGGCACAAAATTACCCAACAATCATTGTTAAAACAATATGTGAAATCCAATATCTCCTAAAATCCTTCTAAAATATATTTCAAAACATTTCCTTTTACATTAAGTACTTTAAACTAAATAAAACATTTGATATAATAAATTTATCTTCATAAACATAAATTTATGGTTTTGAAAATACAAAACAATATTTAGTTATGAAAACTAATAAAAAGTCACACTATATTTAGAAACAATATATATTTATCCTATCAAAAATAAAATATAATATCCATTTGATAATAAAATATATTAATGGAATATAATGATACATGATTGAATTTATTGAACCCTTATGAAAAATAATATGATTAAGGAGATAAAAATGACATTAAGAAAAATTCCCCTTGAGTTAATCGGTTCACTACCCATTCAACATCATCATTGCCAAAACAATAGTTCAATATTTTGAATAGAATTTGTTTTTAAAATCATTCATTTTTCATTATAAATAATTTAAAAAAACTTTTCAAATTAATTGTATATATTTAGTTAATTTTAATTATAAGAACTATTAAATATCTAATAATGTTATCAGAAGATTCCATGCTGTAAAATTCAGTGTTACGTAAGGATTAAAAGATTTTGAAAAAAATCATAAACTACATTTTTAAATGATTCGTGAAAATTGAACTTCAGAAAAAAAAAACTTTTATTTACTAAATTTTAATAAGATATATAGTTAATGTCCATAAAACACATTTAATCATGAATGAAATCCATAGAATTTAAAAAAACATTTCATACAAACATAAATTTAACGAATTAAAAATTTTTTAAATATGATTAAATAATAACAAAAACAAAATCCCTTAGAAAGAGTCTTTTGTAAATTGAATAATAAAATAGTTCATTACTATTAGTGTTTTATGATAAAAAATTAAAATAAATGCTTAAAATCATATCCCATTTGGAAGAAGTTGTGATTGAGGAATAATTTTCCCAACAAGATTAAAATATTTGGTAAAAATAAAATAATTTTTCCTTGCAACTAGGGTTTTGTAAAAAGGATAGAATATCAATAAAACCAATTTCTATTTCCTATCAGTTTGATGTTATATTTAATAAGGAAGACTATAGCAGAACCCTATATCTTCTCTTATAAAACATCCATCTTCAATGATAAGTCTCCCATGAACATAATCTATTATTTTTCAATATATATTCCATTACACTAATAAATGGGAAAATTATGTGGTTATTTTGAAGAGAGTTTGTAGTGGGTTGGTTGGTTTTCAGCCTGAAGGGTTAGTTCCCCATTTATAGAAAAAAAATATACAATTTACATATATTTAATTATTAGGTGTATCAAGGTTCTAGTTTTTATTCCGTTAGAGTCTTGATAAAATCCCTTTTACCATAATGATTATATAAAATATTATTTTTAATATTGTACATGTATAAAACCACACTGATCATTATAATAGATCTATTTCACCATTTAAAAATATAAATATATCTAAAAATGAATCTTTATTGAAGTTCTTGATTTTTTTATTACTTTAAAAGATGAGAATAGATACATAGAAAACGGATAATAAAATAAGGCTTTATAAATACTTCCATTTATAATTTGTTCAAAATATACTAATTTTAATATTTTTATTCAAAAATGGCATTTGTAATCATAAGCTAATGATAAATTAAACATATTATTTCTATTTTAATTTTAGTTTTTAATGTAAGGTAGTAGATTAAAACATAGTAGGTTAAAATATGGAAGTATGAAATTACCATTATACATGGGGATCAAATGCCTTTATATAATGATTTAAAATAGTTTTAGCCAGTATGTGATGATTTTTTACTCTTACATGATGGATAAAGATTCCATACGAATGTTATAGTGTATGAAGGTTATATTTATTTGTGGATTGATGTAACTTATATGAGTTTGAACATGTATACTTTGCAAACATATATGAGTTTTTGAACCCTTACATGAGTTGTATTCATTATTATATACCAATAGATAAGTAGTATAACACCCTTATGTGACTTTTGAATAGCAGGGATAACCTCAATGTGAGTATAGATAGACCTTTACCGACTCATTTCCACCTTTATGTGATAAGGATACCCTTATATTCGAGATCTTTATATTTACAAAATTTAATTTGGTACCCCTACAATGATTTCATGACCCTTACATAGAACATGGTTGATCTTTACTCAGCTCAGGTGTGTCATTTATATAGGCGATGGTTTGAGCGAGTTACAGCTATGCGGTGGGTGATACCGTTACATGAGAACATCCTACTCTTAAATGAACATATCGATCCTTATTTAAGTACATTTATTATGAATAATATGATATGAAAAATTAAATTTCATAATTCATATTTTGAAACTCATATTATCCATTAATTTTAAAAATATATTAATTAAATATCAAAATAGTTATTAAATTCTTATTTATAAAAACCAAATATATTTATTCTTATAATTATATTAACAATGATTTTTTATGATAATGTATCCAGTATATGTTATACTAATATTTTATATACATAAATTAAAATCATTATTTTTCTCACAACAATTTTTGATATTCTAGGAAATATTTATCATTATATATATATACAAAATAAATATACAGGAAACATATATAATTATAATTTATATTATGTTTTTCATGTAAATTATTAAATTACCATTACATTTTATAGTTATTATTTACTATCAATATTCATAGTTTTTATAGACATAGAAAATAATTTATAATTATTATTACAAACGTCTATTTTCTTAATAAAATTTCATAAAATATTGTTAATGTAATAATTAATAAATTCTTGGTCATTAATTAATATATTAACCATGTGTTAATAATAATAATAATCCGTTTAATTTCAAAACAAAAAATATATTTAATAATAAATATCCATATGCTAGTATATTAATTCTAAAATTATGTTTAGATAAAATATAAACATATTAAAAATAAATTTAAAACTGTATTTTTTCAAAAATATCTATTTTAAATTTTAATATTCATTATTTTATGTTGTTTATAGTAAATAATGTTTTTTAAAATAATTTTTACATATTATTTTATTTTAAATTTAAAAAAATCATTTAATTAAAATTTATTAAAAATAAAATTAAGTTTGAATTTCATGGGATGTTACACTCTTCCTCCCTTGAATATATTTAATCCTCATAATTTTATTTACCGAAATGATTTTTTAATTTCTCTGTTATCCTTTATAACCTGAAGTCCATAGATAATATAAACCTTAATGGAGATCAATGTGACACCATATGATTACGTGAATTATTATTATTTGAATTAACTTAAAATTTTCCATATTTTTCATTTCACGTAACAGTGAAAATATTTTATTTTTTAAAAGCACTATATTTGGATTGCGTTGTATGAAACACCATGTTAATAATGCACTAGATAAATAAATAAATTTTATCATGACTACACATAACACTGAGGTCAGTTTTCAACATCTCATACATTACACACAACACCAACTTGGAATACAGAACAGGAAACACCGACTTGGCGTACCCAACACACAACACCGACTTAGCGTTTGTTACACACAACACTGAATTTCTACAAACAATATTTTCTTTGTTATAACTATTAGGAAGACATGATTATAATATTTCCATTAAAAATAGTATTATTAATAGTGATAAAAAGTTTAAAAAAATTATAATGCTATTGAAAATGATAGATATTTTTTGGTAAAGTCCTTATATGTTTTAAAATACTATTTTCTAAAATTTAATGATTTTAGTGTCATGTCAAAAAATAATAAAATTAATTTTAGAAAATTTTTTAAATTCAAATTGATAAAATAATTTTAATTTTTTAACATATATTGTTGAAATTATCTTAAGTAATTATTTTGGATTATTATGAGAAACATCATTCTTGGGTGAATTGTAAAAAATACCAGATTTTAATTCAAATAGTTGTTTTCACATAATATATTTATAAGGTTATAATATATTTGTTTTTTGTTTAAATTTTTTATTAGATCATATTTTTAAAAATTTATCCAATTTAGGTCTTTAGAATAAATTTCACTTTGTAATTGGATAAAAAAATATGAAATGGTTTGACGTCTTTAATTTAAAAACACGCAGTGTCATCCAATTAGCAGGATTAATTTTTAATTAATTTATTCCACTTATCTGATTAGAATTTGGAATAATAGATTCCTAATTTGTAATTAGCATAATTTATAATATCTAATAAGATCAAATTTTTTATCAAAAATACTAGTGAAATTGATTAAAATAAATTACATCGATTAAGGTTAAATTAAGAATAATAAGGGACTAGGCCATAACATTATGGCTCCAAACAACCTAAACACCTGTAAATAATCAATTTTATGGTCATATTTCAGCCAGATCCACCCTTTTATAAAAAACTTATAATTATTCCATCAACCTGTAACATTAAAAATGAGGGTGCAATCGTCTGTTCAAATATTTAAAAAGAGTGTCACTCCTCCTTCCCTATAAACGACCAACGTCTATCCCTCTTCTTAACTCCTCTCAAAAAAACATATTTTCTTCTAGGATGTGGTAAATTCTCTTAAAAAAAATCCTCCATTACTCCTTGATTCCTCCCATTGGGATTAATGTATTCTGATGAAGTCTTTTGGCACAAACAAAAAGGAGTTACCTGATTAAGAGGCACTGCCTTCTTAGAAGCTCATTTCTTTTATATTCCTTCTTGACCCCCTACACTCAATTTATTCCAAAAATTTTTAAAAACACCAATATCAAAAATATATTATTATATTTATATTATATGTTTTCAACCTTAACTTAGACAAAATTTTATCTAATGGGTAATGAACTTACAATTTATGTGCATGGTGAACTACTACCTCACAAAATGATGGTTGTTCATTTTTCATTTACTGACTATCACGGAGATCATTTGGATAAAGAATATATTTATATATTTATTATGTTATATTTATTATGTATTTAATCTTATGTATACATATTACAACATATATCTTTTTTGCTTTCAATTTGGTATAAATATGATAATTTCGTTTGAGGAAGTGTGGACTACAAACCCCTTAAAACGATGTGATTTGTTTGCACGCTGCATGGCATGCATTAAAGATTGATTTAGTAAAAATTTATCACCTATATGATATTATATAGATACTATGACAATTAAATATATATATATATATATATATGTATGTATATGTAAATATTTTTCTTTTACATTCATGTTTTCAACATGACAATTAAACAGAAATAACGTCCATGCGTACGTACGACTTTCAAAAACCATGAATAATGTACTCCATTTCATATAGATATATTATATGGATTCATATAACACACATATAATGAATATAAATTATATTTAAATAATATTTTTTATTCTTTAAATCATGATATAAGTACAAGGAACATAAAAATTAAGAAACCAGATAATACAAAACAGATATTACCCGATGTGAAATATTAACATAGAATTGTTAAAAATGGGGTAATATAAATCCAAATTGAAATAATACATGGTATTATAATTAAGAATATAGTTCTGTTATAAATTTATAATACATTAATATTTATTATATTGGATTTTTTAACAAGTGCAACTGGAGTCAAGAGACAATGTAAGGGGATTTCATATCACTTATTATTTCCTTATGATAAATGCTTTATTCACAAACCATTTCTTTAATGTGTAGTGTATAATGACGACAGATGTATTCAATGATTATTATAATTAAATTTATGTGTATTTACATATCCATTATATGATGCTTATTTCATGGGGATAGATTTTCAAAAGCTACCAAATCAGAAAGACAGTTTTGTCTCAATTTTCCTTCTTTGAGGTATATGTTTTATTATGCACCTAAAACTTTTTTCAATGTATATATACCTCTATTTGACATGTAATATCATGAATATACATCATCTAATGATATTTTTTGCTTTATGTAAGTCTACATTCTTACATGGGGTACGGTTCAAGGTTACTAAGTGATAAGTGTTTATTGAAACAATGTCATCTCTTTTGGAGATTGTTTAGGATTATTATTTATGTCTAGAAATATTATAATCCATCTCTCATGAACATAAAATAATTTTATTATCCACTATTTATTAATGATATATTTGTGAACTGGTACCATCTTTATACTCTTTGGCATATATGATAGTTAATAAAGTTTTTTAAGAAAGCATGACTTTATCCTCTATTCGGTCAGAAATTTATGTTCTTTCAAAACTATTTATATAAAATGGGTTTCTAATAATATTATAGTATTGTTCTATGATCATGAAGAAAACCATCTTTTCTGTTACCAATTATTTCAAAGTAATCTTCTTGTATCTTTTCAAACAGGTCATTTTATAACCTTTTTACTCACAAAAGGAATATTATTTTAACCTCGTATGACATGTACAGATTTACCTGCCAGCATTTCATTCAAGAATTTTTTTATTTTTTATAATTACATTTTTTTATGAAAATGTTTTTAAAATTAATTTTTATTGGAATTTTATTTCAAAAAAATATCAATATTCTTTTATAAATTTTCAAATGTAAATTGTTTAAAAAAAATCATTCCTTACAAATATATTATTACATTAATATCAATGAAATGGATTTCAAAAAAAATTCATTATTCTATTATATATTTTCAAGTAAAAAGTTTCTAAAAAAATTTTCTAGAAAGAATTTTATTTTTTAAAGGGTTTTCAACGAAAATGGTATTTATAATATTATGAATATTAATTTATAAGTTTTCAATGAAATAGGTTTTAAAAATGATTTCATGTCCCCATTATAGGATTTCAATGTATTTTATAATAAAATTGATTTCAAATTGATTTATGTATTAAAAATCATAGTTCAAAAAAGAAATTATATTTTCCTCAAAAATCTTTTTTTGAAATACATTTAAAAATTATTTTCAATCTAAGATGACATCTACAAATGTTACCCATTTCCTTATATGAAATTATCTAAAGGTTCCATTCATATTCTTCTTATGAATTGGTGAATCTAAATGTCATGGTATTTGTGAAAACCATTTATTTTTCCAGGTTATATTTTTTTGAAATCCAATTCTCATTTACAAGTTATGATTTTGATGAAATGATAATGGAAGCTATATATTTTTTCACCAGTTATAATATTTTTACACGATTGTGATGCCTATTTAATTATATGGGTTATGATATGGATATTTATGATTTTTTGACACTTGTATGTATGATTTCATTATGAGATGTGTGTAACCTATATCTTACTCTAATGCATTGGGTAAATATTTATATCTCATGAGATAAACATCATTGGAAGTAAAAATGAACTCGGTTTAGTATTACATGGTTGGAATGAGAAATTAATGTGGTTAAACAATACATGCTTGGAAAGGGGAGGGAAAAATGTTCGGTTATATAGTGTTGGAACGACGTGTGAACTAGGTTCAGTAAAAGACATTGTCTACTATGATTTAATTGGAATCAATTCTTTTACTACATTAGAAATATTATTGTACGCTTATTTTTTCTATAATTCCACGTTTTATTCTTATTTTATGATTTCATGGATTGTGTTATTTATTTATTTATAATTCATTCCTTATGTACTCCCAATCAGTATTACATTATTCATTTCTATGATCTTTATTATGAAATGTATGATATTTTATTTTCATGATCATGGTCTCATATAATTATTCTCATGATTTGGCATTCATTTCTCCCTTATTTACCCTTACTGATCATTTGATATCACCCATTTTTATGGTTCCTTCCCTATGTTATGATGATTTGTATTAATTTTTAAGTGTCTACGAAGGGACATAGTTAGGAAGAACCTAGTGGTAGATAATGTAGATCATTTTTGTTCCAGTTTCTATGTTTCCAAGTTTCTGAAGGCAGTATACTATTATGGACATTTTTCATCTATTTGTATAATTATTTAAGTATTCTGCAAATGTTGTGAGATTTCTATGCATGAAAAGAATAGTTTTTTTATAGTTGGTATCAGAGAAAATGTTACGTTTTCCTTTTTAAACTAGGTCGAGAAACCTTATTCATAACCCTAAAGACTTGTCTTGGGATAAGTCTAAGGATAATGAAATGAAAAAGAATATGTCATGAAATTTTGGTAAAGGATATAGTGAGGGGTTTCCCATAAATATATCCATGTTTGAATACTACATGTTGATGTAGCTCTGGAATAAATGTACATCATGGTAATATATTTGAAAAGATGTCTCGTGACTAACTAGTGGTAATCTAGTACACGACAACATGACTTTATACACACCTGTTTTGACACTCCATATGGATATTCTTTGGGAAATCACAAACTATTCATTAACTATCATGATGTATTTAAAAATATGTTGGATATCAATATCCTAGGATGAACCTAGGGTGTCATATATTAAGTAAGGTGTCTTTATTTAGACCTCCTATAAGTAATTATTATCAGGACTATATGTTTTTATGCTAGGATATGTAATTCTCAAACAATGCTCCTAGTTTTTTATAATAGTGGGAACAAAAAGGAATTAGAGTAATGTTTATTGTGATGTATAATGTTTTTATGAGTTGAAAAGTGGGATGATAACTTGATTTAATAATGATTTGATCATGACTAATTAGTTTTTATGGAACATGATTAGAAACACATACCTTAACCAACTCTTGAACTCACTAGGGAAGAGAAATAAAGAGTTTCTTGAGATTTATAGTGATGGATACAATGGAATAAAAAAGATTTTGATTCCTTTCTGTCAACAATGAGGAAAAAATCACCTATGTGAATGTATTATATGAACAATAAGATGGTTTGAATATAGAAAATAAAGGCATAGAGAAATTGAATACAAGGTAAAAATGATGAGTTCGGTTAAAAAATATATGATAATATTTTCCTCCCTAAGACATCACCAAAGTTTATATTTTTTTGTGTAATATTGGTTCATTATGAATCTCAATGTCCCAATAGAATGGCTCATGAATTGGATTGTCAAGGTTTTATAAGTAATGATTTTATTGCCAGTGATGATCTGACTATATTTGAAATGTGAAAATAAAGTGGAATTGTATGATATAATGACATATATTTGTTAATATATTCAGAATAAAGTGGAATAATAAACGTTTTTATGCATTTGGATTAAGGAATTTTTTTATAAGAATGGTGAAGTATATTAGGATTGTTTAGTGAATGTTTTTTTCAATGGATCTAAAAAAACATTGAATGGTTCTGATGGAATAGATAAGTGATATAATGGATATGAGATGTCCATGTGAAAAAATGATTAAGGGAATGATAACTCTTAAAAAAATTTCTTATTTCATGATAATGTTATTTGGATAAATATATATAGGATATGAATATGTATTTTGGACATTAATGTTTACCATGGAACATGTTATGGACCTATTGGTATGTAGTTAATGATACCATGGATGATGTTTATAACTTCTTGGATTTATGGAATATATCCAGTAATCTATGGAATAATGAATCATGCATGTTTTCCAAAATAATTAATGGTAATTTAGGTTGTTACCATTTTCAAGAGTAATTTACCAAGAAGGTATTAACATGTTTGGAATTTGACAACCAATAGCTACGTTGTGATATATAGGGGGAAATTTTAATATGATTTTGTGACCTTCTTTCTAATGTTTACTGTTTTCCACTTTTATAAGGGGTTTAAGGATAATTATTCATGAAATTTTTATATTAATCTTCAAATTAAGAATTTATGTCTTGATATTGTGTTGGAATTCTTGGTTAAAAAGATACTTAGTGGTTGACCATATTTCAAGGATGTCCATCATATTGTAGAAATTATATTAGAATGGTTTTAGTAAAATTGAAACAAGTATTTTGGGTGAAAACCAATCAACTCTGTCAGGGCCATCGGTCTTGAACCCATTCCCAAAGGACGATAAGGGTTTTATGCCTACCACTAGACAATGTGATTTCATGGTTAACATATACTTATTTTTTATGAATATTTATTTATGATGAAATAGTAGTGTCACTTTTAATTTTTTGAGATTAATGTATTAAAAAAATTTATTTTTAAGAGTATTTATTGATAAATATTTACACTTTTCATTCTTTTATGGGCCCTAATATCTATATAAAAGGTGTTTTAGTGCTTCATGCATTAGTTTTTATTTCGTGACATCGATTTCGTAATGAAATGGAAGAATTAACGAATAGTTTAAATTACAACCAAATAATAAATTGTATATATAAATATATCATGTTGGTATATATCTTTATATTATTTTTCAAAAATAGAATTACTTGACGATCATATAATAATAATTTTTTTTTCTAATACATTATTTTTTAGTGAACCAATGTCCGTATGAATAATCATAAATTTACGACATTGAGTCCCTCAACTATTGTTTAATCATTTGCTTGTGTATGATTTATTTCCTCCGTCACTCCATATAAATATTTATGTTTTTCCTCCATTCTGAAAATTCACTCCCAACCTATGTTCTCTTATGTGGAAACCTAGTCATACAATTCATTGGGTAACCATTATGGTTCCATCATTCCCTTTTTAAGGGTAGTTTTAGTATCTATTTTAACAATGTGGATTCTTTGAATGAATCTTTCAAGTATAAAACATTTGATAACACAAAAAAATCTCAGGAAGAAACTCATTTTATGTGTAGTAAAATGTAACACAATAATTTTTTGTGAATTATTAATTTTTGAATTAAGTCACACTTTGTGATATTTTTCATTTCATGAAATATAGAAAATTGATTATTTGATATTAAGGCACTATGTTTGAAATTTCTTATATGAAAACCCAATTTAATCATGTGATAAAAACAATATAAATTCTCTCTCGACTAATCTTAATATTGAGGTCATATTGAGGCTTAGAATATGGTACACGAAAGACCGACTTGTCATACACAACATGAAACACGAAACACTGACTCAAAATATCTTACACACAACACAAAGTTTATACAAAAAAAATTACTATTATTTAAAAGATATAATTATAATATGGTCCTTAAAACTAGTAATATGAATAGTGATAACTACTTTTTAAATATATTTTTTAGTCATAGTGATGAAGAAAGATTTAATTTTAGGTAATGTCCATATATGTTAAAAAATATTATTTTATCAAAAGATCATATTTTACTATCCTTTTGTGAAAATTAAGAAAATAATTTTAGGAAAATTTAAATATTTAATTTGACAAAATAAACATAATTTTTTAATTTATAATTTAAAAAAAAATTAGGATGAATTTTTGGTATTCATCTGAGAAAAGTCATTTTTGGAAGAATATTGAAAATATCAGATTTTAATTCAAAAAAAAATTTCACCTAACAATAGATTTCATTCAAGTATTCAGATGGCACCATATAAAGCGTTATATGGAAAGAGATGTCACACAACTAACTGTAAGAATAACGTTGGTGAAAGAAAACTCGTTGGCCAAGATCTGGTGGAGGAAATGATGGAAAAGGTGAAGGTAATCCAAAACCACATCAATGGAGCTCAATGTAGGCAGAAGAGCTATGCTGATAACTGAAGGAATGATTTGGAATTTCAGGTAGGAGATCATGTTTTCTTAAAGTTATCTCCATTGAAGGGAGTTATACATTTCGTTAAGAAATGTAAATTGAGTCCCAGGTACATATGACCTTTCGAAATTTTAGAAAAAATTGGTGTTGTAGCTTATTGTTTGGCAATGCCACCAAATCTCTCCAAAGTTCAAGACGTGTTCCATGTGTCACTATTGAGAAAATACATGACCGACCCAAATCATTTACTCAACTATGAGGAATTAGAATTGGAACCCGATATGTCTTACTACGAAGAGCCTATCATGATTCTTGATACAAGAGAACAAGTGCTGAGAAACCAGACGACTCATCTGGTAAAATTTCTATGGAGAAACCATAAGATGGAAGAGGCAACGTGGGAACCCAAGTAACTTATAATGAAGAACCAACCGAGTCTTTTTATGAAGTAATATTCTTGAAAATTGGGGACTAAATTATTTGAAGGAGGGGAGAATGTAACACCCCATGCTTCCACAATACACTTCTCTTTAAATAATATAGTAGCGTTTGTTGTACGCAACTTCGAGTTCTAACACACACCACAACCAATCCAACTAACCGTTATGAATAGTAATACCCACTTTTTGAAATTTTATAAATAGTATCTTTTAAAACGGACTTCATTTATGGATTCATAATATCGAAATTATCTTTGGGTGAATTTTTGGTATTTTTCTCAAAACTTTAAAATTTTGATGAATAGTGAAAAACAAAGAGTTATTGTTTAAAACTGAATTTTTATTTATTTATTTTATTTTCATTAATTTTAGGTCAAAATAGATGCATAATAGCTATATAATTTCAATGTAAATCATTGGAGTTAGTTTATAATAATTTTAGATATATAAAAAAAGTTTATTGAACTTTTCACTGTCTTTTACCCATCTCCTATGAGAATTTGAAAATTCACATAAAACTTAATTTCACAGCTTCTGTGAGTGGAATTTAAAAAATCTGAGAGAGATGGCTAATATCAAGGAGTGAAATTTGGTTCAATAATATAAAAATATTTTTTTGGTGAATATTAACTTTTTACTTTTATTTACCACAGTTAAAAGTAAATAGGGTAATTAAGGGTAAAATTGATATTATTATTACCCTAACACATGTCCTAATTCTATTGGTTAAGTATAATTCAACCAAAAACAAACTTATGAATAAAATATAAACCTCTTTGGTCCACTTGGAATAGATTAGGACATTTATTATTATTTAATTCAAAGAAGAGTTAAAAGAATTAAAATCAATGTTTAATAACTAAAACATTTTTCATATAGGTTTGTACATAATATAAATTCGATTATAAATATTCATTAGAAATATAAAACTATTTCCTACATAATGGTATTTTATTTTATATTTTTAGACATTAAATAATTTAATTCAGTTATGACACAATAGTGATGCAGTAATTACCTAATTAATGAAATATTAAAATAATTGATATTATAGATATCAAAATAAATATAATTTGAGACTTTTTATGAATCCCACTATTTTTCTAAGTTAATATGACATGTTAGTATTAATTAAATGAATTTATTTCGAATTAATAATGTTTTTACAACTTTAAAAAAATTCAATTATTAAATAGTGTCAAAATTGACATAGAGGAGTATTTAAAACAAATATTATATTATTAATTGATATTATATTCTTAAAAATATAAGGATAGGCCAAAAGACATATGTAATTATATTTTTATCATTAATGAACCACTTGGGGTGCTCTTGGATGTATATAGTAAGTTTATTAACCATATAATATAAAAATACAAAGAGACATGGTAAATGTAAAACTATTTAACTAAGAGTTAAATAAAAATGACAAGGTTAATATAGTGACCCAAACCTATATAAAATCTGTTGGTTGAAATTATTTCGACCCATATCCACCTTATCCTCTAAATAAGTCATTTGGAGCCATTATAAATCTAATATGAATTTATTATAAAATTATATTTTACGTTTTTTCAAAGGTGCCCATCACCCATCTTATAAAAGGACACTCCACCTTCTCTCAAATTCATACCCTCAAAGACTTTTGGTTCTTCCAACCCCTGACCAAATATCCTCTCAACATCCATACCTTCATCTAAATGGCCTTCCTTTAGTCAGAAAGGCAACTTATGTAGCCCTTTTGATCAAATCAAAAGGAAGAACCCAAAGAAGAGGTAAAAATATCACCAACTCTTTCAAGTTCCTTTCTTCATCCAATTCCTTTTTCATTGTTGCTTCCATTATAAGATAATAACTCCATTATCTTCTATATACAGTGATTTTATTATAAATATGGTACAACCAAATTCATTATTCTATCCATCCCTTGAATGACATGTCACCATACGTGTGTACGTACGGATTACCATCTCCACGTCATGGTGTAATTGTTATTCAATACATTATTATTTATATGGGTGTAAAAATGATTTGTAATTCATGTAAATAATAAATATTACATGATAATGGTTCTTTATATAATATTCAACATCCAATTATATATTATTTTAATATCAAAAGAATGATATTGTCGCTCGTGCGTACGTACTGACTACGTCTCCATGAACGTGATAAGATTCATTCCCCATCGTATCACTTAAAGTATAATTTTCATTTGATAATTAAAAATAATATTTAAGGACTTTATTTCATCATGGATATGAATAAGATACAACCTATGGATAAAAAACATGTCTTCTATAACCAAACATATAAAAGAAAATGAGTAAGTAAACACGCGAAACAACGATAATACTAAAATATTATTAACAAACCAATATTAAAAGATCATATATGATATCATAATTATGTATATGATTCTTGTATAATTTAATAACAATTATTTAACTATTATACAAAAGGTTAAACTACCATCGACCATGGAAAAGTACCAGGTAAGGGTTTATTTCACAATCTCTTCATTATCTGATGTTGATTATACATAATTAACTACGTGGACCTCTTTATCATCCACATCCATGTTTATTAAAAATGTATTCCAAAACATTTTTACTGTTTACTTGACTATGATTAATAGTCATTTATACCCTTGTTTGACTTTTTATAAGATGTTTATAAAGGAAACTTTCTGTCGTTTTCCAAACAAGGTCCTTTTTAGCCTTTTCGACAAAATTAAGGTAATAATGTCTTTTTTTAACTTATATGGTGGGTGTGGTAATTTCCACCATTATAAAATCACTGATGATTCCCTTAAAAACATATAAGAATATTTTCAAAGTAAATGTTTTCTTTTATAATTATTTGACTTTTAAATGATTTCAAAAAAAGAGATATTCCTCTCAAATAGTTTTGATTTCATCTATGTCAACATCCTTTGATATATTTTAAGCTTATTTGAAGCTAATACAAAACTTCCATACTGTATTGAAGGTTTTGTGATATGTTTGAATGTGGATGTGTTATTTTCATACCATTAATGGCTTACAGAGAAAGTATTGACATTTCGTATGCTAGTTTTAATACAAATGTTTATGTTATGTTTAAACATTTTCGTAAGATGAATGCATTGGACATAGTAAGTGATGGTTAGAGCCTGCTATAGCTCCTCGATGCATCGGTAGGTCTCATGAGATAAAATAGTGTCTTGGTACAAGGCCTTGACAAAATCTTATTTATATCCTTTGCTCAAAGCCATGACTATGTGGTTATGATAGTCTGGAATTATGCATTCCATCATTATGAAAGTGGTTATTGATATTGCATGTGATTATTCGAATTTTAGAATATCCATGTGAATAAGTAAATGGCATTATTTAATTTTATTTCTTCCATATTATGTTGAAGTTCAAGTTTAAAACTATTTTGTTTTAATTATACATTGCCTTAAATTTTTATGATTATTTATAAATGTTTCTGCAATATTGTTATCCTTACTGAGCATCTGAGCTCACCCCTTTGAATGTTTTATTTTACCCAAGATGTGAAGAAGTATTTTATGAATGACCTGTAGGGATAGTATGATGGGATATGAATACAAGACATTGATGTAGTTTTTTTCACTTTATGATGTAATTTAAGACTTATGAATATATGTAGTGTTTCCAAGGCTACTAAACTAATCGGTCTTTCAAGACTTGATCTTTTATGACCATGTCAATGTTATGTAATAATGCACTGACTATGGGTAACTAGGGTCGGGGCATTACAACCCAACTACATTGGAACACGAATGGGAAAAACCCCAGAGGTCGAGTTTGATTTCTATCACCATCCATACCCAATTCCAATACCAATACCAAAGGGGAAGGTAGGCCATATGCCTATTATTTTGTAATAGCCACTATTTTAAGAGTACTGAATTCTGGAAGCCATGGATTGTAAAACTCGATACGACTCTATCTATGTTCATGGATATCCAAACACACTTGAGACTAGTCAATTGGTTTGTTTGATGATGAGATAGCCACTGTTGGAATTGCAACGCCAATTTCATCGACTCGATATTATGGGGGATGGTACTGATATATATTGTCGGGTCACTTGAATTGGAGAAGTGCTGGACCTGGTACTGATATATATTTTAGGTGTACAACGTTGTTCGGAACCCGAATATCCACGAACATAGTCCGAATTCAAATAGAGCCACCACTCATCCCAGTTGACCATGCCCCATGTTGTCCGGTATGCTGGTAGTTATATATATTGAATACCAAGGTCCTCTCGAAGCAAAAGGATGATGAAATAGGTACATGACGAGTATGTCCTACTCCAAAGACCGCCTGATCATTCCTAGACAAAAATTTCACAGTGTGATCCAAGATACTATCTAGATTATACATTGGTATAATCAATTTATGTTATATAGTAGGCTACCTAGATGCATGAAGTATCCCTCGGTATAATCTAGCCAGGTAATCTTCTATATAGTCTATAGGCACCACTATAGGCACCACTATAGCAGATACTATAGTGGTGCCTATAGTGGGCCGACTATATTATACCTTCTACTACCTATATTATACTGAACCAGAGCTCGGGGATCAGACCGGCAGTTCAGGCTAAAGAGCGCACGTTTCGGAATCCTTCAAATTGACCAATGTCATTGAGCCACTATTAGTCAACCAAGAGAACATCCATTTTCTTCTTTGGGATGCTTGATGTTATAGAAATAGATATACGGTATGACAAGCATTTCACGGATAGGCCAACTCAATATATATAAGTACCATGGGTTGGCGCCATTGATTCTACTACTTATCTTATTCCATGTTGTTAGGAGGCTCAAAAAAGTCATCGGTGTTGGAAGAGCTAAGGTGGTAGTACACATTCCAAAAGAACTTAGTCAATTAGTCGAGCAGATGTATCCTGACCCTATTCGGTACTAATGAATATATAAGGGTTTAGAACTCAGCTACTTCACCATATTTGGTTTCTAAATGTTCTACTTATATATCAAGGGCTTAAAACCTTTCTGATACACCATTTGTTTCCAAAAGGTCAGACTTTCCCCTCCCAGGGTGACCCCATTTGGTTCTCGAGGTTCTCAAGTTTCAATCCAGATTGTATTTCACCCTCATGATAATAGCTATATGGGTCAATTGCTTGACCATCTATCCAAAAGGTGCCATGTCCATGTGGTTTTCCTCTCTTGCATAGAGCCAACCTTACGCTATGTGTTGTCCTGGGTGGGCTACCATCTGTTTCCATTCCACTAATTTACATGTTAGCACATCTCTATCTTCATATTTGGGTCTGCCACAATGTATATAAGTACCAGTGATGTTGCTCTTCCACTTGACGTGGATCCCTATTCTTATTCCTATTTCCACCTTCAATCATAGTTTCCTTCTTTTGACTACCAACTTTCTGCATGGGTTGATTGATCGGTGGCAACGTACGAAAGGTATGATTTAGTATTAGGCCCTTCCATGTTTAAAACAATTTAAGAGAGGAGAAGAAACATGATACTTATATATATTGTGAAAGAAGGTACGAAATCCTTAGCTCCACCTCATGTGATGAATATGAGAATTGAGACTACTACCAGCCCCGGGAATTTTAAAGTTGTTATCTCTGACCCCAAAATATCCAAGGTACCTTGAAATGACTAGGAGCTCGCATGAACCCATATCCAACCTTAAGAGAACTAGAACTAGCTGGAAGAAAAAAATAAGTATACCTTTTTGCATTAGATGGCGTGGAACTAAGAGAGAGTTTATAAGGTTATAAACCCTTAAATATTCAATAGCACCATTAGTGAGGGTCACGTTCTAAAATATCTGACCCGAATAGGGCGAGGATCAAAGATATAACCCTTTATAAAGGGCCATGATATACTCAATGAAATTATGAATATAAAATTATTAATGAAAATCACAACTATTGGCCTCCCATACCTCAATGCTATATTTTCTATGAATTTTGACAAAAATCAAACCACAGTGCAATCACTTAGTAGGACCCCCATTTGAACTACATATGAGGCATACCAGTCCAAGAAGAAGAGAATGATGATTTTCTGATACTGATGCTACTACCTCAAATGGATCTATTGGCCTTCCAAACCCAACACCTAGGAATGTTTTTTATGAAACATCGGTATAATATAGGTAGTAGAATTCCCTTTGAACTCGAAATCATGATGGGCATTGAGCGCTAAAGTGTACCGCCACATAAACGACTATGATCTTCGTATCCGAACCTCATGACCCAATACTCCAAACCAACCACTCATGAGCCCCAAAATGCAATGCCAGAACTCCCCCACACAATACACTAACAGGAAGCACGTACCCCTCAATGATAACGCTCCCCCTCCTAACCCATCTTTCACCTTTCAGGCCACCCCCAATAGGTGAAATAGAGAGTGTAGTAGGTGTACCATTATTTCAAAATAGACATTGGAACCTGAAACAGAGATAGACCATCCCATATTATCATTCATATTGGCGAAGCAGAGGGCACTATCACTGGCTCATAATAGACTCAAGCTCAACCCCATGCAAGCACCACTTGCGTTTCACCCCAAAAACCCCATTTCAACCACGAACCCTTGCTCCACAACATCGAGAACATATGCAGAATGAAGTATTATAGGTCCTCCTCGGTCAACCCAAACACCATGAGTCGTATGCAGTCAATGATGTTCCGAATTGACCACAAGCACCTATTTCCCATGTTGTTCGATGGCCATGGAAGTTGTCCAGCCGACGGCCCATGAACCCCAACTCTAGTCATTCCCGACATTTTCGATCACAACCCGTTTCTTTGGCCTATTGGTTCAACCCCCAATTCCAATGCCATCATAACCCCCAAATCCACTTCTCTCACACTAACTCTCTTAATCAATACAAATACTATCTCAATTTCCTTATTCCTTAATGACTTCACCCCTAGAACTGTCTTTATCTATTCCCCCTTAGAGCACTTCAACTCCCTTTGTCTCGAGATCTACCCTCTTGAACCATAATGAAATGATTTCATTCATCCGGCATTTTGTCATTCCTTCTTCTAGCTATGGGGTCATTACTTTACTCTAATAGTGTAATCTAGTAAGGTTATTCTCTAAGACCAGTTAGAGATTTGATTTTCTTGTTACATGAAGTGAACAAGCATGACCCAATCTAAGGACCTGAAAGCTTCGACATAGGAGAATTGGATAGAGAAGTTAGAAGTAGGGGCCGGTACCTTGTTGGGTCAACCAATTTCATTACTTCTTTTTGTGGGATCTGAAAAATCATTTTAGTTGTGATGTACCGTTCTCCACTCTCCCCGGCTGTGCCGTACTGGTGATCAGTTCCGTATCACTATCAGTCAAGTTCATTCTATTCGTTCTAACAGAATGCTAACCTAACATCGCCCTTGGTGATTGGAAAATTCCAACAATATATATATGTACCATCTCAATGCAATAAAAAAGATAATTCTAATGAAATAGTGGTGGTGAAACCTCAAAAATGATATAATAGAGAGTCCCTCTCAATGGGTCAATCAGGGTAGACCAGAATTGTGAAAGGCTAGTCCCAGCCGCTCAGTTTCATGTCTACGGAGAAGCATTAGGTACTATGTCTATATAGTACTATTAGAGTAGAGTCATGTACTCTATCTATATAGTCTAACCAACTCACGTAAGTCCAATTCCTGAAGTCTACTCTTCCCATGATTATCTACGAGATTGATGGAATTCCCCAGAGTCATTTACATAAAGACTTCGAGAAGATACTTATATTATAAGAATATCCGAGATAATTGGGAGCCGATAGACGAAACTAGGGATCCCGCCAAAGTCGAGATCCTATATTCCATGATTTTTCCAAGCTAGTCTGCGAGTTGTCTGCCCAACTCATGATAGTTGGTACATTAGTGAAACCCTTACCTATTCGTTTGAAATATTTAGATTTATCTAGAATCAACCGATCGAAGTTCTTTCCTTTTACAGGGAGAAGGAGGAACAAGTGATTCCGTGCATTACCCCATTATATTCTAATAGTTTAGCCTTCCAAGTTGGCAGTGATAATATAATCATATGTGGCACCGGATCCACCGTTGGCACTAGATAGTTTCACCGAAGAACTGTGGGAACTAGTGAACCACACTCGTGAGATCTAATCCTTTACCAGCCGAAAGGGTTGTTTCCTATTTGTTTGTTATTGGGTTGGTGGAGACATCGACCAATAACATGACTCTAGAGGAAACTTTAACGGGTTAACTGATGGTTACCGGCTCACTACTAATAGGATCTTGAGTATCCTACTCGCTCCCAGTGAATGGTGGGAAGTATTCTTGGGGGCCCAAACCCATTGTGACATGGCAAGGAAGTGCTGACTTAAATAATCAACAGTTCCAGACTATATAGAGTAGAGTTTAGTACATTATTCTATATAGTCTACTCTAATAGTATGGTTTCCCTGCCGGTGAGAAGGACAATCTACCGGAGCATTGGGGTCAAAGTTCCTAGGGGTAGCATAAAAAGCTGAATTTGGATCTATTGGGATCCTAGATGAATCATTTCCATTAACTTGTCTGCTCTACCTTTTCTCGCTGACCACACTATTAGAGTAGAGTACTGAGCTACCTGTGTTCAGATTAGAAGTGGTCTACCTCAAACCTTCCCATATCGATTTTTAGTGGACACCTAACTCTCAACACTCTTAGAGTAGAGTACTAACCTTGTTCTGTTTGAGGTGGGGAGCATAGATGATTTCACTTCCTAAACGTCTCTTCGCATATCCCTGTCGAAGAAAGCCATTTTCCTGATAACTTATAACCAATCTTGTCGTCATCTGAGGGCTCAACCATGAACATGGAATGGGTGTGAGATTTGCAGAAGTCCTAGTGTTACGTCTTTCTATGGTTAAAGGGATCAATCTGAAATTTTGAACATGGTACTGATATATATTGCCACTTCACTTCTAGATTTTTGACCTTACTACCTATATTATACCGAAGAACAAGCAATCAAACTCCATATCTAATTATATAGGCTTGAGAGCTAGTGTGCAAAAGGAGGGACTTCTTTTACTATCTACTAAGAAAATTTCATATTATTCTTACTATAATGTCCCTGACTATAATATCTTCTCTTATGATATCAAAGAAGCCTACATAACTAAACTAGATAAATTACCCTACGACTGTCGGTATAATATAGATAGTAGAATTTATTTGATGTAATTGAAGTGGTCTCAAAGGATTTATTCTTTATTAGATATAATGTAAGAAGTGAAGAACATACACTCGTTCAATTCCTTCCTTTAAAACTGAAACTGGCTCTAGAGGAGTAGGACTTGAAACCTCAATGGCTGGACCGACGGCAAAGGAACCCGGTCACTTGCTCTAACCCATATTCCATAGAGTACATCAGTTCATATCTCCCTTACACCCTAAAACTAGGGCTGTAATTTACTCATACCTTCAAATGTAGGAAAAGAAAGAATATATTCTTCTAAGAGGTTTGCGATTTTATCCTTCATATATTCAGGAAACTTGATGTGCTATCTCGGCTGGGGTCACATCATGCTTGTGTGATTGGATATTGAACTCTATCTCAGTATATCATTTATGAAAGGTAACTGATAAGGATAATGAACTCATATCCTCTTGATATAGAGTCAGCATACATCTCAAATTTATATCCCCATCGGCATGAGAACACTTTAGGTCTTCACCTAGGTTTTGATAGTCTTATGATGACCGGAATGACTTCAGCTACTACAAACTGTCTTATTTCTTTCATAACGTTTTGGGAGCGATAAAGCCGCTTGTATCAATGGGTACACACAACTCGTGGTAGATGAGTGCATGAGTTTAGATGGATTAGTTTCTCCTTCTAGATGTCGAGATGAAGAGGCATTGGAATTATCTCTCCAGAAAGGCATTTGTGTCACTTTAAAGAGTTGAGAGTGAGGTACCTTAGCTTATATGTTTAGAATAGATGGCTTGGATCAAGGTCTAACCCCTAATAGGCTTTTCAGAAATGATTTTTCCCTATCGACTGTTGAGTGAAAAGTGATACTTAAATATATTATCTGACTGGTCCCTCTTCGTCGATTGGTTACATATCGCTCTTCGGGTAATATATATAAGTACCAGCTCATTTTATGCTTTCATCTCTCTGGTGTACCTCTTCTTCTTTTCACAGCCTCTCCACATCTAGAAGAAGACTCTTGACTATGGTCAAGTGCCTCACTACCTATATTATACAGAGACTCAGAGGGATTGAAACTGGTTCTGATATATATTGTTAGTGGGTAGTTATTTATCTTTATTAGTGTATAATATAGGTGGAAAGTAGTGTCTTTCCCTTTTGACTTGGCAATGACTCATGATGCAGTTTGTCCATACGGTCGTAGAACTTTTGTCTCAAGACTTCTAGAGTAGAGCCATGTACTCTATCTATGGTTAGCCTTGACTCAATTGACTTCTCAAAGGTCATAAATGTGGGAAGCTCTCTATACTCAGTATTAGAATAGGACCGTCTATACTCAATTCAGATCTCCACAACCCTTTCTTTGACATTCCCCTAGAGATGAGATGCTTATCCAATATGAATCCCAACAGGCTAAATGCTTTCTATCATTTGTCTACTGGAACAGGGGCATCAAGACTGAGAAAGGAATGATATATAGGATATAGATCTGCGGGAAATACCCCCCTTGACCTATCTAGAGGAAGTGAAGACCCCTAGAGAGAGTTCCAGGGAGAACAAATACCAGAGGAACTCATACTTTTTCAAATGGCAGATCCACTCAATCAACCACATAGAACTATTTCAATTACAATATCACTATTCTTGAGAATTCTGAAACATTTGGGAAACTCAACACAGATAGGTCAACATAGATAGGCAAGCATAGTTGACCTATGTGTGTTTCCCTATCTGTTCGGTACTTAAATGACTACTAAGTGGACTATTCTACGTGTCGTGTTATCCATCAAAAAGCTATCGGGTGCCCATTGGCTTAAGCGTAAACAGAGATGCCCCGAGTTCCTTATCCCTATAAGTTGTACTCATCGATGGTTGGGTGTGTCCAACCAATATCATATCTCTCTATGTATGTCTATTTTTTTGATACGGTTCCCAACTTCAAGACTTTATATCTAGAATACCACATATAAAGCGCCATGACTCATATCATAGCCACCACACATACCATAGAGGGTCCCATCATTTCATAACTTCATCATTGGCATCTCATAACCGAAGGCTTCTGATGAGGTTTCCAGGTACTTGTGTGTGTGTGCGGTTGCCGAACCCGGTCATATCTTTCTTGTGACTTTCGTCAAAAGAAAATGGGCACAAGTCTATTTTGTGGCTGGTCAACCATTTGGGTACTACTCCTCTTGGATGGCCATGGTTTGCATTCTCTCACCCAGTATATATCAATACCCTTTTGTGGACTTTATATGATAAATACCAAGAGGGTGTCCGCTTTCTGATGTATGTGGTGTTGGGAGATGATGTCTTAATTGTGGAAATCATCATCTTTACTAGATCATCTTGCTCCGTGTTTCAATATCATCATCAAATTCCTTGATTTCTAGAATTGGTTGTGCAAAGTCCACCATGCGGTTCTTGGTTAACGATTTCACATGCGACTCAAGTCTAATATCAGTTCGTTGCCTTATATGATAGCATTCATGCCATGAGGTTCAAATATTAGTTACAAAGGTTGAGTACCTTTTTCTGAGTTTGTGGTATTGGTTATAGAGCGCTTGGCTATCTCAACTCTCAACCATTGTCTCATTCAGGATGAAGATGATGGATGATGTGGTGACGACCTACCCTAACAAGATATTTGTGGCTCGATCAAGGAATACCTCTCAATCTGTCAAGTACTCTACTCTATATAGTAGTGAATTGGTGCACTTTCTTCGGTCCTCGTGACCCCCCTTTTGAACAATCTTATTGTGTGGTCACTATGACGGAGATGGATGGAAGAAGTGATTTGTTTTTTACACTGGTACTGCAGTATAACTATAGACCCTTGAGTCACATTGGACGACCTATTGGAAGGTCGGTGGTGCCAACGTTCTACAAGGAAAGATGTCAGGTGGCAATATATATCAATACCAGTGTGGAAGTGCTATCGATTAGTTTTTCATTTTGGATGAGACTACCAACCATGTGTGGTTCCACCATGAGTTGGTACTGAAAGGTTCCACATTGATAGGTGGTGCATGTAGAGTATGAGGTTATAAGAACAACTAGTAGTTTTTGAAGTAGTGAAGACGTAGAATAGTTCAATCCTTAGAAGAATAAGGTTCTAAATCCTTATTAAATATGTGGACCTTAGGGTGGGGTTAAAATATCGGACCCTTTCAAAAGTAAAGGGTCAGGAAGCCTCAATATTCCTATTTCCTATACTAAGGCTTCATTCTTCTAAGGACTGAATGAACTATTCTATGTGTGGAACTGGATTCACTATTCTATGATTAGTGACTCTCGGGTATCAATCGGGTAGACATAACCATGAGCATTTTGAACCCATCTCTAATCTCATGATCTTGTTGTTCTTCCATTCCCACTCGAAAAAAATAATGTAAATAAGTTGAACCGAAACAAAAATAAGAAAGAATAAAAATAAGAATATTTTTGATGTGGGGGGATTTATTTTTATAGCTATGTTTCAAACCCTTGCAATTATACTTTCATTCTATGATGGAGAGAATGCATTGGTATAGAATCTTGCATCAATCCTGAGCCTTTAGAAAGGGTCAGATCACTGAACTCGGCTACTTCACCCTATTCGGTTTATATAGGGTCAGATCTTTTATAACCTCAAAATCCATGACCTGAACATCATACCAAGTATCTTTACTCTTACCGTTATCCAAAACCTTACAGCTCCCCTCCCTCTTATGTATTCTTCTCCATGTCTTGGTTCTCTTCGTGCACGTAACAGAGGCTTGTGGTTGAGTTCGGGAATAACACAGGCCTACCATATCTTCTGTCAAACTATCTACTTGGTCAGAATTTTATATTCTAATAGTTAACTGGGTTATTATCCCAACACTAAAATACACATAGTAGTTATTACACTGCCCAGATTCTCATCGGTGAGTGAGCTGTCACCTCTATATCCTTGTTTCCCCTAATTTCTCCGTTAACACTGCTTATACTGATATTCCTCATCCCTTCCATAACTGACTCCACATGATCTTCAGAGATTGAAAACTATTAACCAGCCTTAGTTCATCTTCGTTCCTTTCATCAGGGAAGCTAAACCACTCATTCCAATGCATGATAGAGGTGAGGCGGGTACGACCTAGCTGGAAAATTAACAGATGGAAGGTGATACACTAGTTGGACTTGCCCAAGCGAGTGAAGCATATGTGACTCTCCGTCGAGTGACTCTATAGCAGCAGGACTGGATCGTCAACTCACGTCAATCCTTCCACCTATCCCTGCAGACTCAAACCCATAAAAATGATATGAAGGAAGTGGTTCCCCATTGTATTCTCTTATGTCTGGTTTAGGCTCTCTTCCATATCGATAATGGAGTAAGGCCTCTACCCTAGAAGTGGTTCACAAGTTGATTCTCTTCTTTTATCTTCCATTCGATCACCTCACTATCCTCATTGAATGGATATCTCTCCCTTGTTGTTTGGTTATTCTCTGTGGCCTTTCTTGTTTCGTTGTTCTATAAATCATTCTTATGATGCTAGTGAGATCTTAGGTGTTAGCTAGTAGTCCCTTATTTCTTCACTCTAAATGAACATGAAATTTTCCATTGTTTGTTCTAGAAATATATATAAGTACCAATGGGTCCCAAGTCTCTGGTTTCTACCCCTAGGCTAGGACCCTACCTGAAGCATTAGCATAGAGCTCATGAACTTAGAGACCATAGAGTTGAAGATCTAATGATTGGGTGGTCCAATGCCTTTTGAAATCCTCCTCCTCATTTATATTCCTTCTCCTACATTGGGAGTTATAGTATCAGTCTGCCCCTATATGACTTGAATGGTTGGATCCCTTCGGGATTTCATTCTTCTTGGTAGATACCCCCTCAATGTTCTGAGTAGGCGTTTGGGATCGGGGATTCTACTGATGAATGGGATAGTACATATATATATTGAACCTTTTTTACTAATCTTGGTCTAGGTCAATATATATAAGTACCATCTGGATTTCCTCTGCGGGGTCAGTTCTGATAGCAACCTCACATTCATAACAAAACACCACTAAACTGGTATCATCTCAATAACTATATATAAGAGTACCTATAGAAGAGTACTGACGAATGACTCCTTCCAATAAAGGATTTCAAAAAACTACAATTAATTCAGTATAATATAGGAACTTGCGCTCTTCTCTCATCTAGAAGAGAGGTATTTTATTTTCGTAAATAGTAAAAATGCGATTGAATCTAAGAAGCATGAAACTCCTTACTTGTTTGTTCCCCCTTTTTCCATGAAGAGTTTCAATGATTTAGAGGCTCTAAAACCCAGTCATTGAGCCGCTCCCCTATCATTGCGTGCGGTTATCCGGGCAGTGCCCCCCAAACACTCGGCTTATCCTGTCACTATGCAGTTGACAAGAATCGGTATAATATGTGAAGTAGACCATATCCCACAGCAATGCATGTCTGAATAGGCAGTCATATTCAAGAAAAAGATGGATGTCTTTCTAGTAAAGGCCCCAAATAGGGCTGCAGTTAGGAGAGCATGGACCAGGTCGACCTGAACTTTATAAGGAATGGGGTTAGGATGATGAAGCCAAAGACAAAAAAACGATTAGAATCACAGATTTCTTTAGTTTAGTAGAATCTTCGGGGATTCAAGATGTAACTGGAGTTTCCCGGGTACTCTCTTACTGCCTATAAACTAAAAAGGGGGATGTTAGGAGCCTGTCCCCTTATTATCTTACAACTATAAGATCATAGAATGGCGTTGCAATTACACATATCGCTTTAAAAAGCGACAGGTCTGGTCATGTTTATCAAATTGCTGAGATAGATTAGTACCCTGAATACTAATCAAGAACGAATAAGTTTTTTGAAAAGTATTTAAGAGATAGGGGAAACCACATGGTAATACTGAAGTTCCAGAACATGATGGTTCCATGCCAACTCATCTTGTGTCCAATGGACTGACTTTCTGGCCCTGGCGCAATCTCCATAGATTTCTCATCAGATCTGGATTTAGGTAATGTTCGACCAGAGATAGAGGAAAAAGCCTCTCGCTAGTCTGACCAGAACGAACCATGCTCCGGAACTGGAATCTCTTCATGGATAGGAGCGGGATCCGGATCAACCGAGCAAGGAGGATCACAACAGCACTGCCAAACCCCTTCAGAAAAGGTTTCTAGAATCACCCAGATCATAGAATCCTCTGCAAACCAGTTTATCGTGAGAAGGGCCGAAGGTGGCTTACTAAGATAAAAGCTCATCAAGCGAAGAGGGACACCAGTGTAGATAACATACCTGTTTACAAAACAGGTACACCGGTCAGCTTACCGAAGATGCATAACTAAACTAGCAAACAAAAGTCTCCAAGAGGTAATTCAAAAGGATTTGTTTTCTTTCATTCAGAAGCTCGTTCCTCTCTTTAAATGAAAGGTGACTCAAGGGAGGCAACACATACACTCTCTAGTTTTTCCGATGAGAATAGAGGGTCTTTCTCTTTTTCAAAATAGCCTTTTTCCCTCCCACTTCATTCTTAAGGTTCTCTTTTATTCCATTCCTTTCTTTTCTTCATAGCTGTTTATGTCACTTCCTTCCACTCACCAACAAAGGACCTACAGGCTCCCAGGGGAAATGAAGTCAGTATTTGTGAACCCTCCCCTTCAGTCACCTTCAGAAGAGATAAGGTGAATTTAAGTCTTATAGTGTTGAACACATTCATCCGGCATTATTTTCCAGAAAGCACCCCTATCACATAAAGGGAAGCTAAAAATATAAAAATTATATAATACCTCTTTTGCTGGCTTCTTTCCTACCCTGTCACATATAGTTCATGTTGTTTTGTTTAGAGGGTGATTATTAGTATCAATGGGATCCATTTTTCTTTGTCTGTTAAGCCTCAAAACTATGGTTTTGATTCTTTTGTCGAATCCTGAAGGCCAACTATGATTTTGTCTCTACATTTATGACTTTCCTATTATCACTTATCACTGAAATTAGGGTTGACTCTCTCTACACAAGTCATAGAATGAAAAAGTTCACGATCCAAGTATTTACCAACTAAAACAACAAATTTCCACCATGAAGTAGGGAGATAGTAGTGTCACTTCCTTCTACACATCTTTATGAACATTATGGGAAGAACATGCATTATATCAACCACTTTGGACATGTTCATATGGGGTCATGATCCTCTCTTTTTTGAGGAAGTTGTCTTTATTTCAATTTTTTTTTTGCAGAAATACAAAAGGATAAATTGTTTCATTTACATAACGATATTTTACATGAGTTAGAATATATACAAATGGGTAATGAATCTCTACAATCGATCAACAATGTACGGACCATACTTTTCAATGTCCAGAAAGCTATGAGTAATCTGTAAATAGTGCATCTGATCATGCTGCTCTCAATGTATCATATCGAGGGGGTTTTACCCACAATATCGCCTTAATTGAATAGTAGGGAAGAGGCACGGTACTCTGTCTATATAGTGGTAATAATGGTGGTTGAAAATTGGTCACTCTATAGATAGATTCTTGATTCTTAATCCTCCGAACAAGTCTTCATCTACATCAGCCAATACAGTATCGTATTCTGAAGACGAAAATATTTTTTCTACTTATTTAATTGGTCTATGGAATAGGCCTTCACCTAGTTCCACACCATCAGTCAATGTACATCTTGACATCATACAACATACCTTGAACATGAAGACTAGAGATTCAAATTCCCGTAATATTTTAGCTCCTACTGCGAATTCTACATATATTTCATTTAACAAGCCCTAATGTCAATCTACTCCACCATGGATTATGGATTCTGGTGCCACTCATCGTATGAAAGGATTTTACACTTCTTTTTCACCACCCCTTCACTTCTCCAGTACTTATTCTACCTTTCTTGCGGATGGATCTCCAGTTCCTTCACTTCGGTATTGGAACAATGGATGAAGGGACCTTGTGGATAGGTAGTCCTAGGGATGATGCCTTTAGGTAGGGGTTTGCATCCTTAGATTCAAAAGCCTCGGGCTAGGTAATGTATGTATATAGAATAGATCAACCTTTCCTTATCTATGAAACCTAACTCACGATGACCCTGCTTCCGTTTCACAATCAAATCTGCCTAGGTTATTTGACATCTGGAAAAAGGGAAAGAGGCGGCCAATCCTTACCATTACATTTATCTAGGATAAAGGGAAACCAAACAAGATTCTACTTTTCTCAAAGGATAGCTATAAAATTTATTTCTCCTTAGGGTTCACAAAAGACTAGAATTGGACGACCTGTGTGGAGAATAGAGGTAGTTGGGGGAACTACTCTTCTTCTTCGCCTGGGGATTGATTGCCTGGGGAATGGGATCTTATATCCCTTATCCACTTCCGCCTGTCCTAGATCCCCTTTTTTATAGAGGGTTCCAACCCCTATTATTAGTAGGTTGAAATCACCCCCTCTTATCCAAGACAAGAAATGATTCTAGGGTAGCTCTTTTCGTTGGTTAGCTCTGGAATGATATTCATTGGATTATCTTAGCATTACCACAGTACATATAGGAAGAACCTATCTCATGAACAGAAAGAACAGAAAGCCCAGTTTGCAATCAAGGAACCGGAAGAAGGGAAATGCAGTCAATCACTGATAAGATCTCTTCGACCATGCACTAAAGAAAAGAACCAATAGTCACTCTCTCTGAGACAGGAAATCTATATTCATTATTTGATAGAGACAATGATGTAGATTCGCACAAAACCATATAGAGGAACCAGAATCTCATTCTAACCCAAATCACCTCAATCTGTAACTTCAAGAACATCTCTAAGCTTTTACTTTTTAACATCAACCTTTTCCTATGCCTTGTAAACTACCTATATTATACCTATCTCTATAATAGGCCCTATCAGAATCAGCAGGAACTAGAAATATCTCCCTTAAATCAGTAGTGGCCTAGATGTGCACGGAAGAAGGAAGTAAAAGTCAATCTATTATATTCTAATATTCTACCAGGCAGACAGGAGAACGATTCGGTAGCGATGTTTTTCACGGTCATTTACTAAATTAGGAACTGATAGTCCCATGCCTTATGCTATCACCCAAATCTTTCTTGTGCCCAGAACCCTTTGAAAATAGGTCATTAACCCAAAACACTGACTTTCACCCCTCTCAACCCAAAGATGAAAGCCTTTCCTATAAAAATGAGGCTTTCTCCACTCTTTTATAATCTCAAAATAGTCCCTCGTGGACTATTGATCCCTTCCTTTTATCAAAGTAGAGCCCTAGGTGATCACTATTTTTTTTTACAGTACGATAGAGAAAACCCTAAATGACGTATGGAGCCATTTGGCATTTCCGGCATTCTCTCTTCTATCTCCCCTTTTATCTTAATAGGATGCTATCGTAAGTGCTGTAAGCCTAGACACTACTTCTTGATATGCCGCTGCTGGGTGAACACCTAATTAAGAAAAAAACCCAAGATAACTATCACTGGAATTTCGAACCTAGTCAATAACATCTTTTTTGTTTGATCTTTATAACTACTAACAGAGTTGGTTGGTATTGTTATTAAATAGATGATGGGTCTCAGTGGAATATGTGCCTCTTTCCTCTGAGGGGTAAAAGAAAGAAGTTGTCTCCTACTGCGGCCAGTCATAAATAGAGGCATTCCTCGGGTGATTTCTTGCTTCTTCTTATGGATTCCCTACCCATAGGGAAAGGGTACAGGACATTGGTCCTGGAAGGAATGCCTTTTTTCCTTCTATAGTTCCTATCTATTTGGATCTCGTCACTAGTTCTATCATTTTAATGTTCTTCTCGATCTTTCTAGACACCCTTCCCTATGGGGGTTCTGTGTAGGATTTCAATATGAGATTCAGACTCTGAAAACAAATTAGACTCTATGTATAGCATTGCATCTGCACCGTCTAACTTGTACTCTAAAATACATTTATTTATCACTATAAGAAGAAGTCTCATCCTATCTTATTCAATAACAGATTCTTTAAAAATAGGGTGCTACAATGAAAGGTTGTGGAAAGGACTAGGCTTCAGAGCCTATGTACCAATTTCATAGGAAAGTACTGACTCTATATATTTCGGAGTTAGCGGGGACATTTACATGGCTCTAGGCCCACCCACTATCAACTATTATCCTCTTACTGGAATGAATCAGTTGTGGACATAGTCAACTTATTACTAGGAGAGACGCCCTTATCCCAGTACTTAATAAAGGAAGGTAGATGAATTCGAAAGTCCAAAAGAGTAGAAGATGTTACACCAATAAAAAAGAAAGAGAATCATATGGTAGAATCATATGATACCTGAGATAGGTACTCTTCCTATATAGTCAGAGAATGAGGAAATACCTATCCAGATAAGAGGGATGGTGTCATCACATTCTAATTGATGCATGGCTGAAGGACATGTCTATCGATCCATAACTCATGTAGGTGAGGGGCAAAATCAGTTGAGTCCTTCTATTTAGTTTATCATGGGCAATAAATGCCTTGGCCTTTTCCATCTTTGGGAGTGTTGTATTTCCTAGAGAGCCAAAAATTATTGATTTTCGGCTCACTTCTTTGGTGGAGAAAATGAATGTGGAAGTGTCGATGGTGCACATGATACTTGCCGAGACTATCCTTTCTTTGTCTTATTGCTCAAACCGGAAGCATGGAACTTTCTTTGGATGTGTAGGTTTGCATTAGGTATGGATTTTGGAGCCTCTTGATGACTTCTGAGTGGAAGGATACTATCATGAATACTTGATTGAAAACTATAAGTTGTGCACCCATGGAGAGGAATGACGAGCTAAAGCCAAGAAAACAATATCACCAGTTGTGTGTGACTCTTTCCATTTATTTTTGTTTTGAATCCTAATACGAGAAGTACAAACTCTTAATACAAGAAGAAGAAAGTACGAGAGGGGCTAGTGACCTACAAGCTAGTGAGAAATGACTCAAATAGAAGATGAGGGAATCGCGAACCGATACTTATATATATTGATAGAAACTAGTGATGAGAGTCAACTATTAGAATATAATAGTGATGTCAGAAAGGGAAAATGAATTTGGAAATCCGTTCAGTGTAGCCACTAAATCATCTGTTTTTCTACCCCTTCCTTCTCCCTTTCCTACTTTACCCTATCCTCAAGGAAGTCCCAAGAAAACAATCTTGAGGCCTATCACTCATTGGATTTTCATTTCATTCAACTAACACAGCCATTAACAGAAACCTTTCGCTTGAATTTCTGCATCCACTATCACTCCCTTCTTCTCGGTTGACTCTCCCGAACATAGAAGAAGACACTTTTACTAATTCCAGATGTGAGATTAATTAATTTGATCACCTATAAGATCAATTAATTCCCATTGTGACTACTGACAGTACTGATTTTGACTGGTCAGGCTAGACTGACTGATTTCTTTAGGATGAAAACTGCACCTGAAAAGATTGTGGAAAAAGTCGAATCATTCTCTCTAGCGGTGTATGAACGCAGGATATTGGGGAAGCAACATGATAATGGGAAAAACAAACATGTGTTTTAGAGGCCTATGAGGAAAGAACAAGATAATCCCACAGATGGAGGCACCAAAGTATCTTTTGCCGAAGTTGTATCTCCTATTATTTATGTTGACATAAATATAGATATGGAGAGTGAATTGGAAAAAATAAAATTACCTGTTCCTCTGTTAGAATTGGATAATATACATTCATAGGTAAGAATATTTTTTGGTCTTATGTAAGAAGTGAAGGATATGAATTAATACTGTCAGGTAGTGTTCATGGAAATGAATCAGGACATAATGAAATGTAGCTTTAGCTAGTTTCTCCCATTTCTACATCACTCTGATGAGAAATGATAAGTTGTTGTATAATTTCATGCATGATTCAGGTGCTTCCACCAAAGTTATGTTCCTGAAAGTGATGAATCAATTAGGAATAAAGACCAGTCAACCATATAGAAATGTATGTGCAATGGATTCCAGGGAAATCAAGGTTTCTGGCCTTAATGAAGAAAGAAGGGCCAAGGGACTCTACTACCATTGCGATGGTAAGTGGAATCCAAGACATAAATGTACGGACAAGAAGCTCATTATTATAAAGTTCAAATCTAAAATCTGATAGAATTTATAATTCATTCATTTCGGATCTAGGGTTTTAATCAGAAATTGCATCAAACATGAATGTCCGTCCCGTGGTTCCCCTACCCCTGCTTAAGCAATCGGCCTTGAACCAGAGACTTCTCTAAATGAGGTATGTTCCTGATCGAGGAAGAGAGGGTCCAAATAAGATGGATGGAAATCAGATCCATCTTCTTCGGACACTCCGCTCTAGCATCTTTTATGGATGAAGAAAAATACACCGACAAATCCATCAGCCGAAACAACAGAGGCTTCAGAAAGGAATGGATTTGAACGTTGGAGGGGAGGGGAATGAAAGAATAATATTTCATATAGGAAGAACCAGCTTCATGCAAGCGGTGTGCTAAATAGGGTGGATGGGCGAGGAAGCTCAAGTAAGTGATGAATCTGTTTAGGTGGCGGTTACAACGGTTTTTCCGTCATAAGAATAGGTGAATAGTACTCGGAACTATGTGTCCTATGGAAGCCAAGGAAGACTTTCATTGAATAAGAAAAGGTCATCGCGTTCCGCCTTAATGGCTTTCCCTCATGTAATACCTCTTATCTACATCAACCTCATAAGACAGACCTACTTCCTAAGGAAATCAATCACCACCTCTATCCTTAGCCGCTAACCATCTACTCTGTTTTCCGCTTCGGTGTATAGTCTACTCTCCATTCCATCAGTTCTTCTTTTTAGTAACCTATCGAGAGATGCACCTTCCCAATATATAGTTATCATAGTAAATACCTCAAAGAATATGATTACTTATCCCCAAGACTCAGCTGCTCTAGTACACATGCTAGTAATCATTGCTTTGACAGAGCGAACGAAGGACAAGGAAGTTGAACGAGTTTCCAAGAATGATCAAAAGGCGAACAAATCAGTGAATCGGTTCAATAACTGCATCAATTCCTTTTGTAATTCCCTTTCATCGGGACCACGTCGTGGACTTCTTTTTTCCAGTTAGAGTGACAATGGTCTAGATTAATGGGGAACTCAACAACTAGTTTAGTAGTTGTTTTTTATATTATTTTTGTATACTCAACATTAACATTTTATCGTTAGCGATTTGCTTCTATATTTCTCTTCAGATGACTTTATTTTAGATACCAGATGTTTTTCATTGTATTTCATCACTGAGTCTCAACAAGGGATCCAACTATTTCCCCTGAATCACTACCTTGCTTCGCTTTACATCATTTCCAATTATCCACAGAATTGTTCATAGGAGCTCCTATTATATTCTAATATTTCAGCCCCGATCGGTCTCTTCATTTGGACCACCCAAGAAGCAATTCAAGGCTTGAACATGGTTTCATTAAAAATATTCATCATCCCAATGTCACCCTACGAGACAGGTTCTCTTCTAATAGTGGAAATACTATAGATAGTCCCCCATGCACTAACTCCCTCACCAACGCTACATCTGCACACATAACATACGTCAATAAGCTTTATCTTCTAGCCTTCGATTGTATGATTTCCTGTATCGCTGTTGTTGAGCACTTGACAACAAAGAACTCTAGTCGATAGATGTCCATAGAAGGCAAGAGTTGACAAGATTAGATTGTCTCTTCTTACAGTACCCAACTATGGTTAGTAAATTATTAAAGGAGATGATCCATTCACTCCTTTGGACCCTTTCCTTTTAGATTTGTTCCCATGGTTCATGTAAATGAAGAAATATATCATATTTGAGGATTTGAGGCAATCCCAATTGCACAACATGACCATAGGTCTATGGGAACTGTTTCTCAGAGTGATGTCTAGTGTGGCATCCTTATAAAGGTATCTTAGGTCGGGGCACCTTTCTCTTTAACTGTCGGATATGAGTATAAAGTAGAAACAATTAATGTTAGTCAATCAAGAGCTCGACATAATGTGGGTCTGAAGGAGACTCTAGTTTAGCTGAGGGATTCGATTCAGTGAGGGTCGCCTTCCATCTTTTGTCTACACTCACCCCTGATTGTGTAATAGAAGCACATAAGAGTGGAATAAGTATGTGGTAGTTACTATGATACTATTCGCATCCCAACCTAATCTCTCAACCAATGTCGTACAGTATATGGCATGTCCACCATTTGGGATAAGTATTATATCAAGAAATAGACCATATTATTTTATCGGTCGTAGATGAATTTCAAACTTTCATTCCCAAATAAGATGACCATTGGTTTGTGTACATAGAAAATCCGCTCCCAATACACTGACCACTCCCATCATATGACTCATAGATTTTCATTAAATGTTCATGGGCTTCTGGGCCCCAGAAGCACCACTTTCAAACATATGTCGGGACCTTCGTCACATACCTATCACTTTTGAATCTCTATCCTCTGGTGAATCTTATCCGTAATTCACCTATTATAAAAATTGATGTGTGTTAATTATCAAGGGAAGGGAAACCAAGAAAGCTACCCTTTTCTATTACCAGAAAAATGATAAAAAAAATGCAGTCAACACTGAGGCAAGATTCGGTAAGGTGGAACATGAACAATAGGGGAACATTCTCCTTAGTGATAAGAGGTTCAAGTACCATTAGAGATGTTCAGACCCAGAGGTAGGTAGGTAGAAGGGAATATGATTAGCTAGTGTGATTTTCTTTCTGCTTCGTGTTCTGATTCTATTCATTTTTTGAACTCCCGCCTCATCTTCTTCAGCATATGTTGCTATAACAACATCATTTTTTCTGTTAGTTGTCACAAGATTGGGGGATCTTCTCCTGTTGAAGAAGACTGTCTATATAAAAATATTAATTAATAGTGGAGAATCCCTACTCGCTCTCAGTATTCAAATGGTACCCCTTCTTCCATGCTTTTGGCTCTTAGTTTATAAATACCTCTTCCTCTTCCTCCTCCTTTGTTCTGATTCATTTTTCAGTCTTTCATTCATTAGACCGACAAGAGTTTCCATAGTCGACATAGGAAAATACCATCGCTAGAATGAATGATGGATTGAGTGATTACCTAAGGTAGTAAGCATTACTACCTATTCCCTTTCGTCGAAAATTTTAGGAGAATAATGGTCAATCATCACCATCATATGAATATAATAAAAAGTAAATTACACTAGAAGTCTCTCTCCCTTTATGTCGAACACTCTTACCCATGGGAGAGATGCAACTTGTTTTTTCGAGTAGAACGACCATGTTTGGATGGAAATAGTGAAGAATAGGGGGTGATTTGGGAGTAGAACGGATGCTCTGTCATTCTTTTGAGAACAAGGCAGGGCTTTAGATTCCATAGGGGGGGGGGGAGAGTTCCCGATCCAGTATGAGAGGGATTCACACTCAATCTCTAGCTACGTCTGGTTGAATGAAAAAAGAGAGATTGGCCTTTTATTTTCGAATAGTGTCTATTAGAAAATAATATCTTGGGACTTCATCCCTTTTCTCTTTACAAAAAATGTAGGTGTTGTTATTTCGTGGTGGTAGCATGGTTTTGGAGGATTTCTCCCTAATATGGTGTGTGTCTGATCGAGATAGGACGCCTAACCATATGGTGTAACATTCTGACCATGGAAGGGTATTTGTCAGTGATGGTGAAATTTATTCTGAAATTCCAATCACCGCCTCAGTTGACTTAACTGCTTGAGCAGCCCGATCAATTATTCAATACAGGGAATTGGGAAGAGTTGGCCTTGTGCTCCAGCGATTCTAATATCATAAGGGACAAATGATCGGGAATATTATTGGGGTGAGTGATAAAGGCACATAGGATTCAAGATCTCTATAGACTTCCTAGGGAGGTGGGGCAGTGGTTCAGTGTTCCATCACATATCCCCCCTTGTATTCCTCTCTTGGGTGTTCAGTTTCTTATCATTATATCAATGCATCTACAATCATTCAGAGTAAAGGTTCACCCCCCACATATTAGATATGGTATCTAAAATTCAAGGGTTTCCCATCTAATACTTATTTACAAATGGTCCTAAAACAACTGTAAAATTCAGCTGGGAATATAGAAGTCATTTATATATGAAGTCTCCTACTGGACTATTAGATTAGAGTCGGGTACTCTTCCTATATAGTTCCTTCCTTGCCATCTCTCTGGGTCCTGCTGAGGGGAAGAGAAATGATTGGGCGGTAGAAGGAAGGTCCAGGATGGGGACTGGAAATCAACCTGAAAGGGGTGAAATGGGAATCCAGAGACAATATTCATTAGTTGTGCCTACTACATCACGGGGCTTGGCCTATCAACGAACGAACGAATAGGGGTGAGACATTATATTCTAATAGTTGAGATCAAATTCAAGGACTGGTGCGAAAGGAGGTCGAGAGCATGGATCAAGGTTATTGATCCGCTTGTTTGTAATCCTTGATGGATGGATGGGAAGAAGATTTCTTGTGTTTTGCCGACAGGCGCAAGTTTGGGACAAGGTAATATAGGTAGTAGAGTTTGATATATGCACCTTAGCATCGAAAGAGACAAGAGGTTGGGTTGGGCCAGTTGGTGCCAGCAGCCAGGAGAGAGAAAGAGATGGTTGGAAGGCCCTGGTAATGAATTGGTGGACTCACATCCCCATTGGTGAAGAGAAATGAGAAGGAGATGGCGCCTGCTCATTTTCTTCCATCCAGTTCAGGGAGACTGGTACTAATAAATATTGTCAATTTCAATGAAATGGATGGTTAGTTTAGGCCTGGGGAGGCATAACTGAGAGATTGATATGAAGAGGTTTCCTGAATTAATTCATATGTAACAGCGATTGGAATACGGGTTATCGACTTCTTGTTCTTTCTAGATAAAATAAATATAATTGATTCTCTTTATTGAGTAATACATCCTTTATATAATGAATCGGATTTGTATTACTACTTATTTGATTCAATTCCTATGACCGGTTCCTTCCTCCTGCAATGAGTCAGAATACCACCTTGGAAAACATTATATTCTAATAGTTCAGTCCGATTTGACTACACGGAGCATAAGACTAGATTCTGATATTATGGATTATAGGACTGAAAGATTCATGTACGAAGAGCATATGTATTACAATTATATGAATATAATTGAATTGATAGAAAAAAATAAATATATGGATGAGAAAGGGTGGGATCAATTGGTCGTGCCCTAGCATGGCTCACGAGGAGATTCGGTTGGATCTAGAAATGGGTTTTATAGTGAACGCAACGCCCTAAAGGAGTTATACAGGAGTTAGGTGTTAGTTGGCATATCACTCCACTTGTTGTTTTGGTTACTAACTCTCCCCCTTTATTAGTGGGAGTCTATCATAGGTCATTTTTCTTCCTTTTAAACTGAAGGCCTGTTGAAATACTGTTAGGACATCCTGCATCCATCTTGAGTGAAAAAGATAATGATGTGATAAAAAAACCAGGTGTAGCTCTTTTCAAATCTAGTAGTTATCGGTATTCTCAGCGAGGAAGCTAAGCTCTTGGGGTTTCATTGCTAGTAGTGGTACTTCATATGGTTTCTCCTTACCAGTGCTGTTGTTTTCCGGTTGTTGCTTTTTCCAAAGGGGTTGGGGAGGGAACAGTTCTACCAAGCAGGGCAAGCAAGGGGAATTGTAATCGAACTGAATCTATAAAGAAGGAAATCATGTACTGATTTAATTGAGCCATCCCTATCCCGATACCTGATGATACCCTTACCTTAACAGTGATACAATATAGGAAGAGAGAGATATTATTTCAAAGACGGGTACTTATATATATAGTGTTTAGCTCACGAAAAAATATTAACGACGATGTATTCATGGACAGATAGCCTGATCTAAAAGAAAAGCACTGTAAAAGTAGAGGAACTATAATGATATATATTGAATGTAATGGATTGATAAGTACAAGGAGTAGGGGAGGCTACTACAACTATGACAGATGGTTGACTAATGATCCTACCATTATAGATAGAAATTCTCTAACAGGAGATTTCCAGCCCATGTTATAACCACGCTACCTTCCTTTACCTTCCTATAAGCTGGATTAATAAGTCCTACAGACTGATTACCGGTATATGAATACTTAAGGGAATGACATAGAAGGAAAAACAGGTAAATTCTCAATTACAAATAAGAATTTAGGCACACCCTTTTCCACAGTTACAGAATCCTTTGTCGCAGATAACCGCTTTTACAAATTCACACAGATTACGCTTTTAAATCAATAGTTCACGCCTCTGATCTTTGGATTTAAGAAGATAAAACTTATGACTAAAGAAATAATGCCATACTGATGGAGAACCTAATCAAAATCTAGTGTCTACCTACTTGAAACTCTTGAACTAATGATTGGAATCATGATTGGAATCCTAGGATTCCCACTGGCAGAGTTCTCTCTCCATTTCTCGGATCTTAGACGATTTATGATACGAATTTCTTCTAATGTTTGATGAGTTTTAAATCATGATCCAATGACCGAAGTTTAGGAACAAAACCTAGTATCACAATCTGGTACAGTTAGATTACTCTTTAGAACCCTTATATATAAGTAGCAGATCAGTCATTTCTTTTAGCGGTTTCAGAATTCCTGACCCTAAATGGTCAGATCTAAAAGAACCTGCAAGAGCGTATTCTAAACATCCTCTCATCCCGTCTATAGAATGATATGATTAACCGAGAGTACATATGAAACCCTGAACTTCCCTATGGGTTTTATCTGAGACCTCATGAACCGTTCACATCGCTCTCTTCGGTTCAAGCTAACAAAGGCAATGATATGATGAAAGTTCGGATCGACTTCCTAGCATACAGAATACTGAATGGATTCCAAAGCCCCTCTATTTTAGCATAGACTAATGACACTGGTTCCTTGAGTATAATATAGGTTGTACCCCTTAACCTGCAATCTATTCCCACTTCTGGACACAACACTCGATACCTGCAACTGCTTTCGCTTATGGTAGTAGAAAAATGGGTGGACATGTATCTTCAGCCTCTGCTGCTGGTAGATTGACTGCTTTACTATGTATGGACCTGGGGCTGAAACTTAGGGTAGTCTATCAGAATGCCACCCTAGCTCTATCTCCCCTTACATGATCAAATAAGGAACCTACAAACCGATAAATATAGTTTTTATCTTCACCCCTATCCTGACTCTTTGGAAAGGGTTAGATATTTGAACCTTAACCTATTCGGGTCAGATCTTTAAGAACCTTGCCCTCCCTAAAGGGCTGATAATGAATATATATGGGTCTAGAACCTTTAGGTTTAGAGAAAAAGTGGTTATAGGAAATGGGATCCCCTAGGTTATTCCTTGAGGGCCAGAATAAGGCCAGTTAATAAAATATAAGGTCAGAACAGAAGAGATTCTACTTGTGATTCTAGATTTCTTCTTGCCTAGCAGCTCATCATCCTATCTGAGTTTCTAGTCAGAATCTAGGAAAGCAAATATAGGCCAGAATGGATAAGATTGGTAGCTAGGGGAAGAGGTAAGAAGAGAGGAATGAGTTTGTTATGATGTCTAGCAAGGACCCCTTCACTCACAAGGAGGGTCCTTGAGGGAAGAAAGAGAGATTCTATACCTAGCTAGAACTGATCGATATAATCTAGAGCCTAGTGTGCGCTAAAACTATAGTTCAGAACCCAATTCTTATGACACGATATTCGAGGAATGAAGTCACAAGACTCATATCATAATGAATGGTATTTTAGAACATAATCTACGATTTATGCATATTGATCTGTTCCCTTCCAGTAGTAGCTCCTCTAGTCGTTCATCAACTAGGTTGAACACGGAAAGAGCTCCACCTAAGTTCAAGTGGTTATTTTATTAGATCTATGATGATTACACAGAGTGGGTGGGGAGAAGCGGGAGGCAATTACCCCCCGAATGGATGGTGTCTGACCTTGTTCAGGTAATGATTTCCAACGATTGAATTGAGAGTCCTGGCTTTCTCGCAAGTGAATTTTATGATGTAATGGGAAATAGACAAAATGATTGGTTATTCCAGGATCTTTGTGACTTTAATGATTTGATAAAGTATGCCATCTATTATGAAGGGAGATTGTGTGGTTTTCTCCACAAATCCATGCCGACTTAGAGTACCGGAGTTGTCCAGTGAGCTACGCTAAACTAGTGCTCCCAATTGAGTTTGATGTTTGACCTGAACCACACAAACTAGTCCATGAATGAACTACCTTGCACTCCAAGATCCTTCTTTATTTGTTTATCAGCTACAGCTCACATCTATGTTTCCTATTGGAAATCGAGTTTTGGGTGTGTTCCTTGAAATTGGGTTGATGGTGGTTTATCTTCATTGGAAAATAGATACTGTCTTCCTGACCCTTTTGAAAGGGTAAGATCTTTGAACTCGGCTACTTCACCCTATTCAGTTTAGAAAGGTGCTGCTGATATATCAAGGGTTTAGAACTCGGCTACTTCACCCAATTCTGTTTGGTTGAGAAAGGGTTAGATCTTTTAGAACCATCTACCATTTCAATTTCCATGGATTTTGTGGGGGAATTTCATCAACATCGACTCTCTAGTTGTAAAACGAGTGAGTTGGGTGCGCAATCTAGATGGGGCTCGAGCAAACACATTCATCCACCTGTGTTGTACTATGCATAGTCTTCTAATGGAAGTTCATCCTCCAACTCAATAAAAATGGGTTTCAAGACTTCGCTAAACCACTGTGGATATATGATTGGCGACCACTCTAGTCCTAAGGTGGCCTCCTACCTTTGTTGTGACCGTCATGCACAGGGTACTCGTAGATCAGTTGGGTGCCCACATCCGTAAAATGATTGGCTCCATTGGGCAGCACAGTTTGGATCAAAAACCTTCCAAAACATTTTATCCTTTGTGTCAATACCTCAAAATATTGAGGGGCGGAGAGGCTCGACTGACTATAAGGAGAGATTATATAGAAGAGTACATGTTCTTGTTGTAGGCTATAGCTATTCTCATTTTCTGAACCCTGATATGATCTCAGTAATCTACATTAATAGTGTAGCCTCATTTCATCACCATTCGACAATGTTTGATTCTCCTATCTTTCAAAAAAGATACTTCATTGTGATCTCATTTGGCAGTACAACATCTTGGCCATAGGTTCAAGAAAATGGAATCACTCCGAGCGATAAACTGACAGATCTCATCCGGTTGATACCCCTTTTTCAAATGAAGAATTTTGAACCCCATGGGTCCACTACCATTGAATATGACGTTTTGTTTTATGTATTTTTCTCCGGTGCACGTTTTTCTTTTTTTTCAGTTGATCCCTTCCTTCTTCACCTCAATCATTGCATACAGACCTACACCTATCCCACTGTCTTGATCACCTTTCCCTGGGTATTTTGATTTGTAGAAGATAATTATAATATGGGTAGTAGGCATTCATGGAAAAGAGTTCCACATCTTCCTTACTCTAATGGCTTTGTCTGTATCGCCTTTTTCCGGTTCCTTCTTCTTCTACTTGAAATGAAACTAACTCTGAAAAGATCCCATGGGACTGACTGATACAGTGCTAGGGATAACATAGCCTGTTAGATGACTATAACCTTTTTGATTCACTAGAATTCGGAAAAGGGACTAATTTGCAATTGGTATAATATAGGTAGTAGACACTGGGATTCTTCATGTATTGTATCACTGGGATACATGAAGTATTCCAGGTCCTCCTTGATATAATATATGCAGTAGACCCTACCCTCTTATAATCTAGAGTATCCTGGAGGACCTGGGAATGACCACGTTTTACCTCTGGTCAGTCAGACCTGGTGAGTCTTCTGGCCCAGGTCAACTACCACCTCTGGACCTGGTGAGTTAACACACTATGAAATGGAGTACTTGGACCAAGAACCCCCTCTCATGGTCCCAACGGAAATATTGGAGTGTCCAACTCTCTATATAGGGAATTTACTAAAAAGCCACCTATTCCACCACAAAGTCAACTCCAATAGAGCAGAATGTTGTTAGAATTGGAATAACGGGGTTGGATTGTCATTATGTTTGCCCCACTAGTCTACCACCTATATTATACTGACGAAAGGCCAAATCTGATGTTTGACTACCATTTTTCTTGTACCATATTTTTATCGACTAATTCGTCTATCATGAATTCCCAATAAATCGTGATCGCCTCGAGTACATCGGTATTTCACTCCTAGTGCATATTTCAGTCTCCCACCTCAAATTAAAACATGTTGATGTTTGTTTGGCCATTCGCCTCCCCCTGCATGTGAGAAAACACTTACATTCTATTTCTCATACTCTATAATACGATCTTCATATTGGATGAATTTGGTTTTTTCGGTGAAACAGTAAGAACACGCGGGCATACTCCTTTCTTCTGGGGCGCATGTTCTGACGCTCTTGTCCTAGCATGGTTTGATTTTTCATTGTGTTGAGTTTGATGTCGCTTCTGAGTCAATTGGTTTCTTGTTGGAATTGGGAGCTCTGTTTCATTGTGAACCTATGAGCCTGATCCAAACCGACGACTTTCTTACCGCTTTCCAACCACTTGCACCTTTCTCTTTCACTTCCTGACTTTGGCCTCTTTCTAGCTAATGCAATGGAGGCCTGATATCTTTCCCCCTCCTATATTTATGTCCTAAAGGGCGTGACTCCCAATTCCTCCCTCTCTCTCTCACTATTCTGATAGGTTATAAACCCTTGATATATAAGTAGAACCTTTAGATTGAACTATATAGGGTCAGGTACCGTAGATCTGACCCTTTATAACCCTTAGATATAAAGCACCCGAGAAAAGGAACCCAATTTCGTCCATCCCAGTTGGCCCAGGCTCCCAGAGGTGTGGTTTTGGTTTTTTAGAAAATCATATGCTACCTACACCTTTTCTTACTACCGAGATACTTTTTCTCTAAACCTCTCTCTAATCTCCAAACCCATATTTTCTCTCTAAATATTTTTGCTGAGGTCGATAATCCCCTCATCAGGTTTCTCGGAGGCTTCTACCCCACCCTCCTGAAATCACTCCACTTCCATATCTGAGAAGTGTATGTAATGAATTGATTCCTAAAACAGTGTCAGTTATGGTCACACACTCGTTTTCACACATAGTTTTTGAACCTAATAGCAATCCGGTAACTCTTGCTCAAATAGTTGGGTATTATGGGGGTATTCTAGGTCAAAAGCTTCATCCGCCCTGGGGTTATTTGAGGATAACATCAATCTGTGACGGAGATACCGACATTGATGAATCAAACCTATAACAACATCTTAGTCAGCTAACCAACAATCACATGACTTTTACCTTTCATCCCCTCCACTTTAAACCCCTCTTGTTCAAGGTATGAAAATTTTGTGTTTCCATTGGCCTGTCCCTTTTCAACCCATGATAACTATTATGAAATATTGAATCCTCATTCTAATCTTGGTAGTCATCCACTTCGAATCGAATAGTCAGTCAATCCGTACCCCAGACTATGGAAATACCTACTAATCTACCTACATGGTGAATTTACTGGCTTCCCCACTACTAATGACGAACCCCTGGTATTCCCATCATTACACCAAAACTAGGTATTTACCTAGTATGGGGTTTAGATTGAGACTTTTGAAAATGATAATGAATAAAACCTCAAGGAAGGAACCAACAGGAAGGCTCGCAAAAGCAGGTGCGTACCAAGACATTCCACTTTCCTCGAACCATGATCAGTGGTCAATGCACTGAAATCCTAGCTCATATCCTTCCTTAGACATTATTGACATGGGACAAGTCGCTATGATTCACCACGATAGATTAACTAATCAATTCGAGCTAATTTACACATCCCACCTCGAACTCTCATTTAGCGCATCGAATTCAGAACTACTTATATTAATATATTACTCTTCTATTACAATTACAAAAAACTCTACACCAGATAGGACTATATTCAATCATTTGAAAAAGGGATGGAGGAGTATCCAAGGTGAGATGAAGGCGAACTGTTGGAGTATGTAAGCGGTTATAGCTTAGAGAATTGAATCATAACACCACAGAAAGAGACACTATGAACTACTTTCGTGGTCATATATGAACCCAATATAATTAGTATCTAAAAAATCAGCCTCTAGTTCTACTCACTATTAGTATTTCAGAAGAAGCTAAATAAGAGGGCCCTTACTCAACCGAAAAAAAGATTCGGTATTCAACTCTATATAGAAGAGTACCAACTTTAAATAGAAAGCGCAGATCGAGGATTGCCAATGATAAGGGACACTGCCTTATTATGGACATCCCAACTGACCTAGAAGAAGAATAGGTCAAGGACCTATAAATAGAAATATGTCTACATCACCACCAACAACAACTAAAGAAGCTATTTCTTACTAATGTGCATTCTACACAAGTACTAGAAATGATGGGATCTCTACAACTTGTTCCACAAAATCCAACTACTAGAAAGGCTGAAACTGACTCCAATCAGTCACCATGATCGGATACCATCGAGTTATCGTTTAACAATGTTCGATGTATAGGTACTCTTCTATATAGTGGACAATTCCCACTCATCCGCTGATGCTACTTTTCGTCTTTATTGAGGGGAACCACTCAGATTGAGTTTCAAGGATGGGATTAACGACACATTAGTTCCCTATTCCACCAACCAAATAGTACTGATATATATTGACCTTCCTCCATTCACTATTAATGAGAAAACCGTCATATAGGCTATTATAAGAGCCTATTGGGCAGTATTATCCCCACTACAATATTAGAGTACTAATGTCCCCAAAAGCTACTAAAAGTCCTAATCGAAGAGCCTTATATTCCAGTCCAGATCGAGGTGCCAAACAACAAACTAGATGATATCTTGAACTAAAAAACTGCTCTGAGTGGTTAGAAAAATATTGATGTTGATCAGTTCAAGTCCGCATTGAGGAGCCAACCACAAGAAAGCATGGTGAAGCATAAGCAATAGCTCTTTTTGGACCCAGGACAAAAACAAGATCAAGATATTGATTTGATTTGTAATCAAAGAGGAACTAACATTCTTTCCCTTCTGCCTTAGCTGGAACAGCAAAAAGAGTATATTACACATAGCAAATATTAAACTTTTCATTCCTCTTAGCCGTTGATTCCCTTCCCTTGAACCCTCATTTATCGTTCATCGTCGAACAAGACCTTGAACAGACATTATATCTATAATACGGTTCTCCAAGACGAGGGTGAATATCATACCTTCATTCTTGGTTGAATGGACTTTATATCAAGAATACCATTCAATGTCGTTGAAGACACTCTTCTATGTCCTGTTATTTCATTCGGCATTGTCGGTTGTTCTGAGAACTCTAGAAAAATTATAGTCGAGTGGACTGGTAATGATATATATTGGCTGCCCCCGAAAAGCCCAGATATTTGTACCTTTGATCACTAATCCAATATCTACTGGTCTGGCTACTAAATAAATAGTTTAGATAGTGTATTTTTTCTCCATCCCCTACCTACGCATGCCACACTCATTTAGGATACCTCTGAAAATTGATTTGTGAATCTCAATACCAATGACATATTTGGTATAATATAGGTAGTACATATCCTTAATCTCAAAACACCTTATGAGGAATGTATTCTTATCAAGAAACATGCTAGCAAGTAGTACGTCGTCAACATATAGGACTAGAAAGAGAAACTTTCAACCCAAGTACTCCATTTCACAATTTTTATGTATAAACACTGATCAACATAGTTTTCCTTAAACCCTTCTCACCTCTTGTAATTTGAGGTACCAATGACGGGAAGACTCGTCTGTATATAGATTTACATAACCTGCTCCCCATTTCCCTCTTGCGAGAAGATTCCAAGCTTTAACATTATATTATAAGAATATCTGACTTGACAACATTTAGATTCTGAGTGATAGAGCTCATAGATGCCAAAAATTTCAAAATCATCTGACTTAGCATCAGTATACACCTATCCCCTATGCCCTTTGCTATCGCCATATCGCCTGCAATCGAATTTAAGGGAGGGAATATATGGAAAGGCAAATTTAAGCATGAAAGCAAGTCAGTCTAACAATATATATCAGTAGCAGTGTCAGAGAGGGGGGATGCTCGGCAACTAGCTGTTTGGTGAGCCCATTAGTAGTAGGAAATCGGCACTAGAAATGTGATGGTCAATATGTGGCGGTAATGTGATGGAAATTACAAGCTATACCATCTACCCCATGAGCCTATCAGGTTGGTTGGTGGGGTTTTGGGTGCGATGAGTGGTATCGTTTAAGCCGGTATACTAGCAAAACTTGTTGGGTTAGGGTACTTGGAAGTGGTAATGGGAGGATAGGTAGATTTTGAATCTCTTCGAGCTGCGTTCAAGTACCATAGCGTGTTTGGGCAGGTTGGGATGAGAACGGTAGCTGTCACCCACTAAGAAGATAGGTGCAATGTTGGATTCTCGATTCGACCCACAACAGTAGCTGCTTGCGTCATCTACTTGAGTGCGCATACGATGAGAAGTGTGAAACCTAGCATGAGGGCAGTGGAAATGAAACTAGTCATGGAATGGAATGGAATAAAAAGTAGCAGAAAAGGAAGTGCAAAAAGAGTTGTGTGAAAGCAATCATTAATGACTGGTATATGGGGATAGTGGAGTACGAGGAGCTCAAACGACTTTGGCGGGAAATGTTGAAATGATAGGGAGCCGGGTTTTATCGAGTGGTAATGAGATGGGTCCTATTCACATTCGGATTTGGTTCACATATATCGAGCCAAAGACGAATTTCAGAATTTTCATGGTTGAAGTCGCCTTTGAGAGTGGTGTTTCCCGAATTAAGCCCAGGCCCATGCGGTGCATAAGGAACCATTTTCCTAGTAGCAATATTGTCGTTCCCCTAACCGTCTGATAATATATATGTATATTTTAATTCATATTCTGGGTACTAGACAAGCGGTAGTATGGGAAGTGGTCGTGTGATTTGCAGAGCACCAAATGTGATTACTAGAATACTGATCCTACTATACTCATGTTGTCTGGGGATTCAAAATAACATCTACGCTAAACGAGCCACTGCTGTGGCTAGTGCTGGAATGAATTGTTGGATAGTGAATGAAATGATCCATGAGGTTTATTCATGGGACTAGTGAACGAGCTTGAGCTTGGTGGAATGGGTACTATTAGAGTAGAGTCAGGTACTTTTTATATATAGTCTAGCATCAAAACTGGACTAGTGAGATGTAAAATGAAGTCATATAGACCCCATTCTCATGTAAAACTATATAATACTAGTGTGATAGCTCAAGAACCTGCTAACAATATATATCAGTACCAGCGGCACTGCGACCTGCTACTTATGCGATTGGTCGACTACTGCTACTCTACTCGCACCACTGGGATCAAGATACAGCGACTGCAATTAAGTTGGCCTGGCAGTACTAGCGGTAACCATATGCCTACTTGGCCATAGAGACTAGGGATCGAGTCCAAAGGAATATTTAGTTCTGTCATCAAGGGGGTGGAAGAACAAGTCAAGTGACCCTCGACAATGGAGTGGTTTGTGGGTCCGAGTCACCCATCTATAACCCTCAATTCCATATAGGTACAATACCGAGTTTACTGTCTCACCGTATTCAAATCAGGATCATGCACCTCGTGGACCAGGGGGGTTCGGCCATATTTATCCATGAATTCGGCATCCGTGTCCCATCGGTGGTGCAAAGGGAAGGAAATTGATAAATCTCCAGTCACTTGATGTTGTGGTGTTGATGGTGCTGGAACAATCGATACTGCTGGAGTGGTGCTACTATTACAATTGAGTCGATGGTTTGACCCCAGATTCCCCATTTGAAGTCGACTGGCTAGCTCGACTATTAGAATATAATGGCGGGGATGGCATCATAGTGTCCAACTAGGTCCCTTAGTTGGAGGTCATTTCATAGACACTCGTATCCACCCATTGTCGTAGCTCATTGAAAAGTGAGTAACCCCAACCTCCTGGTACTGATATATTTTGTCAATAGTTTAAAGGCATTTTTGCATCGACTCGCTGCACTAGAGGAATGACAACTCAATAATTGTTCTTGCTGGACACGGAGACATCAGACAATAACAAAAGAACTCCACCCTCACAGCCTGCATTTTGAATTAGCATCGTTTCTATTAGAAATGCATCGACCACCTGTGCCAGCCCCGAGGAAGCAGCAGAAGAGAGTCATTTTTCAATTTCTTGTTTCATATAGTTGTTGATGCATTGGTTCAAGAATTGAAAAATGGCATCACATTGTTGTTGGATTCGAACCTCCATTGATTTAGTGAAAAACTGACCATTCCATCTCAGGAACAAATAGATGCAAGATGCCCCCGGAGCGACTATGCTCTCCCCATTGACAATTGAGATCTACTTTGAACTTGAATCCATAATTTTCATCGGGCACCAAGCCACTCGACTGTGCATTTCCTTGCTTTGAATTGGACATATCCATATCCATATACCCCAAAACCCACGGTCGCTCTGAAACATCAACAATCTCAATCACCCATGTGGAACACATCCACCAGAACCATCATCTCAATAGGAAACTTGGAGGATTTTCATGTTGGTAGAGTCAGTCTCAGTCAGTATCAGTAGGAGGGACCCTTTTGGGGTTTCGTTTGCCGATATCACTGGTTTGATCCTCACCATGAGCCACCCGAATCGGACAAGGGGACTTTGAGTTCCGGGTGCTCCAGGCTACTATCATTATATGTCAGTATAATCTATCCATGTACACTTTTATATAGTCTATAGGAGGACCACTATAGGCACCACTATAGGAACCTTTTTGGTGCCTATAGTTGTCCGACTATATTATACCGAGATGTAACGACCAGGATCTACTACCTATATTATACGAAGGTTTTCACTCCACTCCTTTTTTCCCAGTGGTTCTAGTGCCCAGGTGGACACACCAGGGGAATGGTGTTGGTGATCTCATTGAATGGCCAATACATTCGAGACCATCCATGTAACCGTTGCTTGACACATGGCCTTCGGAAACCCCCAAAGTCATGCAATTTGAATGGCCAACCCTTCGGGCCTATCATTCGAGTGGCGATGAAGGGTGAGAGAGTTGGATTTTTGAAGGGCCAATGGAAACATCGCTATCACCTTTCCCATCACATGTTTTTTCATCTCTCTACCAACCTTCTCCACTCCATTGCCAACATACCAATCAGACCACTATAGGCACCAGTATAGGCACCTTTTTTGGTGCCTATAGTGGTGACTGTAGTGGTACCTATATTGGTCTGACCTGAATGCCTCTCATGAACCCTCAATCCACTGAAAATCAATGAATAGGTGAAAGCATGCCAGACCGTATCGAGAACGAACTGGAGAGATAGACCACCCATTGAAATAAATTTTTTTATTTAATCACAAATATAATTGAAATAAAATTCATTTAAATAACCTATATTAATAAAATAACATGATTTTCATCTTTCATTCACTTATTTTAATTGTAATACAACTATTACATATTCATGAGATCATGAATGTTATTGAAAACAGAAAACTATATTTTATTAATTCACTCAAAGATATTGAATTTTAGAAAATTCATAGAATTTCACCCTATCATAATTGTTATGTGCTGATATGAAATACATTTTTTATTTTATAGAAACAATTTATTAAATTTTTAAATTTTCATATTTCAATAATTTATTAATTATTGAAAACATACATTTTTAGGACATAATATACTTTATGACTAAGAAAAAAATTACCTAGAATGTTATAAAATTAAATTATAATTTATATTTAAATAAAAAACATTTTATATTACTATTTATGGAAATTAACATATATTTAAAATAACATTTGAAATATAATATTCTCTATATATAAAATTATATTTTCATTGTTTAAATAATTTATTTATCATATTCATATTATATTTATATATATCATGTTTAATAAAGTAATAATGAAAGAGGGATTTCAGAAATTATTTATAAATTTAAATCTAGAAATTTAAACATTTACAATACAAATATATTAATACATAACCCCTTACCACAGTGATATATGGCATAATGGTAAGGTATGTTATGGTGTTACTTTCATGGGGTGGTCCAACTAACATTGATCTAGAAGTAAACTCTTCTAACAAAAACTTATCCTGTCATATATTCTTCTGGAGCCGTACTTGTGGATGCATTGAATGGGATTGGAAATGGGAGAACTCTAATTTTGCAACTTTTGTCCCTAGATTAGATAAATGTGATTCAAAAGGCATGGTCCTATTGGTCGAGTACATTACATCTCCATTCTTCATCAATTATCTCTTATCATTAACCTTTTTATACACAAAATATAATTGTAACACCATTACCTATAATCATAATACCCAATGGTCATATTGATCAATGAACATATTGACCATTGTTTGGTTACTATTATATCATAATAAGTACTTTTCCCAATATACCATATAAATTATACATAATTAGAACAATTTATCCTTCTCTATTACACATCAAATGGTTGTACACATTCATGGATAATATCTAACATATTAATAGAAATCATATTTTTCTACTAATTTTGTTGTTGGAGAAATTATTGTTATATAATTCATTCATGTGGAGTTTAGAGTAGTGTATATATATTTGTTTTTTTATTTAAAACATGGTATTTTTTATATCATTTATAGTGAATATTATTTCATGATATGTAATTAAATGAAAAATTCGTACAATGTTATTCTATTGTAAATGGGGTAATTTCTCTTTCATCACTTTTAATAAACTTTGATGCTTCTTCAAACTTATGATTTCCAAAAAATTTATTTTTGAGTTATGTTGTATTTCTACTCAACACTTATTCCCTATAATAATGAATTTGTATTGGTTCTTATAAAATATTGTTTGACATGTTTCATTTCAACAATATTTGATTCTAATATTTATATTTGTTTTGATATATAATATTTTAATTAGAACACATGAATTATTTCATTGAAATTGGAAAGATTTGGGGGTAGTGATAACCTATAAGAATGATATCCAAAATGAGTCTAAATCTTAAATTGGATAATATAACATAGAAAATTTTCCCACTTATTTAAACATCCAATTACACTATAACATGAAGATATTGTATGTAATACATTGTCCATAACATTAAACTCTGAGTACATCCTTCAATTATCAGCATAACTCTCTTTTCAACTCTAATAAATTTGTTACATTTTCTTATCACACATATCATATCCATAATTTTATTAAAAATATATGGTCCCAATATTATTTATTCATTAAATTTATATAAGCATCAATTAGATTTTCATATATTCTAATATAGTTCATTATAAGGATTTATTTGAATAATTGATTGAAAATTGATAATATAAATTAATTAAATAAATGTATTCTTTGGATCCCATATCTCATCAAAATTTCATTTTATAACCCTTATGTATTCCAATATTTTTATAGTCCTCTTAAACTACCCATCTATTTAAGGATTATTAGTTGTTCCAAGGTATACATCAATATAAATTATAATTTGATGTATACTCCAAATCATAGAAGTAAATGTTGAATCATGGTCTAAAACATTGGGGAATTATACCACAAGACATCAAAGCACTTCTTGGATACACATAAGATAATGTTATTCATGGAAGGAATCCCCACACATAGTGATAAAATGGGGAAATTTTGTAATCTATCAATTATTACCCATATTGAATTGATTCCATATGATGTATTAGGAATGACAATGAAAAAGTATAATTTCATAATAAACCACATTCATATCTATCTGATTTGGGGATATATTAATACATTGGTCGTTCTCTCTCCATCTTCACTTACTGACATACAAAAAATGTTATTGTATAATCAGAAGTCTCTATTTGTTAGTTATCCTAATAATAATGATCTCGTAGACCTATTAACATTTTCTTTATTCAAGGATGTGTAGAGAATTTTATTTTTGTGATCTCTATAATTAGATATTTATTTAACTATATATTATATGTGGTATATATAACTATAACAAAACTTGGTACACCATTTTTATCGACATTGAACAGAAGAAACATCCTTTTTATAAGATTATTTATTCAATTTTATTTTTGGATAATCATATTATTTAGTCATGGTCTTATCTTGTAATCCTGGTTGTGAAGTAAATTGGGATATTATTGTTGATATTCTACCCCTTATTAATTCCATGCCTATATATACCTATTCCTTGAACAATTGATATACTTCAATTCTCATCATTTCTTCCACATTGGCTGTTCATTCCTATAGAACACATCATCAACTTCTTTTTTATTTTTGGGTGATTACTAATAAAATATCATTATACTTTTGAATAATTGACTATTTCATTTTAACATATTTAGTTCATTTTGATTGAATATATATTAATTATACTTTTGTGGCTAGTTCATATATCAAACCTCTCCAAACAATTATAATGAGGATATATTGTTAACTCAATGAAAACATCCACTAACTCCAAGTAATGGGTATGATAATTATTTCATGTGAATTCAAATTTATTGATGAATAGGTAATTATTAATCAATTTTAATGATTACAAATCCAACAATTTTCAATGACGCACCACTATAAATGAAACAATTCCACTTATTAGTGGGAAAGATTTGAACAAGTTCTCATACCAACTTGTTCTTCTATTCTTGAATACATTATTAACAACCATTTAACCATAGTATTTTAACTTCTATTCCAGTAAACATGGATATTAGATTATAATATTATGATTTTTTAGAAACATCATATAGTATTCTTATAAAACATGGAAACTATGAATATCAGTTATTGTTGTTGGTTGATGACACACCTCTATAGCCATTGTATTTACTAGATCAACTGAGATTCCATAATAAGTAACAATGGGTTAGTAAAATTTTATTTTTTTAACCAAAACTATCATGTACTAAATTTTCCAAAATGATTCAACTATATCATTTTTTGTAACATGACTATTATATGATCCTCATATTCCCCAAAAAAATTGGTAAGATATATTAATATCATCAATAAATACCACCAAAATATTATCATGGTGGCCTCTCAAGTCACTATTAATAAAATCCATTAATAAGTAAGATGAATTTGTCAAGTCTATGGGAATAAAAAGAAACTCAAAACATCCATGTCTTTTTTATAAGTACGTAATTAGGATATTTTTATCAACACCCTCAATTGATGATAGTTTGATCGGAGATCAATCATAGAGATGAATTGGGCCCCATGAAACTCGTCAAATAAATCCCAAATCCTTGAATATGTTTTTTTATAATCACTATAACATCATTTAGGTCTCTATAATAAATCTATAAACACATTTAGGAATCCATATTCTTTATAAATATATCATGTTCTCCCAAAGGAGACTCTCTTGGTAGGAAAAAATACTTCTCCAAATTTTATTGATGTTAATTATTTGATTCTATAATTTAAACATATGGAATTCTATATCAGGTATTTGATATTATCATGGAACCGAGAATTAATTTAATTTAGAAATCTAAATTCACTTTTAGGGGGGGTCTAGGTAATTATTTTCGAAATAAATAAATGTATTCCCAAAAACATGGGAACATCCCGTATGATTATATTTTTATGTCTTTCCCATTTTAAAAAAATCATTTCTTGAAGGGTGAAAATAAAGGGAGACTATTTATAAGCCTCAATTTGGGATATCTGTCTAATAAAGGTAATTATATATTCCCTTAAGGAATAATTTAAATTTCCTAATTATATAATTTATCTTGGAACTATTGTTTTACTGACAATCAATTCTTTTTAATAGGCGATTTTGAACCATTTGAATGAAAACTAGGATTGTGGTGAGATTATACACAAAAATATTAATAAGAGATGACCTATATATCATTAATGTTATAAATAGTTTGATAAGAAGTCTTAACTAAAAATTCTTCCACAAGAATAATGAGGTTCAACTTTGTATCATTGTAAAAATTAATGATATAAAAGAATATAAAAAACCAAAATCAAACAATGTAATTGAAAAATTTGAGATCAAAATTTGCACAACTACAACTAAATAATTTATAATATATATATAAACCATCATAAATTAAATAGAAGACCTTTATTTATTCTATTATACTATAGATGATGACAGTTTCCCCCTATTATCTTCTACTTTGGATTGTGATTTGAAAAATGTACATTATCCACACACTTGAAGAAATGTACAGTAGGTTGAACATTAAATGGCTTTCCTTATTCCTTAGCATTAATATGTTGAGTATTTATATCTCCATGATTTTTTTGATCAATATGGTCATCTCATCCAAAAAATTACACTTTATACCTCTTTGTAGACAATTTTTAGAAGTCTTCTTTAAATAATTTTTGATATGTGTAGTTGTTGTTTCATCCCTTATATTTTATGATGAAATTATTTAAAAAAATTCTTTATCCACCACAAAATATAATTTTTTCCACAAAACCCCTATGAATACCCGAATTTTATTTACACTTTGTGAGAACATGAATCTATATCCCCTTCACTCCAAAAGTCTTAGAATGAAATAGATTTCTATACATGTGGTTTGGATCCACTTAATAATCAATAATTCTTCCCATATGAATCACTGAAAATTATTGAAGTGCATAAAAAGATAATTTATATGGTTATCCCATAACATCCCACTAATTAATTTTCATTTTTTTCAATTAAATTATCATCTTTTAAATTTTTTTTAAAGGCAGTGAGAAAAATACATTTTTAAGATGACTTTTTGAATCCTTCCCACTACATAGAATCCACATAATTCATAGGATTTATGTTTCGGATCAGTTTCCACTAATAATCATCTTATACCTATAAGAGTTGTTAAAATAATATAATGTTATATTTCATTGAACAATAGAGAGAAATATATATTCTCTAAAATATAATCCAGTTATAATGTGATCACTGGATTGGAGGTTGCTTTAAAAATAAGTTATTGATAACCCCTGAAGGATTCATCTTCCAGTTTTTTCATCCTTTATAAATCCATAACTTTTATATGGTTTATGTTGTTATTCATGGAATTATATAACTGATTCCTCATCATTAAAATTAATTTTTCAACACTAGATCCCTATAAATTTAAAATAACAATGTTTCATTTTCCATTGAATCTATTAATTACCTGAGTATTTCTATTTAATTTATTTTTTCCATAAATAATAAAGCCCAATTGAAGAAATTATAACTATTTTATATCTTACAATATTATTTTTAAATAAAATTTTAATCAAATTTTTTTATAAAATTGAGCTCCAACGATGTTTTACATCAATCATAATTAAATAACATTATCTATATATATCCTTTATAATGGTTCAACAAAATCATATTATTAACCGAAACACATCCCTTGGGACTGTAACACTTGGTTTACAACATGTATTTATTTATAATTCATATGTTCGAGGTTGAGTTAATATCATTGCATCCCCTATGATTTTATTACCACTATGTCCATCTATTAGAGAGACACAACAACCTGTGGCATCCAGTCATTTTATTCGTTACTTGGAAACCACTCATTTTATATTTTATGAGGGTTTTAGAAGATTTTACTATATATAATCTTATGCATAGATATTATCGAAAAGTTTATGTTCCAAATTTCTGAAAATAACTAATCTATTCAATTTATACCTTGTATGGTGAACGTATATTTTCATAAAACTATTTTTAATAAAATTTATTAACAAAATATTAAATTAACATCTTTGAAAAATATTGTTATGTAATTTTACATGGATTCTAGGTACTTAAATAATGATGTATACAAAAACTAAATAAAAATAATATTTTTTTAATCAAATTTAGAAATAATTTATGATTCCATCCAAGGTCATGATACTAAAAGTGATTTCATCAAGACACAAATCGACAGAAAAGTGTGAGAATAAATCCTACTAAGGTATAATGAAATGAAATGGATTATGGGAGATCATAAAAAATAATAAAAATTCCATGAATTTATGTAAAAATAATTCAATAAGATATATAACATGGATATATTGATATAACATTAAAATTATACATTCATAAAGAAATTATAAATGATCATCTCCAATGTGTCATAAAACATATTACCAATATAATTTACCAGGATTTCATAAAAATCCATCTATAGAGATAATTTATTTATTACATGAATTAATGTGATATGAAGGTGACCCCATTATATATCCTAATTCTCATGTTCTACATAGATAATAAATCCAAATAAATATTTTCATCAATAACCCATGAAAAATATTGAATGAGTTTCATATAAAATTATTTTGTATAGAAGTGTGTAAACACATGAAAATTAATTAATTTTCAAGCAATGATAATGGTACATGGGTATAATACATGTAAATACTGAATAAATGAAGTATAAATACATAAATATGAATAATATTGAATAAAACGAGGGTTGGGTATTTATAATAATAAAGGAGACGTTTAGAAAATAAAGTGCTGATTTTAGTAGCCTATGGGGCATACAATGTCTTTTATAGAAAAATATCAATATTGGAAAATTTGTGAATCTCTTAGTCAAAACAATATGTTAATATTAATGGATTGATAATTATTTATTGAGAACATTAAAAATTTTAATTTATAAAACTAACTATAAAGGTTGATCTTTGATAAAATGGAAGAGTAAGATATTCCCATGCATTGTGTGATAGATGCATAGAGATTGTTGGGGGTTATGTAGATCCATTGAAACTTCATATAAAGGACTAAGAGTTAAAAATAGGGTAAAATTAATTTCAATGTGTTGTGAGTGAATTCAATGTGGTGGAGAAGAATTATTTATATCCAAATGAGGGAATTCATTTCAAACTATAAATTTTGGCATTGGAATTCTAGGATGTGGAAGATGAAAAACTAATATCTTAACCATGGTTTTAACTCATGGATTTGGATATTCATTGAATGTATTTTTTTTATCTACAAAAGATCCAAAATCAAATTTTTAAAATTACATTTTGAATTTGAAATTAATATCTACCTAAAATAATATTTTCAATTAAAAAGATACATTTTAGATTTTAGTGTGTTATTTATTGATTTGTAAATTCTTGTTCATTAATTTAAATAAATTATTTAAATAATATAACTTCTTCTTTATCATTTTTATAATTATTATAATTATTATATGATTATTAAATATTTATGAATCTGTATGCCATTCCAAAAACCCAAAATTATAATTTTCACGGAAAAATAATGTACTGTAGAAAATTTTAAAAAGATCACCCTCACCTAAATTCATCATATTAAATTTAAATATATTTTTTATTTTATACAAATAATTTTATAATTATGATAATTTAATATTTTATATAAAAATAATCTTTTCATGAAAAGTAATAGTTTTTATCACATAATTTACTATATAACCCTTATAAAAATTACAAAAAGCATTAAAATTATATATTATCATTTATATTAAATAATTTTTTTATTAGAATATTTTATAAATGTTATTTTTTAAAAATATTAATTTGAAATTAATATTTTATAAAAATACAATTATTTTTTTCTTGTATCAAAAATTAATTTATCATTTCCATTTTATAATTATACATTTATTAATAAATAAATTAATAATTAAAAGTAGATTAAATAAATCGCTATTTAATTAATAAAAAGAACATTTCCACTTGATAATTCTAAGGCCAAGATATTTATCCTCTTATTACACGACCATATTCCCTAATTTTAAGGTTTTACATGGGGGTTTATTCTTGTGGTGTCTCAACTATCATTGATCTAATAGTGAACACAGGAAAGTTGAACTTCTCCTATAGTCAATTCTTCTAAATCCATAGTTATTATATTCTACATGGTCTTGGTCATCAGGGAACCGTAGTGATTCTACCTTCCCACTAAGTTAGAATAAATGGACTTTAAATGGAATGATAGAATTGGTTGAGGCCATTGATAAACCATATGTCATTAACTATCTATTATAATTACACATTATATACACTAATAATAGTAGTAACAATAGTTCAAACATTTAAAACTCTTAGAGGTCGTATAATCCAATGGTAATATTAAAGAATAGTAAGACCCTAATAGTATCTATTCACATTATACCACATGTATAATCTAAATCCATCGTACATAAAAATTCATTACATCCCATACTATGTTTGTACACTTCCAATGATAATGTCTATCATTTTACCAAATATTCAAATTCATTTTACAAATTTTTTGCATGACTGGTCATCATTGGATAATTAAATCTTATGGAGTTTACAATATTGTTTGTATTATTCTATTCATTCACCTCGATGTATTATTTCTTATTTTTATGGTGAAAACAAGTTCATAATATATAATTAAATGGAAATTTACTTATATAAATTTTTATTTCATAAAATATACACTGGAAAACCAAAGTGATTTTATTATAAAAGAAGTTATTGAGTCATTATGTTACCTCATGAGTTGAATAGATCAGTCTGGGTCATTTAGATTATAATCATTAATAACCACCTTCTTGTGTCCCATATTTGTTTCATTATTGTTTTTTTAAAAGAATAGTATATTTTTTTTTCATATATATATGAATGGTCATAAAATAAATTTAGTATAATTAAATTTTATAATACCATCATTGGATATACATATTCCATAACATCCTATTTATCATTTTCATGGTATTCCAATGCACGGGGAAATATTAGGAAGTCCTCAGTTAGAGCTCCTTGTTGTTCTATTTTTTTAGGGTGAATTTTTTACATGTTCACATATGATATCCTAAAACCATTCACTAGCTCATGGAGACCATGAATTCAGAATATGATTTAGGGTTGGATGGTTAGAGTGAAAATTTAGGTGAAAACCCTCACCAGTTCTTCATAATATGGTGTCAAACACCGATTATAATCATGGTGATGATCATATATATGAAAATGGACCACCACATCACAATATGTGGAATTGGATGTGTTCTTGTACACTACTTTTATTCTCTAGACTTTGTGTCACCGTGGGTGATAATAATATTCCATTTGAAATAATGATTTTCTTTGGAATGTTTTAATACCAATAATAGTTATTGGATGATCCCAAGAGGTGTGTTGAGATATTCCAAGATTTGGAGTGAATTTGTACTTAGTTAATGGTGGAACGATTAATGCTTGAGGTCTACCAAACCATGAACAACCCGTCAGGCTATTCTAAAAAAAACCAGTGGCATTCATACAGTTAGAACTGGTTCGAAAAAATAATGTACCCAAATTAGGCATAACAAAGAAGGATTTTTACTCATTTTACTCCATTTTCCAAAATTATGATTAATTATGATTATTTTTTATCGAACAAGTACATTAATTTTGGGGTTTAATAATTTTATAATAAAAATTAGAAATATTTTCATAACTTTTTGTCATTAAATTTTTCTTTCAAAAACCTGTTTTGGGTAGTTAAGTGGTTTCTATGAATGTTTTATGTTCTCTATAACAAATTATTTTGGGTAATGACGTTTTTCATGAATTTGAATTCATGGTTTTTAAAATCAATGGAATTTGTGAAATGGATTAAGGGTCATTCTAGTTTCCAAATAGTTGATGATTTTAGATAATGTGGGTTTATGTGGAAATTATATTTCTATAATTGGGTCCCATTATCATGTTTTTTTAAATATTATTGTCATTTTTTAAATAAAACCACAAAGGGGATTTTTGTGAAACTAAATTTTGTTTCAAAATGGAGAGAAGGACTTGTTCGTTGATTTTAAAATAATATTGTAATCATTGTATTTATTATTTTTCTTTATTTAACTTGTGATTTTATATTCCTTGTTTTGAGTTTTTTGTTGGATTGATTAAATGTTTTATTTGGTGGTGTTTTTATGGTTACTTAGAAAAAGGTATCAACAAGTTAACGATGTAATATTAGGGGTATCCATTCTACTAATCATGATATATCCTTCTAATTATTTTGACTCATCCTAGAATCATGATGTATTGGCATGGATATGTTATTATTCAATAATGGATCATGAATGGTAGTTTATAAATTTTAATCGTCTAGTTTTTTTTACCAAGGATCCTATGAGGTGATATACAAGATAACTATGGTTTTTGAGATCATAGAGTCATTAAGAACTCTGTGAACATCTTGGGTGGGATTTGCTACAACTTTATTAAATGTATTTATCTTCTACTAGTTGAATCATGATATCCATACTTGACCATTTTAGTAATTATAATGGGCTCATTTAAATTCCGAATGCATCCTATAGTTTTATCACATGGTATTATGAATTTTTAATGGTATATAAATTTCATTATTCGAGAGGGTGACAATTCAGTAATATTTTATATTGAACATTTCTATGTATTTGTTACATTATCCCTTATTTTCTACATTAATGAATCAATGATTTATTTTTTACTTCTATATAGGACTCATTTTATAATTAATTTTTAGTATGGAAACTTTTTACACAGGATGGTTTTCTCTTGTCTACTGCGAGTAGATGTGTCCTGGTTAGTTCAAAGAGTAATCCAGTAGTGTCGTACTAGTGTGGGAAGTCTATACACATTATGCCCACTTGTTCAAAAACTACAATTTATTTTTTTCAAGGAATAAATCTCTTTCACATCCATAGGTTTTTTACATTGAAATAATTTCAGATGAATATGTATCAATAAAAATTAATCCGATAAGTGTTATTTTCTAATTTCTTCTATAATGTTGTTGTAATATATTATTTTGAGAGAGATATATTTTAAAAATTAAATAGTAATAAATTAATCCACCTATTTTGAACACCTCATAGAACATATTATAATGGAAGAAAAAATAATTTGTATATTTCTTCATATATTTTTTGTTTTTCAGGCCACAATATTTTTTTGGTTGTGTTGTTTTGAATAATATAAATAATGGATCCTAGTTTTTTGATAGATTATTGTGGGATTACTCGAGCATGGGATATGCTAATTTGAATACTATCCAATTTTTAGTGTATACTATGAAATCTATAGTGTTATGTTTTTCTTGAGGGTGGCTGTTCCACAAGATTGAAATCATTTTCCCTAAATCCAGTTTCATTAATTCATGCCAAAGACATATAATTTCTGTTTTTTAATTTTTTAGGTGTTTCAATATATTTTATGGTTTTTATTATATTGGTGATATGTTATACTAAAATGTTTTGGTGTTTCCCAAGGATGTGATTAATTGTGGTGTTTTGAGCTTGTTATTTATAACGAAAATAATCTTGAGTTTTCCTTTGGTGAGCAACAGAGGAATGTATTCTTTCTTGATGAAAATTATATTAGTTTTTATTATATGTGGATACACCACTTTACAGAAATTCTAAATTGCGGGGAGACTTAAATCTATTCTTCATGTACATCATACATTTATGGGGGATGTCTCAAAGGATGTTTTTTGGTTGTGTCATTTCCTATAGCTCCTATGATCCCAAATGAACAATAGGTGTTTTGGTTGTTTTGTTCTTTAGTATGTTTCAAGAATTAGAATGGATGTGTGGTTTTTTATTTTTGAATTTATTTATAGTTCCTGAACTCAATGTATATCATGGGAGTTAATATCCAACAAAATATTTTTAAGGAATCATATTTTATGGTTTATAGCACTTTTTTATTTCATAAATTGGTTTCAGTAGTTTTCCCAAGTAGGAGATTCTCATATATAAAATTCATGGTTTATACTCTAAAATGATATCCCCATGACATGGTCTAATCATTTGATGAGTCTTTCATGACTATTATTTTGAAACTCATTCTTGAATAGATCATGATGATAGTAATTGAAATTGTGAGTAGAATAATGATTAAAAAAATACAAGTTTATTTATAATATTCATTTGGTAAATTTATCATTTTTAGATTGGGTCATCCCATGTATATTTTTTTTGGATTTATATAAATAATACAATGGAAAATGGAATAGGAGCATAGTTTGGAAAACTATGCAGTAGAAACAGTATGACATGTGTAGTGGACACCGAATGATCCCCGCACAATTTAGTAAATTGTGTGAGCAAACAATGCAGTCGACAATGTCCAAATTTGAACTTGTCATATGTTTTCCTCACCTGGTTTCCCAAATAGTTCACATAATCTATGTTCCCATAAAAAAATTAAAAAGAAACTGAAGCCTTCTATCTAGGACTATGACATCTTTGAACCCTCACTCTTAACAATGGTGCAGAAAACACTATATTTTTTCAAAATGATAAAATTATAACCATCACTTGAAAAATATATTTTTAGGATTTCCATAGTGGTCAATAATTTTCATAAATCGGTTTTATTTCTTATTAGAAGAATATTATTTTTGAAATATTATGATCCACTTCAAAATTTACTAGTAAATTATCTATGGAAACATGGACCCATAAATAACATGTTCGTAAGTATCTCCCTTCGAGTTCTTCAAAACAACTTCCATCTTAGGAATTTAATACAATATACATTTCATAATAACATGTGGAATTAAAATGAATGTAAGGGTTGGATATAATTATTAGTATGGGTAAACAAGGGATATAACAATGATAACATAAACATAACATGATCATAAGGGTATGAAAACATGAGAGTGAAATTTTAAAACTATACCCAACATATTAGATATTGTAATATTGGATCATGGAATAAATCTTTTTAGTTCATAAGAAACGAATAATAAATAAATATATGAACATGGTCCATTAGAACATAGCGTTAGAATAATTCATGGAATTGTGTCACACACATAATCAAAGAAAATAATTTACATGGTAGTCAATGATTATTTACATGGAAATCAAAGAGGAATTTGTTCACCCCCCCAAACCTTCATAATAATCAAATTTCACTTCCACTAATATCATAGTTGACAAATTACATTATAAAACAAGGATCACTCCAAACTCGTATCCTATTTTTCTTATGAAATATCATTCATTACCCTATATATTGGGTGGATATATAATTCTAAGACAACCCATCCATAGTTATAACTAATCCACCATCATTGGCTTGAAACATAACAACCTTCATTAGTTTATAATGTAACTACCCATAAAATAATGAACACCATACATATGTGTTCTATAGTATCATAAAACATTCAACATATAATAACATCATAACCCATTCTAAGAAATAGAGTTTCATAACAATTACATAAATCAATCATAGAATAACCTAGGGAATATAAGTGGGTCACATAAAAATATCTTAAAAAAATAACCCTATATAGATATAGTTGGGATTTTATTATTGGATCCTATCCCTAACAATCATAATTAATATCAAATGATGTTGTCAAATAATAAAATTCATTTAAAATAACATCAAAAATATTTTTTGATGAAAATAATTGTTCCACCTTTATATTCACAATTAAAATAAAAAAATTTCAGAAATAGTATACAAAATATTTTCCCCAAAAATAACTTTTTAAAAGTGGATGAAAATCTTCCATACATTGAGTGTTCATGATGGTGAGAAATTTCATCATACCATACAAGTTAGATGAATACAATCCTTTAATTTTTTTGGTAAAATTCAAAATATACCACATCTATAAAATGAGAAAATGGTTGGTTTTATGATTGTTTAAAAAAAATCCACACACGGGTAAAAATTACATAAAAATATCATAGGATAATATTAAATATATTATTAACCTTATTTGAGAACAACATGGATATGGTAGAATAAGGTTTTTGACAAAACAATAATACATAATATTTTATCCATAAATATATTCTTTAGTAATATTTTTTATTTAAAGAGAGGAAAATGAAATTAATAAAACTTAATCAATATAAATTAC